>JAUIMM010000127.1:11257083-12600000 GCA_031769625.1 Taudactylus pleione
ATAAAGTATGCCAAGGGGGTATCTTGCACCCCCCTGTGCCCATAGGCCCCAATTCTAAACTTACCTCACACCCCCTATGAACAGTACCTCCAAACACACACCCTTATTAGTAAGAGAGGCGCTGTTTTATAACCCAACCATCCCCCGTGTAAAAAGCAATATTGGTGACAATCATCACGTGGGCAATATGAGAGACAATCATCAATCATCACGTGGGCAATATGGCAGACAAACATTACGTGGGCAACATGAAAGACAATCATCACGTGGGCAATATGCAAACTCTGGCAGGTGTGAAATATGAGAGAAAATAATGACGTGGGGAAGCTTGTTGTCGGAAACACGTGGTTACTTCCAGACCAGATCATATTACACATCTTCAGGTATGGTATGGACCACTAAATATGATACAAGTTGGGCATACTTGGCAATATTTTAGACCTCACCTCAGGATCCTGGAGGGAAGGTCCAGAGGTCAAGTGATGGTTCAATGTGCACCATCATGGCCTTGCTACCTGATGCACAGTGTTGAAAATTCACATGATCATGGTACAACAGTGATGGGGCCGTAATGACAGGAATTGCGCTATCAAGCCCCGCCCATTTCACTAGGTAAGTGGGAAGGATCCGGGAGAGTTTACTCTGGGAGTCTGGGAGGAAACTGTAAAATTCGGGAATCTTCTGGACATTCCGGGACAGTATAGAAGTATTAAGTAGAGATACAGTAATCTTACCGGATGGAATGAAGAGAGTCTGCCCTTGTTTAACTGTGCACTTGTAACATTTATCCACTTGATCTGCAAAGAACATCTCGTAGTGATTGGCAGCTGAACGCCAGCGCTCATACAGAGATATATTGGCTGAAGCCGGTCTGATCAGATAAAATATCTTTTCGCCCTGAAACAAAATAGGACACGTTTATATTATTAAACAACAAATATATATTTATCGTACAATAAAAACAGCGTAGGGAACAAGTGTAAACATTTTTAACGGCACAGGGGATGCAGTCAGAATCCCAGCGCTGGCATCCCGATTGTAAGTAGTGGGGTTAGGATTAAGCACTAGAAGAAGGGTTAGGTTTAGGGGAGGAGGTTAGGTTTAGGCACTAGGGGGGGTTAGGGTTGGGGGTAGGGAGAGGGTGTCGGTGTCAGTATCCGAACCCTGTACCCAACCCTGGCATAGCACGAAATACAAACAGAAAAGCTGTACTAGAACGTGTGCGATTTTAGGCCGGCTACACACTTGTAACAACTGGCAATCATGCCGATGGAGGGAGAAATTTCCCTTTACCCCGCTCCAAAAGAGATTGCTGGTACACACTTAAAAGATTTAATGAACGACAAAACAATCACTGTTCCATCCTTCATTAAAATGTACAGCCTCGCATGCGATAGGCCGTGCACACGGCCAATCACACAACATCGCATGCAACCCCCACGGGAGCGAGGAGTCGGGCATACACACTCCACGATATGCTCGATTTGTTGTTTCAATTGCCCATATCAGCTTGATATCATGCAAGTGTGAGGCCACCCTTACTAACGAGCAAACTTCACCTACCGACTAAATAAAAAATTAAAAGTTTACCTTAAAGTCCAGTCTACTACCACATTTGGACAAGCCCCTCTTTTCTATTTTACTCTTAAAATACTGCTTATTATTAAAATCACTAAAGACAAATGTAAGCAATTTTCTATTATTTACTATATTAATGTTCTCTGAAGACGAGATACAAGTATTGCATAGTTGCCGATATTTTTGATCTCCTCTCTGGGAGATACCGGTGGGGTGGTCCTGAGGGCATGTAAAGGAGATGTGATGGTGTGGTTTGCGCTATTATGGCCCCTCTATCACTGATGCACAGTGCTGCAATTCACATCATTGAACCGTGGGGAGAGGTACTACAAAGATGCAAGCCACCTCAACAAGCTCAGTGTACTATGGAATGTCCTTATATGAAAATAGAGCATACCACTGAAAGTAGTGATCAGTGGCCAATTACCACCATCATTAGGAACCTGTTGAATTAGTATAAATAAAAGTGGCTATCTGATGCCCATTCTTCCATGTCGGCTTAGCTCCTCCCGTCATAACAATCAATGCGGCACTACTGTATCCATTTAAACATTCACAAATGGCTCAAAGTAGGAGCATGGACAGCATTGTCACAAAGCAAGAAGATATATATGTGTCACCACTGTGTATTTAATGGGTTGTTCAAACATGTAGCATAAAATGAGTACATTTGAACTCTGCTGTTTATTTACATTTTTTACTTTACTCCTCAGTATACTTTTAGTGGGGTGCAATATCATTTTTAGCCTGTAGATGCCACTACTGCAATTGTTGTCTATAGAAATCATTTGACTGATGGCTAAATAGATACTTATACAGAAGTGGAAACAGTGACACCTGCTGCTTGAAAAATAAAAATAAAGTATTTTACAAGTTTTTTAAATAACTTGCACATGATGCATAACATTGAGGTGACAGTGCCAATTCCTTTAAAAAGTGGGAACCGCTATTTTATTTTCCCCAGAAATAAAGTTTTACTTTGTTTTGTTATTTAAATATTGGAATAAAATGAAGTGTTATTGCTTCTTTTTAACAATTTGTCTGAAGAAAAGTCAGAGTTAACCAGACAACATGCAAAGCTTATTACTGCATTCACACATATAACCATTAGCTTTGAATAGTGATCACTGCTACATTACTTGTGAACTGGTAAGCAAATTAGCAAGTTCTATTCAGGAAAGCTACTTTTGGGTAATGCCATTTATCTGGTGATCCGTTGTAATCATCCGTTTATCCACTTGGCATTCAGAGCATGATACAGGTCAGTGTAGACAGAATACCACCTAAAGACAAACTGTTTGACCCTTACTGGAGCTCATTAAGACAGGGTCCTCCTCTCTAGAGACTGCCTCTTTGAAAAAGTGAAGTGTACTCCCTAATGCCAATAAGTAAGTTCCACTCAGAAGTGACCTCTGGGTAATGTCACACAGCAGTCTTTTACATGAACCTCTGTCTACGGCAATGAGCCACAATAAGGGTGACATGGATTGCACAGACCAACATACAAGAAAGCATTTGCCAGCAGTCACCATCATATAAAATGTACATGATGGTGAGTTCTTGAAAATACTTTCATGTATGTTGGTTTTAAAATAAAAGTTTATTGCTACTGTAACATGCTGTGGCATAAAACTATCCCTAATCCTTATGATTGCTACAGTGACTCTGCTTATGAAGGAAATTGAGATTAATGTGTTAAACATATCCTATTAAAAGTTTAGGATACTTGATCTATCACAGGTTTTCTAGGGTACCTTGCCATCTTTTTTTTCTCAATCCAATCATCTCACCCCTCAAAACAAAAACATTTTTGTGTACGGGCGCAACTGTAAGCAGACTGTGCATTTATCAAGAAATGGCCCATATCTTCCTGTCGCCTTCCATCAGACAGGGTGTAGTGTTACACCCAGGAGGTCAAGTGCATCTGTGCAAAACAGGTGCGTGAGGTCACAATAAAGCATCTATACAGTGTGTTTGCACTTTAGCCCAGTTGTAAATTATTCTTACTGTTTAAAACATCAAAATAAAAAAAACGTACAACATAAAAAAGTATAAAACAATACAATTACATAGTGAAAGATGCTCATAAAATGCTTATAAAATCCTCAAAACTGTAATTAAATAAAACAACCATAGCGTTAACAGAAATGTAATAGATGTGCAAAGATCTTCTGCAGGTGATGATTTTGCAGGTCGCAATGTTTCCTTGAGATATAATGTGCCTCTGCATATAAAGAGTGATATTATTATGAATGAAAGAATTACACACAGGGACAAGGTGACTTACTTTCAGCACATGGTACCAGGCGGAGGCTCCTCCAGAGTCTATGTGGAAGTCTGTGTAACTGTCTTTCACACATATCAAACAATACTTAGTCACTTTTGGTTTAGCTAGGAGAGCGTCGTCAGGCCAATGGTTGTCCACCCATGAGAGCTTCTTCACAATCTCTGGAGCTTCCACAAAGCTGGACATTCTGCAGAAAAGACTTACATTAAAGTTCTGGACGTTGTAGCAGATGTGCATTAATGCTCTAGAAATTTGCAACACAGGATACATGCACATCTTTGTACGTTTTGCATTCATTAAGTACCAAATAGTTGGGGGCATTGATATATATTGGGAATATTTTGCGGCCAATAGATAACTTAATATTTGGCTCTACAATTTTTTTTATTTTTATTTTTACTCTATTCAATCATATCTTACTTCTATTTTATTTATTTTGTAAGACCTTTTATTTAGAACAATGTGACAGGTACATATTGAGTTGCAAAAGGAGGAGTATTCTATTTGGGAAAACACAATGGAGCTGATAGAGAATTGTACATATTGCCAGTCTGTATTCTCATGATAGCATGCACTCATTTTCTGAGACTGGACAAAGCGAATTCACACAATATATGACTCGAATGCATTCAGAAATACCTGCATTTATGACCTGACAGGCTGAATGGTTGGTGTGACTTGGCACTCGCACATAGGCAAACTTCAATAAGGATATGTTCACGTAAATGCAGGCCTGCAAGTGGGCACTTATATACCTGCTAGTGGGAATGTCTTTTGCACCTAGTGAAGGGCTGGGCCCAGGTACACATTGCTGATAATGAGTAATATATGCATATAGCTCAAAGGGTTCTCTTATTACTACATATGCTCAGGATAAATGACTTTCTGAGTGCAAGTCTTCTGCCATCCATCTATTTGAAGATCTCAGCTGTGGCAATTTGGGGCAGATGATAAACCGGCTCTTGCAGGTGGATCCCACTGTAATGTTGCTGCAATTATGTCCCAACTGTGGGCCTGCCATTGGTGCAACCTTTAAGAGGTGCCACTCAAAGGTATAGGGGTAGATGTACAAAGCCTTGGAAAGAGATAAAGTGGAGATATAATCATACTTACCTACTCTCCCAAAAGTTGCGGGAGGCTCCAGAATTTTAGTCCCTTGGAAGAGTATACGGATTTCCCACATCCCGCCCATTTCCTAGTGAAGTGGGCAGCATAGGGAGATAATTGCCGGGAATCGCGGCTCTGTATGGACGATGCAGGGCTTAATGACACGAAAATGAGTTATTAAGCGCCGCGATTTGCGCGGCAGTTTGCCATGTCGGGGGCGAGGCCTAATGACACACACACCCGGCTCTCCCCCCCAAAGTGGCCTGCTGTGTCTGCTCTCCGGGCATCTCCCGGGGAACACAGAAATGTCGACAAGTATGGATATAAAGTACCAACCAATCAGCTCCTGTTATTTTTTAAACATAGCCTGTAAAATGACAGGAGCTGATTGGTTGGCACTTTATCTCTCTCCAAGGCTTAGTGTATATCCCCCCCTAAATCTGGTCCGGATGCGAACTGGTACATCCCAATACAAATTTCAAACCACGATTTACTGTACAAGTGTTGCCTTTCTTTATCCTGCATCCTTTTTTATAAATGCACTTAAATTTAGCATGTACAGGGACATAAAGTGGGGGAATATGTTGCTATATGTATCAAGATATATTTGTGCATGTACATTAATACAAAACAACATATTTCTGTCAAAATTACCTTGTGTCTGAAAACTCTAAGTTAATCACATTAAGGACCCTTTTCCTATTAGTGCTGTAGTAATAATCAACAAATTCCTTGAGCTTCATCTTGCAGTCTTTCTGCTTTGTGACATCTGTAACATCAACCACTCTCTCGGGACCTGAAAAGCCAAAGTTAAGAAACTGCAGTTATTCTGTTATGAAGGACATTATGCTGTGCTTGGTGAATAATAGAAGTTTATTTAAGAAACTGAAATCAAAGAACTGTGAAAGAAATAAATTTAAAAAATTGTGGGAAAAAAAAAAACTGTGTTGACGGCAAAGAGAACACATGTAATAGGCATAAAGCTTTCAATGTAACATGAAGTTATTAAAGACCTCTGAGTCTGTAGGTCAGTGTGTGAGAATGGTTTATTTTATGATTATTATTCCTACTACTTTGCATTAACACATTTTAATTAGTATCATGGGGATGTAGTCGGAATCCTGGTGCACACAATGCTGGCGGTCAGAATCCTGACGGTGAGTATTATGGTGCACGCACACTAAACCATTCACTGCATGAGCGACATCGTCTAGTGTTAACGACAATGAGCACACACACTGAACGATATCATGCACGACATCGTTCAGTGCCGGGCTCCCTCCCTCATCCCCGAACATGCAAAAACCTGACAATATCGTCAGCTTGGCCTGCATGTGTGGGCGATGAACGACAAAGACCAACGGGAGTGTGCAGCATCGTTGGTCGTTATTGTTCATCGTTTTTGCGTAAAAACTGAACGATATAGTGAGTGACTGAACGATATCATTATCGTTCAGTTGTTCAAAATATCGTCTAGTGTGTACGCACCTTTAAGGTGGTATCATTCAGCTCTATGGTAAATGTGTACCTAAAGTAAAGCAATGTGGGGTATGCTGGCACAACATAAATAATTGTCAATAATAATGTTGCCATAACAAAGCAGCAACGGGCAGATCTGCCAAATATTACTGTATGTTCTATTCTTGCTGTGTGCAGCACTAGAAAATGTATTAAGGATGAACTTACCATTGAGATAACTTATAACCTACAGTAATATGATCACCTTTAGGATATGTCGCTCCAATTTGCCTCAACATGACATATTGATCAATATATCGCCTAATGTGTACCCGACTAAATATGTATCTGAGGGGATGCTTGCACTGGACAGAGTGGGAGAATAATAAGAACAAAAAGAGCATAATAGTAAAATTGGAGTCTTTGATACTGTCTAACAAAACATATGAGAAATGTAAAGGCTTAAAAAGCTGTGTAGTTTAAAGAAACCAAACATAACATAGCATTATTAAGATGACCAGCACTAGAGGACATTAGATCATCTTGCTTAGAGGGTTTACTAAATGTCTGCTCCAGAGACAGAAGCCTGGCGGATACAACATTCCAATACACAATTTCCCCAAAAGCCTAAATACGGAATGTGATCCATCTTGCTTCCATTAGTGAGGGGTTAAGTTGCATCAGTGTCTTTAAGAAAACAGAAATAGGCATACAATGATTTACATATATTGTAATATTGCATGATAAATTGTATTTTGTAGAGAGCAATAAAATAAAAAAAAAGTTGTGTGTGATATGTGTAATGTGGTTTTTCAATTGTTAACATGATGTTATGAGATAACCATACAAGCTAATGATTTGGTTCTATAAAACAGTTTTGCCTAATTCTTTGTTTTGCGAGGGCTTGTAATGACACCTATTATTAATTCACTTGTGCCAAACAGTATTCAACCACACAGTATTGTTGAGCAAAATGTGAAAAGTAATAGCAATAGGTAAAATAAAAGAAGTTGCAGCAAAGTAGTATAATAAAATTGCCTATTTTAAAACATTTGTTCTGTGATTTGACACAATTTGGCAATAAGTAGTAAACAACCCGATATGGATAACAGACAATAAATAGAAAAAAGCAGGACCATAAATATGAATTACCATAGCATATTACTCAGCGACGCTGAAAGAGGATGGGTTTTATTCTTATTTATGCATGTGTACTGTATTTCATGCAAGATTTAACTGTTTTAGCTTACATGCAACACCAGGGTCAGATTCAATTTAGCTGACGGTGCGCGCATGCCGGATATTACGGTACTGTGAGCATTGCTTGTTTTTGTGAGTGTGAGATAACAAAAATGTTGCTTTGGTACCAAAACATCCAACAGAGACACATGGTGAGAGGCTCCTGTGGGACCCCTATGGGACCTTGAGCTTAAAATGAAACTGCCCACGGAAGAAAGTGTGAAGGAGCCTTTCCAAAAATTTGCAGGCCAGCAGAGGTGGGTTTCCAAACTCATTCAACAACAATTCTGATAATAGCCCAATCAATAATGACTGGAGCTTTATAAGCCATTGCAGTTGCCTTGCCTGATATCATAAAATAGGTTATGGGAAATATCTCTGCACAACTACAGTGTAAGAACACTGTAAAAAAAATATTTGTGATGGGATGCTGCTGAGGGTTTACGGTTTGTGTAATATTATTACGTTTTTATTAGACCTGTCCTTTAAAGGGGATCAGTATGAATCACCGCCGACAGCGGCAGCCCAACAAGGGTATCCCTCATCTATTCCCCCCCTAACCCTCCATTAGGGGTGCCTAACCCTTACCTCCCCCCAGAGTCTAACCCTAATTCCCTTTCTAAGTGCCTAAACCTACCCCCCCTTTTCCGCACCCAAAACCTAAGACTCCCGGGGGGTGCCTAACCTTAACCTCCCCCCAGGAGTGCCTAACCCTAATTTAACCCCCCCTTCCCATAGCCTAAACCTAACTCTCCCGGGGGGGCGGTGCCTAACCCTAAGTACCCCCCGGGAGCCCCAAACCTAACCCCTCCCCCCCGTGTGGGTGTTCGCGCCCGGCTTACCTTTGATCTGGAAGCAGGGCGACGGGCTCCTGGCGAAGGTAAAATGACAGGAGTCAAGATTTCGACACCTGTCATTTAACCCTTGCCGGGATTAGACAGTCGGGAAGCCGGCGGTCGGGATTCCGTCCTGAGGCTTCCCGACTGCTTCCCCTTTAAAGTGCACAAGTTTTCTTACTACATATTTTTTTTTTTTTGATTTCTATTGTATCCAAGGCAATGTTATATATTTTTAGGGGCCCAACAAAAAGTTTTTTTTAGCATCCACCAATAGTGACTTTTAAGCAAATGGGGTGTAGTTTGACCAGGATTAGGAGGTCTACATGGTGCCCATCAAGAAGGCCATATTAGTCTCTGATTTTAAATTGTGGTTTAAGCAAGTACACTCAGGATGTCTTCCAGTGCCTAAAACTGCACTGATCTGAAGGCACAGGTTAGTATGTACCAGTGGGGGACAGGCAGAGCTCCAACAAAAGAGCAGGACCAACTGTCACACTGCACCTGCACTGACAGTTACTAATTTCCTCCAATCACATTTTCATATGCAATGCTCTCCAATGTAAAAAATTAAGGCTGCAGGTGTACTTCAAGGTCCATTATTTAGCCCAGGCAACGACGAGCATCCAAGCTAATATTCTATAAAGATTATATTTTCCTAATGAAGGAGTAGGGAGATAAGGAGGGGCACTGGTAAAGTATTTGCTCCTGATCGCTTAAGGCCTAATTCAAAACCGCACACAATGCGTTCACAAAAAGATCTTGAAGATAGCTGCAAACTACTACAGCTATTCTGAGTCGTATGTATTATGCGAACACACCGCATACAAAGCATCCACCAGCAAGTGTAAAAAGTAACAGTCATCAATATCATCTGGAGTTTCGCCAGGTCATGCTGGATACAGAAGATCCGTTTGAAAGATGAAGGCATTTAACTCAGAATCGCACCGTAACTCTGAATACAGGCCCACTAACACACCCATTTCCACATCAGACTATCTGCAATCGCCTAGATGTCGCACATTAACGGCCATATTCTTATAAGTAGAGAGCTGTGCAATTTATATACAACTCAGAATAATGCTGTACATATGCAAATGTTCGTATGTTCGTATGTTTGCTGGGACTCATGTGCAGGGAGGAAATGCACCTGTGCCCATCAATCTCTAAGGCACTAACAACAAAGGGCCTAAACTCATTCTAAACTTGGCCCTACTAAGGTGGAGTACACATCAGAAAGATGTGTATTCGAGCCAACCAGACGCCCCCCAATGGAAGGATATATTACATGGACGTACACACTACTCGATCCGGGAGCATGTGAATATATTGGGGAAATCAGTGTATAAACATAGGTATTTCCAAGATTGCTAGTGTTAAGTTAGCTTTCATTTTCCATAAACTGACCACAGAATGAAAGTGTTCTATTGCTGCGAGATATGGTAAGAACTTACCCTTGTTATCTTATTTTCTACGAGGTTCATAGGGTTCAAAGGGTGACCTTGGGGTATAGGTGATGCAGACTCATCTGGGCACCTTACGCAGTAAAATTCTATCGCAGGATGCAACGGGTCTCCCCATATACCCCGCCCCTGGACTACTTCAGGATCCATAGAAGGTCCACAGGGTGACCTTGGGGATGTCCCAAAGCAGTACTTTCAAGGGCGGAGACTCTCCTGTGCAGAAAGGAGAATCCGTCGCCCAAGGAAGCATCCTGGGAGGCAAAGGTATCAAAAGAGTAATACCTCAAAAAGGTCTGGACAGAAGACCATGTGGCCGTCTTACAAAGCTGAACAGCCGAGGCACCACGACGAGCTGCCCACGAATGACCCACAGACAGAGTAGATGGAGCAGTAACAGAAGGTGGCACAGGAAGGCCTTCATGAGTATAAGCCTCAGAGATCGTCATACGAAGCCATCTAGCCAAAGTTTGTTTATTGGCCGGCCATCCCCTCTTGTGGAATCCATAAAGTACAAATAAGGAGTATGACTTCCGAAGGGAACTAGTACGGTCCACATAAATCCTGAGGGCACGCATCACATCCAATGAGGCCTCACCTGTCGAGAGGTCTGGAGAATTAAAGGCTGGCACAATAATTTCTTCATGAATGGGGAAACTAGAGACCACCTTTAGAAGGAAACCAGGACAAGTCCGAAGCACCGCCCTGTCCTGATGAAAAACCAGAAATGGGGAACGACAATAGAGAGCCCCCAAATCAGACACCCTTCTGGCCGAAGCAATGGCCAGAAGAAAAACAGCAGTAAGCCTTTTTAGGTCCACTGAGCTCAGTGGTTCAAAGGGAGGGCCCTAATAACAACAGCCAAATCCCAAGGCGCTACAGGACGGACAAAGGGAGGCTGGATACGAAGGACCCTTGAAAGAAGGTGCGACTATCAGGAAGAGGAGCAATCCTATGCTGGAACCACACTGAAAGGGCCGAGACATGGACTTTCAGTGAAGAGACCCAGGTCCAAACCCGCCTGCACGAAAGCCAAAACTCTGAATATTCTAAACACCTGGGGGTCATAATCCCTTGGGCGACACCATTCAAAATAGGTATGCCACACCCTGTGGTAAATTCTAGCAGAAGCAGGTTTACGTGCTTTGAGCATGGTGTTAACCACAGAGCCGGAAAAACCCTTGGACCTTAGGAGGTCCTGCCTCTTGCTTTACCTTTCGAAGAACACGAGGAAGAAGGGAGAACAGAGGAAACAGGTACAGAAACTGGAAGGTCCACTTGACTGACAGAGCATCCACAAAGAGAGCCCTGGCTTCTCTTGCCCTGGACCCGTACTGCGGCAACTTGTGATTTAGTCAAGAGGCCATGAGATCCACGTCTGGAAAGCCCCGCTTGTCCGCTAGGAGATGAAACACTTATTGGTGAAGAGACCATTCCCCAGGACTCCTAGAATGAACACTGCCGATATGGCTGGTAGATGGCCTTCCTCCCATGTTACAATGCATGACACCTCTGTCATTGCCGCCTGACTTAGAGTTCCTCCTTGATGGTTTAGGTAAGCCACCGTCGTGGCGTTGTCTGACTGCACTTGCACGGGCTTTCCATGAAGCAGCAGCCTGGCTTGTTGCAGAGCCCTGAAAACTGCCTGAAGTTCCAATATGTTAATTGGTAGCGCCGATTCCTTTGCGGCCCACCTTCCCTGAAAGGAGTGTGGACCTGTCACTGCGTCCCAACCCCTTAAGACTGGCATCCGTCGTCAGAAGGACCCAGTCCGAGATCCAAAAGGAATGCCCTCTGGTGAGGTGGACCGTCTGTAGCCACCAAGCCAGAGACAGGTGCACCTCCGGAGAGAGCACCATCGTTTGAGTCTGTATATGATGGGGTAATCCATCCCACCTGGAGAGGATCAATCTCCGCAGAGGCCAGAAATTAAACTGGGCATACTCCACCATGTCGAACGTCGACACCATAGATCCCAGTAACTGCACTGCTGAGTGGACTGACACTTGGCGACTGTGAAAGCGTCTCCAAAGTGAAGATTCTTTCTGCTGTCAGAAAAATCCTTTGCTGTTGTGAGTCCAACAGAGCTCCCAGATGGAGCATCCTTTGAGACGGAATCAGTGAGGACTTCTTAAAATTGATCAACCGTCCGTGTACCAGGAGCTCAGAAATTGTTAGCTGTAGGTGGTAGTGGAGCACCTCCGGGGACCCTGCTAGCAGTAAAAGGTTGTCCAGGTTGTGTAACAGGCGGATCTACTGCCATGACCTTTGTAAACACCTGAGGTGCAGTCGAAAGGCCAAACGGCAGAGCCTGAAACTGTAAATGTTGTTGTGACACAGCAAACCTGAGAAAATGTTGGCGAGTTGAAACAATCGGAATATGCATCCTGAATATCCAGAGACACCATAAAATCCCCAGGTTCCATAGCCAGTATAATTGAACGCAGGGTTTCCATCCTGAACCTGGGTACCCTGAGGAATTTGTTCAGGGACTTGAGATTGAGGATAGGACAGTAAGAACCGTTTGGTTTCTGGACTAGAAAAAGGCTGGAATAATAACCCGCCCCTTTGGGCACATCGGGACCGGTACAATGACCCCTGCCTGCAGCATGGATTGTACCACCTCTTGAATAGCCAAGGACTTGACCATACGTTTCGGAAGTCCTGTGCAAAATAACTAATGGGGAGGAGAAGAAGGAGAGGGTGTACCCCAGAGAGACCACTTGGCTCACCCAGGAATCCGTGGTAGTCTGACACCAGTACTTGGCAAACTGAAGAAGTCGGCCTCCCGCCCTGGGTTCCCCCAGGACGAGTCCCGTCCCATCAATCGGCGGGCTTGTCATCAGGCTTGGCAGCGTATGTCTGGTACTCCAAGGCTGCTTCTTAGGCCTGGCAGATTTCTTTGCGGTGGATGGCCTGGAAAAAGACTGAGTTCTAGCCTTACCTGGGGCCCGATAGGTCCCAAAGGACGGTGTCCGAGCCCCGAAAAGGCTAGAGCAGAAGGCAGACAAGCCGACTTAGCTGCTACTAAGGTATTCACAATCTTGTCCAAATCAGGGTAAAAAAAGACTTTACCGTCATAAGGCAAACACTCCAACCCCTTCTTGGATTCCGCAACAGCCCTCCAAGAACGGAGCCACAGAGAGCGGCGAGCCGCAATGGCCAAAGAAATCCTTGCATTTAGTAAGCTAACATCCAATGCTGCCTCATTTATGTAGGTAGCAGAATCTTGGAGGTCTCCCACAAGATCTAGCTGTTCTCTGGTAGCATTTGGGGCTAAGGATGTTTCCAGGCTGTTAGACCAACATTCCATGGCCCGAGCCACTCAGCAGATGGCCATAGCTGGTCTGCACGCGGCCCCCGAAAGGGAATAAACAGATTTAAGGCAGACCTCTACCTTCCTTTGTGTAGAATCCTTCAGGGACGACATGGAAGGCATAGGTGGCGTCGTGCTTTTTACAAATCGCGTGACATGGGAATCCACCGCCGGTGGAGTCTCCCACTTGGAAAAATAATTCTCAGCAAAAGGATAAGCAGAGGCTAGACGCTTCTGCAACTGATAACGCTTCCCTGGCTTTTTCCATGCTACCTCCAAGTGATTCACCAGTTGGTCAGACAATGGGAATATAGCTTCAGTCACCTTTTCTTCCATGAAATATGCATGCCTAGACTTAGGCACAGGAGGCTCATCCTCAATGATCAGGGCTGCCCTCACAGTCTGCATCAGACCTGGAATATATATAATTGACTTGCCCTCTGCCTCCTGAGGACGGGGCTCAGAGTCAGACTCAGCCGGGAGAGGTCCATCATCAGATGACACATCATCTTCATCCCACACATTAGATTGCGACGACAGCAAGACCCTTTTAGCCGGTCTGCTGACGGTTGCGTCAGTCGCATTTTGTAACACAGCAGGAAATATATTAACCCACTGGAGAGGCATCACCTGCATGGGTGTAGATGGTTGCAGCAGGTTCTGCGCTGGCAAAAGGTGCTGCTGTTGAAACCCAAACGCCCCGCAATGGCCGTCAGTGCTTTTGCAAAGCACTCCCATGGCGGTTCCTGCTGAACGGCAGAAGCCGCAGAGGGACCTGGAGGGGTATAACTAGGGTCGTCTCAAGGGAGGAGGGGGCCCGTGAGCACTCCCCGTGCGGGGCCCCTCCTCTCTGCTCGGTGGCCGGCAGCCAGCTGACACAGCTAGTCAGCCACCGGAGCCTTAGTACACCCCGGGCGCTAGAGTGTGCCCGGAGTCTACTGCGCATGCGCAGAACACCGAAAATAGCCGCGGCGGCTATTTTCCCAGTGTTTTGTGCATGCACAGTAGACTCCGGGCACACTCTAGTGCCCGGAGTCTACTGCGCATGCGCAGTACACCGGGAAAATGGCCGCGACAGCCATTTTCCGGTATTCTGAGCAGCCCAGACACCCACCGCAGGACCACGGACAGGTAAGTTTTAAATAATATGGGTGCAGTGTGTGTGGTGCAGGGCTCCCCTGGACCCGGGGGCCCGTGTGCCCCGCACACTGCACCCATTATAGATAAGCCACTGGGTATAACACAGCAAACATAACTCCTCAGAGGTATGGCCCCCGCCCCTAACACCGCTGCACATTTTTTACAGAACAGTTTAGTAGGAGCCAAATTAGGCATATCACTCTTACTGCCAGACATAGTGAAGAGGATACCACTCTTTAGGTCACAGACTGCGACATTGTCTGCACCCGCACTACCAGTGCTATGGCTCAGAATAGCAGAATAGGTACAGGGATAGCAAAATGGCTGACAGTACAGACAGAAACTCAGACAGACAGCGCTAGCATACAGTCGCAGACAATGCAGAATAATAACAATACCTGCACTTAATGGCACTTACTGGTCAACTACACAGGCTTATCATCTAGTAGGACAAAGCGCTACATACACTGACCACCACCAGGAGGAGAGGTATGTAGGGGGACCCGGACTCCGCACCGCCCGCCGAGATTTGCGACACGCAGCCAGGAGAGATGGGCGCCAAAGAACTCAGGGGGGGTGGAACCGGAAGAAGGAAGCTGTCACAGCCCAGCCAGTCCACGGTGAAAAGGCACGCTGTGCAGTGGGGAGGAGCCGGCTGTAAACAGGGAAGGCTGCCTCCCTTGGCCAGCGATTAACCCCTAGGACGCTGGAGCGTTCCCGCAAAACTCCTGCCCACTGTCCCAGGCAGTGCGTGTCGCTTACCTGCTGTCCCATCGCGTCCGGCCGCAGTCTAGGGATCCTCTGAGGTCCCTGCTAGCCAAGACCCCAGAGGTCTGCCGAGATCCCCGGGTTAGTACCGGCGTCTCGGCGCCAGCGAGGTGATGATGCGGCAGTGCAAAGTTCCACTGGACTGTCCACACTGTCCGCACTAGAAGAAAGTATTCTTCTAATCTTCATTTCTTCATGGACTGCTTGTAACAGCCCCACTGCGTGTTCAGTGACCCGACTCCGGCCGGGCACCCAACGAAACTGAGGAGCCTCTGGCCCGGGGTATAGAGGGAGACCCGTTGCAGCCTGGGAGAGAATTTTACTGCGTAAGGTGTCCGGATGACCCTGCATCACCTATACCCCAAGGTCACCCTGTGGACCTTCTATGTATCCTGAAGTAGAGGTAGATATATATATATATATATATATATATATATATATTAGTAAATCTAAGGGGGTTTCCATAAATCTTCATTCAATTTCCATAATCGGTGTGAAGCATCAATGTAACAACAGCAACAGAAAACTTACCGACATAATTCTCAACATCGCTGACGTAGAATGTTGGAGCAGGTACGGAAAGACCCAGACCGTCCTTCTTTGGCACCAGAACTGGTTCTGTAAAACCGGTCTCTTCAAAATACTCCACTGTTAGCTGATTGCCGTTGAGTTTAGTAACCACGTCCTCAGCGCTGAAAGAGATAAGTCACTGTTTTATCTGGGAAACTGATCTTGTACATTTATCGCAAGCGACAACGTGTCTTCTAAAGTGTTTTTAATTATACAAGTTTCTTAATCAAATATTAATGCCGTACACCTGGTCACATCTCTACAAAGTGCTGACAAATTAGTATGAAATGTGAACTCGACAACAAACAGGTCATACCTATACCCAGGGCTCAGTTATGGAAAGATGTTATGCGTACCATACACCTGTGACTGAAAATGAATGAATACAAATACAACTTTTTACATGTCTATAATCTAATCTGTAATGATCTGATACCATAATCTACATATACAGCAAGCATTATACCAATGCCTTCCATACACATCACTCTTCGTCATAGAGGAGACAATCTTAGTACCATCAATTTAAAACTTAAGAGAAAATACACCTAGTAAAATTAAATAAATAATTAAAAAATAAATAAATAAATAAAAGGTTTGTGGCAGGCTCTTGTGTTAGTCAAAGATTCTGCTACACTTGTTATGAATTATTGATTTAATTTATGGATTATATAAATAAATACAGACATTCATATTAAGCTTTTATTGATTCATGTGAAAATATTTATTTAAACAAATTGCTTACATGACATGAGAAATGAGACATGACAGGAGACGAATGGGAATGTCGACGTGTAAAGAATTATTAATACAAAACAAGGCAGTTTATTAAGAATTCATGTATTTTCCAATGGGAAAAGCAGTAATACAATATAAAGCGGCAGCTACGGTTAATAAATTGCTTCGGGACTGGAGGAGAGACTGGTCATTCCTAGTGTGCTGAGTGAGTCTGACCACTAGTGGGCCCCAGAGAGATGAATATTTATACTAACAGGTCTCACTTTGCATCTCTCACCTGAATATCTTTTCTTTTTAATGATCCTTCTTGTGTATAGATGCAGCAAGGTTTCCTGTTCCATACACCGCATCTACATTTTTATGCTACCTTGGTATACAGCAGTGAGTTTTTTAGAAATGCATAAAAAAATATTTAAGTTATTGTGTGGGAAATGACAAGTGGTTACTTATAAAAACTGATGCAGGAGTATATAGGGGGGTAAACCTACAGTCAGGTGCATAAATATTGGGACATTGACCGAATTTTCATATTTTGGCCTCTATTCACCACCACAATGGCTTTGAAATGAAACAAACAAGATGTGCTTTAACTGCAGACTATCAGATTTAATTTGAGGGTAATTACATCCAAATCAGGTGAACGGTGTAGGAATTACAACGGTTTCTATATGTGCCTCCCACTTTTTAAGGGGCCAAAAGTAATGGGACTATCAACTCAAAAGCTATTTCATGGACAGGTGTGGGCTATTCCCTCATTATTTAATTATCAATTAAGCAGGTAAAAGGTCTGGAGTTGATTCTAGGTGTGACATTCGCATTTGGAATCAGTTGCTGTTGACTCTCAATATGAGATCCAAAGAGCTGTCACTATCAGTGAAGCAAGTCATCATTAGGCTGAAAAATCAAAACAAACCCATCAGAGAGATAGCAAAAACATTAGATGTGGCCAAATCAACTGTTTGGAACATATAGAAACCGTTGTAATTCCTACACCGTTCACCTGATTTGGATGTAATTACCCTCAGATCTGAAAGTCTGCAGTTAAAGCACATCTTGTTTGGTTCATTTCAAAGCTATTGTGGTGGTGAATAGAGGCCAAAATCTGAAAATTCTGTCAATGTCCCAATATTTATGCACCTGACTGTAGATAATAAATCTGTTGATTAAATATGTAATATTTCTAACTGAAAAGTAACCATTATCTTTCTACAAAGCATCTTGTTCCAGGTTCTGGAAGCTATAGGGGAAGATCATTAAGGGGCCTATTTATCAAATATTATTTGAGAGATATTCTCCGAAAACACCCATTTTCGTGGGATACCCGCAAATATTAAGGTCCCCCGCATGTATGAAGTTGGAAAAGGAGGGACTGGAGCCAATATCGTAGATATCTGATGTGGTCCCCATACATTTGGTGAATCTTTAGTATTTGCGGGGTGATGCGGTCAGGATATCGGTGGACAGGATGATGGACGTCAGTATACCAATGCCGGAATCCCGACGCCCGTCAGAATGCCGATGCCGCCATCCCGGATAAATACACAGACGTTGGCATCCTGACCGCTGGCATCCCGATTGTAATTATGCGGGTTAGAGTTAAGGTTAGGCCAGGGATGAGGGGGGGTAGGTTTAGGTACCTCCCGTGGTGGGTTAGGGTTAGGCTGCGGGGAGGGGGGGTTCTGATTAGGCACCACCCGGGGAGGGTTAAGTTTAGGGTGCGGTAAGGGGGGGGTTAGGTTTAGACACCACTGGGGGGAGGTTAGGGATAGACACCACCAAGGGGAGGTTAGGGGGGAAGAGGGGGAGGGGTTAGGCTACTTACCGGCACCTGACGGCATTCTGAACATCGGGATGCCACCTACATCCTGTCCGCCGGTAAATTGCCGGTAGATTGTATGTATTCCTTTGCAGGTATCCCCTGAATGTATGACGGAAAAACCGCAGAAGATATTTCTGATATCGGCTCCAGTCCCTGAATTTCTGAAAGCAGCCACAGTCTTCATAGGTTTCTATGGGGGCTGCGAAATGAACAGATTTACAAAGCTTGGCCCCATAGGATAACAGATGGTGTTACTCTATAATAGCCTATGGGCTACTAATTTGCAAAAAGTTTTCAGAGCGAGAGCAACCGTCTCATTCTCCATCACCCCCCATTGACGCATACATGGCACTGGAAGCAGTATGATAGCATTACGCTAACAAACTACTGCCAGCTCTTCACCAGAACCGGCTCTTATTGGTGCCCGTCTCTGATGAGAGGAATTCAATAAATTTGCATCAAGATATTCATTACAAATGCGGATTGTGATAAATATGCCCCTACAACTTACAGTTATCACTATTAAAAGACAAATATCTTGCGACCTACTCATTATCTTGCACTATGCCCACTTTGCCAACATATGGCGATAGCTCAGCTTAGATCAACCTAAAATTGCCTATAAAATTTACTTTTGCAGTGTTCTCCCCAGGCTTTATTTAAAGGGCGGTTCGCCTGGCAAAATTATCTTGCCGTCCGGGACTTGCAGGACGCGCTGTTTGTGCAGCGCTCCAGAAACAAATCACAGCCAGCAGCGTCATCTCAACCAATCGCCGCCAGCAGATTCTCTTCACTACAGCTCCCAGAATCACCCTGGCGCTTGAGGCTCCTCCCTCTGTGTCTGCCTTCTGCAGCTGCCACCCGCTCGTCGCTCTGTGTTCACGGCTCACTTAGCCACACTCCAGTCCCTCTCCATTACACACTGCTCCCGCCACAGCCACTCTCCATTCACTGTGCCTCAGTGGGGATATCGGACTCGGGCCGGGGAGGTGTGCAGACCCATTGGTGCTGCAGAAACACTTCCAGAAGCTGGTGCTGCAGATGCTCAGGTGTTGGTAAGGTCCGAGAACCAACTCCACCGAGCCCAGTCCGGTGTCACGAGTATGACCGAGGTTAAGTTGTGTTGATCCGCTTTAGTAGACGAGGAAGTAGAGAATTGAAGGTAAACCATGTAGTAGATCCATGGAACTGTTAGGGGTCCACTGCCTCTGCAGCCGGATCCCGAGTTCTGGACATGTATCTTGAGTGAAGCATCCATTCCTTGGGGTGGAGATTATGGTGACTGAGATAATCTGCTTCCCAGTTGTCCACTCCCGAGATGAACTCGATTGATATAAGCGACGGCCGTCACGGTGTCCGACTGTACCCTCCCCGGTTGAGACCGTAGTAAGTGTGCGGCTAGAGCCAAGCGTGGTAAATTGCTCTGAGTTCCAACACAATTATGTGCCCTCATCTTTCCTGTGGAGACCAACAGCCCTGAAACTGACCATTTAGGACTACCACTCCCCACCCTTGGAGACTGGCATCTGTCGTTGCGATTATCCAATCCCACACTCCGAATGTTTGACCCGCCAAGAGGTTGTTGGGTTGCATTCACCAGCGGAGAGACACCCTGGTTGTCAGGGCCAACCGCCAACCGGATCATCTGATGTAGGAGCAGGTGAGACTCTGACCCCTGTGTTAAGAGGATCAAACTGGATCACATGGGAGAGGAATCGTCCGAATTGTAGAGCCTTGAAGGCAGCTACAATCTTTCCCAAGAGATGAAGACAAAGAAGACACCTTCTTCGGTCTGAGAACTAGCTGAACCAGTGGCCGAATGTCCTGGGCTTTGTCTTCCGGTAGGAACACCCGCTGTAACATCGTATCCAGGATCATCCCCAGAAACTGTAGTCTTTGAGACGGGATTAAGTTGTATTTTATTTTTTTTTATTGATTATCCAGCCATGCTGTGTTAGAGTCTTGTATGTTAGGAAGGCGTGGTCCAAGAGAATATATATTCCAATGGGGCCTTGATCAATAAATTGTCTAAATAAGGAATTATTGTCACACCTGATGTCCGAAGGTGTCCAATCATGACAGACATGACCTTGGTGAGGACACGGTATGCCGAGGATATACCGAACGGCAATGCCCGAAACAGATAATGATCAGAAATATTGCGAAATGCAGGAAAGCTAGATGCGGTTCCCAAATTGGGACACATAGATACGCATCTTTTATATCCAGAGAAATGAGAAAATCCACTGGTTCCAAGCTCGCAATGACTGAGCGAATCGACTCCATCATGAAGAGATGAACTATCACATACTGGTTTCAAAATTTTAGGTTCAGTATAGGCCTGAAAGACCCGTTCGGCCTGGTTACCACAAATAAGGTTTGAGTATAAGCTCAGAAACCGATGATGTACCAGAACCAGCACTGCCGATTTTTAGGCGAAACAGAATTGGCTCTTGCTGAACCCTGGCCCTGTCTGCTGACCCGGCAGACCCATAGTGAAAAAACGTTTTGAAAGTGACATTTCTAAATCTATCCTGTACCCAACAAAGAGTCAGCAAATCCACATATCCGAAGAGGTCTTTTTTTTATTAAACCTGTTGTAAAGACTGTAAGTGAGCTCCTGCCGTACAAGATCCCAAGTGGGATGGGAAACCGTCACGCCACCTGTTTTCAACTGGCTGTAGTTCCTGTCGACGTGCTACAGACTGTTGGCAAACTCTACTTCTGCCACCCCTAGCGGGCGTGAAAACACGCCTGGTTCCGCCACAAAAGGGCTGCGGGGCACTAAAGGATTGAAACTTGGGACCAGTGTAAGTCCTTCTGGATGGTGGGGCAGTTGAAGGGAGGAAAGTATATCTACCCCTTGTGGCTTGGGATATCCATTAGTCCAGTTCTGGATGAAAAAGCATATCACCTGTGAAATGCAGACCTTCAACCACCCCCTATGGAGTCTGCGTCCACCTGCCAAGAGCACAGTCAGAGAGCTCTGCGGACTGCATTAGCGGAAGTGGATATACGTGCACTGATCTGTTCTGCTAGGAATCGTAACTCTGCTCAGAAAGTACCGGAGTCCAGACCCATCATGAACTGCTCCACTCAGCAGTCTGAATTGTGCTCCTGCAGCCGTGTACTCAGTGTGTTGTTTCTAACTTACGATCCGAAGGTCCATAAATGACGTTGCTCCTGGGACCGGAATCGTTCCTTGATAGCCGAGAACCAGATCCACTGATGGAAGGGTATCCCACCTTTCTATCAGAGATAAAGGAAACGGATGGCTGGAATCAAAACGACTCGGAATCTGGAAAGGCTTATCTGGTTGCTTCCAGCCACTGAAAATTGGACCTGAAGTTACTGTGAAAAGGGAAAAACAACAGACTTCTTTTGCTGACCAAATAGATTAAACTATTCAGGTACTAGGTCTACTGGTAAAATAAGTATCTGCTGACCGCCAAGAATATTGGCTCTACCCACGGAGCACCACATATTAATCGTGCTGTACCTTTTTGGTGGGAAGTGAAGGTCATTCTACTAGTGGAACCCATATCCACTGATTTGGCCCATCCTACCCCCCAGGCGGACTATGATAACACTAAATCATAGTGTTGAGGTCCACGGAGGAGTAGGTGAGGAAATCATAGTAACAGGAATTTTCTACTGTAGAGGCATCACAGATTATGGTATCAGTAGGATTTGGCTATGTAAGTTTTGTCATTGCTTATAGAGCAAACAAACAACTTTTGAGAAGCTTAGGTTGCTATCTTGCCTGTCATGGTAGAGACACACAACCCACTCACACAGAACAGGAAAATATACAATTAGAGATCAGAAGGCCAATGGGAAACAAAGGGGGAGAATCAGACCACTCCCTTGTCCAATTAATGGATTCCCTATAAGCACCAGCCTGTTTGACATCTCAGTGTACTCACAGCCCTTGAAAGGAACCTGGGTAGGATGGATGTCAGAAGGTGCCCAGAGAATCACTGTAGCCGTGTAGTCTCTGAAACTTCTGCCTGCACTCAGTCTGGGAGGAGAGATGCAGGCAGAAGACATGTAAGAGCCAGTGGTGAGCAGCAGCAGCCCTGTTTGTTATAGCCTGTGTGCAGTGAGAGCTCGCACAATGAAGCTCCACCCCCAGCCCCTCTACATCCCGGCACCATGATTATAATTACACAAGCTGCCACTAGCGCCGGGTTCTTGTTTGACCGGCATACACTCCCACTGCTTCCTGTTTGTAGTCCGTCTTCATCCTGGCGCCATGTTACCAGCTGCCTCTAGCGCCGGGTATCTGCTAAACTGGCATAAACTCCCACTGCTTCCATGTCCCAGAAGCAGTGGGGCAACAGTAGTGAGAGCCGCAGTAGCAAAGCTCTCAGCAGGGGGACGGGGATCGTGTGTGGGAGAAGTAGCAGCGCTGTTTTCTACAGCCTGAGTGCAGTTTGTCTTCATGCTCCAGGCTAAGCTCTCCGTGTGTCAGGAGTCTGTCTAGTCGGGACTTGCGATACCCTCTGCGTCCTTGTCGGCTGCGGAGGGGAGCTGTCAGAGGCTTTTAAGAGAAGCCATGTACACTCCCGCCTGAAGAGATTCAGAACGCCAGGGACCTGGAACTTTTGGCAAAGGGTCTCTGTAGGCAGTCTGCTTATGTAAATTTTAAAATAAGAGAAAAATAAAATAAAAATTAAAGCAAAATACTGGAATGCAGTCCAGAGTGACCAGCTCCTATGGCACATTTTTCTAAACTGAGTGGGGAATTGAGGGGGAGGAGCTTCACACTTCTAAATTATTTAAAGTACCAGCTCCAACTAACCATGCCTCTATACCCCAGTGTAATAGCTTCCAGTGTCCTCTAGTGGATGAAAGAGAAACATTATTAACAACTATTGACTGCATGACGAGGGCAGTACAGTGTTCAGTAGAATTCTGTGCCACATATACAGAATACAATATCCTTTTATACGATAGCCGGGATCCCCCTGCAAGAATAAGCGCTGAAAATGAAAATACATAACAGAAAACACATGGCTTGTTTTAGCTTTAAATGGAGTGGAGATATCAGATGCAGCTAGAAAAAGCATATACAGTATGTGGTGTACAAAAAATGTAAAAATAAATAAAAATAGAAATGTAGAGAAAAATCTTTCACTTCTGGGTTCTAAAACAAACATATTTTGAAGAAAACCAGACAGAATAAAAGGGAGGGGGAATATATTTCTTAGGCGCATTCTAGCGAAGAAAGCCCCTGTGTCACAGTCTAGACAAAAAATAATTGTGAAAGTGGCTGGTCACAAAACACCCAAGGGTGTAAAGGGGTCAAAAAACGAAACCTGTTGTGATACAATACTGAGAACATCTAAGCGAAAGCTACATGTAAGATTTTTTTCTGAGACGAAAGGAAACGGTATCACTGGGAATAATTAATCTCAGGACTGGTAAAAACAACTGTGTATTATATATTATATACATACATATTTACATATACACACACGTACGTACACACAGACACATATATATATATATATATTTTTTTGAAATATCACTTTGTATCCTATAACAAGTTTCCTCAATTAGAAAATAAATAAACCGACACACAGACTTTCTCTCTCTCTATAATAACGTATATATAAATATACACACACACTATGATGAATGTTCTCAACTAATTGCTTAGTTTTACTATCTACAATCTCACTTCCGATCCGAGCCAAACATTCAATTCAACTGCTTTCCACTTGGACAGGCAGATGAGAGCAGAGCAACTTCCCTTTCACAAGAGCTGCCAGACCCTCCTGCCAGGAAGACATCTGTGGTCAGATGGCGGCTCTTCACAATCCCCGTGCCACACTCTGAAACCCGTACAGAGAAGCCACTGGTTGAATGAGGGTTTAATCTTATTAAGAAGACAGTTATTCACTGCCGACAAGTTCCTGCAGAACTGGGAAGATAAGTAAAGCAGGTGTTGGGATGAGGCACCGAAAGGGCGATTTCTCTATTCGAGGTGCACAAGAGCATTTTTTTTAAACCTCTCTCTATTCAGGGTTCACGAGAGCATTTTTTATACCTTTTCTTTAAGTTATTATAAATGATTTGAATACAGGACCCACAATGCACTCAGCACTATGCACAGGCACTGTGTCTGAATACAGAGTAGTATCACTTTTGTGGCGGCATTCAAGGGTACGCAGAACCGGCACCTTTTTATTTATTGTTTCATTTTTTAATTTTTCTATTTTGAGAAACAGGAAGAAACCAGTGAAATAGTTTAGGAAATGAATATAATAAAGTATATGCATTGTTATCCAGATTGTGTAATGTACTATAAATCTTGTATCAGCATGTAACTTAAAGTAAGTTCGCTATCCTTTTTTTTCATAAAAAAGAAAGTACTGGTGAGGAGTATACCCTTTCATATTGTTGACATATTGGCAAAAAACATGTATGTGGTCCCAAGAGCTGACACTGCAATTTCGGAGCACATAGTGGTCATTACTTTAAAGTCAGAGCTCTAAGATCATGGTAGATAAACCCATTCAGAGGCAATGTGCATACAGTCATATACAGACAAATATTACGTTCCCACAGTGCACACCGATTTATACTAGGGGGTAAATCTACTAAAGGTCGATTTCAATCGATAAAAAAAAAATAGATCAACGTTGATGCTGTGTTTCGTTGCTAAATTACACATTAACAGACAATTTTTTTATATTGATGTTTAAGCGTTAGTAATATACTGTATATGAGATTTAGCTCATCGATGTTGATCGATTTAGATCTATTTTAACTCGAATAAAAACAATTAATATTGACCTTTAGTAAATTTAGTAAATGTACACAACAGAGGGTTTACATGCAAGAAAAACAAAATACATCTGTTTTAGCATGTCTCTTAAACCCCACCTAGAATATACAGTGCAGTTTTAAAATGTTCCTTTTACCTATATAACAGCAAGAAATTCAGGATCTTTTAAAAGATAATTAACATAATTAGGGTCTAATGCATAATAATAAACATAATTAGGGTCTAATGCATAATAATAAAGATAAAGAAAGGTAAGCTAGCTGCACACAGAGAAGCTGATGAGTTGTGCGTATAATGGGTGTAAAACATTGTACTTATGCCGGTATGTGTACTGGTCATCATCATTGTGCATTTGCACCTGCCCTCCAGCCGATGAAACAGATACGCCCCCTAACAGGTGTATATGGCTGTAGATGAGGTCTGCACATTTGCGTAGACATCCCTTGTACTGGCCCTGTGTCAGATCACCCCTTTCCATCCCGTGCTCTCCAGTCATGTGTAAAGTACCAGATATATACAGGACCGCTATCGCACACATCTGTGGCTTTGCTTTGTGGATATGCACATT
The DNA here is from genome assembly GCA_031769625.1 of Taudactylus pleione. NCBI lineage: Eukaryota > Metazoa > Chordata > Amphibia > Anura > Myobatrachidae > Taudactylus > Taudactylus pleione. Next base: position 11,282,764 of record JAUIMM010000127.1, read on the forward strand.
ATGCTACACTGGTGTAGTACTCACTCTGTGTCATCCCCAGAGTGACCAGGCTTAAGGTGGGTACACACTAAACAATGTGTGTACCCAGCGATGTAATGGACGAGCGCCCGGGCGACGGAACGACATATCGGGCAGCTGGTACACATTACACGATCCGGTGCCCCCGATCGCCCGATGTGTCGGCGACAGCCCTACCCCAAGATGTATGGGGTCGCCAGGCGCATTGTCAGATTCAGCTAAAGATAGAGACGACATGACGCTGCGACTGGCAACCAAACAGGAGCGTGCATGGGCTGACATAGTGCGTACACATTTGCTGATCTTGACGCTATGTCTGCCCGATCCGTCGGATCAGGCGAAATATCATCTAATGCGAACCCAACTTTAGCTGTATCTGTCCAAATTGTCCTGATATCGCTTTGTGTGTGGGTCAAAAAGGGCTATCATGCCTGCTGGCATTCCCGATATCCATACATGCATGCAAGTGTTGGCTATCAGTTAACGTTTAAAAGACATGCTGACTTTTCTTTTACACAGGGCACAAGCTGAATACATATAGCACGGGGGAGACATTTCATCTGCTCTCCCAGGCAAAACAGAAATAGAAATTTTAACCTGCTTAACACTTAATTTATAAAATGAACTGGAATTCCCTGATGCCAGGGCTTGTGATGACTTATTTCCATTCTCCAAACATGAAGAATTTTCTACATGAGAGGAGATGACACAGTAGGTGTCAAATCACAGCTGATTGGGCAATCAATGCATCCCAATACATTGCCTTCAGCCACTCTTCATTTCAAAGTTCTTCATTCTCTTAGACTTAGGGAAATATCCTGAGCACTGGGGCTCCAGGTTATATGGACTCCTGTGGTTCCACTTAGAGGATAAATAGGTTTTATCAAACGTTTTATTTGGTGGGGAGGCTGGAATTCTACTTTCAGTTTTACATGTAGATATATTTAGCCTGCTCACCACGTTTTTATTACAAATACACAATATAATTCCTTAGTACTACTATATAATTATTGCTTTCACACAATTTGTATTATTTTCAGCACCATGAAATGGACATATCAGTGAATGGGCTCAATTCAATGCGAATTGAATAGCGCCTGGAAGGAGCTACCGGAGCTATTCAATTCAGCAAGAAGAAATATGACAAAACTGCTGTCGCAATGCTGTTTTCTGCCCTTAGCGTAGCGGAAACAGCATCGCGCCGGGCACTTATGTCGGAGAATGCCAGTTTTTGCGACGGAAGACCATGTTTAAGGCGCGAGAATGTGTATTCTCCGACATAACAGCACACTGAATTGAATAGATACAGAAGCGCCTTCCCGGCGCAATTCAATTTGCGTTGAATAGAATTGAGCCCAATGAGTGATAAAGGTGTAGGTTTGCAGAAATATGATGTATAGGCTCAGGATGTAATATCTTTATCATGTAGTCACAGTTAGGACAGTAGGTATAAGGGTCTATTCATTAAGCCCCTTTTACCATAAAATGGCAGTTTCTGCATAATATAAGTATCTGGTTTATTTAACAAAAGTCAAACGCAAGAGATATCAGAGATATCTCTTGCATTATGTTAATAAATATACTATAATGCTAAAGACCTATTTATCAAGCTCAGAAAAGAATAGCGTTCTGGAGCTTGTCCCCATTGGCTAATGCCATCTTCAGACAGTGTTAGCTGCTTTGTGTCTATGTTACGCATTAATGCAAGAGAACAGCCTCCTTCCTCTGCTGCGCTTATTTTCAAAAAACTATAATGCGCATACATGACTTTATGGCCAAGCATGTGCAGTGTCAGACAAGAGAGTGAAGTGATCGTAATAATGTTTGGGGTTGGACACCCTTTTTTGTTAAATAGGGACCCCACTGTGATGGTTGGAGAGCACATTGAAGCCGCAGCCAGAAATTCCGTCAAGTGCCTGCAAACGTTTCAGTAAATATTGTACCCCTTTAACTATGAGTGCTTCATGGTACAACACCTTTTTACCCAACTTAATTGGAAAAAAAATGGGAGTAGAAGCAATAATATGAGATATGGTAAGAACTTACCCTTGTTATCTCTATTTCTACGAAGTCCATAGGGTTCCACAGGATACCTTGGGGTATAGGTGTGACGTCAGTCGCAGGGCACCAAAGAGTTAAGCTTTCAGCCTCCCAGGATGCACTAGGTCCCCCTCCTATACCCCGCCCCCGGGCCAAGGCACCTCAGTTAGTTACCAAGCCATAGGCCGGAGGAGGAGAAGGAAGAGAGAGAACAAAGATCTGGACACATACAAGAATCACATTCTCACCAGAGGGAGACGGAAAACCGGTGACCAGAGCAAAGCCCATCTGCAGCACAGGTGCGACAGGGCGGGAGTCCTGTGGAACCCTATGGACTTCGTAGAAATAGAGATAACAAGGGTAAGTTCTTACCATATCTCATATTTTCTACTTCAGGGTCCATAGGGTATCCACAGGATACCTTGGGGATGTCCCAAAGCAGTATTCTTTAAGGGTGGGGACGCTCCTGTGCAGAAAGGAGAATCCGCCGCCCGAAGGAAGCATCCTGAGAGGCGAAGGTGTCAAACCTGTAATACCTCACGAAGGTATGGACAGAAGACCACGTAGCAGCCTTGCAGATCTGAACTGCCGAGGCACCACGTCGAGCTGCCCACGAAGGACCCACAGACCTAGTGGAATGAGCCTTCAGAGAAGGAGGGACCGGTAGGCCTTCATGAAGATAAGCTTCAGAAATAGCCATACGGATCCAGGCTGCCAAAGTTTGCTTTGAAGCAGGCCAACCCTTTTTACAGAAGCCATAGAGGACAACAAAGCGTCCGACTTCCTAAACAAAGAAGTGCGGTCAACATAAGTCCTTAAGGCCCGCACAACATCCAAAGAGGCCTCACCCACGGAAAGACCCGGTGAGTTAAAGGCCGGAACAACTATTTCCTCGTTAACATGAAACTGGGAAACAACTTTGGGAAGAAACTCGGTCTGAGTGCGGAGCACTGCCCTGTTCCCATGAAAAACCAAGAAAGGGGGTCTACAAGAAAGAGCCCCTAACTCAGAAACACGTCTGGCTGAAGCAACGGCCAGAAGGAAAACAGTCTTAGCTGTTAGCCATTTAATATCCACTGAGCCCAGTGGTTCAAACGGCGGTCCTTGGAGAGCCCTCAGGACCACAGCCAAATCCCAAGGCGCCACAGGTGGAACAAAGGGCGGCTGAATACGGAGAACACCTTGCATAAAGGTGCGCACATCCGGGATTGTAGCAATCCTACGGTGAAACCAGACAGATAGGGCCGACACCTGTACCTTCAAAGAAGCAAGGCGAAGCCCATGATCTAGTCCCGCTTGCAGGAAGGCGAGAATCCGAGACAGACGAAACTCCCGCGGTGCATAACCTCTCGGTCGACACCACTGGAAGAACGTATGCCACACGCGATGGTATATCCTCGCGGAAGACGGTTTCCGAGCTCGTAACATGGTACGCACCACAGAGCTGGAAAACCCCCAGGACCTCAGCATGGCCGTCTCAACAGCCACGCCGCCAAAGACAGCCGAGTCAGGTCCGGGTGAAGACAAGGACCCTGAGACAGAAGGTCCGGTCGTAGCGGCAACCGCAGAGGACTGTCCACGGACAGACCCTGAAGGTCTGAGAACCAGTGCCGTCTGGGCCACGCGGGAGCTATCAACAGGAGCGTCCCTCCTTCCTGTTTGAATTTCCGGATTACCCGTGGAAGCAGGGAGACCGGAGGGAACAGGTATGCGAACCTGAACGTCCACCGGACGGACAGAGCATCCACCAGAGACGCCCCTTCGTCTCTTGTGCGAGACCCGTACACCGGCAACTTGTTGTTGTGCCGGGACGCCATGAGGTAGATTTCTGGAAGACCCCACCTGTCCACCAGTAGTTGAAAAACGTCCAGGTGCAGGGACCATTCCCCTGGATGAACATCCTGGCGACTTAGAAAGTCCGCCTCCCAATTTAGCACTCCCGGGATGAAGACCGCTGATATGGCCGGAAGATTGCGCTCCGCCCAAACCAGGATCCGAGAGACCTCTACGAGAGCCGCCCGACTGCGAGTTCCTCCTTGCCTGTTTATGTAGGCCACGGTGGTAGCATTGTCCGACTGGACCTGCACCGGGTGACCCTGGAGAAACCGCTGTGCCTGCAGGAGAGCATTGAAGACCGCACGGAGTTCCAAGATATTTATTGGAAGCTCCGCTTCTGTCGGTGTCCACCTGCCCTGGAACAAGTGTGGACCCGAAACTGCTCCCCAGCCCCGAAGACTGGCGTCCGTTGTCAACAGGACCCAATTTGGAACCCAGAACGGACGTCCCTTGTTGAGGTGGGTCGTCTTTAACCACCACGCAAGGGACAGGCGAACCTCCGGGGTGAGCACAATCGTCTGGAACTTCAGAGACTGAGGCAGCCCGTTCCACTTGGACAGGATCAGGTGCTGCAGAGGTCTGGAGTGAAACTGGGCGTATTCCACCATGTCGAACACCGACACCATGGAGCCCAGTAACCTCATCGCCGAGTGTAAGGACACCCGGCGGCTGTGCAGACAACTGCGCACCCTTGACTGTAAAGCAGAGATCTTGTCCTCCGTCACGAAGATCCTTTGCTGTCCCGAGTCCAATAAGGCTCCAAGATGCAGAATCCTCCGAGACGGGATTAGAGTGGACTTCTGCCAGTTGATTAGCCAGCCGTGCCGTTGCAGCAGTGCAATGGTCAGGTCCAAGTGGTGTAACAGGAGCTCTGAAGATCCTGCCACCAATAACAGGTGGTCCAAGTACGGCAACATGCGGACTCCTTGCAGCCGCAGAGAAGCCGCCATGACCGCCATAGCGTCCTGTATGTCCAATGACACCATGTAGTCCCCAGGTTCCAGCGCCAGAATGATGGACCATAGGGTCTCCATCCGAAACTTCGGGACCCGCAAAGACTTGTTGAGTGCTTTGAGGTTGAGAATCGGACGATATGACCCATTGGGTTTCTGTACCAAAAATAGATTTGAATAGAAACCCTGGCCCCTCTGGGAGAATGGAACAGGCACTATAACTCCAGCCTGGAGCATAGTGTGCAATACCTTCCGCAGCTCCGTAGCCTTGTTCCGGTCTGATGGTAGACCCGTGGTGAAGAATCGAGCCGGGGGTCTGTGCCGGAAGGAGAGGGCGTACCCGTGAGAGACCACCTCCAGAACCCAAGTGTCTGTCGTAGTGAACGACCAACACCGGGAGAACTGCAGCAGGCGGCCTCCCACCCTGGGATCCCCCAAGGGGAGACCCGGACCGTCAGGCCGCAGGCTTGTCATCTGGCTTGGGGGCCGGACGTCTGGTACTCCATGCCTGTTTCCGGGGCTTGACCGATTTCTTAGGGCCAGCCTGTCGAGGAAACGACTGTGGTTTGGGCCTGCCCTGGGCACTAGATGACCGAAAGGACGATGGTCCAGAACCAGAAGGAGCAGCAGCCGACGGGAGACAAGCAGATTTGGCTGCCGCCAGCGTGGCCACAATCTTATCCAGATCCGGACCGAAGAGAACTTCTCCGGTAAACGGCAACGCTTCCAGACCTTTCTTGGAATCTGCGTCCGCCTTCCAGGATCGCAGCCACAAGGTGCGACGAGCAGCTACCGCTGCTAAAGAAATTCTAGACACCAGAGTACTAATGTCTAGAGCCGCCTCGTTGATGTAGGTGGCCGAATCACGGAGATTGCCAATCAACTCCGCCTGTTCGGCCGGACAGTCGGATTCAAAAGAAGCCTCTAATGAATCCGCCCAGCGCTCCATCGCTCTGGCAACCCAGCAAATGGCCATAGCCGGCCGTGCTGCCCCCCCTGCAAGGGAATAAGCGGACTTCAGGCAGATTTCTACCTTGCGGTCCGTAGCATCCTTAAGGGAGGACATGGATGGCATCGGCAATGTGGCACTACGGACAAGACGGGTCACGTGAGAATCCACCTGTGGAGGGGATTCACACTTAGCAAAATAATTATCCGCGAACGGATAAGCCACCGCCAGGCGTCTCTGCGGCTGGTATCTTTTGCCAGGTTGTTTCCACGCCTCCTCTAAATGGTCCACCAACTGACCCGAAAGAGGAAAGACTGTGGCATCGCCCTTCACATCTTTGAAAAAGGCATACTTAGATTTAGCCGCTGGGGGAACTTCGTCCTCAATCACCAAGGCTGTGCGGACCGCCCGAATAAGTCCAGGAATATATACTTTGGACTTAGCATCAGCGTCCTTAGTATGGAAAGGTTCCTGATCGTAAGGATCCAGAATCTCCCCATCATCAGACGTCCCTTCGTCATCCTCATAAGGAGCGGACAGAGACGCCACCGGCCTTTTATGAGGCCGCATCACAGACTCCCCTTGCAACACATCCGACAAGTGCTGTACAGAACTCGTCAGGGAGTTAACCCACGCTGGCTCCTGAGAACCCGGGAGCGGGGAAATAGGGAGACTGTGGGGTACCACCAATTGTCGTGGGAACCCCTGCATGGGTGACGACACCACAGACTGCTGGGACAAACCCATCGGAGTAAACGCGGGCTGCGGAGCTAACTGGCCCACTAAAGCTGTTAACGCCTGAGCGAAACAAGCCCAGGGCGGCTCCTGTACCGGTGCTGTAACCGTAATAGGCCGCGCCATGGACAAACACTGCCGGCAAAGGCCCTCCGCGCTACCCTCCCCCTCCGCTAACGATACTTTGCACGTGGTACACTGTAGCCGGAGGGGAAAATCACTTTCAGACATGATGGCACCACGTATGTGACCTCTCTCACCAATTAAGTATTAAATAGGCGAGAGACCACCCTGCAGCACCGCACCGCAAGGGCTTTAGCAGAAAGAACAGGGACAGTAATAAAGCTGACAGTTTAGAGAAGAAAAGTTACAGGCAGCGCTAGCACAGTAACATACAATGCAGAGAAATAACAATTCCTGCACTAACAGCGCTGATCACTCAACTACACAGACACAGGGCCTGGTAGGACACAGCGCTGCATACACAGACCTGAGCCACAGCGGAGGAGAGGTATGCGGGGGGACCCAGACCACGATGCTTCCTTCCAGACTTCCAGCAGCGTTCACCATGCGTTGCAGAGAAGATGGCCGCCGAGGAGCAGAGAGAAGCTGGCCTGGGGGAGGAGCGCTGACACAGGACCAGTCAGCACAGTGCAGAGAGGGCTGTGTGCAGCGGGGGAGGCGCCGGCTGTGAGACAGGGAAGGCGCGCTCCCCTGGCATGCATTTAACCCCTGGGACGCCGCAGCGCTACCGCTCTGCTGCGGTCCGCTGTCCCAGGGGGTAGTGGAAGCGCAGGTTGGTCGCCTGGCTCCACGCTGCAGCCAGTCCCCAGGGAGCCCCCTGCCTGGGGACTTAGGACCATGTGATCAGCGGGGACCCACCGCGGGACCCCGCTGCTTACCTCTGTCCCCCTTGAATCCGGCCATGGTCCGGAGCATCTGGGGTCACCGCTAGCTGTGACCCCAGACGCCCACCAGCATCCCCGGATCAGTACCGGCGTTCTGGTACCGGCGGGGTGTAGGGAAGACAGCATGGACGTCAGGACTGACTGTCCATGCTGTTCATCCAGATGTGCAGCCACAGCTGCATGAAGAAAAAGCTTCAGGGGCTCTTCTAGCCCCCACTCCAACAGGTGCACCCGACTCCGGCCGGGCACCAAACTAAACTGAGGTGCCTTGGCCCGGGGGCGGGGTATAGGAGGGGGACCTAGTGCATCCTGGGAGGCTGAAAGCTTAACTCTTTGGTGCCCTGCGACTGACGTCACACCTATACCCCAAGGTATCCTGTGGATACCCTATGGACCCTGAAGTAGAAAGTTGCCTACCCTCCTGCGCTCTAGGGACCTCATTCAGAGCCGCTCGCAAAAAGCGAGCACTCGCTCTGAATGAGGGCGGCCACATTTTTTTTTTTTTTTTTTTTAGCCGTCCTCCTGGCCGCTCACTAAGCTGCGGGTGACCACCCACAGCTTTTGCGAACGGCCAGGTGAAGGTCTCGATGGTCGCGACCATCAGGCTTGCGACGAGACCCTTGTGGTAGGGTCTCGTCTGCCATAAGCCCCAGGAGCAGGAAGCTCACTACAGACAACACTCGTGATGTCAGTAGGGCCGCCCACAAACGGCAGGCGTTCCTTCAGGAACGTCTCAGTTTGTCCAGCCACCCCCCCTCCCCGCCTACAAAATGGGGCGAGCTGTCGATCAACATCGACAGCCGCCCCGTTTGTAGTGAGCCCCGGAGCGAGTGAATTTCTCACTCGCTCCAGGGCTTGCGTGCGCAGTCGACCCGCTTGCGAGCTCATAGCGCTTGCGAGCGGGTCTGAATGAGGGCCTTGGATCACTGTCTTCTCTCCTGCTGCCACGGACTGAAAATTTAAAATCCTGCGTTCTTCACTACAGGGCAACTCAACCTGCCGATAGGACCACCAAGAAGTTGCTGAGCAAAGACAGTGATTTTTTTGCAGCCACTGTGACTGCTGTCTTTGTTTATGAGCCTCTGCTGTCCTTCCTCATGAGCCCTGATCACAGTGTCTTCTTATATCTGTGTGTGTATGCTGCAGTGAGTTACAGCCCATGCTGCTGCTGGTGTGAGCTATTAGTAATCTGTAGTTAAAATACAGGCGGAGATATTACACCCAATGTGAGTTCCTCACTGTGAACACACAAAAAGGCCAATACAACAAAAAGTTTTAAAATCTGTTTTTTTACCAAAAGATGACCATTAAAGTAAGTCTGTAATTTCTTATCATACTGTGTAAAACAAAGGTAAAATTTAGGTTCAAAGTAATTGAACAATATACAGTATATGTAAAACAGAAATCAAAATAATAGCTACCTCGATAAGTGTGATCTAAAGGTAAGTGTATTTTCTGTAGCTTGTCAATACAGCAATTTATGGTGGACTATAAGCAGCCTGTTTAAATAAATACTATCAGGATCCCAAACACAATTCCTTTAAGTAGCGCATGTGAACAAATTGTGTTTAATTAGAGTATCTAGTGTCTGGAATGATTTGGAGGATACTATAAAGGTATGGAAAACAGAATCGCCAATAATTATAGGTAGGGCATGCAAGCTACCAGCAGTTCACAGTTCACAATGAAATAACATCTGATACAACCAGGGCCGGCGCTACCAGTAGGCAGCTGCCTAGAGCGACGGCCACAAGGGGGCACTGTATAGTCCTCTCAGCATAGAAAAAAACAACCATATTCATAAGGTGCATACACACTGGGCGATTAAAGTGGACGACTGAACGATAACAATATCGTTATCGTTCAGTCGTCCACTTTATCATTCATTTTTAACACCAAAACGATGAACGATAACGACGATGCGCGTTCCCGCGGGTCGTTCGTCTTTATCATTCATCGGGTAAACATGCAGGCCAATCTGACGATATTGCTGCATGTTGGGGAATGGGGGAGAGAGCCCAGCGCTTAACAATATCGTTAATGATATCGTTCAGCTGGTGTGCTCAATGTCATCAACGACATTAAGCACACCCTGCCAGGGACACACTAGACGATATCACTCAGGGAGCATATCGTCTAGTGTGTACGCTCCTTTATTGCGAATTGACAGTGGCTGCGGGTCTTATCAGCCGCCCACAGTCGGACCCCACTGTGACCCGTCATCCCACACTGGTCTGTCCATAGTGTCTGGGCTGTCACAGAAATGACGTCATCGGCTGACTTCAGCTGTGAAACTAGCGCAAGCACCCTTCCCCGGCAGCTTTCCTCCCCTTCTCTCTCTTCCCCACTTCCCTTGGGGAATACAAGACTGAAAACAAGGAAGCGGAGCCAGCTGCAGGGCTGACTGGGAACGAAGTTTGCAACTGGTATAGTAGGTACTTCTGGAAATGTGAATCTGTGTATAAGCAGTGCTCGGAGTGTGCCGGCATGAAACGGTCACACCGGAACTTTACTTCGGCACTCGCAGGCGCTGGTACTATCACTGTCCGAGCGCCGTCTGTTTCACTTTGACCGGCGGCTAATCATGGCTCACATACCGGCAGCCAATCAGAGGCGGCTGGAGGTGTACAGTGGACTGTAGCCCTCTGCTGTATTTAACTTCTTTCTCTCTCAGCATGATTGATCAAGCTGTCATTTGGCTTCATCCTCTGCCTACTATGTACTGCATTATAGAGTTGGAGAAACAAAAGTGTTTTCACTTTTTTTCAATAGTACAGGGGTCGAATGTTCATTCAAAATAATAAAACCTACCCTTGGCCACAAATTAATATCACCTTTTTACCTGCAAAGCACAAAATATGTGTGATGAGGTGAGGTGAGGTCTACGGTGAAGGGAGCGGAGGTGTGAGGAGAGGTGAGTGCTGCAGTGAGGTGTAGACAGGTGAGGGGTGGTGATTGCTGCAGTGATGTGAGGGGAGGAGAGGTGTAAAGAGGTGAGTGCTGCAGTAAGGGAAGGAGCTGTGAATGGTGAGGTGTGAGAAGTGAGTGCTGCAGTGAGGGAAGGGGAGGGGAGGTGTGAGAAGTGAGTGCTGCAGTGAGGGAAGTTGATGTGAGGTGTGAGAAGTGAGTGCTGCAGTGAGGGAAGGGGAGGTGAGGTGTGAGAAGTGAGTGCTGCAGTGAGGGAAGGGGAGGTGAGGTGTGAGAAGTGAGTGCTGCAGTGAGGGAAGGGGATGTGAGGTGTGAGAAGTGAGTGCTGCAGTGAGGTGAGGGGAGGAGAGGTGTAAAGAGGTGAGTGCTGCAGTAAGGGAAGGAGCTGTGAGTGGTGAGGTGTGAGAAGTGAGTGCTGCAGTGAGGGAAGGTGAGGTGTGAGAGGTGAGTGCTGCAGTGAGGGAAGGGGAGGTGAGGTGTGAGAAGTAAGTGCTGCAGTGAGGTGAGGGGAGGAGAGGTGTAAAGAGGTGAGTGCTGCAGTAAGGGAAGGAGCTGTGAGTGGTGAGGTGTGAGAAGTAAGTGCTGCAGTGAGGGAAGGGGATGTGAGGTGTGAGAAGTAAGTGCTGCATTGAGGGAAGGGGATGTGAGGTGTGAGAAGTGAGTGCTGCAGTGAGGTGAGGGGAGGAGAGGTGTAAAGAGGTGAGTGCTGCAGTAAGGGAAGGAGCTGTGAGTGGTGAGGTGTGAGAAATGAGTGCTGCAGTGAGGGAAGGGGATGTGAGGTGTGAGAAGTGAGTGCTGCAGTGAGGGAAGGGGAGGTGTGAGAGTTGAGTGCTGCAGTGAGGGAAGGGAAGGTGAGGTGTGAGAGGTGAGTGCTGCAGTGAGGGAAGGGGAGGTGTGGTGTGAGAGGTGAGTGCTGCAGTGAGGGACGGGGAGGTGAGGTGTGAGAGGTGAGTGCTGCAGTGAGGGACGGGGAGGTGAGGTGTGAGAGGTGAGTGCTGCAGTGAGGGAAGGGAGGTGAGGTGTGAGAGGTGAGTGCTGCAGTGAGGGAAGGGGATGTGAGGTGTGAGAAGTGAGTGCTGCAGTGAGGTGAGGGGAGGAGAGGTGTAAAGAGGTGAGTGCTGCAGTAAGGGAAGGAGCTGTGAGTGGTGAGGTGTGAGAAGTGAGTGCTGCAGTGAGGTGAGGGGAGGAGAGGTGTGAGAGGTGAGTGATGCAGTGAGGGAAGGGGAGGTGAGGTGTGAGAAGTGAGTGCTGCAGTGAGGTGAGGGGAGGTGAGGTGTGAGAGGTGAGTGCTGCAGTGAGGGAAGGGGAGGTGAGGTGTAAGAAGTGAGTGCTGCAGTGAGGTGAGGGGAGGAGAGGTGTGAGAGGTGAGTGATGCAGTGAGGGAAGGGGTGGTGACGTGTGAGAGGTGAGTGCTGCAGTGAGGGAAGGGAGGTGTGAGGAGTAGTGTGCTGCTGTGAGGGGACAGGAGACCCATGGGCGCAGTCTGTCCTCAGGCCTGCGGTGCTTATTAGGGGATCAGAGAGTCTGTGACATTAGACCTAGGTTACGGTTTAACGTGTGGTTATAGAAATATCAGTTAGCCGATCCGCCACTGCTTGGCTTGCACGCCCTTTAAAAAAAATAAAAATGGCCGCCGGGGGAGCTGGTGCGCATCCTACCACAAACAGCCAGACAGAGAGGAGCAGCAGCCAGCGGGTAAGTGCTGGCAGTGGTGGCAGCGACTGCAGTGGGGGTGGGGGCGGTTGGAGCTTACTGCACAGGGCTGGGGGGGGGGGGTTGAGACTTACTGCACAGGAATCGTGAGGGATATTGGAGCTGACTGCACAGGACTGGTGGGGGAGATGGGAGCTGACTGAACAGAGCTGGGGGGGACTGGAGCTGACTACACACAGCTGGGGGGATTGGAGCTGACTACACAGGGCTGGAGGGGATTGAAGCTGACTACACAGGGCTGGAGGGGGTTGGAGCTGACTACACAGGGGGCTAGGGGGGGAGTTGGAGTTGACTGCACAGTGCTGGGGTGACACAGGGGCTAGGGAATGACCCTGAGACACATTGGGTCGGGGGAATGGGGCTAAGAGACATACTGGGGCAGAGAGATGCACACTGGGGCCGGGGGTATGGGGCTGAGAGACATACTGGGGCAGAGAGATGCACACTGGTGCTGGGGGGATGTGGCTGAGAGATGCACACTGGTGCTGGGGGGATGTGGCTGAGAGATGCACACTGTGGTCGGGGGTATGGGGCTGAGAGAAGCACACTGCGGTCGGGGCAATGGGGCAGAGAGACGCACACTGGGGTTGGGGGAATGGGGAAGAGAGACGCACACTGGGGTTGGGGGAATGGGGCTGAGAGCCAGAGCCTGTGGATGGAGAGATGCAGGGTGTCCTGGGGATGGAGAGATGCAGGGGGTCGTGGTGAGAGACAAGGGGGCCTGGAAATAAAGAGACACGTAGAGCCTGGAGGACCATAGAGGGGCCTGGGGATTGAGACATTGGGGGGTCTGGAGTAACACAGGGGAGCCTGGAGAGACACAGAAGTTTGATCAGGGAAATTCACATATTTCCTGCACAAAAGCTCCTGTTACTACAGTATATATTATCTGGTTATGATGAGGACATGGGTTATATTTCTATGTAAACAGGCAGCTTCCAGACAATGTTATCTCCTACATGAATAGTGAATAACGGCTGAAGTCGCTGCCCAGTGAGGCTCAAATTCCTCAAAGGTTCCTCGTTGCAGAGAAACCACCATATAGGTAAGAAAAGACATTTAAACTGACTGGGGCCCCAAAAACCTGCCGAGGAGTGACACCAAGGTGACAGGAGCCGGGTGCTGCACTGTAGCATTAAGTGCAGCGCCCGGCTCCTGACAGTGTGAGGGAGCCGGCACTGCACACTGCTCACCCGCACCTCTGGCACCCCACACTGGACAACAGAGGTTTGGCCTGCGAGGCCATACCCCCTTCCCGAGTGACCAGGCCCCCTGTCCACACACCCCTTTCAGCATGCGCGGCTTAGCTTCGCTCCCCGCACCAGGTGACACCTTGGGGATGGACGCCACTGGTGTGTGTGATAGCTTTTTTTTTCCAATAAACAGTAACACAATATCTGACATGGTGCTAAAACTGGGACCACCCATTACCAGATCTCTAGTTTCGCCTATGAGTAAATGTACCTATATTTCTGTATATACGAATATATGTGCAAAAATCTACATAAGGGTGTGTATGTGGGTGTTTTTATATGTACTGTATATTAGTGTATGTGTACCTATGTAATAAATCATGTATGGTACAGGCAGCATGTTTTCCACTATAATAGGGAATATGTATGTATAGGAGTCTGTATATGTTTATCTATATAACTATATACAACTATAGACATGTATATGTAAGTAAAGCCACCCCCCAGTCACTGTCAAGGACGCCTATCGGAATTGCATAGATCACATAATTCCGGTCATGTCCCCAGCGGTAACCAATGGGATACATGGTCTGTGCATCTCTGATACATGTGCAGATTTAAAATTTCTGGTGCTTGTGCCCAATGTTTTAAATGTGTAAACATTTGGATCACCTCTGTAGTTATGCAGAAATGTATAAATTTACATCTGAGCATGCGCTGTATGGTAACAGATTTGTCAGTGTATTAAAGTGTATAATTAATACATTGATGGGCTTATTATATTAAATCCACCTTACAGATTTATTAGGCAGTGCTAATTTTATAATAGCTTGTACATAACTTCAACAGAGGATTACACAATCAATCGATAAATTATATGCCCATGGGGTAAATGGAACAGGTTGCACACTGCAGGCATCGGTGAGTTCCGTGCTAGACTGCCCGATGTTTTAAAGCTACAGTCATTTAAAAGGCAAAATCAACTGGTTTTGCCTTTTAAGTGACTGCTACTTTGAAAGATTCTGCAGTCTGGCACAGAACTCGCCGATGCCTGCGGTCCGTAGCCTATTACTTATAGCCCCAAATATTCTACTTCCAAAGGTTCCAACATCGGGACAGCATTTGCGCAGTACTACTCCTACTATTCTTTTTATGTGATTATCATTACACATTGTGGTGGCACCATTGTTTGTATTTCTGCTGGTAGTCAGTCTCTATGTGCTAAGTGTGTTGGCATCCATAGGTGCGCAGAAGGGATGTGTGGGAAATACTGTTTTATGCTGGCGGAGGGGGTATGTACTGGGGTAAACTGAGGTGGTAGTGTGAAACTTTGCCTAGGGCGCCTGGAAGCCTAGCACTGGCCCTGGGTACAAAAAAAACATACTTAGCAATATATTCTCAAGTCGACCCGGCAAGAAATATATGCATAGGGTTGAATTCACACAAGGTCAAATTGCATTTGGAATTTATTAAATAGGCATCACATATTTATTATGTGTATTGTGCTGAGTGATAAGAAAAGAAATATCACAGGGAACAGTTGCAAACAAGAAACTGAGTATGGCAGGCAGTAATGTTAGTATCAATACTTTCCAAATTTTCCAAAATATTTATATTTAACAGTAATAACAATATATAATAATATATCTTGCAACAAGTGTTTAAAGCATAGATCCGCCCATTTGTGACAGTAGATACGCCCTTTGGGTGGAGAAAGGCACGCCGCTATCTACCAACTATATTCTCCCTGAAAGTAGTTTTCAAAAGTAGGCAAGCATGGTAGAAGCGCAGTCTCTGGGCAGGAGAAGCTAATAGCGCCATCATACCAGTCAGACCTGAAGACAAAGCCATGTATGATGTAAGTCAGCGGCTCTCAACCATGGTTACTCGCTGTGACATTCAGGGGTATGCAAGGAAATGTTGTAAATGGTGATGCAGGAAAGGGAAGGGGGGAGGCTGGGCGAGGGACAGAGGCATCCAGCTGATAATTAGACACATGGGTCTAACAGTGTTGTGTGGATATCTATTTCTTGCATCACAGTAGGACCCTGATAACAGGCCGATGTGTGTTTCCTGTAGAAATCCAGATAATTTCTGACACATCGCCCCTAATGCCTGAACTAGTGACTTCGAGTTGATCCAAAAGAATAGTTACATTTTTCTTTATCAAGATAAACATCATTAAAGTTAAAAGGTGAATAAAAAAAGCTCTGCAAGTATATTTTGTGTTTCCTTGTAGAATAAATTGACCTGTAAACTCCAATTTACACTTTAAACTATTGTTTTATTAACATGATTCCTCTTCTAGAGACTGTTTTTACACCTAGTAACATTGGCCCTGATTCAGAGCCGGACGCTCTGACAGAGCGCTCGCTCTGAATCAGGGCCGGGCTATTTTTTTTTTTTAGAACGGCTTCCTGGCCGCTCGCATAGCTGTGGGTGACCACGCACAGCTATAGCGAGCGGCCAGGAAGATGGTCGCGATGGTCAAGACCATCGCGACTATCAGGCTTGCGATGAGACCCTTGTGGTAGGGTCTCGTTGCCACAAGCCCCAGAGAGATTTCGGCTCTAACAGAGCCGAAATCTCTCCCACTGACATCACTCGTGATGTCAGTGGGGCCGCCCCCAAACGGAGGCGTTCACATGGGAACGCCTCCGTTTGGGCAGCCACTCCCCCAGCCCGCCCACCAAAGGGGGAGAGCTGTCACTCAATATCGACAGCTCGCCCCCTTTGTTGCGAGACCAGGAGCAACGGAGTGCCCGTCGCTATCCGGGTCTCGCGCATGCGCACGACAGAGCTGGCTCCTAGTGCGCATGCGCACTGGCCCACCATCGACCCTGTTGTCAGCGCATAGCGCTTGCGACCGGGTCTGAATCAGGCCCATTATACACTTTAATGATTTCATTTAAAGTGGACCTGTCATATGAGAGATTTTGAAATGATCAAGTAGACAAGTGTATAATGAGTCACTTTCCATTGTATCTGTTTATTTCAATCCGCGCCATTCATTGCTTTATAGATTTCACACCATGTAGTGTATGTAAATATGAGGACTAGAGACTCTCCAGAAGATAGGAGTTAGGGGTTCTGCAGATCTGCTGCTATTACTTACCATTTACAGGGTGATGGGCTCTAACTGGTCTCTTACGAAGATATTAATGTTTCCAGCGGTTTATCCTATTGGTAGCGGCTTACAATTACGAATACACTACACCATTTTTATTACCATTATAGAATATTAGATTAGGGACGCACCAAACATTTTGGGAAATTGAAAACTGTATATATAATCCTTTTAGCTTCAGTGACTGATGTAAAAACAAATTAATATGCTACTAGGGTGAAATAGAGGCCGACGTTTTCATGCGAGTCCTGCCCTTCCGAGGTTCCTTGCCCCCCCCCCCTCCCCCCCCCCAGCAGCAGTGGCAGGAGCCACTACGGCTACAGATGTGTCTTCATAAACCTATTCCTTTTGCACTACAGTATATGGTACGAGATGGCTAGCACAAATTCCGTACAACATGCTCTTCTCGTATGCGATCAGAAATCTGCGCACTTCGACCAATTTTGGAGTGTGTCTCAGCCTGCGACAGTGATCCTAAATTTAGTAAAAATGGCTCCAGCGTCTCAGTTCTGGCAACCATTCTGTGCGACCATAGGATTACTCCGAAGTCTGATAAGCAACCGATCTGCAACTGATGCTGCGTCTGTCAACGCAGTCCCATGGATGGGCACCTTAATACAAATCCAGCTGGCTGCGACATCTGCATATTGTCGCACAACCACCGCATACAACTTCCCAAAAGCGGCAGTATGAGCGTACATCTCTGAATCCGGCCCTTAGTACAAATTACGTAGGATTAATTTTCTGTCACAAAGGAATAGGTATAGAGTCGTGGATGATGTATTAGGATGCACGGTGCAGGTCATTCCTATCAGGCCTGTCTTTTGCCGTCTTACGCACTGTATACTTTGGCCCTGATTCAGACCCACTCGCAAGCGGCTGTCCACTCGCAAGTGGGTCGATGGTGTGCACTGCGCATGCGCACGACGGCGGGAGCTCCGCCGTCAAGACCATCGCGGCCATCAACCTGCACGCTCGTATAGGCTGTGGGTGGTGACCCACAGCTATACGAGCGTCCAGGAGGACACTCCATAATTATGGAGGACGGCCCTCATTCAGAGCGTGCGTTCTGCTCAGAGCGTCCGGCTCTGAATGAGGGCCTTTGTCCTCAGTTTTGTGCCATAGGGCCTAATTCAGAGAGGTACGTGAATTTGATATTGACCTACATCTCGAGCCATACTGCGCATGTGCAGATCGGTTTCTGCAATGTCGGTCGCAGTGCCCCAAAAGCAATAGCATGGTTGTCATACTGCTGGTGCTGAGGGCAGCGATGGGCAGTGTTCCAGTGGCTGCGTCATTGAATGCAGCTTCACGGGCCCAAGCAGTGTTATTTATCCGGACATAAGAGTTACTCAGATGTCTGATGGTCACACGGTTGATCAGAGTCTTCAGAATGCAGCAGCGAATCTTTTCACCTAAGACGCCTCCTGCAGCTTTTGCTATAGCGTCCACCTCTGAATCAGACCCTTATGCTGCATACACACGGTCAGAATTTCTTAAAGATATGAATGATAACGATTGTAAAAATCGTTCAATCGTTCATATTGTTAACATATAGGGCATGCATTGATTAACGATGCGCGTGCCCGCATGTCAGATAACGATATCTGACATCAACTGTTTGCAGACAGATTTGGATGATTTCATTCATTTTAATACTGTCAGAAATCGTTCATTGTTGATGAAATTGTTCAAATCATTGATGAAATTGTTCATCGTTATCGTTCAACGATATCGATGAACTGAGAAATCTGACCGTGTGTATGCACCATTAGTTTGCATATAGTGTACTAGGTATTTAGAATTAGCTTTTTTGCACCAAAGGAATTAGTATTAGGTCACAGATTAAGCATAACTATGCATGCTGCAGGTCACTTGTATTGGACCTGTCTGTTGCCTGTTTAATCTAGACTGTGTACTTTTTCCTGATCTTTGCTACTTTTTCCTTTATTATGCTACTTTTTCCTTTATTATGCTACTTTTTCCTCAAAATTTGCATTACTGCAAAATTACTGTGCAAGGAAAATTGCTAGTAGCCTCAGACTTTTACACTCGGAGTTATTAAATTATAAGCCCTTTTACTTGTGTGGTAAATCTACGGCTAACACGTGATAACACAGATTCCGGGATAAGTGCCTGGAGCAATGGGTTAACACGTTTGCAGCACCCACGATAAGGTCACTTACCACTGATTTCTGTTCGAGCCTCCCTCAGACTTATGGTGCATACACACGGTCAGATTTTTCCTTCAGATATGAACGATAACGATTTAAAAATCGTTCAGTCGTTCATATCTGAAGGAAAATCGTTCATATCTGACATGCCTGAACGGTGGACGATCAACGATGCGCGTTCCCGATGGTCAGATAACGATTTCTGACATCTGATGTGTTTGCAGTCAGACTTGGACGATTCCATTCATTTTAATGCAGTCAAAAATCGTTCAATCGTTCAAATCGTTCAAATCGTTCAAAACTTTGGTAAAATCGTTCAAATCGTTCAATCGTTCATCTGACAAATCTGACAAATCTGACCGTGTGTATGCTCCTTAAGCCCGCTGTTAATTACCACGGCTAATTAAAGCCGGCCCATAGTATGCAAATAGTGTACTAGGTAACCTTTTTTTTTTTTGCTGCACAGAAATTGTTATAAAGTTGCAGATGAAGCATAACAATGCATTGTGCAAGTCACTCCTATTGGCCTGTTTAAACTAGATTGTGTACTTTTTCCTTAACTTCGCTACTTTTCCCCTATATTGTGCTACTTTTTCCTCATTTCTGGGTCTTATCTGGGCCATACATTTAGTGGGTCATTACTTGATAACGATCCAATCCGCTGAACAGTGGACTCCGATGATTAAAGGTTTCTCAAGGAGGGGGGTCTGCAAAATAAAATGTAAAAAATCTCTATCTTGTAATTATGCTAATTTTTGAGTCAGAATCTGTGAATTTTCCAATATGTTGGATTTTGGCAATCATCCAACCCTGGCATAGGCAGAACAGGGAATTGCTATTTGGTGCCATTTGAGGGTAGGTGTTTGTGCAGTTAAGTCCCAATTATGTTGGTTACTACACCCCATAATTAGGGATGGAAACAGCATTAGATCTTTATAAGTTCTTTTTGCCTTTAGTCAATCACTAGTGATTTTTAAAGAATGTAAAACATAAACAAAGAACAGTTATTTCATTTGCTGACTTTTAGAAATATGTTAGAAATGTGCATGTTAAGGCACTCATACACTGTGCAATATGCACCTTGCGATGCGATGGCCGACATATCGGACGGTCCCCACACACGGATCGATCGGGTGGTCGACTGCCCGAAATGCCGTCATCCGCCTCGTACATCGCTTCCCCAGATCAACAGAGCATGCAGAAAGACCTGGAGGAGCGATGTAATATCCCACGGGAGCGCGCACTGGCCGATATCATACCCACACACGGAACGATATAGCAGCGTTATTGTTCCAATCCATCGGATCGGCTGCTATATCGCACTGTGTATGGGAGCCTTAAGACTGCTCATTAATGAGTTACGTTGTGTTAATTTTCCGCTTTCCTTTGACTTAGCATAGTAGAAAGAGCAATGTAAATCATGACATAGCCCCGAAGAGCAATCAGATTGCTTACTTTCTGTCTCACCAAGTTAATTATATTTATTTTGTGTATTTGAGTTCTAGGAGCTTACTATGCATCAGGATAGTGAGATACGAGAGTTATATACACAACCGGCATGTCATATACTACACCCACCAAACAAGCAATCATCTAAAGTGCTGGGTTTATTGGATTGTGCAAAATATAAGAGAGAACTTATGGCTTATAAAGTCTACATGTAATAGCTACCTAGAACTTGTGTGACTTATTTTATTACAAAGACTTGCTGAGCATATTGAATCACAAGGACAAAAATCCTAGAGAGGAAGTGTTCAGAAACAATTTTCTACAATACCAGGATTAACCTCTTCATACCTGGATGAGCTGTAAGAAACCAGAAAGCTTCCACATTTTTGTGATGCAATAGTTTCACTTTCAATTTATTATTAGTCAACCGAAGTCCTGTATATGTACTTTTTGTACTTGTAATAGACAGTGTGTTTTGTTGTAGTAGGTCTGTATATTTGTTCACATTAAAAATTAAAAAAATACCTATGCTAGGAGATAAAATATAGGTTTCCATCATTTTCCAAAAGTTACTTTCACAAACGTACCAAAAAAATAAAATAAATGGTGTACTGTAAAACGCATCCGCCATACTGAACAGCACTTATCTATTACAGTCACCATATGGAACATATAAGGGTCAATTTAAATAGGTGCGAGTTGGGTCCTGCGAGCCGTTCTCATGGCGAACTCACACAGTGATATCCCATTGCAGTTTAATCACAAACTCGCAATGATTTTTCATAGGAAATTCTGTGCACCCCCCTCAGCAAGTGAAAAGGTAGGAAAATCTTTATTTTTTGTTAAATATGTCGGGGCACATACCTCTAGTACACCGCCCCCTATGAGTAATCACACACTTGGTGGTGTATAAATAACGCCAGTTTTCAGGTGATGTTTTCTAAAACGCTCAATAATGGGTTAAATGATGTGGAACAGGTGTGTGGAGGTGTAAATGATGTCGGACATGTACAGATGTGATCTCATACATCTAGACTCAATGCACCATGCAGCGCAATATGCCTGGCGTGAGTGAGCCGCCAGGTCCAGTGCAACTCTGCTAGCATCGGGAGTCTTTTTTTTTTTTTTTGTGAAAATGTGTCTAAGTTGCAAAGCGATGCGACTAGAAGACACCAGCAGACTGTGCTGATTAATTTGATATGTGACACTGTATATCTGTGAGCACCTGAGTCTGTATATGGAACTTGGCGTGAGAAAAGCCGCGTTCGCTGCATCGTAGCCCTTCGCATGCTGATTGAGAGACTCAGTCACACACAGATATACGAGTGTCGCATATGAAATTAATCAGCACCGTCTGCTGGTACGTCCTAGTCACATCACATAGCGACTTAGATGCTTTTTTAGCAAAAAAAAGACGCCCGATGCTAGCAGAGTCTCAAGGGACCAGGCACGCCGAAAGGGGCTTTGTGTGGCGAGACTGGAGGTATTGTATTGATCGGAGTTTTACAAACTTATAAAAATACTTAAAAATTACTGTCCTTTTTTTTTTTTTGTAGCCCCAAATTCTGGAAAAACTTTAATTTGATGAAAAACACTTGCTTGCTATCATTTTCCCACCATTAATAAACAGTGCAAAAATCAGCTAATTGACACCTTTTAATAACATCTAGTACTTTCCTTATGGCCACAACTAGCCTTCTATGTTATCCTGCTATCTCAGTTGTCACTTTTTTTCAGGTCAAGGACAGGGTTGGCTGGTTTGATCCAAATGGTTTTTAAGATAAAAAAAAAAAAACACTCTGGTTTTTTTTATTATGCTGTGACTGCAGGCACAACGCTGTGACTGGTATTATTCCATATTCTTGTTGCTTGTGGTCTTTATATGAGTAAGCTGAACCAATGCAGTAAATCACACACACTACAAAGATATAGGTAGTATGAACCAGATAAGAGAGGTGCTAAATCTGCTATGCATCAAGCTAAGACTTCTCCCCCATCAATCCCATAGGGCAGGAAAAACCAGCAGCTAACATTCACAATCTAAAAAAGTAAACACCAACACATAAAACAGGCAATATACAGAGAAAAACCTCATGGTTTAATTTCCGTGTGTAGCTTTGTACTTCAATTCAAAAACCATCAGTCTTATTGAGATGAGTGCTAGAAAGAAAGACTAAGGGCAGAATTTACTAAGCAGCGGGTTCTAATCCCTGGCGGTTTGGTGGTGGTTTTGCTATCCGCAGATTTCCGAAGGCCATAACCGATGCAAAACCGCAGAAAAACCACCGACAAAACAGATTTTAGAATAGAATAGAACAGGGCTGTCGTTTAGAAACCGCTGCAAAACCGCCACCAAATCCCCAGAGTTTAGAAGCCGCCCTCAAACCGCCGAGGTTTAGAATCCGCTGCTTAGTAAGTTTTGCCCTCAGTCGCTGTGGTGTCACAAGTATCATCTTATGAATGGTGGACGAGCAAAAAAACAATTACCCCCAATGTATTTCCCATTATTTAACAACTTCTGACTGCTCAAGCATCTTCAGCTAGTGTAGAAATAATATTTTCTTCTTTCAGTTTAGTTAATTTGAAGCTTTGAAACAGACTGGGAACTGAAAAGGCCTCTAAACTAGTGTGTTTATTCAAAATGTTTAATGCCAGTGACATTTCCAGTTCTAAAGCTTAACTCAGTGGTTCCCAAACTTTTTTGAATCACGGCACCCTAGTGCATTAGCATTGTTTTCACGGCACCCCTAAGCCAAAAGTTTGTTGTTGAGAAATTCAGAAAAAATGTAGTGCAGTAGTACAGTGAAGTCAATTGTGCTTAGCTGTGATCCTTAGGTTTGGTTACATAGCGGTGGACAGGTTTGTGCTGCTTTTTGCCCACATATTTAAATTACATTGACCATAAAGAATTTTTATTGGTGCCGGACCACCAACCTGAGGCACCCCTGCAATTGTCCTGAGGTGCCGCGGCACACAGTTTGGGGACCACTGGCTTAACTCCTTTCTTTGTGTTTGTGTGTTTCTCTGAAAAGTGCTTTTGCATGTTTTAATTATGTTTAGTCTAAAATTGTTTTTATTGAAAGATGTCAAATAAATCATATCAAACCCTAATAACTTTGGGTGGTAATGTTAGAAAGTATAAAAATGTTATTGATCAAGGTTTCTAATACATAGCAAGATTCATTTTTTTTTCTCCATTTAGACATTAATGCAATAAAACTGGTTTAAACCATAAAAACAAGTTTTTTTTTTTTGTTTTTTGTTTTGTTTTTGGGGGGGGGGGGTTTAAACTTTTTTCTCCAACCCTTGTCTAGGATGGTTTCCGCACTTTTTTCATGCACTTCTCCAGATCACTTTTTGTAGCAAGTACCACAAATTGGCATTTCTACCTGAATCTCGCATTTCTTGTGAGCGTGCATTCACGCGATGTGTGCGAGTTTCATAAAACAAACTTGCTTTCGCAAACTCGTTCATAAATGAATTGACCCCATAAAGCAATACAGTATACTGTAGCTACTGATGCATACTAGGTGAATCCGGATTACATCCACTGAATAGAAGTGGTTATGTGCAATTATGAATGCGTACAAGATAAAAACAGATACTAACAGTTATATATGTACAGTAATGAATAACAGAACTGCAGTTGTCAGTACATACAGAGTAACAGAATAATCAGAATTAATGAACACTAATAAAATCTAAGACAGCCACCACTTCACTAATAAAATAAAAAGAGTGTATTGAATGTTTTTCTTATTTATCTCTTTTTTTGGAATCGGTATGAAATACCGCCGGCCGCCCTGGAAATCCCGATCGTCCCTAGGTAAGTATTAACTAACCTAACCTACCCCCCTAACCCTCCTTAGGGGTGCCTAACCCTAACCTCCCCCCCTGTGCCTAACCCTAATCCCCCCTCTAAGTGCCTAAACCTAACCCCCCCCTTCCCCGCTGCCTAAACCTAAGTCCCCTGGGGGGGTGCCTAACCCTAACCCTCCCTCACCTAACCCTAACCTCCCGGGGGGGTGCCTAACCCTAACCCTCCCTCCCCCTAGCCTAACCCTAACCTCCCGGGGGGTGCCTAACCCTAAGTCCCCCCACGGGAGCCCTAAACCTAACCCTCCCCCCCCCCGCGGCTGTCGATCAGGATGCCGGCCGCCGGTCTCCCGGCGTCGGGGAATTGAGCGGCGTCTACATCTAGACGCCGGGTTATTTCACCCTCGCCGGGATATGACAGTCGGGAAGCCGGCTGTCGGTATAAGGTCAGCCGGCTTCCCGATTGCATCCCCTTTTTTTTGTGTCATATAAAATTATAACAAAGAGCACTGAGAAGCCACAGAGGACCCAATCTCATCTTCCCAAGGCACAGGATATATTTCTATATGGTGCCCAGCAGCCATATTACATCCTGGTAACTGTGACATGTTAGCGCACTTGCAGGCGGATGGCGTTCTTCTTCTTCCCCACTTACCAACATGCCTGATAAGGATTTGATTGTTATCTCCCATCACAATCAATTTGGGAAGATTGCGATATTATCTGCTATAGGAACGGGTATGAAATACCGGTGGTAGAAGCCCGACAGGACAAGATCCCAACTAGGGCTGGTGAGTACCCTAACCACACCCCTAACCATAACCCTAAGACTCCCGAAGTAGTGCCTAACCCTAAGTCCCTCCCGGGGGGGGCCTAAACCTAACCCTCCCTTCCCGCACCCTAAACCTAACACTCCCACCTGCTAAGTGCTAAGACACCAGGATTTACGTCGATCGGTCTGACGCCCATCTTAAGTCCCCCGTCAGGCTTTAGTTGGCGGGATATAGACCAGCGGCATGTAGTCCGCCGGTCTATCAACTACATCCCCTGCTGTTGGCTGTAATATCACAGAATATGGCCAATATAACATTTCAGGAGCTATCAATACATAAAGTATTTGTAAAAGGTTGTGCTTGTGAGTGGGGCTGTGAAATATGGCCAATTCTAGTCAGCATCGAACTAGGATCTTTTAGGTCTTGACTTCAATGGACATTACTGCGCCTTACTGTGTGTGTGGTCAACAGCCAACTCCATTATGTATGTCCTGTAGACTAAATTGGGCAATGATTCGGGTACTTGGCCCTTGGCTTCCTTTAACTTTAAATTGCTGATACAACTGCTAGCATAGGAGATGTAAACAGAAGAAAAGGGAGGCAGAGGACAAGACGGTATAAAATATATTAGCATGTGCAAACAGTTACATTTCTGGGGAGTTCGCACTCAGCAAATCCTGGGGTAATGTCCCTGGTTTAATGCTTGTTACAGTTTGGTCACAAAGGACTTTTCCATTTTCGCAAACAAAATGCATATACATTGATGAAATATAATAGATAACTTATCCAGTAAGAAAAATGTGTGCCATGGGCAGGAGTAATTACATTTGTATATAGTCCCAATAAACTTAACAAGCCAAGTATGTGTTTCCAGTTACCAAGCGCGCCCAAAGATTACCTTGGGAAGGTTCGACTCCGAAGTTCTTTGATGAAGACCTGACTTCCGTTTTGAACTGGCTTCACATCTGTAGTCTGCCCTGTGTCATGTTTGTGCCAATTTCTCTTCTTTTTCACTAAGAAAACAAAACACAGGAACACCAGTAAGCACAACTGCTAGAGGGAAGTAAGTAGGCTGCTGATAATCCTAGAAAGCAAAAAGCACTTTCTAAATGAGGTGAAACTTTTATGCGTTCATTATTACACAGTGATCTTCAGCACAAGTCCCTTATACCCCTTTCAGACATAGCGAGATTCCCGGGTTTTTGGCCTGGCTTGGACAAAATACCCGGGTATCGCGTATGTCTGAAAGGAACCAACCCAGGAACACGTTCCCGGGTCGCCCCCCCTGCAAATGACATGGGTATTTCCCAGGACTTAAGTCCCAGGTAGACAACCCTGCTCAAGTCTGAATGGTGCAACCCGGGATTTTACTCCTGGGCTGCACCTGGAGGCCTCTGATTGGCCGTTTGGGGCTGTCTGGAGGGGCGGGGCTGTCTGGAGGAGGCAAGGCTGTCTGGAGGAGGCGAAAAAAAAAATGGAAAAAACACCGTCAGCGCTGGGTCTGGGGAGCCGTTATAACAAGGGGTGAAGCCAAGGACCCGATGGATTGGAAATGTGTCTGATCCGTGCTGCAGTGTGGAGAAGCAGCCGGCACACACAAGCTACAGAGACACTGCCTGTTGTGAGTTCTGGTGGCTGGAGAAGGGATATGTGATTGCACGAGTGTGACATGTGTGTGTATGACCTGTATGTGTGTATGAGCGTGACATGAGAACAGATGATTATGCCCTGGCTGTTAGATTGCCAGGGCAGACAGGTTTATATCTGAATGGGGTCGACCCAGGAATTAGGACCAAATTTGAAATACTGTACCCGCTAATCCTAGAAATATTCACAAATGTGAAAAGGAGACATTTTAGAGCAGATATTTTTAAAAGCGACCTGTCCTTAGAAGTCTGATATTATTATGATTGTTATTATTAAAAATAATAATATAATAATGTATAATACACAAGTGCCACAAATATACGAGGGTGTATCCTCAAGTCGCTGACTATGAATAGCAAAGAAATTTAAGTTTAAATATTTTTTTTTTAAATGATACTTACGTTTGGCGAGCATTGATGTAGTATAATGTGTATTACAGGACATTTGGTGATGTGAGACATTCTTGATGAAAGTCATTAAAGCCCAAACAAACCTGCATAGGAGGATAATCTCATACAGATGTACTGTATCATACACCTATTATTTTTGTGCTATATGGTGTGACATGCCTGGTGTGACTCAGACACTCCACTACGAGTAGCAATTCCTTTGCTTACGTACTTTTTCATGAATGTTGTGTCTTAATTTATTAATAGTGGGGAATTCAACTAGCCGTGGCAATTTACCACGGGCTAATTGAAGCAGCGGGGTTATTAAATTAGAGCCTACAGAGCACTATACACGGTGCAATATGCACCTTACGATGCGACGGCTGATCCGATGGCCGTCATATCGGGCGGTCCCCACACACGGAGAGATCGGTTGGCCGACCGCCCGATATGCCGGCATCCCCCACCCGCATATCACTGCATGGGATCGTACATCGCTCCCCCAGATCAACTGACCATGCAGAAAGATCTGGAGGTGCGATGTACGATCCCACGGGTGCACACACTGGCCGATATCATACCCACACACGGAACGATATAGCATCGATATCGTTCCAATCCGTCTGATCGGCTGCTATATCACACTGTGTATGGGTGCAACTAACGAGAAATATTTTTTTGAGGCTTGAAAAGAAATCAGCGTTAAATAGCCTGTTTGTGGGTGCTGCGGCCATGTTAACCCATAGGTCAGGGAAGTTATCCCGAGTTCTATGAGGTAACGCGCGTTAACACTCACTGTAATTTACCGGGTGGGAAAAAGGGTCTCTTGTTAAAAAGCCCTGGGTGTTAAAGTCCTAGGCTACCACCATTTTTCACCCACGATAATTTACCGCTGCTAATTGAAGTCCCCCCTAAGTATCTAATCGTGTACTAGGTACTTATACAGTATATATCTTGAGTGCTAAGGTGCGTACACACTAGACAATATTTTACACTATTCGCCCGATTTCAACGCATCGGAACGACAAATCGTGTAAAATATGTCCAAATCGTGAGTGGCCAGTCACGATCAAGATGCCGATGCTCGTACCCGTGAGTCGCACATCGCATCTTCAGATCTTGCACGATTTTGTGCAGATAGATAGATTTTGTGCAGACTGATCTTTAGTCAGAGGACATATGGGGCATACCTTTGAAAAAGCTGCACTTTGGGG
Organism: Taudactylus pleione; assembly: GCA_031769625.1. Classification (NCBI taxonomy): domain Eukaryota; kingdom Metazoa; phylum Chordata; class Amphibia; order Anura; family Myobatrachidae; genus Taudactylus; species Taudactylus pleione. The sequence goes on from JAUIMM010000127.1 coordinate 11,310,626, forward strand.
CAGGGAAACGCGTTAGAGCCACCAAGAATCATCACCCCAACTTTTCTATACTACATATTGGAGGAACCTTAAGGACTATTGCACAATCCTAATCATATGGAGCCTTAAAGGACCAGCACACTGGGAGTAAGCCTGCATACTACAATTTGGGACATTACCACATATGAACACCGTATCTTTTGAGGACCCAGACTATTACCGGATGATCAACATCTAAAAAGGGACATCCCTCTATCGGTGATTATTACCATCTATATACAGCGGACTGTCCTATGCTGTTCATTTTGGCATCCTAAGTGTTTTTCCGTCAGGAGCTGTGCATACTCAAGCAAAGTATGGACTAAAAGTTGTGGGTGAGATCAGTGTCCTGTCTACTGAACAGAAATTAATTTTCTGCATTTTTAATTCTTTGGCACAATCATCTATGTATATGAATAAATTGCATATTTTTGATATCTAGACAATTGCTATACCTTGTTTTTATCATTTTTATGTTCTAACATTTCTAGCGCTTCTTTTTGTTTATTGTGTATATGTATTGGTAGTGAGTGACTATCCCGTTTTTAGTAGCTGCTTGGACAACATACTCATATCAGAGCCTGTGTAGCATCAGTTGGTGCTTTTTTCTGTTTAGCTGATCTTTATAGTCAGATTGGACACTTTGTAGCACCATATCGTGTCGTGGAGAACCTGGGAGCTGCCGGGGAGAGTTCAAGGGAAATTACTTCTGATAATGCTTTGTGAGCCCATTATCTATTCTAGAGTGTAGGTACCTTGAGTGTAGGAGGCCGTTATTCCCATCATAAACCTTGAGCCTCTTCTGCTGTAGTACAGAGTAGAATATCATTAATACATATAGAAAAGATAGGAATGGGAACCCTGCTGACAAGAACAATGAATAATGTTTATTTTTATTAAAAATGGAAAAATGTAATATACATTTGTGAATATTACAAGATTCCTTCTCATATTTTCTGTTTTGCTGATCTTTAGTCAGATTGGACACATTTTAGCACCATATAGTGTCCTGGAGAACCTGGGAGCTGTCGGGGAGAGTTCAAGGGAAATCGCTCCTGATAATGCATCGTGAGAACATTGTCTAGAGTGTAGGCACCTTGAGTGTAGGAGGCCGTTATTCCCATCATAAACCTTGAGCCTCTTCTGCACTAGTACAGAGTAGAATATCATTAATACATATAGAAAAGACAGGAATGGGAACCCTGCTGACAAGAACAATGAATAATGTAAATTTGTATGAAAATGGAAAAATGTAATATACATTTGTGAATATTACAAGATTCCTTCTCATATTTTGGGCCATCTTTTAAATACATTGATCCTTTCCTAATAGATTTACTGATAACAGACAAGAGAAGTTATAATAATACTGTAATATATCTAATATCTTTGTAGCAGTTGAGTCCGCAGGCAATTCCCAATTTTCTAAGATCCAATAAAAAAGTACTTGTACTGCAGTTATGCAGCTTTATCAATGATAATGAACAGAGAGTGAAATTTCTCCAGGTAGTACCACTGCTGGCATGGATGAGTAACACGCAAAACACAGGGGGGGGTAAATTTACTATGCGGTGCTTTTTTAAGCCTCCGGACCTTCTGCACTCTCGGATGCTGGATTTAAAGGGCCAATAATATCAAATACAAAAACAGCAGTATTTTCAGATTTAATAATATTGCCCATTTAAATCCAGCGGACAAAACTGCTAATGATGTGTCAGCTTTCAAAAGCGGCACATAGTAGATCTAACCCACAGGCCCACTTTAATAATCCACAATTATTATTCTGAACCGAACAGCCTACCATTCTTAAAGGGATCATGGCAAAGACAACACAGGATAAGCAACAGAATGAGGTCACCTTAAAATCAAGGTGTGTTTTGTTTTCTGTGATTAGTATTTAATAATCGTACACGTTCCCTCCAAGTCATGTGACACAAGTGTGCGGACCTTTACAGATGGCTATGCACCATACTTACCAACTCTCCCTGATTGTCAGGGAGACTCCCTGAAATAGTAGCAATCTCCCTGTCTCCCTGAAGAGCCTAGCAATCTCCCTGATTGCACCTTACCCCCATTATGAATATGTTATATATAAAAATAAATATTTACATTAACATGGGATCATTAGTATAATTTCGCAGCATTGGTTATAAGGCACAATGATCCCTATGGCTACATGCATTTTCTGTCATATATCAGTGTGTTTTCATCAACAAATAGATCTTACTAACTGCTTTGGAGCTCATTTCCATTTGGATGTATGTCAGGTTTATGACACGCCCCCCCCAGATGTAGCAGTACACGCCCACTTTTCCACCGCGCTCATAGGTGTTGCTTTCACAATCTCCCTGAAATGCTTTTTCAAAAGTAGGCAAGTATGCTATGCACATAATACGTTCTTAATGTAGGGAGACAGGAGACTAAAATAATGACATGAACAGGCTCAGAGCTTTGCAAAGGCCACAAGAACACACATGCAGACAGGTAAATAGCACTGGTACCTATTACTGTTCTCGCAGCCATGTCTCTGAAATCAATATAATAAACAATAATACTTGGATAATATTTATTTTGCGAATGAAAATACACAGGCATTGTAACTCATTATAGGCTCCAGCATACTAAATTGCTTAATTTTCTATTGTGCTCAATCTCTGCAACCACGCAAATCAATGCAGAATGATTCACTGGTTATTGCCTTTTTTTCTGTTTGGGACTGAATCACGCATAATAATATTATTATACAAGATAAAAGTCATTTTTCTAAATCATGTAACAATATTTTACTTGACACTCCAGAAATTGGAAAATTTAAAAAAAAAAAAAAAACTTTTCAAAATAAACCTCCGTGTGTAACGAAGACACAAACTGTTAATAAAAATAAAAAAAAACCTTACTTTGGTAAATCATTTTTAACATAGCTATGAATGTGCGAATGTAAATGTAAAAAGCTGAAAAAATTTTTTTTTTTTAAAGAAAGCTAGTCAGGTGGAACGAGCCAGACTAAAGCTTAAGAGAAAAAAAATTCTCACATTTTGGATAAAGCTGGGCGTCCACTGGTTTATTTAGCATGAAAAAGGTTCTGTGCATGCCCAAAGAACCAAAGAAGTTGTATACCGACAGTTGCATGATGGACTGGTCGCTTCTCCTTGTGACCCGAAAAGATAGGACGGGGGAGGGAAGTGGGGGTCATACGGTGTCCGAGTACAGTAAGGCGGATGTCACATACCTGCAAGGAGATGCAGACCTGCAAGGAGATGCAGGTTTACCACTTAGAGGTGTACCATATGATGGTGCAAATATATGCACTGATGATAATGACTGTAGCGGGCACAAGCTAGCCGCCTCTGATCAGCTGATTGTAGATACAGCTCTAAAGCAGATAGTAATTTCTTAAATTTTCATTATTATTATTATCCTTTATTTATATGATGCCACATGGCGTCCGCAGCGCCTTACAAAGTACATTAACAAACAAGTTGTGAACAAAACAAAAAAAAAATATATAAACTTACAGTAGAACACAGATATCTAATATATAATAAAAATAAAAGTATTTTGCCATTCAAGATCTAGTTAAATTTGATGTCGCACTGGTGTCTTTATGTGTATTTTGTTTATTATCTTGAATTACATTGTTTGTTCAGTATCTTTTTCTCTGTTCTGCTGTTGTATATGTTTATTGAAATACATCCAAAAATAAAAAAAACACAGTAGAAAACATTGCAGAACATGGACTACAAGATATCTAAAAAATTGCTGCATCAGAAATCATACAATACCCAAATAAACAGCGGGACTGCCAAACCCAAAGGTTTGGTGCTGTTATTGGCAGTGGGGAGGAAGATAATGGCATAAGTGGTTGAAGGAAAGCACATGAGGGAAGAGGGCCTTGCTCGTGAGAGCGTACAATCTAAAAGGAGGGGCTGACAGACAAGGATGACACAGAGGCACTAGCGCATGCAGGGGGGGTTCCGAGTACCCAAAAAAAAACCTGACAGACTGGAGAGCAGGCACCATCTTCTTAAGCCCCGCCCCCTCGTGGCAAAATGTTGCGATTCGTGGGTCAATCGGGAGGAGGCAAAATCCTGCGTTTGTCCCTGGAGGGGAAAGATGGTGAGCGAGGAGCATGGAGCAGTGGGTTAGGATGAGGGCATGGAAAGCTTTGATAAAGAAATGAGTCTAGAACCTATTTGAAGCTTTGTATAGAGGTGGAAAGTCTGAAAGGCAGAGAGTTCCAGGGGTAAGGAGCAACACGGGTAAAATCTTGGAGGAGAGGCGGCATTCATTTGAGGAGCGAAGTGGACGGGCGGGAGTGTGAAGGGAGATGAGGTCAGTAAATAGGAGAGAATAGAGTGATTACTCTGTAAGTGGTTGTGAGGAGTTTTAATTATTCATGAATACTGTACATTATATAATTTTGTGATGCGTGCATGTGTATTTATATATACATATTATTTTCTGTTATTCGTACAGGTTATGGGTTTCTTTTTCTTTCCCTAATTTAAATAAAACTTAACAGTATATTTGCCTATCAAAAGAAATATTTAAAACTTTTCTTGTGCTAACTGACCTGATTGTCTGGATTTGATGTATATAGTATGATGTTTGCCTGATGTGAAATTTGACCATAAGCTGCAGGTGCCGAGCTAGACACATAATTGAGTTTGTCCAACTTCACATATGTCAATAACTGATTTTTTATTTTTTTTTCAAATTTACACATTCTACGTCTTAGTTTTGTACGCAAATGCAATCTAACACAGCATTTATGTGTGAGTTTGTGTATATATCTTTATTGTTGACTGGGAAGTGCTTTGTCTCTCTATTACCAACATCAGTGCTACTGTAGTTTTTTCTGAAACACATGACATTACTTGCACAATATAACAAGTTGCTGGATTTGGTTTGTACAGAAAAACTTCTCATACTGAATGTATAGAAATAACCTTTTTCCATGTGGCTACAAACAGCTCCCAGGCATCTGTCTCAATACGTAGTGTATTAGTACATTTTATAGCAGGGCTTGACAAATTTAGGAGCCAGACCATCATCACCAATCAAAATGTCTGAAAACTTGTATAACCCACCATACATGCCCCTTCAATGCTCCTCAGACCTCCAAACATGCCATTAGACCACCACACACACCCCATCAATGTCCATCAGACCCAGCCACATGCCGATCTCTGGTGCCCAATTTATAGTATACCACGCAGTACTGCCCCCAATTCATATCATGCTACACAGCAGGGTCCCCAATTCATAGAATGTCACACAGTAGAGCCACCAATTCATAGCATGCCTCACCGTAGTGCCTCTAATTCATAGAATGCCACACAACAGGGCCAATTCATAGTATGCCACAAAGCAGATCCCCCAATTCACAGTATGTCACACAACAGGGCCAGTTCATAGTATGCCACATCAAGCTGATGCAAATTCATACTATGTAACACCATGATGCTCTCAATCCGTATGCTACACAGCAGGGCCAATCCATAGTATGCCATGCTGTAGTGCCCCCAATCCATAGCATGCCACACAGTAGTGCCCCCAATTAATAGTATGCCAAACAGTAGTGCCTCCAATTCATAGTACACAGTAATACCAATCCTCTCCCATTCAAATACAACAAAATAAAAGATAGCACTATAAACATAGAGTCAACAAAAAAATACAACAAAATTAGACAATGTGTATTTGAAAAAAAATACACAAATTAATAACTCCCGGGAGTGGGTACAGCAAAAACACTACTACATTGAAATATATTTTCAATAAAAATTATTGTAAAAATAAAATATATATATATATATAGCATTAAATGTAACAGTGCTAGTTGTCAAGTACTAGCTAGTTGCATAAAGCACAAATGCATACAAAATAGCACATTCAGGGCCCCATTTAAGAATGAATAATAACCAATTTATCAATCATTTAAAGGGGTTAAATGCTCCGTCCAGTATTTAACAAACAGCGGTAAGCTTAGTTTACCGATGTTTGTCCCTGTAACGCTTGCGCAATCTATAGATGGCGAGAACGATACGGTCCTTATTGCCGGCAATAGGGACCCAGCAACAACCTTTCCGGCTTCAGCAAAGCCTTCCAGTAATTGCCGGTTCCACGCAGGGAGAAAGTGTAATGCACATGCTCAGATTTTTTTCTCTTGGTTTAGGACTCTTTATAATTGTACTTCTCAGCTGCTGCTCTCTTACACACCAAAACAAGCAGTCAACCTAATGCTTCAGTCAACTCTCAAACCCAAAATGTTAGTATGATATGTGAAAGCGCTGCTGACTGATTGCTCAGCTCCTTAAATACTTGAGAAAATACTTATAATCTCTCCAAATGCAATCTCTGTAATTTTGTCTTTATATTTCACAAGCAAGCACCAAAGTATTTCTTCTATATAAAAAAACACTCCATAAAATAACTTTTTCTCCATATATATGGAAAAAACCTTAGTATATTATCATACCTTAGTATATTATTCTTTGCTCGGCTCGTAAAGCACAGGAAAGTTTTTTTTCAAAGCATCTACCGGATACAACTGCAGCCTCCATAACATCTACGTGAAGTACTGTAACTGTGGGGTGAATTGGAAACTGCAGATAGAAGACGATATCGCAGTGCTGTGGCTTCCACGGGCATGGTGGGCACTCTGGTTATATGGTATCATTGTGATTTTTAACAAAGACAATGGACACTGAGAGATGGATTTTTAATGGAAGATTAAAGAATAAAAAATGTTTTCCTATTTTTAAGTGGAATTAATCATTTTGTGGTACTAGGACTTTTGTTTGGATGAATTATTATCTCTCATAGTACCTTCGATTTTTTAAAACTGGGATTTGTCATACTACCCGGTGTGTTCTCTATGACACTGGAACTGTGATCGATGACTGTGTGGAATATACTAAGGTTTTTTCCGTATATATGGATAAAAAGTAATTTTTTTGATTATCAGTTTGGAGCTTGTCCTTGTAAAGAGAAAGACTGTATTAGTTTTTTTATATATACAGAAGAAATACTTTGGTGCTTGCTTGTGAAATATAAAGACAAAATTACAGAGATTGCATTTGGACATATTATAAGTATTTTCTCAACTATTTAAGGAGCTGAGCAATCAGTCAGCAGCGCTTTCACATAAAACACTAACATTTTGAGTTTGAGAATTCACATGAGCAGATTGTCCGGTGCACATCCACATTATAGATCAATCCGTCAAAGGCAACAATAGGCTGGCAGCAACAGAGCTGGCGACGTCGCTGGAGAGCTAAGTAATGTTAAATACCCTCAGCATATTCGTTAATATCACTTCGATACTAAAAATATGCCACTGATAATAAGTCTAGTTAATAGATGGGGCCCTCAAATAGCCTCAATCTGAGTGTTACCTAATGGTCAATGTGTAGTAGCTGGTAAGCAATGTGACCAGACGTTACAGTTGGCAAATAAATGTAAAAGTATCCCCGGGTCATTCCGTGTCAAATCAACACACTGATTTTACCTGACCAGCTCAGATTTTGATAAAATTTGGAATATGGAGAGTATATATGTAGTCTAAGAAAAATACAAAATATTATTTAAATATATCATGCAGTTTTCAAAATATGGCTATGCAAAGTTTTCAAAAATCTGTCAAAAACGCACAACCAGCATATTTTCAAATTCCCATAGCAGTTCTCCTAATTAAGCTAGAGAAGTGGGAGTGGTGTAATTTTACTGTGTTTTTTATGTCCTTTATAGGAAAAGACATAAAAAACACAATAGATTTTGTGAGGAAAAGCATTTTCCAAATTCAAACTGAAATTTTTGATCATGATTATCTCAAAAAGTTTGTCGATAAAAAAGTTAAACAAATTTCTGGAAATAGTCTATACTAATGTTAACTGTAGTCTATATTAATTAAAAGTGGGAGGATAATGGGTTAATAGTTAAAAATAATTTTAAAGCAAGGTAGTTCATTCAAAAAGCCAGGTGTATTACAAGTAGTAATAGGTAACAATAGCTGGCTTCATTAGTTTAATTATATAATAGATGGCTTCATTAGTTTAATTATATAAATCAAGTTGAACATAAATACATGACATTGTATTAGTCAGTCAACTATGTTAGCTAAAGATAGGCCCTGATTTAGAGCCGGACGCTCTGACAGAGCGATCGCTCTGAATCAGGGCCGGTCTTTTTTTTTTTTTTAGAATGGCCTCCTGGCCGCTCACATAACTGTGGGTGACCACCCACAGCTATAGCGAGCGGCCAGGAAGATGGTCGTGATGGCCAAGACCATCGTGACCATCGGGCTTGCGACGAGACCCTTGTGGTAGGGTCTCTTTGCCGCAAGCCCCAGAGAGATTTCGGCTCTAACAGAGCTGGAATCTCTCAACTGACATCACTTGTGATGTTAGTGGGGCCAGCCCCAAATGGTAGGCGTTCACATGGGCAGCCTCTGTTTGGGCAGCCACCCCCCCGGCCCGCCCACCAAAGGGGACGTGTTGTCACTCAACATCGACAGCACGCCCCCTTTTGTACGAGACCCGGAGCGACGGATTGCCCGTCTCTATCCGGGTCTCGCGCATGTGTGCGACGGGGCCGGCTCCGTCGTGCGCATGCGCTCTGGGCCACCATCGACCCGGTTGCGAGCGCTCACCGCTTGCGACCGGGTCTGAATCAGGCCCATAGTTTGACAATGCCTCAGTGGTTTTTAAAGTGTCATCAGTTGGAGTTATAGGGTCGACTTTGCATAAGACATCGGTTACAGGTATCCATAGTACATAAGGCTTCCTTGGATAGAAAATGATGGTGAAGGTCCAGCTGGATGAAGGAAGGTCACTTTTAATTCGTGTTCATATTCATTCTTGTCCATCACATATGCCAGCCACCATTTCTTGTTATACACAACGGATATATAGCCATTTATTTGTGTCAACTGGAATTTGTCTAGAGGTTTTGAAAAGAATACTGTAGCTGATGTTGTAGTTTTCGATATTTTGATGTACTTGAATCAACAGGTATAAAAGCATGATACTGTTGTGTTCCCTGAATAGTTACTGACTGGCTGAAACGTTCATTCAAAAATGTTTCAGACTCAATATAGTCTTCTTGCATTGTGAACGTCAAATTAATTCCAGATATATTTTCTACTACCCATTCATAAAGTTGGAGAGGCGTGAGGATGTGGTTCTCATATGGACGTTGTAGGCTGGCTCTAGCTGCCAGTCTCTTGACTGTGCCGCCAACTCGATCACAGGGGCCTTTTCCTATGCGCTGTGACCTGCAATACTGAGCATGATTCCTGACCATTGATTCATGAGCATGATTCATAAACAATGCATTAACAGTATTGAAGATCATTATTTATTTTCTTGCAAGCATTATTCATTGTTAATAAAGTCATATGGGAACTTTTATAATTAGGCCTACAATATTTGAACTTTTGTAAATTCTCTTAATTACTTTTTGACAATCTCTACATGTGAGAATATATAATATTTATATTATATATTCTTACATGTAGACATTGACAAAAAGTAATTAAGAGAATTTACATTTAATTCAAATATTGAGTGTTAGGCTAATTTTAGTTGTTCCTTCATATTGGATTTAAAAGTAGGCCCTGATTTTTTTTCAAACGTAGTGCCTGCTCCTGCTAAAATTATTTTTAACTATGAACCCATTATCCTCCCACTTTTAAATTTTGACAAACATTTAAACATTAGTATAGACTATTTACTATAGACTATAGACTATACATTTTTTGTCAATGCACTGTTTGAGATAATCATGATCAAAAATGTAATTTCGAAATTGGAAAAATTGTATATCATAGGAAAGGGCATAAAAAACACAGTAAAATGACACCACTCCCACCTATCTAGCTTAATGAGGAGAGCTGCTATGGCGATTTCAAAATATGCTGGTTGTGCGTTTTTGACGGATTTTTGAAAACTTTACATAAAAATAAAATTTAGCATTTTTCTTACACTACGTATATTCTCTCCATATGGTATACAATCGGGAAGCCGGCTGCTGGAATCCCCGCAGCCTGTTTCCCGACTGCTTTATCCTGCCGTGGGATAAATGACCGGCGTCTATATCTAGACGCCGCTCATTTCCCCGACGCCTGGAGACAAGCGCCCCGCATCCCGATCGAGCGGATGCCGGGCGCCGCGAGCGGACAGCTGCGGGGGGGGGGGGGGAGGGTTAGGTTTAGGTCACCCGGGGGGACTTAGGATTAGGCACCCCCTCGGGAGGGTTAGGGTTAGGCTAGGGGGAGGGAGGGTTAGGGTTAGGCACCCCCGGGGGGGACTTAGGGTTAGGCACCCCCCGGGGGACTTAGGTTTAGGCAGCGGGGAAGGGGGGGTTAGGGTTAGGCACTTAGAGGGGGGGTTAGGGTTAGGCACTTAGAGGGGGGATTAGGGTTAGGCACAGGGGGGGAGGTTAGGGTTAGGCGCCCCTAAGGAGGGTTAGGGGGGTTAGGTTAGATTAGTAGATACTTACCTTACCACGAACGGGATTTCCAGCGTTGTCGGGCTGCCGCTGCCGGGATTCGATCTCCCGGCCATGCGGCAGCCGGGATATCATACCGATTCCGTTCACTGTGCCAGCAGCATAATAAAAGATAACATTTTAATCTCTGGTCTAAGAAGGAACGCAGCTTCTCACCAGTGGTACTAGCAGCTCAGGATCCCAGCAGTAGTCATGAGCCGCTGGAGAGTATCGCTCACTCACACTGTGTTGTCTCCTAAAAGAAACTGCACTTGGGGCATGTAGGAGACAGGGAGAATTTGCAAATTGGTAACTGGAAATGAAGACCTCATGGCAGTACACACTTGGGGAGTTATTCAGAGTCGGTCGCAAGCGCTGAGCATGCGCGAGACCCGGCTAGCGACGAATGCTCCGTCGCTAGGGGTCTCGCAGCAGACGGGGCGAGCGGTCAATGGTGAGTGACAGCTTGCCCCATTTGGGAGGCAGGCAGGGGGCATGCCTGCCCAAACGGAGGCATTCCCGCCAGAACGCTTGCCGTTTGGGGGCGGCCCAACTGACATCAGCAATGATGTCAGTGGGCAGCTTCCTGCTCGATCAAAGCAGGAAGCTCCCTGGGGCTTACGAGTGCCCAGACCGAAATTTATGGTCTGGTCGTAAGCCCCGATGATCTTGACCATCGTGACCATCACCCATCACCCTGATTCAGTGCGACCGCTTGCAACTAACGACCGCCTCTGAATGAGGTGCTTGGTGGACTGAGCTGTGAGAGACTCACAGTTCCAGCAGCATAATTAGAGCCACAGATTCTCATCAGCAGTGCTTGGGCAGCTCATGATCTTTGCTCCTGACGGAGGAGCATACAGGACGCTAAACAGAATGGCAAAACTATTTGGATTGGATAGTGACAGCCCTGTGTGTAACACCACATCTGATAGTCACATTGCGCCCACCAGGTAGAAGAGCGCTGGAGGGCTGATGTCACTATAATAGTGGTATCCCAGGGCTATGTAAGACAAGAATGCTGTCAGTGCTAGAAGTGCAGGTGATGGTAGTGCCAGTGCAGTCAATAAAGGTGCAGTGTGGCCCGTTGTCACAGAGGCAACCATGATGCTCAGACTGGGTTTGGCAGAGATGATCCGAGCTCCGTAGTGGGAAATTTGATATTGACCAGTCAAGACTAGAAGAACTACCTTCACCAATCCAGAAATGGGGGCGGGATCTCCTTCATCATGACTGTCTATTGCTACACGCAGCGAGGAAACCTCCCTTTCATCACTCACATGGTATAGACTCAGGCATTCTCGAACAAACTGTAGTAGACTGCAGGCCACAGCAAATTCTAGTCGCTTGGACTGAAATCTTAGTCACCATGGCAACCTGGCAATGTAGGTTAGCATATATGTCAGACTAACTTTGGATAAATTTTTGTTCACAATATGCAATAGTAGCAGTAGTATGGGGGTGTATACAAGCATCACTGACTCTGCAGTGCACGATCAGCAGGTTGGGACGATCTTCAAAATTGTTTCATTTGACTTGGAATGACCCCTCTCTCTGACAGTAACCACCTGACATTGACTCCTCCAAATGACATTTGGGTGGGTAACTCACTGCCACCACTAGGCTCCTACTGGCACTTGCAACCATCTACTTCTGGGTATGTGTGGTCACGTTGCTGCAACACCTCTTTGTTGGTATTGACTAATTCTCACTGGTGCCTCACTATGAACCAGTCTGCACTGTAGCTGGCAAAGGGCCGGAGCTTGGAGACACTGGGCTCAATCCAGAAAAGCATTTGGTGCTACTCTAGTAGTCACAGGATACAAGTATATAAACTTATGGCAAGGTATTTATTGCTCAAATGTCTTTAAATAGACAAGTGCCTTGTTGAGGGTGCTTGAGACAATCACATCATACAGATATTCTTCAGAAGTACAATCATCACTGGATAGTCAGAGGATACACACATTCAGAGCTCACAAGCCCTCTTTTTATCCAGTTCTAGCACACAATACCACAGGGGGTTAAGCCCACCCTGGGTCTCTTAAACAACCTTTTTTGCATGTACTGTGCATGCACACATTTAACATGGTCTCTACTGGATAGTGGGGAGTGGTCACTCCTGTGTCCGAGACCACCTGAAAAGAAAACCACACCCTAGACACTGGCAAGTCTGGAGCAAGGGATGGGTTCCCTCCAAGACTTACTTCTAGGATTCTGCTGAGGTACCTTATGACCTTTTCTGGACAAATGTAGGCTGGATGACAAGATCCCCGGGCATCAGTCTACTGGCCATGGAGTGAGAGCTCTTTGGAGCTCCAGTGAAACAATTAGCTGGCTGTGCTGGCCAGTTCTCCCTGTACCTCCTGATCTTACTTTGAGTCATGATGCTGCAGGGGAAGACATTCTGATTCCCTGGGAGGGGCACTGGGGAAGCCAGTAGCCAATGTAGGGCTCCAGGTTTCCCTAGACCATAAAGGGAATGGTAAATGCATTTTACTTTTAAATACACAAATATATTTCAACACGTTAAACACACTGTTAAATATATACACATTTTGCATACTTTGTGTCTGGTGCTCAGTACCAGGCTTTACATACAAAGGCACTTAACATTTTAATACACATTTTAATATATATGTAGTATATTTACACATGAACACATTTATATGTCATATGCTGGGCTGGCCATTTACATGTCTTAGCTCCAGTGTCAGGGCTTCAACCATTTCAGTGTTGGCAGTACTGGGAGCTTCTCATGCAGTATCCGGCATGAAAAATGTCACTGACTACCTGTAAATGATTCCAATGACTACTGAGGGGTATATTTAAAATTTGAATTACACCCCGCAGCTTAGCACAAGAATGACAATCTGCACCTGTTATGGTGTACATCGGCACTTTTTTAAAGGCACCTACCACCGAAAGATTAAGCTACTGGCATGGGATTTTGTGAGTGTACACAGTTACTATGGGTTACCGCCGCAGGAGTCTCCTTTTGTGAATTGCGTTGGTAACGCATTTTGTGCTGCAGAAAATTTTGGTAGAAAAGGTTAGTTACCAGTGCAATTAGTACGAAAATATACCCGAGAGTGATGCAAAATGAGAATATGAGAAAAGATAGGGGCAGCTAAAAAAAGAGGGAGAAAAAGATGAGAACATAGAGTACTAAAGATATGCACTAAGCAAATAATAAATATAAAGCTAGACACAGGCACAACTGTAAATTACATAGCCCTGCACAATTATACTCATGTTCTACAAAAAGTAGAAAATGTGCTCTTGATGAAACAAAACAACTAAGGTAAGATATGGTTATAATAGGAAGTTATACACGGAAATGCTGATACAAATGTACAAAGATAGTGGACGTCCATGTCAAAGAAACAAACCTCCAGCAATTTTAGCTTTTAAAGCTTGCAAGGCACTTAACCTGCTAAAATTAATTAGAAGGAGATGCTCGAAAATTTAAAACGGTTTTAATACTCCATCGAAACTAACTGGGGCACAAACAAGTTAGTGATAAAACCTTCAATACATGCGGATTTGATTTTGGGGTTGCATCTCTTGTTCACTGACTGCAGTTTAAACCTAAGCTTCACCGTCCAAATTAAAATTATATTTTTAAATACTATAAGAGTATTTTAACATTTTATTTTTTCTTAATTCAATCAGCTAACACGACTTTGGGGGCGATTCAATTCAGTGTACAGTTTAATAGCTCCGGGAAGGAGCTATTTAATTGACCACACTGTAAAGCCCCGACTAGAGGATTTCCGCTCGTGCTCTCCTGAGGTACTTGCAGAAATCCAACTAAACTAGGGCCGCGATGCTGCTTTCCGGCTAAGCGCGTGCGCTAATAGCATCATGACAAACACTTAAGTCGGAAAATTCCGGATACCACAACCTTAACACCTGGCTTAAGTGCAGCAAACGCCATCTCCCGACTAAGTGTAGGGCACAGCACGGTCAATTGAAAAGCTTCGGGAACTCCATCCTGGTGCTATTCAAACCGCACTGAATTGAATCGCCTCCATTGTTCAAATTTTGCTTTTCGCATTGGAAATCTTTTAAAAACTGTGGCAGGGCATGCTTGTGATGTATAGTTCCGCAGCAGCTGGAGTGCTGTACATTGCTTCATACCTGATCTAAACAGACCCAAGAGACCTAATAACAGAGTACCATACACACTACCAACATGGATGACTGGTAGAAGTAAATTTATTTAGTGCCCAGTCTGTATACTGGCCTACATTGGGAGAAGTAACCATTAATAATATCCTGTTGTATGGGAAAACAAGGGCTGGGCTCTATGTGAACCTGCATGAACTGCTAAAGAGAAACAGCAGAAGCTTAATCCTGCCAAAATCCAAATAGAACTACCAGATGTGTCATATCTTGGTCACATAATCAGCAGTGACTGTATAAAACCAGAACCAAGGAAAACAGTCACACAAATAGAACCATGCATCTACAAGGGTTAGAGATTGTGTAACGGGTGTTCGACTTTTTGGCTACATTGTATAAGGGATTAGTACAAATCACTGCCCCTTCTAACCTTGCTCAAAAAAAGCACCCAAAATAGACATGGGCTTCCAACACTCAGAAAGCTTTTGAGACTTCCAAAAAACTCATAAATAAGCAAATCAAAATAACATTATAGGCTATTTATATGATATAGAAGACAAGTGCAGGTAATCAAGTTGATGTGTCACAACAAAGCCAAGGGGCATGAAGGTAAGCCAGTAGTCTGGGTGTGGCATTCCATGGCACCGACATAGATTAGTTAAGCACAGACTTAGCTGTTGGCTGCAGTAGTGGGATGTGAAAAATTCCATTATTACACTGTTTGGCACAGAACAGCAGAAAGAGACCACAAGCCACAGCTAAATCCGTGCAATACAAACCAGCTAAAGATATCCCAGTTTCAAAGTATCACTGGTAGAGATGTGCGGGTTCGGATCTCAGAGATCCGAACCCACCCGAACTTAGGGGATCAGAGTCAGATCCGAGCCGGCTCGGGTTTTCCCGCCTGCCTCAGATCTAAAAACGAGGCAAAAACGTCATCATCCCGCTTTCGGATTCTTGCGAGGTTTGGATTCTATAAAGGTCCCACGATCGCCGCCATTTTTCATTCCAGCTGTGGAGAGTAAAGAGGGAGGGAGCTGGGAGCTGTGCATCCTACAGTTGTTGCTTTGCTTAATGTCCATAGGGGCTGGTTGTTGTCCATATAGGGGCCGGCTGGCTGTTGTGAGTCACTGAGATTGTCCTGTCCATCCATAGGGGCCGGCGTCTGTTGTCCATATATAGGGTCTGGCTTGCTGTTGTCCATTATACAGGGGCTGGCTGTTGTCCTGTCCATAGGAGCTGGCTGGCTGTAGTCCATAGGGGCTAGCTGGCTGTTGTCCATAGAGGCTGGCTGTTCTGCTGTGTTGTCCACGGGGTGCTCTGTCCATAAGGGGTGCTCTTTATCCCCAGTGTGAAACAAAATTGTCATCAGCGTAGGTGCGCAGGGGTGCTGTGCTGCTGTCTGTCAAGGGGCTGCTGCCTCTTTCAGGGGTTCACCACCAGTGTGAAAAAAACGAACAATTTTTTGGTGTGTCCGTGTTAGCCTGCCACACCACCAGTGAAAAAATAAAAACAATGTTTTGGTGTGTGCATGTTTGCCACACCACCAGTGAAAAAATAAAAACAATTTTTTATTTGCTTGTTAGTTACACCACCAGTTAAAAAATGTAAACAATTTTTTGGTTGTGTGCGTTAGCCACAACTGAGCTGCACTATAATTGCTTGGTGAAACTGCCGTAAGACCGCAGTGAGTATGGAGGACAGTCACATTACAGGAGAGCAGGATCCATATACCAGTCTTGTAGCTGCCGGCAGCAGTCATGATGACGATGCAAGGCCGTCAACGTAATCTATGAAGACTGATGCACCAGGGTTTAAGTCAGGCCATGTAAAAAAAAAAAAAAAAAAACTTTTACCCTGATAAATAAAATAAGCGTTAAAGGTAAGTTAGCTTTAGAGAAACAAAAAATTGGCAATATGCCATTCACTACACGAGGTGGCAAGGAAAGGATAAGGCATTGGCCTGTATTTATGCCTGATGGTGCTAATGATAATTTAAGCCCCTCTGCCTGTAGGAGAGGCACAAAAAAAATTTAAATTGTTAAGACGAGTAAGACACCGGAACCAACTGTGTGCTCAGAAAAGTCACAAATCCCTGAGGAAAGTCCAAGTGTGTCCGCGATTGCCATGCGTGAGCCTGACCTTTCTAATACTGTACTTGAAGAGGATCCTCCTTCCACCATTTGTGTGCCTTCTGACGTAGATATCGAGGATGCTTCTGTGGAATTGCACGAGGAGGATATTTATCTAGTTGGCGAAAACAACAAGGATGATGAGGATGTTGATGATGGCGAGGAGGTTTGTGTAAAAACTGTAAATCAGACAACAGTTGTTGCCCATGGTGGGAAAATTGCATTGCTGCCATGCCTGGGCAAAGGACCAAAAAATCCACTTCTCATGTGTGGAATCATTTCCACCATTGTCCAAATCTGGACAACCTTTGCCAAGCCATTTGTGACCATTGCCAAGTAACAGTGAATAGAGGTAAGGACGTTAACCATCTTGGAACCTCCTCCGTGTTACATCACTTGCAGCGCATTCATCAAATCAGAAAGGGTATTGAAACTTTGGGGACAAAAATAAGAAACAACAATCAGTCCAGTGTCACCAAGCTGCTCCCTTCTATCTGGATCCAAGTACCTGCAATATCCAGCACCAACACCTGCATCATCATCAACACCCTCATTCGTGATCGAAAGTAGTCCTGCATCCAATATCATAAGGACTGACTCCTCTCCTATACGTTGTTCCTCAGAAGGATCCTTGAGTGTTACGCCTGCTGTTGCTATAAGTGGTTCTTCATCCCAGAAGGGGACCAGGAAGAAGACTACTTTTAGTAGTTCAAGAAGTTCAACTAAATAATTGACTGTCACACAGTCCATTGCATTGGCGAACAAGTATGACAGCAAACACCCAGCTGCACAGTCATAACAGCTATGCTGATATTAGATGTGCGTCCAGTGTCCGCCATTAATGCAGTGGGTTTTACCCAGTTAATGGAGGTCCTGTGTCCTCGCTACAATGTGCCTTCTAGATTCCACTTCTCTAGAATAGCAATTCCCAATCTGTACAAGGGCATTAAAAAGTAACATATTACTGTCCTCCAAATTGCCGTTGTGCCCACTGTCCACTTAACCACAGATATGTGGACAAGTGTGACAGGGCAAACTAAAGATTACATGACTCTGTCAGCCCACCGGGTAGGTATACTGCCTCAAACTGTGCAAACAGCAACAGCAGCATCTAACAAATGCCAGCTCATTCAGAGGCAGGCTACTCTGTACATCACCGGTTTCACTAAGAGGCATACTGCTGTGAACCTCTTAGAAAAGCTCAGGGAAATAATTGGAAAATAGCTTACCCCACTTGGACTCTCCTCGGGATTTGTGATTTCTGACAATGCCACCAATATTATGCGAGCATTACATGTGGGCGAATTCGATCACATCCCATGTTTTGCTCACACAAGTAATCTGGTGGTGCAATATTTTAAAAAAAATTACAGGTGCAGCCAGGAGATGCTCTCAGAGGCCCAAAAGATTTCTGGACATTTTCGACATTCAGCAACTGCGTTTTGGAGATTGAAGAACCAGCAAGAACTGTTGAATTTGCCCTGCCATCAGCTGAAGCAAGAGGTAGTAACTAGGTGGAATTCTACCCTCCATATGCTTCAGCGAATGGAGGAGCAGAAAAAGGCCATCCAAAGCTACACTACGGCCTATGACATAGGAAAAGGAGCGGGAATGCACCTTCAACCGCAGTGGAGAATAATTTCTGTGCTGTGCAAGGTTCTCAAACCCTTTGAACTTGCCACACGTGAAGTTAGTTCAGACACTGCCAGCTTGAGTCAGGTCATTCCCCTAATCAGACTTTTGCAAATGCAGCTAGAGAAACTGAAGGAGGAGCTGAAATGGAGTGATTCCGCTAAGTATGTGGGACTTGTTGATCAAGCCCTTCATTTGCTTCAACTGGATCAAAGGGTCGTCAATCTCTTGAAATCAGATCACTATATTTTGGCGACCATACTTGATCCTAGGTTTAAGTCATACCTTGTGTCTTTCTTTCCAATGGACATAAATCTGAAAAGATGCAAAGAGCTGGTGGTGAAAAAATTGTCAGCTCAAGTGGAACGTGACACGGCAGCATCTCCTCCTTCAGTTTCTACAGCTGCCAGGAAAAAACTACATTTTCCTAAGAGATCCACTGCTGGTGGTTATGCAGATCAGTCAGCAAAATCTAATGACATCTGGTTGGGTCTGAAAGAACTGCCTACAATGAGTGACATGTCTACCATGACTTTGTCTGATGCGGTCACCATTCAGAGAATGGTGGATGACTATTTTAGGGATAGCATTCCAAATAGGCATGTCAGACACTCCGTTTCACTACTGGCAGGAAAAAGAGGCAATTTGGAGGCCCTTACACAAACTGGCTTTGCTGTACTTAACATGCCCACCCCCCAGTGTGTACTCTGAAAGAGTTTCAGCGCAGCCGGGAACCTTGTCAGTGATCGTCGTAGGAGGTTACTTCCCCAAAATGTGGAAAAGATGATGTTCATCAAAATTAATAACAAATTCCACAAGGAAGACCTTTACCAGCACTTAAGTCCAAAAAATACAGAAGCGTCTGTAATGGTGGATTCCAGCGGGGACGAATTCATATTGTGTGAAGAAGAGGAGGATGCACACACTGATGGGGATGACAATGACGACATCTAATCTAATGTATTGTAAAGCCAGTTTGTGTATGGGATCATTGCCACCAATGTCCACTGCGCATTGGCAGCTTGTTTTGTGGGAGGTCCGAACAAACCAATCATTTCAGCCACAAGTGGCAGTCCCTGTCGCTGAAGTGATTGGCTTGTTAAACTGTGAATGTCCTGTTTCATATATACAACATAAGGGTGGGTTGGAGGGCCCAAGGACAATTGCACCTTTTTCCTTTCCATTATGTGTTGGTTGGGGCATTGCTGTCTGACATTTTTAATGTTATGGTTTATGAATGTCCAGAAATTGTAATGGCCACAGACAGCATCTCCTGCATGCCCCTTTCATTTTTTTTAAAGAAAATTCTGAACCAATTGCTGCTTGTTGTGTCAACCCGACGGCACAAGTCGCACAACAGTGACATTCAGCCAAGGGTTCTCAGCCCTTAAGGCTGCTACACAGCCCAAAGGCCACATCTTGCTTCTCGGCCCAAAGGCCAGCTGTCGTCACTCCTCACCAGCCCTCAAGGCTATAATGGCCGCAACATGCCAAGAGTTCCAGGCCTCAAGGCTGTTGCAGGACTAACCATAGCTCTGTATTCCACTACTACTCAGCCCGAAGACTGCATCAACAATTAACTATCAACTATCAATTCTTCAGCCAGGGGCTGCATAAATTAACAATTCTTCATCCAGAGGCTGCACCAATTAGCAATTCTTCAGCCAGGGGCTGCACCAATTAGCAATTCTTTAGTCAGGGGCTGCACCAATTAGCAATTCTTAATCCGGGGGCTGCACCAATTAGCAATTTTTCAGCCAGGGGCTGCACCAATTAGCAATTCTTCAGCCGGGGGCTGCACCAATTAGCAATTCTTCAGCCAGGTGCTGCACCAATTAGCAATTCTTCAGCCAGGGGCTGCGCCAATTTATCAAGTATCGACTCTTCTTACTTCAGCCAGTGGCTGCACCAATTATCAATTCTTCAGCCAAGGGCTGCGCCAATTTATCGAGTATCGACTCTTCTTACTTCAGCCAGTGGCTGCACCAATTATCAATTCTTCAGCCAAGGGCTGCACCAATTATCAACTATCAATTCTTCAGCCAGTGGCTGCACCAATTATCAAGTATCAACTATTCTTACTTCAGCCAGTGGCTGAGCCAACTATCAGCTATCAATTCTTACTTCAGCCAGTGATTGTATCAATTATCAACTTCAATGCTCAAGGGGTAACCCAACCACCATCTTTGCACAGTCCTCAACTCTATTTATCACTCAGTTTTGAGCCAGCTAGCTGGATGCAACCTTTTAGCCCTTAACTAGATGAAAAAATAAATATTGTGAGCTGTGAGGTGGTCAAAATTGACTGGAAACGAGTTGAAATAAATGTTATTGAGGTTAATAATACCGTAGGAACAAAAAAATGCCCATTTTATGTGATTTTAGCTGTTTTTATGATTTTAAGAAAAAATCCAGATCCAAAACCAAAACCGAAAAACAAAACACGGAGGTGAGGTTTTGGCAAAACCAATCCAGATGCAAAACCAGGGGAGATCCAGATCCAAAACCAAAACACGGGGGTCAGTGCACATCTCTAATCACTGGCATTCTCACCTAACCAGGTCGAAGCTCAAGCATTATAGCACAGCTACTAGGGTCTAATGCCAAATAAGAAACCATTTTGAACGAGCACAGAGGTAAAGATTCTTATATAGACAATGAATGGGGAGGGGTGAACTGTAAAACGAGAGACAGAGAGAGAGCGACAAAGAGAACGCAAGAGCAAGCGATGGGGAAAGTTCCTCAATAAACTGCCAGACAATTGCCAGAACATATATACTCAGCCCAGAACAATAGTAGGATACAGAGCAGATGAAAAATTTAGCTACTGACAACAACAGAAAGGACAGAAGGAAAAACAACACGATCATACTAGCTTATAAAGCCAACTGGTAAACAGATAACAACAAACCGCATTCATCGGAGGCCCAGAGAGAAACATATATCCAGTAATGCTGCAAAAAGCAATGAAATGAGTGACTACAAACATTAGTTACCAAAAGAACACACCTTATCTCACTTGAATCCACTAGGATCAGAGCAATATCAAAGAGGACAACAACAAAGACATTTTCATATATGATCCGAGCATTACAAGCTTCACTTATCAATGTTTTGTTAATATTCTGCCCCTACACAGCATCTGTAGCCTGTAAACTCTATTTTAGTATGTGAGCCCCTAAGGCTCCCTTTGCTTAGTTGTAGTACTATATAGGGCCATTATGTTTGCTAGTAGTTGTAGTATTATGGATGCCCTGCAAAAGAAGATTTGATGTAATGCAGATAGTTGTTTAGTGCAGAGAAAGAAGCTGCACTCAGAGGAATATCGATCAAATAAACACAAGTCGCATAAGAGAGAGGCAAACAAAGCCGTAATGGACAAGGCAGAGCAGGTGAATTGTAAACAAAGGCAACAGAGCATTTTAACACTAGACAATATGGGAGATCTAAAAGGCAACACAGTCACGCAAGACAAATACAGAAGGAAGCCTGTGACAAGGTAATGCAGAATGAGCCAGGCTACCTGTATGCCCCTGGGACCATGTAATCACTTATCGCTGCATATAATTACTGGATGTGGTAGATATAGGTGATTGACAGTCTGCTGCCGTTTCTGGGCAGGAACGGGGTGGCGACGGCCTCGGCTTCCCAAAACGGAGGCGTGTTGTCGCCATTTGGGGGGAAGAAAAGAGGCCAGGATATCCGTCGGCTGACAGAGATTTCCTTCCCCCTTTTCCTGAACTGCAATGGCCGGCCTAAGTGACCTCATGGTCACTCAGCCGGCCGTGGATCACGCAGGTTATATTAATTGACCTCAGTATTTGTATATATCAGTGTTGGTACTTGTAAAAGACGCTAAAGAAGTGTGTCCATGGTAGAGAACGAAGGATTCCCATTCGGCAATATCAACTAAAGACAAGTTGCGTAGTCATGAGTGCTTGGTCTTACAACAGAGAGTTGAGTTGAGGTACACCCAATTGCACTGATCTCGCACATCAGTCCTTCACAAGTTATGGTACCTAGCACCATATAGGTAGCCATTGGTGACATAGGGAATCAGATAGCCCAGTTTTAAAACTGGCTGCTGGGAATGCTGAATAATCCTGTGACTGTTCTTTAAACATACTACTAAAAGAATGCATGATGCGGAGATCATCTCTTGTTGTCCCCCAACAGCAAGAAGAAAGAAGGCTGGATAATATACAAGAAAATATAGGCAAGATCAAATGAGGCAATCAAGAAACCAAATTAAATCTACATGAACACCTTGTTATTAGTAAGTAAATTAATGAATTGTGTTGGGAGAGAAGAATATGGGGGTGCTCACTGCACTTAAAAGAGTAGAAAATTGGCATAAATCTAAAGGGAGCAATTTTTTGATTTTGAGATTGCAGCTGTTACAAAGAGCAAAAACGAAAAAAAATTAATTTAATTTTAGGTTTATTTTAGTTATTCATTTGCTGGTACCTTTCCATACATTTTACCTTGCACGGTGTTATATTTTTCCCTATCAGCAGTTTTTAAAACTAATGTTGGTCACACACCAGAACAACTTTCCTCCAACCATCCAACTAGTTGGTTGATTGGAATAAATAAAAATCCGGTATTGTATGGAAGCAAATGACAATCAGTAATTTGCACCCAAACACCAGAAAACACGAGAAAGGTAATTCAGGCAAATTGGTTAAATCGTTTTTCCGGTGTTTGGGAGCAAATGTCTGATTGTCATTTGCTCCCATGCATTACCGGATTTTCATTCCAATCAACCAACTAGTGGATGGTTGGAGGAAAGTTGGCCTGGTGTATGGCCAGCTTAATTCTCTCCCCATGCCTTAAATAGTATACTTGCTAAACAAATTTGGCGTGATGATGTCAGTTGCGCGACATGCCTGTCTTCAGCCGGTATGACACTTCCGGGACGCGGCATCTCGCACGCAATAGGTGATGTATGCTACAGGTGAGTACCATTGCTCAATTCAGGTTGGCGCCCACTTCTCTTTAAATATGGCTTATTGTTATGTTCTGATTGTGCACATGATGAAGGTGTAGGAACACCGAAACGGCCTTTGGGCCATTGACCTTTATTGCATATTGTCACCAGGCTGTTGCTAAGTATACATGTTACCATCTCCTGCATTAATGTTATGCATAGCTGCCTTTATTGCATATCTTTACCTGGCTGCTGCTAAAGTATACATGATGCCTTAATACATTTGTGACATGCAGTTTTGATGGATTTTTATTTGGCTGTACTTTATAATAAATTATTTGATCACTATTTGTATTAAGATGGCATGCTTGTCTCTCATTTCCGTCTTCTTTGATACTGAAAATAAATAAATATATATAAATATATATATATATATATATATATACACACACACACACATACACTGAGTGAGAAGAAGCTGCATGCAGTCAGCCAAACATGGTGCATCATTCCAGGTTTCCTTAAAGTAGTTTTACTGCTGGTTCTAAACCAGCAGTAAATTCTACTTTCAAAAAAACCTGGAATGATGCATCGTGTTTGGCTGACTGCATGCAGCTTCTTCTCACATCAATATTTTTATTGAATCTTCATGTGAGCACCCAGGTATCATACATATTGAGGAGCATTGAGTGCCAGGCCAGTGGACTATATATATATATATATATATATATATATATATATATATATATATCCCTTGAAACAGTAGCTCAGGTGAGCATGCAAAGGTCTCTAACCTGAGATACGGCAGCAAAATGAAGTTAATCTAAAACATTTTCTGCTTGTCATTATTCATTTATAATTATTAAGTCCGTAATGAATTGTGTGACATAGTTTGAGTGATGTCGGCGAATGATCAGAATCTTAATTCAGTACGATAAGTGTGTTACACTGTTGCTGCCTGTGTCTATAGAGAATAAGGCAGAGAAGACTGTCCTTGAACTGTTGGAGAGCTTGCTAGATATTCATTAAAACATACAAAAGGTATAAATAAGAAAAAAGCAATCTGAACATTTTGAAGCATTGTCATAATCCGATGACATATATGACATAATATTGTGACTGACAGACTCTCCAGTTCTGCAGACGACCTTGTAGACAATTGAAATTACAAGAATTGGTTGAGTAGATAAGTAATTCCACCATGTGTCTGACAAAACAATGAAATGATTTTATTCCCAGACATATCCAGTGGCAAGGGCCACTTTTCATGCTACTTTCATGTAAATATACCAATTGTGGCAATAGACATGACAATCCAAGGTCAACAATAATAATAAGCCCATGGGCTGGGCTTTATAACAGGATTATGTGCTGCTGGATTTTACAGTAGTTTTAATATGGTAACTACTTAGTCTGGCAATGCAGTACATAAATGTTTACACAAATACAAACCAATCAAACTTGGACATTGATCTACCAGAACAAACTGTACACAGTACCTATAACTAGTAGTGCAAAAATCTAGACATTTGCCTTAATTGGGAGTCATCTGTAAACCTTTAGTGCAACAAAGGAAATGTTCAGGTGACATTGTGACATCAAGAAATTGTATTTGTGGAACATACACCTACTGTTAAGGGGAAGTGCATAGCTTTATGCTGCAAGGTGGCTTCCATTGCAAAGTGAGCAGAGCTTTTGTGAGATGATGGGCAGATGGTAGACCGTGCACATTTGCGGGGAAGGCAAAAAGAGATTCAGGTATACAGTACGTGCCAACTACAATAAGGTCCTGCAAGTGTAATTGTGAACAGATGCATATACGCCAAGAGATGCATATACGTCTGTCCGAGCAAGTCCACTTGTGGGTAGCCGACCACAGGTGCAAATACATGCGGATGATGATGTCCATCAGCACTAGTCACTCCTAATTAGTAATTCTTTGTGGATTGGAAGTGTTATTCACATATAAAAAATGTAGAACACCGCACAAATTCTATTCGACAACCACCCTATAAACATACAATCATTATTTGGATTGGAAGTGTGCAAGCATATTGACAGCTGGGAAATGGTAGCATCTGAGCTAGACGCTATATCATAGTGTGAAATTAAAATTGCATAGTACTTTGTGACCTGATGCTTCTACACAAAGGGACAGTGAGACCTCTTGTGGCTCCAAAAGTAACATGCTGGTCACTACTGCTCCAGCAACCCTTTCTGTCCTTCAGAACTGATGTGAGACAGAGCCCTAAGAAATGTGCAATACTCCTAAATTCTCAGCAAGAAGAGTTAACATGAGAAAAAAAAAAAATATTGAGAAATTGGTAAAGAAAAACAATAAAATTTTTACAATAGATCTATTTTCTTGTTTTTTTTAGCTTACAGTATCAGAGGTAAGAAATTGCAATGTAATTCTATACAATTGCTTCAATTTCTGTATGTCTACAAGATTTTATTAACTCATAATAATTATAGGGAACTATATTTGCACTGACCAACTCCATAGGCAACACCTAAAACATCTCATCTTCACGAAGACTACTCCCCTCTCCTATAACTATCCTGTTCTGCCCTGATCTAGTTGCATCTTTCTCATGTCAGCCTTACAAAGTAGCTGCAGTAACCACATCATAATCTTCTGAAAACCATACCTTATCCATGGCAGACCAAACAGACCATCTACCCGCTGAGGTGCTCCTGCACTGCTGAGCAGCACTGGAGGAAGTCTCACTTCAACATGGACATTCATCCTTTCATCTTATAACACTACCCCTTCAATCAACCCGACTTCTCTAATATCCACAATGTCTTCCGACACGGACTGCACTTGGCCTGCTTTAACTCGCTTAACTGCTCACTCGCATCACCCACTTCCCTCCTCACAGCCATGACTTTGCCACCTATTTCACATGATATCTCCTCATGACAGGCCCCAGACACAGTTCTTTCTCCCCAGTAACCATTAATGAGGTCTCTGCAATCATCTCACCATCTAACCCCACAATCTGCCCCTTCGACCCTATTCTGTTTCAACTGCCTGCTCTACTGACACATTACCATCCTCCTTTATACATGTTCTTATCACCAATCCAAGAAACAATCTATTCACCAACCATCTCACTTTAACCATAAACCTATTTCTACCCTCTCCGTGCCTCTGAGAAGCATGTGTACAACCTATCCACCTAGACTTCTATCACAAAAGTGATCGACCATCTACTTACAGCAAAATTTTACAAACACTTTCATGCTTATCCATACTGCTGAACCTCTGCTTCTCTTGACAACAACGATCTATCTACTATACCTGAATAGTCTCCCCCAATCTTCAAATACTCTTCACAAGAGCCTTCCTTCCCATCTATACCACTCGCACTCACAGCATACTTGCTTACTTTTGAAAAAGCATTTCAGGGAAATTGCAACACCTATGAGCACGGCGTTAAAGTGGACGTGTACTGCTACATCATACTTGACCATACAATTTGACTTCTATCCAAATGAAATGAGCCCCAAAGCAATGAGTAAAATCTATTTGTTGACGAAAACACACTGATACTTTCAGGGGTTGCTCATGTATTGTGTTGTATAAGGGGTTCCATATAAGTGGACAAGAGAAACCTTATATGAAAAATGCATGTGCCAATGCAAGGAAATGGCACGGATTATACCATCTGAATGTATATATCTCTGATTTGTGTTTGTTTTTTTCCAAGTACATACAGTAACAGCTACATAATGTGGGTAAGGTGCAACCAGGGAGATTGCTAGACTCTTCAGGAAGTCATGGAGATTGCTAGACTCTTCAGGAAGTCAGGGAGATTGCTAGACTCTTCAGGAAGTCAGGGAGATTGCTACTATTTCAGGGAGTCTCCATGAGGATCAGGGAGAATTCGCAAGTATGGTACACCAATGCTATGGTCACAATCTGTGTCAAACTCCTCCGGTCCTAGTTTTGCCCATTTCCAATTAGATTGTAAGTTCCCTCACAAGCAGAGTCCTTCCCATCCTTTGCTTTCACAACTGTGTTTACAAGTAGCACTGGCAATCAATCACACACTATCAGCAAAAACAGCAAAAAAAACACTAAAACCCAATAAAAAAAAATGTGCACAAGCTGCTAAAGAAAAACACATATTTTGTTTGCAGGCCTTTAAAAGTTTTCAAATTATTTCTGTTCATGCCAATGAATACACATCTTCTCAGATCCCTTAAAAAACATCTAGTATTGACAGACTGGCACCTGATCTATATTTAATTTGTACACCCCTGATACGTGGGCACACATAGGATAATTAATGTTGAGTCTATCCTGGCCTTTCATACAAAGCTCAGTATGAACCAATAAACCTTAGAGGAAAAAGTGAGAAAATCAACAGACAAAGTGCAAACATATTCTGCAACAGCAGGAACATCAGCGACAAATGTTTTATCCCATTATCACACAATGACATAAATGAAACAGACAAGTCTAGCACCTGCGTTTATGTGTACTGGTATCTTTAAGCTGAAAACAGACTACCTGCACAGGAATGAGCATGTAATTTTTACTTTTCCTACCACCATTAGTGACCTCACAAGAACTCATTACTTATTCTTTGCTCAGTAAAGATCACAGCAGTTTGTAATGACTATCCTGAGCCTAATAGGACAAATCTGAATCTAGTGCTGCCGTGTTAAATTGAGAGACTGTGTTCATTAATCCAGACATTGTTAAATGAGCAGCATTTTTCTATGTTCATTTGTTTCAATTGTACAGACAATATAAGCGATGGGTACTCACATGTAGACTTCCCATGGGTTTTTTCACAGTTCGGACAGTGGTAGATATCGATATCGGGGGCTTCATCTTCGTCCACACCAACACAGCTGCAAAATAAGTACACACACGTTTATTCTTCTGTTTTGTGCCCTATTTTCCAGTGTTACTTTCTATCGCTATTGTTCTCCCAACAGCACAGACTTTGCATGAAGAGGCCACTAAACATAAATAGGGATTAAGCGCCCAGTAAAACGTCTTTCTCCCAGTCATTTAACATCTCACCTTCTAACATAGTGTCATATAATGGCATCTTGTCATTTCAAAGCACTCCAAGATTCTCCCTTGAGTAGCACTGGAGAAGCATGCCTTTAATACATATAAATAGCTATATAGGCATAGCTAGAGATGCACAATTATCCAAAGCGGTGAGCACATAACCGAGTAATTATCAGCACAACAGTGATGCTCTTAAAAAGAATATTATGTTTATTGGCCAATATATTTAGCTCAAGAGAACAAAAAGGTGACATCTTGGCCACAAGACACGATAAAGACATGATGTGGGATTACATACACACATGTCACCTATTTCCTTATTTTCAAAATGTGCCAATGTTAAAATCTTGTGATAAATAAACCAAAAACTTTCTCAACTTAAAATGTTTGAAAAATAAAATAAACTCCAGCTAATTTGTCCCATTTACCATTAAAACACAATTGCAATTTGACCTTCTTCCCATAGAAGGAGCCAGCTAAAGAAGATGATGTTAGTTCCCATTGGCAAGCTCCAAAAACTTTCATATTTCGGAGCTTGATAAACAGCAGAACCGCAACGTCCCTATACATTGTATGAGGACTCTGTTCTATTCCGTTAGTTCCCAAAATGCCTTAAACAGTATATCTGCAACATCTGCTGTGTTAGAGGCTTAATAGCCTCTTTACATAATGTAGTGCTAATCATGTTAAAACTGCTGCTTCTGCATGATTACCGGGGCAAATAGGGATGATAACTAGGCCACCAAGCGTGATATGGTGCACAAGAATCAACGCAAAGGGTGCAAATGCAGGTGCATGCCAGGAAAATACTTCTTGTTCTTGCATGTAGCACACAAATCCTGGTAAGCATTATTTTACACTGCGATTTAGACTGGAGCCAAGTTGCCCCTTTATAACTTTATTGGTACACTACAAATTTGCCACTTCCCCCACAGCGCAAGGTTCAAATCTGCACGTTCCAGATGGATTTATTCTAAATGAGACCCAATATCGTGAAATGTGACCTCAGTTCCTCAGCAACCAAGAAGAGTTTTAAAATGAACAAGGAAAAAAAAATGTACGTTCCCTATAAAAACTAAATGCATGCTCGTTTATTTTGCTCCTGAATATCAGGTAGCCCTCCCTGACTCCCAGGAGAGCAGGCCACTTCTCTTTCTTTTAAAGTGGGTGGGTGTTGATAATGCAATTTATCCCATCAGGCCCTAGCTCAGGCTATACAAGGATGTGAATCATCTCGCGCACAAAGCCATGGGCAGGGCCTGATAATACATAACGCAGCATCATGCCTCCGAATTTCTCTCCATAGTAGTAGGCAAACATGACTAGATGGATTTACCAGTTATTTGTCACTTCCATTCATTATAGCAGTATTTATTATACAGTACATTGTCAAAGTGCAGTTAGTTATAAAAGTAATTTAATATACGCATCTTCCACAACTATCCTAGAAAATATGTTGCAGTGTGTCTGTGTGGAAGGCGTTTGAATACAATTATACATATATATGTTCAGAGGCGCTTTCTTCTACAAAATCTGTCTCTGACACACACATATGCTGCAGACACAAAACAACCCCCCAAAATGACAGGTAATATTTTTCTCTTGTTAGAAAAAAACCCCAAGTCTGTTGTATCTTCCCCCACAGTGCTTCCAGGAGTGTGTTAATCAGAGATCAGTGCAGCAAATGAACTCACAATGAGGGATTTAATAGGCACAGTAACACAGAGCCGGGAGGCATGCATGTAAAATCAGGTTTTCCAGGAACTATATATAGACGATGTGTATCATCATTAAATCTATGGAAATTAGGCACACATATGAATCTATAATGAACTCATCAACTACTTTGAGAACCCCCAGGACATTCTATCACCCCTTCCTTATTTCTTGTTTTATGTATTGTACAATGAACGGAGAATTAAAGAATTGCACAGGTGTAATTTGAGAGTAGATACAAAATGGTTGTAGTCTGTAGTAGCACATTATGAGACAAAATAATGACGTATAATAGAACTAAGTGGCAGTCTGGCCCAGTTAAAGGGTACGCTAGGAATTGAATAAAATGCAATATGAATCCGTAAAAGTCCATCTCTAACACACATTTCCCTACACACCACCACGCCGTGCATAAGAATGGGTTAACAGGCAGTTATCAAATGCAATTCACTTCTTATTGGTTACTGCAGAAATATTTGAATATGTTTTCCCAGGAGTCATTTTAAAATGAAAGATTATTAATTTTGAGGAACATTGCGATGTGGATTATCAAAGGAAGGGATCTGATTAAGGCCTCTACATCAGAGATGTCCATATGGAGCTCGCTATAAATAGCAGATATTTCTGTGTAACTGTTTAACATATATCATATAATGTGTGTGATAGGCACCAAAAGGAGGAGAGATGTGAAGATCCTGGATGATCCTTCTACCCCGGTGGCACTTCCTCATGCGGACCGTGCTAATTGACAAAACTGTGGGTTTCGAAACAAATCAATGCAATTTGTCAGTCCCTCTGGCTCATCTGGAGATAAATATACTAGAGACGAACACTGTTTTGTATCCAAAGCTTGTTGATTATCTGACCTGAAACCCACAGGACAAATTTCCATCTTAAAAATAAAATCTTTCCATTAAAAAAGAAGAAAAAAAAAGCAGGTTTCATTTCTATTATTATACTGCAAAGTGGCAAAAGTCATGGCATAGATGCCCAGTATCGTGTAGGGCCCCCTTCTAGTCCAGCAACTCGACGGAAGACCTCTGGAGAGATGCTGACCCATGCAGTCTGGATAATTTCCTACAGTTCCCTGAAACTTGTAGGTGCAGGTTCTTGAGTGCGAATGGACCTCTCCACCATGCCTCATAAATGCTCTATTGGGTTCATGTTGGGTGAATGTGGTGGCAACAACATTCATCAGAACCCTCCAGAATGCTCCTCGAACCAAGTCTGAACAACTTGGGGCCAATGACACGGTGCATTATCCTGCTGGAATATTCCATCATTGTGGGGGCATATGAAGTCCATGAAGAGCATGGTCATCAAGCAGTCAATGGCATGTTCAGGCGGACCAGCGGACCCAACCCAACAGCCTGCATGGTGCCTTGTTAACAACTGGGGTCCATGGCCTCATGGGGTCTGCGCCACACCCGAACCCTACCATCAGCCCGAAATAACTGGGACTGTGACTTATTGGACCACACCACATGTAGCCAGTCCTCCAGGGTCCAAGGTGAGGCGCTGTGTCCGGTGTCGTAGTGTTAACATGAGCCCATATCCCATGGAAGCTAAAGAACGCTGCACTGACTGCTGGATATGCTTCTGGTACCTCCTGCATTGAATGTGGATGTGATTGGAGCCGGTATTACTTGTCTGTTACCACGAAAAATTCGGGCCAGATGCCGCTAGTCACGATCATTGGTCGGCCACTGCAATGTCCACATTGGGTGGTAATGCCTTTCGTGAGGTATTCCTGGTACACACGTGACATCGTAGATCAAGGAATATTAAATGTCCGTACAACTTCAGAAATTAAAATGTCCCATCAGTCGCGAACCCACTATCATGCCCTGTTCAAGCTCTGATAATTCACATCACCTTGACATGAGCAGCCTAGCCGGTGTTCAAACTCAGTCACGAGATGTCAGATTACAACGGATGCAGTTCTGGGCATTTCCACAATGTCAAAGTACGATGACGCCACCTACCATTACCTTTACATAGTGCCAGAAGCTTGCAAGGTGTGCCGTGAGATGCCAAGGTGATGTTAATCACGCCACCATTAGCCCATGTGGTGACATGAATGACACCCACTTACATACTTAACTACTTTTCATAAGTGTCGAAAGCAAAATTTTAAAAGTATGAAATTCAGGTTCTGTATGTTTTGTTGACCATCATAACGTTGACATTCATTATTTGGACACCATAATGTCGATTGGTAGAAAATGTCAACATGTTCAGAATGTTCACAACCACAAAGTTGACGAATTTTTTTTAACAATGTGGTCATTATGCCAGTCAATATTATTGCGTCAGACCTTATGATTGTCGACATAATGACTACATACCTGATTTTGGGCCTGATTCAGAGCTGCAAACAATGCTGATGTTCACGTAGTTGAGCAAATTTTTGCAACGGCGCAGGCCCAAAAATATCTATAAACCCGTAAACCGCATGCGGTACACAGAGTGTACGCACAATGACGCTGTTACAATCGGGACAGACGGTATCAGAATAGTTGTGTAAAAGTGATGGGGCGTTCCAGGGCGGTGACTGGGAGGTGGCCGTAAAATTGGTCCGTCTAGTCGGCGTGATATGGGAGTGTCGCTGGCGTGTCAGTGTAAGCGGCTGAGTTCCCAGACATACAGTTGCAGGCATAGGAGGACATAGTCAGACGGAGAAACGGCACCAGCCATAGGGCTTGTGCAAGTTTCCTTGGTGCAACCGATGGTGTCAAATAAGGACGCACCAATCAGCATTACATTGTGCATGGGCACTAAAAGTGGGTGCCTCAGTCCTTGCACATTCGGTTACACGGCTGTGCACAAGGGAAGTAGCAGCGTTTGCATAAAGCCCTTTATGTGCCACAGACTACAACCACATTTTGTACAAGGCCTCACACTTTGAGCTGCCTATGTGCACACAATAATCCGGTACGTCCACTTTTCTCGTGTGACTTGTTTAAGCGCTGTACAATTACAAAAAACCACTGTCAGTCACCTAAATATGAGGATCTCACACAAAACCATTCTCTGCAGGACCAGCAAATGACCTGAAAACACATCTAAGCAATAACGTACAGGCAGCTTCCCAGTGATTAAATAAATGGAAAATCTAAAATCAGCGACCATGAAGAAAGACGTGTGCCATGTACAGATCATTTATGACATGAGAGCTGGCAAATTGTCAGAGCCAACTATTCTCCGTGTGTCATTTGTCTTATCTAGCTATAGGCCCCAAGATGGTGATCTAGGCTGTACCTGGCCTGGTCTCATTCTGAGGCGTACCAAGGTCACAAAGCACAAATGTGGTGTTTCTATCGGCTGATGTGATTAATGAGCTGGCCAGGACATCAGCGTTGTAAATTAATGAACATCACAAATAAAGTATTTAGACACACTGCAACTGGCAATATCTTATCACAGACCCATCTGAATGTGACAGGCGTGACAGATACACTACACAAATAAAGGATATTGAAGACTGCTCTGTCATTAACACCTGGGAAGTGCTGCTGTCTCTCTTCAACAGATAAGAATTGTGCACAACTCCATCTTCATGTATAAAATGCAGCTCATATACTCTTTATGTGCAGGGAATGCATGATGGACCTTGCTGAAACCCACAATAAGTACTAGAGACAATACAAGACTGACACTTGTGAATTAACCTTGTGCAGGAATTTTCGGGAGCTAGGAATTTAACATGAAACCTCAGAACCACATTGTCTCATTTTCTCTGCATTCAGCCTATATTACAGGTTGTAGGAGATATTTATAGAAACAGTTAAGGCAGGTACACACTATCAGATCTATTGCATGACGTGGACCGGAACATTGGCCGATATATCGATCCGATGTGGATCGGAGCAATATATTGTGCTCTATTGTGTGTGCACAATGGTCTGGCTGCACACCAGATGGGACGATGTAATGAATGACGACATGATGCTAAATGCAGCATGGAATGATATATTGCCCCTGTCGTACACCGGATTGTACAGTGTGTATGGCATGCGCAATATATCGTTCCATCAGTCGTGGTGTGGCTGGGTACACACATCATATAGTGTGTACCCAGTCCCAGCTTAACACAAGTAACTCTGTATAAAAATTATGTTAGCATCAACCAATCAGAAGTTTGCATTCATTTTCTAACTAGCACTACAAAAATTACACAATTTGATGACTTCTATGGGCAGCATCTTGTTTTCTAGCATTACCCATGAAAGAGTTTTCATTAATGGGACTACGAGGGATTTGCAAAAAGTTTCCGGATGCTCAAAAAGTATAACAAAGTAAACATTACATTTTTTCAAAGTATTTGCCAGAGGTGGCTATGCATGCGCTCAAACCACTTGGTGAAGCAGCTGGACCAGTCCAAAGCAGGTAAGTCTTCTACATGCTAGATGAAGGTCTCCACTGCAGCTTCCGGTGATACAAAACGAATGCCACGCATCTTGCGCTTGATTTGTGGGAACATGAAGAAGTCGCAGGGGGCCATGTCTGGACTGCACGGCGGATGACCAAGCTCCTGGATGCGTTCTTGGGCCAGAAAATCTGCCACTCTCCTGTACTTGTGGGCAGGTGCATTGTTGTGAAGGAGAAGAGAACCACGAGTGTGAGATCATGGATGGCGCCTGGAAATGGTTTCCAGCACTTGCGGCAAGCATTGGTTGGCATACCAGTCCCCAGTGACGGTGTGCTGCTACATGAGTGGACCGGTAGCTACATGACCTGTTTTGGCCACAAAAACAGCCACCATCTGCTTGGCCACAATGCGCTCACGTCGGAACTGCTATGGTGGCACACTTTCATTTGGGATCCACTGGACCAACTGTTGTTTGGTCTCGGGATCAAAACTGTAGATTCATCGCCACTGATGAACTCCCAGACACAGTTTGAGCAACTGCCATTAAACCTGGCCAGCATGTTGTGGTTCCATTTCACCTGAGCCTCCTTATGTTCTCAAGTAAACTAATGGGGCACAATCTATCCTGAGGTCCAATTTCAGCTGATTTAATCTCAGTTGTGCCTGAGTGATAAGATGGCCCTAACTGGATCCCTTATTAGGGGCTACTACATTTGGAACTTATGCTAAATTTTGAAAATATAAGCTGCACCCTGATTCGCCTATTCCACACCTTAACACACCCAGAATTCTAGTTGAAATGACACCCACTTTTGTGTAATCTTGAGGTCTGCTAACTGGGATACTTGTGAACTTTGGGCCTGATTCAGACCCACTCGCGAGCGGCTGTCCTCTCGCAAGTGGGTCGATGGTGTGCACTGCGCATGCGCATTACGGAGGGAGCTCCGTCGTGCGCATGCGCGAGTCGCGACGAGCGAGGGACTTTCCTTCGCTCGTTGTGTCTGATCAAAGGGGGCGTGCTGTCGATGTTGATTGACAGCACGCCCCCTTTGGTGGGCGTGCCTCCCAGACGGAGGCGTTCCCAAGGGAACGCCTACCGTCAGCAGCCGGCCCCACTGACATCACTAGTGATGTCAGTGGGAGTGATTTTGGCTCTGATAGAGCCAAAATCACTTCTGGCCTTCAGGTTGAGAAAGTCAACCGCAGGCTTCTGCTCGCACTGGCGACCATCATCCTGCACGCTCGTATAGGCTGTGGGTGGTGACCCACAGCTATACGAGCGTCCAGGAGGACGCTCCATATATATGGAGGTGGGCCCTGATTCAGAGCGAGCGCTCTGGTCAGAGCGTCCGGCTCTGAATCAGGGCCTTTGTATATAGGA
This sequence comes from Taudactylus pleione, assembly GCA_031769625.1. Lineage (NCBI taxonomy): Eukaryota > Metazoa > Chordata > Amphibia > Anura > Myobatrachidae > Taudactylus > Taudactylus pleione. The sequence goes on from JAUIMM010000127.1 coordinate 11,346,464, forward strand.
GTTCAATATAATCCATGCTATATACACAATAGGAACAGTTACTGAAAATTACACACAATTTTTGCAGCAACAAACCTAGTACTGCCTAGACCAAGGATGAGAAAATTACCGAAAAGTGCCTCCAGCAGATGGAAAGCACAGGTAATGGCCACCAGCATAGGAGGGTGGTACTGATCAACAATGAATAAAAACCTGAAGGGATTCCAGCATATATAATAAGAGACGTGGTGATGTACTGGTCTATCAAAACCATACAGGTTGAGTCTCCCATACCCAAATATACCGAAATACGGAATATTCCCAAATACAGATTTTATTTTTTTTAAGCATTTAAGCACAACTTCGTTAGTGACACACCATTGTTTTCTGATTGTTCAATAGACACAAACTTTGTTTAAGGCACACAATTATTTAAAAAATATTGTATAAAATGACCTTCAGACTGTGTGCATAAGGTGTATAACATAAATAAATTTTGTGTATGTACACAAACTTTGTTTGATGCACAAAATTATTAAAAATATTGTATAAAATTACCTTCAGGCTGTTTGTATAAGGTGTATATGAAACATAAATGCTTTCTGTGTTTAGACTTGAGTCCCATCACCTAGAAATCTCATTGTGGTATGCAAATATTCCAAAATACAGGAAAAATCCGATATCCAAAATACCTTTGGTCCCAAACATTTTGGATATGGGAGACTCAACCTGTAATACTTTCAAAAACAAATATTTTTTTTTTTTTTTTTTTTTTAAATGCTATTTTACAAATGAAGGACAGTTGGAGACAATGTACAAGGCGGTGACTTAAACATTTAGGTAAAAACTGAATAGACTATGGATTTATTTGCCAGTCATGTTTCTTTTAACCAAATCATTGTACAATGCAGAGTAAATGACTTCCTACTTCCTCTCTGAAGTCATATGCTGAAAACAAGTGAACAGCTCACAGGAAAGGAAACAGAGGTGTCAATATGATTAAAGAGGTATCATGCTGCAGAGTGGTTTCTTATCAGTGTACTGTACAAGGTTTAATCATATTACATTGTCACGTATGGATAAAACAATGCAATAAAATATATATGCAGAGTCAGGAAATACCACAGACTATTCTGTGAGGGCGCTTTCCAACTCCATTCCAATACAATCAATGGTGTTATTATATCAAAGCATGTAATAAATGTATATAAAAGCATATAGTAAATGTTTATGCTGCTGAAGCCCAAGTTACATATGACGTTGCTGGAAATAACATTCATCATTAAACCCAACATAGCACAATGCACTTAATGGGGTCTGGATTTTGAGACATCCCGTCTTCTAAGCACTCATACAGTATTGTGATGTAAAGCAGTAGGGGGTCCTACATTTTCCACATACAGATGAGCTGAGCGCTCGCAACCGGGTTGCACAGCGCATGTGCACAACAGAGCCGGCTCCGTCGTGTGCATGCGCGAGACCCGGCTAGCGACGGGCAATCCGTCGCTCCATGTCTCGCACCAAAGGGGGCGAGCTGTCGATGTTGAGTGACAGCACGCCCCATTTGTTGGGCCGACTGGGGGGGTGGCTGCCCAAACAGAGGCGTTCCCGAGGGAACGCTTGCCGTTTGGGGGCGGCCCCACTGACATCACGAGTAATGTCAGTGGAGAGCTTCCGGCTCTGTTAGAGCCGAAAGCTCTCTGGGGCTTGCGATGAACGAGACCCTACCACAAGGGTCTCGTCGCAAGCCCGATGGTCGTGATGGTCTTGACCATCGCGACCATCATCATGGCCGCTCGCTATAGCTGTGGGTGGTCACCCACAGCTATGCGAGCGGCCAGGAGGCCACTCTTAAAAAAACCAGCGCCCGCCCTGATTCAGAGCGAGCGCTCGCTTTTTGCGAGCGCCTCTGAATCAGGACCACAGTGTCAATGACGGAGGGAGTCCGCTACAAAGCCCCAGTCGCACTGTGCATGTGACCCTATGGTTACCGCCGGGGGATGTAGAACGAATATGGATACAAAGAGAGAGGCAATTACCCTCCAATGGTGCGTCTTTGTAAACACAGTGGCAGAATAGCACCGCAGTCAATGGGCGTCTCTGTACGAATCTCATCTGCTGCGGCATTAGCATAAAGACGCTGTCGCGCTGCATAAAAGGACGCATACCCTCCACCTCTGAATCATGCCCTCAGATTGCACAAGGCATTTTTAAACCAGGTAAAGTGATCACCTGATTCAACACTCTATATACCCTGTCTCTATGGGGTCAATCCAATTAGGTGTGAGGTGCTATTTTATCTTCGAATTTGCCTCCAATTAGCAGCTCGCACTGAACCAGTCAGACTGAATTAGCATTTTTCCATTCGCTCCTCCCTGAGGGTGAGAGATGGAAAGCAAAAGTTTTATTTTAAGGTTAAAATGTCGGGACACTGTGCTGAACCCCTTGCGCCGAGGCTTGCTGCTTGAACAGAAACGACACGGTTCCATGTCCCCGAGCCCGTTTGGTACCAGGGTTATTCCCGGGACTGACACAGGTCGTCCGTAGTGTGAACAGAGTGACCCGAGTCACGCCTAAAAGGAGTTGATTGGCAGGCACAGTAGCACTTGGAGATGACATCATCTCAAAGCGTCCACTGTTAGACGGAAGACCCGGGTCCGGTGAGAAGGGTGACGACACGGGATTAACCCAGATCCACCCCAGGTGTGAAAGGGAGCAAGTATTGAAACCCCGGCTTCAACCCATGTTCAGTGTCCAGGGTTAAAGTTGGGGTATGTGCGTTAAAGGAGTATCTGTGTTTTTTTTGTTTTTTTTAAGTACTTGTATCCCCTTTAAAATGTACAAACTTGAAATCTACATTTATTATACATACTTTAATGTCTTACATCTTGGAATCTAAGTACACCCAGAAAATAGAGTGATGAAAACTCTGCAGCGCATTTATAGATCACTTTTACTGTGTCACCAAATTGTGTGCTGCTCTGACATTCTCTATTTGAAGAGTAAATGTGTGCTCGTCTTCTGAAGACCTAACCAAAAAAATCTGATCGAATAATAATACAGTACAAACAGTTGGAAGCAGAACACTAAAAATAACTTGCAAAACAAAAACAACGTTGCAAGTGATTTTGTGTTTAAACGCCTGCTGGGACTGTTTGCTAGACAGTAATGTGCAGCACTGCAGGATGGGATGTTTCATGTAAGCGCACACAGCTCATGTCATATCACACAAACAATATAGACACAAACAGTATAAACACAGATAAATAAAAATAATAATCTGCTACTGTGACAAAGCCAATGGAAAAAAAGACTATCCAGAGGTCCAATTTCAGTTGTGCCTGAGTGAAAAGATGGTTCTTACAAGGTCCCTTATTAGGGGCTAGGGAACACAATGTGTCTATTTCAGTCACACGTTATGCCGATATTAATGCAATTGAACAATGTTATTTCTCCTGTGCACGCATCGGAGACGCACCGCACGTCCCAATTTTGTTGGTACAGTCACAGATCAAATTTAGATGCACAATAGTAAAAATTCCTGGACAGTGATTGGGAGGTACAGTAACAGTGGGTGGCTAAAATGAGGCACGGAGATGTTACGCCTTAAGGGATTGTCGTGGGCGTGTAGATGAAAGCAGAGAAACTCAGATGGAGAAACTGCACCGAAATTAGGGATGGTGCACGAAACGGTATTTCAGCGTCTATGGACCCTGACAGTGGGATCGTCTGTCCTTGCACGTTCGGATACGCGGACATACCACAGGTAAGGACTTGTAGTTGACTCCCTCCGTATGGTAGAAAAAATAAAGAATGTTCATTTTAACTTTCAGGAGGTTCAATGCAACTAACAAAAATATATAATATATATTTAAGGATTGAGGCAATAAGTACCAACACAATTCTCTTTTCTCCATCGTCATCAGATGATGGCAGCAGCCAGTGGGAAAAATTGTTCTATTTATTTAAATGTTTTCTGGGAAAACAAAATAGAATATTGAGGAATTTTATTTATTTTTTCTTTCACTTTTTTGTGTTTTTTATATTTTTTTTCTGTCTGTCTATTTGTAGTTTGGGGTGTCTTTTGGGGTCCAGGCTTCAGGTCCACTGTATGTGTTAACTAGAGACAGATTAGTACATTTGTGCTGACAAACGATTTCTGTTAGCACAGTAGAAAATATTTGTTACCACTACATCCCACTAAATAGATCTAATGGGGAGTGAAAATAACTAGGGCAGGCTCCCTAAGTAAATGTCAAGTTTACTTCCGAGTGCTTTAAATAGAATGGTTTTGTTACAGAAGACATTTTAACACTTAAACAATTCTAATCACCTAAATCTTAGCATTCTTTAGAAACTTTGAAACATTAAGGCCATTGACAAACCCGTTTTACCAGCCAATTTGTAGTTGACACCCAGCACATGAATGGTGATCAATTTGTTAGCAATCAATATGCTACGAAGCCAACTGATGCTACATGCGCACAGATAATTCAACAACAACCTGATGCCAATGGACTCCTAAATTACACGTTAGACATAAATACAATTATGTCCTGGGCTAGTTTAACCTCTCGTGCTCAGTGAAGACAAACAAAACAGAATTGCACACAATACATTTGGCTCTCTACTGTAATATATCGAGTGACGCACGTGGAATCATGCCCTCTTCTATTAGACATGCTGCTGTCCTCCTTCCCTCCCAAAGGAGATCTTTTTGGCACAATAGAACCTCTCCAAACAGTAGAACCTAAAGCGTGGCCTGCAAACACAATGAAGCCTGGGCCTCTGGTGAGTGAACCTGCCACAAAAAAAAAAAGTACAAAATTCTGGAGAAGGTCGACCTCTCCAGACTACAAGTTATCAACCTAACCTGAGTGAAGTCATTAACATTTTTATTACCCATTTATTACTTTTGCACTCAAAACATTCCCTACCCTTGTCAAACAAAGTGCAAGTTTAAAAGCATGAACAAAATAAAAACAATAAAAAAAATATTTTCACTAGTTGCAATAAAAAAAAACATTGCGGTAAACGGTCATGTATACGATTCTTATTCAACTGTCAAAAATAGTTTAGGAAGCAATTCCCGGTGGTTTCATCAGTTCATCCTTCGGATAAAGTTGCAAGATTAAAGCCAAGAAACAGTGACTTGCTGAAAGTTTGTGCACACTCATATGAGTCAAACTATTGACACAAAATATGTTGCCATGTTATTTTTTAGCCTAAGCCCAACCCTAAAAATCATCAAAAAAAACAATGTTGAAATGTTAAATGTCGACCTTTTGAATTTGTTGACCTAAATACATGTCTACATGGGTTGGGTATGGGATGCCGGAGTTCAGGATGCCGATGGTCAGAATCCCGATGCCAGCATCCCGACAGGGTCACAATCCTGGCAGAAGGAGGTAAGTATACTCTCCATACCCTACCCATAACCCTCCCTCCCCTGCAGCCTGTGCCTAACCCCAATACTTACTGTTGGGATACCGGCGCTGGGATTCTGACGGGTATCGGGATTACGGCGCCGGCATTCTGAGCACCGGCATCCGGATAATAATTACATCACGTCAACATATTAGTGGTCGACCTAATGACCATGTTGACCTTCTGATTGTCGATATTCAGAATTTGCCGACCTTCTGAATGTCAACCAGACACCATACACACTAACCAATGGGCTGCACGATATGTCTGGTCAGAAAAACCCATTTAAATATTACACCCAGTTGCGATGTCATTTACAATGTTGCCTGCAGGAAAACATATCGTGCAGCCGTTAGGTCATCTGTACACACAATAACATGTGAATGATATATCTGTATGATAAATAGCAAAGGTCATGCTGTAATATATCTTGTGAAAGACATTGTTTACAGATATGTTGTGTGTACAGTACACACTTACAGATGGTCGGTACGAGATATCGCTTGTCGGCTGTACGAACAATATATCATCTTATGTGTACCCAGCATAATGCTGCTTGTTGCATGCCCATGTCTAAGCTTCAGAACTAATCCTACTGCTAAACTGAATATCTAACATCTCTGTATGTATGGTGACAACTGATAATCAGATAGTATCTGATGGGACCGGGCAGGGGCGTTTCTAGAGAGGAGGGGGCCCTTGTGCAGTCTCCTACGCGGGCCCCCTCCTCTCCGCCCCGGCAGCGCACTGAGCTGTGCGCGGCCAGCGCCGGAGTTATAGACTCTGGGCACTAGCCGTGGCCATTTTCCAGTCGTTTACAGCGCCGGACACCTGCGCTGACGTGGGACTCCGGAGAGGTAAGTAATATTATGGGTGCAAGGTGTGCGGTGGGCCCCCTTGTACCCAGGGTCCATGTTCCACGCACACCCTGCTCCCAGTATAGATACGCCCCCACACACGGTGGGATTTTTTAAAACGATCTGGCCATTTTCAACCGGTTGGAACGACAAATCGTTTAAAAAGTGCTGTGTGTGGGCATGATAACGATGCCGATGCTCGCTCCCGCTGTCACTGATCATGGTCGCTGATCAATTGAACCTGCAGAAGGATATCGACCTATCTTTCACGAATTGGCAAACATCGTTTTGTGTGTGTGCGCGATGGACGATATGTTGTCACTATTCCTCCCATTATTTAAATTCCAGCATCGTGAGGTTGTTTGCTACAAACGATATATCGTCAACATCTGATCTATATCGTTTGTACAATTGTTCCATGTGTAGGCACATAGTGTTCCCGCTAGGCTATTTCAGCGGGGCGCCGCACCCTGCCCTATTTCTAAAGGGCAGAAAGCACCCTGCCCTCCGGTGTGACGCCCTGCTGAAACAGCCTGCGGGTTCTGTCCCCTCCTGCGTGCCGCAGTGTCCCGTGGGTAGGGAAAACGGCGGTGCAGCGGTCACCGCCGGTGAATGGCTGCCGGGCGCATGCCCGTAAGTGCTGGGCACGTCCTCGAGAGTGACAAAAAGGGGACGCATCATAAAGACACGCCCCTTATTGGGTACACGCAGGAGTGCCCTTTCTCTAGGTCCGGCGCTGGACCTAGAGTGAATACTAGGCACGACGGGAGAGTTCAGAAGTTTAAGGGAAATCGCAAACGAGATTGGATCGTTTGCAAATCGTACCGTGTGTGGGGATCATAAATCTATCTGGGACTAAGCACTGTAGATTTGTAGTACATCAAATTTAGTTTATACCATTCAGGCAATTGTCTAAATATTGTAATGAACAATTAATTTGTGATTATTGTCTTGATATAATAAATACAGATGTCTGTGTACTGCTTTCAGTGGCTAGTTATATATTTATTTAAAAACTATGTTTTTATTTTTCATTTCTGGTTTCTGGGATGGTTTCAATTAAAAAAATAAAGTGTTTAAAAAGCACTGCCAATCAATATTGGGTTTATCAGCTAATTTTATATGGCTACTGTTTTAAAATATCCACTTTTTATATATTTTTTTATCTGAAAAAAAAGATGATTTGTGTGTCCAACTATAGAGAGAGAGAGATGTGTTGGGTACACGCTTAAACGACGGATTGGTCAGCAGATCGATCCACCGTCTGAGCTGTAGGCTATACACATTTACCATTCGATATGTCTGGCCTGACATCATGGATGGGCATTTAAATTTGCCCGCTCAGTTGTGATGTCAGTGCCAGCGGTCCCTGCAACAAGTGTACAGGCAAGCAGCGGGCCATCCGTACACACTGCCAGTCGTACCAAAATATCTGCATGATATATTAGCATCGGCTGTGTTGCAGTGTCGATGTGATGACAGAACGACCTAATTCACAACTTATTGAGTGTACACTACCACCGATGCACTCACCATATATCGTTTGTCGATCAAACAATATATTGACAAGCGTGTGCTCAGCTTAAGATAGATACATTTTAAAAGCAAGTGGAATATGTTTATAATAAAAAATCAATTAAATATGAAAAACTTGAACCACCACAATCCTTGTTGATAAATAGGTTTCTACCTGCAAAGCTTTACTAGATTTGGCTGGGAAGGCTATCGCTGGCGATACCTGGTGACGATCTTCGCCGGCAGGGAGGGCTTGATAGATAGGGAGATGAGCTTTTCTCCTTACAATAAATAGGCCCAATAGAGAGCAGGCTGTCCCGGGGTGATCATAACACAGTATGAAGGCAATTGTCGGAAGCCGAATTAGTCTATTTGCGTCCAGCATGCTCTATTTTTTATGATCTATCCCGGGGTGAAGAAGCTGTTTGACAACTTCTATATGTGCTTAATGGCTTCTGAGGCTACGAAGATCACAATATACTTGAAGATGACACTGTAACCACCACAAGGCCTTAGAACATTGTTTAATATGCACTCTCTTTATTTATAGGTAATGTTACATTATACAGGCACATTTTATAGGTTTATTGCTTATGTTCTTGCATTTTCTCAATCATTTAAAATAAGCAGTACTGTACATGTTGATGAGAAATATTACACACATTAATCCCTCTACAAGTGTCTGGCAGAGAATTGCCCTGTTCCTGGGAAACACTACGGAGAAGAGCACAGAAGCATGAACATGCTAGGTGAAGCTCTGCACTTCCTGCTGATTTCCTCCATCTGCCGTTAATCTGCAAATGGGAAAGATCAAACCCTGCTTCCATTACTTCAAACCCCTGACATACTCTATTTACTGGGTTTGAAGACTAAAATAAACCAGCAGTAACAATGCTCTTTTTGCAGCGTCTGCTTTGCGCTAGCTTGTGCAAACTCATACAGTCTTAAGGATTGGCACTCAGAGATGGTTTTTGCAGCTGGGATGACTGAGAACAAAATATAGGTTTGTGGATGAGATTATTGTTATTGTAGAAATCGATGGAGATAGCGTAGTTATATATAAGAAGTTCCCTGCTTGGTGGGAGGGTGCACCGACACTATAATGGCAGAGATCGGGTCTGGTCCTAAATGTATAATAGTATAAATTTTGCACCTTAGGGCCATATTCAATTAGGGAGCGAAAAGTCCACATTGGAGCTTTTCTGGGGATAAAGTATCGGGCGCGTGCCCGCTTAGAGTCGTACTTGTGTGGAAAAGTGCAATTCTAGATGCTCTTTTACAGCCTTCAAAACATATAGCGATATGCACAATATAGGCCTTACATCCGTCCTCTCACTTTTATGGTTCATTTGAGACATAAATGAACCTAAAAACAAGCAATATTGGGAGGAAAAAGCGGCTCGATTCAATTGAACGCAAATTAAATAGTGCGGGGAATGAGCTCCCGGAGTTATTCAATTCTGCGTGCTGTTAGGTCAGAGAATGCCCATTCTGGCGCCTTAAACATGTTTAGTCACGAGAACGGGCGTTCTCCAACTAAACTTCCCGGCGCGATGCTGTTTCTGTGGCGCTAAGGGAAGAAAAACAGCATCGCGCCTGTACTTTTGTCGGATTTCTGTTCACACCCCTGGAGGGACGTGAGAAGAAAACCTGAACAGCGTGCAGAATTGAACAGCTCTGGGAGCTCCTTCCCGACGCTATTTAATTTGCATTCAATTGAATCAAGCCCTAAATGCATAAACAGTGACATATTTCTGCAGTGCCCCTTCTCAAGTTTATCCGCAAACCCCAGAAAACTAGGTACAGACTAACGTTCAGGGGCCAGTCTGGACAGAGAACTTGATGTACAAGGGGACCAGATAGACGCACTTCTGCATATAAAAAAACCGTACGGCTTACGGTGCTGCATTACTTCTGATAGGTTTGATATGCGCTTTTAGTATAGACCTGCAACCTTGACCAATGTTATAGTTCCCACATACAATGTCTACTGTTGTTATTTATTTATTGACTTTGGTTCTTGTCCTGGGGCATTTAGACAGAATACCTAAAAAGGTTTATTTTTTTTAAAGTCTACCACAGAATTTTATTTCACAAAACATTATTGAGGGCCACAAACGGGTTGATCCAGCTGCTCAGCCAAGTAGCGACAATAATCATCAATCACGCCTCATTTACCAACCATAATATTATTTGGCATCAGGCTTTTCTTAGGTCCATACACTGCGATATTGAGCCGATACCTGTGACAACGCTCAGAAGTTTTTAAATGTGTTTTATTCAGCTAAAACTCTAACTCTATGAGAAGCACCTCATATTACACACATGATCTTATCTTCAGGATGTGACCTTGCGTTAGAAATAGTTGATGGAATTGAGCCTCTGAATTAGCCCTGCAGAAGACAGTGAAAGCACTTACGCCACTTTCATCATCCTGTCAATGCTGAAAATAGGAAATGCAACTGATGAGTCACATACACAGCCCCAGATGACCACAGCGTCACGTGCCTCATACGAAGTGCTCTCCACCGCCGTCAGATGACAAAAGCAGGTCTGCAGTATTGTACGGGAGCTCTGGTCTGCTGCTTCATACAGTGAAATCTGTTTGGTTTATTTTAGAAAAAGATACGCTCCACAAAGCAGATTATTTCCATCATATGCAACACATTTTGTACAGTAGAGCCGGCTGGCTTTTCCTGGTATTGCAATGGTACCCAATACGATGCAATGCAGGCCTATCTGTGTTTGCTGTGGAATATCCCTGCCTAGCAACGGATCGCTTAATGCTCATTCCCCACTGACAGTCATTACTTATTTACGTTATTTAAGCCCCTTAAAGAAACACTGCACATTTTCCAAGACAAAAACAATAATAGAAAAAATAATGTTATGTGCACTGAAAAGGTAACAATATAAAGTGTATATCTGACTCATTCCAAAATTATTTTTGCCTTTTTAATAAAAAAAAAAAAATTTGCTAGATCTGACATCCATGCACATTTAATATACAGACCTTAAGCTGGGTACACATTTAAAAGACCAAGCGACCGACTAGGTAAGCTATACACAATTAGTAATCGGCCGCTCAGTATGTCTGGCCAGACATCACAACTAGGCGGGCGTTTAATTTGTCCAGATCAGTTGTGATTTCAGTGTCGACTGTCCCTGCAACCAGTGTAGGGGCAATCGGTGGGATGCCCATACACACTTTCGGATGCATTAGAAGTATGCTGACCTCGCGGGAGGTACTGATCACTCCACTGGCTCAATTATGTGGACAATGTCAAGACTGCATGAGATACAGTCAGTGCCATTGTGTGAGAATAATGGCGCCATATATGGAGATATAGATACTGGTAGAAGCAGGATCCTCAATAGCACAGAAGCAGAGATTCCTGTGAAACTTGCATGGAAAGATTGTGGGGTTGTTTAACGCACCTCTGTACAAACCAAAGCTATTAACTTGTTAATACACAGTCACCTACACCACAGGTTCTCAAACTCGGTCTTCAGGACCCCAAACAGTGCATGTTTTCCAGGTCTCCTCACAGAATCACAAGTGAAATAATTTAGCTCTGCCTGTGGATCTTTTAAAATGTGCCAATGAGTAATGAATACACCTGTGCACCTGCTGGGTAACCTGGAAAGTGTGAATTGTGTGGGGTCCTGAGGACCGAGTTTGAGAACCACTGACCTAGACACATTCTTGTGTGGTGTTTAACCCCATCTGATCAATAGCATGTTTAAAAAAATCATTAATCTCTGAATGCCCATTTATAAAGGCCACTAAAGATGGCAAACACTCTTTGCTGACAGACTATAATTGCTAGACCTCTCGGGCATCCTGGGGACTTCCATTGGGGTCAGGTACCACCTTGTTTGGCACCTGTCCCCACATCTGCAGCATACAGAATTTCTAATACAGAGCTTACATTCAATCTATTAGCGAGACAAAATGTCACTCTAAAAAATATATATATCATCCACTGTTGCTTTCCTACATAACTAGAAGGGGATGTAGAGAATAGGTACTCAACCATAATGTCGATAATGCAATGTCAACATGCAAGAATATCAACATTGTCAAAATGTTGACATTTGGGTTAGGCTGGCGGGGGAGTGGGGAGTTAGAGGGAGGTTTAGGGATTGTATGTGAGGAATACTTACCGGAATGCTGAAGCGTTGGAGTTGGGACCCGGAAGTGACGGTCACATGACCACAGGTGCTCAGAAGCCGCACTGTAGCCACCAGAAGCAGGTGAGTCACCACTGGGCCACCAGGACGGTATGCTCTCATTCTAACATGTCAACATTTCATGATGAATTTCGACATGGTCGATGTCAACATTATGACTGTCGACATACCACACCTGTATACTTACAACTGTATTTATGTAAGCGCCTAAGTTATTTATGCATTCTATATGATTAAAATGTGTGAATTTGTATGCACTGTTGTTACACTTTATAAATATAGCCTATACATAAATCAATAGACAGTAAGCACAGTTTGAGCTACAGATGTAGACAATGACCGCACCTAGCCAAGAATTTTAATTTATATCCTTGGTGGCCATCTAACTAGGCACCCATCATGTCTTGTAATGTCTGCAAGTGTAATTCATCTTACTGTAACACCCAATCAATCCAGGCTGCGGGATACGAGTGACGGCCGTGAGCTTTGCATCATAAATCAATAAAGTAGTAAGTCTAATTACCGCGAGAAAGAAACACAAAAACTCACATTCACTGAAGATGTCATTTATATACTGATGGAAAAGACAGTGCTCAGTGTAAAGGGAATCTTAAGGTTCAATTTAATCCCACTTTGTAACTCTTAATAACGAGTGATTCTATAGCCTGATATGAAATATTAATAACATATTTTATTAATGAAAATGAATCAATGTGAATTGGAAAACTGAAACACTTTGGGATTTTCTGGCTCTGACTGGCTGTAATTTTAATGATGTAAATTATTAGAGCTGTGTCACATTTTATGTTAGGTTTTAAATGGTGACTACGTGGTTGTAAACATTGCAGTGGCTTTGCTATGAAATTGCTATTCATGGCAAATTAAAGCATTGCATTTTGCACATATGTGATTTATGATGTATTATCCTAAAGTAATAATACTGATGGTGATTTCTAAACACCGGTGTATAAGACGATTCTCAACAACAGTCTAGTTTTACCATATGTTTAAGGGACGATGTCATATTAAATGGATTCATGTGGTTATTCAGAAGATATCAATCTAGAGGATCATGACAACTGATTTTTGGGTCACAATTATTTTGACATCGTCAGTCCATAAATTGCATCCTATATTTGCTTTACGGTGCCAAATGAAATAAAACACTTACAGGATCGTCTCCAATTATGCTGTTAAATTTGGATGCATCAGATTTCGGAAATATGGGAAAAATAAAGGGCACAGTCCAAGGAAAACCAAGACAGGTTGGAGCCCTAGGCAAAATCCAAAACATTAATTTCTAGTGCATGCTTGTCTATTCTCCATTAACATCTGAGGCACTCAAAGATTTTGGGGAGTCCTTTTGCAATACCTGAAGATTAGACCAGTCTAACATAGTGTATCCGGAAAGTATTCACAGCGCTTCACTTTTTCCACATTTTGTTATGTTCCTGCCTTATTCCAAAATGGAATAAATTCATTTTTGTCCTCAATATTCTACACACAATGGGCCTGATTCAGAGCCACTCGTTAGCGGCAGCTCGTTCGCTCCGAGCAATTTTTGCCCAACTGCGCATGCGTACGGATCGTTATACGCATGCGCGAACCAGTCAGTGCGGCCGAAGTTCATGTGCTCGCAAAATAGCGAATGCCTGCTAATTTGATGACAGAATGAGGCGTATGTGGGTGGTAACAGGGGAAGGTGCTTGAAAACGGAGAGTGGAGATCCGAACGCAGGCGTGCTTAAAGGTCAAAATGGGCGTTTTATGGGAGTGCATATTTAAAACAGCAGCGTCATTGACCACGTCACTGGGTTTTTTTTAAGCCAGAACTGCTCGCAAAATTGTGGTAGCAAAAACCAACCACAAGAATAGCGAGCAGCTCAAACCCTGTTCGATGTACTCGATTAATCTAATAAATAGCGGACATGACGTAGGATGCGAGCGGCCATGGGGCATAGTTTCCAAAAAAAACGACCGCAAGTTTTGTTCGCTCGTTCAGACTTAGAGGCGTGCACAGACCGCAAACAGCGAACGGTTCATTTGAATAGCCACCCCTATTTTCAGGACGAGCGAGCGCTAATTCTCTGGTCTGATGAGACAAAGATTGAACTCTTTGGCGTGAATGCCAGGCGTTATGTTTGGAGGAAACCAGGCACCGCTCATCACCAGGCCAATACCATCCCTACAGTGAAGCATGGTGGTGGCAGCATCATGCTGTGGGGATGTTTTTCAGCAGCAGGAACTGGGAGACTAGTCAGGATAGAGGGAAAGATGAATGCAGTAATGTACAGAGACATCCTGGATGAAAACCTGCTCCAGAGCGCTCTTGACCTCAGACTGGGGCGATGGTTCATCTTTCAGCAGGACAGCGACCCTAAGCACACAGCCAAGATATCAAAGGAGTTTCTTGATGGAGCTTGAGAGGTGCTGCAAAGAGGGCAAAACTGGCCAAAGATAGGTGTGCCAAGCTTGTGGCATCATATTCAAAAAGACTTGAGGCTGTAATTGCTGCCAAAGGTACATCAACAAAGTAATTGAGCAAAGGCTGTGAATACTTATGTACATGTGATTTCTTAGTTTTTTTATTTTATTAAATTAGCAAAAATCTCAAAAAAACTTTTTACATGTTGTTATTATGGGGTACTGTGTATAGAATTTTGAGGACAAAAATTAATTTATTCCATTTTGGAATAAGGTTGTAACATAACAAAATGTGGAAAAAGTGAAGCGCTGTGAATACTTCCCAGACGTACTGTATACTATTCGCATTCCCCAGTGAAGTGAGTGATCAAGGGGCTTGATGACATGATTTGCCTCATCATGGCAAGTCATGTCATCATGGCATTGTGCAAGGTTGGGAATGTGATGACGCACTTTGTGGATGGGGGAGGGCAGGGGTGATGCATTGAAAAGTTGACAAGTATTCTAGTGTAGACATAAAAGGTCATTACCAAATGTGAATAATGCATACGCACAACACAGATACAGGTTATTCATTTTTTGTGATGTTATTTCTGAGCCCATCTGTATGGTTACAGACATGGGTTGGCGCACCTAACGGCACTGGCTGTCGGGGAAATCTTTCTGATGGAGAAGCTACTGTAGCTGCCATAATGCATCATGTTGTACAGCCAAATGCAAAAATTAGATTTCGTTCAGCAGGACAAGATATTTGCAAACACTGCACATTTAGAGAGACGGCTGCCCACAGAGGCTTTTTAGTCCCGCAAAGCGACTTAATGTTTACACAGAGGTCATTACTTTCAGCTGTTACTCCATCTAGACACATTTCACATGGCAAAATATATTTCTATGCTAGTGTAAACCAAGGTAATGAAAACACTAAAATTTACCAATCAAACACTTGAAATAAAGGCAGCCTCAAAGGCCACCTTACTCTCACACTGAGGCGTATTCTGAGGTGGGAGTAAAGCAAAAAAGAGCAAGTAACTGTGTACCTCGACCAACCATGTTGCAAATACATTTTGTTTTATTGCATGCAGTGTAAATACTGGCTGCTTTTGCATGAAGCC
Organism: Taudactylus pleione; assembly: GCA_031769625.1. Taxonomy (NCBI): domain Eukaryota; kingdom Metazoa; phylum Chordata; class Amphibia; order Anura; family Myobatrachidae; genus Taudactylus; species Taudactylus pleione. Next base: position 11,361,971 of record JAUIMM010000127.1, read on the forward strand.
CACAATTAGGGATGGCCATCAACCATCAATAGTTAAGAACCATCAATAGTTAACTACCAATGGCTTTGCCATTGATGGCAGAATCTAATGGTTCTCTGCTATCTATGGCAGACTGGAACCGAATGTTTTTTTTTCTTATTCCCCGACGTCGCAGGGCTACACTGCAATTTAGATTTGAGTTTGGACACGCTTAACTCACAGGTTAAGCTCTCTGCACATTTTATATCTGCCTCACCTGCGGTGCTACATTGTTTTACCAGCGTACAAATTTACCTGCTCTTTATTTGCTTTACTCCCACCACAGAATAAGGCCCAGTGTACTTAAGACATAACTTAGCCACCAAGAACCAGTATTTCAACACAAAGGTAAAAGATTTTATTGAGTAGCCCAGAAGTATCTTTCTTTTTCCAGAACATTCTTATGCCGGAAACAAATACATAAGACCAACAAAACGTCTGCATGGATGCACTACAAAAGTGGGAATGCAGGTATTCCAATGTCCAAGCACACGGCAGACAGCTAGGCACATTTTGCATTCAATATGCATCTCCCTATTTTCTTCTGATAAGTAACTACGGAATCAGTATGAATGACCGCCGGACGTCAGCCCGGCGGTTCAAATCCCGACGCCGGCGGCCCGATGGGTGAAAATCCAGACAGCACAGGTAAGTATACTATCCCTACCCATCTCCTCCCCTAACCCTAACTCTCCCCCCTAGTGTCTAACCCTAACCTCCCCCCCGTTAGTGCCTAAACCTAATTCCCCTCCCTGCACCCTAAACCTAACCCTCCCGGGGGGTGCTTGACCCTAACCTCCCCCTCTAGTGCCTAAACCTAACCCCCCCTTCCTCTAGCCTAACCCTAACCTTCCCCAGGGGGGGGCCTAACCCTAAGTCCACCCGGGGGTCCCTAAACCTAATCCTTCCATTCCTGGCTATGTATATACTCACCTCCGGCAGAGTACAATCGGTCCAGCGTCCTCTCTGCGTTCCGGTGTCGGTATTTCGACGCCTATGTTAAATCCCTTGCCTAGATTACTACCTCCAACCATTTACCAACATAAATTCCCTTTTAGAGGGAAAGGTAAAACAAGCCACGTCCTTTCTGCAAATATCCGGTTCTGTTGTAGTCTTGAAAGAGCAACTTCAGAACGGTCAGTGGGCTGAACTTTACATAAAAAAAAATTATTTCTTTACAATCAAGTTATTTAAGAGACCGAAATACATGCTTATACAGGTTGAGTCTCCCATATCCAAAATACTTGGGACCAGGGGTACTTTGGATATCGGAATATTCCGTATTTTGGAATATTTGCATAAAATAATTAAATATCTTGGGAATGGGGCCCAAATATACACACAGAATGCATTTATGTTTTATATACACCTTATACACACAGCCTGCAGGTCATTTTATACTATATTTTCAATAATTTTGGACATCAAAAAAAGTTTGTGTACATACATGAAATTAATTTATGTTTCATATACACCTTATACACACAGCCTGAAGGTTATTTTATACTATATTTTTAACAATTTGTGCTTTAAACTAAGTTTGTGTACATTGAACCATCAGAAAACAAAGGTTTCACTTTCTCAGTCATGCTAGGAATATTCCGTATTTCGGAATATTTGGATATGGGAGACTCAACCTGTAATATGTGTTCCTTGAGAAATTGCTAAATTATAATGCTTGTTAGAACTGCTATGAAACATGCAAAGCAGTAACCATTAGACAACAGGTTCCCAGCAGTAACCATTAGACAACAGGTTCCCAGCACTAAATATACTTAACCTACAAGTTAAGTGCGTAAAAAATTGTTTAATTTTTGTTTTCTTGTTTTAAAAGATTTAAGAGATTATTCCCCTTTTATTATTAGGTTTTATTCTTATACCTTAAGGGACAAGAATTTATGTTATGACAGTCGGACTTACTGTTGTACTAAATTAGTATACTTATAGTGAAGCGTAACATGGGTATGAGATACCCCCCACATTGTTCATAAAAGGTTAAAAATGGTTTTCAAAAAGAGGGCAAGAGCATTCAGTCATCCAGTCTGATAATACAAAATCTCTCCATTGCAAAAAAAAAAAAAGATTCCATAGTATACCTAAAGATGAGAAAGCCCAGACAAAAAAAAAGAAAAACAAAGAATTGTGTTTTTTTGTTTTGTTTTTTTAAATTCTGGGAAAAAAAGAAAAAAACTCTTCTAAAATATTTTCTTTGTACATATATTGCTACCATTCATTACCCAAATGTTTTCTTCAGCAATGTAATGGAAACACTTATGTAAGGCTGTCTACAATATTGATTCTAATTCGTGTACAAGGAGGTCAGGCAGTACAGTACAGCTCTCGAATGCAAGAGCAACATTCTTTCTGTCAGCAAGGGCAATGCCACTTTCTCCAGGAAGCGAAATGCTGTGTCTTCCATATTCATGGACTTGCCCCTTAGTAGTCTCTTGACATGGCAGCCATTTTGTTCTTGTAGAAACTGCTAGTGATGTTCTCTATCCGTGCTTCTTCAAAAGGCTCAGGAGAGAAAAGACAGCAAAAGCCTTCGGATTTATATTTTTTTAAGCTTTTATATTGTTTAATATAAAACCCTACAAAATTATTTCTAAAGTCTTTATTAACTTATTTATCTTATAGCAGTGTAATGGAGAGTGTTTCATTTCTTCTGAGCATGCACAAACCAAAAGCCAACTCAGAGAAGAACAGATAGACCAAGTGAAACAATAAATACCACCGAGATCCCCTGGTACGAAAATATTAATAAATTGTGAATAAAATAAATTTTTGATTGGTGCCATAATAACAAATCACTGAAAAAAAGAAAAGTTAGAATAAATAGGCCCCTCCAAATAGCTTAACCTGTGAAAGAAGTTCTGTGAAATTATATACATTTGAGTAACAACTCTGTGCTTGAATCCAAGAAAACCTCAATGTATTTCACCACTCAAAGTGTTGAAGGCAGATTTAGGCAATAATTCTTTGCCAACAATAATAAGAGTCACACAAAATAAACTGAATAGGACTCTTCACACCCAAGCAATAATTTCTATGAGATGATAATAACATGACAACTTATTTTGGTTGCAATAGAGCAAACAGGTGAGGAGTTTTATGTAGCTACAAATTGACTGTGTTGTCATAGGCAAAAAAAAAACAAAAAACAGTAAATTGAATGTGTCCCAAATAGTTTAATTTGATTTATCACAATAGTGGTCCTCAACCTCAACCCTCATGCTTTCCCAACAGGTCATGTTTTGGGGGTATCGGTCTGTGGAAGCAAGTGGGTTAATTACTGACCCAGCAAAATAGATTAACTCACCTATGCATGATTAAAGGGTCCACAAAACATGACCTGTTGAGGCTTCTTGAGGACTGGAGTTGAGAACCCCTGTGCTACACAGTATAATAAACTGATTAACAAAGAGCCAATCAATACCTAGGAGCCAGCAATTTCTTAAAGAAAAAAATATCCACCTGTGGCCCTAGAAAGTGGCTCCTGGGGCGTGCCAGGCAGCAGCAGTGAGGAGGGCCTCTGTGAAAGAGAACAGGCTAGCTAAGCTCTAACCCTGCGCCTCAGCTGTGAACCCCTTAATGTTAGGGACGCCGGTATAGAGGAGCCTTGACGTTGACCTGGCGCTTAATCATATATTTGCAAATGTATGCAACTAATACCTCTGAATTTCTATTATCATGTAGGATTCAAGTTTTCTTGGTGATATTACTACAGTGTGCTGGAGGGAATATCCTTTTTTTTCTGTAGCTAAGCTCTAGCGGAGTCTGGTGCTGCGATGCGCTAATAAGATTAGACTCACGTAATGAGACTTTGATTATGGCTCCATCGCAAGAGGTCATCGGTACAATAGCGTTCCCACTAGGTTGTTTCTCAGGATCAGCGCCCAGTCCTAAAATATACTGCAGAGTATTTTTTGAGTAGTACAAAATATGGAGTCCAAGTGGATAATGGAAGTGGTAAAGTATCTGTTTTGAAAGCTAATAGTAATTTGAAATCCGCACGGGTAATTGTAATGGATATCTACATATTACAGCAATAGGATGAATATCCCAGGAGCTAAACTTGCTTCTTAATGGCAGCACACTGCAAAAAGTTCTATAGAAGAAGAAAAATTATTATACATAAAAAATACTCAAAATATAGTTCCAGTTTGTAAGTAGAAGTATAAAGAAAATAAGTTTATTAAAAACAACAAAAAAGAAGCTCTTAAATAAACCGTAATAATGGAGATTCTTCAAGTATCCAAAAACATAGGAACACAGAACATAATGAAGAGATCTTCGGAGTTCAGCTGTAGAACTCTCTGAAGATTCCAAAGCCAATTTCTTCACCAATCTCAGATACAATCAGCTGCTGTTGAGAATCTAAGTGCATCTCCACTTCAAGTACTAGAAAGAACCGTAAAGACTTTGTTGACAGGAAGAATTTTGTTGCCAATCAATTCATGCTGCAGCAAATCTCCTGGATCCAAGATTCTATGGACGAAATATTATTAATGGAAGCATGGCTACAAAATTTCACTTTATTACAAAACAAGCACGAATGCAGTCTGAGACTCTGCCAGACGGATTCTCCAGCAACATGGTAGCAAGGACTTTAGCTAGTCAAAAACTCTGATGCTTCCCACTTGTTTCAGATTCATTCATTTGTTTGTAGCATGTGCAAGAAACTAGTTTATGGCTGAAAATATCCACATCAACAGATTGACCAGTGAAAGAGGCTTATCTCTTTCAGGGCAAACCTTCAATTTTGAGAAGTTCATGAAGACGGAGAAATTGAAGAATCCGAATATTCAAAAATTGCAGATAGCGATAGCTCAAAAATTTAAACTACAGAGATAGTTTTACAATGTAGCAATTTTTCATTTTATCACAAAAAAAAAATCTTATTTATAATTGATAAGGATTACATGGGCAACTTGCAGCTTCATTTGTAACAAAAAAAATAAGAATGATTAAAAGTAAAAATAAGCAAGTTTGTAATTAACGCCTGATAAAATGATCACAGATAGTATAGTTTAAGAAAGATGCCAAGTTACATGTATTGGGGCTGAGCTGAACGTATGCCAGTTTGCATAGTAATGGGGCTGAGCTGAACGTATGCCCGTTTGAATAGTAATGGGGCTGAGCTGAACGTATGCCCGTTTGAATAGTAATGGGGCTGAGCTGAACGTATGCCCGTTTGCATAGTAATGGGGCTGAGCTGAACGTATGCCCGTTTGCATAGTAATGGGGCTGAGCTGAACGTATGCCCGTTTGAATAGTAATGGGGCTGAGCTGAACGTATGCCCGTTTGAATAGTAATGGGGCTGAGCTGAACGTATGCCCGTTTGAATAGTAATGGGGCTGAGCTGAACGTATGCCCGTTTGCATAGTGTAGTTGCGTGTAATCACTTTGCACATGCTCAGAAAACGAGTGCACTCAAATACGGCTTTGCACACTCATACGCAATTTGGACATAGCGATTCCTATGATCAAAAAGCAGAACTGGGAAAAGACAAAGGCAGTGTTTAGTCAAGGAGCATTGACGCAATCGGAGGCCATACAGACCTGCAAATATGCCTATTAGGAGACATATCTTTTGCATTTGCAATAGGGAAATGAAGTAGGCGCTGATGATAATGACTTGTCAGCTTTATATTCTGCCTATGCCAATGTGAAATATCTAATATGTAGCTTTTTTTTACCAGAAAGTTTCTTTTGAGTAATTTACTCCCATTTTATTTTCAGCTATGCATTGGTCCCTATGTTTCATGTTCTTATTGTAGAAATGTTAATTTACAAAAGAAATTAAGTGTTGCATATACTAACTCTTCCCCAAAATACTGTATTTTATTTTCCCATTAAAAAAGGAACTTTTTTTCATAGCTTCAATACTTCTGAAATTATATCTATTATAATAAGATAGGATACACATACCAGCAGCTCTTAATCCATTCAGATCACTCTCGCTGCAGCTCTGTATGACACCAATGATGGATTAGGACAGTGATAGTATGAGCAGAAAAACTGGAATGTACACAAGATTACAGCAGGTAGTGTAGCTGTACAGCAGAGGCAGGATCATTTCTGTGCCCTCTGTACAATTCAGGATATATTTAAAGTAAACATTTTAAAGGTTAAAGGGGGTTTCCATCTGAAGGTAATTTTAATGCAATGCAGGAGCGTGTGTTTGGTTGAGTGACGCATTAAAGAAAAAAAGAACAGGTACTTCCCTCTGTAATCCGCTAGTCACAAGCAGAGCTCCTTCAAGGTAACCTAACAAAAAGGACAACTCACCCATGAAATGTCCCAGCATTGTGTCCATGCTACCACGGTAAGCTAGATCATCCCACAGGCCATTTGTACGATTTGTCAGGTCACCATGCATTGTAACCCCAGTGACTTTTCATCATAAATGGAACGCTGCAGCACTGCAGAGAAAAACACTGGAGGACAGCTGTTAGGAGAGCACGAATAGATAGATAGATAGATAGATAGATAGATAGATAGATAGATAGATAGATATTTTTTTTTTAATTATTATTATTTTGGTCAAGTGGCCTGGACATTTTAACCCTATGGGGAAGATTTATGAAACCCTCTAAAGAGGACACGTGGAAGTGTTGCCTGTAGCAACCCCAACCAGATGCTAGATAGAATTTATCTAGTACTGTGTATAAAATGATAGCACTAACCTGATTGGTTGCTATTGGCAATACCTAGATGAGTCCTCTTTAGAAGGTTTTGATAACTCTCCTCCTTAGCTTCAGAAAATCCAGCAAGAGTTTGAGAACTCCACCAAATCCTGATAAAATTTCCTGTGTATTGTGATTTCTCAAAGGGGCCGGTGACAATCTTGTCGTCTTTCTACTTAAAGACAGCAAAAAGCTTAGACATGCTTTTAATACAAGCTGGTCTAACCACTTTTAACACAGGATTGCTGAATTAGCCAAGCAATCTTACATACTACGTATGTGTACTGTGTAGGGTTAACATATTGTGAAAATAATGCCAGCTGGATGGTTAAGTTTAGGGGTATAAATGTATGATGCTGTTATGTTCAGTAGTTAGTTATAGTTAGGGGATGAACGCTTGAAGAAGTCTATTACTAAGACGAAACGCATTGGGAGCCTTCACCGTTCTGCTACCATGGACCTCTATTACACAAAGGGGTATATTTAGTAAAGGTCGATTTTAATCGATTTAAAATCGATCAACATCGATGTTGTGTTTCTGGGGCTAAATCACACATTACTAATACGTACAAAAAATAATAATAATATTCTGTTAGTAAATGTGTGATTTAGCCCCAGAAACACAACATCGATGTTGCTAAGCTGCTGACGCATGCAAGTCCTTGTTTATAGTATGCCTTTGTACCCCTGGGGCATGATTCAGACATAGTCGCTAAGCTGCGGACGCTCGCTGTGGCCGATAATCACCCGTCTGCGCATGCGTATAAGTAGTAATGCGCGTGCGCAAGCCAGTCAATGCAGCCGGGAATCGTGCGCTCGTAATACACAGACTGGACGCTACTTTGAGTGACAGCGCCATTTGTGGGTGGTAACAGGGGATGGTGCTTGTGAACGAGGGAGTGGTGCTGCGAACACAGGCGTGTCTGGCCGTCAAAGCGGAGTTTTATGGGTGTGCATAATTAGCAAAGAAGCGTCATTACACACATCACTTGGTTGTATTTTAGTCTGCAGTGATCGCAGTGCTTGCGGTGGGGTAGGGTCTACCTCAAGCGCTGCGTGCAGCTCCGATGGCTCTCGATGTCACCGATTAATCACACACTTCCTGGAGATGACGTGTGCTATGAAAGAAAGGTGGGTGTCTTTATACTCCGGCGTGCGCTCAATGCCGTCGCTCTCTAAGGCATAGAGGGCGTCCATTCACCAGACAGTGCGATCGCGGCATTTGCATACCAGGCCCCTTTTAGCTGCGTGAGAGCGCAGCTCCGAATGAGCTCCTTAAATCAATCAAAATTGACCTTTAGTAAATATACCCCAAAATGAGATAAGCATGTACTTGTTTTTAAACAATTCTTATGCTCCTACATCTACCTCATTCAAAATTGTTGTTATATTATTGAATGCACTTTATATTTAATGAATTCCTTCGATATTGTATGTTTGCTTTTATATATTTCTAAGTATCTGTGTTTAAAAATAAATTCCCAGTTTTTATACCTCTGGCTGATAGTCTTGTGCTTAACAAGGTAAGGTTTGGAAAGCTTTTAACTGGATGCTTTTTGTATTCATCTATTATATGCACTTTACACGATTAGGCACTTAAATTAATATCGGAACTTTATGCGCTCTGATCTAATTTTATTTTTTATACATTAATTGTTTGAAGTTGTTTTTCACTACTTTCATTTTTCATTGGATAGAGCTGATACCCCATTTTTAAAAGGTAGCTATCATTGTTACTTGGTATATTACTTTTTACTAGCACTTCACTCATATGTGTCTACACTGACATATATATATATATGTCATTTAAAAATTTGCAGTGCCTAACCATCGTCCTCTCCTGCAATGAGGTCCTACGGAGACTGTCAGTCACAAGCTCCACCTCCCCAGCCCCCCCAAATTACACGAGGAACTGCTGCAAGAAGCCCAGTAAGTTGTCTCTGTAATGGCTTCCAGTGAAAACCCAATCAAAATCGGTTCAGTAGTTCTCGAAATTATGGCGAACATACATACAAATGATAGATAGATAGATAGATAGATAGATAGATAGATAGATAGATAGATAGATAGATAGATAGATAGATAGATACAGGGCCAGATTAACAATGGGGCGGACGGAGCTACAGCTCCAGGCCTCCACATAAAAATAGGCCCATTGTCATGACAACATGATGTTGACTGGCCATCTGCTCTCCACACGGTCAGCCATAAATCATAAGTTATAAAATTGTATTTCTATTTACCTCATAAAATGAAGCATTTTTGTTCTTTTACATATTTACGGAGACATTGGGGCTGAGAGTATAGTTAGTGTACACACCCACATGGCACTGGCCACACCCTCAAAGCGCTGGTCACACCTCCTCTACTTCTCATAATAGGCCCTTGGTCATTTTCAGCTCCAGGCCCATGTGGCCCTCAATCCGGCCCTGGATAGATAGATAGATAGATAGATAGATAGATAGATAGATAGATAGATAGATAGATAGATAGATAAAATACCAGATTATGCAACACTGGTATTCAATTGGTATTCTTTCACCATGAAACGTCAGTAAATATATCACCTTTCACTCATTAATAAATGAATGTTCTGCATTTATGTAAATACTCGCCAACAATGTCATTTGTGATTTCAGTGCAGTATTCTCTGCTCATACCCATGAGAGTCCATCCATATGTGAGGGAGACATGATTTGTGAGCTGACAAGGCTTTGCAAGAGCACAATATTTTGTACACAATGCAGATGGAACAACAGTTTTACAAATTATGATATACATCTTGAGGCAGCACATACCTCAAAAAGACAAAGTATCCCTGCACCATAAAGACAGCCAGACTGGTCAGCAACATGGGATAATCCTACATATTGTGTAAGAAGTACTACCTGTAAGATGCTGCAGAGTATGCTGGAGATTTACAAGTAGTATATATAGCTTAGCATCATTTATTTGTGGCACGATAGTTCTAAAAATAAAATGTAAAGAACAGAGGGGCTGACTAGGAGGTGGAGCAGTGTGGATCGGTGCTGTATCTTCGGTCTCATATGCTAATGCCACGGGTGGCGTGCCTTGTAAAAAGACGCCCACTGCTGTCTGTGCCCAGAGACGCAGCATTGGATCTACAGCATGAACATCACCAGCCCATTGGACAACTGAGTAAGCCACAGGTTACTCAGGATGTCCAGGAAATGTACCCTGTTGGGGCCAGAGAAACTGCGTAGGAGGATGCAGCCACTGGCTTCGGCATGCCCATAAAAAGGGTCCGAAACACCCCCATTTTCTGGAATGCTTTCCTCGCCTCCCCCAAACGCCAGCAGCATGTCAATCATGCTGAGGATTGCAGGGTACTGCGACCGATGCCCCAGCAGTATGGAGGCACATGCGCACTGTGTCTCCAATGCACAGTCCTACAACCATCCCTAAAATCGAAACAGCGTCCGCCTCTGAATCGGCCCCAGAGTGTCCAACAACGTGACTGCTCTTTGGAGATTTGGAGAGATCACAATACTACTTTTGTGCAAATGCACCAGTTTCATTGCAAACTGCGTATATATGTGGAACAAGATGGCAGCATCTGCGGGAGGGCAAAAATCTGCAATGTGCAATGGAACTATTGGATGGGTGAAGGACTTTCCATACCGTGTATAGATGAGGCCACATGCATGCACCAACATGGAAAGTCCAAGATTGAGTTAACAAGACACGATGATGTCAGTATAAATAAGAAAAGAGCGTGGAAAGGGTACAAGCCTTTATCTTCTCTCACAAAACTTTTTGATGATCACCTCAAGCATCGTGTCTGCATTATTAGTCAAGGCCGCCTTCTCACAAAAACGGTCTCAAATCAAACAAACAATGTCCACTTCTACTGTGCTTAACAAATGTAGTCTAATGTTCTGGAGTAGCCCTGGATTGATTTTTTTTATTTTTTTTTTATTTTTTTTTCAACCCCATGGGTCCTTATTTTGGGCCCCAGAGGAGACACTTATCATTATAATGCATTCAACATTTTAAAACCAAAAAGGACCACCAAAAATAATCTGGGACCATACTTGGGGTCCCAATCCACAAGCTACTCACCTCTCAGAATAAAGTCAATAACAAATTTTGGGGCTGAGAACATTTCTGAGAACGTTAAACAGGCTGGCCAGCATTAAGCAGTAAGAGCGAGCTTTCAGATCGTTCACAACTAAAATTGCTGAGCAGTGTTCTCCTCATCGTGGAGAGTGTGGAGCGTGAAATTACACTTCATGAATTGAAAAACAATGTGAGATGAATGGTTTTGCCTCACCTGCTGGGAAATATTGCAAGTTGTAGACAGTTCCAAATATAAAGGGATAGCAACCATCCTGCACCACCAAACATGCCCAATGCGGGGCACAGAGTTTACAGTACATCCCCTCCTTGATACTCTATCAATCAACATGACCGGTCTGTCACTTTGACCTCAATAAAGAGAGAGAAGCTGGAGGAGCACGCAGTCAACGATGCGTGGGCTTCAATCAAGTGAGTCGAGGGTGCATCGTTATCAGTTTTATAATGCTAAAGATCAGGATGAAATGGGATTCAATTTGGAAGTCGTACACTGACCAATGGTTACATCAATCAGATTCAAAATTGTATTAGAAGGAATAGGACTACAGAGTAGACTTTAAACTAGGGTTTGGCAATTTTTTTTCCCAGTCATGCCCCCACTCTGTGCAAAGTCCTAAAGCTTCAATCATGTCTGGCCAATGGTTCTCAAACTCGGTCGTCGGGACCCCACACAGGTCACGTTTTCCAGGTCACCCAGCAGCTGCACAGGTGTATTCATTACTCACTGACACATTTAAAAGATCCACAGGTGGAGCTAATTATTTCACTAGTGATTCTGTGAGGAGACCTGGAAAACATGCACTGTTTGGGGTCCTGAGGACTGAGTTTGAGAACCTGTGATGTAGGCCATTGGCTTTTAGTCCAGTCTGTAAAATGAAACACTGTGAGGAAATCGGTGCATTAAACACAGGGACGGGTGTGGTATATTACTTAGACTGTCAAAAGTTAGACAATCAAAATATAGATACCATAATGTCGACAGGTACATTATTTAGACAACTAAAATGTCGACATGGACTATAAGTCTACAATCAATATGTAGACAGTCAAAATGTACACATGGACATAATGTAGACAATTAACATATAGAAAGGTTGAAATGTCAACAGTTAAAATGTACGACAATCAAATCTGGAAGGTCATAAAAAGTGGGAGGTAACTGCTCCACAGCTCTGTTAGAGCCGAAATCTCTCTGGGGCTTGCGACAACGAGACCCTACTACAAGGTTCTCGTCGCAAGCCCGATGGTCGCGATGGTCTTGACCATCGTGACCATCTTCCTGGCCGCTCGCTACAGCTGTGGGTGATCACCCACAGCTATGCGAGTGGCCAGGAGGCCGTTCTAAAAAAAAAAATAGCCCGGCCCTGATTCAGAGCGAGCGCTCTTTCAGAGCGTCCGGCTCTGAATCAGGGCCACTGTTCCATCCTTCATTAATATGTACAGCCTCACATGCGATATTGTGTGATTGACTTTGCTGCACGGCCAATCACGTGATATTAAATGCGACCGTGGGAGCGCGCAAATCGGCAATACACAGTGCATGATATGCCTGATTTGTTGTTCCATTTAGCCAAATCGGGCCGATATCATTCAGGTGTGTACCCAGCCTTAGTCTTTCTTCCTTCCACTCATCTCAGTAGGACTGAAGGTTTTGAAGGAGATAAAACCATGAGGTGTTTCTCTTTTGTGTATTGCATTTTTAATGTTGTGTGTGTGAATTTACTATATTGGTTCAGTTCACTCAAATCAAGACCACAAGCAACAAGAATGTGGAATAATACCAGGGGTATTCCCTTACAATAGGGTTTTTTTAAGAAGTGACTGTGCCGTGTAGTCACAGCATATTAAAAAAAAAAAAAAGAGTGGGTTTAAAAAAAAAAAAAAACACATTTGGTTTAAACCAGTCAACCCTGCAAAATAGTAACATTTCAAAATGTATAACCAGCCCTGGACCTCTGAGCCTGGGCTGTTATTTGAAAATAGGGGGAAAAAAACTGTGTAGTGTTCCCTCTATTTTCAAAAAAAAAACAGCACCTGGCTGAATCAGCTACTGGGGGGAGTAACATTATAGCATGGAGACATGCAGCAAGGGGGCCCAAGGCTGGAGTACCTCAGAAAGTCAAAACACCAAAAGATAAATTGGGGTCGGCCCCCCCCCCCTTCCAAGGAACAACCAGCCTGCACCTCTGGAGCCGATGGGTGCAGGGGTAATGGTAATTATATGGTTAATTATATATTATTTTTTTTTACAGGTGGCCTAAAAGTCCCAACAAGCCTGCCCCGGCATGATGACACTTGTAGAACTACAAATACCAACATGCCTGCTGTTACATGTACACACACACCAAATATTGTATACCCTTATTAAAAATAAAAAAAACACACTCGCCACACATCTCTCATTCACCAATTAATAACTAAACAAAATACAGGAATCAGGTCCACTTTGGCAGGAGAGCGCATCACTGGTCGTTGATGGCATATCCACAGGACGATATTGCGAACGATGTACGATATCGTTATCATTCAAATCGTCCAATTTATCATCTACTGGACACGCGGCTTTACAGTAGTCCTGTTACTCTTGAAGAATCCGATGTACAGTAGCCACAAGATTCATCATCCTGCTTTTAGTGGTTAGTGGTAGTTAGTGGTTCTTGACACAGGTAGATTTGCCAATAACGTGTAGTGTACTTCAGTTTCTTCCGAATGCTCTTCTATGTCTGACAGCTAAGCTGTAGACAATATCCAGGTGGATTTATTTTCCTGAAATGTATTATACCCCACTGATCATTGTGTTGTTTTTTATGTAACTTTTTTAGAACTCTTTTTTTAGAATTGCTTTGATTGATTTATGGGTCTGATTCAACATCTTTCCTGTACACAAATTGATCAAATATTTAAACTATTACAATTATGCTGCTCAAATAGCACAATGGGCCCGATTTTGAGTGACACGCAATACAGAATGTGGCCTTAGGGGTAAATTTACTAAAGTGAGAGTTTTTAGAAGTGGAGATGTTGCCCAAAGCAACCAATCAGATTCTACTTAACATTTAACTAGCGCTTTCTAGAACAGGGATTGGGGAACCTCAGGCCCGGGGGCCGTATAAGGCCCGCAGAATCATTTGGTCTGGCACGCCGAGCTTTTTTCTGCTAGCCTCATCTGGCTAGCAGGGTGCCTACAATGGCACCCTGCAACCAGAATCTATGCAGCAGTGCCACCTGGAGCATCCTTAGGACACTTCAGACCAGGCCCGGATTTCCCACAAGGCAACCTAGGCGCTCGCCTAGGGCCCCACAAGTCCCAAGGGGCCCGTGGATGGACCCCTTTTGACTCGTGGGGCCCTAGATGGGCCCCTTTTCTCCAAGAAATTTGGCCAGTCAAAATGCTCCCAGAGTAGCACTGTACAAGTACCGCGTGACATCATGATGTCACGAGGACCCGCTTATAGAGTCCCGCTGAGGCACCACTGTCTGCATTTTAAGAGTGACTGTGCATAAGAGGGAGGACGAGGGTCACCGGGTTCTCCGACCAGCCCCATCCAGCTCCAGCCCACCCCCAGCACAGCAGCCTCTGCCACTGACTGCCAGGCTTGCAGTTTGCCACCAGCATCAGTGGCACCCAACAAGGAGCAGAGGTACAGGCCAAGACAGAGTCTGACTGAGTGAGACCGTGAGCGAGGATCCAGATCTCAGGGAATCACAGCAGCCAGGCAGGTAGGGTCAAGTACTGTGCTATTCTCAACTACTCTAATATAGATTGGATTATGTAGGATTTATTTTTTATGGTAGATGGGGTCTGGGAAGTGGACAGGACTGCCTTATATTACAAGCATATAGTAATATACATTATGATGATCATGATATTATTAGTATTATTAGTACATGAATCCAGGATGATGGTATTTTCATGTTAGGTACTTATAATATACTATACCATAATACAGTCCTGTCCACTCCCCACCTACCAATACAAAAATAAATCCTATAGTGTACTTTAAAAAAAAAGTGTGGGGGGGGTGTAATTGTGATGACTCATCCTCATCATTGTACTCAGCTGAGCACAGTCACACACAATACTGGGCATGGCCACACCACAACCCCCACTGCAGATGCCACCTCGCAGCTACCTTCTAATCCTTAGCACTCCTCAGGCTTATGTGATGTATTCAATGGATAATGAGGAGTAAAACCTTAGGGTATTAGGTTTAGTTTGGGTTTTTGTATTAGGATTGTTGTGTCAGTTTGGGTTAGGGTATTAGGGTCAGATTAGGTGTTTAAGTTGGGGTATTAGGGATGGTGTAGGGTTTAGCGTTAGGGTATTAGGGTCAGAGGTAATGGTTAGGGTCAGGTTTGAGCTTAGAGTTGAGTTAGGGTCAGGATTAGGGTAGGGATGCTTTGCATGAATCAGGAATGCAAATAAAGTGCTATGGATTGTTTGAGGTAGGGGGGCCCCAAATTGGTATCTTGCCTAGGGCCCCATGAGGTCTAAATCCGGATCTGCTTCAGACGGTCACACAACTGCCCTTACAGTGCTGTAATCACCGGCGATTGTGGCCCGCCCACACGTGGCATCACATGGAGGGGGCGTGGCCTGCACCGCGGGCCCGCGAACAATGTAATATATATCAAAATTGCCATCGGCAGAAAAAAGGTTCCCCACCCGTTCTAGAAGATAATAGCTAGAATCTGATTGGTTGGTATGCGGAACATCTCCACTTCTAAAAACTCTCACTTTAGTAAATTTACCACTTAAGAGTGTGATTTTTAGCAGTCTGCCTATGCATTGTGGGCTGCGCACACATTTTGAAGTACTTACAAGCAATTTCCAAGTTGTACGTATCTCGGGACCTTTCTCACTTGTGTATGGATGGGCATTACTGGGTGGCATCGGGGCACTTGCATGTAGAATGGATCTTCCATGGCCTTGTACACAGAGTTGCGTTCTAGTCCGAGTTGAGGCTACACAGAGTTCTGTCAGATGATGTAGCATCGCCTGTACCAAGGACAAGACTGTTGCAAATTCTTTCTGATATTAATGACGGCTGCTCTCACTAGTGAAGGTCTGGGGGCGGAGCTGTCCCATAGATGCTTCTGACTCAGGGCTTTATTTATCAACAAGTTTATCATCACAAAGAGTGATAGAGCTTACTACTTATGATAATGGTGCTCCAGCCAATCGGCTCTCAACTGTCACCTGATTGAAAAATGACAGTTGGGAGCTGTCATTTTTCGTTGATAAATGAGGCCCTCAGTTCCAGTGGATGTTAGCATGGATGCGCATGGAATTGCCATTGGAATGGCTTTCAGAGGCTTTGCAGGATATTATTCTGCTAACAGCCAATGGAGATGCGAGCAGAAAATAGTCTACCTAGTTCTGCTTAAGAGCGCAGTGTATGCTGCCAGAGGAAGCTCAATTTTAATGGAATCTTCCCCACTGTCTCTAGCTTAAAGTTAACTCACTTTTTTCTGTTTTCCCCCAGTGTTTGCACTGTATAGATGTGCAGCCTCATGTAGTAGGTCTGGACCTTTTGCTATGAATTGTGTGGAGGAATTTTCTATCACTCACTTCTTGCTAAAGCTGGGTACACACCTATACAGTCATCAGGCCGATCAACCGAATCGGCTGATCAGCCCTATGATTGTATAGGTGTGTATGCAGGAGCGTAGCCGATAAACAGCTTATAACGCTCCTGCAAACATTATGATCGGGAGGTCGCATCTTACATGCAGTCAGATATCTGGTTGATGTGAGGGTTCTTGTAAACGTACAGTATTGCTGCAACCAAATGCTTATATGGGTTGGGTACGGCGTTTAGGATCCCGGCAGTCAGAATCCCGACAGAAGGAGTTAAGTATGCTACCCCCACCCCTCAGCCTAACCCTAACCGCAATTCTTACCGTCGGAATGCTGGCGCTGGGATTCTGAATGCATTCTGAGCGCCGGCATCCTGACACCAGAGATAAAAACTACATTCCGCTTATACTACTACATGGAGCCAAGTCAGTGCTTATACATTACATGTGTGATTTGTAGTTGAGCTCTGTAGTTTATGTTGCAATACAACACTGTACTACTTTCCTACAGCTTGTAATTCCTAACCGACTCTCACTTTCATGAAAATGCAACAGTCATTACCTGCAAATATATGGCAATAGCTAAAAGCATGCAAATTGTATTGTGTGCAGAAAATCAGATCCATTCTTCCTGCAGGAAAAGTTTCGATAGATTACATAAATGTTATACATCTTAAATCCATGTTGTAACAACCCACCCACTCTCTGTACAAATACTCTCTTTTGGGACTTAACTATCTTGAGCAAATATTTGCTTTTCAAGATAGTTAACAACTATTAAAAGAAAAAAAAAATACCTGACTGGTCTGAGATTAGAATGAATACTGTATATCCTTTACTAGGATTATACTGCCATGCAAGTAAAAAAAAAAAAATATGTATCACTGATGTGAATCCCCTACAATAATCCCACCTTCCACACAACACTGCTCTACTAGTAGGTGAGTACTTTGTACAGACATGCTGGTTAGCTACTTAAATAATTTATTCTGTGACTGCATTTACAGAACAACGTATTGTTTCAGCGTCAGGAACTTAGCACTTATGTTGCCTTCTATGGAGTAGCATACATGGGTGTGCACGGCTAGCCTTATGGAATTCAATCTCACCGAGTCCCCTGTATGAGCTGATTTGGTAACTGCGAAGACCCTATTTGGGCGTCAGGCATCACGCATATGGGGTCACATATAGCACTCCGTATCATTGTAATTCCCCATGCTTGTGCTGTCACAGGGAAAGATGTATCAAACCTTCAAGAGAGATAAAGTAGAGAAGTTTCCTCTAGCTCTCAATTATCTAGCACAGTCTATAAAATGACAGAAGCTGATTGGTCGCTATGGGCAACTTCTCTACTTTATCTCTCCCTCTCTCTGGAGAGGCCCCGGTGTCTTAGGTAAGAACCTCATTCTGAGACAGCACAGGCTTGCTCCGTGGTTTGATGTGCAACATATGTTTCCGCTTTTGTAAGTAATTTGCGGATGTGAGATCCCGCAGGCGGGCGTCTCTGTGCACAAGACGGCGGCCGAGTCAGCATATTTTTACAAGTACACTGCATATGGGATCTCAGCAGCGATGGGCATTGCGTGTATCTCTGAATCAAGTCCTAATGTTTTCAGCAACACTATATAAGCCACCAAACCCTTAACCACTGTGTACGAATTCACAGTTGCAGGCACAGACACACCCTCAAAACGGTCGCGACACGCCTGTGTTTGAGTCACCACCCCCTTTGCCCCCCACAAACGCTCTCAACCAATCTACATCCAAGTCCTCACTGTGACCACCGCCAGTAGTGAAACTTGGCGTAAATGCAGTGCGACTCCGCGCAGTATAAAAATAATCGCTCAACACTGCAAACAAATGCAATGCGTCCACCTCTGAACCAGGACCTTAATGCTGTTGCTCCAGTCTCGTAATGTGAACTGATGCTTCTCCTTAAGGCTAATGTGCAATCATTCTCCCTGTGGACCTAGTATCACACACACACGCCTGTCAACTCTCTATCAAGGCAACATAATTTATGATGCAAATAATATACATAGAAAAATATATGTGAAATATTCTAGAGTCGTTCACAGGCACATCGCTGGTACACACTGGCCGACAGGCACCCAATATGTTGGCCAATATAGCCTTCAGTGTGTACCCAGATTTAAGGTGCGTACACACGGGACAATTCAGTCCAAGAGCGACATAGTCCTGTGTGTCCCCGGCAGGGGTGCGCTCAGTGTCGTTAATGACACTGAGCACAAACACTGAACGAAATCAAGAACGATTTTGTTCAGTACCGGGCTCCCTCCCTCATCCCCGAATATGTTCAACCTGACAATATCGTCAGGTTGGATGGGAGCTTCGGGTGATGAACGGTAACTACCAACTACAAACGGGAACGCGCATTGGTAGTTATCGTCCATCGTTTTGGGGATGAAACTAAAAGATTTTTCGGACGACTGAACGATAACGGTACCGTTATCGTCCAAAAAAATCGCTGCGCGCGTACGCACCTTTACTGTAGCTTGCAATCACTGTACAATTTATTATTAACACATGTACTGTAAGGAATTCCATTCCCCCCCACCAGAATCTGTTTACAGCCCGTAGTATATTTCTATAAAGATCCTCTGTACGATTTAATGTCCATATAATTCACAATGATGCAAATATGTCTATCAACTGCTGTGCATAACATCTGCATAAATGTTGTGCTGATGTTATATATTAGATCTGGTGAGCTCTGATGTCATAACTACAATTTTAATTGGAAAAAAAATGGTGTAGTACAAGTAATAATGCACTATTGCCGTCCTTTATTATGGTTTCAGAAATCACCTTGGCTCTCCATGACCTATATAAAAGCGCTCAACCTTTACAGGAATCCCTGTGGCATCAAATATCCTTGTAGGGTGTTGTATTATTCGCTACATAATAGGCTCACTTCTATTTAATAAAGTTAGCACATACGGTTACTGCGAACAGAAATACTGATATGTTCCGCAGAGAAATATACATCTTCTATAAAGGAATGTATTTCTTTATAACGTGTTAAATAAATCACGGTTCTGACATGTTATGTTTTGAGATCTCATGAATTATGGATATAAATTGCACACTCCCTGTCTTCCATAAGCCATTAATCATACGGATATTTCAGGTATACATCTAAATAAAAAGAGTGGGATACTCAGTACTGTGTATATTGTTGGGTCAGTAATATACTCTGCTCATAAGACACAGTTACTATTGGAGAACTTTGAGTGACTGAGCTAATAGGTGAACAGGCATCAGATCCTGACTCTCACAACAAACAGGTTAATAATCTGTCAATTCAATCAAACGAGGTCAGCCTGGCAGATGGCAATTGTAAAAACTCTAATGTGCACAACAGATGAATCTATACATTAATCTACATATCCGTGGCCACAGTTTTAATAATACTTATTGTGTATAGATTTATCAGCTCGATCGTAGAAGTAAAACCTAACGAAATAATCACTGTGGTCCTCTGGAAGCGTGTAGTCATCTCATTATCATTGACATATCTGAGCCGTGAGTGGAAATCTATGATTGTGAGGCCTCGCCTTATGCTAATGTGCCTGGCTTCTGCATAACCTCTCTTCAAGCAGGAAGAAATGGGATTTCTGCAGCTGGTGCTTACACGGAGACGCGGTTCACAAGGTGACAGATTTCTCCTCTACCTGGAACTGAACATGCATCATAATTACATCTGTCAGCATCTTCAGGAAACACGTGTGTTTACCAGTATGACCAACGTATCAAGCAGCACGGAGGCATCGCTACGGCTAAACGTGGGAAAAAAAACACCTGTGACAGTGACCTGAGCCTAAAGGCAGCAGGGATGTTTTTGACACACACAATCAGTATCGAACTGGGGCGTGAACTAAACCAATGACAGGGCCCGCGTAATAGCATGCTCCACCAACAATCCCTGGCATATCTTGACAACTGACCTTGTAAAAACACTCATGCCCCCTCCCCCCCAAAAAAAGTGGGTGCAATGTTTTATAGAGTGACCTTACCATAAAAATAGGTGTGCACCTCCTTATCAACGTGTTGACTTCTTAAGCCATATGCTTAATGGCAGCAACATTTTTACAGTTTTGCAAATGACCTTTGATTTGATTTCCTGGCATGGTTGCCTCGCCATATATGTGATTAGAGTAAATGTGAGATGTTGTAGCCATGTTATACAATTAAGAACATCAATGATGAATACTGATTTGCTTAAATTAATATCACATTAGGGTCTGTGTTACAACACTACATACAGTGCTGTGCACACTGGCGTTCCTGTGTATTACAGCACTACAAACAGTGTAGACTGGCGTTCCTGTGTATTACAGCACTACAAACAGTGTAGACTGGCGTTCCTGTGTATTACAGCACTACAAACAGTGCACACTGGCGTTCCTGTGTATTGCAGCACTATAAACAGTGCAGACTGGCGTTCCTGTATATTGCAGCACTACAAACAGTGCAGACTGGTGTTCCTGTGTATTACAGTACTACTAACAGTGCAGACTGGTGTTCCTGTGTATTACAGTACTACTAACAGTGCATACTGGTGTTCCTGTATATTGCAGCACTACAAACAGTGCAGTAGGTGTTCCTGTATATTGCAGCACTACAAACAGTGCAGACTGGTGTTCCTGTGTATTGCAGCACTACAAACAGTGCAGACTGGTGTTCCTGTATATTGCAGCACTACAAACAGTGCAGACTGGCGCTCCTGTGTATTACAGCACTACAAACAGTGCAGACTGGCGTTCCTGTGTATTACAGCACTACAAACAATGCATACTGGTGTTCTTGTATATTGCAGCACTACAAACAGTGCACACTTGTGTGCCTGTGTATGCCAGCAACAAACAATGGTGCATACTGGTGTTCCTGTGTATTACAGCACTACAAACGGTGCAGACTGGTCTGGTGTTCATGTGCAATATAGCACTATAAGCAATACAGACTGGTGTTCCTGTGTATCACAGCACTACTGCAGATTGGCGTTTATGTGTATTACGGCACTATAAGCAGTGCAGGCTGGTGTTCCTGTATATTGCAGAACTACACACAGTTCACACTGGTATTCCTGTGTATCACAGCAGTACAAACAGTGCAGACTGGTGTATCACAGCATTCTAATGCTGTAACATACTTGCCAAATCTCCCTCATTGTCAGGGAGACTCCCTGAAATAGTAGCAACCTCCCTGTCTCACTGAAGAGTCTAGCAATCTCCCTCATTTCATGCTTACCCCCATTATGAAGCTGTTATATTAAAAAACAGAGATATATACATTCAAATGGGATCATTAGTGTCATTTCCTTGCATTGGTTATTATAAGGCACAATGATCCCTATGAATTTCTGCAAAGTATTAGTGTGTTTTCATCAACAAACAGATCTTACTAACTGCTTTTGGGCTGGTTTACATTTGGACGTATGTCAGGTTTAGGACACGCCTCTCAGAATGATCAGTACACGCCCACTGTAACACGCGCTCATAGGTGCTGCTTTCACAATCTCCCTGAATTGCTTTTTCAAAAGTAGGCAAGTATGTGCTGTAATACACAGGAACACCAGTGAGTGCAGACTGGTGTTCCTGTGTATTACAGCATGACAAGCAGTGCACACTGGTGATCCTGTTTATTGCAGCAGTACAAAAAGTGCACATTGGTGTTCCTGTGCATTACCGTGTGACAAACAGTGCATACTGGTATTTCTGTGAATTACAGCGTGACAAACAGTGCACACTGGTGTTCCTGTGTATTACAGCGTGACAAACCGTGCACACTGGTGTTCCTGTGTATTACAGCATGACAAACCGTGCACACTGGTGTTCCTGTGTATTACAGTGTGACAAACAGTGCACACTGGTGTTCCTGTGTATTACAGCGTGACAAACAGTGCACACTGGTGTTCCTGTGTATTACAGCGTGACAAACAGTGCACACTGGTCTTCCTGTGAATTACAGCGTGACAAACAGTGCACACTGGTCTTCCTGTGTATTACAGCGTGACAAACAGTGCACAATGGTGTTCCTGTGTATTACAGCGTGACAAACAGTGCACAATGGTGTTCCTGTGAATTACAGCGTGACAAACAGTGCACACTGGTGTTCCTGTGTATTACAGCGTGACAAACAGTGCACACTGGTGTTCCTGTGTATTACAGCGTGACAAACAGTGCACACTGGTTTTCCTATATATATTACAGCGTGACAAACTGCACACTGGTGTTCCTGTGTATTACAGCGTGACAAACAGTGCACACTGGTGTTCCTGTGTATTACAGCGTGACAAACAGTGCACACTGGTGTTCCTGTGTATTACAGCGTGACAAACAGTGCACACTGGTGTTCCTGTGTATTACAGCGTGACAAACAGTGCACACTGGTGTTCCTATATATATTACAGCGTGACAAACTGCACACTGGTGTTCCTGTGTATTACAGCGTGACAAACAGTGCACACTGGTTTTCCTATATATATTACAGCGTGACAAACTGCACACTGGTGTTCCTATATATATTACAGCGTGACAAACTGCACACTGGTGTTCCTGTGTATTACAGCGTGACAAACAGTGCACACTGGTGTTCCTGTGTATTACAGCGTGACAAACAGTGCACACTGGTGTTCCTGTGAACGTCAAAGATTGTCAAAAATGTAATGGATTTTCTCTTCTCTGCTTCAATGTCTTAATCAAGTTAGGGAGAGGGCACCAATTATCATGCCTATACTAGCAGGTGATACTGGAATAACTGATTGCTACGGCCACCGTACCCTAGTGCATCATAACATGCACTGGAAACTCTGCTGTAACTTAATGCGCAATCAAATTAAATAGGGTAAAGCAGCGCTCATAGGGTTAAATTAACCTTTGTCAACATCGGTAGCAATCCATTCATATCATAGTGATCAAACCCACACGTCCAACATACCCACCACAGCAATTTGTGAGCATTTCCTTAGGTTCTTACAATGTAGTAGGTGTAGAGGAATGGTCTATAGATCAGTGCACTATGCTAGCAGCTGTTCCAGACCGTTCATTGTACTGCACATTTCAGGCATATATCACAAAAGCTTTCTAAACTTGCCAGAGCGCCTCATCGCCTCGTTCTCTTACAGCAGTCCTTTAATGGCCTTTACGGAGATGTATTTCAGTGCTAAGTTTTATTCTCTTTTCAGGAGGAAATGTTCAGGCTGAACACCTAGTATCCCATCATAATCACTAAGCTATCCTAGTCACTATAATCACTGCAGCACTGCCCTCTGTATTATGAGAGCCTCAATATAAGATAAGGCAATCGCCACCCGTTATGCACCACATATAATATTACTAAGCATGGAAAGAAGACAAATTATTTCAAATGTGAACAACTTTTAAAACAATAGTTCACATATTTCTATGTTGCGTATACAGCAATCTGCTGTTCTAACGGTTTCATGTGTTTTACCATGATTACTATACATACCTAAATGACTATTCAACCCAGTGGCGGATCTAAGGGAGGGGAGATTAGGGCGATCGCCCCTAAAACACACACCCCTTTTCCCGGCAGAGTCCAGCGGACTGTGCCGTGGATCCCGAAGGCCGTGACTGGGCCATGGTGGCTCCATCACTCCTGCCGCTGCTTCCGGTACCTGTGGCACAGGCTGCACTACTCCGCTGTAAAAAGGGCGTGTGTTATAGGGGGTGATCCCCTCCTCCTGGATCCGCCACTGAATCAACCCATACCAGTTACTGAAGTGATCAAAGTTAAAAGTGATATAAATCAACTAAAAATCCTTCATGTGTTTTGCTAGTGTTGTGTTGGTCATTTTCCCTTTCCAGATATGGCGCAGCTGGCGGGAGAACACGGCAGTCAGTGGATATACTGTAGTTGGCGCATCAGTGGTCAGGAATGCTCATTCTCTGTGATTACCATCTTAGCAGGAGGACCCAGATACCAGTGCTGAGCCAAAGACTGGAAAAAGCTTAGCAGTGTCTGAATTTGACCAGTGGTAAGAATTAATAAATAAATAAATCCCTTTTGACATTATTTAAGAGAAAAAAAACCGTTAAAGATGCCAAATGGTTGGATACAATTTAAAGCCACTGTATTTTGCTATAGCTTAATTAGATATTATCAAAGCTAAACTAGCTGTTTCCTGGCTACGTCAGGATAATGCATAGCCTGGGTACTGAAAAGGCCTTTTATATGTCTCTCCACATATTAGTTGCCTGCATAAAACCACTTTTCCTCAGGAAATGTTTTTCCTCTAAAACCATATCAGCGACATTCTGTGCTTTTCTCAACCTTTAATACTGAAACGGGGAGTGGGGGGGAGGGGAGGAGGATCATTTGGAGCAATTGTATGAGGTAAAAATATGTTTCCTTTGTCAATGAGGCACATATTATAGACTGCTAGCCCCACGAAATATGAAAAGTGGGGTGGGTTGTAGTCGTAATGTCTACATTGTTGAAATGTTGACATGGAACATGGAACATGTCGGCATGTGCAAAATGTCGACATGTCCACAATGTCGCCAAATTAAATGTCTTCATTGTGCATGGACCACAGAGTTAGTTACTAGAGGGAGGGTTAGGCTGTGGGAGGAGAGGTGTTAGGAGTCTGTAGGTGTGGAAATAAGTGGCCCCCCAGCTGTTGTAGAACTACACATCCCAGCATGCCACAGTTTTGCTATTTAGCCATGATAAAACTGTTGCAAGGCATGCTGGGATTTGTAGTTCAACAACAGCTGCTT
Source organism: Taudactylus pleione (assembly GCA_031769625.1). Lineage (NCBI taxonomy): Eukaryota > Metazoa > Chordata > Amphibia > Anura > Myobatrachidae > Taudactylus > Taudactylus pleione. The sequence continues at coordinate 11,387,125 of JAUIMM010000127.1, forward strand.
ATTGCCCATCCCTGCTAGGGGGAGGGTTAGGGTTAGGCTGTGGGAGGGGAGGTTAGGGTCAGAGGTTAGGGAATAGAATTAGTGATAATTACCCCCTGGAAGCACAGCAAGATCCACCAGAAGTCATCATGACGTCACCGTCTGACCCAGAAGACATTGCTGGAGCCATCATCACTACACCCCCAGGGACGTATTGTTGACATTCTAATCATGTTGATATTTCATCAGTGTCAAAATGATGAATATCTACAGCCATGGCCAAAAGTTTTGAGAATGACACAAGTATTGGTTTTCACAAAGTTTGCTGCTTCAGTGTTTTTAGACGTTCCTGTCAGATGTTACTATGGTATACTGAAGTAAAATTACAAACATTTCATAAGTTTCAAAGGCTTTTATAGACAATTACATTAAGTTTATGCAGCCATGGTTAACAGAGGAAGAACAATGATTTCAAGCTCCACACTCCTTTTAAAGCTTCCAGTCTATTATTCTAACTCAATCAGCATGACAGAGTGATCTCCAGCCTTGTTCTCGTCAATACTCACACCTGTATTAACGAGAGGATCACCGACATGATGTCAGCTGCTCCTTTTGTGGCAGGGCTGAAATGCAGTGGAAATTTTGTTTTTGAGATTAAGTTCATTGTCATGGCAAAGAGGGTCTTTGCAATTAATTGCAATTCATCTGATCACTCTTCATGACCTTCTGGAGAATATGCAAATTGCCAGTATAAAAAAATGGAAGCAGCAGACTTTGTGAACACCAATACTTGTGTCATTCTCAAAACTTTTGGCCATGGCTGTACATGGTCTGTGTCGACTGTACAGCCATTTCGACATTATGAATGTCAGCAAAATAGACCACACCCATGAAAACTGTCTATTGATAGCTTATTTCTTACATATTTGGATGATTTTGCTCTGTGGGGTGTTTCATGCAGCAGAACTGCGCCTTATCTAGAAACTAGACAGGTCACTACAAATCTTCAGAGATACAATGAAAGCAACATTTTATTTTACATTAATAAACACATAGGGCCTGATTCCAGCTGCTACCAGTGATTGTACATCTATGTGAACATCCTCCTATATTCTGAGTCAGCCGCATGTGACTGCACCGCCCCAGCTCTCACCTTGTCAGTGCAGCCATCATCACTCTTATCTGCATTTGCACCAGCCCAGTTCCTGGTGTAGGAGATAACCAGATAGATGTCGGACAGATCTCTGGTTACGCCACTCTGTCTGCTCCAATCCGCCGGATCGGACAACATATCGTCTAGTGTGTACCCAGCATTAGTTACGCGCACGGATAGCAACACAAGCACGTTTAGCTAAAAGATATAAATGCATCTCTGAACCCATATACACACAAACCTAATGCATCTTACACAAGTGTGTTAATGATGTTGGCATTTCCTTCACTTTACATTAACTTATGTGAATTATAGTATACGCAGGACTCAATCCCATTAGCCACGAAAGGAGCGAGTTGCCGTTCCATCGGTGTAACGCCGACAGTGGCATCGCAACTTGCTCCCCTCGCAGCCCGATCTCACCCCGGACTCGCATACTTTTGTACGCAGCCCTATGGCGAGACTGGAGGTATTGCACTTACAGCCGTACTTATTAGCGAATTGGATTGAGCCCAATGAGTGAACAACTTTAACGCTCTGATTAAAGTGAAATCAAGACAAAAGTTTGGTTGCAGCTTTAACACAAGTTAATTTTCCACCCCCATGAGTACGAGCCCTAATGCTGAATGAACACTGGTGTCACAAAAGCCACTGCCTTACACAGTTGACATTAAAATAAACCATAAACCATTGGCAGCCTGGAGAATAATATTCCTCAGAGACACCACAGCTCACTCCTCCTGGAAGAAATTGTCATGGAAGTTTCTAGCAGTGTCACATGAAACATGGGCGGGCGCCATTCATTTTCATCCAAAAACAAGTTTCAAAGGAAACTAAATTTCCATCCCCTGCTGAGGCACTAGCAGTGCAGCAATGATAGAACCAGTACGGGAACAACAAGTTTACAAACAGAACCTCAGAGGGTATCTAGAAGACAGTCACTGCCGTCCCAGTTCTCTCTGAAGGTGGCGGGAAATATCAGTCAGTCAAACTGCGGAACATGTATGCAAATGGAAAGACAACATATAAAAAAAATGATATTAATGTGCATACGACTTATGCATTGTACAGTATACCATTTAAGCAGTTTTAGTGTTATTTTTTTCTCCTATTGTCAGACACACTAGAGATACATTAGAAGATACTCACGTAAATGTAATCTGTCTTCTCGTAGACACAGAAATGCCAAATGCATCATGGAAAAACCCAGGTGACAATACAATACGGACTAAAATATCACTTCTATAGCAATTTTCTTTCAAGGATATTTCATGCTCCTGACTCCTGCGGCCATCTAACCACTCTTCTCAACAGATATTTGTGTGCCCTTCTGTGGAAAAACATCTGAAACAAATGCTGGCCTCCCAATGCTTGTAAAGGACTCGCGGACAAAAATTTTAAAAATATTGTTTTTGTTTCTCTCTCTACCACCACCCTACCCAATATTTCGCCTTTTACGGAGAAGAGGCATTGGCCCTGATGCCGACTGTGTACTCTGCCAGGTTGCAGAGTGTATCTTGCGCATGACCGCTGTCTGCCTGCCCAGTAAAGTGCCCGCAGGCATATACAAGACTGGGCTAATCTAACATAGGCTGAGTACAGTAAGGGCCTGTAGTAAAGGTCTGTTCACATAATTGTGAACAGATGAAACTAGGACACTAGATGACACATATATATATATATACACATACATACATACATACACACACAAAAGTATAATAAATAAAGTCTATATGGTCAAAGAATCTTTTTTGTTTCATTTGTGCTACACTTCAAGGATCTCAGATAAGCCGATTTATTTCTTGTACAAGCATTTTGTTGGCCTATGGGCCTGATTTAGATGTGGTCAGTATTGCCGAGCCGCAGCGGCTGTGCAATACCGTCCACATAAATGCAAATGCAACAGGAGGTGTCTGTAGGCAATAGACCGCTCCTGCATGCATCTGCGATCAGAAAGCAGCGTCCATAGATGGTCACTATGGTTGCTGCCGAAGCTTACTCAGCCTGGCCGGCTCCTGATCACTTACGAGATCAGGAAATCTGCATCCAACGACACAAATCCTGGCCTCGGCCCTCCCAGGAAACATAGGCAACACACCCCCATTTACAGGAACGCAGCCCAGCGCCCACCCCCCAACATCATCAGACTATCACTAGTCTAATATCTGCAGCTGAATTAAGTGCGTGGGCCCTGACAACAGAAAACTGCGTGAGGAAACCATATACCGTCCGGATCTGAATCAGGCCCTATAAGTGCAGAACAAATTGTTTATTACAATATCACACAGGGACATATCTGTAGTTTGTTTGTAGAACAACAGACATATTTATTAAAACCAATTGAAAATTTTTATTTTTTTTAGATATTAAGTATTACCTATCTCACTAGTAATTTACTTATTGGAACATATTACATTATTGTCTTTCTACTTAAATTATTTGTTTCAGAGGAATTGCCACCCATCAACCATAAGAAAATCCCATACTAGAAGAAGAGTCACCTTTACCATTTATTTGATGAGCACGAGATCATTCTTTTTGTGGTAAGCAGACACACAGATTAGATAGACACACTTTGTAAAGTTGGTTCTTGCATTAAGCCCTCATACCCACTTGTGTTAACTCTACTACAAGAAGTATGATTGGGTCAGACAATGGATACCATCATTTCCAATGTCAGCACATCCACTTGAGTTCTTACTTGCCTCTAGGTGCATTGCACTGTGGCTTTCTTGCTCCTTGCTACATTCAAGTTTTTTAAAGCAAATAAATAAAGAACAAGAGCTTCGATAAAAAAATGTTTGCTTTCCAAATGAATTTCCATATCCCGAAAAAGTTTGTGCGGAACATATCTAAAATGTATGCCATATGCAGTGCTCGAAGTGGTGGAAAGACGAAGGTTACCTAGTTCAGAAAAGCTTTGATCCAAGTCCGACTAATTGCCAACAGCAAATAAATGACACCCTGTCAGCTACTAGGAACCAATGACCTCACTTTTTAGGCTATTAAAATGTGAGAGTAAAGTGGGCTTGCTCCACTGTAAATGGACGATGAGGACACTTTAGCAATAAATGTTGACATTCTGAGTGGGAGTGGACTTTTCTACTACAAGAAATCCAATATTTGCTTAGTTCCATGAGATATGTTTCTAGATGCCGTACATATAAATATATGCTCAGGGGAGCCAGGGTAAACGAAGGTCTATGAGAACTCATCAGATTCAAATAAGTAACATCTGTTTGAGTCTTAAGCAGCAAACTGGCTCTGTACGAGCCTAGGGAGAGAAGCTTTAAATGGGTTCTATCCAACCACAGAATGAGAGACATTACAGGGAGCAGCCAATTCCATCTAACATAAATACATGTACAAAATCCATTTTTCTTCTGAAGTACAAATAGTCTGTACCACCCAGCTCGAACTTAGTACATCACATTGAGTGTTAAAATAAAAGTCATCACTGCCTAGCATCTAATTCAAATAGTCTAAACAATGGTCTCTTGGTTGTGTCCTTTAAGAAAAAAAACGACCATTACAAGCTACGTCTCCTATTTCACAGCTCCGTGCCTAAAAATAGTGAAAAGGAAAATAAAAAACAATGGAGTATAGTTTTATTACAGGACAAAAGTAACTGCAAAGAAATGCAGTGAGATATTTATTTTATTTCTTAAAAAGCATAAAACATGTCTTACTATACTCTGTACATTAATATCTAATCTAAACAAACAGCAAAAAGAACACATTACAGATGCGTAATCATACAAAAATGAACATAATTTATTAATCTGTGTGCTTATAACCCTAACTCATCTTGGAGTGACAAATTAATGAGTGTATGGGACCTGGGCAAGGCTGGTTATCCGCTCGATGTTAGGAAAATGCAACTGACAAGACGTAAAATGTGATCGCCAGTGTTTGGCCAGCAACAGTAACCAGTGCTTGTGGTAGGTTTGGGGGAAGGAAGTGCAGGACATGAGGCTTCCAAGCGCAACTTGGTATGAGCTGACTGGCACTACGCCCATATAGATATTTTTATTAGTGTTTAAACATGCCAGTAAAGAAGGGCCTAAGAATAGTACATAATGAAAACACTGTGTGATATTACAGAAGCTATTTGAGGAGATATTAATCCTTAACCATAGATTATTGTCCCACACTTTCAAGTTTCTGGCCAGTTTTATTTTACTACTTTTAAGGGGCACATCCACTAGGCGACTAGTGAAGGACTGAACCAAGACGATATCATTCAGTCGTTCATTAAACTGTGCAGTGCCTACACTAAATGATATATTGTTCAGTGTAGACACCCTCCTTCATCCCCAAACATGCCCAATCTGTCCTTATCAACAGATTGACTGGCATGTTTGGGTGATGATTGATGTCGGAAACGACCAGCGGGAGCGTGCATCACTGAACGTTTTCTACATTCTAGTGCCCGATTCATGCACGATTAATGGACGACTGAACAATAACGATATCGTTTAGTCATCCATTAATATCTGCTAGTGGATGTGTGCCTTTACTCTCAAATAATTGTTACCATGTTGTCCTTTAACATACAGTAATAAATAAAGAATTAATAAAAAATAAAAGTTGACAGATAAAAGAGCTGCTAGTAACACTCACTTATCAGAGCAGAGAGTATTGAAGATAAATCTGTGAAGGCGAGAACAGCGTTCTCCATACACTTCCCAGACTTCCTGTCATTAGTCCCACAGAAGGCCAGTATTTGGCTACTTACACACTGGCGTTAGCAGGGCATTTTTATTGTGTGCAACAATGCACATAATACCACATTGTGTTTCTGTATACATTTACTAATGTGTTCAATATGTCATTTATTTATTTTTTTAAACCTGGTTCTCTTCTGCATCTTACTAACTGGATTTAGAATATGTTCATACTAAAATATATACACATTTTCACTGGGTGTGGTACTAAATATTGACATTCATGATGTCAACACCATGTTCTCAATGTCGACTTTCAGAATGTCATCATTGTGTTGGCATGTCAACCTTGCTGTTTTCCATTCCCTCAGCACATATCCTTAAACCTAATCCTCAGCACAGCCTAAAAATCTGCTGTCGACATTCAACATGACAACATAGCGATTGTTGACATTCTGTTGTCAACATTACCATTTTCCACAGTTTAATGAGCATTATGCAAAAGAACTACAAAGAAAAAAATCAATGCAACAAGATTAAAATATATGCACTGCATCGTATTTTATAATTAAATCCATTTATATGTGCCTAACATTTTTAACGCATGCTTGACTTCTCTACCGGAGTGTGTGTGTGTGTGTGTGTGTGTGTGTGTGTGTGTGTGTGTGTGTGTGTGTGTGTGTGTGTGTGTGTGTGTGTGTGTGTGTGTGTGTGTGTGTGTGTGTTCTCACACTCTGATATACGCACACCGAAGGCCACCCAATGTGTGCGTATATCAGAGCTTGACCGCACACTGGTATGTATCTTATAAAATGGCCCCTGTTGTAACAAATTAGTTCTAGTGGACAATGATGTAGGGTGAAACAGATACAGAGTAGGAGGAGAAAATAGTTCAGAATAGGCTGTTTAATTTAAATTATTTTTAATGAATAAACATTTGTCTGTATAACAGTGCAAGTGAATAAAACAAATGAACATTAATGACTACTGTCACTGCAAGAGTGGTTCATTTTGGAAAGAAAACGTGTTGTACAGACAGGAAGTGCTTAGTGCTTCTTCAGTGTCAGGCATGTTTGCTCACTGTTTACTGAGCTGGATTCCAAAGTAGCTGCTCAGGTAAGTCCTGTTGAAGTTCTTTGGTGAAGACTAATGTCAGGTCCATTGAGTTATAAAATAATTTTGACATTTCTTGAAATTTTTCTGTCAGAAATGTGTATGTCATTGAGGCATAGATGTGCTGCTTTTCTGTGAGCAGTGTCTTTCTGGGAGATGTTATTGTTTACACTTGTGGAGTGATACAGCTGTGGTTTTGTGATGAGGTTCAGATTACAGTAGGAAGTAGACCAGGTGTGTGGTCTGTTAGACTTTTATGAAGACTGAAACTTTTGATAAAAGTTGAACAGACTGAAACGTTGGACGATGACATTGGTTGACTGGAGTTTTATTTAAAAAGACCTGTGAGTGCTGCAGTTTTCGATGTTCTATTCATCTGTATTTTAGTACCTTCTGAAGGCACCTAGGCAAGTTTCATATAACACTGTGAAGTGATGGCTTTACTTTATGTGCATAATATTATTTTTACACACAAACCTGTTATAATGCCATAGGAATTATTTAAATTAACTATTGAAAGTGACCTGAATGATCCAATGAGAGACACATACTGTATGAACCATTAGAACCAATGTGTTGAAAGTTGACAGAGTCATGTGCTAGCTGAACTCTAAATTGATTTAAGGCTACACACAAAAACAGCCAGTATTTACCCTGCACAGGAAAAAAATGTTTTTGCAAATCTTGCATCCCAACATGGTTTGTCCACATGCAAAGTTACTTGCTTTTTTGCTTTGCTCCCAACTCAAAATAAGTCCCATCATGTGTAAGCATACCTTCCAACTATCCGAATTATTGAGGGGCAAACACGCTTTTCGGGCACTGTTCTGCTGCCCCACCCACGAGCCTCAGTGTCCCGCTGAGAGGAGGTTGGGAGGCCCCCTCTCACCCGCTGCTCTGCCTGGCTAAGCAAGCTGTGAATAGATGCTTTGTGCTGTCTCTATTCAGCTGACAAAGGGGCTGGGGGGCAAGCCCAACAGCTCCCAGAGTGCTGGGCATACCTCCAGTGTGATAAAAGGGGATGCGGCATGCCCCCTTTTTGGATGAGCGTGCAAAAGTCCCAACCACTCTTTAGAGACTGTTGGAAGGTATGTGTAGGTACAGTATGTTATTTATATATTGTATTTTAATGTTTGATATCTGTGTGATATGCAGTTGTGTGAAGGTGACAAGCCCCCCGGATCATGGTTTCCAAGGAATCATGTTCAAATGTTGCCATTTATTTTCTATTTCATATTTCACCCCCCTCCACACACACAGCTAACTTACATACATGACACCACAGCGGAAAACAAAATTGTGACAATGTACACCACATTAACAACATAGCAAATAAAACGGATTGCGCATACAATTGGAGACATTTCATTAAATGCCACACTGTCCCGACATGGGACTAAAGACAGGCATCGAAATCCCAACGCCTTTTAGCCCCACTACTAAATCCCGACAACCGGCCTACCGATCAAAGGTGAGCTGGGTGTCACGGGGGGGGGGGGTTAGCTTTAGGGACCCCAGAGGGACTTAGGGTTAGGCACCCCCCCAGGTTAGGGTAGGGAAAGGGGGGGTTAGAGTTAGGCACCACTAGCGGGGGGGTTGGGTACCCCCCTGGGAGGGTTAGGTTTAGGGTGCGGGGGGGGGGTCGGAGTTATGCTTAGGCACTAGCGGTGGGAGGTTAGGGTTAGGCACCACTAAGGGAGAGTTAGGATAGGGGAGGGTTAGAGTACTTACCTTCTGGAGTTGGGATTTCGACCCGTCGGCCTGCAGCTAAACAACCATCGGCATTAAATACAGATTCCTGCCACACAATCCTATATAATCGTGTGGCAAGTGAGACAATTTCATGGATGTTTACCTGTGCCCAGTAAGCCACGTCCGCAGGCAGGTTTTACAGATGTGCCAGAGAGGGAGCTGTGTAATCAGGAGGTTACGATTTTCCATCTTTACATCTTATTGTGTTTTAAGTCATTTCTGGAACACTGTCAATATGGACATCAATTAGCAAACCTATTCCAGAGCTTTCAAGTTATCTATTCTTTTAGATGTATAATCTAGCAGCCAGACACAAAAGGTGCCTAGAGGAGCGCATGCTTTTCAATCTAATTGTGAGCAGGTGTACTTTGCCAATATTTCAAGGAGAATTTGTTAAGTAACCATTTAATTAGAATATCACGTATTGCTGTTTGTTGATGCTATTGCATAATGCTTTTACAATAGAAGAATACTTCAAAGGCTAAGCATACGATGGAGTTCACAAGTGCCAGAGAAAAGCGGAATATCCGGCAGTTCTAAATTCAGCAATACGATTGTCTCGGCAATCCCCTGTGCATAATACAATCTAGGAAGAACACGTGCAGTACAAAAGATTCTGTATAATTTAGCACCAAAAGGGATTTATCTCTAGTTTGTCAACTATTACACATCAATTATTCAACCAATTTAACCAGCTGGAACATAATCAGCATGGCTTTGGCGTGAGAAAGCAGTCACGTTTTTCAGCAGAATCGCCAGAATGATATCAGCTTAAATACAACTCAAAGCAAGTTCCTTGTATCAGGAGATCATGATTTTTCTATGGCTTTTGCCTTCAGAGACTGTGGGATGTGTGCACATAGGTGATGCCCCCATTTCCCCTTCATCTCTGCTCTATTCTGTACACCTGTCACTATACAACACAGCTCACATAGGGTTTGTAACTTCCACACCAGGGGCACAAATGCACACTATAAACAAGGACTTTCACTAGATGGAAACTAGGACAGATATAGACATAGGGCATGCCGAGTGGGATGCAATTCACACTTACACGGCATTCCTGAACAAGATGTGAGCCATGATGACTTCACTCTCCAAGGGTAGCATTTGCCCCTTTTCTGAAACAGCAGCTGAACGTCAGCATCATAATTTCAGAACTTGCACCAAACGTCAAGTTCTCACAAGTTTCCCTTCTCCTGACAGATGCATATGAGTTTGTGTCCCAATCATGATAGATCCTACTTGCGCCAGCCCCCCCATATTATAGTCTGGCCACACTTACATAACCTGCCTTCCTCCGATCTGCCTCTTCAACCATAGGGAGGTGCAAGCGGTTGTAAGCGCGAGTGGCAACTTAGGATGGCAAACGTTAATGTTTTGTACACATGAGCAGAAGTAAAATGTCTGTTACGTATCAAAACGCACTTTATATCCAACTCAAATCTTTTACTACTTTTTTATTCTGTATGTGTTGAAATATAAAAAAGGAGGAGGGGTTGCAGAGTGCTTCATGCAGTAACATTTTAGAAACCTGGAAACATAATATTTTCAAAGAAAATATTGAAAAGCACTAGGTAGATTTATATTACAGGAAACTTATCATAAGACTGAAAGTACAATCATTCAGTTACAGCAAAACAATGTGATTTGAATTTGGAGATCTGGCTTGCACATAAAGCATACTTGGCACATGTAGCATTACCTGTGTTTATAATTAATGTTACAACTTCACTGCAGTTAGGAACAAGCCCTGACCATGTAAAGCAAAGTGCTAAATTGGACTTTTCTTGGCACAGTGTACAAATACTAGGAATAGATGGTCTCATTCGGTGACCTCAGGACACTGACACCACGTCCGGCAGTTTGGTGCAGCTTCTTCCCAAACGTTATTCCCTCCATGAAGGGCTTTGGCGGATGGGTGTGCTCGCCACACGGCTGCTCAGTCCAGTCACTCATATGTACCCACTGGCTTGCATTGCCGATGTTCAAAACCATCTTGTCCTATATGAATGTTTGGGACAGTGTCAAGCTGGGTATTGATTATAAGATAATTGATGCCGATCCGATAAGCGCTCCGATCTGAAAGAGCGATTATTGGATCGGTGTGCACCCACACATCTAAGCAATTTCTTGCTCAGTGGGTACTTGCTTATGATCTAGGGTCGGGAACGAGATAATATGCGCAACACGCTATACCGACTTCCAGATCGGACCATTGCAGGAGAGTTTAAAGCCATTTATCGGCTAACGCTCCTGCATACACACTACACAGTTACACTGGTCAACACCATTTTTTTCACAAGAAAACTGAATAGTGACTCTAGTGCAGTTTTCAAATATCTGATCAGAATTATTCCATCAGGCACAGTGTGTTTGTGACAACTACTTTTCTTTCTTCATATTTTAGTGTTTTTTATGGCCTGTCATGCACACACACAGATGGAATGGGTATGTAATGCTGGCTGTTGGAATGCCTCCTGTCACAATACCGACAGCGGCATACCGATGGTGGTATCCCGACAGGGGTCAGGTAAGTATACTCTTCCTCCCCCCATCTCCCCCTAACCCTAACACTCCCTTCTTGTAGCCTAACCCTAACCCTCCCCATTAGCACCTAAACCTAAGTCTCCTCCCTTCATGCCTAAACCTATCCCCCCCTTAGTGCCTAATCTTAACCCCCCAGTGGTGCCTAACCCTAACCTCCCCCCAAAAACCTGCCGCTAAACCCGCTATGTAACCTAAACCTAACCCTCTACCCCCAGACCTCCCCCCCCTCCCCCGCTGCTAACACTAAGGGCGCCCCGGACTTAACTCGTTCGGGCAGACGTCCTTCCGTGTTACGGTGTCGGGATTAAGGTAGGCGCCAGTATTTCAGTGCCTATCTTGCGTCCCTTGTCGGGCTTCAACCTTTGAGATTTAGACCGGCAGCATCTCATTACTACATCCCCACACAGACAGACAGAGGCAAACAAACAATATGCCTCCCTGTAGTCCCTCCCCCACTCTCACCTTTATGCAGAGCCTCCAGCAGCTTCCTACTCCTCCGCCATGCAGCCTGACCTCGTGGTTTAGCCCTGACCTTCTGGTCTGGTCAGAGGAGCATGTGTGCTGGGTTCCTCCAATCAGGGCTCAGCACATTCTCCTGTGACCCCTGGGTGTCTTTCACCATAGAGGAGCCTGTTAGCACAGGTGTTTGTTGTATTAGTTATTAGAATGTTTTCAATTATGCCAAGAAAGTGTTTAAATCATCCAGACAATTTCTGTTATGTGTGTGGTGAAGTAACTCTCAGAGGCAAAATGTCATGCTGCTTGTAAAAAAGTGTTATAAACTTTACTTCGAGTGTAAAGCTGGTGATCTGGCCAAGAACTGGGCCCCTTGGCTTGGGGCTGTCAGTGATGAGCATGGCGAGCGTTTCCATCAGCAGACTCTACGCTGGAAAAGAGGTACCAAGACAAATGGAGCTCCAGTATGCTGGCTGACTATTGCTGGACCATGAAGAGAGACATCCCAAAATATGCCCAAAAATCATCATCTACAACTTTTTATGTCAGTCAGAATGAGGTGTATATTTATCATTTAGACTTGCGTAAATACTAGTTTTATAAAACTTTAAACGTATCTCACAAAAGAAAAACCTGCTTGATGGAAAAATAAAAATCTGAATGCATATTCAAATTCAGCACGAAAAATACATTTAGATTCGGTTTATTTAGTTCTTGTGAAAAAAAGAAAAAGTGTATTTTTGTAGACCAGTGTTATCAAACCGATCAGCCAATTATTAGCGGACTCTTGCAGACATGTAGGACAGGGTGAGAAGAGATCACACTCCGATTGGGGAGACAGACGAAAGGACGTGGTAGTGACTCCTAAATAAGGACAAGTCTTGCTCCGTCCAAATTGAACAGGCGTATGAGGGGTGGAGTGGGGGCACTTACCCCCTGATCTGTGCCACAATAGGACAATCCGCCCCTTGTATGAAGAAAATAAAATAGCAAATGCAGCAGGAATGTGATTTGGAGACAGAAAAAGATGCAGGAGACTGTCATATAACTGTACTTCAAATAACTGAATATACAGGTCACCTGATGAGACTGATTCGCGACACTCGTGTCTCCAGAAACTCATTTAAGAGTATTTTCCTATTTTGTTAATAGATCTCATTTTTGAGATATTTAAACACAATATTTAATTGTGCTCTGTCTTTCTACCAAGCAATGTGTTATAAATGTGCCCAAATGAATTGCAACAATTTGTATATTGTTGTGTGGCAGTTGTAAATCACTGTTCTATCAATTGGTTCGCATTCAGTTTCAATTATGTTTCTTCTCTTAGCTCTTCAACCATGAAATCATTTCACTTTATGGATCAGAGTGCTAGCATTTCTCAAACAGTTAGAATACAAATTAGATTTACAAACAAAATAACAAACAAGCGGCAGCGTGATATACGGAGATGTACAAAGCAGAGGCACTCTCCTCCCCTCTTGTTATATGGTCACCATAAACTGCTTTATTATAAGGAAAGAGATATTACCATATAGGTAATGCTGGGCATACACTGCCAGATAAAATGCCTGTCAGACAGACACATTCTATCTGGGAGCCTGACACCCAGCAGATATTGCGGGCATACACTGTGAGATGTCTAACAGTGTATTGGCCTCGATATCTGGGCTCCTCCCCGGGGGAGGAGACATTTCCCCGTTCCTTCCATGTGAAGGAACAGGGTAAATGTCTGTCTGATGGCCGCGGCTGGGTATATACTGCCTGATGCAGCAGGCATTTAACTTAGAAAATATTGCATTGGACGGGCATGCTGGACGATCCGGCATGCCAGCTTTGAAACCATGCATCCTAATAGGAGCAGTATGATCACATACATGCATACAATAGTGCATACGGGCAAATACAAATATACGTATTCAGTTCCGTGCATGCAAATCAAGTGCAATTGCAGCCAACTTGCGCTCAGCCCTGAGCCAACCCCCATATGTACACTATGTAATATAAGTAGCTGGTTCACACTTAGGGACTGATTCAGCATTGCACACAAGTCAGCTGCATTGCGGTCACAGAAATATATGCATATATTTTACTGTATTTATCAATCTGCTTATGGAAGTGATGTCATCACTGCATATGGAGAACTGCACCAGCCCTACCCTTTGGTGTCCATCTGAAATCAGAAGGATCTCTGCGTATGCTCACCTCTGAATATCCCACAAGTTCATTTACAGGCCCATGAAACAGTTGCAGCCCAGTTACACCCACTCAGCCGTAAGTGAGGATGTGTACAAAATCTATATATGGAGTGGAAGGAAACAGTAGCACCTGGAGGAAACCCACGCAAACACAGGGGGAATATACAAACTGCACATAGTTAGGGCTGTAGTGGGAATTGAACCCACGACCTCAGTGCTGTGAGGCAGTAATGCTAACCATTACACCATCTGTGCTGCTCAACACCTTGACCCAGACAGTCAGATAGGAGCTCTTTCCCACTCTGCAGTATGCAGCAACATTCTGGGGATTTTCATCTTTCCAAGAGCAGTTCAGTAACTATTTTAATTAGGGATGTGCAGGCTCGGATTAGTTCTGATTTTCCCGCCAAGTACAGATTTTTCCAGCCAAAAATCAGGTCTCAGAAAGAGGCAAAACGTCATCTTTCATGGACAAACATAATCTTTCATGGACTTTTGTGCAGGAATGATGACATTATGCCTCTTTCTGAGATCCGATTTTTGGCAGGAAAAATCCGAACTTGCACATCCCTAATTTTAATATGCCTTACTAATATAGCTTTTATGTACGAGTTATCAGAGTGTGCTAGAAGCACCAGAGCAGAGAACGACACCCCAGACAGGAAGGAGGAACTGTATGCATTGTGACGGGTGTAGGGTGCTAGAATGAACACTGAATATCTGTGGTGTATTTGGTGCAGGGCTATAATTGCAGAGATAATGAAGACGTTTATCCAATAGGATATTAACAAACTACACTTTAAGCATGATGTTCCCACATACCATATATAATGTGGGATGTTTACCTTTGTATACAAAAGAAACTGTCGTCACTAAGAACACGTAACATCTGACATGTTTAGCACAAGAAAACACAGGGTTTATCTCTAAAGAAGGATAAGTAATGAAATGCTGTGAATTGATTTTCTCCCCATATTTTGTCTATGCAGGATATCGGCTTTATTTGCAGACAATCCAATTTAAACCCATCTGTTTGGAAAGATACTTTATTCCTTGAAGCATCAAAGTGCTAAATTCACAGTAGATCAGCTGCTGCAGAGACTGTACAGAGCCTGACCTAGACCATGTCTCCGTGCAGCCAGTGGACTCCCGCTGATGTACAAAGAGTGACAATGGCTGCACAATGCTTTGTGACTGCTATCCCAAACGCTCCATGTTTACAGCCGAAGCCACAGTGCCTCCAAATATGTAAATACTAAGAGAAAACAACAGAATCTAAACATTTCTAATATGTAATCCCACACAGCGGAATTTAAAAATCCATTTCTCCATGATAACACTTGTATAAATCTCCAAGCTCCATGTCTTGACATAGCTTAGAGAAGTCCCAGAAGCACCTGCTCATCATATAATTTATATACACAGCTGCATATCACTAACTTCAGAAACATAATCCATGACGTATAGTGCATAGTATTGTACTTTTTGGTCTTTATTTAACATTTCTATCAACATTGTCAGTCAGTAAGAACCACAATCAGATTGTACAAGGAAAGAATGCCAATAGGTATGCATTCGCTATCGAATGCTCTTATGCTCCCCCCCAGAAGCTCACAGGGCGCTCACTATACAATGATATATATGTGATAATAGCAGCTCATGCACATAATCGATCTAAGGGAACCGCTGACACTGTGATTATTGGCCAGACCTGTATGCAACTTGTAGTATTTTGGGTCGCTCAGTTTATGAAAAATAAAAATGTCAGTGAATACAAAAAGTATGGCTTCCGATTCAAGAGACTAATTAACACCATCTCCTTCCTAGAAATAAAACACAGAAGTCTTAGTTATACCCACTTGCAAATGTAAGATAAGCATCTGTCATTTCAAGATGCTTCTCGATGGACAGATCCCCAAACAGTGACAAAAGGCTAAGAGCTATGAAGACTTCTGCATTTTTATTTACAATGTATTTTTACTTGCTGACAGCAAATGTGCTGAGAGATTACCCCATTCCTTTTGAACAACTATTGTTACTAATAAAGTGACTGAGCGAGGCCTATATGAGATCTGTAGCTGGCAGGGAGTGTCGGCCCTTATAGTGCATGCTTCTTGGAGTCTCCTGAGTACGTGCCGGTAAGTCTGCACTCAATTTACAAAAAAAAAAAAAAAAAAATGAAAATATAACTCAATATGGGTACTTCCTGTTTAGGGTTAGGACAATCCTATTAACAGAAGCGCCGGGAAGCGGCAGATGGCTGGTCGTGTATTTGTAAATATGTACAAATAACACTTCTGCATCTATTTAGAAATAGTAAGCAGTTTTAATGAGTCTTTTCTTCGATAGCTGACAGTAACATGCTGGGAAATTCTGTGTTTCTGCTCAAGATAAACCCTCCCTTCCAAGCACCTGTTACTACTTAAAAATTCATAGAGCACCTTCCATTTTGTGTATTAATCTCTGCAACTGTAGCCTTTACAAGACGAGTCGCTGCATCATATGCGGGGTCAGAAAGTAAAACCGATAAACGGACACCACAAATACATCATCCTGATCATTTCGAGACAGAACAATAAATAAATAAATAAAAGATTTACCAGCATCTGCCGAAAATCTGATCATGCAAATCTTAAGTGAAACAAGGCATTGGGAATATATGAACGCCGTCCATCAACATCAAGGGTGACTCAAAGGGTTTTGCTGTGAAGGTGAATACCGAACAATTTCCTAAGCAGATCCTTTCTATCTAAAAGGATGACAAGTGTGAAGCTTTAACTGTTAACAACAAAGGAATCTCAGATCCTTATGGAATATGCAAAGCCTACCCACACTGCTTTTTTTTTTTTTTTTACAAACCGATGTATGGTCTGTCCTAATTTTCTTTGTATCTATGGCTCTCTATATAGCCACCCGGGCAGCACAATTGAAGTAGTGCATAGCACTGATTCTTCACAGCTTTGAGGTCATGAGTTCAATGTCTGCCCAAGGTGCTATCTGTGGGGGGTTTATATGTTTTCCGCAGATTTGCATGTGTTTCCTCCCACTCTTCAAAAACATACTGATAGGTGAACTGGCTTCTGACAAAAACAAAAATGAAACCTAATGTATGTTTGTCAATGTGATAGGGAATATAGATTGTAAGCTCCACTGAGGCATATACACACATATTATTCTTTTGAGAACAGAATGCATTTTCTATCAGTGAACACACCTCAGTAAACACAGGTTAGGTGTCAGGTGTAACTGCAATAAGTCTCCTGGACCTCAGTAGTAAGGAGGTCAGATTATGGCAGCAAGGAATCCACACAGTAGGAAGTTGTTCATTTTCTCCCCTCTGGGGCTGTAACATTGTGTGGCCCTCCTACCTCTATGTCTGTCTGTTTATTACCCTGTTTTGTTCTATTAATTTTCCAATTGTAAAGCGCAACTGAATATGTTGCGCTATATAAGAAACTGTTAATAAATAAATATACTGGATAAGGCTGTAAATTAGGCTGTTTTATCTAGAATTCTTGTAAAGGTTTGGTAGTAGCTGTACAAAACTATGTCATTTTATCCTCATCAGATGGGGGAATTTAATGGTTTTCTCGCGCCAAAAAGTGTTACGGGAGCCGATTACTTATGATGAATGTCGCACCCAAATGCAGCGGGTTTGGACGCGTATAGCGGCTAAACCCATTCAAAGCAACGGGCAGGCTGCAAACTCCCAACTGTTCACAGATTTCATCTCGCCAGCTCAGGAGGGTGCGAGCATAACTAATGGGCCCCCGTGGCACTTGTGCCCAGTAGCATAAACAATTTTATAGCTCCCAAACACTTTAGACGGAAGATTGGGTGCCCAAAGACGATTGAATTCCCCCCAGAATGTCCTAAAGTGCTTGGTGATGGACTTGTGATATTTAAGGAGACATAGGACAATACCATAAGCGCCACTGAGAAATGAGAATACAAGTGAAGTTAGTCAATGTCCTCAGCTCCCCTGTCATGTAATATAGCGCACAGGATCCCTTCCACTGCTGGATAAAGAGGATATTGCTCGGCTTAAATAAGTATTTCCAAACATGGCTTATTTCATTAAAGTCCTTTGGTACTTAGCATTAATACTATACTCAGATTAATACTCAAATACATTCAAAACATGTTTTAATTACCTTGATTGTTAAAGTGCTTTTTAAAAAAATTCCTGGAAGCAAAATATGAAAGTCAATATTTGTCTAAACCGTTAGCCAGAGCACAGGAAAGTCCCTTGGTGAAAAGTCATTAGATTGGAATGGAATCATCTTCTAAGGACATAAGATAGTGCACCTGAAAAAGGGTCATGGCCTCATGGGGAAGGGCCAGGGAAGAGATGGGGGAGGCCAGGAGATGCTGGGGATAAAAGAAGAGGAAGCTACAAGTGAGAAAGATAATAAACAGGAAAACTGATAGGCCCAAACAGCGCCCCTGCCCTGCAGTGCCCTGTGCCATGGCATTGGTCGCACTACCCACGTTACGTCCCTGCATTCACTAAATACACATAGTTCTCCTGCTTGTGTCTACACCTGCTCAATAAAGCAGTTGATGGGCACAAGACCTATAAGAAATTAAAATAATTGGATTTAACACAGAATCAAATATTTATTTGATGTTTGAAAGACAAACATTTGGTTTTATGTTGAGATAACAGTTCCATGTTAAAAATACATAAATGTTCTAAATATTGTAGGACTGTGTGAATTTAAGTCTTGAAAAGACATCATCAGTCTCTGCAAGCAGCGCCTCATACATCCCCAATATATTAGCCTTTGTCACACACTGCACCGTCTCACTAGTCTGAACTGCTAAAAGTCTTTCAATGGGCAGTCCCAGGAACCTTTGCTCAAACAGCGTGCAGCTATCCCAGCAATGTACCACTCCTGAGACAGGCTGATAACGAGCTGGAAATAGATCACAAATTATTACAGAATATATAATAGAATGGGCAGTGTGGGCATATATAATCGAATGGACACATTATGGAGTTGGGTGCGTTGGGGGAGAGAGAAATTGTAAATCTGACAATCACAATGTAAGCATAAACGGAACATTTTACAAATGCAGCGCTCACAATGCAGATAATTGCTCAGATCAGATGAACTAGGTCCTGTTCCCTTAAGAAGAGTAGCTCATATACTTATATATATATATATATATATATATGCTTGTTCATGCTACTACCCAGTCAAAATCCCGAGCACGCCATTACTGGCGAGAGTTCGGGATACAATAGGTACAGCTGAATGGTACATGTGCTTCTGTAACATAGCTGGCAGGAACAGCAGGAGCAATATTTACGTGCTAATAAACTGCAGTGTGTGTATGAATGCATGGGCCACAATTTTTCATTATAATTAAGTGATAAAAAGAATTTAACACTTTATATTAATACTGACCCGGTTTTCAGCCAGGCCTGTTAATCTAATCATGGAACCTGGGGTAAAACTCCAGAGAGGGGTCAGAGTTACTGTATATAATGCACCACATCCCTCCAGGTTTTAGCGCAGCTTTACAGAATGCAGGATCTATTTTCAATAACCCCTCTCTTAAGAAAGGTGAACTGCAGAGTTCTCACCTATGACCAGGGCCCCCCACAATTCAGAACAAATGTAACTTGCTGGAACCTGCTTGGGGAGTGAATATACACTTTTCCAGCTCCCAGATGGGCCTGATTCAGCATTGCACGTATAGGCAATGCTGAACACAGATTCCCGATTATCGGGAATCTGCACGTGCGCAGGACCCATTCTGCAAATGTGCAGAACGTGTCCCTGCATGATCCCACGCAGACAGGCAGAGGCATTTAAGGGGCGGCGCAGGGGCGGCCGGTGTTCCCAGAAACGGGGGTGCATCGACCCAGTTTTCCGGGAGTACAAGGCCAGGGACTGCGTCTATGGCGTAGTTTCCTGGCCTCGCAAACCAGCCAGCCTGAGTAAGCCTCAGCTTACTCAGCTGGCCGGCAGCGTCAACCATCGTGACTAATGGTCGCAATGGTGATTCCAGCCTGTGACCTCGGTCACAGTGCTGGGATCGCAAATGTAGAAGGGGGGTGTCATACACCTCCTGCTGCTTTGGCATATTTACAAGTACGGAATTGCAAAGCTGCCTGTGTGAAGCTTTGCAATTCCATCCGAAGCTGAATCACCCCCGATGTCCAGGCTGTGAGGGCTGGTACATGATGGAACTACAAGTATGGGAATGCTGTTCTGATGGGGGGCATTGTCTATGTAGTACTGAGGCAGATTTACTTTACCACTCAGGTACACTGTGCTCATTATTTCCATTTGTATTAATTCATTAGCACCTCATTCAGCATATCACTTTTTTTTTTATAAGTAATTGAAAACAAGAAGTCCAGTCAATCAGATAATCTAGAAATAAATACCCAAATTCTACACGATGCTCTTACAATTTCTACTGCAATCCTGTAGATGCTCTTTTTCTAGTTGAAAGTACTATGGGCCTGATTCAGACCCGCTCGCGAGCGCACATCGCTTGCAAGCGGGTCGATGGTCCCCGACTGCGCATGCGCCACCTCTGGCATGCGCGAGACCCGTACTGCGGCGGCAGCTTCGTCGCAACGGGTCTTGCTACAAGACGGGGCGGCTGTCGATGCTGATTCACAGCTTGCCCCGTTTTGTAGGCGGGGAGGGGCGGTGGCTGTACAAACGCAGGCGTTCCCTTAGGAACGCCTCGCGTTTGTGGGCGGCCCTACTGACATCACTCGTGATGTCAGTAGTGGACTTTCTGCTCTATTAGAGCAGGAAGTCCACTCGGGCTTGCGAGAGCTGATACCCTACCACAAGGGTCTCCTCGCAAGCCCAATGCTCGCGATAATCGCGACCATCGCCAGGCCGCCCACAAAAGCTGGGGTGGTCACCCACAGCTTAGCGAGCGGCCTGGAGGCCAAAAAAAAAAAAACCCTGCCCTGATTCAGAGCGAGCGCCTCTGAATCAGGCCCTATATCCTGACATCTCCAGCACCAGCATCTGATGTCATTATACAACTAGCTGGTTGGAGGGCCTGCAGGCAGAGAAACATGACTGCATGCTGTATGCAGCAGCATGTGGCGACGGGACTACACTCCCTGGAACACCCAGTATCCAACTGCAGGAGAACCTTGGTAATCCAGAAAGATGGCAATGTGTTCACTGCTCCAATCAGGTGTGGTCAACTAAGGGGGCAGCAGTGCCATCATAGGCTGATACTCGGAGGCGGACACCAGCAGTTAATGATACAGTGCGTACATGTAATAAAAAGAAAGTGAAAGTAAATAGACATATTAATGAGTCAGTTTTTACTGCTGCAATAGGTATAACTGACATAAAATACCACCATATATTCAACATCCTGCATCTACCTGCTGTGTAACTACACATCCCAGCATGTCCTGCCACAGCTTTTCTATTAGGGCAAGGTAAAACTGTGGCAGGGCATGCTGGGATGTATAGTTCCACAGTATCTGGAAGGCTGCATGTTGAATAGGTAGTGTCTAGATTCCCTTCGCAGAGAGAACCCCGACGTCATCAGCTACTGTCCGACGTCATTCCCTACCATCCACATGGACATAGAGGGGGAATATAATCTTGTGGCGAGCCACCGTGCCCGACGCGTGGCGAGGGGACAACTTTCTTCTCTAGATGGCCTTTATGGGCACGGAACCGCACTACCGCCCTCACTGCACGTCACTTCTAAGTCCCTAGCGCAAAGGGGAAATAAACCATGTTGAATATCCCTGCGCTAAAGCTTGTATCAAACAGAGATTACATTTCCTCCATATAGGACTAATAGAGAAATAAAACTCCTTGTACCATATTATTACAACAACCTCCAGTTATTAAATACCTACAATAAAAATTAATGACAATGGCATTTAAAGAAAAAAAAAATCTATTTGAGGGAATTCCCTGGCAGCAAAGTATTGTAGCATCTCAGGCTGCAGACATGGCGGAGCAAGAATTATGGGCATTGCTCTAGGGACACATGATGTAGACAGAAGTTCACTGCCATATGTGACATTTGGGAGAAAAGAATTTGCTTCTGCACAGAAAAACTTGTCAAGATGGAACTATAATTTATATGTTAGAATTAATGTGTGTCCAGAGGTGACATGTACCTGGTATTAATAAACCGAATCCTCATCTCTGATGACTGGGATATATTATTTAGCAGTCTTAAGACCCATACAGAGGACTATTACAAGCCCTGTGCGTGGTGCTGTTACAGAAGTGACCTCTCTTTGGGCAGTATTAGGAGAGAATGCACAGAAGATGAAAGGCCATTTGGGGCACATGTGATTTACTGTGTATAACATAAAGCAATGGACTACGGGACAATTCACTCAGCACAGTTATAGCCACAAGCATTTGTATAGCCTCTCTCAGTGTAACATGGAATTTCCTACCTGCATTTGATTTTGATTGTTTGTAAAGATTTAGAAGTTAATTCTGATTGCACTGTGTATAGTAGAACCTGTAATGCCCATATTTTCAACTATTAATTGAGTGACAAATTACATAAGATTTTGGAAATTGGCTCAGCCACATGAATTAGCGTATATCTGACCGTGTGTATAAACTAAAAACTTTATTTAGGCCAGTCACCAGTTGACATTAAAAATGATGCGTTCACACTAGTAATAGCATGTAAACATGCTACTGGTTCCAGTGATCGCATTTACCCACTTCCAGTTGCAGTTGCGGATGTGTTCTTAATGCTGGTGGGTGTTGAAGCTGGATAATTGGCTGAGACAAGATCAGTTTAAAATTGGATTGCAGCGACGCCATCTTGCGACTGGCCGCAAGACGCCATCTTGGAAATGAGATTACAAGACGCCATTTTGCGAATGGCCACCTAAGCGCCATTTTAGATAAACTCACAATTTAGTACATGTGGCGATATTACTATTAGCATCATGCGATTGCATCTTACACCATTTCTCATACACACATTAATACGCACAATTGCGCTGTTAACTAGTCGCATATTAGCGAAAGCATAAGACCCTGTATGAAAACGCTGAATATTAGCTCCATGCACACACATCTGCCCCAAGTTAACTAGCGTCTTTACATCAAACCCCACATACTCACACATTACATATTCACATACAAGGTTCCATAAGCTATAAGGTATAAGATTCGAGTATGCACATTTATTTATCATTGCTAGGAAATAAAGGTTATTTCGTAACTAAGGTTTTATACGTGATAAGTAAGCCATGTTTGGTATTGTACTGATGCGTACTCTCTCAACAGTATTCCGGTAATATCGATGGAGAGATCGCAACATGCATTCTCAACTTATGGACCGCAGAGACTTCAAGCAACAAAATGTACATTATATGAACAACTGTTAGGATTTGCATGAGGCGGGAAACCAGAGTCCACCAGTTGTTAGAGGCTGGGCTGTGTCTATTTGAACCAACTTGTTAAATGCCTTGTAACATATGCCCTCTCCTTTAGGACCAATGGTATTAGCAACAAACTTCTCTATTGTGTTGTTTATTTCTGGGGGGTATAAATATGTGTGCTCTGACCCTGGGTTCCTAGTCTTTGTGCTGAATGCTAATTGACGAGGGGTTTCTTGCTGATGCCTACATCTGGACCAGAGAGCGCTGCGTATGTATAATTGTACTTGGGTCTGTATAATCTCTTTGCGCTAAGATTATATGAGGATCATAGCGTGTAACTGCTGTACTTTTACTTGAATAATACTTTGTGCTTTGGAACCACAGGTTCTAGGTCTGGAGTCTTTATTTACTGTATGACTGCATACGCAAATTAGCGTCATCCTTAGAGGTTTATAGGCAGGATATTAGAAGGTATAGGCAGGGGTATATAGAGGTTCAAAGGCAGTATCGTTATGGGTAACCACCATTGGCCTAGTTAATCCCTTGTACCTCCTTGTAGACAAGAAATACATTTTAAACTTTAAGTTTTCATTAAATTACACTGATTTTGCAACTAAAATAACTGGATAACATTAACCAGTTATAAATAATTAGTGGCAGAGTAAAGGGGAAAGTCTATTACATCAGACTTAAAAACTCACTGAACAGCCAGATGATTCACACAGTACTCTTCAAATCATTTAATACAGTGACCCCACAATTGTATTTGTCATTTAAATACCATGTCAAGACCCTTTTTATGTATGCAATAATTTTTTTTATCAATCCTCCTACAAATCATTATTTCCTTTTCAAAATCTGTCTGTAGACATGTCCAATATGACTGCCAGTCACACACAGAGACTAACAGCTATCAGCATATCATGTGATGGAAGAGAGGTGAACAAGAGAGAAAATATTACAGGGCACAGAGCAGACAAAGCTCAGAGGGGTTTTAAATACATAATGTGCCATGTGACTGTGGTTGCCATGGCAGTCTATGATACTGTGGAAAGTCTGCAGAATTATAAATCATCAGCTTCTTTTAGCCTGTTACAGTAACTCCTGGCAAAAAAACCATGCCTAATTTTTCACAAGATGGCTACTTTAAGTATTTTTTCTCGTTTTTATTAATTATGAGAAGGCAATCACTGTTGCTGGGGTAATAAGCTTGATTCTGACCAAGACCTTTGTGGATGTTCTCCCCAGTTTTGCATTGGTTTCCTCACGCACATCAAAGATATGCTGCATAATATGTAGGTGGTATATAAAGTTAATAAATAACAAAGGGAGATATGATGATATCCACCACCTATTATATGTTATATAATTGAATATATCCATCATTCAATATTACAGTGCAATTCTCATGCAGAAAATAACAGTTTATATTATATCTGAGAATCGAGCAATGTAAATATTTCAAGATTCAAAGACTAACAAAAACAGTTTGTTTTCCTTTCCCAAACTAATGGGTACTTGAAAAACAGACACACAGCACACACCTGTGAACACAGATTACTGCTAGAAAACCCAGACAATACAGCTGTGAAAGCCAGTAAACCACAGGAAAGTCTCTCAAACAGGTGCTCAATAAAGATGTCCTACCATGTACACGAATCATCACATTCTGTCATATTTTCACTGTAACTCATTTTACACACTCAGATCTGCTACAGGCAGACAACTCTCTAAATCAGTCGGTCAGTAGACCAAACACACAATGTAAAATGCTGCCTTATGAATAATTATTTTTATGAAACCCCTACAAAGTAAACAAAAAGTACGAAGGTTGTTAAAAATAAATAAATCAAATTACATCATTATTAAAACAAGTCATGTGATCTAAACAAAGCATATCAGAGAATCCTAAATTAGACTTCACCCACTCATCCTCCGATTACACTGTCCTGAGCTTGAATGGACAAGGACCATATTCAATTTGGAGCGAAAAGTCCGTTACCGGACTTTTCGCCGTCATCGCAGGTTTCAGGGTCGAAAACGTAACGTGCTCCTCCCCGCGTATCCCCGTATTCAAATCCAAATCGGCGGAAACGGGACCCGGCGAAACCGAACACAGCAAAAAAACCTGTCATTTTTGGGGAAATCAGCCTGACACCCCCCAAGAAATGCTCTGACCTGGGGGTTCACTATGGGTTCCCCCGAATAGCCCTGCTAAAGGTATTTGGGTTTTTTAAATGGTCTCAATAGGTGCTATTTAACATCTTTGAGCTAGTGGTGAAGAACAGTATTTTCCACAGTTTTTTTTTTTAAAAATAAGTAGTCTCTTCAAATTTGGGGTATATGAAAGTGGATGCAAGCATATTTAAAAATCGCTAAAGTCAAGCATTACAAAGCGCCAAAAATGCACCTTCAGCAAACACCTGCAATCAACAAAACACCTCCCCCATATTTGCAGACCCCTTCGCTAGTTTTTGAATTTGTACCCCCACTTTGAACTTTTTCGCCCACTTTTTCAAAGTGCTTTTTTGGAGTGTCCGTGTTTTTTTAAGAGTTTTTTTACGCAGTTAGCGTCAAGGGGGGTGTACAAAGGGTGCAGAGTGGTTTCCGCACCTCTACACCCCAATTCTGCACTTTTTTCCGCCGGATATTCATAGGCAAAACTTTTTTCGCCTATAACATCATTGCGTTTTCGCACCGGCGAAAAGACACTACAATTGAATACGGGGATAAGTGAAATCGGCGAAAAAGTTTTGCAGACAACGGCTTTTCGCTCCAAATTGAATATGGCCCTAAGAGTTTTTGTATAAAATGACTAATACTGCTGGACTAATTTCTGCAAACATTGCACCGTGTATTGTCAACAATAAAGAGTGATTTGGATTCCCGTCCTCTCACTTAGGAAGCAAAAATTAGTGTATTAAGCCATATTTTCAGACACTATCATCACAGGTCATGTCATTGCATCAGCCTACATCTCATGTGGAAAAATAACGTGTAATCACATTTGATTGAATCACTACCTTAAAGTGTCAACTAAACAGTAAATGTAGACCTTCCAGAGATCCCTGAAGTTCTGTCTGGAAGTGGTGCTGTATCTACTCACTACAAGCCACATGCCTAAGGCCAGTATGCCAGAAACCGGTTACATTATTCAATCCTTGTTTTTTTGAGTACAGTATTACTCTTGAAAGGAATATAGACTGCAGAGTAAACTCCAAAACAAGAAAGTAAATATAACATTTATAACTTCAGACAAAAGCAACTCTGGTCACAACACAGAATTGCCCTGAGCTAATAATAAAGGGCTTGATCCAATCAGCCACGATGATCTTGTGGGTGCGAGTCATCGCGTCAATGCAGTGGCAAACGCAGGATTTCTAGAGGGGGGTTTCCAAATGCTTGATTTTAGAGTGAGTGTGACCAGTCCATGAAGAGGGCAGAATTGGTACTTTGCCAGCTATAATATGCGCAATACAAAGTGTATTGTGTGTAATAATTCCAGCATATACAGGACCAGAGATCACAGTAAGCCATTAGATGCGGCAGTAGGACCATCCTGCCTGAGCTGAATTTTTTTATTTTAGATGTGGTCACCATTCCAGGTCATGGGAGCAATTTCAGGAGCCTGGAGGAGCAGCAGAAGAACCTAGCACTTCCTTGGACATATAAGTACATATTGGGCTCTATAGCAGTGCATCCCTTATAGTGCATGTTTTCCAGATCTCCTAGTTGGTGCACAGGTTATTTATTATTGGCTGAAACATGTTAAAAGATCCACAGGTGGTGCTAATTATTTCATTTGTGATACTGAGAAGAACATGCAGCACTAGTAACAATCTATTATATTACTATTTCTACTGTGGTCATGGTATGCGCTGGGGAGGGGGGTTTCCAGGCAGACAACCCCCCCCCTGCATTTGCCTATGCAATGGCCGCACTTTAGAGCAGCCGTAATTTGCATATAAGTACTCGCAGCCCCATAGGACTCAGAGGAAAATTATGCAAAGTCGGGCTCAGAGCGGGCTCCAAGGGGTGCGAGATGCGGGTCTATTGCCAGTGTTTTAACTCCATGGAAACGGCACATCTCACCCTTCGCAAACAATTGCATTGAGCCCATAGACAGATTTTTAATGATTGTCAATCTGTGATTCAAATAATGATAATAATAATAACAAATAAGGTGCATACACACACAACGATTTTTTGAACGATTATCGTTTAACGATATCGTTTAACGATAATCGTTTGAAAAAATCGTTCACTTTCTGAATCAAACGATGAACGATTATTGTTCATGCGCGTTCACGTTTGTTGTTTGTAGTTCAGTCAGACTTGTCAACTCAACAATTTTCATTAAGATAATATGCAAAAATCGTTTGTAGTTCATAAAAATCGTTCATTACATTTAAATGAACATAGTAAATGAACAACTTTAGTAAACGATTTTAGTTCATTTTTTCAAGGTAGAAAATCATTTACTAAAATCGTTCATTAACTCAATTGTTGTGTGTGTATGCAGCTTTAGGCTACTTTGCTGTAATAAATCTAGAATCTACTATGAATTTTTACATTTCATGATAGTTCTCCTTGAAGACACAGGAGTGTTGCACTACTTACATTGATACTGTTCCATGGTGGTATGTATAATTATCAGTCAAGGTAGTCACACCTAGATTTTGGGATTACCTCCTTACCACTTGTTTATGGTAGTCAGCCCTAAATATGATATTTTATTTCTAAGGTGCCACAAGGGTTCCTTAGCGTCATAGACAACAATATACAGTTCAATGAATAAACAGAGCGTCAGACATAGACAACAATATACAGTTCAATGAATAAACAGACAGTAAACCAATTGATATAGATACATAATTAACACCCTCAGAATGCATAATTACATAACAAGACTTAAGGTGAAAGGGTTCTGCTCAAAAGAGCTAACATTCTAAAAGGGCAATGGGGAGGGTCACTAATATCCCTTTTCCACCAAAATTCCGGGTCTGACCCGGAGTTGGAACAGGGTTCGTATCCGGATCAGACCCGGAATTTAGTCGGCGCCGACTCAAGATATTCCCGAGTCGGCGCCTCTCACACCGCAGTCGGGTCTGCATAGACCCGGCTTTCCGGCATGAAAGTGGACGCTTGGAGATGACGTCATCTCCAAGCGTCACTGAAGCCAGACCAATCGGCCGGCTTGCGGCGCACTGCAGGTCATCAAGACCCAGAGTGCGCCGTGCACACAGTAGGGTTTCACGGGCTACGCCCGTGTTAAACCCTGCTGTTTACCTGGGTTGGACTGCCGGGTCACTCGACCCGGCGATCCAACCCTCACCCCTTTTACACCAAGGAGCTGCCCGGGTTAACCCTGCAATAACCCGGATTTTAGCTCCGGTGTAAAAGGGGTATAAGTGGGTGTATTGAACAAAGCAGTGGGGTACAAAATGTGACAGTTATGGGGCCCATACACCGCGACGGATTGCCGCAATTCCTCATTGTGCCCATGGCGGGGTCGGAGAATCAGGGATATTCAGCATGTTCAAAAATCTCGATTCCCTGATCTCAACCTGATAATGGTCACAATCTGTGAGTCAGGGATTTTTAACATGTTGAATTTCCCCGATCCGCCAACGGCTCGCCGATCATCGATGGGCACCGGATCCTTGAGTCCTAGAATTTTAATTAATAGTTTCTGCTCAAATTCTACCTCCATCCGCGTATACCGTAGTTTTAAACTAAGCTAAGTAATCGGGCTGTAGAGGCTGACCAACATTCTCCTGAGAAATCAATCAGACTGTAAGGGGGTCGATTAAATTAAGTGGAGAGGAGTCGAACTGCTGTTGCAAAGGTGTGGACACGCGGCAGCTTCATTTCATCTCATACTGAACTCATCCCGGATAGTTCAGAGCTACCGTCAGTGCGGCACCTAATTGAATCGACCCCTAAGAGTAACAGAGTGTATCCTTTATTTAGGTGTTATATGTGATTGTTCTTTATTTGTGGTATACAAAAGTAATTGTTTAATTGATTATTTAATAACATGCTCTAGAAAAATAAATTCCAGTTCTCTGGGGATTAAACACATGATATACCTCCTTTAATGCTGATAATCCAAAATAATTATGTGAATGCCAGTGAATCTACACCCACCCAGACACACACAAAATAACAGGCGTCAGTTTAAACACTGCCTACAGTGTACACGGGCATTAACGCACTGTACCTATTGCACTAGGTTGCAGGGAGGCGCGGAGAACACGTATTGAAAGCTCAGTTAAAAGAGCGTACAAAGTTCAAGTTTTTGTCTTTACATTTACAGGCATTGTTTCTTCAACATATTTACAGGGCCTCAGACTGAAAGTTCAAACATGAAACAAATGTTCGCTGTCTGCTGATCCGACGCATCTTACACAATGCAGCTGGTGAGAGGTTTGAGAAATATTTACTGTAAAACTCAGAAGACGACACTGCCAACAGCTCCTTCTAAAAATGTAATTCTGAGTGCTAATTTGCTGGAGCACGCTGTGGCAGAAATCCTTTCTATTCTAGTACATTTCAATGAGCAAGTGACTGAGCAGCTGGGATATAAATTATGCCCTGCTACAAAACAGCACAGTACCATCCAAATATCGATGATGTGCTTCCTAGATTGTTTTGCAACATGATCATAATGTACTCTAAAGCTAAACATTGCATCGGAATATTTTGATCAGAGTATTTCAATGTTGGATGAAGTAAGAGAGAAGAAAAACAAACAGGTAGTTGGCAGTTTTTAAGACGGAAATATTTCCCACGTACATGTGCTGCAATCTGATTACATAGCAAATTCCAACTGCAAAGACACGGAAACATGTCAGGTATAGGTGCACATCACATAGCATTGTCTTATGAGCAAGTACTGTCCGAACTGGCCTAGATTAACAATGGGCCAGGAGCTACGGGATACGTATAATATGCCAGCGGACGGGATCCTGGACGTCGATATACCTACGCCGGAATTCTGACGCCCAGCATAATGCCGACGCAGCTATCCTGAAGACATCAGGATACCGACGTCGGCATCACGACCCCCGCCATTCCGAAGGTAAGTATACGGGTAAGTATTACTCTTAGCCCGGAAATGGGGGGGTTAGGTTTAGGAACCCCTAGGGGGAGATTAGGGTTAGGCACTCCCCGGGGAGGGTTAGGATTAGGCTTCGGGGAGGGGGGGTTAGGGATAGGCACCCGTTGGGGAGGTTAGGATTAGGGTGCGGAAAGGAAAGGGGGAGTTAGGGTTATACACCACCAGGAGGAGGTTAGGGTCAGGCACCACTAAGTGAGGGCTAGGGTTGGGGGGGGGGGGGGGGTGGATAGGGTCAGGGTACTTACTGCCCGTCGGGATTCTGGACCTACGGGCTTCCGGCGTCGGAATTTGAACCAGCAGCAATTCAGCCGCCGGCTATTCATACCCAACCCTACAGCATGACGATGACCAGCCACCAGCTGGCCACACGGTTGGCCAAACAGTAAAAATGTTATAATAATATTTCTAATTTCCTCACAAAATGATGCCATTTTTATACTTTGACATATCTAGGCAGACATTGGTTCCAGGCCCATGTGGCCCTTAATCCGGTCCAGTGTGTCAACATGTAGGAAACCAAAATTACCAGAGAGCGTTGTAGGAGCTGAAGAAGACCGATTAGATATGTGCTCACATTGGGTGAATTAAGTAGTGAAATGTGAATTGCCTTGTGTATTATTCTCATTTAGGTAGTGTTCATTCTAGCACCCTGAACCTGTCACAACCTGTCTTTCCTGCCTGGGGTGTCGCTCTTTGCTCTGGTACTTCTAGCACACACTGGTCTATATATCAGAGGTTTGCTGCATCAGTTGAGTGTGATAGAACAGAGGAGTGACACCCCAGGCAGGAAAGAGGCACTATATGGGTTGTGACAGGTGTAGGGTGCTAGAATGAACACTAATGGTGCATACACACAGTCGAATTTGATGAATGATGAATGATTTTTACAACGATTTGAACAATTTCATCAACGAAGAACGATTGAACGATTTCTGAAAGTATTAAAATGAATTAAATCGTCAAAATCTGACTGCAAACACAGTCGATGTCAGAGATCGTTATCTGACATGCTGGAAGGTACATCGTTAGTCGATGCATGCCCTACATGTCAAAGATATGAACGGTTGAACAATTTTTACAATCGTTATTGTTCATATCCGATAAGAAATCTGACCGTGTGTATGCACCATTAGTTCAAAGCCGTAACTAGTCTTTTTGGTGCCCTGTGCCAGAGAGAGCATTGCCCCATTTTTTAAATAGGGACATAAGATGGTGCACCTAAAGAAGGGCCATGGCCTCATGGGGAAGGGCCGGGAAGAGATAGGGGAGGCCAGGAGATGCTGGGGATAAAAGAAGAGGAAGCTACAAGTGAGAATGATAATAAACAGGAAAAGTGACAGGCCCAAACAGCGCCCCCTGTCCTGCGGTGCCCTGTGCCATGGCACAGATCACACTACCCTAGTTACGGCCCTGCATTAGTTAGGGCCAGTATGCATTTTTTGACGGTCTTTCGTTTGCAACTTTATGTAAATACTGCTACAAGCCCTTCACTGGTGCACGGCCATGCATGTCTGAATGTGCAAGGCCTGAGACGCCCACTTGAGTGTCTTTAGATGCTGAAAAAACACTTGGTGCGTCTTCAAACACAACCAATTGGTTGTACCGTCGAATATTGCACCAACCTCATGTTATGTGCAGAGTATGGCCTCCAATGTGAGTAATGAAGCATCTGAGCCTTCAACCACTTCAGTGACACGCCCCGTGACACTCCCATAACACGCCCATAGAATGGTATAACGGATCTTCCCTCTGCGTCCAAAGAGCCACCTTCCAGACACTGGGGTCACAGTGGGGTCTCAAATAGTGGTTAACAGAGTTGTGGAAAGTAGAGCTAGGGAATACAGTTTGTATTGAAGCCATGAGGTAGGAATATTGAATACTTGGTGGCTAAAGCAGTTTTAGGAGCCTGGAAACTTGTGAATGTATCAGGGAACCTCAACCTATAAATATTAACTTTGAACTTTTATGTATTTGTTTGATTTATAATATATTGCATTAAGCATCCTAACCCCTCAGTTTGCCGTTTATGTGTTATGCTCTCTCTAAGCAAGCTTCCTCACCCAACAGCAGCAGAGTCCACTGTATCCAAGATTAAGTTTGCACTATGCTCACTACCCAGGATGACTTCCATTGTACCTCACTGTCAGCTGTTCAGTCTGGAAGAGAGCATAGGTCACTGAAAGAATCCTCTCTTTCTATTGCAGAGAATTGGGGCAGAAACAAAACCTGTTCCATTCAAACTAGAGGCTGAGACCAAAAGACTATGATGTCTGGCTTGTGCAAAGTCCTTTTTTTAAAGTGGAAATACCCCTTCTCCATCCTTTTATGCTACAACAATAACCTGACTAGATAAAAGCAAATGCTGTATGTACACTGCTCTACAAACTAGATGCATCGGAGTGCCTGCTTTCTACTTTACTAGAAATGCCCTCTGGCTGTGCACACTTCTGCCACACTAATGCTGCCATTCTTTTCTGCAAACCTAAGCACCCAGCAAATCAAGGCTCATGGCGGATTTTCAATCGCTTTTGCGCAGCAGGCGATATACGCTCCATAAATGAACTCCGCTGTTTGTTGTTATGGATTGTAGGAGAAACTTTCACAGATATGTGACAGTGTATGTAACTTATGAATTATATCCTAATTGAACACATACTGAAGCTGCGCTAAACTCTAAGGGAGAGCCCAGATGACAGTGGAAAAACTAGTGTTGTCAACCGAATATAGTGAAAAAGAGCACCGCAGATGATCAATGTACTGTAAGAGCAGTTGCTCACAGACAGTACAGCCATGGCCAAAAGTTTTGACAATGACATAAGTATTGGTTTTCACATAGTTTGCTGCTTCAGTGTTTATAGACCTTTTTGTGAGATGTTACTATGGTACTGTATATTGAAATAAAATTACAACCATTTCATAAGTGTCAAAGCCTTTTATTGACAATTACATTAAGGTTATGCAAAGATTCAATATTTGCAGTGTTGACCCATCTTTTTCAAGACCTCTGCAATTCTCCCTGGCATGCTGTCAATCAACTTCTGGGCCACATACTGACTGATGGCCGCCCATTCTTACTTAATCAATGCTTGGAGTTTGTCAGAATTTGTGGGTTTTTGTTTGTCCACCCGCCTCTTGAGGATTGACCCTACGTTCTCAATGGGATTAAGGTCTGGGGAGTTTCCTGGCCATGGACCCAAAATTTCAATGTTTTGTTCCTAGAGCCACTTGGTTATCACTTTTGCCTTATGGCAAGGTGTTCCATCATGCTGGAAAAGGCATTGTTTGTCACCAAACTGTTCTTGGATGGCTGGGAGAAGTTTCTCTTGGAGGATGTTTTGGTACCATTCTTTATTCATGTGTTATTAGGCAAAATTGTAAGTGATCCCACTCCCTAGGCTGAGAAGCAACCCCACACATGAATAGTCTCAGGATGCTTTACTGTTGGCATGACACAGGACTGATGGTAGTGGTCACCTTTCCTACTCGTTTTTCCAGATCCCCCAAACAATCTGAAAGGGGATTCACCAGAGAAATTAACTTTACCCCAGTCCTCAACAGTCCAATCCCTGCACCTTTTGCAGAATATCAGTTTGTCCCTGATGTTTTTCCTGGAGAGAAGTGGCTTGTTTGCTGCCCTTCTTGACACCAGGTTATCCTCCAAAAGCCTCCGCCCTGTGTCATGTCAATAGTAAAGCCTCCCAAGTCCATTCATGTGTGGGGTTGCTTCTCAGCCAAGGGAGTGGGATCACTTACAATGTTGCCTAAGAACACGGCCATGAATAAAGAATGGTACCAAAACATCCTCCAAGAGCAGCTTCTCACAACCATCCAAAAACAGTTTGGTGACAAACAATGCCTTTTCTAGCATGATGGTACACCTTGCCATAATACAAAAGTGATAACCAAGTGGCTCAGGGAACAAAACATCAAAATTTTGAGTCCATGGCCAGGAAACTCCCCAGACCTTAATCCCATTGAGAACTTGTGGTCAATCCTCAAAAGCTGGGTGGACAAACAAAAACCCACAATTCTGACAAACTCCAAGCATTGGTTAGGCAAGAATGGGCGGCCATCAGTCAGTGGCCCAGAAGTTAATTGACAGCATGCCAGGGCGAACTGCAGAGGTCTTGAAAAAGAAGGGTCAACACTGCAAATATTGACTCTTTGCATAAACTTAATGTAATTGTCAATAAAAGCCTTTGACACTTATGAAACGCTTCTAATGTTACTTCAGTATACCATAGTAACAACTAAAAGGTCTAAAAACACTGAAGCAGCAAACTTTGTGAAAACCAATACTTGTGTCATTCTCAAAACTTTTGGCCATGGCTGTACTCCTAGTATTCCTGGGCCAGAAGGTACGTTTAAAGTTGGGTATACACCAGATGATATATTGGGCGTTTTGTTGCTTTGAGGCGAATCGGAATGACAAATTGTCCACATCATCCAGTGTGTACGCACTATTGCGAGCTCCCATGCGTCATTCATCACATCTTCAGATCTGCCTGCAGTGTAAGATCTCAAGATCAGACGAACAAAACCATGCCTCTGGATGCGGCGGGGAAACGATATATCAGGCAGTCGTACACCAGATCGTGCAGTGTGTATGGGTAGCCAGATATATCTAGTGTTCCCGCTAGGCTGTTTTAGCGGGCGCTGCACCCTGCCCAATTTTAAAAGGGCAAAATGTGCCCTGCCTTTGTAGCGGTGTCTCCCGCTAAAAGGGCCCGGCCTCTGCATTTCCCACCCGCGGATTGCAGTGTCCCGCAGGTGGGACAAGTTGTGGTGACCGATCACAAGCCAGGTGAATAGATGCCGTGCACATGAGCACGACATCTATTTACCATAAGGGGACAGCTTGGGGGAAGCCCAGCACCTCCGGAAGTGCTGGGCACGCACCCAAGTGTGATTATTTTGGTTTGTCACAGGGATACCCCCTCTCCCCCACTCAGCAAGCAGATAGTCCCCGACCCCTATGGGCCCTGCACTGCACGGAAGCTAGCAGGAACACTAATATCATGCCGTCACTGGGTACACACATCGTCTAGCGTGTACCCAGCTTTAGGCTTATAGATAATAGACGTCAGTCAGGTATGGGCAATAATTATACAGCTCAAAAGCCAGTCAAACAGAAGGTTATTACTAGGATGTTAGAAAGGAAAAGACCCACCAGACTATGGGAAAGCCAGAAAAATGTAGCCCTCAGCTATAGGCACCTTTAGGCACTGTCACAAAGTAATTTGTGATATAAGTCTAGAATCAGTGACGTGTCAGTCACATAACAGCTGTGAGATGAGACGCATGACCTTGCTTTGCTTCAATACAACAGTTTACATAATGGAAAAGGAGATAACTGCTCATTTGCAAATTGCTAGTCAACGGCTCGGATTACAATGACTTACAGAATTTGGTTATTATGGTTGAAAAATGATTTACATTTACCTTATTTACAGTAGTTTGTTAATTCTGGTTAATTTAATTAATGTGTTAATAATGAAGGTGTGGAGTTGTGAGGACCATTAGGTGCTATCTTTTTAAACTCATATCACCTTGTTATCCAAGAATTGTGTGGGCTTCAGGTTTTATGAGGACACCGAAAATACTGTCTCTTCGTAAATAATGCATACGAAAAGTAAAAGTACAACTTTGCCCAAACAAGACATTTTTTTTTTGTTGTCCCTGAAAAATGAGTGGCGAGTTCAAGAGGTCGAACAGAGCAGTTCAAACTCTGTAGCCTGAGAGAGTACAGCGCACCAGCATACTGCATAAAACATGGAAACAACAGTGTTTCAGCAAAGTAATTCAAACACAGGAAATGTAATTTCTAGATCTCTAGAACATTATAAAACTTCAGTCTTTTCTCAAGACCACTGAATAAAAAATGTAGGATTTAATCTTCGTTCCTGATGAGACGAACTGCAGTGTGAAAGCGGTCTGAAAGGGACAGGGATACTTTACATCTTAAAACTTTGAGAATGCTGATATTTTATTAACAAGTAAAAATAAAAGGAAATTATATTCACAAGTCAGTCTGGGGAATGGTCTAAATTCTTATTATATAGTCGCAATTACTAACATAACGTCGGCTCAAGTCCAAGACATTACAATTCACAATGAAATCCTGTGTTCTCAGTCCTTTCTGTGAAAACCTGACTAGCATTTTTATACGTCATTGAATCAATATCACTAAATGATCTGCTAAAGTAGTGTTAATAAGGACTTCATAATAAACTAGTGAATCAATAATATTTTTCTCGTGTACAACTGACATTAAGACTCACTGCACTCTTTTACTTAAAAATAAAATGTAAATTTTGTTTACATAAGTTATGTGCACAGAAAATGTATCTATGAAAACCAATAATTACAGCAATACATAAAAATGGCATAATGTACTTTCAGTTAACAGGATTCTCAAAATATGTTTCTGTGACCTTAAAGTGTACCACACCACAACGTGAGCCCTATTACAAAGGACACAGAACTAATGATAGGTAGACACTAGGATGACGGAGACCAATCCACCACCTGAGCAACCAACTGGTAAGCTATACACAAGAAATGTGAAACAGCACTAGTGGGTATTTCAATATTCACTAGAGGATATATATATATACTGCTTGGCTAATGTAAAAATATACATTTATTGATAAAATAATAAAACATTTATAAGGTAATAATACACCTTTTATGAAATTACTGAGGAAACATGAATAAATGCTCACTGGTGTGTATAAACCTTAAGTTGGGCAAATATATAAAAAGAGTACATTGCTCAAACTGACAGCCCCCACAATAGATATAACCTGTATGAGCCACTTTTTTCAAGATTGAATTAGGATCCTGGAGGTAGTTAACGTCCTCGTCTATTGTCCAGTTAGTGGAGGAAATTAAAAAGTACCCGATGTTTCCAATTAAGCTGCATTAGCAAGATCTCCTTGCGTTGTTCTTAACATGCAGCAATGGTGGGAATCCACGGGTGTCTCTCCTTGAATAAACTGGTCTGGATAATGTGTTGGTTAGTCCAAACAGTGGTTCTGCAGGTGGACTTCAGTGAGTAAACAATCCAGTAAGTATAGGGGCTCCACGCGTTTCTGTGCGGTAGTGTCCCACACCTTCATCAGTACTGGAGCACCTTCATCAGTATTGGAGTATATTCATCAGTATTGGAGCATATTCATTAGTACTGGAGCACCTTCATCAGTATTGGAGCACCTTCATCAGTATTGGAGCACCTTCATCAGTATTGGAGCACCTTCATCAGTATTGGAGCACCTTCATCAGTATTGGAGCAGATGATATTATTTGCTTCCAGTATAGATAGCACACCACTCTCAATGCCAACAAAGGCTGAAATTATAGATTCTCTTTCAAAAACATAAATGCTCATCTAAGTGTTCAGTTTCATTTAAGAAGTCTTTATATTTAATAAGTAGGCATGTTATTCTGTTTTTGAGCTGCAACTTAGAGCCCTATAGATGTTGTTCTTCAAATGCTGGAGAGCCACAGGTTTCCCGTCTGTTAATGCAACTGATAATTTATAACTCATTTGTACCTCTTCTCTTTGTTAATATACAGTATGATACTGCACACTTGAGATGTCTATTTCTTCCCAATTTCTGTGGTTGCATAATTAATACAAACACATTTTTTTCAACTAGCCCTAGCTGTGAAACAGCTGCTCTTATTTCCCACATTATCATCCGAACACTTGTGCTTTTCTAGATTGACTCTTGTCTGGCAGAAATCTTCAGATTGCAGAAAATAAAAGAGATAGATACCTGAGACAAGTACATATAGGGGAGAGGTAATATTAAGGTTATCAAAGATAACTACTTCTATTGTTCTACAGCTTCCTACACCGCTATGCAAAGGTTAATCTAAGCACCAGATAATATCTTTAGATTATGCAGAGTAAAAAGATGGATAAAGCCAGCCACAGACTGTGATCTATTATTATGGTTAGTGGCACTTTTAATGGAAAATTTAGTTTCAAAATGCAAACTTTTCTATTAAAATATACATAGGGAAATGACTCAGAAAGGAGCAGACCTACAGAATGTTCAGTACTTTGGCTCTTGTCCATAGCAAGAAGGGAAGCAGTGGCACAGATTAGTGAAGA
Organism: Taudactylus pleione; assembly: GCA_031769625.1. Lineage (NCBI taxonomy): Eukaryota > Metazoa > Chordata > Amphibia > Anura > Myobatrachidae > Taudactylus > Taudactylus pleione. The sequence continues at coordinate 11,425,608 of JAUIMM010000127.1, forward strand.
TTAGTGAAGTGTAGCCACTATTCCTCCAAATACATATCACACAGTGAATTTCTCACTACTGAAACATTATAAGAGATTGTGAGAAGATAGAAAAAACTATTTTCAGGTCAATAACATATTACTATTCATGTAAATAGTGCCAGCAAACTACTGTAAGTAGGGGCCCATTTATCAAAGTTAATTTGAGGTAAATTCCCTGAAAACACCTGTTTTTGAGGGTTTACCTCAATACTAAGTATCCCCCGGATGAATGAAGGAGGGACCGTAGCAGGTATCTCCGATACCTGCTGCGATCCCTTCATTGCCACCGGCAGCCGCCTCCCTCATAGGTTTCTATGGGGGATGCGATGCTGCCAAATGTATCAATATTGGGAATGCGAAGCATTCCTGATACTGGCCCCAGTAGCTAACGCTATCTGAAGATCGCGTTAGCCGCTGTAGTCTATAGGCACTTACCACATTTCAGCCAACGGAGGGATCTCCAAGATCCCTCCGCCGGCAATGGGCACCGCTCATGTCCAGTCCGCGGGACTGCGCATGCGCAGCAGACCCGCATGCACTCCGGCCACATCGCATCCTTTCGGAGCCCGTCTCCCTGCATGTGCCGGTCCATACATTCAGCCGCTATGATCGCATTTTGCAATGCGATCATGGGCGGTACTGGAATCCCTGATGGCATTGCAATATGCGATCATTAATAAATGGGCCCCGTAGTGCTTTACAACTGGTAGCAAACACTGTAATAAAATGAGTCTCGGCATAAACAAACAGACAAGGGGTTAAGACTTCCCTGCTCATAAGCTTACAATGTATAGAAAGATAGTTGATAAATGAGGTCAAATGCAACATATAGCATATTGGTCTAGCTAAACTGTCCTGGGCAAAAGCGCATAGTATAAGTGTGGTTGGGGACCCATGGCAAAAATATCTGTCGGGGCACGAGGAGGGGGGGAGGGGTAATCCCCTGTGCTGCAATGCGATTTTTAAAAGACTATCGGCACAAGGTGCCATGTAAATTACTGTTGATCTGTACTGTAGTGCAGGATTGAGCCCACTGCTGTAGCGCTCGATATTAACCTGGTTAAGTCCCAGTGCTATTTCCAATGCCCAGAGACATGCATAAATAAAAATCTATTTATGTATTTTTAGTGTTGAACCTTCAGCCTCGAGAAAAGCTAAGTCCGCGGGCTGCAGGGCTGTGCCAAGGGCAGCCCGGTTACAGTGTGCTGCAGAGCACTGGGTACAAGGAGAGCAAACTCCTGGTGCTCCCAGCTCAAAAAGAACCAAGTCCAGGCACTGGGAGCCAGCATTAATGTATATTCAGTACAAGCTTAAATAAATGTTTAATCTACAGAATGTAAATCTATTTTAGCAGACTCTGTGGAGCACTGCAACAGGGAGCATTAAGTCCCAGGCTGCAGTGCAGGCAAGGATTAAATCCAGGATCTGGGCACCAGGCATAGGGCCAATGTGAGGGTTAGGGGAAGATGTATTTTACATCAAATAAATATTTTAAATGTATTTTGTTTAAATAAAATGTCTGTTTTATCCCTGATGGTTCAGTAAAAAGGCTTCGGCAACAGCCAAAGGGTCGAAAGAAGATTGAATGAATTCAGGAGGTGCAAGGCACGCTAGGAATAGCATGAGACAGATACAGTTCTCAGCCAGGTTGGCACGAAGGCTTGAGCTTGAAGGGTAAGACTTATTGTCATGTTCTCAACCAAACTAAATATGTTAGGCACGTTGCTTCTGCACACTGGTGGAAATATAACTAGCCTACTTTTTAAAGATTCAATTAAAAAATGAGAACATCCGAGATTAAATTTCAGAAAGCTATTCAGTGATGCAGGACAATGCATACAGTAACAGATTCAGAGACGACAGACACTTTTGGGTGTCATTATCATAGAGGGGATACTGTAATCCAAAAGTGCACCTTAGTTTTTCAAGAAAAGTAGTATAGATAGAGGTGAGGTGACCAAGGGTGTAGTACTGAGCATTGTGGTAGTCCAACAGATGAATGAACAAGAGAAATGGACTGAACTTACAGGTAATATGTGGTATGTGAATAGTAACTAAAGACAGTTGTACTTTAGATCAGCTCTGAACTTATACTCTCACATAATCAGCATAACACAAATATAGAAAACAAAATTAGTTCTGTAGTGTCAGGACTCGAACTGTGTCTTTTTATAAAGATAAACTACAGTTGCCGAGTTTCCGCTGTAGTCGCTGGAGTATCCTTCCGGGCTGCGGGCGTTCATCGCATGGCGTATGCAGAGTTAAAATGATCTTCTGTTCCATGGGCATCGTCAGCTTTCTGGGTTTCTGTGATTACTTGGTCTCCCACACCTGGTTTCTTTCTGAATCACATGTTCTGAACCTCCGGTGGATACATGCATGTGGTATAAAAGTTTGTCACTAACGGAGCAATCTTGTCTGTGCAACGTTACCTTCAGATTTTCCTTTGGACCTCCCAGATCCTCGCTGTGCCTGCTGTATACTGTGGTCCTTCCAACGCTTGTACTATTTCCTGGCCCAGCTCTGCTACTGATTCTTGGTCTCACTACTGTGTTCATCTCAAGCAACAGTTGTCAACTGCATCATAAAATCTCAACCCCATACCAGATCTCAGTCACATCTTGGGGCCCAACCCCTTACCGGATCTCAGTCACGTCTTGGGGCTCAACCCCATACCAGATCTCAGTCACGTCTTGGGGCTCAACCTCATACCGGATCTCAGTCAAATCTTGGGGCTCAACTATATACCGGATCTCAGGCACATCTTGGGGCTCAACCCAATACCGGATTCTCAGTCACATCTTGAGGCTCAACCCTATACCGGACTTCGACCACGTCTCGGGGCTCAACTCCGCACCTGCCCATTGTGTGCTATGAACTTTGTGCTGTTTGGACTTGAGTATATCCTCTGTCCCTGAGATTCAAGCCATGTCGGAGTAAGTACAAGGATTCTTCTTTGTGAAAAAAAAAAGATGGAGGACTCCGTCGCTGTATCGACTTCCGAGGTCTGAATGAGATCACAGTAAAAAAACAAACATCCTTTAGCTCTTATCACTGAGCTTTTTGATAGGGTCAAGGGATCACAACTTTTTACCAAGCTTGACTTAAGGGGAGCTTATAACTTGATCAGGATTAAAGAAGGTGATGAGAGGAAAACTGCGTTTAATACGCGAGATGATCATTATGAGAACCTTGTTATGCCCTTTGGCTTATGTAATGCACCCGCAGTGTTCCAGGAGTTTGTGAACGAGATTTTTCGGGATATACTTTACCAATTTGTTATTGTCTATCTTGATAACATTTTAATTTTTTCCAGGAGTCTTTCTGATCATCGTATTCATGTTAAAGAAGTGCTAAGCCGTCTCCGGGCCAATAAACTTTATGGTAAGATCTCTAAGTGTGTTTTTGAGGTTCCGGTCATACACTTTATCGGGTATATTATCTCTGGCACCGAACTTCATATGGATCCCGAGAAGCTTAAAGCCATACAAGATTGGGTCTTGCTCACTTCCTTGAAGTCTATTCAGAGATTTTTTTTCTTTGCTAATTATTATAGGAAGTTTATTAGGGCATTTTCAACTATCGTGGCCCCAATTACTGCCATGACAAAAAAAGGGGTTAATCCTACAGTGTGGTCCCCAGAGGCACTTGTTGCCTTCCAGACTCTCAAGGATGCATTCTCTGCAGCTCCTATTCTGGTTCAACCAGATGTTGAAAAACCATTTATCTTGGAAGTGGATGCGTCTGCTTATGGAATAGGAGCTATGTTGTCCCAAGTTGCTGCAGACGGAAAAACAGTATCCTGTGGGTTTTTTTTGCAAAACTTTTCTAGCGGTGACAGCAATTATGCCATCGGGGATCAGGAATTACTAGCCATCAAATTGGCTTTAGAGGAAAGGAGATATTTGCTGGAAGGTGCAAAACATCCACTCACCATTTATACGGATCACAAAAATTTGTTATATTTAAAAACAGCTCATTGTTTAAACCCACAACAAGCTCGTTGGGCACTTTTTGTTCCCCGTTTTGATTTTGTTCTCAGGTACCATCCTGGGTCGCTGAATAAGAAGGCTGATGCTCTTTCTCGCCCAATGTTCGAGGAAAAGGAACAGATCGAAGATCAAAGGTATCCTATAATAAATCCTCTGGCCTTTTCTTCAACTTCCATTTCTCTGGATCCAGCTCCTGGGAGGACATTGGTTGCACCTGAGTTACGAGGTAAACTTCTTTCTTGGGCTCATAATTCGCGTTTCTCAGGACATCCCGGGGTTCATAAAATGTACACTTTCTTCCAACGTTCATACTGGTATCCTTCTATGAAAAAAGATGTTCGAGAGTTTATACATTCTTGTTCCAAATGTGTACACATAAGTCTCCCCGTCAGTCTCCAGTGGGTCCTCTCCATCCATTACCCAGTCCTACTCAACCATGGACCCATCTTTCCATGGATTTTATTACAGACCTTCCCAAATCCAGGGGATGTATGGTTATCTGGGTAGTGGTGGATCGGTTTACCAAAATGGCACATTTTTGTCCTTTGGCACGAATTCCATCAGCCACTAAACTGGCACAAATCTTTGTCAAAGAGATATTCCGTCTTCACGGACTTCCCTCTGAAATAGTTTCTGACCGGGGTGTTCAGTTTGTCGCTCGTTTTTGGAGGGCTCTGTGTTCATCTTTACAAATTAAACTACAATTTTCTTCCGCATATCATCCTCCGTCGAATGGACAAACCGAAAGGGTGAACCAGAATTTGGAGACTTTCCTGAGGATGTATCTTTCCTCTTCTCAAGATGACTGGATAGATCTCTTACCCTGGGCTGAGTTTGCTCATAATTTTCATTATTCTTCTGCTACAGGTGTAAATCCATTCTATGCCAATTACGGCCTGCATCCTCGGATTCCTGAGCTTCAATCTGTTCCAACAGTGGATGTTCCAACAGCTAAGGCTACTCTCCAACACTTTTCTGGAATCTGGAAACAGGTACATAAGTCTCTTAGAAAAACCTATCATAAATACAAAATTTTTGCTGAGAGAAAACATTCAGCTATTCCTAAATATTCTGTCGGTGATCGTGTCTGGTTGTCTACTAGAAATTTGCGACTTTAGGTGCCTACTATGAAATTCGCTCCCCGTTATATTGGGCCTTTCCGTATTGAGAAAATGATCAATCCAGTGGCATGTAAGTTACAGTTGCCTCCAACTATGCGTATACCTAATTCCTTTCATGTTTCTCTGCTTAGATCATTGATTCTTAAATCGATTTCATGACAGCTTGCCTAAAGCACCTTCCGTATCGACTTCTCGAGGAGTGGAGTTTGAGATTGATAAGATTTTGGACTCGCGTAAGCATCAAAATTAGTTGCAACATCTCGTAGACTGGAAGGGTTATGGTCCAGAAGAGAGGTCATGGATAAAAAGCTCTGACGTCTATGCTCCCAGACTTATAAGTAATTTTCATTCCAAATTTCCTCTTAAGCCTGGTGGGTGTTCGGAGACCACTCAAAAGGGGGGGGTACTGTCAGGACTCTAACTGTGTCTTTTTATAAAGTTAAACTACACTTGCCGAGTTTCCGCTGTAGTATCCTTCCGGGCTGCGGGCGTTCGACGCATGGAGTATGCAGAGCGTTAAAATAATCTTCTGTTCCACGGGCGTCGCCAGCTTTCTGGGTTTCTGTGAGTACTTGGTCTCCCAAACCTGGTTTCTTTCTGAATCACATATTGTGAACCTCCAATGGATTACATGCATGTGGTATAAAAGTCTGTCACTAACTGAGCAATCTTGTCTGTGCAACGTTACCTTCAGGTTTTCCTTTGGACTCCTCCCAGATCCTCACTGTGCCTGCTGTATGCTATGGTCCTTCCAACGCTTGTGCTTTTTCCTGGCCCAGCTCTGCTACTGATTCTTGGTCTCACTACTGTGTTCATCTCAAGCAACAGTTGTCAACTGCATCATAAAAGCTGAAGCCCATACCGGATCTCAGTCACATCTTGGGGCTCAACCCCATACCGGATCCCCAGTCACATATTGGGGCTCAAACCCCCCCTCAGGTCTTACGGGTTTCCTCCTTTTATGTTTCACACATCATGCTCTTCTGGTCTCCTGTTTCTCCACCGCATATTATGTCAATATCAATGTTGAACTGTTATATATTTACGTGTATATGAGCCTTTATTTCTTTGTTGAGGCCTGATTTCTATTGGATCTCATTATCTATCCAAATATGCTTGATTATAAGATCGGGTCGTTTTTAGTCTGTTTGTTTGTACTGGCAGCATATACCATTTCTGGTATTTTCTTACTTTTGTATAATTGTTTATTTGGGAACCTACGTCCGGCGGTTCAAATCCTGACGCCGGAAGACCGGCAGCAGTGAAGATCCCGATAGGTAAGTAAACGAACTATACCTAACCCTCTTCCCCCTAACCCTCCTTTAGGGGTGCCTAACCCTAACCACCCATCCCCACAGCCTAACCATTACCCTCCCAGGGGGGTGCCTAGCACTAACCCCCCCCCCCTGCAGCTGTCAACGCCCGCGCCCGGCTTACCTTCATTCGGTATGCCGGGCGTCGGCCTCCCGGCATAGGGATAATGATAGACGTCGGGATTTCGACGCCCATCATTAGTTCCCTGTCGGGATTGCACAGTCGGGAAGCCAGCGGTCGGCATTTCGACCGTCGGCTTCCTGACTGCATACCATTTATTTTACCTGTTTTCTTTTAAACAAAACTCTCAATAAAATAATGAGATGTGGAATTAGCAGATTAGAGGGGGAAATGCAGAATTTGGGGAAATAAGATGTAGCAGATAGATAAAAATTGTTTATAATTATGGGGACTGAGATTTATACGGGTACTAGCTGTTGCCCACGGCTTGGCCCACAATGATATCGCTTATGTCAAAAAAAATTTTCTAGGTGTTCTAGTTGTATTGCTTTGCATAAGGGCCCCGTCGCGGGAGTTGCCCACATGACCAGCAGCGCTATACAAACTGGTGGTAGCAGCGCCTACATCCACCTCTCACACCAATGTCTATGTGTGCGCTGTGCACAGACTGCTATGTAGCCTATCCTATTCAAGTGAACACGGGCCCAAAGCTCCTGTCCACCCACCAATTACCGGCTGCGGCATGGCGCCACACCGATCGCTTGCATTGATGAAATCAATAAATTTGTTTTTTGTTTATTGCTCAGCTTTAAGTTGATGGATCAAGATGAAACAAAATGCAGGTTATTTCTAGGAGTTTCCACTACACAATGATGCATTTTTAATCGGTTCAGTAGTTTTTGCGCCAACTTGGAACAAACAAACACAACGTTCTTATAATATTAGTATAGATGAAGAGGCTGGGTCGGTTTAGAATGTGAAGTGGAAAATACAGATGATTAGGTAATGATCAAAGAGAGTGAAAGTACTGTTCAAACAAAATAAGAAATTTAATGAGAAAGAAGGAAAACAAGATCAAGGCTATCCAGTTGTGTAGGGTAGTCGCTTCACTGTGAGAGGCCAGGTTACAGAGCAGTTTGGAGGAATTTTGAAATCACACACAGTATGTACTTCCAACGATAGAAACAGTAAATAATGATGGAGCAGTTGGTAGGACTTTGAATGTGCAGGATACAGAAGCAAGAAGAACAACCACATTTCATTGGGGGAATTCAATTCCCAACTTCAATGCGTTGTGCTGTTCCTAAACAGTACTTTGCATCCTGTCGGCATTGCAAGCTTTCTCTGGCACTCATTAACGGTGCGAGGGAAAACTTGTGATATCGAAACTACCGTAATTGGCTGATACTTGCACAGCCAAGCATTGTGGCACATCATGCTGAATTGAATTCCCCCCATTGCCTGCTTACTGGCCTGGAGGTGTGGGTGAAGTGTTGTGACAGGGTTGTAATTGAGGCAGTATCTGATTTTGGAAGCCGTGGTTTTTTAATTGCCACTGCATTGAGGTCATATGAGAGAAAAAGGTCAGGTATGGAGGTTAGTTTGTAACAGACAGAGCTTGCATTCTATAGTGCACATTTAAACAATTTGGGGGCACATCTAAAGGACCTTGAAAAATGACAGGAGACAGGTTGTGCATTTGATGTTTGCTGGATTTCTAAAGTGTTCAGAATTAGAATAAAACCTGGAAATGTGGGGGCTTGGATGCTTGGACTTGGTGATATATGTCTGGATACTAGAAGCAGGACTGAGGTAGAGCAGATGATCATAAGATTTAAAATATAGTTTTTTGGCCCATGGGTATGGTCTGATATATATCAACAGTCATAATGTCGCCGTTCATCATGTCGATATGAGAATGTCAACATGGTCATAATGTTGAGAATTGGCCATGTTGGCATTCATCATGTAGACACACTTGAAATGTCAACATATCGTCCCCGGCAGCGACTAACCAGCTCCTGATGGCTGCAGCAGCTACAGTGTGACTTTTGGGTCCTGGCAGTCATGTGACTGTCACTTCCAGGTCAAACCTGTGGTCCTCCAGTGCTCCGGTGAGTATTAGTTCCCTATCCCTCCCTCTAGTGCCCATCTCCAACATTCCCCTCCACCGCAGCCTAACCATAATCTCTGCCGCAGCCTAACTCTAGCCCTCCCATCCGTAGCCTAACCCTTATGTCAACAGTCTGAAAATTTCAACATTTCAAAATGACAATGTCGATGTCATAACTATCGACATTGTGGTGTCGACGTTATGTCAAATTGTAAGTGTCGACCTAATGATTACATACAGGTAAGGAACAAAAGTACTCGGGATAATACTATAGTGGGATAAAGAGAGCATTTACTAAACATTATGGGACTTGATAGGGGGTTGAGAATGAATGGCAAGGGACCAAGGCAAATAAACAAAAGGAAGTAGATAGAAATGAAATCAGCAAGTTACATTGTCCATGGAAGTGAGATGGTGAATGCAGTTTCTGGATGTAGCAGGAACAGATTGTTGCTTGCGCTCCTCAAGTGTTGTTCTAGGATTGTTTAACTTCTTGTTTAACTGTAAACTCCCAACACTCAGTAATTGAATCACTTAGCAAGGAAATCAGAAACCCATTCACCCCAGCAAATGCACATCCTTAGGGATATCTGATGTTTCCCCTTAGGTCATATGAATTAAATGTCATTCCTACAAAGCACTGGAAATTAACATACTGTACGGTTTAGGAACTATTCAATGGGACAATTTTTATATCCCCATAGAAATTTTAGTAAAATGATCCTTTACTTTGGTGCCAACAGTCATTTAAGATTAATGAGATAATGCAAATTATTATCAATCTGCTTCTATTTGTCCCTGTTTATTGAAATAACATACCTCAATATTCCTACTTGTACAAAGAAATGACAGGGAGACACAATTGCAGGAAGCTGTCACTCATCTCCCACGCGACATCAGAGTGTTGTGTCACATAAATAGCTTTGTGCAAACAATACGTTCTCTGTCATTATCACAATTGCCATAGCAGAGATGAAACCTAAAATAATATTAATAACAGATATGTGTTGTTGACAAGCTCAGAGCAATGACCCAAAAAAAGGGAACAGATGAAGCACTGGCATTGCAATGATTTCAGAATGTCCCAGTCTGTTCCAAAATGTAAAATGAACATCAGTCAATGGAAATGTGATGTATTTTTTTACAAGTGATTACAATATGTGGATGTGTCAAACCAGCAATATCAATGTTAGTAAAACTGTGTCCAAAGCGGATGTCCCAGACTACTCTAATAAAGGAAGAGCAGACTTACATGGGATTTAAAAAATTAAAAGCCACGAATTAGATCAACTGCTAAGCAGGGAAATAAAATGGCCCTTTCTCGGTCTGTCCCCCGCAACACATGGTGACTTCTGCAGCAACAAAGTGTGTATTGTAGTGTTAAACATACACAAACATGTCTGTTCAATGAACTATCTGACAGAAGGTGCCAAAAGACAGATCTCCCAGAGATGATTTCAGCATATGCTTACAACTTGGAATACTCCACTGAGGTTTAAGCCCACCAATGCTCTGTATTTAAGGTTTAATCAAAGAAATGATACTGCTGTACTAGATTCAAGCACTATTAAAGTGCAATAGCATAGGATATTTAAATATTCTACCCATAAACTCCTTTTGAGATCTCTGCTGTAAAATTTCAAGAACGCAGTGCATTATGGAACTAATGCTGCTGATATATTTCCGGGGCTCAGCAACCTAGGGGCACATAGACGTAGCACAGGTGGCTCCCGCAAGCAGAGACCACTTTGAAATATGCTGGACAGACAAGAGAGATGCTACTAGTGCAAAGCCAAGACACTTTTCAGCACATCCAGGGCGATTTGTAAATTAGGTCCAGTGCCTACTAGCCAGGGTTGGAAAAAAAAAAAGTTTTTATTTTTTTTTTTGTTTGTTTAAACCGATTTTTATTTTTGTTTAAACCAGTTTTTTACATTAATGTTTAAATGCAAAAAAATTAATCTAGTAATGTATTTGAAACCTTGATCAATAACGTTTTAATGCTTTCTAATATTAACAAACCAAAGTTATTAGGGTTTGATATGATTTTTTTGACATCTTTCATAACACCAATTTTAGACTAAACATAATTAAAACATGCAAAAGCACTTTTCAGAGAAACACACAAACACAAAAAAAGGGGTTAAGCATTAGAACTGGAAATGTCACTGGCATTAAACATTTTGAATAAAAACACTAGTTTAGAGGCCTTTTCAGTTCCCAGTCTATTTCGAAGCTTCGAATGAACTAAACCGAAAGAAGAATAAAAAAATGATTTCGACACTAGCTGAAGATGCTTGAGCAGTCAGAAGTTGTTAAATTATGGGAAATACATTGGGGTTAACTTTTTTTTGCTTGTCCACCATTCATAAGATGTGACACCACAGAGACTAAGCGGTCGATTCAGAACCAGACGCTAAGCCGCAACCGCTCGTATCCAAAAGGGGCCGGGTATGCAAATTCTGCAATCGCACTGTCTGGTGTAAGGACGCCCTCCATGTCTTAGAGAGCGACGGCAGAGTGAGCGCACGCCGGTCTACAGACGCCGACTTTTCTTTCTCAGCACACGTCATCTCCAGGAAGTGTATGATTAATCAGTAACATAGAGAGCCATCGAAGCTGCTTGCAGCCCTTGCGGTAGACCCTACCCCACCGCAAGCACTGCAGGCTGAAATACAACCAAGTGACGTGTACAATGATGCTTCCATGCTAATCATGCACACCCATAAAACTCAGTTTTGACGCCCAGACATGCCTGCTTTCGCAACACCACTCCCCCGTTCACAAGCACCTTCCACTGTTACCACCCACCTACGGCGCTGTCACTCAAAGTAGTGCTCAGTCTTTGTACTACGAGCCCACTGCGATGCATACACAAACAATCGCCCATAGCGAGCGTTCGCGGCTTAGCGTCTGGGTCTGAATCAGGCCCTAAGTCTTTCTTTCTAGCACACATCTCAATAGGACTGAAGTTTTTTAATTGAAATACAAAGGTAAACATGGAGATTAAACCATGAGGTGTTTCTCTGTATATTGCCTATTTTATTTGTTGGTGTATACTCTTTAAGATTGAACCATAGTTTAAACCAGCCAACCATGCTACTAACCAAAAAAAAAAAAAAAGTTAAGCACCAATACAATACTACCCTGATCTCCACTCTAGCTGATAGGGGCCTGATTTGGTGGGAAAATTATTTTTAACAAGTACTAGAGAAAAAAATTTATATATTTTTTTTAATGAAATTATTTTTTATTAGCTGAAATATATGTACTTCACCTAATTCACTGTGTGTTATATTTTCTTGACATTCATAATGTCTACGTGATCATAATGTCGACATTGACCACGTTGACATTGATGTCAACACTGATGAAATGTCGACATGATTAGAATGTCAACAAAATGGTCCTGGCTGTCATGTGGTGACTTACCTGGTTTGGGGGGTCCGGTGGCTCTAGTGGTCAGATGATGACTTCTGGCTTATTCTGCGTCACCTACGGCAGCAATTTTTACTATCCCCTAACCTCCCATCTAGTGCCTAACCCTCCCTTCCCATAGCCGAACCCTAATCCTCCAACTAGTGCCTAACCCTAATTGCTCCCTTCCTGTAGCCTAACCCTAATCCTCCACCTAGTGCCTAACGCTCCCTTCCTGTAGCTTAACCCTAATCCTCCACCTAGTGCCTAACCCTAATGCTCTGTTCCTGTAGCCTAACCCTAATCCTTCACCTAGTGTCTAACCCTCCCTTCCTGTAGCCTAACCCTAATCCTCCACCTAGTGCCTAACCCTAATGCTCTGTTCCTGTAGCCCAACCCTAATCCTTCACCTAGTGCCTAACCCGAATCCTTCACCTAGTGCCTAACCCTAATCCTCCACCTAGTGCCTAATACCCCTTTTCCACTGGCCAAAATACCTGGGTTATTGTCGTGTCAACCCGGGTAGCAGCTCAGTGGAAAAGGCTCCTAGGAAAAAATCCTGGGTCGATTGACCCAGCATTTCTTCCCAGGTCTGAAGCAGGTTTTTACGCGGGTAAAACCCTGCTCAGGCTCAGTGGAAACGGGTAACCTGGGTCTTCCCACCCGGGACCCATTTATCGCAAGTTGATTGGCTGTTATTTGGAAGCGGTCTGTGACAGCTGTCGCCGGGGAAGGAGAGATTACAGCCTCCCCATATGGTCCAGACCGTTCCGGTTTTTACCCCATCCCCGCTTCATACGGGGAGGCTGTAATCTCTCCCTGCCTGTCTCCCAGGTGACAGCGGTGACATCACAGCCTCCCGAAAGTACAACCCCCCTCCCCGGGAAGGACCCCTCTCCCCTGGTCTCCGGTCCACTCTGGTCTGGCGTTCAAGGGAGAGCTGAAGTCTCTAGTGCTTAGTGATGACATAATCTCCAAGCGCCAGCACTGCACCAACCCAGGATATTCCCGGGTCGGCACCGCAGTGGAGATGGGGTAATCCCGGGTCTGACTCGGCTTGGAACAGTGTTCCAAATCCTGGGTCAGACTCAGGATTTTGGTGAATAAGGGGTATAACCCTAACCCTAATGCTCTCTTCCTGTAGCCTAACCCCAATTCTCCATCTAGTGCCTAACCCTAATGCGTTCTTCCTGCAGCCTAACAATCCTCCACCTAGTGCCTAACCCTAGCCCTCCCTTCCTGTAGCTGAACCCTAATCCTTCACCTTGTGCCTAACCCTAACGCTCCACTCCTCTAACCTAACCCTAATCCTCCACCTAGTGCTTAACCCTCACCTCCCTTAGTCTAACCCTAGCCTGCCGACTAACCTTAAACCCCCAGTAGAGAATGTCAGCATTTCATATGTTGACATTCTGCAGATGCTGACATGTCGACATTACGGTGTGGACATTATGAATGTTGACATTATAACTGCATCCCTTTATTAATATTCCACGCATACTGTACATATCATCATAATCATCATTTTCCTGCAGCGCCAAACAGTGATAATTACAAATCATACCAAAATACAGTTTCAAATAAACACAGAACAAGTACAGACAAGGTTGATGAGGGGTGCATACGTGATGCAAATGGTAGAGAGAGCACTGATCAAGAGAGCTTATATTATGAACCTTATGCAATATGCCAGTTATGGTGCACTTTAGTAAAATCTTATTGTATTCAATGTTCATCTCCTTGTCCAACATGTACTCCGTCACCATTCAACATCATAATGCACAGTTGTAAACCTCTTGCAAACAATCCAAAAGTTGCTCAGAATAATTCACTGGAGGAAGTGGAGAAGCAGGTTTTTCTGGATCAACAAATCTAGATCCGGAAAAGACAAGAGTAGTTTTGTTTGCTAACAATGCCATGAGTAAGTACAACTGTGAGTATTTACATCATCAAATACGAGTGCAGGACACTTTTAAACTGAATATAAAAAAAAAACACCTTGTAGGATGATGCTCTGTGCTGTAGTGTGTAGCTGCTCAGTATAAATTTAGCAAACATCAAGGAAAATAAACGAGCGCTAAAAGTGAATGAGACAGCAGAAATATATAAAGCATAAAGGATCACTCCATACCAAATCATCACAGCTTCCAACCCGACCATCTCAGATATTCATGAAATTTTGTAAGATGGTAGACGACATAAAGTAACATTCATATGTAAAATTATAGCCCTCATGGATACACGGTGTTCATGCTACAGGATTGCAAACATGAGAAAAAATTTAAAATTTATGCTTGCAAGGTCAACTAAAACAAAACATAACTTTGCTTCTATTGTGGTAGAACTTTCATGTTGGTCTTTTGCCGCCCCCCCCGGAAAAGCAGACAAGTCTCCCGGCCGGCTGCTACCCCCCGTTCCATGGACCCCCTTGCAGAACCCACACAAACCCTCGCAGCATGGCGGTCGATGCCCTCCCGGAGGCAAGCATGTCTTGTATCACTAGTTCTCAATGCAGAAGCTGGTTCACCATAGACTGTTATTGTACCATCGATGGTTATCACCAATGGTGCCATCGAAGGAAAACCACCGATGGCCATCCCTAGTACACAGAGAGAGACACTTGTCAGTTGCATGGTTAGTGCAAAAAAGGGTTCAGCTGCCGTACTTAATATTTGTTTTACTCCTGTTCCCAAAGGCTTGCCAAAATGAAATTTATACCAAAGTTTTAAATGTATAACATACTGTATGTACAAAAAAATTAAATACTTTTTTTTATATTCAAGGTCAAAGGTCACATCATGTGACCTTGAAATGTAGAAGTCAATATTTAAACATAAAACTATATTTTATGAAAACTATGGTCCCTTAGCTTCAAAACAAGCCCAACAAGCAAGTTCTACAACAATTAGCAAAGTTATGATTAGTTTTAGTTGATCTTGCAAGAATAAATATTACATTTGTTGTCATGTTTGCAACCCTGTAGCATGAACACCGTGTATCACTGAGGGCTAAAATTTTACATATGAAAGTTACTTTATGCCGCCTACCATCCTACCAAATTTCATGAAAATCTAAGATGGTTGGGTTGAAAAGTTACTTTTTTGTGATGATTTGGCATGGAACGACCCTAAAATATATTTATAAAAATGTACTTAAAGTTTATAGTCCTTTTAGGACGTTTTTGTGGGAGAAATGCTGGTGCGGTATGGCATCTGGAAGTTCAGCGCATGCAGCCGCGGCGCCCTTTGATAACGTCAGATGCTGGTATAGCACAAAGCCAATACAGCTCTTCCACAAAAAGGACTACAAATATTACGTCCATTTCCCTGTAAAGCGCTGCGGAAAATGTGTGCACTATATAAATTACTGGTAATAAATAAAATAAATGTTTATAAATATATTTTATGTTTTCTCATTCACTGTTAGCGCTCATTTCTTTTCCTTGACATTTGCTCATTTTATACTGAGCAGCTAGCTAGACATTACAGCGCAGAGCATCTTTTTTGCTTTTCTAAAATCCAATTGTTTCTACTCCACTCAAAACCCTCCTTACAATCCAAGAGCTTAACTTTCAAATATATGTAATGAATGTGCTTAAACCAAATTTATGAATTTCACTTCAAAGTAGAAGTACAGTATATGACAGAACTCACCACATCTTGCAATAACAATGACATATATATATGTGTCTTTATACCAATAAATCGACATAGCATAAAAATGCTCCATATTGTTTGGTGTCAGCAGCTATTACAGAACCATAAACCTGAAACCATCACAAAGAACCAACTAGTATAAAAAGTTCCAAACCCTGATAGAACATGATATTTCTAATAATTCAGCCGGGTAGATTTACATGTGATGCATCAGTGAATAGTAGTTATACAAAGTACCCTCGCCCCACACGCACATTAGGGGCTTGATTCCGAGTTGAAATGGTCGATGTTCCTTAACGGAGCATGTGACCTAATAGCTAAAAAGTCGCACAGTCCAATTGAGAAGAACCATCTCAGGAATGTATTAAAAATGTATTGGGCATCCCTGGGCCGTGACTGAAAGGTGGCTATTCAGACCCACGGAGATGCACTGTCTTTATGGACGAGGTATGGGAGTCTCTCAGGTGTGTTGCATTACTGCCAGCAAACCCAGACACTTAATCGCTTACATCGGAGGCAATACTCTGATGGAGATTCTGTGCCTAGCATGCGGCTGGTGTTTCCGATGGTTGTGTCTAAAGACGTCCCAGTCCTTGCACATTCAGATGCACACTAGTATACCAAGGTAAAGGGCTTTTACTGCCATTGGCATAAAGTCTCAGACACAACTACAGCAAAAGATGCTAAAATCGCAGAGGCCTGATGCTCAGAATGAGCCCCTGGACGGGCCAGATACTTGCATAATGTAACACACTATTAAGTAAAACACTTACATTACAAAAATAATCTAAACTGTGCTACGGATGTTATTTTGTATTTTCAACTTAGTCATTTTGTGATAATAGTTGGCTTGACAGGGCACACCCCAGACTCCTTCTAAAAGTCTTTCTGGAATTCGGAATTGTAACACAAGGCTAAATATAGCACTGACAGAAACACAGAGTGGCCTGGAAAACCACAAGTAAAAATACGAAACTGCATAAAGAACACATTCATGCAACTTTTTACATTGATGTAAGAACTGTTTTCCCAGCAAGCGAATATTATTTCTCTGAGTCTGCCAGGTCAAGTCCATGTTATAACTCATCTCTTCGAAAAAAAATTGGGAAAAAAAAAATGTATTAGTGGTATTAATCCTACAAGCTAAATAACTGTAGAATGGGAGCTGCCTTGACAATGGCTCTCAAATATGGCATCAACAGGGCTGCGCCTCTAATGAGTCTAAATCAGTGGTATTTACCATGTTGGTAGGTTGAATAATGCATGCAATTTATATAATATTTAGGGGGGTATTCAATCGTTTTTGGATGCCCGATTGCCCGTCTAAACTGACGAGGCAATATTCAGTTGTTCCAGATTTTCACACGCTGCGCCAAAATAGACCAAGTTTTGCCACGTAAAAAGGCTAAACCTGTCTAAAGTACTGCTTAGCGTGCATGAACGGCTGTTTCTGCGCCCAAAACAGGGACTTTTCGTTGATTTCTGCTCGGCACCTCAGGAGGGTGCAAACAGAGATCATACATTCAGCCCATCAGCAGAAAAATGTAACAGCTACGATGGGCGCGTAAAAGACCCAGGGTGTGCAAAACAATTGACTTCCCCCTTATAGTCCCCACAACTATGTTGTTGGTTGTTTGTGTATGAGATGAGAGGTACAACATCAGGGAGCAAAAAGGCAAGTTATACCCCTAGGCAGAATTGCACAGCATAGTATGAAAGTAAAGAAAATATTTATAGGAAATTGGGAATATTTTGCACATTAAAAAGAACCGTTTTGCTGCTAGCCAGCAATTATTTATACATTTAAGTCAGGAACTTAGATATAGGACAGACTTTCTTAAAAATATTGCAGCATCAAGTAAGCAACCCTTAGATCTTTTCCTAAGAAAAGAAAAATAAAACTGTAAAGTTCCCCCTCAAGTGAAACAAATAAAATACATTTTCCTATAACGCCACTTTGAAGAGTAGACATCTCTAGTCAAACATCCAGCAAAACACTGATTTTTTTTTTTTTTCTTCAATATTTTAGATGCATTGTGTAGACTCATATGCTGAAAGACAAAGGATTCCAAATAATACATTACGGTATGTATTCATTTCTATGTAAGACTGACTTTCATTTTAATATTAAATATCTTAAACACATAATAATATAATCCAGTTACTTAGAAAGAATGTAAATAAACTATCAGTTGAAATTAATTATCCTGATGCTTTAAAAGAATGTATAACAGTTACATTTACTAGACCCCCTATTGAAATGTATCATTCAATTAGATTAATTTAGATTTAATATGTTAAATAGGTAAATATAATTTACCTGCAAAAGTTATTGACCTTCCCCATTTATGCAAACGCTGATTTATTCACTTAATCTTCATTAATTATCAGTGGGATAACAGACACATTATTTTGTTAGTAGAGCATATTGTTATGCCATTCAGCACAGGGAACCTACTTCATGTTTGCTTTCACTAATAGGTATGTCTCCCTTTTAATAAAGTTTTGCCACTACACTGCTTATGCCAGTAGTTTCCAAACTTCGTGCTGTGGGGCACATGCTGGGGTGCCACAGGTTGGTGATCCAGGACCAACTCAAACAATTTATGGTCAATGTGATAAACAAAAACAGTGCTGGTGGCTGCCAATCATAAAATGTGTGGATAACAGAAGCACAACCCTGCCCACCACCACATAAATGCACATAAGGATGACAGGTGAGCACAATTGACTTTAATCATTTTTGCTGAATTTCTCAATGAGAAACTTTTGGCCTGGGTGTGCCGTGCAACAAATGCTCTAACTCTAGGGCGCCGTGATTCAGGAACGTTTGGGATCCACTACCTTTTGCTTTTGACTGCACTTTGTCAAAGAGAAGTTTCTAGTCGTCTCCTTCACTTTCCATGTAACAGGATACATACCTCTTTAGCTGTAACAAGTTTCTAACACAAGCAAAACAATAAAATTAGCAGGACCTTGGTACAAAACTGCAAGCTAAACCTGCTTACAATAGCAGGGAAAGGGTGCTAACAGGTTATGGAGAACCATTTCACTTAACATTCAGGGGGCAAAATTTACTAAGCGGCGGATTCTAAGGAATTGGTATGAATTACCGTTGGACCCCTAGCCGGCGGTTCAAATCCTGACAGCGGCTGGCCGACAGAGGAGGAAATCCCGATCATCCCTAGGTAAGCATAAACTAACCTATTTTTCCTCCTAACCCTCCTTTAGAGTGCCTAACCCTAACCTCCCCCCTGTGCCTAACCCTAATCCCCCCTCTAAGTGCCTAAACCTAACCCCCCCTTCCCCACCGCCTAAACCTAAGTCCCCCGGGGGTGTGCCTAACCCAAACCTCCCCCAGAGGGTGCCTAACACTAACCCTCCCTCCCCCTAGCCTAACCCTAACCTCCCGGGGGGGTGCCTAACCCTAAGTCCCCCCCCCCGGGAGCCCTAAACCTGTTATTATTGTAATTTTTCCCAGGGAGTCATTACAGCTACCAAGAGGTTGTTTTAACAAGAAAACTAAAGCTTGGCGACACTTGCAGATATATTGTTTGTTCGATCAACGAACAATATATAAGTAGTGCATCGGTGGGTGTGTCCGCTCGATATGTCTGTGAACTACATAGTTCAGACATATCAGGTCAGCGCTGCAGCACAGCCGATGCATCAGCATGTGTGCATGGGCAACTTGTCAACCACTTGTACACTGGTCACAGAAGCCGCCGACACTGACATTATTTCCGGTTATTGTGGCCAGGCATGTCGGGCAGCAGATTGGTAAATGTATATGCACAACTTGTTTGTGCAGAACACTTACCAAATTAGTGAATCAATAGGCCCATCGAGCGTCCGGCTGATCCATCGTTCAGGTGTGTAGCCAGCATTAGAGTAGCGACACCTACTTAGAGACAATGCAACTTAAAACAAAGTAAAGTAGAATCTAAATTGTATTAATAATGGAGATATCTTTTAAACATTGTCATTCTTTCTTGTAGAAAATGTTGTTTAATCCTTTACCTTATCTAGTAATAACTAGCAATATCACAGATAGATAAGTGATATTCGGTATCTACACAACTATGGTAGCTAGCGGAAGCATTATATTATACATAGACCTAAAATGAACATTCCACAAACGGACTTATCCTACATTTATTAAACCTAAAAAATGGTCAGTCCATGTCAAAAGATCCAGTGCAAACTACCTTACCATTTACTTTTATTCCCTGCAAATATTTAATACTATAAGAGATTGCCTTAAATATACATTTATTTTTTTATCGCAAGTAGTTTTTAATTTATAAGAATTTGAAAAATGTAAAAAATCTGCAGATACCGGTCCAACCAGGGCAACAACTGTTTCACCCCCTCGGTGGTACTGCTCACACCTCCTAAGTTACAGAAGTGTGTGTGAATATTATATTTATAACGTTCAGTTTTGCCTACGTAATATAGGCCACATAGGCACAGACTACATATATATATATTGGATCTTACTTTTTTGTCCTGAATGTGGATACTTAATGGTGTCACCATTAATCGTAAAGCTACATATAACACATCTTAGGCACTGATAGTAGGGCTGTGGAGTTGCTATGCCAAACCTTCGACTCCTATATTTTAATACTCTCTAACTCGTTCATAATTGGCAAATGTATTTTACATGCATTTTTTCTAGACTATAATTTGAACCTTAGGGCAGTGGTTCCCAAACTTTTTTGAATCATGGCGTCAGAGCATTTTTTCCATGGCACCCTTGGGCCAAAAGTTTTTTTATTGAGAAATTCAGCAAAAATTAAATGAAGTTAATTGTGCTTATATTTCACTCTTAGGTTCAATTATGTGGTGGCAACAGGGCTGCTCTTCTTTTTGTTGACATATTTTTTGACTGGCAGGCACTAGCACTGGCTTTTCCTATCACACTGACACTTTGGGAACCATTGCCTTAGGGTAATTTATTATGTTCAATACTGAGAAAATCAAGGTTCAAATAGTAGTTTAGGTGATGAGAGAGTAGAAAAATACATGTAAACTATGGTGGGGGGGAATTCAATTCAGCATGATGTGCCAGGAATATAGGTCAGAAATGTGATTTCGCTGGTAAAAGTAATCTCCGCACAATTTTGCAATTCAATTCCAAAGTCCAAGACAAGTTTCACAGCAAAACGCATTTTTTTTCCCCTTGCAGCACCAGGAGGATGGGAAAAAACTTTATCTTTAAGTTAAAAATGCCGGGACACAGTACAGGACACCTCTGAAGATAATCAGGCACTTGGAGGCATTTAAATAGCACAATATGACCACTATTAACATGACAGTTTTCAGATGAATGCCTCTAAAATGTTCAAAAATGGGGAGAAAAATGAAGGACAGGTGTGTGAGAGTGCTGCATTTATGGGACAGGTGTGTGAGAGTGCTGCATTTATGGGACAGGTGTGTGAGAGTGCTGCATTTATGGGACAGGTGTGTGAGAGTGCTGCATTTATGGGACAGGTGTGTGAGAGTGCTGCATTTATGGGACAGGTGTGTGAGAGTGCTGCATTTATGGGACAGGTGTGTGAGAGTGCTGCATTTATGGGACAGGTGTGTGAGAGTGCTGCATTTATGGGACAGGTGTGTGAGAGTGCTGCATTTATGGGACAGGTGTGTGAGAGTGCTGCATTTATGGGACAGGTGTGAGTTAAAAGGTTTTTTCCAACAATTTGTAAACTTGTCTTAAAACACTGAAAAAGGACATTAAATAAAATTTTCTGTATCCCAAAATACTGTACAGTCTTTAATTTGCTGAAAACCACTCGCTGCCTACCATTTTTCCCACAATTACTAAAGAATGTAAAACTCAATTTGACACCTTTTAAGAACATCCAATACTGTACCTTAAGGCCACTAACGGCCTTCTAATACTGTTCTGCTATGTTATTTGGCACCTTTGGGGGTTTCAGGGTGATTTCCCTACTTTTTCATCCACTTCTCCCTGGTCGCATATTGTACAATTTACGCGCGATATGGCCTCAATTCCCGACAATGGCCATTTACAATTCAGATGCAAGAGGTGAGGAAGCGCGCTTCATGAAAATTAGTACCTGTCACAGCGCACCTCAGTCCGGTGATCGCTAACCGGTTATGGTAGCGCTGGTCCCTGGGTCATGAAGGGTCTGCTCTGCGGGCGGGTGGACATCTGGGCCCAAAGGAGTGAAGTCAGCCGGCGGTGGTCTTGCTAGCAGCCGGCTTTCTCCTGGCCCCTGCAGTCAGCTCCTGGCCCCTGCAGTCAGCTCCTGGCGGTAATTAATGGTCACGGTTCCCATAGAGACGTGTGCGATGCTTAGTCCAAGATTTAAAGGTAAAGGGTGCCTTCCCGAACTCATCTCCCTATAAAAGGGAGTGTCTGAGCACAGACAGGACCCAGAGTATTAGCTCTCATTCCAGTGTTCCTGTTCATAGCTTGTGTTACCTCATCTGTTAACTTGTTCCTGACCTTGGCTATTCCCTGACCTGATTTCATCTCATCCTTTGTATGTGCCTAGTGATTTCTGGTTTTGACCCTGCTATCCTACGACCTGATATTGCCAGTTCCTTGGAACCTAATCTGCCTGCCATGTAATTACCCGTTTGGCTGACTACGCTTCTGAAAACCTTTGGACGTCCAGTTCAATTGCCAGTTCCATACTTTCGAACCCAGACAGAGGGCCCAAACTTACATACAGAGGGTCTCTGGTAAAAACCACCAGCACATTTGACTCTGCACTCCTGTTCTGGGTATCATCCAAATCTCATAGAATGGGTCAGCATCCACATTGTTCCGCTGTGAATTGTGACAGTTGCGATGTGTACGATATTTAAGTTGCAAATTCACACTCCCAAACTCCCACTGCATTGAATTAGCCCCTATTACAGAAGGATGGATTAATTATAGTACACTAATTGTGACGACTGCATGTGGTAACTGGTAATTATCGCAGTATCATCGGTAATAGTAGCATGAAGTAATTATTGTAGTCTAGTCATGGGTGATGGTGGAAGAAGCACGGGGTAATTATAATAGCATAACACATTATTTTGCCATACTCTTCTTTGGACAAAAATAGTCCTTAAAATATTGAGAGAAATAATTTAGTTCCTCCAAATGTAATGACCACTTTTACTTATTAGCTACTGTAGAATATATAACAGTACGGTAATTAAAAATATTACATATTCTCCTGTAACTAATGCACAATGCTTCTAATCCTCACAGCTGCTGTACTAACATTAGTTTAGGACACAACCTATTGCTGGCCTGTATTATACCGCTACCAACATTATTAGTATCATATTATGTGTTACTTACACTGACACAGAGGTTGCTGTAGATCAAGGATGGGGAACCTCAGGCCGGGGGCCGTATAAGGCCCTCAGAATCATTTGGTTTGGCCCTCTGAGCTTTTTTCTGCTAGCCTCATCTGGCTAGCAGGGAGCCTAGAATGACACCCTGCAGCCAGAATCTATGCAGCAGTGCTGCCTGGAGCATCCTTAGGACGCTTCAGACGGTCACAACGCTGCCCTTACAGCTCCACGGAGCATCCTGATGATGCTCCGGGCAATGCGGTAATCACCGGCGATTGTGGCCCCACCCCGTTTGATGCCACATGGAGGGGGCGTGGCCTGCACCGGATCCACTAATAATGTTATATATATCAAAATGGCCCTCGGCAGAAAAAAGGTTCCCCACCCCTGCTGTAGATCATGGTTGGAGAAAGGACCTCACTGACGTTGCAACCACGTGTCTGCTTTGGCAGTGCCAGACTGCTCCAATGTTACCATCCACGTTCCTGAAGCGTGGAGAGCCTAGTGAGCACACGAGGGAACACTTTTGGCTTCTGTTCGGAGCCTTGCCCCTCCCCCTTTGGTCGCGGATCACGTGGGTGTGACATCAGAGGTCCTTTGCTGCACCAAATTCTAAAACATAACCCTGACACAGATCAGTCTGGACAAGGGACACTTTCATTTTACTATGCAGTTGTTTTTTTTTTCTATTTTGAACCAAATTTTTTATTGTTTTCAGAACAGAGTATAAACACTGCTGTGCTGGTCCTTGTTTTTTTGTTTTGGCTTGGTTAACACTTTATTGGCTTTCTCCTCCTGCCGTTTAGCATTTCATTTCTGTAAGATAATGATTAGGATGATATGTTCAGAGACACATGAAATTGATCCAAAAGTGTCGGTGAATGATGAATCATAAGACGCATAATTATGTGTTAATGTGATTACAGATATTTATATACTATAGCTGAAGTACCCGGCGTTGCCCGGGTTAAAATTTTCAAGTTATTAAGTTTTATTATGTGATATTGTCCAATTCATTCAGTGGAAGGTCCAGAACATGCTCCCTGGGTCAAATTTCTGCTCAGCGCACTCCACCGCAAGGTCCGCCCGGGACCCCAACCTCTCCAGTAGGTATCCCAGACAAACTGCAATCCCTCTGAAGTTTTCATCCAAATCCATCCAGTGGAAGGCCTAGAACAGGCTCCCCGGATCACAGCGTACACCAACAGAAGGTCCGACCGGGACCTAAACCTCCTAGTATGTCTTCTGGCATTCAATGTTACCACTCTGTAAAGTTTTCATCCAAATCCATCCAGTGGAAGGCTCAGAACAGGCTCCCAGGGTCAAAGTTCTGCCCAGCGTACACCAACGGAAGGTCCTAATCAACTGGACCACCTCTAACTGGTTCCATCCCATTCGGTGCAGGGGTGTCCGAATGGATAACCGGACAAACAAACAAAACAGACCAATGAATTTTAAATATAAGATAAGTTTTTGTTTTGAAGCTGGAGTCAGTACATTTCTATCAACTCCACCCAAAATCGTCTCTGACGCCAACTCCACAGCCCTAATAGCACCCTTACTTAGCCTGTTCTAAAAAATTATTAGAAGTGCAGTAAGCCCAGCTAAGTGACAGAAGGATTTAACTGGAAGAGAGGTATTAAAATGAAGGCCTGCAAATATAATTGTTTCCATTATTTCTGTACTTAAAGTAGATGCTAAATGGGAAAAAAGGTGTAAAGCCGGGTACACACTAGACAATGCCATCCGATCCGGCAGATCGGGTGTGCATGTTGCTGACGATACGTGCTCCCGCTTGTCGGCAGCATCATCGCCCATCGAACCTGCATGCAGATCCGACAGGTGATATTGTCAGTGGGAACCATGCTGTCGAATGTAGCATGGCGCCAGCTGACACGCCATTGCGTCCGGCATAAGCAAGTATCTACGCACTTGCCAATGCTGGGACCCGCGGCACGAGACATCAGCTGGATACACATCGTTAAGTGTGTAACCAGCATAGGTCAACAGAAGTAGTAAATTGAACAGATGCGGAAGTTAAAATACTGCATTTACTATCGTACTGTACATTACATAATTCAGACTTCACTCATATAATATAAAAATAATCTAGTGGATTATTCAGCTTTGTGTGTATGAAAAATATATATTTAAAATGCATAGGAGGATGTTGGTGTAGGTTCTAGATAATTCTAATGTACAATATATAACTTCCAGATACTACCGTTAACCAGATAATTAACGGTAGGAGGTCTTTTCCCCATACCTTGAGGAAGATTCTTTCAGAATCGAAACGCATTGGTAGAGGGGACACAGGATTCATTGGATGATGGTATTTGGGACCTTATTGGACTGATTTAGGAGCTATATACTTAGTGTGGAAGTCCGGGCCACACGGTGTAATATAGGATTCTTTTTCATCTGGCCCGCTTTTGGTCCTATGTGTTCCAAGTCCCATTACATGAACTGTGATACTTTTTTTCTTGTTTAATAAATACTATGATACATTATATCACTGTGGAATCATTCACCATATATGCGGATATATATTCTTTGGAGGAATAAGTTTAAAGATTTTGGCAATAGATTACATTTTCCTATCATACTGATAAATATACCCCTAAAACTTATGACAACCTTTCAGTGCTTTAGTGTGATCTTCAAATACATAATAAATGTGCAAGTTGACAACGTCTTGAGTTAATTCTTCAAAAAGGTACTTGGTCTATAAAGGCTCTAAATCAACTATACTGTTAAAAAGAAAATAAATTGAAAGGTACATACACTCACACAAGCACCTCACTGTAATTTAATAAAACTGAATCCATGGGAACTTTCTGCTTAGCTTAGCACTGTACATCTGCCAGAGTATATTGACAATGTCTGCAGAGCTGTGTAAAATAATATTTAGAACTAAAATTGTGAAAATTATGTGCGACACCAGTGTGTGTATATTCTACTTCCGGTTGTATTTATTTACTATTTAGAACCCGTTTACTAGAAAAGCTTGGCTGCTTCTGTGCTAGGAGGAATCCATGCGGCTTCAAAAACTCAGCTCGTAAGAGTTATTTTTTCTGGCTCATTAAATGTTAACTGCGTCTGTAAAAATATTTATCAGCAAAAATTTACTTTACTGAAGCTTTCCTAGTAAAATCTGGGCCTGATTCAGAGCCGCTCGTAAGCGGCCGCTCGTTCGTTCCGAGCAATGTTCGCACAACTGCGCATGCGTACGGCTCTTAATACGCATGTGCGAACCAGTCAGTGCGGTCGAAATTCATGTGCTCGCAAAATAGCGAATGCCTGATAATTTGAGTGACAGAATGAGGCGTTTGTTGGTGGTAACAGGGGAAGGTGCTTGAAAACGGGGAGTGGAGATCCGAACGCAGGCGTGCTTAAAGGTCAAAACGGGCGTTTTAAGGGTGTGCATAATTAACAAAGCAGCGTCATCGGCCACGTCACTTGGTTGTTTCTTAGCCTGAACTGCTCGCATGATTGCGGTAGGAAAATCCAACCACAAGCACTGCGAGCAGTTCATACGCCTTTCGATGTACTCGATTAATCAAATAAATAGCGGAGATGACGTAGGATGCGAGCGGCCAGGGGGCGTTTTTTACAAAATAGCGAGCACATGTTTCGTTCGCTCGTTCAGACATAGAGGCGTCAACAGACCGCAAAGAGCGAGCACTCTATTTAAATATCCAGCCCCTTTTTCTGAACGACCGTTCGCAAATAGCGTCCGGCTCTGAATCAGGCCCTCTGTGTGTCCATTTTACTGATGGCAGACATTTAAACCCAAGGCTGGCATTTGGAAAGGGCAGGCATAGCATCATGCTCCTCTAGCCCACCAAAGTCATGAAGGAAGACAGATATGGTGGGCACAGAGTTATAAATGTGCTGGGTACATGACAATATGAGGGGTATTGGACTGTGCCTTGCACAAGGCTGACAAAGCTTGGCACTGGGCTGTGTATTGTTGGCTTTGAGCTGTGGAAAGAATTAGGGTGATATATTGGGCTCATGACTTTATATGGCAGATAAGGAATTATAGTGAGCATGACCTAATGTAGTGGGAAGAACAATGAGCAACGTGGGTACTGGATATTAATTGTGCATTAAGCGGACATACATGGCACAGAACTATGTGGTAGACATTTGGCTGTATGGGGGGGTTGGGTATGGGAACCCGGCGGTCAGGATGCCGTTGGTCAGAATACAGACAGCGGCATCCTGACAGTCAGAATCTCGACACCCTTCGGTAAGTAAGGTAAGACTAACCCTTACCCCTACCCATCTATCCTCCCCGGTGCCTAACCTTAACCTCCCCCCTCGCTGGTGCCTAACCCTAACCTCCCCCCTCGCTGGTGCCTAACCCTAACCCTCCCTCCATAGTGCCTAACCCTAACCTCCCCCCTTAGTGCCTAAGCCTAACCTCCCCCTCCCTGCTTAGTGCCTTACCCTAACCTCTCATCTTAGTGCCTAACCCTAACCTCCCCCTGCCCGATGCCTAAGCCTAACCCTCCCCCTAACCTTTGAAACTTACCTTCAGGATGCCGGCGGTCGGGATTCTGGTGCCGGGATTCCGACACAGTCAGGATTCTGGCGCCTGTATTTTTACCGTCGGCCTCCCGCACGCCGGTTAGCATGAGGTTGGACACATGGGGGCACTTCAATTAAACGCTATGTGAATAGCGCTAGGAAGTAGTTCCCAAAGATATTCAATTGTTTCCTTTACGCCCGGCACTTAGGCAGAAGATGCCAGTTAGCGCACAGTAAGCTGGGTGTTTAGGCACGCTAATCGCCATTTTCTGACTTAAGTGCCGGCCGCGCTGTTGATAGGGCCGTGCTAAGCTGAAAATCAGCATGGTGGCCGGCACTTTAGTTGGGCTAACAGAGCGGTGAATTGAAGAGCTCCGGGAACTCCTCCCCAGGGCTATTCAGCATGGCGCTGAATTGAATCGCCCTCATGCAGACAAAAGTCAACTATATACATCACTGGATTCTGCATATCACCCTCATGCTCACTAAAATTGAATACCAACATTTTACAAAACTGTATCCACATATCAACATAATGAAAGGAATGGGTATGAGGTGAGTGTAATTGTTATGTTAGGTATATACAGACAAATGTCCACTATATACATCCATGTGTACTGCATATTAACCACATGCCCACCACAGTCCAATACCAATCTTTTAAATCATCTCAGCCTAATAGCAGACATGGGTGTACTGTCTCTGAATCAAATAAAAATATTTGCTACAATAATTGCACATTTCAGTTATAACAAAATTCTTCATTTGCAGATACAGACAAATGCTTTACCAAAAGCTAAAGGTTCACGTTCATAAAATCGGATCAAGAAGGCACAGATATTGATTTAAAAAACAATAACATAATCGTATCAGGTGTTTTAAAACTTTAAATAATAAAAATATAAAGGTGGTTCAATAAATAAGGTAACAAGACCTCTTATTGTGTAAATAAATTCAACGTACATATACGTATAATCAATAGTTTGGCCTTGGTACAGATTATTGGTCCACATAGTCCCCATACTTGTCTAAGCATTTGTTCCGATGGTACAATTAAGGAATCTATGCATAGAAGAAATCAGCATCAAGCATCTGAAGCCACCATCAAGCACCTGAACCCGGTTGCAAATCTCCTTCCACCCAGGTGCTTCAAATTCTTCAATGGTCCTGAGAGATGGAAATCACCAGTGCCTGGTCAGAGCTGTAGGGAGGATGATCCAGTACCGTCCAATAGTAGCACGGTCACAACTCACACTTGAGGTTGGAAGTGTTATCATGCAGCAATATGAAGCCACTTTGCAGCAATCCAGGTTGTTTTCGAATTGCGATCCGCAACCGGCTCATTGTGTCTCAACAGCGGACATCATTTGTAGTATCTCATTTGTAGGTGTGGAAATCAACAAGAAGTACGTCCTTGTGGTCCCAAAATACGGTCGCCATGACCTTCTTTGCTGATGGAGCTATTTTGAGTTTCTCTGAAGGTAGGGACAATGCACGTTTCATTGTCAAGGATACTTGCTTTGTCTCCGGTGTTACATGATGTACCCACTTTTTATCGCCTGTAACAATAAGCTGCAGGAAATGCACTCCCTCCTCATGATACCTTGTTAAGTGCACGAGAGAAAATCCAATCCTACTGGTTCTGTGAACTTCTGTAAGTTGCATCGATACCCAGCGTGAACACTTTTTCCTGTACCCCAGTTGCTCATGAACGATGTTGTGCACACTACCCACTAAGATTTTCAATTCATCAGCAATATCACTAACTCAAAGGTGTCTGCCCTCCTGAATCAGACCTTCAATGCAACACAAATTGTCATCTGTGGTGGACGTGCTTGGCCAACCAGATCGCTGTTCATCTTGAACGTCTGTCCTCAAAAGCAGTGCACCAAATCCAAACCTGTTTCCATGACGTTATCACTATACACCACAACAAGTTGGTGATGAATTTCAGCTGCTGATGTGCTCTTTAAATGCAGAAATCTGATTACACTACACACCTCAATGTTATAGACCATGTTTCCGCCAGCCCCGCCATCTTACAACTGATGTTGAGACAGTATGACTGATATGAGGCGCAGTCTAATGGCCGTGAGGGGAAGCAGTGGTCTACCTGCTCTGGCCTGGTGAGAAATTAGAACGAAATAGAGAACATTACACACGTGAGAGATCTTGTTACCTTATTTAATGGTTCACCCTCGTACACTAGCAAAAGACACTACCACATATCAAACATGCACACACTTGCCTACATTAACGTAAGTATTGCCTTACCTCATGCATTCACACATTATGTAAAGTCACATAATCATTTACACAAATATCTTTGCATTTCCCTATTACCCTTTCCCCAGGCAGTCTCTGGACTTTAATTTATACCCCTTTCAGACAGAGAAAAGAACCCGGTAATTTTCCGGCTCTAGCCGGGTCGACCCGGGCTTTTTTTCTGTCTGAAAAGGTCAACACGGGACCTAATTCCCGGTACTTCGACCCAGGTATTTACCTGGGTTTTTCCCGGGTCTTACACGGGTTGGCGGCTGTCTGAAAGGTGCCGACCCGGGTTTTTCTACTCCGAGCATAGTAAGCAGCACTTATTGGCTGAGATGGTGGTGCACGGGCTGCACTTTACATGACCTCATCTCTGTGTGACATAAAAGCAGTCCATTTATTATGACACACTGTATATTGCAGGGATAATCTGTGTTCTGTGGGAAATGGGTCGACCCAGGAATTTCCCGGGTCTTATGTGCTGTGTGAAAGGGGATTAAGAGCAAATTCCCGGGTCCTTCCCGGGTTGAAATATATGGGAAAAACCCAGGTTTTAGGGATTTTTCTGTCTGAAAGTGGTATTATTTAGCGTTAGGTTTTGTATTCATTATTGCCGGTTGAGCAATACTAAATGTGATTATGCCTGATAGTTGCAATGTACCTCTCTAATGCTGGCCACACACATAGTGATATTTTACCCGATCTGGCCGATTTCGACACATTGGAACGACAGATCGTGTAAAAATATGAGATATGGTAAGAACTTACCCTTGTTATCTCTATTTCTACGAAGTCCATAGGGTTCCACAGGATACCTTGGGGTATAGGTGTGACGTCAGTCGCAGGGCACCAAAGAGTTAAGCTTTCAGCCTCCCAGGATGCACTAGGTCCCCCTCCTATACCCCGCCCCCGGGCCAAGGCACCTCAGTTAGTTACCAAGCCATAGGCCGGAGGAGGAGAAGGAAGAGAGAGAACAAAGATCTGGACACATACAAGAATCACATTCTCACCAGAGGGAGACGGAAAACCGGTGACCAGAGCAAAGCCCATCTGCAGCACAGGTGCGACAGGGCGGGAGTCCTGTGGAACCCTATGGACTTCGTAGAAATAGAGATAACAAGGGTAAGTTCTTACCATATCTCATATTTTCTACTTCAGGGTCCATAGGGTATCCACAGGATACCTTGGGGATGTCCCAAAGCAGTATCCTTTAAGGGTGGGGACGCTCCTGTGCAGAAAGGAGAATCCGCCGCCCGAAGGAAGCATCCTGAGAGGCGAAGGTGTCAAACCTGTAATACCTCACGAAGGTATGGACAGAAGACCACGTAGCAGCCTTGCAGATCTGAACTGCCGAGGCACCACGTCGAGCTGCCCACGAAGGACCCACAGACCTAGTGGAATGAGCCTTCAGAGAAGGAGGGACCGGTAGGCCTTCATGAAGATAAGCTTCAGAAATAGCCATACGGATCCAGGCTGCCAAAGTTTGCTTTGAAGCAGGCCAACCCTTTTTACGGAAGCCAAAGAGGACAAACAAAGCGTCCGACTTCCTAAACGAAGAAGTGCGGTCAACATAAGTCCTTAAGGCCCGCACAACATCCAAAGAGGCCTCACCCACGG
This sequence comes from Taudactylus pleione, assembly GCA_031769625.1. Taxonomy (NCBI): domain Eukaryota; kingdom Metazoa; phylum Chordata; class Amphibia; order Anura; family Myobatrachidae; genus Taudactylus; species Taudactylus pleione. The sequence continues at coordinate 11,456,950 of JAUIMM010000127.1, forward strand.
AAAGACCCGGTGAGTTAAAGGCCGGAACAACTATTTCCTCGTTAATATGAAACTGGGAAACAACTTTGGGAAGAAACTCGGGCCGAGTGCGGAGCACTGCCCTGTTCCCATAAAAAACCAAGAAAGGGGGTCTACAAGAAAGAGCCCCTAACTCAGAAACACGTCTGGCCGAAGCAATGGCCAGAAGGAAAACAGTCTTAGCTGTTAGCCATTTAAGATCCACTGAGCCCAGTGGTTCAAACGGCGGTCCTTGGAGAGCCCTCAGGACCACAGCCAAATCCCAAGGCGCCACAGGTGGAACAAAGGGCGGCTGAATGCGGAGAACACCCTGCATAAAGGTGCGCACATCCGGGATTGTAGCAATCCTACGGTGAAACCAGACAGATAGGGCCGAAACCTGTACCTTCAAAGAAGCAAGGCGAAGCCCATGATCTAGTCCCGCTTGCAGGAAGGCGAGAATCCGAGACAGACGAAACTCCCGCGGTGCATAACCTCTCGGTCGACACCACTGGAAGAACGTATGCCACACGCGATGGTATATCCTCGCGGAAGACGGTTTCCGAGATCGTAACATGGTACGCACCACAGAGCTGGAAAACCCCCGGGACCTCAGCATGGCCGTCTCAACAGCCACGCCGTCAAAGACAGCCGAGTCAGGTCCGGGTGAAGGCAAGGACCCTGAGACAGAAGGTCCGGTCGTAGCGGCAACCGCAGAGGAATGTCCACGGACAGACCCTGAAGGTCTGAGAACCAGTGCCGTCTGGGCCACGCGGGAGCTATCAACAGGAGCGTCCCTCCTTCCTGTTTGAATTTCCGGATTACCCGTGGAAGAAGGGAGACCGGAGGGAACAGGTATGCGAACCGGAACGTCCACCGGACGGACAGAGCATCCACCAGAGACGCCCCTTCGTCTCTTGTGCGAGACCCGTACACCGGCAACTTGTTGTTGTGCCGGGACGCCATGAGGTCGATTTCTGGAAGACCCCACCTGTCCACCAGTAGTTGAAAAACGTCCGGGTGCAGGGACCATTCCCCCGGATGAATGTCCTGGCGACTTAGAAAGTCCGCCTCCCAATTGAGCACTCCCGGGATGAAGACCGCTGATATGGCCGGAAGATTGCGCTCCGCCCAAACCAGGATCCGAGAGACCTCTACGAGAGCCGCCCGACTGCGAGTTCCTCCTTGCCTGTTTATGTAGGCCACGGTGGTAGCATTGTCCGACTGGACCTGCACCGGGCGACCCTGGAGAAACCGCTGTGCCTGCTGGAGAGCATTGAAGACCGCACGGAGTTCCACGATATTTATTGGAAGCTCCGCTTCTGTCGGCGTCCACCTGCCCTGGAACAAGTGTGGACCCGAAACTGCTCCCCAGCCCCGAAGACTGGCGTCCGTTGTCAACAGGACCCAATTTGGAACCCAGAACGGACGTCCCTTGTTGAGGTGGGTCGTCTGTAACCACCACGTAAGGGACAGGCGAACCTCCTGGGTGAGCACAATCGTCTGGGACTTCAGAGACTGAGTCAGCCCGTTCCACTTGGACAGGATCAGGTGCTGCAGAGGTCTGGAGTGAAACTGGGCGTATTCCACCATGTCGAACACCGACACCATGGAGCCCAGTAACCTCATCGCCGAGTGTAAGGACACCCGGCGGCTGTGCAGACAACTGCGCACCCTTGACTGTAAAGCAGAGATCTTGTCCTCCGTCACGAAGATCCTTTGCTGTCCCGAGTCCAATAAGGCTCCAAGATGCAGAATCCTCCGAGACGGGATTAGAGTGGACTTCTGCCAGTTGATTAGCCAGCCGTGCCGTTGCAGCAGTGCAATGGTCAGGTCCAAGTGGCGTAACAGGAGCTCTGGAGATCCTGCCACCAATAACAGGTCGTCCAAATACGGCAACATGCGGACTCCCTGCAGCCGCAGAGAAGCCGCCATGACCGCCATCACCTTGGTGAAAACACGTGGTGCTGTTGCCAGGCCAAAAGGTAACGCCCGAAACTGGAAGTGGTCGCTGCTGATTGCAAACCTGAGGAACTGTTGATGGCGCCAAAGAATAGGGACATGCAGGTAAGCGTCCTGTATGTCCAATGACACCAAGTAGTCCCCAGGTTCCAGCGCCAGAATGATGGACCGTAGGGTCTCCATCCGAAACTTCGGGACCCGCAAAGACTTGTTGAGTGCTTTGAGGTTGAGAATCGGACGATATGACCCATTGGGTTTCTGTACCAAAAATAGATTTGAATAGAAACCCTGGCCCCTCTGGGAGAATGGAACCGCCACTATAACTCCAGCCTGGAGCATAGTGTGCAATACCTTCCGCAGCTCCGTAGCCTTGTTCCGGTCTGATGGGAGACCCGTGGTGAAGAAGCGAGCCGGGGGTCTGTGCCGGAAGGAGAGGGCGTATCCGTGGGAAACCACCTCCAGAACCCAAGTGTCTGTCGTAGTGGTCGACCAACACTGGGCGAACTGTAGCAGGCGGCCTCCCACCCTGGGATCCCCCAAAGGGAGGCCCGGACCGTCAGGCCGCAGGCTTGTCATCTGGCTTGGGGGCCGGACGTCTGGTACTCCATGCCTGCTTCCGGGGCTTGACCGATTTCTTAGGGCCAGCCTGTCGAGGAAACGACTGTGGTTTGGGCCTGCCCTGGGCCCTAGATGACCGAAAGGACGATGGTCCCGAACCAGAAGGAGCAGCGGCCGACGGGAGACAGGCAGATTTGGCTGCCGCCAGCGTGGCCACAATCTTATCCAGATCCGGACCGAAGAGAACTTCTCCGGTAAACGGCAACGCTTCCAGACCTTTCTTGGAATTTGCGTCCGCCTTCCAGGATCGCAGCCACAAGGTGCGACGAGCAGCTACCGCTGCTGAAGAAATTCTAGACACCAGAGTACTAATGTCTAGAGCCGCCTCGTTGATGTAGGTGGCCGAATCACGGAGATTGCCAATCAACTCCGCCTGATCGGCCGGACAGTCGGATTCAAAAGAAGCCTCTAATGAATCCGCCCAGCGCTCCATCGCTCTGGCAACCCAGCAAATGGCCATAGCCGGCCGTGCTGCCCCCCCTGCAAGGGAATAAGCGGACTTCAGGCAGATTTCTACCTTGCGGTCCGTAGCATCCTTAAGGGAGGACATGGATGGCATCGGCAATGTGGCACTACGGACAAGACGGGTCACGTGAGAATCCACCTGTGGAGGGGATTCCCACTTCGCAAAATAATTATCCGCGAACGGATAAGCCACCGCCAGGCGTCTCTGCGGCTGGTATCTTTTTCCAGGTTGTTTCCACGCCTCCTCTAAATGGTCCACCAACTGACCCGAAAGAGGAAAGACTGTGGCATCGCCCTTCACATCTTTGAAAAAGGCATACTTAGATTTAGCCGCTGGGGGAACTTCGTCCTCAATCACCAAGGCTGTGCGGACCGCCCGAATAAGTCCAGGAATATATACTTTGGACTTAGCATCAGCGTCCTTAGTATGGAGAGGTTCCTGATCGTAAGGATCTAGAATCTCCCCATCATCAGACGTCCCTTCGTCATCCTCATAAGGAGCGGACAGAGACGCCACCGGCCTTTTATGAGACCGCATCACAGACTCCCCTTGCAACACATCCGACAAGTGCTGTACAGAACTCGTCAGGGAGTTAACCCACGCTGGCTCCTGAGAACCCGGGAGCGGGGAAATAGGGAGACTGTGGGGTACCACCAATTGTCGTGGGAACCCCTGCATGGGTGACGACACCACAGACTGCTGGGACAAACCCATCGGAGTAAACGCGGGCTGCGGAGCTAACTGGCCCACTAAAGCTGTTAACGCCTGAGCGAAACAAGCCCAGGGCGGCTCCTGTACCGGTGCTGTAACCGTAATAGGCCGCGCCATGGACAAACACTGCCGGCAAAGGCCCTCCGCGCTACCCTCCCCCTCCGCTAACGGTACTTTGCACGTGGTACACTGTAGCCGGAGGGGAAAATCACTTTCAGACATGATGGCACCACGTATGTGACCTCTCTCACCAATTAAGTATTAAATAGGCGAGAGACCACCCTGCAGCACCGCACCGCAAGGGCTTTAGCAGAAAGAACAGGGACAGTAATAAAGCTGACAGTTTAGAGAAGAAAAGATTACAGGCAGCAGCGCTAGCACAGTCACATACAATGCAGAAAAATAACAATTCCTGCACTAACAGCGCTGATCACTCAACTACACAGACACAGGGCCTGGTAGGACACAGCGCTGCATACACAGACCTGACCACAGCGGAGGAGAGGTATGCGGGGGGACCCAGACCACGATGCTTCCGTCCAGCGCTTCCAGCAGCGTTCACCATGCGTTCTGGAGAAGATGGCCGCCGAGGAGCAGAGAGGAGGCTGGCCTGGGGGAGGAGCGCTGCCACAGGACCAGTCGGCAGCATGCAGAGAGGGCTGTGTGCAGCGGGGGAGGCGCCGGCTGTGAGACAGGGAAGGCGCGCTCCCCTGGCATGCATTTAACCCCTGGGACGCCGCAGCGCTACCGCTCTGCTGCGGTCCGCTGTCCCAGGGGGTAGTGGAAGCGCAGGTTGGTCGCCTGGCTCCACGCTGCAGCCAGTCCCCAGGGAGCCCCCTGCCTGGGGACTTAGGACCATGTGATCAGCGGGGACCCACCGCGGGACCCCGCTGCTTACCTCTGTCCCCCTTGAATCCGGCCATGGTCCGGAGCATCTGGGGTCACCGCTAGCTGTGACCCCAGACGCCCACCAGCATCCCCGGATCAGTACCGGCGTTCTGGTACCGGCGGGGTGTAGGGAAGACAGCATGGACGTCAGGACTGACTGTCCATGCTGTTCATCCAGTTGTGCAGCCACAGCTGCATGAAGAATAAGCTTCAGGGGCTCTTCTAGCCCCCACTCCAACAGGTGCACCCGACTCTGGCCGGGCACCAAACTAAACTGAGGTGCCTTGGCCCGGGGGCGGGGTATAGGAGGGGGACCTAGTGCATCCTGGGAGGCTGAAAGCTTAACTCTTTGGTGCCCTGCGACTGACGTCACACCTATACCCCAAGGTATCCTGTGGATACCCTATGGACCCTGAAGTAGAAATATGGCCAAATTGAGAGTAAATGAGTGTAAAATATGGCCAAATTGAGAGTAAATTGAGATCTGGCGTGCAGTAGGGCAGATCTGACAATCTAGGAGGCGATGCACTGTGAAAGTCTGGATGCAGGAGAGATCGTTTGAAGATTGGACACCAAATTGTGTGGAGATCGTGTGCAGAGCTGACGGGGAGAGTTTCAAGGGAAATCGTACACATCGTTTGCAGATCGCTATGTGTGTGGGCAGCATTACATGATCAACCCAATGAACACAACTCTCCCTCTCGCTGGTTGTCCTGCAGTCTGTATTTCAGGAGTCTCATTACTCAGTATAAAAAAAAAGAAAATTTGATTCACACTTATAATGTATATTGCTTCAATGTCCTCATTCCAGTGTCCGTGATTAACTGTGCCTGGCTATGGAGGGAAGCAATGGTGTTGTCCACTGCTATTAAGGGCTGCAGCAGGTTTCCTGGAGGGGACTATGGGCCAGATTCATAGGTGGACACAGTGTCTATGTTTGCGCTGTTGAGCGATAATTAGTTACTGTATATGCACAAAAAGTCCTTGAAACCCTTATGGCACATGGGTACCACTTAGTGTACTAAGAGACCGCTGCCGAGTATGGAATCGCTCTCATTTGAGCTGGCGGCAGAAAGCCAGAGCCGTTCTTTGGAGGCAGCTGAAAGTGAACCCGAAAAAAGGGCGCCTCATGGGCATGTTATGGGAGTGTCACAGGTGTGTTAGTGAATGTAGCTGCATTCTTAAATGCAGAGTAGCAGCCACAGAGGCTATCTTTACAGAAAGTTTAGAAGAAGAGACTGCGTCAGTCATAGGGTGGTAATCGCAATGGTGAGCAGATGGTGGAATGTTTTAGTTCATCGGCGGATTTGCCTCGACCACGGACATTAAAAGTGGGCACCTCAGGGTGATGTAGTAGTTATCAGATTGGTGGACGGCATGTCGCCGGTCTGAATCCCGATGCTGAAAGTGCAACACGGGACCTAAGATAGGCTGACGAATATCCAGAAGGACGCCAGCCGGAACGAGGTAAGTCCGGGCCACCCTTAGCAGTTAGCCCACGGGAGTGTTAGGTTTAGGCAACATAGCAGGGTTAGGTTTGGGGGGGAAGAGGTTAGGGTTAGGCACTGACGGGGGAGGGTTAGATTTAGGCACGAAGGGGTATCATTTATATCACAAAAGTGACCCATATGCTCACAAAAAATGGGCATATCATCTTCAAATACAAAAATAAAAAAAACATTTTCTGTGGTACTTCCTGTGAAACCTTCCACGGCTAACGCGGCATGACATTACTGTAAATGTGGACCTGCTACTCATTCACGCGTGGAGGCTGCCAATCACTTCTTTAGGAGATAGTGACATCACTGCCATTTCAGCCAATCAATTAATTAGAAGCTAGTGACATCACTGAGGCATAAGTCAGTATGATTATTTTTTTCTTGGATGGGGAAAAAGCTCCTTAGCAAATGATTGCTTAGCAATGAAAGATATTAGGTGGAATAGCTTTCAACTGGAAAGGGCGAATAACGTTAAAGAATTACAGAGGAATAAAAAGACATAAGGCACAGGGAAATTGACAGACTAAATGGGCACAGTGTTTCCTTCCTGCTGTGAAATTCTATGTTATATGGAGAAACACTGGCATCAGATTTTACACATTATGTAATGAATGCCTTTTACTAAGCACAAATCTGTGCACACGTTGTTAATTTTTCTAGGTTTGTTATCTGGGTGGGAAAAACGAAAATAGAATGAGTTGGGAGTGTATAGAATGGAATGAAACATGACATCGTATTGCCTAATAATCACAACTCTCTTGGGTCGGGAGAGTTAAGTTATTTTCCTCTCTATTAGAGCTCATGTCTCGTCACTGAGAGCAGAGCACTTGGCAAAAGCCAGAGAAGGTTGCCATAGAAATTCCTCTTCTATGCACTTTCATTTCAAACATTTAGGCAACACTCCTACCCTTCAAACCTCCAACCCCACCCTCTTCAAAACCCACATTCATTACAGAGTAATTGGCAGCAATATGAGATATTATGTTAAAACTTTGCAATGTGTAGACATACTGCTGGGGTTTACTATTCATATTATAGGATCTTAAACATTATTCCAGGCTTGCAGGATCTCTTAAGCTGGGTACACATTAGGCGATGTGTACCCAGCAGATCTATCGTGCGCGACGGTCTCGGCGGGGGGTGCACACACACTTGCCGATGCCAGGAGCGACAACCGGGGTGGTAGCGGGGGCCATGCGGCATTTGGCAACATAGCATCGCTAGCTACATCCTCAGATCTTTCTGCATGTACAAAAGATCTGAGGATGCGACGGACAACCTGTGGGAGAGTGTGTCGGCATTGTGCGTACACACTGGACGATAGGAACGATTTGTCGTTCCGATGCATTGGAATCAGCCAAATCGCTCAAGATATCGTCTAGTATGTGGGGCATTACAGTCTGCTAGTCAATGACCGAACTTTGACTGACAAGAACAAGGAACACCTTCACCCCATATGCAGGATCTAAAGGGTATTACAGTCCAATAGGGAAGTGTCAAGCCATTATTTGACATTAGGGGAAGTTTGGGCTAGTTGTTACAAAAATACAGAAATTAAAATCTCTCAAAAACTTTAATCACAACTAAACAGAAAAATGTACAAGCAAAACAGTATTCCTTCTTCTATTTATTTTGGGTGTTAGTTACATCCAGTAATTGTTATTAGCAATGAAAAACATGTTTTTCAGAACAAAAATAATCGTAACAACCTGCCCCCAACGGGAGTAAGTTGTTACGTGGTTGGGGAAAATTGTTACAGATAAAATCTATACAAAATCTTAATATAAAAACCGTTCATTAGAAAACTCTGTACGTTTATCACAAAATCATATTTGGTATATAGGGCCTCATTTACTAACGAGTTTTATCCAGCCAATCAGCTCCTGTCAACTGTTAGAAAAATGACGGTTGGGAGCTGATTGGCTGGAGCACCATTTATCATACACCGTGAAATGTATCACTTGTTTTTGTGATAAAACTCGTTAGTAAATGGGGGCCATAGTCTGATGTCAACGACAGACATCACTCATTGTCTTCACTGCCAATTTCGGTTCACAATTAGTACAGGTAAATGCTACTGCATCACCTCTTACGCAAGCAATGTGAGCCCACCCTTTACATGCAATACCCTGGACCCACTCCTGGCCAGGTTTCGACAGCAGCCCTGCTCTGTCCATGTAGCTCCGCCCCCTGCTCACAAGGAAGTCACTCTCTCTCACTGGGGGAGATGTACGAAGCCCAGAAACTGTATCAGCGCGCGTTATGTGTGCTGATACCGCTTCTCCCCGATGTATGATCGGGGGTCTGGGCGGTAAATGACATTATCGGCGCTGCTATCTATAAGATAGCAGCGCCGACGGCAGGGCCATGTACGAACGGTCATAACGCATGACCATTCGGCCGGCTGTAGCTGTCGTTATCGACAGCTACAGCCTGGTGTTAGCCTATCCCCACAGCAGGAACAGCGCAGTCCCTGCTGCGGCGGCTGCCGGCTCCAGGGCTCCATGCGGGGATCTCGCGATACTTGCGAGATCCCGCTCATGCTCAGTGGAGCCGGCCGGGAGAGACACAGCGCATCAGCACTAGGCTGATGCGCTGCTGTCTATAGCGGGTAGCGCCGGAGGGGGGAGTTAACGCTCCCCCTCTCCGGCAAATGAGATGTTTATACATCTCACCATTAGTGCTTCCTGCTTCGCCTCAGGAAAAGAGACGAAGCAGGAAGCGTTATAGCGGCACGTTAAGAGGCGCTATAATAGATCTACCCCACTGACTGTGGGGCACATTGTTACAAGTAACAATTTGCCTCCGATATTGTGCAACAACTTGCCCCAAGTGACGCAAGATAAACAAGATGACCATAGTTAGATTTCTGTGCTTCAATTCACGATTATAACAATAATAATAATACACTAATGGCCTGTGATTCTAACAAAATGAATGATAAGCCCTTACCTTTAACAGTCCAGCCAAGATATGACTTCAAATCTAGGTAAAACAATATTACTTTGGAACATAAAAAACAAGTTTGTTTAGGTAACGGTTACATAAACACATCTGCGTTAGCGTTGTTTCGCTGAGCACTGACGGTCACATTTTGAAACTTGTTCCCAGTCACATGAGCTGATGCGCGGCATGGATGTGGTTTTAGATTCACTGTAACAACTAACCCCGCCTTCCCCTAATCTATATCAAAGGATGTGTCACGCTACACAAGAATATAAATGTAAATAGTTACAAATTTATATATAAGTGATATGCGTTCTTTCACAACTTTGCAGCAGGAGTTACAGCTCTCCCTTACATCATTGTAGGACAGCGGCATGTAAATTGCTGTCTTCCTCTGTAGAACTGAAAAGTATGGACCAGTTAATCGACAACACGTTAACTGCCATGCACTACTTTGATATCTTAGCTTTTTGTCCTGGGTCAGGTCACGTTAGGACACAGCACTAAAGACTTGACGTGAAATCTGGTGCAGCTGTTTATGATGGAGGGTAATATTGAACAATGAGTGTATTTCACATTCATGCTTTATATATTGAAATTTATTTTTGTGTTGTAATAGCCCTTTAAATGTAAAACACTTTAAATACCTCACCAACATAAAGTACTCTTGTGATATGGGTAGGGGATAGTTCCTATAGCAATGTCCTTGCACAAAACCTAAAAATTTACATTTTAATAAATGAGTGTAAAAGGCACTATTATTCTTATACTCTCTTTACTTTGCAGTTCAGTTTAAAAGTTAATGGAAAGCCATAGCAAGAAAGTTAAGTTTGTTGCAACATAAATACAACTACAGGTTGAATCTCCCATATCCAAAATGCTTGGGACCAGGGGTATTTTGGATAACGGAATATTCTGTATTTTGGAAAATTTGCATATCATAATAAAATATCTTGGGAATGGGGCCCCAATATACACAAAGAATGTATGTATGTATGTGTTGTATACACCTTATACACACAGCCTGCAGGTAATTTTATACTATATTTTCAATAATTTTGTTGCTCAAGCAAAGTTTGTGTACAGAAATTAAATTCATTTATGTTTCATATACACCTTATACACACAGCCTGAAGGTAACTTTATACAATATATTCAATAATTTGTGCCTTAGACAAAGTTTGTGTACTTTGAATCATTCAAAATCAAAGGTTTCATTATCTCGGTCATGCCAAAATAATTCCATATTTCGGAATATTTGGATATGGGAGACTCAACCTGTACTACTTTGAGAGAATTCACACATTTGTTCACAGTATTCCTAAGACATACAATTGCATCAGTGGGCTAAGAGCGCACCTATGCCTGAGGCTGCACTTATTTTTTGCTCGCACACTCCTGAGGTGCAAGTAGAAATAATCGTGAAGTAGAGCTTCGGGGCTAACCGCGACCTACCAGCTGCCTCGCGCCTAGCGCTTTATCCGGGAGCTGAAGCTCAACGTGGCTAAACCCGGGCATTATAGTGGGTAATATTGTCCTTTGCATGTACTAACTGAATAGCTCCCAAGCACTTAGCCCAGAAATGAATCACAAATGAATCGCTCACATTGAGAAAATAGCATCAGTTCGGCCCACTTTAGTCATAGTTGGCTTGAACATAGAAAAACTCCCATGTTGAAATAAATGTTAAAATAATAAACCGTTAAAAACAAAAAAGGAGAACATATTTATAGGTGTGGAAAAAGCAACAAAATACCCCACCCTGTGCTAAGAGAGTCATACTGTGTACTTACAGAGTGCTAAGGGAGCCTGAATGCTAAAGTGAGCCACATACTGCTGTGTGCTAAAGTAGGCAAAAGGCTGGCACAGAGTACTAAAAGGGGCAGAGGACGGCCCAGAGTGCTAAAAGGATCCACAGGCTGGTACAGAGTGCTAAAGGGATCCACAGGCTGGCACAGAGTGCTAAAGGGATCCACAGGCTGGCACAGAGTGCTAAAGAGCACCAAACCTATTTTACCTTTACTCTGGTGTTTCTTTTACCAAGATTGGTTACATAGGAGATACTTAGAAGTGACATCACTGTCACTTGATCTCTCTACCCTAGCAGGAGAATTGTGTTACAAATTTGGTTCTTAAAAATGTATCATGTGGTCTGTAGAATACAATGAAACTTGAGGCTTATGTGATAACATTATGCAAAAAGCTCAAATCTGTCAAAGCTGAAAGCAACCGAGCAAAAGTAATAACCTAACTTTAATCTCAATACAGTTAAACACAAATATGTAAAACAAGTTATAATTTTATGGAAATTAGGAATGGTTTTAAAATATTGTATAGGATTGGTGAAATATGCAACAAATTAAATTGTCCTATTGAATTATATAAACACTTTAAAATTCAATACATCCCTTTGCGCTACAAACAACTGCTTTAAAAAATCAACATTTTAGTTGCATTTTAAAAAGAGGCAGGTCTTGCAACAAGTATTGTCTGTCGCTCTGAACTGTAACTTTATTTATGAAAGACGTTGAATATAAATACGTTGCGACTTCTCAGCAACAACCCTCTAATTTTAAAACATGTAATCCACACAATACAAAAATGTAGTTCTGTTTTGTTGCAAGTAATTATGTCAAAATGGTGGTACGTTTAAGAGAGCTACACACATATCTGCTATACTTGCCTGACATATGGGATGCCAGTCAGGTACATGGAGATATTATGGACTGTTTTATCACCTGCATCTGCTGGCAAAGCCTTTCTGCACGTTTTGCTTTAGTGAGTTTCCTTTACAAACTGAATAATTATACCTAAGTACAACAGATGTGTTTAATGCTGGGCAAATCCTTTTGGGACTCATATTTCTTAGGGTCACTGGATGCATAAATCTCTGGGTCTTCTTGTGATCTTTCTGAAACCATGAGTTGACTTTTCTAGCTCGGAGCTCCTGAATTCAGCATCATTTTTATTCACCCCTGATTTATACCTTTGCTTTGCATGTAATGTTTGATAATCTATGTACATTTTCCTTTACCTCTGCCAATGGATGAGATTTCTTTCTAATCATGTTTCTACCTTGTTATTTTAATACAGAATTAAACTCATCTTTTGACTAAACATTATGATAGAGCAGGACACTCATTAAGTTGCTGCCGTGTGCTTCCCAACTCAATATTATATGCTTTATATGTGATCGCTCCCTATAATAACAGTACAGTTCTGTAGAGTGCTATCACATAATATGAAGGCAGTGACAGCTAGACAGTGAGTGTACAGCGTATGCCCAACGGACGAAGATCCTGACTGGGGTAGGTAAGTACCCTAACCCTCCCTTAGTGGTGCCTAACCATAACCTCCCCCCTAATGCCTAACCCTAACCTCCCCCCCTAATGCCTAACCCTAACCTCCCCCCCTAATGCCTAACCCTAACCTCCCCCCCTAATGCCTAACCCCAACCTCCCCCCCTGGAGTTGCCCAACGCCCTCTTACCGCTCCCTAAACCTAACCCTCCTGGGGGGGTGCCTAACCCTAACCCTCCCCTCTACGGGTGCCTAGACCTAATCCCCCCCCCCCAAAACCTAATCCTGCTAGACTCCCTAATCCTTACCCCCCGCGCGGCTAACGCTAAGGGCGCCCCGGACTTACCTTCATTCGGGCTGGTGGCGTCGGGATTAACACAGGCGTCTGTATTTTGATGCCTATGTCGAATCCCTTTCCGGGATTCCGCTGTCAGGATTGAGACCTGCGGTCTCATAACTACATCCCGTACAGATCTGTCAAACGTTTGTTAGGTAGAAGAGTGCCAGAAGTCCTGCGTTCTCCTATGCTACTGGTGGCACAGTGACGTGCTGCAAAGGGTACGGTTTGTGGCAAAGTTAACAGTAAATCAAACTATGAGGGTGGTATTCGTTTTAATGGAACTTTCTCTTTAAACTACTATTCATATTTTTGATCTGCCTCGTTTAAGTTATTTCAGATCATGCTTGAACGTGTTAAGTACTTTTACATTTAGGATCATTGTGCTACAAGATCCACATTCTGTTAAGCATATTCTCAGATGGCAAGGAACAGCCTCCTCTAGACTTAGCTTCTATCCAAAATCAATCCTTCCCTCAATGACTTAATAAGAAACTTTGCCTGTGAATTACATTGTAGTCCTAAATTTCTATTCCCTTACCTTCAAACTGATGTATTTTGTGTTTTGTTTTTTTTTCACATATGGCAAAAAGTTATTTTACTTCTTATCTAGAAAATATTCCTCTAATAACCATTTGGCAAACATGACATAAGCTGTGATGTTCTGTTTTGGAAAGCAGTAGTTTCCTGCATTGTATCCTATGCACATCACTTCTGAATGTTTCAGCAGGTATACGTTTATGATGCCGGCGGTCACAATGCCGACCGCCGGCATCTAGACTACAGAATCCCGGAGAGGGTTAACTAACCTACGCCGGGAGACCGGCGCCCGACATCTCGATCGAAGGGATGCCGGGCGCCGAGCGCGGACAGCCGCGGGGGGGGGGGAAGGGGCGGTGGAGGGAGGGTTAGGTTTAGTGTTCCGGGTGGGGACTTAGGTTTAGGCTCTCACCCGGGAGGTTAGGTTTAGGCTAGGGGGAGGGAGGGTTAGGGTTAGGCACCCCCGGGGGAGGGTTCGGGTTAGGCACCCCCCCCGGGGGACTTAGGTTTAGGCGGCGGGGAATGGGGGTGGTTAGTTTTAGGCACTTAGAGGGGGGATTAGGGTTAGGCACGGGGGGGGGTTAGGGTTAGGCACCCTAAAGGAGGGTTAGGGGGTAGAGTTAGGTTAGTAAGTACTTACCTTCTAGACGATCGGGATTTCCTTCCATGTTGGGCTGGCGCTGCCAGGATTTGAATGCGGCCGACGGTGTATCTAACCGAATCCGTTTCAGCATAGTGTACCTATTAACACTGGCATTACAAAATACAATAGAGGCATTCAGGTCCATATCGGTCATCCTGAATTCCTCTGTGAAACTATACATGAAGGGGGCGATTTAATAGTATTGAGCGCCTGTATCTGTCCTCTTAAGTGGCACCAAAAAGCCGGACAGATCACTGCTCGTACCTCGAGAGTGTCAGCAGAAATCCACACCCAGAACAACACATTAGTTTCCGGGCACTTTAGACAGAAGCTATGGGCGTGAGAAACGACTGAATTCCCCCCGATAAATAAGTTGGATTAAATAAATTTGTTTCATACACAGGTGAGCTTGACACAATTTTCCTGCATCATTAACATAGGACCATTACATCATTACACTGTGCTGTGGGAAATCAGTCAAACTAAAATCATACAGCCCCCTTGCTTGCCCCCTCACCTTCACATTGTGACACTGTCCCTGTTACATGCAGTCATGGCCTCGCTATCACAATCAAATTAGTGTACATGCCAGCCCACTCGTCTCCTGTTGTTGTGGGCATTCCTTATCTTATTGGCTACTGGTTGTCCTATCCTCACCCACTTCATAACTGTGGACAACCTAACCAAGCAAGAGAGGGAGATTGAATACAATAGAATATACGGTCCTACGTACACAAACCTCTCACGGCTTCTCTTGAGGTATCAACGCGATGCCGCCACATACTGAACGTGTAGACGTCCCTAAGACTTTTGCATTAATACCCGTTTGCTATGCAGATGTTCCTGCATAACAGACGCAGTACTTATACTAAATTACTTACAGGTGCTTTATGCACAAATCTTTTCTTCAGTACTACAAATATTAATACTTGGACATATCTAAATACTTTTTCCAACTGCTCAACTTTCACCCAGGCAGTCACGTTTCGAGATAGCCAGTGCAGTTTTCATAATACAGTTCATGTTTCCGAAATCCTGATACTATAAAGTGATGCAATCCAGAATTAAATAGAATAACAGGCCTCACATAACAACAAATCAGGGTAGGGCAAACAAGTATGGGCGGGGCCCCAAATAATTATACAGAAACATAAAAGGGTCCAGAAATGCCAATATTGTCGTTTAGACCATCCCTGGAATTCAATATTCTATTTGTAAGCTGTACAGAAGCAAAAGGTGGTAATCCTGAACCTATGTCTAGGCAGAAGCACAAAGCCACAGTCAGCACTGCTTAGTGAAAAACTAAAAATGCATCATTGTATTTAAAGTAGGGATGTGCAGGCTCGGTTCTACTCGGTTCCGTTCGGGTGTTTTTACCGAATCTTGTTGGGTATCAGCTGTCACGAGTTTTGAATAGCCAATAAGATTCGGTAAAAACACCCGAACGGAACAGAGTAGAACCGAGCCTGCACATCCCTAATTTAAAGATACATTGCAATGTAATGCGACTTAGCCAAATCACGGCATATAAGGACAGATTCGGTCATCCTCTGACCACAACTGATATTTGACAGCTGACCGCTGAATCTGATCAGAGTCCATGCATGCTGCGATTTTTGGCAAACTAGGCCTATAATGACCTAATGCATTTTAAGAGCTAGCGAAAACCTAAGGCAAAAATACCAAAATATATATATATATTTGTTATTAGCTGTTTCAGTAGGGTTTGGCGGTCACTTGAAGCTACATGTAGGCTTCCACAATGCATTTATCTGTGGAAAAGGCACACGGACCCACTCCAATCTAAAAGGCTACTACGTTAGTAAATGCTAGTGGCAGTGACATAGTGTACATACAACAAAACTATTTGAACACTTTAGTAAAAAGCATGCAATTACCAACAGTGAGTAGGAAAAAATATAACAAATATTGTATTTCAAGATTTTGTTCATATTTAACTGCACACATTTAAAACAACTCTATTATTTACTGATCATTGCAGGTTCCCGATTATCGGGAATCTGCGCAAGTGCAGAACGGGTCCTGCGAACCTCGCAAGCAAGCCCCGTATGCCTCTGCCTGATTGACAGACATTTGCGGGGACGGCCTGCGTTCCCAAAAATGGGCGCCTGTTGCCCCCATTTTCCGGGACAGGCAAGGCCAGCATCTGCATCCATGGACTCAGACTTCCTGGCTTCGTAGGCTGACAGGACCTGGCCAGGCAGCAGTAAGCTTCAGCTACCGCAGCCTGACCAAAGGGGCAACCAGGTTGCGATGGTGATGCCAGGCTGCAAACTCTGTCGCGGGAAGGAGGTGCATTTGCATTTTTGCTGGACAGAATAGCTTGGTGTGCGGCCTTGCAATTGCGTCCACTGCTGAATCAGGCCCTAAATTATATGCACTTAATACATTTTGATACAGATACAATGTTAAAATGTCAATTAATTTTCTTTCATAAGTTTTTAAAACTTGTATGTTTTTGCATTGTATGATAAAGATTGTGAAGCAAATAATGAAACGATACCATCTAAAAGTAGGCATGTGTAAGTTGTTGATCAAATATTGTACTATTACAGTTCAATAAACAAGGCGGCCGATTCAATTAGCTGCAAGGCTTTGAGTGTACCCGCGATATGTCGGTGAATGTCGTCGTTCACCGACATATTGCATTGGCTGCGCTGCACAGCCGATGGACAGATATGTCTGCAAAAATATCTGTCTATGGGCAGGTGTGTACGGCGGTCGGGCAGCAGCCCGTATACACACAGCGGCGAGGAGGGGGGGGCGGGACACACCCTCTGACCCGTCCACCGGCCGCTGGGTCCCGCCCCCGGGACCCGAGAGCACAAAGCAGATGATGGCCGTTCAGTGTGTATGAACGACCATCATCTGCAGACATATCAGTCAGGTGTGTACCCACCTTAACACTGGCTATCACAGCAGAATAAACTTGCTCATTCAGCACAGAGGGCACGATTCAGCAGCAGACGCAAAGCCGATATTTACGCAGATCAAGCAATTATTTGCCATTGCGCATGTGTGTAAGTCGCACGCGATTACATATGCACAGAGGATCCATTCGCAAAGCGTGTGTCATATGGTCAGCATTTAGGGGGTGGTAACGAGGGGGGGTTAAGTAAACACAGGAGTGTGACCATTACAATGCCGTTTCAAGGGCATGCATAAATTAACCATTGTGATTGCATTCGCAGCATGAGCGCTCTCTGTGTGAGGAGATCTGCAGTGTTTGCGGCTGGTCAGACCGTAAACGCCTCGTGAACAGCCAACGTGCGTCGATGTTACCGATTGTTTACATAGAAGATCGGCATTGGACAGATATAAGAAAGTAGCAGTGGGCATCCTTATGCACGGGTAGGCTTTATAAGCATTAGCATATATTCACAGCTGCGTTCAGTGCAAAATCGCAGCTGCAATTACATTAGCGTCAGCTGCTGAATCAGGCCCAGAGCCCACAGATTATTTCTCTTACAAATGACATTGGTTCCAAGATTTGTCTGACTGGCAACCGTGTTCTTCACATGTATTCCTGTAGCTAAATAGAGGCAAACTGTCATTTTAGGTGGGTCTCTGCAATTATTTTTTCCCAAAGCTTTAGTGTACTACCAATTATTTATTAATGACATTTCAAAACAATTTTACAACAGTGCAGAATTGTTTAACAGTTATAACAAATAAAAAGAGTAAGAAGTAGCCAACAGAATTAAGAAAACCATATGTATTAATAAAAAAACAACCCTTAGGTCCCAAATGTAATACCAAGGCTGAATTTAGATCTTGGACCAAAACAGCATAATAACCCCTGCTCTGCAAAATCATGTCCACTCATGGCTCAGCATTGTATGTAAGCTAGTCACTGAATAGAAAGATGCCACTATATACCAAAAGGTCAATGAGCCTGATTCAGAGTTGTACGCCATTGCCATCACAGTGCGATCCCGTACACAGCTGCTGTGTGAAAATATACAAATGCCGCAGCTGCTGGTATATGTATTGGGGGGCCCACCGGCATTTTTGTAAATTCAAGCATCTGCATACAAATATTCAGCATCAGTCATAGATCATTCAGTATTAGCAATCCTGAATAACTCTAGAGTCGCACAGAATGGCCGCAGGAAATGAGACGCCGGAGCCATGTTTACTGCGTACGGGAATCGCAGATGCAGGATGTGACACATCACGGAAACGGTTATGACATGCCTGCATTTTTAGCTCTCTCTTGCTATTGCCTCCCCCAAACACTTCCTGACTGTCATTCACACTGCGAATACTCACTACGAGCGACTACGGTAATGGTCTTTGACACATGCTCAGTGCGACTCAGACGCATGTGCAGTCAGCCGATAATCACTGCAAAAACATTGGTTTAGCGTAATACTATGAATCAGGCCCAATGTCTTCGCTACAGTCTTTACTGAAATATATTATGGAGAAAGCACTCAGCACTGTGCAGCAACATGTTCCTGTCGGGATGCTGGGCGTCGATATACCGAATCCCTCCGCCCGGCAATATGCCGATGCCGATATCCCGAAGGAGAACAAGATACAGACTTAGGCATCTCGAACCGCTGGAATCCTGATCGTCCAGACGGGTAAGCAACTGCTCTGTCCCCGGGGAAGGGAGGTTAGGTTTAGCCACCTCCGGGAGAGATTAGGGTTAGGCACCCCCCGGGAAGGGTTAGTTTTAGGGTGCGGGAAGGAGGGGTTAGTGTTAGGCACCACCGGGGAAGGTGGTTAGGGTTAGGCATCACCAAGGGAGGGTTAGGGTACTTACCTACCGCTGTCGGGATTCTGCACCATGCGGGCTTCCAGTGTCGAGATTTCATACCGATTCCGTTTCAGGCCTAGTCTAAATTTGGTATCAGATTATTTTTTTTTCAAACACATGATTGTTTACAGACATAATTATTGATGTCGGTGCCAACTCTGTTTTGTAAAGGACATAGCAGATGCTGTATATGCAAACTCCCTAAACTGCCTAATAGAGCCACTAAATCCTAGCATTAAACACACAGTGCCTGATTCTGACCCGGTCTCTAAGCTGCGATCGCTCGGAGCGATTATCGCACATCTGCGCATGCATATGCTTCAAAGTAAGCATGCGCGAACCAGTCACTGCAGCCGGGAATCATGCGCTCGTAGTACACAGACTGGACGCTACTTTGAGTGACAGATAGCGCCGTTTGTGGGTGGCGACAGGGGAAGGTGCTTGTGAACGGAGGAGTAATGTGAACGCAGGCGTGTCTGAGCATCAAAACGGAGTTTAATGGGTGTGCATAATTAGCAAAGTAGCGTCATTGAACACGTCACTTGGTTGTATTTGAGCCTGAACTGATTGCACTGCTTGCGGTGGAGTAGGGGCTACCTCAAGGGCTGCGAGCAGCTCCAATGGCTCTCAATGTTATCAATTAATCACACACTTGCTGAAGATGACGTGTACTAAGAGAGAACGGTGAGCGGCTTTATACACCTGCGTACGCTCACTGCCTTCGCTCTCTAAGACATAAAGGGCGTCCTTACGCCACACAGTGCGATCGCGGAATTTGCATACCCAGCCCCATTTGGCAGCGAGCGATCGCGGCTTAGCGAGCAGGTCTGAATCAGGCCCACAGTCATGTGGGTAAGAATGGCTACAGCAATTGGAATGCAATGATCAGAAAAGTACTTAAATATGGATAAGTACATTTGATTTTCATTATCAAAATTCACACGGAGGTTACATTCCTAGAACTTCAAGAAAACCATCTGTTATCAAAGATATTACATTCCCCCAATTCAACTCCCTTGAAACATAGTTTGACACTTTAGATATGCAATGCAGTGTCATTGACCCAGCTCATCAAACACTTCTCTTTAAACAATTCCCTACAAGCAGACTATACCACACTGTATATGTAAGAATGGCAATAAATGACCTACTAGTAATGTATATTTAGTTTCCACAATACATATATTATTAATACTGAACAAAAAAAATTCAAAATCTTTTAATGACATGAGCACCCTGACACGTGGTTTCTTTTTGAATTATTTAATTGCTAGTTGTCTAAGAAAACGGGAGCAGAAGAGAGCGCATTAACATCGAAGAGCTATAAAGACCTTCC
This sequence comes from Taudactylus pleione, assembly GCA_031769625.1. NCBI lineage: Eukaryota > Metazoa > Chordata > Amphibia > Anura > Myobatrachidae > Taudactylus > Taudactylus pleione. The sequence goes on from JAUIMM010000127.1 coordinate 11,476,978, forward strand.
CAACCAAATTACTGATCTCACATACTAGACGACATTTACAGCTGGCTATGGAAAACCAATAATTTGCTGTGTCTTTCACACTCCAATCATCTGTAATGTTATATTGAAGACAGACTACAGCGCACTGTAGCACAGTACAGTACGGGCCGTGTCACAATGAGGTATGAAGAAAAAAAAAATCAGCATTAAAACAGTTAAAGGAGACACGATGGGTAACAAAATGTAAAAAGTATAGTCATGCATTTCTCTATCACTAGTTAAAGCTTCTGTTTGTATCATTTTAATACTTGTATATTTAAATAACATTAATTGCAATTTTTATAGAATACAAAAGTATAAAACATAGGATGCTGTACACTAGTAACATTTCCTAAGCAGGTACAATAGCAATACAAGCAATGAAATTGTCCCAATGCATACTATGGTCAATACTGTGCCACCCATTTCCTCCCTCAACCCTTTAAAAATAATGTAATCAGCAGCCTGCTGGGTAATGTCCTTTCTATTCTCTGACAGTAGCCCGATTGACATGTAGTATGCAAGACGTGCTGAGGAATCACTTCTTTATTCTGGCATGATACATTTTAATGAGTCAAACATGAGAAGCCGCTTCACAGAATATTATTGATTCAATTTGAGCTACTGCTCTTTGTTTTCTGAAATGTTCAATAAATCTTGTGCAAAAATCTCAACATTTTCCTTGTCTGCTTGCACTGGCTGGACAAGAATGCCCCCTGCTCTGCTTGCCTGGCTAATCAATCTGTGCTGGCTCTGGCCTGGGCATCAATCCCTGCCACTTGCACTGGCTGGGTGACAATGCTCCTGCTCTACTTTATATACTCTGGGCATTATTGTGGCATCTATATCGGCACTGGCGTGGGCATCAATCCCTCCTACAACTCCTGGCCTTGGATCATCGCTGCTTCCTACCCTGCCGGGGACTGGGTACAGAAGGCACTTGATGGGGAAAGGAAGTGGTTAATGGAGCACAAGCTCCTTATTGTTTGTCTGTCAATGAAGCAGCCAGAGCGAGACCAGCTGATCCCCATTCACTGCCACTAAAACCATTCACAGCAGATCAGTGGAGAAGCAAGATTTCCTCCTGATGGAGTCCATGGCACTGGGGATGTTCAAGGCACAACAACCGGAGACTGTACAGGGTGATGTGCAACCGAAACACTCATGGCTGCACAGCCTTATCATTGTTTACATACTGTGCCTACCCAAATCTACAGGAACCCCCCCTGAAATCTACAATAACTGTAGTGATGCACTGAAGGGTTAACAGCAACAGCGCCCACAAAATGTGTCTATATAAACAGCTTTGCTTTATCGCCCTTCATGCAAGTTTGTATTATGGCATTCGCATGCATTAAGAGACATCCCTGTATTTATAGGAATCTGAATAGGAAACATCTTGTCAGACCTCTCAGTAGAAGGCATTGGTAAATATTGAGAAGTGACACCTCAGCACCATAAATAAGAGACATTGGTCTCAGAAAATCGCACTCTTACATGAGAGCAGCCTGGCAGAAAGGTTACGGAGACACATTTAGAGGATACATTAATAAAACAACAATAGTAACGTGAACAGAAAATGCTGAAAGCCACTTAATGGTGGCACCAGCGAGACATCTCATGTAACATAAACAAGGGACATGTCCATACAGTAACATTACAGGAGAGATATAAAAGCAGCATACAATGCAATCTGAATAGGAAACCAAGAAGATGAGATGGAGGCGGCAGCAGCTTGTCATTCTCACCAAAACAATGATGCCAGTGCCCGGGCAGCGCTCTGTGCCAGCTGCTCCGGGTACTGCCCCGGTCATCCACTGATCGCGTCCCCCATTCCCACCAGGGCCCCCCAATAATAAATGTGTCGCTTTCTGCTTGACCTGTCCCACAGCGGGGCTGCACACATACCTTGCCCAGGTGGTAGCAGGGTGTTCGGAGACTTGGGGGGAGCCCCCGAGCACTTATCTGCGCCCCCCGTCATCCCTGCACCCCCAGGCCGTGCGCCCCCCCAACACCCCCCCCCCCCCGAGAGTCAGGAGAACGGAGGCAGCTGCATGTCCGCCCCGCACAGTGACAATGAGAGCCCCACCACCCTCTCACACACAGCGGAGAGCTGCCCTCCAGCACCCCGGGCAGTCTGCTGGAGCGGAGAGGCCTCGGAGAGCTGCACGGAACTGGCGGGGAAACAGCGCCCACCCTCCCATCCGCTCACACTCCCGCACCCACACACACCCGCTCCGTACCTGCCGTGGAACCAGTCCTTGCAGGCGTCGCACTCGATCATGAAGCGGGTCACGTCGTAGGGCAGGCGGCAGATGCAGTACACAGGCACCGTCGCCATGTTAGATCCCCGCTCACAACAACACTCCCAGGGAGGGACTGACAGGACACCGGGGAGAGCCGGAGGGGGGGGCCGCGGAGGAGAGACGGGAGAGGCAGCCGCCCCCGGGACTCTAGATCCGGACACACAATGCGGGAAAATGCGGGAAAGTTTCCGTGGGCTCTCCCCGAGCTCCTCCCGGATCAGAGCAAGGGAGGCGGCGGCTGAGCGGGGCTCGGAGCGGGGACAGGCTTTGTCTGTGTGCCCCCTGGTGACAGCTCCACACAGCCCTCTACACACTGCACCACACAGCCCTCTCGTAACACACTGTAACACAACAGCATGTGTGTGTCTCTATGTCACACAATGCAGCGTCAGCGTGTCACACTACACAGCTTTGTACACAACACACTGCCTGTAACTCACACATACTAGACAGCTATGTCATACTACACACAGCTATGCACACTCCCAGTAACACACACACACTAGACAGCTATGCCCACAACACACTCTCTGTATCTCACACACTAGAAAGATATGTCACACTACACACTCCCAGCAACTCGCAGTCTACACACTCGCTGTAACTCACATACTACTCTACACTACACACTCCCTGTAACTTTCATACTACTTATAACTATATATGCAATTGTAGTGTAGTGTGTGAGTTACAGAGTGTGTGTATTGCAGCAATACACACACTCTGTAACTCACACACTACACTACAATGCTAGGTTGTACTGCACAGCCCCTGCTGTAACTCACAGACTACACTACTGGGCCTGATTCACTATTGCGATCGCAACTGCGATTACGCACGCAGGTTTGCTGTGAAAATATGCTAATGACTGCAATAGCAAAGCCAGGATGGGAAGACATTCGTTACCACTATCTCACATCACTAATACCTTGCAATCCTGTGTAAACATCGAGTAACATTTGCCCCTCACGCACAATTATAACAGGTCTGACCTTACTCAGAAATTGCTAACCTCATCGCACACAGTGAGCACTTAAGCTGCGTATGCTTTCCCAGTGGCTAATTTATGCACGCACATTTAACTGTGTTCAAACGGACAGGCACCCCTGCGTTTCTCCTACCACTCCCCCGTCACCACCCCCAAATGCTGATGTCCCGTCCCTTGATCTGCGTTGGCTTTATATCTGCCTAGGTGACCATGCCAACTCACGCTCTGTGGTGCATGCGCAGTGCGCACCTTCGCCGATTTGCATACGCTGTTGCAGTTGTGAACCATAATTAATCAGGCCCTATGTGTACCACACAGCCCCTGCTGTAACTAATACACTACACAGCAATGTCACTACATAGTCCCTACTATAACTTACACACTACACAGCAATGTCACTACATAGTCCCTACTATAACTTACACACTACACAGCAATGTCACTATAGTCCGTACTATAACTTACACACTACACAGCAATGTCACTACATAGTCCCTACTATAACTTACACACTACACAGCAATGTCACTACATAGTCCCTACTATAACTTACACACTACACAGCAATGTCACTACATAGTCCCTACTATAACTTACACACTACACAGCAATGTCACTATAGTCCGTACTATAGCTTACACACTACACAGCAATGTCACTACATAGTCCCTACTATAACTTACACACTACACAACTATGCCCCTGCTGTAACTCACACACTACACTAGGGATGAACATTGATGCTCGATGGTTTAACAGCGTCAACGTTTTTCTTCTGTTCGCAGCCGCCGTCGAAGGATGCGGAAGCTATGGCGATTCGATGTTAAAATACAGCTGAATTCAGCTGTTTAACATCAAGAACGGTCAAGGGTCACTATTGCAAATGCTAAACATGTTTTGGGGGTTTTTTGCGCCTGCACAAACCATCGCAATGCTTTTTTCATCAGATGCTTTTGATGCGATGATTAGTTACCATTGCATCAAATACTTTTAATGTAATGTTAGTCACACACTACACACTACTGGGCTGACTCAGAGATGTATGCAAACCATCAGGTTTTCGTACATCTCCGACGATTGGAGATCTGCTCATGCATAGGCTCTGCACTGCATATGTGCAGGTCTCTTTCTGTGATTTCGGTCGCAGTGCCGCTAAGCTGCAGCATGATTAAAATGCTGTGGCCATTTGGGGGCGGTGAAAGGGTAGCGTCAGGCAGCATTCCCAAAAACGGGCGTGTCGGCTCTGTTTTCTGGCAGCTGTGAGACCAGTGTCTGCTTGCGAATCGGATGTACTGGCCTGAGCTGCAAAGCTGAGACAGCCATTCTGAGTAGCCTCACGCTCAATCAGAAACCCAATGCCATGACTGATGGTGATTCGATATTGCGCCTTCAGACGTAGTACTCGGATTTGCGATGAGGGCAGTGGGTGTCTTTTGTCCTCAGACGCCTCCTGCAGCATTATTATATTTTCGCATCACTGCTACGTCTAAAGACACAGCAGCAATGAAATTAGCGTCCATATCTGAATCTGGCCCAATGTCACACTACAGAGACCCTGTTACACACACTACACAGCTATGTGACTACACAGTTCTTGCTGTAACTCACACTACACAGCTATGCAACTACACAGTTCTTGCTGTAACTCACACACTACACAGCTACTGTATGTGACTACACAGTTCTTGCTGTAACTCACACACTACTATTAGGGTAATAAGTCTAGATAGAGCCTGGTGATAGCCTTGAGGGCTGATTCGCCTGAACTAGTGGTGGCCTGTGGGGTAAGTTTTAGATGCAGCCTTTGTGCTGTGTAGCAGCTTGGAGGGCTAGAATGCCTTGGCTTGCTGCAGCCAGAGGGCCGAGGATGAGATGCAGCCTTTTGGACTGTGTAGCAGCCTTGAGGGCTGGAATGCCTTGGCTAGTTGTGGCCTGGGGACAAAGATGAGATGCAGCCTTTGGGCTGGTGAAGGAGCCTTGAGGGCTGGCTAGTTTCCAATGGAGTGTGCACACTGACTTGACGAGATTTCTAATTGTCACCGGGTTGACACTGGCGGTGGTGCTCAGTGTGACACACTTTGGACGCTGAGTTGCTACCAGCGCCGCCGGGTTGACACTGGCATCGGTGCGCCGGATGATGCACTTTGGACGCTGAGTTGCTACCAGTGCTGCCGGGTTGGCACTGGCGTTGATGCGCTGGATTGCGCAGTAAGGACGCAGGGATGCAACCAGTGTCGGCGGGTTGACACAAGCCGCCTGACGCTGACCTGCGCCCTGAATGGTAGTGCACTCCTAACCGCTCAGATGACACATGCGGTTGTGGCTGGGGTGCACACTGTGCTGCCTTGATGACTCAAGCAGCACATGACAGATGAAATGCAAAGCGTGCCGTCTGGATTGAGCAAACGGCAGAGAAATAACACAACAGACTGGACTCTGGAACTCGACTAGAACAGGAGACTGACACAACCGGAAGCACAAGTAACTCTATCACCGGCAAGGAGTGAAGGGCTGGCTGGAATTTAACAGAAACAGGCCCCAACCAGAGCAAGTTTCCCTAATAACAGATTATTGAGCACTTTGGCTGTGTTCAGACAGGAGAATTAATCAGTGTGCACCTGATAGAGCACACAGACAGGCAGTAATTGGTGCAGAGGCTCAGTAGCAACCAAGTATGGAACTGCAACAATATGCTGCTAACCACAGATCCAAACAGGAGGAAGGAGGAGACTTCAGCGAACACTTGTCCAGCGTTCACCCCGAACAGCATTGGCAGTACGGCGGCTTGTGACAACTACACAGCTATGTGACTACACAGTTCTTGCTGTACCTCACACACTACACAGCTATGAGACTACAAAGTTCTTGCTGTACCTCTCACACTACACAGCTATGTGACAACACAGCAGAGGTGTATCTAGGGGTCTGAGCGCCCCTGGCAAAATAAGGGACTAGTGCTCCCCCCCCCCCTCCCGTCACAGTTATATTACATTATTGGTACACAACACAATATAATGTATAAAGTGTCATATAGCCAACAAGGAAAAATAATACCTTCACATTGCTATTAAAATTAACACACATTCTAGAGACAGGGTTGAAGAGAGTTTTCTGGTCTGCAGTTGTGTGGGGATACTGGAATTTACATGCAGCCAGCAAAGGCTCCTACCCTCTTGCCTAAGAGGGGGTCTGTCGCTGCTGCTGGTCGGGCTGGGCGGGTCCCAGCGCCTGTGCAATGGATCTGGCAGGCGCTGGGACAAACGCATGCACATGAGTGGCGTTAGCACCGTGCATATGCATAACACCGGCTTCTGGGAACTGCATTCACTGCAGCCCAGAGAAGCTGTGTAGGGCTGCCCGAAAGGCAGAGCAGCGGCTTCCACTGGAAGCCGCTCTCTGCTAATTGCAGCCCGAACTGGCAGTCCTGTGCGTGACTGGCAGGTGGCGCTTCCAATGGGAAGCCATCTGCAGCCAGTGCCGTCACAGACGGCAGCTGGCTCACTGGGGTGGCGGATGTTACTGAGGAGGGCTGCATCCCCAAGGTAATATCCGCCACTGCACAAAACACAGACGCATTGTCAGGAGTCCCAGCAGTGCGAGCGATCATGCTGCTCAGTGATTTCACATCTCCCATTCTGGGATCAACATAATCACTGGTGATCCCATGTACCCAATCCCCAATAAGTGAATAAGAATTCCATCCCATAAAGCCCATAATTAGCATTAATACTGAGCAAATTACCCTCCTCCCCACCTTAAATTAATGGACATTGGCCCTCATTCAGAGCCGCTCGCTATTTGCGGTCGTTCGTTCTAAAACAAGGGGTGGCTATTCAAATGAACCGTTCGCTAATTGCGGTCTGTTCACGCCTCGAAGTCTGAATGAGCGAGCAAAACTTGCGGTTGTAATTTTGAAAAGTACGCCCCCTTGCCGTTCGCACCATACGTCATGTCCGCTATTTATTAGATTAATCGAGTACATCGAACAGCGTATGAACTGCTCGCTATTGTGGCTGGTTTTTTCAACCGCTATTTTGCGAGCAGTTCTGAGTAAAAAAAAAACAAGTGACGTGGTCAATGACGCTGCTGTATTAATTATGCACTCCCTTAAAACGCCCGTTTTGACCTTTAAGCACGCCTGCGTTCGAATTCCACACCCCCGTTTTAAAGCACCTTCCCGTTACCACCCACATACGCCTCCTTCTGTCACTCAAAATAGCAGGCATTCGCTATATAGCGAACAAACGATTTTCGGCCGCACTGACTGGTTCGCGCATGCGTATTAAAATCCGTACGCAGATGTGCGAACATCGGTCAGAACGAACGAGCGGCCGCTTATGAGCGGCTCTGAATCAGGGCATTGTGAAGATACCACTATTATATTAAATATACCTCATCATTAAATCAATAGTTCTCACCCAGTGTTAAATCATTTACCCCACCACACCAATAAATAGTCCAGCCCCCATCCCCCATTAAATAAATTAACCCTCAGCACACTAATAAATCGCCAAGCCCTCCCTCCAATTACATTAAAATACTAACTCACAAAATAATAATAAAATTAATAGCTCAGTCATCTCCCCTATTACATTATATAGGTAACCCCCACTACACTAATACATTAATAAGCATGTCCTATTACATGAATAGGTCCCCTCTCCCCATCCCCTCCACACTTACCTTCTTTTATCCTGCTCGAGCTTTAAGGTGACATCATGATGCCAGCAGGGGGGCCTGGCTGTTCCTGGCTGCAGCCTCCACAGAGGTCTGGGGGCGGAGCCATCATAGAGAACCGGGGGCGAAGTCTGGCTGCATGTCATGTAAGGGGAGGAGCAGCAGGGTGCAAGCTCGATGACAGACAGCTGAAGATGGCTGCCGGCGCTACTGTAATTACACTCTGCGGCCGCCGCCACTGGTAAAGATTCAACAGCCGAGAGCAGGGAGCACTTCAAGTACAATCAGAGGTGTATCTACCCCCTGGCTGCGGAATGCACCGCCGCGGCGCCCCCCCCTCGGCCGGCGCCTCTGGCAAATGCCATCCTGGCCAAGGGGTAGATACGCCCCTGCAACACAGTACTTGCTGTACCTCACACACTACACAGCTATGTGACTACACAGTTCTTGCTGTAACTCACACACTATAGACTACCACTAGAGGTGTAACTAGAGTCCATGACTCCCAAGGCAAATAAAAAATGACACCCCTTGAAAATAGTTACGTAACATTTTGGCTGAATTCTTATGACCTATTGGTGCTGACCTTTATAAACACAAAATGATGTGAAAGGAAAAACATGAATACTGCATAACACATGTACACATAGACAATGTTGTGAAATGGAAATTTGAAGTGAACGGCAGGAGGCCGCCTTGGCCCTCCTGAAATTTTAGGAATCTTGATAGTGTGAAATAACTTTTAGATACTTTCTAACACTCCTGCCAGCACAGTCTCAAATGTTACCTTGTTTTTTTTTAGTGACCTCCTTTTATCAGTCTATCACCCTCTTTAACATTTTAGTGATCGCAATACAGTAAAAGGGTGCGTGAACATGCAAACTCACATGTTTCTCACACCCCTGCAACTCGCAATGGCAAAACACACATCCAGAATTTTGCCATTGTGAGGATACAACTTGGGAAATGTAATAGAGTGCGAGTGTTTAACTCGCACACTATTACTGTCCGAGTTACACAGAAACATGCACAGATCCGTGAGATCCATGCATATTTCTGTGTGTAAAAAAAAGACGTGGGGTTCCCCCCTAAAAGCATAACCAGCCCCAGGTTCTATTGAGTCTAATGGTTATATAGTGGGTTTGCGCTACAAAAAGCAGGTCTATTGAGTCTGTCCGGATTCTTAAAATACAGGAGGGGAAATGCATAGGATTCCCCAGTATTTTAAGAACCAGCACCAGGCTCTGTTGAGCTAGTCCTGGTTGTAAAAATACGGGGGGGGGGGATTTTACGTAGTGGTTCCCCATATGTTCATCAACCAGCACCTGGCTCAATGACCCGGTCCTGGTTGTGGAAATATGGGGGACAAAATGAGTAGGGGTCCCCTATATTCTCCCAAACCAGCACCGGACTCTTTCTAGTAGGGGTGTAATGCCACAGCTGGGGGACCCTTTCGCCATGCCTTCGGCCAAAGTATTGACACCTGACCACTAGTCAGCCCTGGCTGGAGAGCCCTCATTCGCGACTTATGGTAGTTGTCCGTGGGCTTGCATAATGGCATTTTTGTATTCTCCAAAGACGTATGCCTACAGGGACAGAAGAGGACCAGAACAAAGGGTAGGTGAGTATGGATTTTTTTTTTTTTTTTTTTTTACAGGTTACGTGGATGCTACTGGAGAAGTGGACATGAATGGCTACGAGATTATAGGTGAGTATGCATGAGTGTATGTTTTAATAAAATTATACTTTCACGTTTGTGTGTCTTGTGGTTATTTTAATATTTCTTTTGCAGTGAACTAGAGGTACCAGTGGGCCCATAATGCCCCGCATGCTGGTACTTGTGGTTCTCCCAAGTACCAGCAGGTGGGAGAGGCTTGCTGGGACCTCTAGTTCTCCAGTAAAAGACAATATTATTCATCTATTTTTTGATACACAATCAAACCTATATTTTAAATCTATAACTAATGTGTAAAAATGTTCAAAAATGCAATGCTGAACAAACAAGCTTATTGAAAAAGGGACTCAAATTTGCCCCACACTCCACAATGAATAAATTTGATGTATACATAAATGCACAGAAATTCATTAGAAATCTGTGTATTAAAAAATATTTCATAAAAGATCCAAAAACAAAAGCATAACTAAAAATCAGGAATATTATTATCGTTTATATGGTGCCACAAGGGTTTCACAGCGCCTTACAAAGTACAGAAACAAATGAGCACACAAGAAGCAACCGAACTCAAACCCGCTTCAACATGCTATCCGACTCATACAAAAGGAACTTACTTAACAACTTTCCAAAAATTAATTGAAGAAATAAATCTTCCAGAGAAAAATAAGATACAACATGACAGATAAAGAAAAACAAGCATTGAAAGAAGACAGAACACTAGTTATAAAACCAGCGGTTAAAGGAGGTGGTCTAGTTATTCTAGACAAAAGCCAATATGAAAAAGAAGCAGAGAGATTATCGGATATTGAAATGTATGAGAAACTGAATATGGATCCAACTGCCAAATTTCAGTTTACTAACTCAACTAGATGAAGGTCGCTTGAAGGGCATAATCCAGTGGTTCCCAAACTGCGCTGTGGCACCCTGGGGTGCCTTGGGACTTGCAGGGGTGCCTCAGGTTGGTGGTCCAGCACCAAATAAAATTATTTATGATCAGTGTAATGTAAATATGTGGACAAACAGAAGCACAAACCTGTCCACCACTACATAACTGACCCTAAGGATGACAGGTTAGCAGAATTTACTAATTTACTAAATTTTTTTCCTGAATTTATCAATACATATTTTGGCTTAGGGGTTCCCTGAAAACAATACTGATACTCTAGGGCACCTTGGTTTAAAAAAGTTTGGGAACCACTGGCATAATCAATAAAAAGGAATATGAATATATTTTATTAAAAAATTCCAACATTTTATTACTTGCCCAAATTACATTAAAATATGAAAGAACCACCAGGTTCGGGCATTGGATCACTAACATTGAATCTATCACACTATATACAATAGATGAATTCTTACAACCGATTGTAAATAAAATGAGGAGCTACCTCAAATATACATTACACATAAAACAGATACCGGAGAAGATAAAATGGAAAGATTCCTACATATTGTGCACTAGTGATGTTAAATCACTACACTTGTATACAACATTCCATTGGTTGTGACCACACTAGGCAATACAAACAGAATTGCCAAATGCACAAATAAATTTCATCATGGATAATATAGAATGCATCCTCACCCACAACTATTACTGGTACAATGGTGAATTTTACCTGCAAACAATAGGGACCGGTAAGGAAACTCCAGTAGCACCAAGTTATGCTAATTTATTTGTATCCAAATAGGAAGATGACACAATATGGGAAAATAACCAGTTCAGGAACAATCTAGTGTGTTGGCATAGGTATATTGATGACCTTTTTTATCTGGGAAGGTACAGAGGAAAAGTTAGAAGATTTCATCAAATACATTAACAATAATGAAATTGTATTGGAATTTACCACATCAAAGAGTAAAAATATTGTCATATTTTTTAACCTAGAACTTCTTATTGATAATGGAACAACTTACATAAGAAGACACACAAAGGAGGTAGATGGAAATAACATCCTTCCATACAGCAGCAACCACGACAAAGATGGTTGGAAAATATTCCCGGTGGCCAACTTCAGAGGATAAAAAGAAACCGTACAAAAGAAAAAATATTTGAGAGAGCAGACATTAAAGAAGAAATTTGTACGCAAAGGCTACAAAGATAAAACTCTGGATGAAGAAATAGAGAAAGTGCCCAAACTGAATAGAAGTGAATTGATCCATTACACGCAGAGACAATATGAACAACTGAAAACGGCTTTTATCACACAGTATAATAGCAATCACCACCAGATATAAGAAGCACTGCCACATACTAATGTTGGATGAAGACTTAAAAACAATCTTAACTCAGCAACATCACATTATCTGCACACGTGCCAGAAATTTTAAACCGGAATAAACTAAGAGTTTTATTCCCATAAAGGACAAAGGGGAAAATGCTACAAAAGGATTCTTCAATTGTCTCAGTTGTGTAGGTTGCAAAAACTTGAAAGAACAAAAAGGCACCAAACCAACAACAACATTCAAGTCAAGTCAAATCAAACAAAGTATTTAAAATAAAACAACATGTCATGTAAAACAGTGGGAGTAATTTCTCCTTCATCCACTAGGGGACACTGGAGGCTTCATGACAGTAGGGGTATAGACGTGTGCTAAGTGGGAGCTGGCACTTTAAAATTTAGAAGTGTAACTAGCTCCTCCCCCTCTATACCCCCCTTCAAGCCCAGTTTTAGATTGTGCCCGAGGGAGCTGGTCATGTTCCCAGGCATATTAAAGTATTATAGAAAGAAGAACATTGCAAGAGGAGATGACAGGCAGCAGCTGCCCCTGCCTGTCTGCGCCGTTGGAGCTGCCGGGGAGACCCTACTCGAAACTGCTTGCAGTTCGCGCATGGGTCTCCGGCTATAGAGACCACTGTCTCTAGGGATTGTAGTGCATGTCACTGCGTGCTGCATGCATCACGGTCCCCTGCTAGCCTGACCACTACTGGCAGTCTGTAAGTATGCTCCTGGCTCCCCGATTAGTGGGGTAGCCAGGATTTCCAACAAAGCAGTCTGAAGATAGCAGCAGAGCACCGATGTTTTAAACAGGCGACGTAGCGGGGGTTGGAGCTTATCTCCGGGGACTGCTCCTTCCTCCCAGTGCTTTAGAGAGGCATGCTGGTGGCCATTACACAGATTCCTGCTACGGAGATCCCTCTAACACTACTGCTGATAGCTGTGCTGCAGCGCTGAGATAGCCTAACCTGACTCTGTAAGTTATTAGTGGAGTTTAGGCTGGTTAGGAGAGCATTTGGAGCACATATCTGTGCCTAGCGTTTTTTAGGACTCTAGGAGCGCTGTTAAAGGGCAGCGCAATTTACATCTGTTATGTCACATCTGTCTATTGAGCTGGAGGCTTCTCGTAAGGATAGAGAGGCTTCCAGGTCGGCTTCTCTAGAATTCAGCAGAGGATCAGCTCCAGGAGGAGCCTGTGTCCCAGGGGATAGAGGCGTTGATTTCTGCAATTCACCAGGTATTAAAGATAGAGGAGGAGGACAAAGGTCCTGCATGGCCGTCTTTCTTTTTAAAGAAACAAAGACAGGTTTCCTCTTTTCCAGTTTCAGAATAACTGGACTCTCTCTTGGCTACGGCTTTTCCTGCAGATAGCAGAAAATTATGTGAGTCTCCTCCTACGGTAGTTCCTTCAGTCTCTCGTCTGTCTAAAAAGACTATTCTACCAGTTCCCAGGGCCACATCATTAAAGGAAATATAGGATAGGAGGTTGGAGAATGCTCTAAAGTCCATATATACAACAGCAGGTGTGACTCTTCGCCCTGCAATAGTGAGCTGCTGGACCAATAAGGCAATTGAAGCTTGGGTTAAACAGTTAGCTGATGGGATGTGGGCGCAGCTCCCTGTAGAGGATCTTATTCCTCTAGCAGAAAATATAGGGGAAACTGCGGCCTACCTTGGAGAGGCGTCCAAGAATGTTTGTAATCTCGCCTCTAGAACTTCAGCCCTGGCGGTATCAGCACGCAGAGCGCTTTGGCTTCGACAATGGCAGGCGGATGCAGAATGAAAAGGAGCTGTGGAAGCTCTACCTTTCACAGTGTCCTATTAACGCCAGAACTGGATAAATGGATTTCCCAGGCTACTGGGGGTAAATCTGCTTATCTTCCGTCTGCTGCTCCGCCTCCTAGAAAACCCTATCCTGGACTTTTGTTTCAGTCCTTTCATGCCCTGGGACGATTTGGGTGCCGCTCCAGAGGAGGACCTACAATTTCTCATGGTTCCAGAGGTTGTGGTAGAACTGCAGCACCCTCTGCTCAACAGGACATTAAGTCCATCGCCAAACCCAGTGCATGACGGGCATCCCTCTCACCTGGGGGACCCCAGGGTGGGAGCTCATCTTCGGGACTTCAGGAAAGTATGGGCAGAATCTTGTCTGGACGCCTGGGTTTGGGACCTCATCACCCAGGGATACAAACTCGATTTTCAGTTCCAATCTCCCCCTCGGTATTAAATGAAGCAATAGACAAGTTTCCGACTGCTTGGGTTTTGGTCCAAGTTCCCAGGTATGAAATCAAACAGAGATTCTACTCCAGTTTGTTTGTGGTTCCGAAGCCGGACAGCTCGGTCAGACCTATTCTGAACTTGAAGGATCTCAATCCGTACCTGAAAGTATTCAAGTTCAAAATGGAGTCCCTTCAGACTGTTATTGCAGGGCTAGAGGAAGGCGAATTCATGGTATCTCTAGACATCAAGGACGTTTACCTGCACATCCCCATCTGGCCGCCTCATCAGGCGTTTCTACGATTCGCCATTCGGAACTCACATTTCCAGTTCCAGGCCGTACCCTTCGGCTTGTCATCAGCCCCCAGGGTAATCACAAAGGTCATGGCAGTGATGATGGGTCTCCTTCGAACACAAGGGATCGAAATTGTCCCTTACCTGGACGATCTCCTCCTTAAGGCTCATTCCAGGGAACAGTTACTACAAGACATTGTAGTAACTCACAGGCTACTAATATGACACAGTTGGATCCTGAACTTTCCCAAGTCTCATCTGCAACAAACACAGAGACTCCCGTTTCTGGTAATGATCCTGGACACGGTATGTCAGCGGGTCTTTCTTCCTCAGGAAAAGACAGCCTCCATTCATGAGTTAGTGAGGAGGGTTCTTCAACATCGACAAGTATCAGTGCATCTCTGTATTTGACTCCTTGGGAAGATGGTGGCGTCTTTCAAGGCCATTCCTTACGGTCGATTCCACTCCAGAACTTTACAGCTGGACCTCCTCTCCCAATGGTCAGGATCCCATCTTTTCCTTCACCAACGTGATGTTAAGTCCCAGAACTTGGATATCTCTTCTCTAGTGGCTGAGCTGGTCTCACCTGTTGGAGGGCAAGAGGTCCGGAGTGTGGGATTGGACTCTCCTCACCACAGAAGTGAGTCTGAGAGGGTGGGGAGCAGTGACTCGGGAAAACCACTTCCAGGGCCGCTGGCCTTCGCAAAAAATAAGGCTACCGATAAACATTTTAGAATTATGGGCAGTGTTATATGCTCTTCAGCTAGCACATCACCTGTTGCAGGTTTGAGCCATCAGAGTTCAGACGGACAACACAGTAGCAGTGGCCTACATAAACTGACAAGGCGGCACCCGAAGTTGGGTGGCAATAAAGGAAGTAAGCCGTATACTGCTCTGGGCAGAAAACAACTAGGTGGTGTTCCAGGAGTAGACAATTGGGAGCTGGCAGCACATGCACCCAGGGGAGTGGGCGCCCCATCCCCAGGTATATCAGCAACTTGTCCAAAGGTGGAGCCTTCCGCAGGTCGACCTCATGGCGTCCAGACAAAATCATCAACTACCTCTGTATTGCTCTCGGACGAAAGATCCAGAGGCTGTGGCAGTGGACGCACTTTCAACTCCATGGCAGTTCCGATTAGTCTACCTGTTCCCACCATTGCCTCTTCTCCCTCGGATTCTACAACGCATCAAGAGGGAGAAATTCAAGGTTCTTTTAGTGGCTCCGGATCGGCCTCGCAGAGCTTGGTATTCCAAACTCCGCCTTCTGCTGATAGATGCTCTGTGGCCTCTACCTCAGAGAGAAGATCTCTTGCAGCAAGGTCCTTTAGTCTATCCAGACTTAAGGTGACTACGTTTGACAGCGTGACTGTTGAGAGACCAATACTATGATGAATAGGGATCCCATCAACGGTAATCCCTACTAAGCTCCGAGACCGGAAAGAGGTTACTTCAAAACACTACCACTGCATTTGAAAGGCTTATATGACATGGTGTGAATGGTGGGGGTCGCCTCCTACAAATTTCAAAATAGCCAGACTCCTGCTTTTCCTACAGGCGGGTTTCTCAGCCGGACTACGTCTGGGTTCCCTAAAGATTCAGGTTTCAGCACTCTCCGTCTTCTTCCAGAAGAAACTGGCTTTACTCCCGGATGTTCAGACTATCGATTCCTACCTATCTATACACTCTAAAATTGTCACTATTTAGCGTTATGAGTCGCACAAGAAATAATTGCTTTCAGACTTTGATTGTGGTTCCAAAGCACAAAAAGTTATTATTCACCATAAAAACAGATAGTTACACGCTGTGATCTAAATTACAATTAGCGCAAACAAATTATACAGTCACAAGGTACAGTCGTTACATACGCACACGCTCTGGATCCAGATCCCAGTATCAAAGATGAAACCTCTATCAATAGCAAAGCATAAAGACTGGGCTCTAGTTTCAGAGAGCCTGCATATATACCCTTACAGAGATAGGCAATACAATAGAACAGGTTGGCATGATTCCATTGGTTCTTCTTCCTGGTTCTTCTGTTACAGTACAGTTCATAAGTCAATTCATATGGTCACAATCCAGCCTCCAACAGCTCTTTGTGTCCATTTTCCTGCTGCATAAGAAATCTAACCTAGCTGCATTACAGAGTACAGTTTAATGCCTAACTCTCTATGATCCATAATTTGCAGACACATGTTGCAATCTCCTCACCAATGAAACCAGAAATCTGCAAAGACACAATGGTTTAGAATGACACCAAAAATGGTCTGCTTATCATGTACTAAACTTTAGATATCAACTAACATGTATTTCACAACATTACTGATAATGACTAAAACCTTAAATATTAACCTTAATGCTAGGGAACCTTTTTATGTAAGTGTGCAGTGTGTAAGTATTGGGGTATTGAGAAAAGACGCTAGTTAGCATTGTGCGACTACGTGTTTGTGAAGTACACCGTGGTACGTGTTTTGCAGGGTTGATCATATTATATGTTTTAGTAATTGTCTATATTTATATAATGAGGACTTTTAATATCTATTGCGTGGGGATTGCATGACGCTAAATGATAGCATCGCCGTATGTACTTATGTGTGAGATTCGCTAAAATGGCGCTGGGCGGCCAGTTGCAAAATGGTGTCTTGTTTCCATTTGCAAAATGATGTCATGCAGATTTAATTTTGAACAGATTCTGTCAGCCAATTATCCAGCTTCGACAGTCCACCCTTTGATAGCAAACAACATGCTATCACACTCTGATTTTAAAATTAATTTAGGCTTACACTATGACATATTATTCAATGTTATATTATGGGATGGCACAAGGTGGTTCTTAAACCATCAATAATGTGTCTCTGGGAGGGACATAAAACTACCCTTATACGCACACCGCGGATCTTGGGAGATCAT
Source organism: Taudactylus pleione (assembly GCA_031769625.1). NCBI lineage: Eukaryota > Metazoa > Chordata > Amphibia > Anura > Myobatrachidae > Taudactylus > Taudactylus pleione. The sequence goes on from JAUIMM010000127.1 coordinate 11,494,279, forward strand.
GGGAGAGATGTGGGGATGCACCAATCCTATAAAGGAAGTTTTGAAGGGGAATAGGGACTTACATTATTTAAGATGTTTTAAAATAACATTTTAATAACACATTTCATGCATGGCTAAATTTATACATCATCTGATAGTACACTCTAGTTCAGGGTTGTAATGTAGTCCTACATTTACCTCAGTATTCATATTGTTACTTCTAACCACCATCAAAATTTCATTCTTTTGGTTTACCTTATCTTTAAATTTTTTACAACACAGTAGGAACACACCTGACTCATAAGCCATTTACTATGATGACAACCAATATGAGGATCAGGAGTATACTAGCACCATTTCCTGGACCCACTCTCCTAGACCGGAGAACCATTTCACTGGGTTCAACCATGAAACCCTTTCCTCTACCTTCTCCTCTACTTCAGCCACTGAAGCATTATGGTTCTTCCGGAATTCCCATTTCAGCTGCAGAATTTCGTCCATCTTCCGGTCTATCACCTCCTTGGGGTCACTAGTGTTATTTGTAATATATGTGCAACACTTTACACCAAATTAAGTGGCCAAAGTTACGCAATACACTCCAGTGACAGCTGTTAAATAATGTAATACTAGTCTATGTTGCACGAGTTCTTTCTTGTAAGCTTGCAACTCCCTACCTGTATATCTAAACATGTCATCATACATCTCGGTGATATTATCTATTAATTTAGCAAGGTCTTGGATATATCTAAAATTTAGTGTACCCCGAGCGATCCTGGTGGGATCTAATGCTATCAAAACTTGATAGCCAGTTGTTTCACTAATTAACTGTGTGGCTTTATGTACATCGCCAGGTATCATATTTCTCTTGTCTCTATGGTCATACTGTGTGTGAAGATATGGTGATGGTGTGTTTTTATGAATACCAAGCATTTCACAATGTGTAAGGGTCATAACCTCTGGAACTACTCTTCCCAGATAACACAACCCTTTGGAACTCGGAGAGAGCCACTTTACGCTTTCCTTCCACATATAAAATATACATCATCGGGGAGAACATAAGGAATAGAATGCATCATGATCATCCAACACATTTCCCGAACAAATGATCCTATCTCAAGTTCTCCCATCTGGCTAATACATATTTCTGGTTGTATAACCCTGGCACAGTACCCTTCTGGTACTCTGCCAACCATTTCTTTGGTGTTACTTAGTGTATATTTATACCGGAAGTGTCTTCCACCCGACCTAATTGTGCGTAACAGTTCATAATTCATAGGCTCATGCAGCTCTTAGTGAGAAGGTCATCGTCTGGTTATTCCCAATCACCTCCCAACTTCCTGGTTCATTGGAGTTGGTGATGTTCAAATGGGGTGGTTTGGTGTTAAGAAATTTTCCATCCAGTGTCTTCCTTTTTTGTAGTTCTAAAATCTCAGAGACATTTAATGGAAATGGCACAAACCCTACATTATGCTGTCCTTGAGGAACGTGAGAGCACACCCAGCAGTCGGTTTGGTTTAAAACTTTGCCCACCATGGTATGATAATCCTCTAAAGGATACCCACCCCAATACTGTTTATACTTAGGTTGGCACTGTTGGATGCATCTCTCATTGACTACAGACCCACAGAACTCACACATACAATAATCCTCAGACAATAGACCTTCACACTGTCTCCGAGTATCCAGAATAGCAGATCTCTTAGCAATTACTGTACTGGGTTTGGTCAGATACTCCCCCGGTTGGTTTAGCACTCCTTCTCCCGACTCCACTCCATTGATATCACCATCAACTCCCCTCTCCGTCCTCAGTCCTCCATCACAGAAACCAGAGATCCCGAAACAACCCAAGATAATGAGGACTCTGGGAGAAAACACAAAGATAACCACAGCAGACCAATCCATTGCTGAAAACAGGGATCTACACATTTCTTTAGCTCAGGTATCTTACTGTACCCTTTAACCCTCCCAGAACAGGCTTGCAATTGACAGGTCTACATTATCTGCCTCGATTCCGCCTTGTCTCTCTGCCGGTTGGTTGACCTTCTTACAGTGAGCAGAATGGACCCAGGTATCTCTCTCCGCCACCTTCAATGAAGTTGTACTCGTCAGCAACACCTGATACGGACCTTCCCACCGATCTGTCAAACAACCTGAACGCAAGAAATTTCTGATCATAACAAATTCTCCAGGTTCAACATCATGACAGTTTGTTTCAGGCATATCATGTGACAACAATTTCAGTTTCTGCTGTTGCTGTTTTAACTGTTTACTCATTGTTATAAGATACCTTATAGTAGCCTCGTTGTTACTTTTCAAATCTTCCTGAGGTTGTCTACCAAACAGTATTTCAGGGGGACAGATTGAGAGGGAGTCTAGGAGTTGTCCTGATACTGTGGAGGACAAGTGGTAGTGCTTCTGGCCAACCCAGTCCAGTTTCCGCCATGATTTTACTTAATTTGTTTTTAATAGTCCCATTCATCCTCTCCACCTTGGCACTGGCTTGCGGTCGGTAGGGGGTATGAAGTCTACTATTAATACCCATCAACTTACACATGTTTTGGAAGACATCACCTGTGAAATGAGTACCCCTATCACTTTCAATAATTCTAGGGATACCATATCTGCATGCAAACTCCTGAACAATCTTGTTAGCAGTAAATGCAGCAGTATTAGTGGCAGCTGGGTATGCCTCAACCAAATTAGAAAACACATCAGTGCACACTAATACATACTTGAGATTCCTGCAGGGTGGTAATTGGATGAAATTAATTTGTATTACCTGAAAAGGTCCGTCGGTCAGAGGAATGTGGGATGGTTCAGTAGGGATCGTTTTCCCAATGTTTTTCCTCAAGCAGGTCAGACAGGACATTGCTCTCTTTTCCGCTTGAGAAGAAAAACCCAATGCACACCAGTATGCTCTCACCAACTTGCACATACCTTGCTTTCCCAAGAGAGTCAGACCGTGCGCTGCCTCAGTCAGCCTTGGGTAGTATGCCTTGGGAGCCACTGGCTTACCTTGTCCATATCTTCAGAGTCCAGAGGACTCTTGTCCACATCCCTTGGACCTCCAGACTGCCTTTTCCTGGATGGAACACAAATTTTGCATCTCAATTAATTTCAGCATGTCAATCGTTGGAAACATCATTTGGTTAATTGGCACATTTACTTTTAACCCTGCTGCCCATTTGGCAGCTTCGTCTGCCCTGTTGTTGCCCAGTGACACTGGATCATCCTCACATGTATGGGCTTTACACTTAATTACTGCCACTGTCTTAGGCAATTGGATTGCTGTCAGTAGTCCTTTTATATGTCTGGAACGTGCAATTGGTTTGCCGGCTGCTGTCATATAATTTATCAGATGCCATAGAGCACCGAAATCATGTACCACCCCGAAGTCGTACCTAGAGTCAGTGTAGATATTAGCAGATTTACCTTCTGCTAACTCACACGCTCTCCTTAATGCCACCAGCTCCGCCACTTGGGCTGAATGAGGTGGACCTAAAGGTTCAGCCTCTATGATATCTTCGTCATTTACCACAGCATAATCTGTACATAACTCTCCAGTGTCAGTTTGTCTATGACAACTCCCATCCATGTAAAATGTCACATCTACATTTTCTAAAGGTGTATCCCGTATAATAGGTCTGATTCAGATATTCCATACAATCATGTGCATCAATATACCTGCAGAACTCACCTTCCACCAGCGACTCACCTCTCTCCACCCTTTGTGCATCCTGTTGCACATATTGTAAATACGTTGCTGGCTTTAACATACTGCACCGTTTGATGGTGATGTTTGCAGGTGCTATTAGGGTTAGTTCCCATTTTGTGAATCTAGCTGAGGAGAAATGTCTGGTTTGGGCAGAGTTTAGCAAAGCAGATACAGCTTGGGGAGTATAGACAATCATATCATGGCCTAACACCACATCCTCACTCTTACTGACCAATAGAGCAGTTACTGCTACAGTTCTTAAACACTTTGGGAGTGATCTTGCCACAGTGTCCAATTGTGCACTGTAGGGCTACGGGCCTACTGGCATTACCATGATTTTGTGTGAGAACACCTCCTGCACAACCATCAGCTTCCGTACAATACAAATCAACAGGTTTTTCGTAATCAGGTATTCCCAATGCAGGTGCTCTTGTTAGACTATCCTTAAGATTAAGGAAAACCTGCTCTGATTCCTCTGTGTATATGACATGATCGGGCTTTGAGGAAGAGACTAAGGCCCTGATTCAGACCCGGACTCTCTGACAGAGCGCTCGCTCTGAATCATGGCCGTCCTTCTTATTTTTCACAGTTGCCTCCTGGCCACTCGCATAGCTGTGGGTGACCAGGAAGATGGTCATCATGGTCAAGACCATCGCGACCATCGGGCTTGCGATGAGACCCTTGTGGTAGGATCTCATTGCCGCAAGCCCCAGAGTGCTTTCGGCTCTAATAGCTCAAGTGATGCTCAAGTGATGTCAGTGGGGCCAGCCCTAGATGACATCGACATCACGCTTTGGTACAAGACGCGGAGCGATGGATTGCCCATCGCTATCTGGGTCTCATGCATGCGCACGATGGAGCCGGCTCCGTTGTGCGCATGTGCACTGGACCACCATCGACCCGCTTGTGAGCGCAAAGCACTCGCGAGCGTGTCTGAATCAGGCCCTAAGTCCTGTAATGGCAAGGCCAAAATAGAAAAACCTGGGATCCACATTCTGCAGTATCCACACATTCCCAAGAAGGTACAGATTTGCTGTTGGTTCTGTGGCAGTGTCATGGTCTGTATGGCTTGGATTCTGTCATTTGTCAGATGTCGTAACCCCTGGGTTAGGCAATGTCCCAAGTATTTAACCCTGGACTGGCATGGCTGTAGTTTGTCCTTAGCAACCTGCCCTGTTTGCGAGAGATTGAGCAACAAAAGTTTAGTATCATTTAAACATGACATGAATCAGAACATAACAGTTAATCGTCCACATATTGTATTAGAACAGATCCATTGGCAGGTTGAAAATATTGTAAACAGTCATGTAAGGCCTGGGAGAAGATACTGGGGCTGTCTATGAAGCCCTGGGGCAATCGTGTCCATGTGTATTGTACACCCCTGTATGTAAAAGCGAATAGGTACTGACAGTCAGGATGAAGAGGTACAGAGAAGAAGGCAGAGCAGAGGTCAATGACAGTGAAATGGGTTGCATTTGGTGGGATCTGCATAAGAATGACAGCTGGATTTGGCACTATATGAAATTGGCTCTCTACTACCTTATTAACCCCTCTAAGGTCTTGTACCAGCCTATAGCCCCTCCCACCACTTTTCTTCACAGGAAAGATGGGACTGTTGGCTACACTTGCTGTACAGATTAAAATTCCCTGTTGTAATAATCGCTCAATTATGGGATAAACCCCTAACTCTACCTCCTGTTTTAATGGGTACTGGGGAATTTTTGGAGCTTGCCTACCGCTTTTTAGATTTACCATTACGGGAGCTACATTTGCCATTAATCCAGTGTCCTGTCCATCCTTGGTCCAAAGTGAATCTGGAATTTTGGATAACATTTGATCTACATGAGATGGATTTTTACCCGAACCGGTAGAGTGATACATTAACCTTTGGGGAGTGTCCAACATATCCCCCACCTCATGCGCAACTCTCTCTGGGATATCTAAAAATACACCATCAGGGGTACAATATATGACACACCCATCTTACATAACAAATCCCTTCCCAGAAGGTTAGTAGGAGCCGCTGCTGCCAGGAGGAAAGAATGCCTGGTATGCAATGGCACGATAGTAACCTCTGTGGATTTGGTTAAAGAATAATGTTGCACTTTATCCGTTACACCCGTTGCTGGTACTGTCTCGCTGGTCACCTGTAAATTAGCTGGAGATTTTATCACTGATCTGGTCGCCCCTGTGTCTACAAGAAAAGGATGTTTAGTACCAGCTACATCAACCATCATCACCGGTTCTTCCCTAGTACTTCCCATTAACCTGACTATCTGTAGACTACAGGTATGACCTGACCCCTAGCGTTGACTCTCACTCTCCAATACAGCATTTAAGGCCACAATTGGAGCTGGCGACTGTTGGATATTTCCTGCACTCTGTGTATATCCCTTATGTGGATATCCAGGTACTCCCTGGTTAGGGGGTCCTACCTTCTTCACCTTACAGTTCCTACTTACATGTCCCACTTGGTTGCAGTTAAAGCACCTTTGTGAGTGGGGTGTGTGAAAAGGTTGCTGTGTGGATTGAGCGGTAGAAAAAGATTGTGGGTGTGGATAAGGATTTTGAGGGTAATATGGTGGCTGTGTGTGATAAGTGGGGTAGGGCTGTGTTTGTGGCGGTGCAGGATTGGTGATGGTGTGTAGCTGTGCAGGTGCATGTGTGTCTGGTGGCTGTGATGTTACATTCATTCCTTCTAGAGCTTGAATGCTAACAGCCATTAGCTTCTTGCTCTGGGTCTCTCTCTTCTTGAGGATGTTTTTATCATGCTCAATAGTGGACTCCCTAAGTGTGTCTACAGTAACTGCTCTCCAGCCAGGTAGAGAGGTCTGGACTCGGGTTTTGAGATTGTCTTTAAGACCATCCATAAGCACCGTGATGACCATTTCCCTATGGTGAGTGCTATCTTTCATATCTTCTATAACAGTGTACTGGGTGATAGCCTGCAGAGCTTGGGTACAGTAATCCTCTGCAGATTCACTCTCTTTTTGTTTTATGGTGAAAATTTTACTCCAGTTAACTACTATTGGAAAATATACACCCAATTGAGTTATTATGCGGGTAATGTTACCTTGGTTATCCTCGTCTGTTAATGGACCATCTCCCTCCAATACGCAATCCTTGATAAACTTTTCACGTCGGTATTGTGTGGAAGACAAGCCCTTAACACCACTCGCCAAACCTTATTGGTTGGCTCGTGAGCATTACCCAAATTTTTCAAAAATCTTTGGCATTTTGCTAATTCCTTTTTAGGGTCAGGGAAGTCATTCATTATGGAATTTAGCTCAGCTCTTGTCCAAGGACAATGCATTGCTATCTCCCTTGTGGGCACTACACCATTCGCATCTGGATTCCCATTGGGAACAGTTATTGTCCGAATGGGATGGATACCAGCCACACTGTTACCTTTGACCTTGTTACCTGGCTGGGGATTTAGTCTATTACTGCTACTATAGGGTTAACAAATTCCTCTATGGGTGCAGTGGATGTTAACACTTCCTGTACTACCACTGATGAAGATGGGGCCACCACTCGTGCTTGTTGTGATGGAGCATCTAACATGTGTACAGCATGGGAAATGGCAGACATAACAACAGGTTCATCATCTGCATCAGAAATTTCCTTGTGATTATTCAAGAAAGGGTACAAGTTACATGTTACATTTTTATGAGTTTTTACATCGACTGTATCTCCACCCCATCCACATAGGGTGGTGGTGGCGCACATGAACCACTGACATTACCTTCCGCAATGCTACCTTGCTGTGCGTGCACACTATAGCGCTGCGTGCGTACTCCCCTGCATCGTGCACGCGGCGCTGGTTTGTGTCGCAGGCACACCCCTGAGCCACGTATCTCCTTTGTGCTGCCATAGGTTTAAATAATCGTTATACTTTATCTTTTTCATTCGAAAGTGCACCATACATATGCTATCTTAGACATTGTTCAATACCTCCTTATCAAAGCTACCAATTCTTGGAAACGGTTGCACACTTTTCCTCGTCATTTTAAACCATACATCACAGTACCTAGTTGCATAAGCACCGTACCTAGTATGCATAATATGCCGTGCCGACCCAAGTGGTGCTTCCAACAGCAGCACATCATCTATCTCTACCGTGTGTTTGGCTCCCATTTTTGGGAAAATAATGCTAAACTTTTCAATAGAGATTTAGATCGGTGAAAGGACGTCAAGGCTACTTTCACTTACCTGTGGATGATATTAACAGGATGCGCCCACACACCTATGGAAGAATAACCAGGCTGCTTCCACGCACCTAATCCCTTTTTGACTACTTTTCACTGCTAGCATTTCGGCATTCCAATAACACCTACCCTTTTCAGTGATTTCGTCCACCCTCTGCTCAGTTCACAATCACAATTTGCCACAACTGTGCAATTCAATTACAATGCTCAATAACCCTAACTGATCACTGAATGCTGCAATCACACAGAGAGCCGATACCTACAACAAGACAACAACTACACCTGGTTATGTGTATAGACTGTGGTATCTACTACCGAGCCACTAGGCCGACACCAGGCTCCTAGCACTTAAGGGTCCTACGATACCCATGTTACCCCTACCAACACACGTTCACTGTTGCACACTCTTTTCCTGCGCAGAAAAATAAATGTTCTCCCAGATTTTGGTAACACCGACTAAGATATTTACAACAATGCTATCACTCTATCAATATCACAATGTAATCTCAACGGCTTTGTTTAAAACACGTGGCAGCAATACAGGAAGTACGTATAAGATATTGTTCGACTATTCGCATACACAATAATGCGACTGTTACACAAAACTTATTATTACCCTTACGCTATTGTGCGACTTCCCATTTTAACATGAAATTCTATCAACAAAGTAAAACAAACTTTTTCCTCCCTTGTCCTTGGATTCTAATCAGCGCTCCTTGAACTCACACAATAACGGGTAGCGGGCTCTCAGCCACAAAGTGGTAGCAGGTATTCGAAGGCACAATGCGTTCTTTCCTGCTTAAGGCGCCTCCACCCTTTTGCTGAGAGATCGCTGACTGAGTGTTACCGTGTGACCGGTAGCGTGATTTCACACTGCAAGCCCCCAACTATCGATTCCTACCTGTGTATACACTCTAAAATTGTCGCTATTTAGTGTTATGAGTTGCACAAGAGACTTTGATTGTGGTTCCAAAGCACAAAAAGTTATTATTCACCATAAAAACAGATAGTTACATGCTGTGATCTAAATTACAATTAGCACAAACAAATTATACAGTCACAAGGTACAGTCGTTACATACGCACGCGCTCTGGATCCAGATCCCGGCATCAAAGATGAAACCTCCGTCAAAAGCAAAGCATGAAGACTGGGCTCTAGTTTCAGAGAGTCTGCATATATACCCTTACAGAGATAGGCAATACAATAGAACAGGTTGGCATGATTCCATTGGTTCTTCTTCCTGGTTCTTCTGTTACAGTACAGTTTATAGGTCAATTCATATGGTCACAATCCAGCCTCCAACAGCTCTTTTTGTGTCCATTTTCCCGCTGCATAACAAATCTAAGCTGGCTCCATAATGAATCTAAGCTGGCTGCATTACAGGATACATTTTAATGCCTAACTCTCTATGATCCATAATTTGTAGACACAAGTTGCGATCTCCTCACTGATGAAACCGGAAATCTGCAAAGACAGTGGTTTAGAATGACACCAAACACGGTCTGCTTATCATGTACTAAACCTTAGATATCAACTAACATGTATTTCACAACATTACTGATAATGAATAAAACCTTAAATATTAACCTTAACGCTAGGGAACCTTTTTATGTAAGTGTGCAGTGTGTAAGTATTGGGGTATTGAGAAAAGATGCTAGTTAGCATTGTGCGACTATGTGTTTGTGAAGTACACCATGGTACGTGTTTTGCAGGATTGATCATATTATATTGTTTAGTATATGTCTATATTTATATAATGAGGACTTTTAACATCTTTCTATTGCGTGGGGATTGCACGACACTAAATGATAGCATCACCGTATGTACTTATGTGTGAGATTCACTAAAATGGCGCTCGGCGGCCAGTCGCAAAATGGCGTCTTGTTGCCATTCGCAAAATGGGGTCGTGCAGATTTAATTTTAAACAGATTCTGTCACAGCCAATTATCCAGCTTTGACAAGACTTTTCTGCAGGGGGTTATCCATTTACAACCATCTGTTGTACCACCTAAGGCCCCATGGGACCTAGATATAGTCCTTTCTTTCTTACAGTCTTCTCTGTTTGAACCATTAGAGACTGTAGAGTTTAAGTACTTCTCATAGAAAGTGGTACTTCTCCTCGCTCTGGCCTCAGTCAGGAGGGTGTCGGAACTTGGGGCTTTATCCTGTCGTCCTCCATACTTGGTCTTTCATGCGGATAGGGCAGAACTCCATACGAGGATGGAATTCCTTCCCAAGGTGGTTTCTGCATTCCACATAAACTAACCTATTCTGGTGCCGGTTCTTCCACACTATTCACCAACCTCAAGATCCTTGGACATTGTTAGAGATCTCTACGTGAATAGGACTGCAGCTCTATGGAAAGCCGACTCTCTTTGTCTTGTATGATGCTGCTTGTCCTTGTTGGCCAGCTTCCAAATAGATGCTTGCACAATGGATCCATCTGACCATCAGACAGGCCTATGTAACCTCCTCCATAGAGCATTCCACACGCTCAGTGGGTCCATTATGGGCGGCTGCTCGAAGGGTTTTCATGGAGTCTCTTTGCCGGGCAGCCATTTGGTCTGGCCGGCATACCTGTGTCCGGTTTTACAGATTTGATACCTTTGTGGCCTCTGTAATGCAGTTTGGCCATGCTGTTTTGCAGGGTTCTCAGCACTCTCCCGCCCATGATGGGAGCTCTAGGATGTCCCCACTGTCATGAAGCCTCCAGTGTCCCCTAGTGGCTCAAGGAGAAAACAGGATTTTGGTACTTACCGATAAATCCCTCTCTCCAATTCCATATGGGACACTGGACACCCACCCTCTGCTATTTCCTTCCTGCCATGGTTATTGTCATTATATGTTATTACTTTTTTTTGTGTTTTCTTTGTTTTGCTGTCTACCTCCTTTCTTTCTACGTGGATTCCTTTTTACAACCCAGAGTGTGCGCACTGAGGTCGCATCTGAAAGATACAACTCATTTTCTAAATTTAATTCAATCCATACAGTGGAAGGAATCTTATGCATTTCTTACACTTGATGTGTCTGCATTATATACACACATCCCCCACACCACAGGATGTGAGGTGATCAAAAGATGTCTTATCTTGGATGATGACCTCAGTGAGACATACCAATCTTTTCTTCTGGACTCTATTTCCTTTATCTTATCACATAATTATTTTCTTTTTCCAGACATGTTTTACCTTCAGGTGATGGGTATGGCCATGGGGACCAGATTCGCACCAAGCTATGCAAACCACCATGTGTGGGGGAGCGAGTGGGGTGCGTCTCTGGTCTCCTATGGCCGTTACATTGATGATCTTTTATTATTTGGGATGGGGATCTTTCCAATGCTCTATCCTTTGTCAATTCCCTTAATACTAACTCTTATAATTTGTCCTTCTCCCACTGCTTCCACAAGACTAGCATTAATTTTCTGGACATGACCCTCAAATTTATAGATAATCAGATTATCACCTCTAATTATGTTAAAAATGTTAATACATATTCATATCTTCACTATAATAGTGCTCACTATGACCCATGGAAGACCAATATTCCAAAGGGTCAATTAATGCGCCTTCGACGCAACTGTAGTGATGTGGACACCTTTTCGATACAGGCACAAGCCATGTTAGATTCTTTTTAAAAATTGGATATCCTGGAAACTTACTAGAAAAAGCTTATTTAGATGTGTTAGGGATGGAACGAGAATCATTACTTCAACCAAAATTCCATGAAAAGAAAAAATATATGGATAATAATCACTTAGCCTTTATATGTAATTTAACAGTTGGGCAGGGCATATTAAAAAATTATAAAACAAAACTATAGGTTTTACGACATGATCAAATTCACAGTTATCTTTTACCAATTGATCCTTAAATTATATATAGGAAAAATAAATGTATAAAAACAATATTAGCACCAAGCCATCTCAAAAGTCTAAAAAATATAATAAACATCTGAAACTGAAAGAGATACTACTTGGTTAGTACAAAGACCACTTGGTTTTTTTAGGTGCGGGAAACCCAGGTGTAACATGTGTGACCACATGGACAGAAGGACTACTACTATTTCCATCCCTACACAAAAAGAACAATACTGTCTAAAACACTTTATGAACTGTGAAACATGTTATATTATTTATCTATTAATTTGTGGTTGCGGGCTATATTACATAGGTTGCACCACCAGAGCTCTTTGTGTACGTTTTATGGAATATAGGCATAATATCATAAACAAATTTCCACATCATAGTATCTCACGTCACTACAATAATATACATAATGGTGACCCCAAGTGCCTTTCGATTGTTGGTCTAGAAGTAATACCCAAAACAGCTCGAGGGGGAGATAGATACAATAGACTTTGTCAACAAGAAGTCTATTGGACATTACAATTTGACTCTTAACATCCGAATTGGTTAAACTAAACTATCAAATTGAATTCTGTATTATGATTCTTTTACAGTTTGGTTAATATATGTTATACATATGTTCCAACAGTTTTGGAACATTTCATATTATACTATTTATATCATTTTTGTTTATATGTATACCTTAAGACAGAAATATTCAGATAGTGTATTCAGCTTATAATTATCTAAATCAAATTGCACTACGTGTTCTAGAACTATCAAGAGATCATTTATTCAGTTATTCCATTAAAAAGGGAGTTTCACTTATGTCAATACAGTTTATAGTTTATTCTCTTAGATTCCCTATCTCATATTTATATATTCTTTGTCTCATATTTTATATTCTACATCCCAAAGGACCTTTTTCTTTCTCTGTCTGTCTTATATGCTACTGATATTAGCCTATGATTGTATTTGGCGAACCACTAATGATCGGACTATCTCTGGGAAGTAGCATTCAGCAAATACGGTAGTTTTGTGATTGTCGTGGGATCTGTGTTTCATCCTAGGAGAATATATCGCAGCATATGTGAATGTTGAGCCGAATATAGATTTGATCATCTAGTGACACCGCAAAATATAATAAAAAATGATTTCCATCTATACGTTGATCGGTGTATAGTCATGTGACTAGTATCCTAGCAACATGATTGAGTGACTCCTGAAAACAACGAGAATAATGATAAGAACTAAAAAGTCTAAAACTTATGTCTATAAGTGAAAAGTATAAATTTACTTTATCCTACACCATCATATGTGATAACCATGTGGATATATCTATAATTATATAAATACACTTTTCTTTCTGTAATAATGTTATCAGAGCACCAGACGGTTGCTTAGCAACATCCCTAAACATCTCTTAATACTCTGTTGATTGGTCTAAATATACCACTTGTTAGATCTTTTCATCATGTGACGGTCACATGATCGGGTGAAACCCAGAACTAAGGGAAATAAGATATACCCCTAGCGACTCCATTATACACTTTTCTTATGCACTAATGTCATCAGAGCACTCGAAGGTTGCTTAGCAACACCCATAACAAACTGTGGATTGGTCTAAATATATCATCTGACAGATCCTTGGATCACGTGACAGTCACATGATTGGGTGAAACCCGGAAATAAAGGGAAATAAGGTACACCCATTTGGGATTAAATTATTTATTATGTATTATTCCCTTTGATGAATTTCTTATTTTAAACAAAAGTATATGTATGTGGTGAAGTAGGATTGCCTTCAATAGTGAAAGTAACAATTTGAATAACAACTCTTATGAAACGGATGTATGTTTACTGTTGTAACGGACACCCAGGTGTTTCCTGTGTCCATAATGAAAGGGGTATATAAGGAGCCTGAGTATTTTACTGGGGATATGCTTCTGAAGAAGCTGGATACCGATTTACCAGTGAAACGCGTTAAGCCCTCTCCATTATCGCTACATTGTTTGGGGTGAACATCTATCCATCCAACTCTGGACACTTGGACACATTTCTTGACTGTTTGGAGATCTGCACCGAATCCATTTAGGATACAGCTACAAGTGGACCCTATCCGGTCAATTACTGTGTGTTATCACTAACAGGATTTGATTATACGAACATTCCACCTGGACTGAGATATATGGACATTCCGCTTGGTAAATATTTGCTGTGCTAATCCATATGGAATCACCAATTGGCCCATACAGCTAGTGTCCACATGCAAATTATGGATTATTGAGCTCCCCTAGCAGCGTATATTCATGACAATAATTTTATCAATAGCACCACTGATTGAATTATATATAAAAATGATAAAATGCAACGTATGTATTAAATGTGTTACTATTGATTTCCACATCCGTTTCTGAGTTTTGTATAATTCATTAATAACAACAACTCCATTCAGCGCTGGTACAAACTACCTTTATATATCTCCCATGGAGCTACCCAGCAGTCGTGAGCACGATTAGGTAACAAAAACTGCCAATTTGATTCACGGTCTAACGATCTATTCTACAAAGTGTTGGAAGTCCAAATCGTGAGATCGTGCCCGATAGATCATACGTTTACCAAACACACAAGGATCCACACAATTGGTGGGAAATGTACATAATAGGCGGGGCTAGCTAGGGGGTATAAAAAGCAGGTGCCCTTTTAACCCTGTGCACATTCTACTCTGCTACTAGGGAGGTTAGATGTATACCTGCTGAACCCTGTATATTGCTACAGTGCTCTGCTTTGTATTTGGCTTGCCTTTTACAAAGTGTGTTCTACCTGCAAGTGTGTGCTACCTACCTGCATTCTATCCTGTTCATGAATTCTGTGCTTATGCATCCCTATCAGTATACAGTGTTGGTCGCCCAAGCTGGGGTCAAGGTGATCCAGGATAGGGCCCAGCGACACAAGTACAGATTGTGGCCCTGGCTTCCATCAATCTGTACTTGCGCCATGTGTGTAGTGACCTTCTCCAATCAGCGTCATCATCACCGTGTACCATACAGCACCTATTGGGAGCAAAAAATTTCGTGATAGTATAGTACAGGAAAAAATAATAATAAAAAAAAAATACCTAACATTTACGAATAACGGGGCAAATCATCCTCTACCTCCAGCAGAGCAGTATATATAGTCTGGCTTGCGGGTGGGGTACTGGGTGGGGGAGTAACCTCCAACTGGGCTGGGGGGACCTCACATAGGCAGTTGGGGCAGGTGAATACAGAAGTGGGTCTGCAATGTAAGTTGACCCATGTAAATTACTATTTAGAGACCTTATTAATAGCTCATACACAAGCCTTTGTAAATTTATCTTTGTTGGGTCATCCATTTTACGTATTCTACTGTTGATATGCGCTGTGAAATCATCAATGTCATCTTGCTGTTTTTGTAGCATACGTTCTGCTTTTTGCAGAAATATGTCCTCCTGCACTGTGTACTGCAGCTGCTTTTTCCCCTGCTATTTCTTTTTTCTTTGGGGAGGTGTGGAAAATGATGGGGGGGTTGAATGGTTGTTGGCACTGGGGAAGAAGTATCCACCTCGCTGTCCCCGATCAAATTTAGGTCCGGCATGGAGGACATATCAGGCTCTTGAGTGGGAGTCTATATAGGAAAAAAAACAGAGAAACAATATTATAGGTCATGTTTTTACTATTTTTATAGTTTTCAAACACCGTGGAGGACTGGAAGAGCATCGCTAAAGAGTTTGAACAACGTCAGAATTTCCCTAATTGCGAAGGAGCCATCGATGGAAAACACATACGCATCAGCCCACCTACCAACACCGGATCATATTACTACAACTACAAAGGATTCTTCAGCATCGTTTCATGGCAGTGGTGAATGCCAACTACGAATTTCTGTTTGTGGATGTTGGCAAGAATGGCCATGCTTCGAATGGTGGGTCCTTCAAACAGATGGCATTCTACCAGAGACTCACCAACAAAACCCTCAACTTGCCGTCACTGGACGAGACACAGCATGGCCTAAATTATGTTTTTGTTGCAGACAAAGCTTTTGCTTTACATGAACATGTGATGAAGCCATTTGCACAGAGGGGCCTGACCAGACAGAAGAGGATCTACAACTATCATCTATCTCGGGCACGGCGCATTGTGGAAAATGCATTTGGAATATTCAGCAACCAGTTCTGCATTTTTCACACCACAATAAACCTACGTGTGGACAATATAGACTGGGTCATGATGGCATGCTGGGTGAAGCATAACTTTCTGCGAAGAAAAACTACACAACGAGGACCAGTCACAGCTATACTAGAAGATGCAGGACATCGGGAGGTGATTGCCCAGTTTACATCAGTGTCTGCACCTCCAATTTCAACATCAACCGCACGTGCCAAAGAAGTGAGGGAGAAGTATATGGCCTATTTCAACAGATCAGGGGCCTGATTCAGACTTGGGAATAGAGTGAGATATCTCTCTCAACTGTGAACCTGAACAAATCATATTGCAATGCAAGGGGTGTAAATACATACATGTTTTTACATGTGGGGTAAATACTGGCTGCTTTTGCATGTAACCTACAAATACTGCACAGCTTTATTGTTACTCTACAATTTAGATGTCAGTTTGGAAACACTCCTCCCAAATCTAAATCTCTCTGCATATTTTAAATCTGCCCCACCTGCAGTGCAGCATGGTTTCACCAAGATGATCAGTTGAGAGAGATATCTCTCTCTATTCCCAACTCTGAATCAGGCCCCAGGTGCGGTGCTATGGCAGGAGAACTGTATGTGAAATAACTGACCATAGTGGACAATTGGCATTGATCTAAAATATTTTGGTTTATGAACTATGTCTCTACTTACCAAAAATTCCTCAGACGGTCCACTCACTAATGCCGACTCTTCTCCCTCTCGCTTGGCCATCAGTACGACAGACTGGCATTGTGGCTCTTGATCGCTGATGAAGCTTATCAATGATAGTACCACAGTGTTGGATGATACACACTGTCGGTGCCTGCTCCAGAGCATTTTGAATCGTCCACTGTCTTCTTCTCCTTAAAGTAGACCGTACGCAGATTCTGGATTTTCTGGCGGACTGCTTTCAGATCAGCATCCTCAATTAACTTTTTGGTGTACTCCAACAACACCTCTAAAGCTGCCAATTTCTGAGACTTATTATGGTATTGTATACAGCTTATCTTCCATAGACATTCTTTGAGGAATCCAGTCACAAACTCACACTCACTATCCATAGACATTCCTAGGAAGAATAAAAAATAAGGACATATAAATTTTGAAGTATTATTGTAAATAGTTTTGTGATTTTTAATGTTGTTTATTTGTACAGTTTTAAGGATGTTTTAATATGTGTTTTTCTACAGTATTTTAATGTTTTTAATTGTATTTTTCTTTTCAACAGGAATGTAATGTGTTTTTAATTGTGTTGTAATATTTTTTTACAGGATTTTATTGTGTTTTTAATTGTAGTTTTATGGGGGGTTTTTCAACAGGAATGTAATGTGTTTTTAATTGTATTGTAATATGCTTTTATTTACAGGTTTTTAATATATTGTTTAGGCTGATGTAATAGATTTGTTTATGTTGTTGCAATGTATTTGTTTATGTTGTTGCAATACATTTGTTTATGGTGTTATATTACAATATCATAAAGAAATATATTACAGCAACATAAACAAAGGTAATATATTTGTTTATGCTGTTGAAATATATTTTATGTTGTAATAGAATTTTTTATATTGTTGCAATGTATTTGTTTATCTTGTTGTAATATATTTGTTTTTGAAATTTTAATATATTTGGAGTGTTTTCATATTTTCTAGGTATTTATTAGGTGGTCTGTGACATTGGTGGGCAGTGAGTGGGTAGGTGGCTGGCACACATTGGTGGACATGGGAGGTTAATGCATGACCCAGCCACCGTCTGCCTCATTTCGGAGAGTGGTGGCTGGGTCATGCATTTATAGGTGGGTGGCACACATTGATGGGTAGGTGGGTGGCGCACATTGGTGGACATGGGAGGTTAATGCACGACCCAGCCACCGCCCGCCTCATTTCGGCAGGTGGTGGCAGGGTCATGCATTTATAGGTGGGTGGCACACATAGGTGGGCAGTGGGATAACATCTATACATTACCAATACTCACCAAAGTGCAGAAATCCAGACTTCAGGTGTGCAGGCTCAATCGTGCGTCCTTCTCCTTTTATCCATGATGCTGCACAAGATGGCGAATGGGCGTGTACAGGGTCCTGTCCATCAAATTCCACGATGTACGATGAATCGTGACATACATCATGAGTAAAAAGTACTCTTGATCGGCACCATATCATGTACCGGATTGGCAAATCTGCCCTACAGCATGGCAGATCTGAAGATGCGATATACGACGAGCGGGGACGCGCATTGGCATCATGATCGTGAGTGGACACTAATGATTTGGGAATATTTTACACGATTTGTCGTCACGATTCTTTGAAATCGGCCAAATCGGGTAAAATAACGTTATGTGTGTTGGAACCTTTACTGTAAAGCTACAAACATTCAAAAAATATACCCATACTGGAGAGGTGGAGACATAGTAACAGAACTAAAAAGAACTGAAACAAAATGGATTTACGAACGTAAAACATTAACACCAAGCGGTCTCAACATAGACATTCAACTGAATGCTTTTTTATAGGACACCACCCATTCCGATTTAGTTTTTTTTTAAATATTTTTATTGCCTTTTTTATCTTCCTCTCTTAAACAGTACCTTTGTCACAATCCTGGCTAGTTTTTACCTTTTGTGACTAACCTCTGCCAGCTGCTCCATGGATCTGTGTTTGTAATTCTCCTGGCACATCTGCTCTGGCTGAATCATGCTGGCTGTGACATCTCTGTGTGTGCAGACTGCTCTCCTCCCCACACTGATTAATCACCTGGACCCTGCTCTGTCTGTGACCATTGCTAGTCTTAATTGGAATCACAGGTGTGGTCCTGATTCTCAAGGGCTGCAGAGATGATTACTCCCTCTGCATGTTGTGCCTTGCTCCACTCAGAATGCCACTGCCAGACCACCTGTCTGTATCCACCAATCGCTGCCAGACTCTAGGTATATAGATCCTCCTCTAATAGCACTCAGTGCTTGAACATCTCGTTACGTCCCGTGGTGTAAAACATGTGCTATAGCTGTACCTCTGAGTACCAGTATTTCCCAGGCTCCTGTTGGTTCCTAGACCAGTGCTATCCGTATCCACACTACCAGCCTCTCACCTACGGCTCCCAAGCCGCACCAAGTAGCTTCCATGCTACCAGCTTCTCCACACAGCTCCCAGGCTGCACCAAGTAGCTTCACGCTACCATCTCTCACCCACGGCTCCCAGGCTGCACCAAGTAGCTTCCACACTACCATCTCTCACCTACGGCTCCCAGGCCGCTAAAATTAGCTTCCACACTACCATCTCTCACCCACGGCTCCCAGGCCACACCAAGTAGCTTCCACGCTACCAGCTTCTCCACACGGCTCCCAGGCCGCTCCAAGTAGCTTCCACACTACCACCTCTCACCAACGGCTCCCAGGCCGCAAAAAAGTAGCTTCCACCCTACCAGCTTCTCCACACGGCTCCCAGGCCGCACCAAGTAGCTTCCACACTGCCATCTCTCACCTACGGCTCCCAGGCCGCTCCAAGTAGCTTCCACGCTACCATCTCTCACCCATGGCTCCCAGGCCGCACCAAGTAGCTTCCACACTACCAGCTTCTCCACACAGCTCCCAGGCCGCACCAAGTAGCTTCCACGCTACCATCTCTCACCCACGGCTCCCAGGCCACACCAAGTAGCTTCCACGCTACCATCTCTCACCTACGGCTCCCAGGCCGCTCCAAGTAGCTTCCACGCTACCAGCTTCTCCAAACGGCTCCCAGGCCGCACCAAGTAGCTTCCATGCTACCATCTCTCACCCACGGCTCCCAGGCCACACCAAGTAGCTTCCACGCTACCATCTCTCAACTACAGCTCCCAAGTCGCTCTAAGTAGCCACCCAGCTACCAGCGTCTACCCATGGCTATCCAGCCGCTCCACGTAACCACCCAGCTACCAGCATCTGCCCTCGGCTATCCAGCCGCTCCACGTAGCCACCCAGCTACCAGCGTCTACCCATGGCTATCCGGCCACTCCACATAGCCACCCAGCTACCAGCGTCTACCCACAGCTATCCAGCCGCTCCACGTAGCCAGCCAGCTACCAGCGTCCACCCATGGCTATCCAGCCTCTCCATGTAGCTACCCAGCTACCAGCGTCTACCCATGGCTATCCAGCCGCTCCACGTAGCCACCCAGCTACCAGCGTCTACCCACGGCTATCCAGCCGCTCCACGTAGCCACCCATCTACCAACATCTACCCATGGCTTCCCAAGCCACAACAAGTAGCTTCCACGCTACTATCCATCTGCAAGACCATCTACTAGTAACCCGACCAGCTCAGTCAGCCTTCCTGCCGGTCCCAGTCCAGTTCCTCCAAGTCCACTCACCTCACAGCTCATTAGCTGCACCAAGTAGCTTCCGTGCTACCATCCATCTGCAAGCTCATCTACTGGTACCCCGACCAGCTCAGTCAGCCTACCTGCCGGTCCCAGTCCGGTCCCTCCAAGTTCCTTCTGGTCTCACTCCAACGCTTCAAGTTTCCAGTTCCAGTCACTCATCACCAAAGGCAGTTCTCAATGCTACCCACTTCTTATATTAAAAGAGCTATTCATATTATCCATGGTTCCAGTCCAGCCGGCCTCCAGTGATTCCAGTTCATCACCTGAGACAGGTAACTCACTAGCACCAACTGTGACAACCTTTTTATAATTTACTAACCTAATTACAGATATTTTGACAAATGCAATGCTGAACTTAGCACAGAAACGTGCTTGCCGCTTCTCTTAATAGAGATCCGTTTGAAGACTTCTGGTTTTAACTGAGACACTAATAAAGTTATTAAGAGTTTTTTCTTTTACATATGGAAAAATGTGATCCACATGTATCCTTGACAAAGTGAAATCACATGAAACGCGTTGGTATTGGACTTGGTGACGCGATCCACTGGAAGTGATGTCATCGGCAAATTCTGGTTGGACGGATGGTGCAGCGAAGAGGGTTACCACAAGAAGATCTGGAAACTGACCGGCACCAGAGGAGAAGGTAGGAATAGGGATAGATACTGTAGAATAGAGAGCTCCTCAACATTGAGCCACGGCTCAACTCCCCTGCATGTGCTGACTCCGGCAGGACACCACTCAATTCCCACAATAGTTGACACAAAAGAGCTATAAACATTGATGACGCAGGACTTTGGATATATTTATATAAGTTTATTTTTATTTGTTCAGCATTGCATTTTTAAACATTTTTACACATTATTTATACATATTAAATATAGCTCTCTATTTTATTTTCTCAAATTATCTTTTAACTATAACACTGCTGACATATATGCACATAGCGCAGTCCACATGTCTACTTTTTACACATTTCAACCCGGCACCCACAGTCTAGGGATAGCCTTGGGTTATCAACCCAGGCCTGGGGTGCCCTGGACAGGGGTGACCCATTTATTGGGGGTGGTCCCCCCCTCCTCAGGGATTCTCAGTCTGGGCTGTCTAGTGGTCAGATGTCAATGCTTTGGCCGTTATTGTGTGAAAGGGTCACTTGGCTGTGGCATTACACCCTTGCTAGAAAGAGTCTGGTGCTGGTTATGGAAAATACAGGGGACCCCTACTCATTTTGTCTCCAGTATTTCCAGGACTGGCTCTACAGAGCCTGGTGCTGGTTCTTAAAATACAGGGGAACCCTACGCATTTTTTCCCCTGTTTTTTTTTTTATAAACCCATGATAGGCTTTTTATAAACCCATGACTGGCTCAACAGAACCCTGAGGCTTTTTTTAAACACAGAAGCCTTCATGGATCTCATTAACTTGAACCTTGTAATGCAAGTCGCATTACAAGGTCCGAGTTTTCATAAGAGAATTACATTTGGTGAGTTATGGGACAAACTTGAACCTTTAAATGTGCAAGAAGGTCCAAGTTTTCTCTGCGACACAGTTCGCCCCATGACTTTCCCACTCTCTTATCACTTCCCGACACTATACCTCACCCACTGAAATACTACACACCCACTACCATTCCCTGGCACCATACCTAAAACACAGCATTATTTTCCAATATCTGACAAAAAAAAATAGAACAAAAAAATTGTAATTTCATAAATTAAATTGTTCTACCTCTATATGACACCACAATTGGTATTCATCCTCCTGCAGTTTGTATTTCGTTGAGGCTGTTTTTTCTAGCTTGAGACACAATATAAACATGTTGAAAAAAGAGTAATAATAATTTATAAAATATTGATATGTATTTTTACAGACACACTAACACATAATATATTTTGATTGCAATAATATCACAGTATGAATGCTATTTCCCTATAAATCTCAAAATATCTTATAGAGAAGGTAAATGGTATCTGTAGTTAGAAAAGATAATTGACATATAAAGGGTCAATTCTATTAACTGCAATGATCTCGTTGGAGCGAGTCATCGTGACAATGGCCGCACTTTACGGCAGCCCGGATTCGCTGAATTTTGCTCGCAGTCCCATAGGGCTCAGAGCCAAATTCAGCGAATTCAGGCTCGGAGCGGACCGCGAAGGGTGTGAGGTGCCGGTCCGTTGCCATCATTTTAACAATGTTGCAACAGCAACTTGCACCCTTCGAACATAATAGGATTGATTCTTAAGTGTCTTTTGTCTATTCTGACTTCTGACCTCATTTACCTTCTCTATAAGACATTCTGAAGTTTATATATTTAATAATATTTTATTTATATATTTATTTATATTAAAAAACTAATGCAAATCTAATATACTTTCCGTTTAGATTATTCCTTCCATTTAATTTTTTATGTCTTGTCTTTCTATATGACTGTGTGTCCCTCTATGTTCTGTATAGTGCCCCCTATGTCTGTATTTTCATTAAGGTGTCCCCCTTGTCTGTACTCTCCTTATAGTATCCCCCAGTGGCATAACTATACATTTTTCTCCCCCTTGCTAAAAACATGTCCTCACAATATAAGGTAATTGCAGGGCAGTGTTGGGTATTCATTCTGCAACTAGCAGCCAATCACAGGCCAAGATGAGGGAAGCCAGATGCAGGGGATGCGGGGAATTCTAGTTCTGGGAGACAACAACTAATGACAGAAGTAAAGGAAAGGACTACATCCCCCAGAGTGCACTGCAGGAGACAGATCTGGTAGGCTGATGGGGCCAGAGATTGGTGAAGACTGGAGGATTACGGGCACTTGGAAATGCAGTCACAGTGCATCAATGTGCTGAGTGCACTGACCAGGGGGGCCCCCGGAGATAGGAGGGCCCAGAGCACCACGTCCCCACATCCACCCTTAATCTGGCCCTGCCGGCGCTCCCAAGCCACTGCAGGGTCTGCGGGGGCCGTTGCTACGCTACTAGTATCCCCCTTGTCTGCATTCTTCTTGTAGTGCCCCCTTGTCTATATTCTCCTTATAGTGCTCCGCTTAATTGTATTTTCCTTATATTGCCCCGTTTATTTGTATTCTCTTATGGTGCCCTCTCCATTTTTGTATCTCTTTATATCATGCCCTTTGTTTGTATACTCCTTATAGAGTCCCCCTCGACTGTACTCTTATTATTATACAATATGTTCCTTATTTCCTTATTGTGTCATGCACATTAACATCTTCCTTATAGTGCCCTGTTTCTTAGTGCCACCCCCATGTTACTTACAGTGCCAGTCCCCTATATGTTTCTAACAGTGCCACATGCACTCATATGTATCTTATAGTGCTACACCCCTCACATGTTCCTTATAGTGCCATTCCCCCCATATGTTCCTTATAGTGCCACACTAAAACACCCATATGTTCCTTATTGTGCCACGCCTCCCCATATATTCCTTATAATGCCACACCTCTCCAACCCTGGTCTGTATGTTCCTTCATTTCTTCAATGTGCTCCATGCTCCTGAAACCCCCTCCCTATGGTAGTTTACCCAATAGTTTACTTGCCAAAGAAAGTCCTTCTTCTTCTTGCTCTCTCTCTGCTCCTATCAGGCAACGTCACATAATGGGTGCACAATGCTGCCAGGATCTGTTGCTCTAGTGTTTGCTGAAGTCGAAGCAGACTGAAGAGGAAGAGGAAGAGTTGCCCAGTGCATTAGTGGGTGGCAATCCACTTCTGTGCAGGAGAATAGTGTGGGGCATCTCAGATGGGGTAGCTCTTCCCACCTGGTATGATATGAGTGTGGTCCTTACATGAACACTAGCACCCACACTGGCACCACTTTTTCCTGAGATACAGGGCCGGCACCACCATTAGGCAGCTGCCTATGGGCGATGCCACTGAAGGGCACCGCTCACTGCCCTGTTATGCTAGTAAAAGTGAGTGTACTACTACTAACTATAATGGCCGGCCCCTATGTAAATTCTGAGCGGCGACCACAGCACTTGTAAAGCCAGCTGTGGCCACCGCTATGTCCAGGCACATAGTATATTAATGTAATGGGCCTGGCCACCCCTGTAATGTCTGAGCGGCGGGCGCAGCACTTGTAAAGCCGCCTGCGGCCACTGCGCTATGTTAGGCACAGACTGTGTAACTGCTGCGTCATGCTGCACACTGTCTGTCTCCTCACTCCCTGGCCGCCCCCCAGCCCCAGCCTCAAGCATCAGGCGGCAGGTTACAGAAGAAATAGTGTCATTGAGTGGCCATCCGTCAGCGCTGCCAGTGACATAACATGTCATCCGGCTGCAGCGCTTGCTTTCCCTTCACTCCATCAATCTGGTGTGGTAAGCATCTTCAGGTCTTCCTACTTCACTGCAAGCTTCAGCTGTTTATTTACACTGCACGTACATGTTGTTTATATTAGGGATGAGCAGGTTCAGTTGCGTGAGAACCGAATCCACCCGAACTTAGGGGATCCGAGTCATATCCGAGTCGGCTCGGGTTTTCCGCCTGACTCGGATCTGAAAACGAGGCAAAATGTCATCATCCCGCTGTAGGATTCTCGCGGGTTTTGGATTCTATAATGGTCCCGCGATCGCTGCCATTTTTCATTCCGGCTGTGGAGAGTGAAGAGGCTGGGAGCTGTGCTGCTGTGCATACTGCATAGAAGCTGGCTACAATTGTCTTGCTTAAGGTCTGGCTGTTGTCCATATAGGGGCTGGCTGGCTGTTGTTGTGACTGAGATTGTCCTATCCATCCATAAGGGCTGGCTGTCTGTTGTCCATATATAGGGGCTGGTTGGCTGTTGTCCTGTCCATAGGGACTGGCTGATGTCCATAGGAGCTGGCCATTCTGCTGTGTTGTTCAGGGGGTGCTCTGTCCATAAGGGGTGCTCTTCACCCCCAGTGTGAAGCCACACCTGTCATCAACGTAAGTGCGCAGGGGTGCTGTGCTGCTGTCTGTCAAGGGGCTGCTGCCTATTTCAGGGGAGCTCTTCACCCCCAAATAAAAATATTTTTTTCTGTGTGTGGTTGTGTGCGTTAGCCTCAACTTAGCTGCGCTTGGTGACACTGCTGTAAGACCGCAGTGAGTATGGAGGACAGTCACATAACTGGAGAGCAGGATCCACATACCAGTCTTGTCTTGTAGCTGCCGGCAGCAGTCATGATGACTATGCAAGGCCATCAAAGTCATCTATGAAGGCCGATGTACCAGGGCTTGTCAGGCTAAAAAAAATCTACTTTTACCCTGTTAAAGCAAAAAAAAATCTAAAGCTAAGTCAGTTTTAGACAAACAAAAAATTGGCAATATGCCATTCACTACACAAAGTGGCAAGAAAAGGATAAGGCCTTGGCCTTTATTTATGACTGGTAATGATTTAAGCCCTTCTGCTTGTAGAAGAGGTACAAAAAAATTTTTTAATTGTCTCGGAAAATTCACAGTTCCCCAAGGAGAGCACAAGTGTGTCCACGGTTGCCATGTGTGAGCCTGACCTTTGTAATACTGTACATCAAGAGAATCGTACTTCCACCATTTGTATGCCCTCTGCAAATGTGGGGAGGAGAAGCACAAGTCAATATGCTGACATAGAAATCGAGGATGCTTCTGTGGAATTGCACGAGGAGGATGAGGAGGATATCTATATAGTTGGCAATAACAACAACAAGGATGATAAAAATGTTGATGATGATGAGGATGTTTGTGCAAAAACTGTAAATCACAATCAAGCAACAGCTGTTGCCCATGGTGGGAAAAATCCCATTGTTGGCATGCCTGGGCAAAGGACCTAAAAATCCACATCTCATGTGTGGAATCATTTCCACCCAAATCCGGACAACCTTTGCCAAGCCATTTGCAACCATTGCCATGTAACAGTGAGTAGAGATAAGGACCGTAACCATCTTGGAACCTCTTCCCTGTTACGTCACTTGCAGCGCATTCATCAAATTGGAAAGGGTATTGAAACTGTGGGGACAAAAAAACAAACAAAATTCAGTCCAGTGTCACCAAGCTGCTCCCTTCTATCTGGATCCAAGTACCTGCAATATCCACCATCAACACCTGCATCATTATCAACATCCTCATTTGTGATCAGAAGTAGTCCTGAATCCAATATCATAAGGACTGACTCCTCTCCTATCCATTGTTCCTCAGAAGGATCCTTGAGTGTTACGCCTGCTGCTGCTGTGCTGTTGCTATGAGTGGATCTTCATCCCAGAAGGGGACCAGGAAGAAGACTACTTTTAGTAGTTCAGGAAGTTCAACCAAACAATTGACTGTCACACAATCCTTTGATTTGGTGAAAAAGTATTGTGCCCACTGTCCACTTAACCACAGATATGTGGACAAGTGGGACATGGCAAACTAAAGATTACATGACTGTGAAAGCCCACCGGGTAGGTGTATTGCCTCCAACAGTGCGAACAGCAGCAGCTAACAAATGCCAGTTCATTTAGAGGCAGGCTACTCTGCGTATCACCGATTTCAGTAAGAGGCATACCGCTGAGAACCTCTTAGAGAAACTCAGGAAATTATTGCAAAATGGCTTACCCCACTTGTACTCTCCTCTGGATTTGTGATTTCTGACAATGCCAGCAATATTGTGCGAGCATTACATGTGGGCGAATTCGAACACATCCCATGTTTTGCTCACACATTGAATTTGGTGCTGCAATATTTTTTTTAAAAATGACAGGTGCGTGCAGGAGATGTTCTCGGTGGCCCGAAAGATTTCTGGACATTTTTGACATTCAGCAACTGCGTGTCAAGGATTGCAGAACAAGCAAGAACTGTTGATTTGCCCTGCCATCAGCTGAAGCAAGAGGTAGTAACTAGGTGGAATTCAACTCTCTATATGCTTCAGTTGATGGAGGAGCAGAAAAAGGCTATCCAAGGCTACACTACGGCCTATGACATAGGGAAAGGAGCAGGAATGCACCTTAGTCAAGCGCAGTGGAGAATAATTTCCATGTTGTGCAAGGTTCTCAAACCCTTTGAACTTGCCACAGGTGAAGTTAGTTCAGACACTGCCAGCTTGAGTCAGGTCATTCCCCTAATCAGACTTTTGCAAATGCAGCTAGAGAAACTGAAGGAGGAGCTGAAATGGAGTGATTCCGCTAAGTATGTGGGACTTGTTGATCAAGCCCTTCATTTGCTTCGACAGGATCCAAGGGTCGTCAATCTCTTGAAATCAGATCACTATATTTTGGCTACCATACTTGATCCTAAGTTTAAGTCATACCTTGTGTCTTTCTTTCCAACAGACATAAATCTGAAAAGATGCAAAGAGCTGGTGGTGAAAAAATTGTCAGCTCAAGTGGAACGTGACACGGCAGCATCTCCTCCTTCAGTTTCTACAGCTGCCAGGAAAAAAATACATTTTCCTAAGAGACCCACTGCTGGTGGTGATGCAGATCAGTCAGCAAAATCTAATGACATCTGGTTGGGTCTAAAAAAACTGCCTACAATGAGTGACATGTCTACTGTGACTTTGTCTGATACGGTCAACATTCAGAGAATGGTGGATAACTATTTTAGGGATAGCATCCAAATAGGCATGTCAGACAGTCCATTTCACTACTGGCAGGAAAAAGAGGCAATTTGGAGTCCCTTACACAAACTGGCTTTGCTGTACGTAAGTTACCCACCCTCCAGTATGTACTCTGAAAGAGTTTTCAGCACAGCCGGGAACCTTGTCAAAAACCGTCATAGGAGGTTACTTCCCCAAAATGTGGAAAAGATGATGTTCATCAAAATGAATAACAAATTCCATGAGGAAGACCTTTACCAGCACTTAAGTCCAAAAAATACAGAAGCGTCTGTAATGGTGGATTCCAGCAGCGACTAATTCATATTTTGTGAAGAAGAGGAGGATGCACACACTGATGGGGATGACGATGACGACATCTAATCTAATGTATTGTAATGCCAGTTTGTGTATGGGATCATTGCCACCAATGCCACTGCGTATTGGCAGCTTGTTTTGTGTGGGGTCCAAACAAACCAATCATTTCAGCCACAAGTGGCAGTCCATGTCGCTGAAGTGATTGGTTTGTTAAACTGTGAATGTCCTGTTTCATATATACAACATAAGGGTGGGTTGGAGGGCCCAAGGACAATTCCATCTTGCACCTTTTTCCTTTCCATTATGTGTTGGTTGGGGCATTGCTGCCTGACATTTTTAATGTTATGGTTCATGAATGTCCAGAAATTGTAATGGCCACAGACAGCATCTTCTGCATGCCCCTTTCATTATTTTAAAGAAAATTCTGAACCAATTGCTGTCAACCAGATGGCACAAGTCACACAACAGTGACATTCAGCCAAGGGTTCTCAGCCCTTGAGGCTGCTACACGGCCCAAAGGCCGCAATCTGCTTCTCGGCCTAAAGCCACCTGTTATCTCACCAGCACTCAAGGCTGTAATGGTCGCAACTTGCCAAGAGTTCCAGGCCTCAAGGCTATTGCAGGACTGGTTCCTTCCTAATCATAGCTCGGTATTCCACTACTACTCAGCCCGGAGGGTGCATCAACAATCAACTATCAATTCTTCAGCCAGGGGCTGCACCAATTATCAATTCTTCAGCCAGGGGCTGTACCAATTATCAATTCTTCAGCCAGGAGCTGCACCAATTATCAATTCTTCAACCAGGGGCTGCACCAATTTATCTATATCAACTCTTCTTACTTCAGCCGGTGGCTTCGCCAACTAGCAATTCTTCAGCCAGGGGCTGTGCCAATATATCAAGTATCAACTCTTCTTACTTCAGTCAGTGGCTGCACCAATTAACTATTCTTCAGCTAGGGGCTGCACCAATTATCAAGTATCAACTCTTCTTACTTCAGCCAGTGGCTGTGCCAACTATCATTCTTCAGCCAGTGGCTGCACCAATTATCAAGTATCAACTTTTCTTACTTCAGCCAGTGGCTGCACCAACTATCAACTATCAATTCTTACTTCAGCCAGTGATTGTATCAATTATCAACTATCAATTCTTCAATGCTCAAGGAGTACCCAACCATCATCTTTGCACAGTCCTCAACTCTATTTATGAAAGGAAAGATGGTAAGCTGTAATTCAAATGTTGTCCAGTATTGGAACCAGCTGCTGACACCTGAGGGATCTTGCACAAACCCTCATAAAAAAACACAAAATGTAAAAAAAGGTGTCTGCGCTAATTCCAATACAAAATAACCCAAGACTGTATAATATATAGGGATGAGCGGGTTCGGTTCTCAGAAAACCAAACCCACCCAAATTTTGGGAATCCGGGGTGATCCTAGCCAAGCTCAGATCTCCCTGCCTGCCCTGGATCCCTCACCTGAGGCAAAACCTTGCGATCCCGCTGTCAGGTCGTGAGGTTTTGTATTGAGCAGGCTTAACACTGATTGGCTGAGAGAGCCATCTGTCACGGCTCTCAGCCAATCAGCGTTAAGCCCATTTAACATGCACACAGGAAGCAAAAGAAGATGGTGCCTGCCATCCCCCACTGCCTGACACTGCCGGCACCCCCTGCTGCCGACACCGCCGGCACTCCCACTGGCAGCATTCCCCAATGTCAACACCACCGCTGCTGACACTGCCAGCACCCTTGCACTGCTGCCCCATGTACTGACAACACCGTCAGTGAACCCCCCCACTGCCGACACTGCCGGCACTCCCACACTGAGGACACCACCAGCACCCCTGCACTGCTGACACTGTCAGCAAACCTGCACTAAGGACACCGCTGACACCCCCGCTCTGCCAACATCGCCGGAACCCTGCATTGAGAACACCCCTTCACTGCCAACAGTCAGAAAACATGCACTGAGGACACCACTGGCACCCCTGCACTGCAGACATCGCCAGTACCCTTCACTGAAGACACTCAGCACCGCAGCACTGCCATTCCGCGTACTGAGGACACTATCAGCAACCGCTGCACTGCCGAGACAGCCAGCAAACTTGCACTAAAAACACCACTGGCACCCCCGCACTGCCGACATCTTTGGTACCCTTCACTGAGGACACTGCCAGCACCGTAGCACTGTCATTCCATGTACTGAGGACACCGTCAGCAACCCCTTCACTGCCAACTCAGCCAGCAAACCTCCACTGAAGACACCACTGGCACCTCCACTCTACTGACACCGGTACCCTGCACTGGGGACACTGCCAGCACCGCAGCACTGCCATTCCTTGTACTGAGGACAGGATCAGCATCCCCGCTCTGCCAACACTGCTGTCACAGTAAGTGCACTTTTGGTGTATCCAACCCACACTGTATCACACACTGTGTCCATTTTGGAAATTGGAAGCTGAACTGCCACATGTTAGTGATGCCCACTGTGTCACTTAGCCTAATCAGCCAGCTAGCTGGATGCAACCTTTTGGCCTTAACTAGATGAAAAAAACAATATTGTGAGGTGGTCAAAATTGATTGGAAATGAGTAGAAATAAATGTTATTGAGGTTATTAATACTGTAGGAACAAAAAAAGGCCCATTTTATGTGATTTTACCTGTTTTTTTTATATTTTAAGAAAATTCCAGATCCAAAACCAAAACCCGAAAACAAAACACAGAGGTGAGGTTTTGGCAAAACCAATCCAGATCCAAAACCAAGGGAGATCCAGATCCAAAACCCAAACACGGGGGTTGGCGCCCATCCCTAAATAATTACATAAATGTATTAAACATGTATGTTAAACATGCATAAGAGAACTGCAGTTCAAACTAAAAACATATACATACATTAAGCATTAATACACAGTATAAATGTGCCTCCATACATTACGACCTGTGACAAATAACTAACACAATATTGCTGTTATAGAACTGAAACACAATGTGTCTATGAAACGCCTCAATGTGGTATTTGAGTCCAGTGGAAGTTTCAATCCCTTCTATATACCTTATATGGAGTATATCACATATACATAAGGAAAAGAAAGGCTTTTGGTGTGAAACAATATATTGATGTATAGTCACCATACAAGATCGTTTGAGGAATGAGCCGCCTGTTTAATGCAAAAGCTCATGCGTATATTGTGTGACCACAATGCGTTAACTGTGTATCATAAGAAAGCCAGGATTCAACCTGACTATTGCACAATCCTGCATCATGTTTTGAATGACAGAGCTCCAGCTTATCCACGTTCTGGCGTCTCCTTATGGTGGCACCGATCCGGCGGCTCCCGACCAGACCAGGGGAGTAGATGTAACAATGTCCTTAGTTAAACATTGCTTCAGCGACTCGCAACCAGGTAATAGAGGTGAATATAGCAATGTCCAGTCTACCATGTGTAGTGACTGAAAGCAGTATAATTGGTTGTGGGTGGAGAAAATGGATACCTGTATACTGCAATTCCGTGTGGTGTGTCACTTGTCCACTGATAAAAAGATGGCTCTGTCCCTGATGGTAATAGGCAGTTATCCAAATTCTGGGATGCCGCTGATAGCCATAGAAGTAATGTCCCATTAATAGGAGGTATGCAGAAAGTATGAGAGCAGTCCTCTGTATAGCCTTAACTAGTTTCTCCCCTCTCTCAGGGTTTTTTTCAAAAGGAAATGAAGTAGCCAGCTAACTGGATGCAACCTTTTGGCCCTTAACTAGAAGAAAAAATATCAATATTGTGAGTTGTGAGGGTGTCAAACTTGACTTGAAACGAGTGGAACTAAATGTTATTGAGGTTAATACTACTGATGGAACAAAAAATGCCAATTTTATGTGATTTCAGCTGTTTTTATGACTTTTTAAGAAAAAAAATCCAGATCCAAAAGCAAAACCGAAAAACAAAACACGGAGGTGAGGTTTTGGCAAAACCAATCCAGATCCAAAACAAAGGGAGATCCAGATCCAAAACCAAAACACAGGGGTCAGTGCACATCTCTAACTATAACACTCTAGACATATAAACTTTGCTTTTGTTTACATTTTTGAATAGAACAGTTTTAGAATTTAGGATGACCGCTCTATATAGGTTTGTAAATACTGGCTTTAGTTTTTTAGAGCATATAACTTTATAAGCCGTTAGGATAACATTTCTGCTATGTTTAAGATTAAAAAAAAAACTTTTTGTAACCCAATAACTTAAAAAAAAAGTTTTCATTGCAATATTCATGTTTGTTTGTTTTTAAAAAAAGAGATTTTTTTATTACTGGTTTTGTTTACAAAATGCAATAAAAATATTTATCAAAATTAAAAAAAAAGTTTTTCTTTTTTCACTAATGGTGTGGCTAACATGCACACAGAAAAAAATGTTTTTTTATTTTTTGGCCAGCAGTCTTTTGACAGACAGGAGCACAGCACCCCTGCGCATCTACGCCAATGACAGGTGTGGCTAACACGCACACAAAAAAATTTGTTTATTTTTGGCCAGCAGCCCTTTGACAGACAGGAGTACAGCCACCCTGCGTACCTATGCCAATGACAAATGTGGCTAACACGCCATACAAAAAAATTGTTTATATTTTTTTTTAACACTGGGGTGAACCCCTGAAAGAGGCAGCACCCATGCACTGATGACAAGTGTGGCTAACACTAATTTTATTTTTTTTCACACTGGGGGTGGGTGAAGAGCACCCCTGAAGGACAGAGCACCCCTGGACAACTCAGCACTACAGCCAGCCAGCCCCTATGGACAGGACAACAACCAGCCCCTATGGAAAGGACAACAACAGCCAGCCTGCCCCTATGGACATGACAACAGCCAGCCTCTCTATAGACAACAGCCAGCCCCTATATGGACAACAGTAGCCAGCCTCTATGCACAGCGTCAGCGTGCAATTAACAACAGCACATCACAGGTCCGAGCTCCCTCCATCTTCACTCTCCACAGCCAGAATGAAAAATGGCGGCAATCGCAGGACCTTTATAGAATCAAAAACCTGTGAGAATCCGACAGTGGGATGATGACGTTTTGCCTCGTTTTCAGATCCGAGTCAGTCGGGAAAACCTGAGCCGACTCGGATCTGCCTCGGATCCCCGAAGTTCGGGTGGGTTCGGTTCCCAGGGAACCGAACCTGCTCATCTCTAGTTATAATGAGTTATTATGATGTTAGAATGTAGAAGGCAAAAATTGGGTGGATCACACATGGCTGATTGATCAACCATGACGACTGGATTAGTGTCATAAGGAAGAGGAGGCTGTAAACTGGGTGTCATGTTATGAGTTGGCCATATGGGGTATGTTGCTGTTAAGGGATCAGGCTGGTTATCAGTGGACACATTATTATAGTTGTTGTTATTCTGGATTGCCATCTCCTGAAGGGTGTTTACCAACAGACAGAGACTACCTATCAGCTCAGGCATAGACACTTCCTGAGGAACAGAGCTCTGCTCTCTGGAGGGAAGCCAAATAGGTGGGAGCCCCTATTTCAACATCTGAAGCTCTCTCTCTCCACATCATCTATTATAGATGAAAAAAAATGTCATCGTGGACATCTAGCTCCTCTTTCTGTACCCTGCTCACCCTTTTTTCGACAGGAAGTCTAGGATGGATGGTTTGGAAGAAGGCCTAGCATCAGATGGGGATGGTCATTATCAAGACCTGGTCCCCCAGTGGGTGTAGTCTGGGAGGTATTGGTTGGCATACAGGCAGCGGAATAACAAAGGCCTCCATGTTGTCTGTGCTCACTATTCCGTACTTCAGTTTGCAATTCAGGTAGGAATAAAGTCGGCTACAGAACACAGAATCACTGGATGTCTTAGTGCATTCAGGCCAGATACGATCCATGAATTCCCAGACAGATTCCGGATAGATGAATCCTTTGCTTGTGATAATCTTTGGTAATTCCTGGCAAAGGTGGGTGTTATAGCCAGACACTTTGAAGGCTGTAACTTTGAACTGCTTTATAGAAAACATGTCAATGAAGCCTTTCCACACTGCAGAACATGGTGGAGAAATCCCTTGAAGTTCAGCCCCTAGCATCTTTTTTTCATGTTCTCTGAGGCCTCTACTGACTGTGAAGAAAGATTCTCCACACTGTAGTCTTCCATTGTGACTTTTAATGGTGATTTCAATGTTATCCAGTGGCTGAGATCCATCTCATCTGAGGGTTGGGTTTTCCCCATGCAAATGAGACAATTCACATCCAGAAGGTGGCCCTTATGTTTAGCCGTGGTGTAAGTCTCTCTTTTGGTAGAATTTGCACAATCTTGGGGGCACCATGATGAATCAGACAGATCGTCCAGGGTGAACATCTGATCTGGTGTTGTATCTATTTCTATTAAACCTTTGTGTGTGAGTTTAGTCATCTGCCGCTTGTGGTCTAGCTCTTTTTCTGCTTTCTCAATGATCTCCAGACACAATGTAAAACTTACACCTTAAACTGAAATGTTGCATTTAATGCTCTGTTACGCTTGTTCACATATCTAAGTAATATGCTTAAGTGGACAGTGGGAACAACGGCAATTTGAAGGCCACTAACAGTGGTTCTTTTTATGTCCCTGTACAGGTTGGGAAATTCCATTACAGAAGGTTTGCAAAGGATTATATAAGTTAATTGTTTATTTCTTTTTGGAAAGCATGCTTCCTGGTCCCCTTCTGGGATGAAAAAAATCCACTCCCAGCAAGCAGGCATGGCGCTCAAGAATTCCCAAGAAATACACAATGTAAGACTTAAACCTTAATTCTGAAATGTTGCATTTAATGCTCTGTTCCGCTTGTTCACATATCTTATATGGTTAAGTGGACAGTGGGAACAATGGCAGTTTGAACTAAGGCCACTAAAACTAACTCTGTTTTTTTAATGTCCCTGTACAGGTTGGGAAATGCCTTTACAGAAGATAATCCAAAGGATTATTTAAGTCAATTGTTTTTGGAAGCACTCTTCCTTGTCCCCTTCTGGGATGAAAATACACTCCTAGCCACAGAAGCAGGTGTAGGATTCTTAAGAAAGACACAACATAAGGCCTTAAATCAGGGGTAGCCAACCTCGGTCCTCGAGAGCTAACATTTTCCAGATGACCTAGCTGGTGCACAGGTGTATTCATTACTCACCAACACATTTAGAAAGATCCACAGGTGGTTAATTATTATAGTTGTGATCCTGTAGGGAGACCTGGAAAACCTGCACTGTTGGTAGCTCTCGAGGACCAGGGTTGACTACCCCTGCTTTAAATCATAGATCTTACACTTGAGGCCACTGTTTTTTTTTATTTTAATGTCCCTGTACAGGTTGGGAAAGGCTTTTCCATGTGGAAAGCACTACTAGAAGTCTTCCTGGTCCCCTTCTGGGATGAGAATATCAACTCCCAGCAGCAGCAGCCATGCTCAAGGATTCTTCTGTGGCAAGGACTGATGTGAATGTATCACATTTTTTTGTATATGCCTCCTCCCCTGCCCTTCTCAGTCATAAATTTTCTTCGGAATCAAAAAATTTAATTACATTTACTACCAATCAACCCTTCCTGTCCCTGCCCTGCCTTCAACTACATACATACTCCAACTCACGCAGGCCTCTCTTGAATAATAAAAGTGTTTCCTGATGTGCCATGTTTGAAGTTGAACTGCCATGTGTTTGTGCCGCCCACTGCTGCCACTTAGCTTAGTCAGCCAGCTAGCTTGGTGCAAATTTTGGACCTAAACTGGATGAAAACAATATAGTGAGCTGTGAGGTGGTCAAAATTTACTGGAAACGAGTGGAAATAAATGTTATTGAGGTTAATAATACTGTAGGAACAAAAAAAGGGCCATTTTATGTGATTTTAGCTGTTTTTACGATTTTTTAAGAAAAAATCCAGATCCAAAACCAAAACTGAAAAACAAAACACGGAGGTGAGGTTTTGGCAAAATCCATCCAGATCCAAAACCAAAACACAGGGATCAGTGCACATCTCCCCTAGATTGTAAACTCCTAGGAGCAGGGTCCTCCTCCCCAATGTCTCACAGCCTTCTTCTCTAGCACTTCTATGACAGCCTTCACCTTCAGAGCTGTACTGTGTATGGAGAATTGTGTTGCTAATTGTTACTTGTGTTCTGTTTATATTTTGGTTACTGTATTGTAATGTAATGTTCTGTGTACGCTTTACTGTATGTACTGAGCTGCAGACCACTTGTGGCGCCCTATAAATAAAATGTAATACAGGGTTGAGTCTCCCATATCCAAAATGCTTGGGACCAGGGGTATTTTGGATAACGGAATATTCCGTATTTTGGAATAATTGCATATCATATGAAATATCTTGGGAATAGGACCCAAATATACACACAGAATGCATTTATGTGTTATATACACCTTATACACATAGCCTGCAGGTAATTTTATACAATATTTTCAATAATTTTGTGGCTCAAACAAAGTTTGTGTAAATACATGAAATTCATTTATGTATCATATACACCTTATACACACAGCCTGAAGGTAATTTTATACAATATTTTTAATAATTTGTGCCTTAGACAAAGTTTGTGTACATTGATCCATCAAAAATCAAAGATTTCATAATCTGAGTCATGCCAAAAATATTCTGTATTTCAGAATATTTGGATATGCGAGACTCAACCTGTAATAATAATAATCTCTAGTCATTACACAGCCCCTGCTGTAAACTCACTCACACACTGCACATCTGTCACTACACATCCCCTGCTGTAACTCACACTCTACACAGCAATGTCACTACACAGCCCCTAACTCACACAGTGCACAGCTATGTCACTACACAGCCCCTGCTGTAACTCAAACAATGCAGCTATGTCACTACACAGTACCTGCTGTAACTCCCAAACTACACAGCAATGTCATTACACAGCCCCTAACTCACACAGTGCACAGCTATGTCACTACACAGCCCCTGCTGTAACTCAAACAATGCAAATATGTCACTACACAGCACCTGCTGTAACTCACACACTACACAGCAATGTCATTACACAGCCCCTACTAAAACTCACACACTGCACAGCTATGTCACTACACAGCCCCTGCTGTAACTCACACTACACAGCTATGTCTTTACACAGCCCCTACTATAACTCACACACTGCACAGCTATGTCACTACACAGCCCCTGCTGTAACTCACACACTACACAGCAATGTCATTACACAGCCCCTACTATAACTCACACACTACACAGCTATGTCACTACACAGCACCTGCTGTAACTCACACACTACACAGCCCTTCTGTAACTCACACACTACAGAGCAATGTCATTACACAGCCCCTACTATAACTCACACACTGCACAGCTATGTCACTACACAGCCCCTGCTGTAATTCACACACTACACAGCCCTTCTGTAACTCACACACTGCACAGCTATGTAACTACACAGCCCCTGCTGTAACTCACACACTAAACATCTATGTCATTACACAGCCCTTCTGTAACTCACACACTGCACAGTTATGTCTCTACTCGGCTCCTGCTGTAACTCACACACTGCACAGCTATGTCATTACACAGCCCCTGCTGTAACTCACACACTACACATCTATGTCACTACACAGCCCCTGCTGTAACTCACACACTACACAGCAATGTCATTACACAGCCCCTACTATAACTATCACACTACACAGCAATGTCATTACACAGCCCCTGCTGCAACTCACGCATAATGGATTGGGTATGGAATGCCATAGGATTCTGACAGGTGTCGGGATTCCGGTGCCAGCATTCTAAGCGTCGGAATCCTCCAGTCGGGATTATGACCATATCCCCTGCACAGATATGTCACTACACAGCCCCTGCTTTCATTCATATACTACACAGCTATGTACCCCACACAGCCCCTGTAACTCACACACTACACAGCTATGTCACTCTACACAGCCCCTGCTATAACACACACTACACATCTATGTGTACCACACAGTCCCTGCCATGACTCACATTACACAGCTATGGGCCTGATTCAGAGATAGTTGGTAATACAGGTGCAATCTCATCCTCTCTCACCATAGCAGTTGTGGAAATATGCAAATACTAATCTCAGCTTTCCTTTTGTGCAGGACGGTGCAGTGAAGTATACAAGTGGTGAGATGCCCACTCTCAGGCTGCGTGGTCTGTGCATTTGCGTTGGAGATTGTAAACACTCCAACATCAAAGAAACATTGGCCCTCATTCAGAGCCGTTCGCTATTTGCGGTCGTTCGTTTAACAACAAGGGGTGGCTATTCAAATGATCCGTACGCACATTGCAGTCTGTTCACACCTCTAAGTCTGAACGAACGAGCAAAACATACGCTCGTTTATTTGTTAAAAACGCCCCCTGGCCGCTCGCACCATACGTCATGTCCGCTATTTATTAGATTAATCGAGTACATCGACCAGCGTATGAACTGCTCGCTATTCTTGTGGTTGGTGTTTGCTACCACAAATTTGCGAGCAGTTCTGGCTCTAAAATAACCCAGTGACGTGGTCATTGACGCTGCTGTTTTAAATATACACACCCATAAAACGCCCGTTTTGACCTTTAAGCACGCCTGCGTTCGGATCTCCACTCCCCATTTTCAAGCACCTTCCCCTGTTACCACCCACATACGCCTCATTCTGTCACTCAAAATAGCAGGCACTCGCTATATAGCGTACAAACGTTTTTCGGCCGCACTGACTGGTTCGCGCATGCGTATAACGATCCGTACGCATGCGCAGATGCGCAAACATCGCTCGGAACGAGCGTACTGCCGCTAACGAGCGGCTCTGAATGAGGGCCATTGTTCACACCATCAACATTTGCAGTTGTAATAGCAGCCTAGGGGGTGAGCGTTGCTGAGCGGTGTGTGTGTTGTACCTACTTCCTTCTGTACTTGTAATTGGTCCCGACCTTCTGTCAGCTTTTAGACCACGCTCCACTCCTGGAATCCCTTAGTCGGTGTGCAGAGAGACAAGGACCCCCCAGAGAACCCCCCAGCAAAGTCACTACTCGTTTGGACAGTGACTATGAATTTTATTTAACTGGAACACGGTGTCACGGTACTTTGGTGAATAAAAGATCAGTTATGCAAATCAACATACAGTATTGGAATTACTGTTGGCTACAACTGCATTTCAGAGTAAAACAGAATTCACAAATGCAACTACAATCTCTGGATCACATTACATGCATTACATATTCAAATAGCTCTTGAATACAGTACTCTTAGATAACTGTAAAACAGATATAGCAGTCCTCCCTGATAGTATTGGTAGCAGACAACACAGTTGTCAAAGTATGTGATAGCAATTATTGCTGTTTTCCCTGTAGCATTAGGATAGCAAGTTATGCAAATCTCCTTGTAGCATTAGGATAGCCAGTTATGCCAATCTCCCTGTAGAATTAGTGCAGCAGGTTATGCAGATCTCCCTATAGATTAGGGTAGTGAGTATGAGTTCAGTTTTCACTTCCTTACAGTGGGTAGGGCTGAATACTGCAGCTAGCTTATACTGGCTGCCTAGTTACTGAAAGTCCTTTCCCTTGGGTGCAGGGTTGGCTGGATCACTCCTCAGTGAGGAACAAACTAGTGGGCTGACAATTGGGGATGAGCACTGTGGGCTCTTGACCTGTCCATTTGTGCTATCTCTGTTTTATCTGGCCACCCCCTTCAGCTGGTCTCCCCTGTGGCTTACCCCAAGGATCAGCTGTCTCGGATGTCTGCGGCTCCTGGTTAAAACTGGTGTCCAGGCCCCTGCCGTTAGTCCCAGACCTGTGGCAGTATCACAGGCGCAGCTCCTGTCCGTTGTGTGTTCATTCGCTGAGTGCTCCCCTTATCTGAGAGATTGACACCTGCAGCGTGGCTCTCACTCAACAGCCCTTGAAGCCTCTGCTCTTCGCTGATTCTTGCAGCTCACACTGGTTCCTGACAAGCTCCGTGCCTGCTCCTGTCAGCCCAGCTCTCCTCACAGCTCTGTTTTCTCTCCTAACAGGCTCCGCCTCCTCAGTTCACAGGTCAGGCTGTTTTTTCCTCTCAGGGCTCTTCCTCCTCCTCACTCAATCTGTTTGAGTCCCCTGGGTCCTAAAGCCCTCCTACTACCCACTGATGTCACAATGTGAGGGGAATGATTAACCCCCTCAATGCCAGTGTTCTTTCACATAAACGATACCTTCCATTAGGGCCAGACAGTCTGTATTGGGACATCACTCAGTAGCCTAGGGTCTACTCTATCTACTCCCCTCAAATATAACTAAACATTGCCTATAACATTACACAGCCCCTGCTGTAACTCACGCATAATGGATTGGGTATGGAATGCCATAGGATTCTGACAGGTGTCGGGATTCCGGTGCCAGCATTCTAAGCGTCGGAATCCTCTGGTCAGGATTATGACCATATCCCCTGCACAGCTATGTCACTACACAGCCCCTGCTTTCATTCACATACTACACAGCTATGTACCCCACACAGCCCCTGTAACTCACACACTACACAGCTATGTCACTCTACACAGCCCCTGCTATAACACACACTACACATCTATGTGTACCACACAGTCCCTGCCATGACTCACATTACACAGCTATGGGCCTGATTCAGAGATAGTCTATAATACAGGTGCAATCTCATCCTCTCTCACCATAGCAGTTGCGGGAATATGCAAATACTAATCTCAGCTTTCCTTTTGTGCGGGACGGTGCAGTGAAGTGTACGAGTGGTGAGATGCCCACTCTCAGGCTGCGTGGTCTGTGCATTTGCGTTGGAGATTGTAAACACTCCAACATCAAAGAAACATTGTTCACACCATCAACATTTGCAGTAGCCTAGGGTCTACTCTATCTACTCCCCTCAAATATAACTAAACATTGCCTCTAAAGCATTGGATTTGTGATTGGGAACGCAGCAGTAGTCCCAGACACACCTGGGACCCTCTCATAACATGCCCATGAAACAGCCCCTTTTAGCAATCACTTTAGATCACCTACTAGTCTACTCCTTGAAATGCCAGGACCACAAAATCGTTCTCAAGTGTACCCATCGTACACTCGGGTTTACATGTGTAGTAAGGGTTTCCAAATCTGTTTAAACCACTGTGTACATCTCTGAATCAGGCCCTATGTCACTACAGAACCCCTCACACACTAAATAGCTATGTGCACCACATAACTTTTATTTACACCACACCACACATCTCCTGTAGCTCACACTATATGAAGCAAAGTCACGCAAGTGACCAATGTTTTAATTCTTCGCATGCATCACGATGGTTACCGTTGGTGGATGAAGATCTATGCAATTCCAATAGGTGTTCATGGGTGGTGGTTGAGGGGTGGCTTTCGCCAGTGGCCGCGTTGTGGGCATGCCCGTTTCACGGACTGGTGCAGTTCTACATGGCGCCTTTGGATATTCTGAGCAACATGTGTGATGGTGCGGCTGATGTCCACTTGATGGTGTGACTATTTGTGCACCGCAGATTAGAGCCACAGCCGGTGGGTGTCTCAGTAGACAGCCCATCGACTGTGGCATTAGCCTAAATTTATAGTAGTGGCTTGCGACAGAAGTCTGCATTAGCACCCACCTCTGGATCAGGTCCA
This sequence comes from Taudactylus pleione, assembly GCA_031769625.1. NCBI lineage: Eukaryota > Metazoa > Chordata > Amphibia > Anura > Myobatrachidae > Taudactylus > Taudactylus pleione. The sequence continues at coordinate 11,535,983 of JAUIMM010000127.1, forward strand.
CAGCCCCTGTAACTATTACCAGAGGTTCCCAAACTCCTCCATTACAGTCCATGTTTTAAGGATATGCATGCTTGAGTACAGGTGACTTTATTAGTACCTCAGTCAAATTGATTTAACCATCTGGACTGAAGCATGGTAATCCTTAAAACCTGGACTGTAATGGCAGAGTTTGAGAAACTCTACACTATAAAGCTATGTACATCACACAGTCCCTGTAACTAGCACACTACACAGCTATGGGCCTGATGCAGAGATGGACACAGTAACACAGTAGCGGCATCTTTGGACGTAGCTAATGGGCTAAAATATGGTAATGATGCAGGAGGCATCTTGTGTAAACAGAAGCCTCCAGTCAGCTTTGGTGATTCAGTGCCGCGTCAGAAAACACAGCATCAGATCACTTGCATGAACATTGGCCATCTGAGTAACCCAGTTTACATTTCTGGGACCAATAAATCTGCGTCGGAAGACACAAACACTGACGCAGCCCAGAGTCGCCCCAACCCCTCCCCCAAATAGCCGCAATATGACAATGTTTTAAAGTAGCCTTTTAAATGACTGCTACAGGGTGTTTCACTCGCTGTTGGCCCCAATACCTTTTAAAGTAATAGACGTAATTTTGTGAAATTTGACACAGCCCCACCTCATGTCTGTGTGTTACGTGCCGATTTGAACTAGTACACAGCTGAACAGACATACTGGAAAACTGGTTCATATCGGCACGTAACACACAGACACAATTAATGTGGACATCTCAGTACACAATACCACTGTCAGAAGAACAAAAACCTACTGACTACCTACTGACTAGCCATGGCGGCTCCAGAGTTGGGGCTGCAGCGTAGTCAAAAATTAAAATAGGTGGAGTCACACCAACTGCCACCCTCACTGGTTATATCCTCACTGGCAGTTGGTGCGGCTTCCCTATCTGAATTTTGGACTGCGCTGCTGACTAGGTTGGTGAATAGCTGGCCTTCACTTTGCACATGTGTGAACAGCTGTCCTGGATGCTAATGGCAAACACTTTCAACACTTGCTATGACTTCCTTATGTTTCTCATAGATCAGTGGTTCCCAAACTGTGCGCTGTGACACCCTGGGGTGCCTTAGCACACTTGCAGGGGTGCCTCAGGTTGGTGGTCCAGAACTAAATCAAATTGTTTATGGTCAATTTAATGCAAATATGTGAAAAACAGAAGTGCAAACCTGTCCACCAGCAGATAACTGAACCTAAGGATGACAGGTAAGCACAATTTACTTCACTGGACTATTTTACTAGATTTTTTTTCTTTTCTGTATTTCACAATAATAAACTAAAACTTAGGGGTGCCATGAAAACAATGCTGATACTCTAGGGCTCTATGATTCAAAAAAGTTTGGGAACCACTGTCATAGATCAAAGTATGTCTGTGTCACATTTCACTAAATTACATTAATTACTTTAAAATTTATAAGAAAAACTTTGGGGTTGATAGCAACTGAAACACCCTGTACTTTAAAACATTGGGCAGTCTTGCATGGGACTCGCCAATGCTTGAAGTCCGCAGCCTATTACATATACCCTGGGGCGGATTCTCCGTCATCTTATTGGACTGTGTTGTAATCTGTGGCCCCGCCCCCCACATCAAATCACAGACTGTCCCCTCTTTTGTGTTTGTATGACAGGCAGCCGGTCGGTTGGGAGACTGAGGCAGGGACCAGGTTAATTCAACTAGAGGGGTGGAGACAAACGGGACTGGGAGGGGGACTATTCATTTTTTTCAAAGGCTGGCTGATAGCTAGGGTTGGGAAATGAAGATCTATCTCAGGGGGTTGGGGGGAGGGGGATGATCTGTCTATCTGTCTGAGAGGGAGGGGGGTTATTCTGTACTAAAGGGACATGTTCTGTCTGTGGGGAAGGGGTTATTTTGTGCTAAGGGAAGATGATGATCTGTGGGAGGGGGGATCTGTTGTACTAGGGGGAGATGATCATCTGTCTGTGTGGGAGGCGGGATCTGCTGTACTAAGGGGAGGGAGGGATCTGCCGTACAATGGGGAGATGATCTATCTGTGGGGGAGGCGGATATTGTTTGCTGAGGGGAGATGATCTGTGTGTGAGAGAGGGGGACTATTCTGTTCTAGGGCAGGAGGACGCCACTGGGGCAGTGCAGGATGGTGCTGGGGAGGAGCAGGATGATGGCGCTGGGGAGACACAAAATGATGGTGTTTGGAGATGCAGGAGGATGGTGCTGGGGAGGTGCAGGATGATGGCGCTGGGGAGGTGCAGGATGATGGCGCTGGGGAGACACAAGATGATGGTGCTCGGGAGACGCAGGAGGATGGTGCTGGAGAGAATTGGGGGTGGCACTGGAGAGGCGCAGGGGGATAGCACCAAAGAAACACATGAGGGGTCATAGGCTGGAGACACACCAAGAAGATGGTGCTGGAAACACACATAAGATGGTAGGACCGCTGGTACTATTCGAAGAAAACACTTGGGGACAGTAATCTTCAGTAAGATAACAATTCTAGTGAAACCATATTCTGATGCAAATGGTACCAAATGGGCAAATATATTTTATTCATATAAAATTGTTTGATATAGGAAACTCCCATTTTGTCCTGCCCCAAAACTCCTGTTACGATGTACATATTATCTGGTTGAATCTCTGTTGCATGTTGATAACATTGGCTTTATTGCTAGATAAACAGGCGTCTTCCGGACCATGTGATCTCCTGCATGAATAGTGAATACCGACTCAAGAAACTGCCTGTCCAGGGGAGGATCAATTTCTTCAGAGGTTCTCTGCTGCAGAGATATCATATAGGTAAGAAAATACTCATTCACATATTGCTGTGCTTATTCTCTGGAGAGAGGGATTGGCCATCATCTCCTGGAGCGATGGGCATACCCCCAGCATGAAAAAATGGGGGAGTGGCTTGTGGGCATGCCAGTTCACATTAGGCCCCACCCCTTGCAACTAGGCCCCACCCACTTTTCTGGGCAGGTGAGCGCACTTAGGGCCTCTTCCACATTTTTTTCCAGGGCCACTTTAAATTCCCAATCCGCCCCTGCATATACCCCAATGCCTTTTTTTCTCTTCCACCACAAAACCTGCATATTTGTGTTACTAAACAAAGTGTTTATATATATTTCTAACCACCTCCAAACACTGACTTCCTGTCACTCATTATGCGAATGGTTCTTATATGCAAGAGTAATCGTAATGTAATCGTTGCGCAGTGCAGCTTTCGCATATGTGCATTTGCCAGTGCAGCCATCAGAAATTGTGGGGCCCGGGACTGACAAAATAGGCAGCCCCCCACCCGTGTTTCTGTAACTCAAACCTCACATTGTCTCCCCAGCCAGCACCCCTTCTGTCTCCTTAGACAGCACCCCTTCTGTCTATCCAGACAGCCCCCACATTCAGCCCTTACAGCCCACAGACACTTACTTACCTTCTCCTGTGTCTTCTGGCTGCTTCTCTTCACACTGCGGCTGGTTTCTCTGTCGGTGGTGTGGCGCATGTGATGTCATGTGCGCCTTGTTGCAATAAGAATTTTTTTTTTTATTTGTACCAGGCAGCCGCGATCCCCCCACATTCCCTTCTCAGTGACACCCCTTATATTCCCATCTCTCTCTCTCAGCGATCCCCTCCATATTCCCCTCTCTCTCAGCGATCTTTACATTTCACGCTCTCTCAGCAATCTCCTCCATAATCTCCTCTCTCTCTCAGCAATCCCCCCACATTCCCCTCTCTCTGTCAGCGATCTACCCACATTCCACTCTCTGTGTAAGTGACCCCCCACACATTCCCCTCTGTCACACACCTGCCAGATTTATGCCACACACACTATAGTTCCCCTTACTTCCCTACTTATTTTCTTCTTCTTTCTCATGATAAACCCTGCCCCATTTTCTTTTTCCAGACCCTTGGGTTCCTGGGAAAGGAAAACTGGACCCTCATTGGTCGATGGCAGCCATCTTTCTGCAGCCTGCAATGGAGGCAGCCATTTTCTGTTAGCACCTGGTGCAGCCTCAGCCTGTTAGATCTCTCACTCTTGTTACAGACACAGGCACACAGAGCAGCCGGGGAGGGAGCAGGAGGACCCAAATCATTAATGGCACCTAGCTCGCCCCCTATGGCTGGTAAGTCCGTCTCTGCACGGGCTCCTCTCTCTGTCCGGGCCCTGGACTCCAGACCCGGCAATCACCCCCTGATGGCAGCCCTGAATCAGGACCACAGACAGGTAGAACTCACAGATACTTGTGATAAGTAAATGACGCTACACTATGTCTACATCTAAATGCTTAGATGTGTCAGTCTTATTTTATTAAATATTTTCCTAAGGGACAATAAAACAGTAAATTATAGTAGCTCACTTTAAATAGACCAGTAATCTTGACATGTGGAATACACGAAAAAAACAGTTCCGGTTGCCAGGCTTCTTTGCAGGCTATGACTGCCTGAAATCTGGAACCCATGGAATGCTGGGTTTCCTCCCTTGTTTTGCGTTGCTAGGCCTTTGCTACAGCTGTCTTCAGTTGTTATTTGTTTGTGGGTCTTTCTACCTTTAGTTTTGTATTCAGCAACTCAAATACATGCTTAATCGGGTTGAGATCAGATGATTGACACAGCCATTGCAGAATATTCCACTTCTGTGCCATGAAAAACTCCTGGGTTGCTTTTGCAGTATTTTTTTGTCTGGTCATTGTTCGTCTGTACTGTGAAGCGTTGTCCAACTAACTGCTGAATTTGGCTGAATCTGAGCCCTATGAACTTCAGAATTCTTCCAGCTGCTTCTGTCTTCTGTTACATCATCAATACACACTAGTGAAACTAGTACCATTGGAAGCCATTCATACCCATGCCATCACACTGCCTCCACCGTGTTATACAGATGATGTGGTATGCCTTTCTATTTTTGAGGTTTTACGAATGGTTTGCGCCTTGTAGTGGACACTCTGTATTTGCGTTTTTGAAGTCTTCTCTTTATGGTACACTTGAATAATGATATACCTATCTTCTGGAGAGTGGTTCTTCACTTGGCTCGATGTTATAAAGAGGGGGTTTTTTTACCATGGAAAAAATCCTGTGGCCTTTTTGTGTTTCCGAGCTCACCAATGTGTTATTTTTTCTCAGAATGTACCGAACTGCTGATTTGGCCACTCCTAAGGTTCCCACCATCTCTCTGATGGGTTTATTGTGGATGGCCTGTGTTACTTGCATTGAGAGCTTCATTGACCGTAGATTGCGTGTTTACAGCAACTCCAAGTGGTAGATGTAATAGCCTGCGACTTGCAGGCATTGGCGAGTTTCCGGCGAGTCTGGCCGATGTTTCTAAATGGCAATCATTTAAAAGGCAATTTTTTTTTTTGTTTTTGCCTTTCAAATTATTGCCAGTTTAAAACGGTATCCGGATGAAAGGTCAACAGTAAAAGTTTGACAAGGAATAGGTTGACACCAAACGATCGACATGCACTAGGTGGATAGGGACAAAAGGTCGTCAGGGATAAAAGTTTAAATCGTTACCACACCAATGGTCCACACATTATTTATTTTTTGCAAAATCTTTTAAGGTTAGGCACTTGCGGGAAGGCTAGGGTTAGGCTGCTGGAGGGGACGGTTAGGGTCAGGCACTAGAGGGAGAGTTAAGGTTAGACTGCAGAGGGAAAATTAGGCTGTCGGAGAGGACGGTTAAGGTAAGGCACTAGGGGGAGGGTTAAGGTTATGCTATGGTTAGGTTTTAAGCACTAGGGGGAGGGTTAGGATTATGCACCAGTGGGAGGGTTAGGATTATGGTTAAAATACAAAAAATTTTCTTGATCTTCTGCAAAGTCAACCTTTTGTCAGTCGACCTTTTGTACCTATCGACCTTTTGACCCTGTCGACCTAGTGCATGTCAACCATTTGGTGTCGACCTATTTATTGTCGACATTGTTACTGTTGATCTTTTACACCACACCACTTTAAAACATCAACAGACTGGCTGGAATCTCACAAATGCCTGCAATTCACAGGCTTACATTTTCCACCAGACTTTTTGCCTGCTTTATTAATATGGAAATAACAAAGGAATAGCCCACACCTGTCCATGAAATAGCTTTTGAGTAAATTGTCCAATTACTTTAAAGCTAGCCATCCACTATACAATTTTCTGTCAGATATATGTCCAATCTGGCTGGTTGGAATGAAAACCTGGTAATGTATGGGAGCAAATGACAATCGTCCATTTGCTCACAAACACTGGAAAATAGGCAAAAATGGTTGTTCAGACAAATTGGTTAAAACACACAAATGTAACCAATTTGAACAATTTTTTTGTCTTTTTCTCAGTGTTTAAAACCATATGATCGACTGTCATTTGTTCCCATATATTGCCAGATTTTCATTCCAACCAGCAAGATTGGACAAATATCTGACAGAAAATTGTATAGTGGATGGCCAGCTTTAGTCTCTTGAAAAAAAGAGGGCAACAAATTAAACAACTGTAGTGCCCCCAGTAGTAATGTCCCCTGTAGTAATGCCCCCAGTAGTAGTGCTCCCTGTAGTAGTGCCCCATGAGGTAATGGCCCCAGTAGTTATGTCCCTAGTGGTAATGCTCCCATTAGTAATGCCCCCAGTGGTAATGCCCCCATTAGTAGTGCCCCCTGTAGTAGTGCCCCTTACAAAAAACCCAAACAATACTTACCTTAATCCCTACTCCTGCGTCTGCTGCCGTCCGTCTTTGTGCCCGCTCCTCGGAACTATGGGAGAGGCGTCATGCAGCCACTCGGTGTTAGGAGGGGGAGCGCTTACAGTTCACGATGGTGGCTCCTCTATGCAGCCACTGGGTGTTCATAGAGGGGGCCAGCAGGCAGCGCTTATAGTTCCCGGTGGCTGCTTCTCTATGCAGTGTGTCCCAGCCGCAGCCTGATTGATAGGCTGCAGCGTTTGGGAGGCGGCATTCCCAGGAATGGGGGCGTGTCACCCCCATTTTCTTGGAGGGACGAGGCCAGGGTCTGCCTGGGTGCACGCAGACTTCCTGGCCTCGCAAGCTGCCAGGACCCGGCCAGGCTGCGGGAAGCTTAAGCTCCGAGCAGCCTGACCAATAGAACATCGACAACAATCGCGACCGATGGTCACAATTGTTTTGATGATGACCCCAGGCTGTGACCTTGGCCACAGCGCTGGGATCACGCAAATGCAGCAAGGAGGTGTGTGACACCTCCTTCTACATTTGCATTTCAAATGGACGGAATTGCACAGCCGCGTGTGTGCAGCTGTGCAATTCCATCCACCTCTGAATCAGGCCCTTTGTCTCCAGCTTGGAGATTAAGGATAGCTATTCTTTTTCTGTCTGTGAAGACCTTATAAAGCACAGGAAACTATTTTAGAGCAGGAATGAACCTCTCTCCACATTTTTGCAAAATCCTGAAGAGATGCATTAGTAGCTGGAACATCAAATATTGGTAAGGATTAGAATTCCGGTACCCAAGGATGAAGACCAAAGACTGTGAAGAAGGGTGTGAAACAGAAGAGGAGTGGAACATGTTGTTATGAGGAAACTCTGCCCACAGCAGTAGCTCAATCCAATTATCATCTCAAGAGGAGATGTACAATCATAAAAATCCTTCCAAATCTTGATTGATATGTTCAGTTTTGTCCATTGGTCTGGGGGTGATAAGCCATGGAGAATTTTAGTGTGATTTGAAGTACTGAGCAAAGGGACCTCCAGAATTTGGCCACAAACTGAACCCCTCTGTTGGATATTATCTCAGAAGGAAGACCATGAAGACGGAATATTTCAGAGATGAACAGTTGAGCTAGTTGTGGAGCGGAAGGTAAGCCTACCAACGGTACAAAATGGGCCATCTTGGAGAATTGATCTATAACTACCCAGCTTGTGTTGTATGCCCTGGAAAGTGGGAGATCAATAACAAAGTCTATTGATATGAGCATCCATGGATGGGTTGGAATGGACAAGGGCAGTCCAGCAGGAGGCTGACAAGAAATTTTGGGTTGAGCACATTCACAGAGGAGGGAGACTTCATGGATGGCCACCAGTATGACCTTTTGATGAATTCAAGGGTTTGAATTAATCAAAATGACTCTTGTATGACCTGAAAATCAAGAAGCGTGGGCCCAAGACAGAAGTCGTAGTTCGGGATCCACAAGGCTTTTCCCTGGATCCGTAGAGAGTCGAGTAGAAGTGAACACCATAGTATTCAGCAATGGATAATGTTCTGTCTCGATTGGATCTTCTTCAGAGCACATTGAGTGAGACAGAGCATCAGCTTTCCTGTTTTGAGAACCGGGCCTAAAGATCAATTTGAAGTTAAAGTGAGAGAAGAATGATGACCAATGAGTCTGACGAGGAGATAGGCATTAAGTAGTTTTTACAAATAGCAGGTTCCGATGGTCGGTGTATACTGAAATTGGAAAATTTGCTCCTTCTAATAGATAGCGCCATTTCTCAAAAGCCATCTTAATGGCTAGAAGCTCTTTTTCTCCAATGGGGTAGTTTTTATCAGCTGAGAGAACTTAAAGTAACCGCATGGATGAATTTTATTGTCACTTAATTTTTGGGAAAGGACTGCTCCAACTCCCCCTGAGGATGCGTCTACCTCCAAAAAAATGGACTATTGATCTCTGGTTGTCTCAAAACAGGGGCTGAGATGAAGGACTGTTTTAACAGCTGAAAAGCAGACTTAGCTCCAGGTGACCATGGAGCTGGAGTGGCACCCTTACTGTGGAGGGCTGTGAGGGCACCACCAAGGTGGAGAATCTTGCGATAGTAGTTGGTGAAGCCAAGAAATCTTTGGGTGGCTTTAAGGGATGTAGGCTCAGTCCAGGATAAAATGGCTTGTACATTTTCAGGGTCCATTTGGAGGCTAGACCCTGAGATCCCAAAAAGGAAATTGATGGAACCTCAAACATACACTTTTCAAGTTTACAAAAGAGATGATTGTTGTGCAAAAGACTGAGAACTTCCTTGGCTTGCTCTTGATCAGAGGAAAGATCTAGGGAGAATATAAGAATATCGTCTAGATAGACGACTACTGAGGAGATCTCGGAAGATTTCATATACAAAGTGTTGAAATACAGCAGGGGCTTTACTTTAACCAAAGGGTATCACTAGATATTCGTAGTGCCCATCCCTTGTTTGCTGTTTTTCATTCATTGTCTTCTCTTATCCGATTAAATTATAAACCCCCTGGAGATCTAACTTTGCAAAGATGACCGAACCCTTGACGCGGTCAAAGAGCTCTGTGATGAGTGGCAATGGATAATGATTCTTAACTTTAATATCGTTTAAGCCCTGATAATCGATACAAGGGCGAAGTCCGATATCTTTTATTTTAACAAAGAAGAAGCCTGCCCCTGCTGGTGAAGTGGATGGTAGGATAAATCCCTTATCCAGGTTTTCCTTTATGTATGTAGACATGGTTGCAGTTTAAGAGATGGAAAGAGGATAGGTACGACCTCGTGGCGGCATCTTCCCAGGGATCAGGTTGATGGGGCAATGCCACTCTCAATGAGGGGGAAGCTGATCAGCCCCTTGCTTACTAAACACATCCAGGTAAGAAAGGTATCGAGGTGGAAGTGTCCCCTTTATGGAATTCTCCATGATTCAAAGGGGAATCAACTTTTGGAGGCAGTGGTCATGGCAATGATTGCCACAAGATTTGCATAGTTCATTTGATTTGGAGATTATATTTTTGTAACCATGAAAATCCCAGGACGACTGAATGAGTAGATTTGAGAATGACCAAGAAGGATATTTCTTCTGCAGAGCTCCAACAGACAACTGACGCCTGTTTATATCCTGATGCCAGAATCTAGACAGACAGCTTCCCAAACGAATGTAAGCCGGGCAGTGTTAGCGTTTAGCCGCGGGGTATAGGTTTAGGGACCCCTGGGGGGAACTTAGGGTTAGGCACCACCTCGGGAGGTTTAGGGTGCGGGGAGGGGTGGTTAGGATTAGGCACCCCTGGGGGGAGGTTAGAGTCAGCCACCACTGGGGGGGAGGTTAGGGTTAGGGGGGGGAGAAGGGAGGGTTATGGTACTTACCAGCCCCAGTTGGGATCTTTAGCGTTTGGGCTTGCGGCATCGGGATTTAGTCAGACAACTTTCCGCCCATTGGCATTTCGTACCCAACCCCTTCAGGGGAGAAGTTCTGGAGGACACTTTACCCTGAGGTATCAGGCTGCCGTCTATGGCTGCAAGAGACAGGGATTGGGTAGATTCACAGTAGGTATCTGAAGTTGATGGACATAGTCAGAGGAAACAAAATTCTCTGCGGCTCCAGGATCCAGTCAGGCTGGTATTAGTTTAGAATATGAATTCCCCAGGGAATGTAAAATAACGAGTCAGATTTTTGAGGAGAGTGGGACAGGACTCCTAATCTGATTTCTCCTTTGCAGCTTAGGAACGACTGTTTCCCCGGCCGCTTAGGTCAAGAATTCAAGGCAGAGGTTCTCTTGGTGGCATCTATGACGTTCCTTGATAGAGAGCTGGAAGCGATTGACTTGCAATGGTTCTTCCGCAGAAGGAGAACTTGGTCAAAGAGGAGGACAAACCTTCTATTGCTCACTCCTGTTCTTTTCACAGGATCATTCTCAGAATCGCAGATAGATTTTGTTACAGAGCGAGATTAGGTCATTAAGATTATCAGGCTGATCACGGGTAGTTAACTCATCTTTAAGTTTGTCTGAAAGACTATTCCAGAAGGTGGCTACAAGTGCTTAATTCCAAAGCAACGCCGAAGCCAAGGTTTGAAACTGGACCACATACTGCCCCACCAATCTTCTGCTTTGCCGAAGTCTCATAATCTCTATGGAGGCTGAAGTCTCATAATTTCTATGGAGGCTGGAGTCTCCCAGGTTTATCGAATATTCGCAGGAAAGTGGCCACAAAGTTGATGTAGCTGGAAAGTAGCGGGTCGGGTCTTTCCCAGAAAGGTGATGCCCATTCAAGATCCAAACCAGTAAGCAGCCACATGATGTATGCCACTTTTGTTTTGTCAGTAGGAAAAGTAATTTGCGGGTTGTACTAAAATGGACGTCGCACTTGTTAATTAAGCCACAACATAGTTTAGGACTTCCATCAAATATATTTGGTGTGGACAGTCAGAGGTTAGAAGCAGAGGGAATGGAAGCAGAACTGCATTTTTGGAGCTAGGTGTTTAGGATGAGTTAGGAGCCTGTAGGCCTGAGACATTAGTTTGAAGGCTATCTTGGTGAGCCAAAATTTCTTGCAGAACCTGGACCAATTTTTGCTGAGATGACTCAAGCCTTTCGAGGCGACCTACAATGCTTTGCAGAATATCTGCTCCACTACCAAGACTGCCTGTTGCATCCATGGGGCCAGTGCAAACTGTCATGTGTGGTTTGTTTGTGGACCCGAGCTGTAGACTCTGATAGGTGAGAGTTCAGGAGTACGAACAGAGAAACTGGATGGCTTGATATAATTCCGACTCATGGAATGTATTCTAAATTGGAGGAGACTGCCCAGTATCAGAGAAGTTGGCTGGGATCCAAGTGATATATGCGAAGTCTAACACACCGATGATTTTCACCAGTGACCCCCACAAGGGGATGTGGGCTTAGCTGCTCCCGATGTGCAGATCTGGCAGCTGACTGATACAAATGAGGAATGCTCAGGAAGGAATTAACTAAGTCAGGACTGGGATTGGACCAGATAGGATTCACCAGAATGGAACCGACAGGATTCACCGGAATGGAACTGAACAGGATTAACCGAATGGAACCGGATAGGATCACCGGAATGGAACAAGACAGGATTCACCGGAATGGAACAAGACAGGAGTAACCAGAATGGTACAAGACAGGAGTCACCAGAATGGAACAAGACAGGAGTCACCAGAATGGAACCGGACTTAGAAACTGGAACCAGCGCTGCAGCAAGATGGGTAGCTGTACTGAGAATAACAGAGGATACTGAAGGAGCTCAAATGGTATCTCACAGCAAGGCTGAAGACAACATTGCACTGGCCACTGGCCCAGTGCTGGGAACTTCCTTAATACCCGTTTAGTCAGGAATTTGATATTGGAGTCAGGTGACAGCATATAGGGTTTCCGTTCGCTGCAAGGAAGTCATCTGATTAGAAGTAACATGGCTGCGCCTAGCAAATGGGGCAGGTGGGAAAGAACCCACGTAGAGCGCTGTGGAAACTGTGACACGACTGTCCGAAGAGAGAAGCAGGACGCTGTCACTGGGAAAGCTGTGAGCACCACTCTGTCCTGCTACTGCACCTGCTGATGACCGGCAGCGAGTCTGAACATCAGGACCCGCCGTGGCCGCAGAAGAGTGAGGACGCCGTGATCCCCTAGCATTCCAAAATATCCTCCTGAAAGATAAGTGACGGGGTCTGATACTGACTAAGGTTGTGACAGATGGATCTTTTTTTATCCCAAATTTAATTTGCTAAGTAAGTTTTGGACATCTTTGTGAGTGAGTATAACTAGGGAGGGATTGGAGCGGATAGAGTAGTCTAGGAAATTAGACCATTTTAAGTAGATTGATCCCACCTAATAAAGGAGAGAGGGAGACAATCCCAATTTGCAAGTTCCCTGCTACAAGCAGCTATGGCAGCCAAAACATTGAAGCCATACATGGAATTCAAATTTTGTGGAAGCTGTACACCCATATATGGGGTAGATCTTGATGCCCATCTAATAGGAAAGTCCCGAGTCCAGGCAGGCCGCACATAACCCTGTCTAAGGTAAAGGGCAACAGATCTGTGAAAATTTACAGTGAATCCAGAGACTTGCCATAATCCTCCAGCTTCAGCATAGGGGGATGAAGAGAATATTCATCAGATACAATAAAAGATTGTCTGCAAGTGCAGTGAGTTTGATTTCATGAGAACCTACTATAATATCTTTTAATACCAGCCAAGACTGCAAGAATTGTAGCATAGTGTCCAAGACCAAGTTAAAAGGTAGGGGAGAGTGGGCACCCCTGGTGAGTACCCCTAATCATACCAACTGGATCAGTAATTGTGCTATTGATTACAAGGGAGGTGGCAGGATGTGTGTAAAAAATGGAGAAAGTCTATAAAATCCCTATCAAAACCCCTCAAACGCAGGACATCATACAAAAAAGACCAAGAAACCATATCATATGCTTTGTTGTCGTCCAGATTGAGTAAAATGCTGGGGGAGGAGGAAGCTTGGAAAACAGAGGCTATGGCCGCAATGGCTGTCCATATTCCTTTGACTAAATGCCGTTCCGATACAAATCTGAGCTGGTGCTCAGTCAAGGTGTGTTTCCATATAATTTTGTAAAAATCACCACCTTCCATAAACATTAATTCAAGCTTGAAGTTTCCTAATATCACATTTAGTGGCTGTTATATCATATCGTAGTATGCATCATAATATTGCCTATATATCCAATCTAATAGGGAAGTAGAACATTGTTCCTTACTATACCATATATTATATGGAAAAGACAACCTTATATGCTATTTACATCACCCAATATTTTGTCATATGGCAACAAAAAGACACAGTATTAGGTAGGAAATTGATTTCACAGTAAGTAAAGGATCCTTACTTTCCAGGCAGTATAGAGGTGGGTATAATAATCATGAAATAAGGCAGCGATATCAAATTATTTGGTAGTGGGACTCTCAGTGACAGGGTCCCAAAATGACGAAATATGGTTTTTGGATTGAGAGGGTTTCGCCAAATTAGCCAAAAGGTTCCTGAGAGATAGCGCCACCTATAAAATCGATTTTTGAAAATTCTAATTGAGTCCTGGTCTGAGAGAGTAGGAAGCTCTCGAGAAGTTGTCTATATTGTTTATAGGCCTGACAGAGGTCATCAGTTGGATTAGTGACATAGGCGTTAAAACTAAGGGAGACATTCAGACAAAAGGAGTTATATTTAATCCTAGTTTTTCTAGCACAGTTAAGGTGGGTACACACCTGACAGATATATCTGCAGATGATGGTCGTTCATACACACTGAACGACCATCATCTGCATGCTGCAGTGGGTCCCGGTGGCCGGGGGGCAGATAGGGGGCATGGCCTAATCGCGGAAGGTGTGGCCACACCCCCTTCGGAAAAAAAAACATTTGCGGAGCTGGGGAGGGGGGCACTGTGTAACCTCCAGCCTGGTGCACAGCCAATGGGGGGCGCGATCAGCGTGATCGCTCCCCCCCTTTGGCATAGGAGACTCTCCGGCTGGTACTTTAGCACCCTCGGGAAGTCTCCCAGTGCAGCCCAGCACACAGCACCCCCTCTCGGTGCCCCTGTGTACGAGCGATCGTCTGAATGCCCGTACACACTTGCCGATGGACAGATTTGTCTACAGACATATCTGTTCATTGGCTGTGCAGCACAACCAATGCGATATGTCTGTGAACGACATTGTTTACAGACATAACATCTGTACACACTGGCCGACGGGGGCACGATATATTGGCCGATCACTTGATCGGCCTATATATATCGGCCAGTGTGTACCCAGCATTAGAAGCGTAGGAAATAACATGCTCTCTCTAATAACAGACCCTCCAACATGACCCCTTCCACCAGGTACAAAATGCTCTGGTCTGGGCTTTCCATTTAATTTATGATTGCTGTCACCTGTGTTGAACTAGGTAATTGATGAGAAGGGTGTTTCACCACAGGTGGTTGCAAACATAAATTAAGTAGGAAGTCAAGAAGCAGTGCATTTTGTACCTGGTGGAAGGGGTCATGTTGGAGGGTCTTGCATGTCCACGGAGGACCGCCGTAGATGTCTCCCAGATTGATGGCAGTTTTAATGTCTAATTCAGAGGTTCCCAAACGCGGTCCTCAAGGCTCCCCAACAGTACAGGAATATCCATGGTTGAGCACAGGTGTTAAATCAAATTGACCGAGGTACTAATTAAGTCACCTGTGCTCAACCATGGTAATCTCTAAAACCTGTAATGTTGGGGAGCCTTGAGGACCGCATTTGGGAACCTTTGGTCATTTTCTCCCATGCATTACCGGATTTTCATTCCAACCAACCAACTAGTTGGATGGTTGGAGGAAAGTTGGTCTGGTGTATGGCCTACTTTAGGGTGCTTTGAGGACCGAGTTTGGGAACCTCTGCTTTAGATATTCATTTAATGATGCTTTTGTATTTGTTATTGAAAGCTCCATTCAATTAACATCTAAGAAACAGGCAGCATATATACCCGTCTCACTTTCTCTTTCACTTTGTGGCATTGTGAGGAGTTTAAGTGGACAAGGCGAAAGTTGTTAGAAATTGTCATTGCTGATTGTGAAGAGTTTTGTGAAAATTGTCTTGTTTCTTGTTATATATATTGTCTATTTGTGTTTTTTTAATACAGTCTTATTTTGTATTTTAAGTAAGTTTGTTTTGTTTGTGAGTATAGTATGACTGTGTGTTTGTGTTTTAGGTTTTTGTTTGTTTGTGTATTTCTGTTAAAGGACCTGACTCAGCATGGATCGCAATTGCAACCGCGTATGCTGATCGACCAATTGTATTCACCGCACTGCGGGTGCGCGATGATCACACTGTGATTACAGATGCACTATGTAATCCATTACAGAGAGTGTGACAGGCCATGAGCGTTTGGGGGTGGTGATGGGGGAGTGGTTGCAGAAATGCAGGTGTGCCTGTCCGTTGAAAATGGGTGAGCATAAATTAGCCACTGCGATTGCTTATGCAGCCTGACTACTCACTGCGTGCGACTTGCAAATTCTCCCCCGTATTTTGGCAACCAGGACTGGTTCTGAATAGCCCAGTGCTGGTTGTGCTTAATACAGGGGATGCCCTATGTCATTTGTCCCCTGTATTTAACACAACCAGTTCTGGATCTGCAGAACCCGGTGCTGGTTGTTCTTTTGGGGTGGGGGGGTACGCCGTTTTTTTTTTATACTTTCATTTTTTTAAACATAGCAGCACAGACGGATCTCACTGATCTGTCAATGCATCTGTGTTTATTTTTATCACACACCAATCCCTGATCCGAGCCTGCAACGTTCACGCCACCAACGCCCCAGCTGACGCCCGCTTCCTCCCCCGAGTCCCACCGCCGCTACCACCTGCACTGGCCAGCCATCTTTGTGCACTCAAGTGAAGCCACATTGAGTACACCAGGCATAAACTGAGGTTCTGCAACAAGTTGAAGCTTCCTATACGTATAATGGCGCATTTGTGAGGTAATAGTTTAAAAACTAGATTACCTGAACCCCAATAGCACCTAACCTGGAACAATAGCTATATAATAAAACAAACCCCAAGTCTAAGTTCGCCCTGTATCCTGACTTATGCCTTCCCATAAATCCCCCATAAAGTATAGCAGAAAAGTGGTCCTAATTGAGTGTCAGAAAAAAACTGACAGTTGGAAATTCAGACCTCAGTTGCATAGACTGCATGTGTGTATTCCAATGAGCACACAATTCTGTGAATTAGCAGCTCCACCATTTTGTGAGTGACAGTTGAGGAGTTTAAGTGGACAAGGCGAAAGTTGTTAGAAATTGTCATTGCTGATTGTGAAGAGTTTTGTGAAAATTGTCTTGTTTCTTGTTATATATATTGTCTATTTGTGTTTTATACAGTCTTATTTTGTATTTTAAGTAAGTTTGTTTTGTTTGTGAGTATAGTATGACTGTGTGTTTGTGTTTTAGGTTTTTGTTTGTTTGTGTATTTCTGTTAAAGGACCTGACTCAGCATGGATCGCAATTGCAACCGCGTATGCTGATCGACCAATTTTATTCGCCGCACTGCGGGTGCGCGATGATCACACTGTGATTACAGATGCACTATGTAATCCATTACAGAGAGTGTGACAGGCCATGAGCGTTTGGGGGTGGTGATGGGGGAGTGGTTGCAGAAATGCAGGTGTGCCTGTCCGTTGAAAATGGGTGAGCATAAATTAGCCACTGCGATTGCTTATGCAGCCTGGCTACTCACTGCGTGCGACTTGCAAATTCTGAGACAGGTCAGACCTGCTGTAATTGTGCGTGACGGGCTGATATTCTCCGATGTTACTGATATATACACAGGACTGCGAGGTATTATGGATGTGAGAAAGCAGTAGTGGGTGTCTCTATGCTGTCTGAGCGGTGGCAGACATTAGCATATTTAAACTGAACTTGATCAATTCTGAACTTGATTATATTCTGTGCTTTGTATGGTCTAAACCCCCTAAAGTTGGGTACACATGTAAAGATTTTCTGTCCAACCATCCAACTAGTTGATTGGTTGGAATGAAAATCTGGTAAGGTATAAAAGCAAATGACAATCAGCAATTTGCTCCCAAACGCCAGAAAATGGACAAAAACTGTTGTTTGAACAAATTGTTTAGATCAAACATTTAACAAACTTGTCTAACGACCATTTTCATCTGTTTTCTGGCATTTAGGAGCAAATTGCTGATCATCAGTTACTCCCATACATTACCAGATTTTCATTCCAACCAGTCAACTAGTTGGATGGTTGGACAGAAAATCTTTACGTGTGCATGCAGCTTTACAGAGCAAGTTTACAGATCTCCTAGTTGGTGCATGCACAGGTTTATTTATCACTGGCTGACACGTATAAAAAGATCCACAGGTGGAGCTAATTATTTCAATTGTGATACTGAGGAGATCTGTAAAACATGAACTGTTAGGGTTCCCTGAGGACTACAGTTGAGAAACCCTAGTCTAAGGGGTATATTTACTAAAGTGCAGGTTTTTAGAAGTGGAGATGTTGCCCATAGCAACCAATCAGATTCTGCTTAATACTTATCTAGCACCTTCTAGAAGATGCTAGGTAGGGTATGATTGGTTGCTATGGGCAACATCTCCATTTCTAAAAACCAGCACTTTAGTAATATACCCGTAAAACATTGATGGTGCTTTGATATTGAATCCTATTGTAAAATATGGTTTCTCAGGGTTTTTTGTCGCAATTTTGGCCATCCAAATGCATGGACGGGCTCAGAGTTCCATCTGTGCTGCTGTGTTTAAAAAAAATGAGTGTAACCAGCACTGGGCTCTAAGCAGGTCCTAGTTCTGGAAATACAGGGGAAAAAAATCTGTAGGGTTCCCCTATATTATCCAGAACCAGCACCGGAACCTTTCTAGCTGGGGGTAATGTCACAGCCAGGGGAGCCCTATCACCGGGCCCCCCAGCCGAAGCAGCACCCCTGACCGCTAGCCAGCCCAGGCCGGGGATCCCTGGGGAGCTGAGGACCCCCCCAAATAAAGGGGTCCCCCTCTCTAGGGCACCCGAGACCCAGGCTGATAGCCCAGGGCTATAACCGACACCCCTAGCTGGTGGGTGCTGGTTGATTGTGTATAGTGTGGTGCAAGTAAAGAGTTAAAAATATTGTCTTTTGCTGTGGAACTACAGTTCACAGCAAGCCTCCTCCGCATGCTGTTGCATGGAGAACCACAAGTACCAACATGCGGGGCATTCCGAGGCCGCTAGTACATGTAGTTCCACAGCAAAATAAACATTAAAATAAACACAAGACACACACACCGTTGAAAGTCAAATTTATTAACACGCACATGTACACACACAGGCACACACTATCTCACATACTCACCTATGTATCCCTGAAGCCAAACATGTCCACTTCTCCATGTAGATAATCCAATGGTGTACCTGTAATAAAAAAAATCCATACTCACCTCCTCCTATTCGTGGATCAGGTCCTCTTCATTTTATGTAGGCATCCCCATGTTTGGCAAAAAAATAAAATACAATACGCGGACCCATGGACATTAGTACTGTCCTCTCAGGACAGTACTACCCGAATGACAGCTTTGCAGCAGGATTTCAGAAATCCCGGTGCGGAGCGCTCATTGGCTGAGAGACGTGAGCCTTCCGCCACTCTCAGACAATGAGCGGTTCTTATCATTGACTTCAATGGTGAGAACTGCGCATGCCCATTTAAAAAATGGCTCCTCGGCTCCATTTTTTAAATTCAAGGATGGCCGTTGCGAGCCAATCATGGCTCGCGATGTCATCACCCCGCCCCCTCAGCTGGCTTATATAAGCCAGGGAAGGCAGCGGCACGCCAGCCCGACGGCGGAGGGGCAGCAATTGAAGATTGCCGGAGAAAGAAGAAAGAAGATGCCGGGGAAGTCCTGGTTGGGCAGCAGCCATGCAAAAGAGCTTAAAGGCCGCTGCCTCTAGGTGAAGGTGATGAACAATAAAATATTAAAATAAAGGGTATCTGTTTTTAAAAAAAAAAATCTTTTATAGGGGTACTATAGTTAACAGTGGGCCCTTAATGCCCCGCTTGCTAGTACTTGTGGTTCTCCAAGTACCACCATGTGGGGGAGGCTTTCTGGGGCCCGTAGTGCTTCTGCAAAAGACAAAGACATATCAACCCAGCACCCACTGCCCAGGGGTGCTGGGGATAGCCCTGGGCTATTAGTCTGGGCCTGGGGTGCCCTGGAGAGGGGGACCCCTTTATTGGGGGGGTCCCCAGCTCCCCAGGGATCCCTGACCAGGGCTGGTTAGCGGTCAGGGTTGATGCTGCGGCCCGGGGGCCCGGTGAAAGGGCTCCCCTGGCTGTGGCATTAGCCCCCCGCTAGCCTTAATGATCAAATTTCATTGCTTTTCTAGTTTGAGTGGCACAAATTCAGTAGGTTTTGTGAAATTTCAGATCGTGTCTAAGAAGCTTTAATGGGACATGTGAAACCGTAAGGTTTTTTGGCTATGGAATATAGATATAAAGGTATAGTGTGCCTCCATACAGCAATGTAAATTTTTGCAATAGATTGTGAGAGTAGTGCTGGGAGATACAACATTTTAAAATAAAGTTCTGAATGCAGCAGTAGTAATAAATACCAAAGCCAAAGAAACATAGAATCGCATTGACTTTACCTGGAGGTGGTTATATGTTAATGTATTTGTATTTGTATAGGGGTCCATTTATTAAACTTGTGGTATAAAATGTATGGTTAAGAATTTTCACACTATCAATATTGCCAACTTTTGTATATGTGTGATTTATAATGTGACTACATTTATTAAGACTCTATTAAATATTGTATTTGCTATACATATTTTGTTATAATGTGATATTTATCAACATTTGTTCTATGATGCATTAAAAAACTGTTCTAAAAATAAAATGTATGGTCAAGAAACTGCACTGCTTCCTTTCCAATAGAAAGTGTCTACATTTTTGCAAATAAATTATGTTTGCGTTATAATTCCAATACAGATTGGACATGTTTCCTGTGTTCCAGGAGGATCTTGAGCATGTTATCCAAGTAAACAATTAAGAACTACTCTAGTAGGTATTTGAAAACATCATTGCTAAAACACTGAAAAGTAGCAGGGAGTTTAAAAAGGCCAAAAGAAATGGCAGCGAAAGAAATGTGTTTATCTTTTGTGGAACACTGGGCCTGATTCAGACCCACTCGCAAGCGGGTCAATGGTGGCCCAGTGCGCATGCGCACGACAGAGCCGGTTCGTCGTGCGCATGTGCGAGACCCGGATAGCGACCGGCAATCCGTCGCTCCGGGTCTCGTACCAAAGGGGGCGTGCTGTCGACCATGAGTGACAGCAAGCCCCCTTTGGTGGGCGGGCCGGGGGCGTGGCTGCCCAGACGGAGGCGTTCCCATGGGAACGCCCACCGTCTGGGGCAGGCCCCACTGACATCACAAGTGATATCAGTGGGAGAGCTTTCGGCTCTGTTAGAGCCGAAAGCACTCTGGGGCTTGCGGCAACGAGACCCTACCACAAGGGTCTCGTCGCAAGCCTGATGGTCGCGATGGTCTTGACCATCTCGACCATCATCATGGCCGCTCGCTATAGCTGTGGGTGGTCACCCACAGCTATGCGAGCGGCCAGGAGGCCATTCGAAAACACCAGAAGGCCGGCCCTGATTCAGAGCGAGAGCTCTGCCAGAGCGTCCGGCTCTGAATCAGGCCCACTGTCTTCATTTATCCCCTGATGTAAATCCCTATCTGGTCACTGGTTTGGTGGATCATAGACATTCCAATAGCTCCATAACTAGGGGTAGCAGTTGGAGGGTCTACATCATTATGACAGTTGAGACATGGTAGTGTATGTACAGTAGTGTCATAGTGCAGTAGAATTATGGCAATACTAATAGTTGCAGAGATGACTTCAGTAAATAGGCAAGACCCAAAATTATATGGGAAACGTTTTTATTCCTTAATTTTCGCTGGGATTGTTAAGAGACAGCCATGGAATGCTGAGTATAACAAGACACTATGGAAATCCGACCAGGTCGAACTTGGGACCTGATTCAGACCTGCTCGCTAGTATGCGTTCGCCTGTAGCCAGCCGATGTTTGCATTGTGCGCATGCATATGCAGCGCAGTGCTCATGCGCGACCTGCAGCTAGAGATCGGGAACTGTTCGCTTGCTGCGCGTAGACAGCCCAGCAGAGTGAGTGACGGGAGAGGCCGTTTGTGGGTGGTGACAGGGGCTGGATGCTAGAAACGGGGGAGTAGAGATGCGAACACAGGCGTGCCTGATTGTCTCAACGCTGTTTCAGAGGCGTGCATAATTTATAGGCAGCATCATAGTACACGTCACCTGGCTGGTTTTTACACTGAAGTGCTCGCAATGCTTGCGGTGGGGTATGGTCAGCCACAAGCGCTGCGATTACATCAATGGTACCCGATGTACCGATGGTTGCATACACTCCAGGAGATGATGTGTGCAAATGGGCATCTTAAGACAGGCTGGTGGGCATCTGCATACACTGAGCGATCGCACGCCAAGACATAGTGGTCGTGCTAATGCCTTGCCGTGCGATCGCCTGCCTTCCCAAATTTGCACGCGCTGGATGCGAGCGTACGCATCTAGTGAGCGGGTCTGAATCAGGTTCTTAATTTGATCTTAGTAATAAGAATCATTAATTAACCATCACTGTCAGGTTTTAGTGGTGACTGGTCCAGAACTGATGTAGGACCCATCGATGGTTTGTAGTGGGACAGGAGAGGCCTTTTGGATGATTAGTATCCTGTATTATTTGGCAAACACCTTATCCATGAAGTTTCCAATAGTATCAGAATCAATGCCTTACCATGCACTTGGACTAGGTGCAACAGGGAGGTATAATCATCAGGATGGTTGCTGGAGACTGTAAGAGGACAATGGTTAAAGAGGAAGGCTCGTAAGGACTCCGGCAGTACCTCTTAGTACCTGAGTCAGGCCTCTTCTTGCCATGCAGAGAGCATTCTTAAAACCAGTGCTCTGCACTAGTATGGATAATGCAGATATTTATTGGTATCTCACTGGGCCCATTCTTTCTCTGATACTGGGCCATGTGCCTCGCCAATCTGCATGGGTTTCTCCTCAGTGATACGAACATGGGCTTACCACAATAATGTAGATGCTAAAAGGTATAGTCTGCTGTGATTTGTCAGTGATCCTCCTTTTTCCTAGCCATTGTTCAGATGAGCATTCAGGAAGACCATCTCTTTACTGCATTACATCTGCTCCTGCCAGCACAACCACCAAATGCAGAAGAACTTCTAATATGGTTCTCCACCTCAATTATTTATTATAACATGATGGAAAATAATCATTATTATTAGTTATTGCAAGGCAGCACCAAATCCTGCAGGGCTGGAAATTCAGAGTTACACATTTCATACAAACTATAGATAACACAAAAAGAGAACCAGTACAATAAAGGTTGAAGAAGTAAGTGCAGACATGACTAAGGGTACAGAGGACAATACTCCTGTGATCTTACAATCTAGATTTAGGGGTATATTTACTAAAGGTCGATTTTTTTTTTAAATATTATTAAATGTGTGATTTAGCCCCAGAAATACAACATCGATGTTGATCGATTTTTACCGACCGTTAGTAAATATACCCCTTAGAAGGCAAAGCTGAGACAATAGCAGCTAGTGGTACATATGGCACTGGAGCTTATACAACAGTTAGAGGGGCTTCAATGTTAAGGAGATTCAATGTTAAGGAGAGTCTGTGCAGGGAGGCTAGGAAGCTTCATAAGTGGAAAGCAGCATTTGAAAGTTTAGCAAGCAGGAATGAGAGGTGGTTACCAGAGAGAAGGAGAGCGTGGATCAGATTTAGATTGAAGAAGACGAGAGGGAGTGTATATTATTATTGCAGTAGGTTAAAGGAAAATGTGTAATCTAACTGGAATTAGAGATGAGCGGGTTCGGTTTCCTGGAAACCGAACCCTCCCGAACTTACCTGAACCGAGGAGATCCGATCTCCGCACCATTTTCAGATCCAAGTACTAGGTGCAACGTCATCTTCCCAGCGTCAGATATCTCGTGTTTTGGATCCAATATAAGTCCCTCCCTCGGAGATTCGGCATCATTTGTCACAGGACCGTTGGAGATGAAGAAGGTTAGGATAGGTTAGTTAGTTACCTTAGCTTAGCTAGCATAGTAGTGACAGTGACAATGAGTTTCAGGTTTAGTGACACTGTCCGATTTGGCCGTGCCACCTACAGTGACAGTCCCCTAGGTAATACTGGCCAAGCTAGTTTTGTGGATAGGCAGTCAGCAAATCATTGTTTGTTTTGTTATAGTGCAGGAACATCACGTAATTAATAATATTGTTGTGAGGATTAAAAAAATATATATTTGGTGCTGTAACTTCAGGCCGTGATACTGTGTCTGTGAGATATAACTGTCAGTAACGGTCAGTAGGTCAAGGGCCACCTCGGTGGGCAGATTTTTAATTTTTTTTTTAAATATATTTGTTTTGTGTTGTGATACTTTGTCTGTGATATATAACAGTCACTAACGGTCAGTAGGTCAAGGGCCAGCGCGCAGTGAGTCGCAGTCGGTGGGTACTTTTTTTGTTGTATAACAAATATATTTGTTTTATTTTGTGATAATTCAGGCCATGATACTGTCTCTGCCTGTGATATATAACAGTCACTAACGGTCAGTAGGGCAAGGGCAAGCGCGCTGTGTGTCATAGTCAGTGGGCACATTTTTTGTTGTAAAACAAATACATTTGTTTTGTTTGTGATAAATTCAGGCCACGATACTGTGTCTCTCTGTGGGATATAATAGTCAGTACTGGTCAGTAGGTCAAGGGCCAGCGCGTAGTGTGTCGCAGGGGTGGGCAAATTTTTTGTAAAAAAAAATGTAACACTTTTGTGAAAAAAAAATTAAAGCGTCGATATGGAACACGGCGATCAGTCAACAGAACAGCAGTAGCAGCAACCAGCACTAGCACTGCAGCTGCTGCCACCACCAGTCATCATGACGATACCACTTCAACGTTATCTACTAAAGCCAATGATCAAGAGTATAGAGGCTTACAGTCAGGGCATCTAAAATAAAATTAAACTTTTTTTACAGTGGTAAAGAAATAAAACACCTCTATTAAATGGAAAGTGTAGTGTAGAAAAACATAAAATTGCCAACATGCCATTCACCACATGCAGTGGCAAAAAAAAAAGGCTCAGGCCTTGGCCTTTATTTATGAGTGGTAGTTCTGCCCTTGTCAGTGAGGCATCTTCTTCTGACTCTCATGAAGATGCGAGACCTTTTCATTCCGAGTCTAGAAGAGGTGTCAAAAAAATTAAAACCACTAAGGCAGTAGAACAAACTGTGTGGTCAGAAACATAAATGTCACAAATTCCTGAGGAGAGTCTAAGGGGTAAATTTACTAAAGTGAGAGTTTTTAGAAGTGAGTTTTAAAAGAGATATTGCCCATAGCAACCAATCAAATTCTAGCTATTATCTTCTAGAAGGTGCTAGTTAAATGTTAAGTAGAATCTGATTGGGTTGCTATGGGCAACATCTCTTCTAAAACTCACTTCTAAAAACTCTCACTTTAGTAAATTTACCCCTAAGTGTGTCTGTGAGTGCTATGTGTAAGCTTGACCTTTCTGAAGTCATAGAGAACCCTCCTACCTCCATTTCTGCACCCAGCCAATGTGGGGATGAGCAGCACAAGTCAAGAAGTTGCTAACCTAGACATTGTGGATTCTACGGTAGAAGTGCAACAGGATTTGGGGGATATTTGTGTAGCTAACACAGCAGCTAATGAGAATATTGATGATGAGGTTGTTTTTTGTGTAAGTGAGGCACCAGTGGAAGCAGTTCTTGCCCGTGATAAGAAAAAGGCCATTGTCATACCTGGGCATAATACAAAAAAATCCACCTCTTATGTGTCTTATATGTGGAATTATTTTTACTCAAATGCGGTCAATAATTGTCTTGCCATCTGTAGCATTTGTAAAGCCACAGTAAGTAGAGGTAGGGACTTTAACCATCTAGAAACTTCCTCCCTGTTATATCAATGCAGCGCATGCATGAAAAGTTTTTGGCAAAAATAGAAACTTTTGCTAAAAAAGTAACAACAAGCAGTCTGGCTAGATCCAAGCACCTGCAATCTCCTCCACCAACACCTTCATCATTAATATCCTCAATCATGATCAGAAGTAGTCCTGCATCCAATTTGATAAAGCTAAGGACCTCATTCAGAGCCGCTCATAAGCAGCAGTACGCTCGTTCCGAGCGATGTTCGCCCATCTGCGCATGCGTACGGTTTGTAATACGCATGCGCGAACCAGTCAGTGCGGCCGAAAATCGTTTGTTCGCTATATAGCGAATGCCTGCTATTTTGAGTGACAGGAGGAGGCGTATGTCGGTGGTAACAGGGGAAGGTGCTTGAAAACGAGGAGTGGAATTCAGAACGCAGGCGTGCTTAAAGGTCAAAACAGGCGTTTTATGGGTGTGCATAATTAATACAGCAGCGTCATTGACCACGTCACCTGGTTGTTTTATAGTTAGAACTGCTCGCAATATAGTGGTAGGAAAAACCAGCCACAAGAATAGCGAGCAGTTCATACGCTGTTCGATGTACTCGATTAATCTAATAAATAGCGGACATGACGTATGATGCGAGCGGCCAGGGGGCGTAATTTTCAAATAAACGTCCGCATGTTTTGTTCGCTCGTTCAGACATAGACTGCAAAGAGCGAACGGTTCATTTGAATAGCCACCCCCTTTTCCTGAATGAGCGAGCGCTAATAGCGTCCGGCTCTGAATCAGGCCCTAAGTGAGTCCTCCCCTAGCTAGGATTCCTCAGAAGAATCCTGAAGTTTTAAAAAATAATTGACTGTAAAACAATCCTTTGATAGAGGAAGCAAGTATGACAGCTGTCACCCAGTTGCACAGTGGATCACTGACGCCATAACAGCTATGCTGGTACTAGATCTGCATCCAATATCCGCCATTAATGCAGTGGGTTTTATACAGTTAATTGAGGTCCTGTGTTCCCGCTACCAAATCCCATCTAGATTCCACTTCACTAGGAAAGCAATTCCCCGACTGTACATGGACATTAAAAAAACTTTTTTAGTGGCCTCCAAAATGCCGTTGTCCACTTAACCACAGATATGTGGACAAGCAGAACAGGGCAAACTAAAGATTACATGACTGTGACAGTCCATTGGGTGGGTGTATTGCCTTCAGTAGCAACAACAGCAGCAGCATCTAACAAGCACCATCTTATACAGAGGCAGAATACTCTGTGTATCAATGGCCTCACTAAGAGGCTTACCGATGTCAACCTCTTAGAAAAACTCAGGGAAGTCATCACAAAATGGCTTACCCAGCTTGGACTCTCCTCGGGATTTGTGATTTCTGACAATGCCACAAATATTGTGAGAGCATTACTGGGTGATTTCAAACACATCTCATGTTTTGCTCACAGAACCTACTGTATTTGGTGGTGCAGAATTTTTTAAAAAGTGACAGGGCCGCACAGAAAATGCTGTCTGTGGACTGAAAAATGTTGAGATATTTTTGACATTCAGCAGCTGCATGTAGAAGATTGCAGCACCTCCAAGAGCAGTTTAATTTGCCCTGTCACCAGCTGAAGCAATAGGTAGTCACAACGTGGAATTCCACCCTTTATATGCTTCAGCGGATGGAGGAAAGTATAAGTATATTGGACTTGTATATCAAGTCCTTTATTTGCTTCGCCAGGATCCAAGGGTTGTCAGCATCTTAAAATTGGATTAATAAATTTTGGTGACCATGCTCGACTCTAGGTTTAAGTCATACGTTGTGTCTTTCTGTCCAATGGACACAGATCTGAAGAAATGCAAAGAGCTGTTGGTGAGCAAATTGTCAGCTCAAGTGGCATGTGACATAGCATCGTCTCCTCCTTCAATTTCTCTGGCAACTGCGGCAGCCAGGAAAATTTCAGCTTTCCTAAGAGACCCACTGCTGATGCAGATGAGTCAACACAACAGTTTGATATCTGATCGGGTCTAAATAAATTGCCGAAAATTTGTGACACCTCTATCGAGCCTCCATCTGATACGGTCACCATTCAAAGAATGGTTGAGGATTATTTTAATGATAGCATTCAAACGGCATTTTAGACAATCCATTTGACTACTGGCAGGAAAAAAAGGCAATTTGGAGGCCCTTGCACAAACTGGCTCTAGTTTTCTTAAGCTGCCCACCCTCCAGTGTGTACTCAGAAAGAGTTTTCAGCACAGCCGGGAACCTTGTCAGTGATCGACATAAGAGGCTACTTCCTCAAAATGTGGAAAAGATATTGTTCATCAAAATGAACTACAAATTCCACGAGGAAAACCTTTACCGGCAATTATGTCAAAGTTCAGAGGCACCTGTAATGGTGGATTCCATCGGGGATGAATTAATATTGTGTGAAGATGATGTACACACTGATGATGATGATGATAATAGCAACGACATTTTGCCTCTGTAGAGTCAGTTTGTATGTAGAGATCATTGCCAGTAATGTCAGCTACCCATTGGTAGCTTTTTTTGTGGGGGCCCAAACAAACCAATCACTTAAAAAAAAAGTGGCAGTCCCTGTAGTGATTGGTTTGTTACACTGTGCATGTCCTGTTTCATATAAACAACATAATCCCAAGGACAATTCCATCTCGCACCTCTTGCATTATATGCTGCTTAGGGCATTGATGACTGTCTTTTTGCATAGACGACAGACATTTTTATAGTTTGTTAAACAGCCATCCTGTGTTTCACTGCAGTTTCCTAGATGTGCCATGTTGAAAGTTGAACTGCCACTTGTCTGTGCCGCCCACTGCTGTCGCTTAGCTTAGTCAGCCAGGTAGCTCGGTGCAACCTTTTGGCCTAAACTGGATGAAAACAAAATTGTGAGCTGTGAGGTGGTAAAAATTGAATGGAAACTAATGTTATTGAGGTTAACAATACTGTAGGAACAAAAATAAGCCCAAATTATGTGATTTTTAGCTGTTTTTGTCTTTTATTTTTTTTATTTTTTTATTTTTTAAATACAGAACCAAAACACACATGGGTGGTTTTGGCAAAACCAAAACACGGGGGCGGCGCACATCTCTAACTGGAATACACATGTAACAACACCACTTTGTTTTACTACTGTATGCAAGCCCAAATGAATGACAGTAATGGCTTGCACACATAAGTGTGGGCTGCACCCTGGAGATGCGGTGTGAGTAGGACTTTTCATAGACAAACGCAGGGGGGTGCCTGGAAATCCCCCTCCCCAGCCCACACCATGACCACAATAGAAATAGTAAATAATACAATTTTACTAGTGCTGCATGTTTTTAAGATCTCCTCAGTATCACACATGAAATAATTAGCACCACCTATGGATCTTTTAACATATGTCAGCCAGTAATGAATACACCTGTGCACCAAATAGGAGATCTGGAAAGCATGCACTGTTAGAGGTGCACTGCTATAGACCATCCATAGGGGTAATTATTAAGACTAAAATATACGCTATCTAGTGTATAGGGAGGAGACCAATATGTACATTTATGCCCAGGGCAGTACCAGGTTCTTCTGCTGCTTCCGCAGACTCCTGGACTTGCTCCCATGCCCTGGAATGGAGCCAAATATCTGAAATAAAAAAACTCGGCTCAGGCAGGATGGCCCTACTGCCACATTTAATGGCTTACTGTGATCACTGGTCCTGTACTTGTTGGAATTATGTTTCTTGATGCACTCTAACCATAACTTGATTCGGCTGCATCCTTACACAGAATTGTTATTAGTTAAGATTTAAATTTTACGACACTACGAGGTAACTGGTCAAGTTTGCTGCCTGCTTAAGATATAAAGAAAATCCAGAATGCCTCCAGTATGCATAGCAGAAGTATATGTTTCTCATAGGCGCAGGTGTGCCGGTAGAATTACTACAAGAATCTATCTGGAGATAAATAATCCAACACTGTAATAGTTAGATTCTGATTTATTTATCCGATATTGGAGTAGACGGTGTTTCATAAAAGCGTTAGACTTTACAATAATAGAAAGAAATGACACGTTTCGCATGTCGCACGCTGCTTTATTTATATAATGTTGTTTTAGGAGTACAAGTACTGTAGATAACTTGGAGTGGTCTTAGAAGGAATTCACATAAAATCTGCATTGTAGTGCTATGTGGTGCTGAAAGGTCTGTCTTTGACTGCTTTATTAATTAGACTGTCTAATCACCACTCTGTTGGCAACTTCTCACCCTCCTCCATTCTCCATGTCCAATGCCCAGGTTTCACCTTGACATCCAGTCCATTTCACAAACCTGCCACTTTCATCTCTGCAATACTTCCAGAATCAAACCCTTTCCCACCCTGGAAGCTACTAAAATTCTAATTCATGCCCTCATCATTTTCTGTAATCTGTTCCTCCCTGGCCTTCTTAACTCCTGCCTTGCTCCTCTCTAGTCTATCCTCCTAATCACCACTTCTCAAGCCACTCCTAACATCTGCAATGCCCTCCCTAGCTCCTTTAGACTTTAAATTTAGTCTGCCTAGACAGGCGTTGGCCCTAGTTAATGGTTGCCAGCACTTGCTACTTACATTTGGCAAAGGCTGGTATGATCCTCCAGATCAACCATCATACTGTACTTTAATGTCGATCCAGACCCACCCCAAGCTCCCTGACTGACTAAATGTCACTTGTTATGGTTCAGTCAAATTCAGCGGAGGACAGGTTTGCAGTCACACTCTTTCCTTCCCCATTAGTACTTTGTCCAGACCAAAAAAAGCCTACGTTTTTTTGTTTTGTTTTTTTAATTTACAAAGACTTAATTTTCTTTGTACAGGGGAGCAGAAGGTCAGTCAGTGTCCCCTGGTCAGAATTCCTTATTCCTCTTATTCCTTCCCAGGGGATTTGAGCACTAGTAATAGCCAGCATGACCCCTGCCTCATTTCTGATGTACCCCCCTCCCCCCCACTTCACAATCATGACAGGAGGACCTGCTTCCTGCACAATGTGGTAGCTACACAGAGCAGAAAATCCAATCATTATCTGTTCAGTATTGCGGTCATCTGGATTTTCTATGTTTAGTATGGCAGTCATTGGCATGCTTTCTGCTTAGTATGGCGGTCACTGTATTCAATAATGGGGGATTCACAGGTTATGAATAAAAGAAAAGCTCCTTTGTGGTGCACATAAGGCTGTGATGCGAGCAAGCTCAGATGAAACGAGCAACTTCCAGGTTTCCATGCAGCGCACATAGACCCTGCTTCAGGGTAGACCAGGATACTATCTGCCACACACGCACCCTCACGGGGACTACCATTTTCCACTCAGGTGTTTTCCCATGCTGTCTTATTGGAGAACCAGTTAAATCATCCCCTGTAATGTAATATTACAACAGGGGTGACTAATAGACATCTCCAAAAGCCAGAGAATGTCTTTTCTGCCTCCTTACAGCACTGAGCTCACTGCAGCACTCATCATCTGTTCACTGTTGTAGGCACATAGACTGACAGCAGAGGTAGTGAGCCATCACAATGTCTGAATATCTTTTTCTCCACTCCATTATCTCCACTCCATTATCCCTCCATTATGTAGGATAATTAACTTGTCAGATTGACCAGAAATAGTGATAGTGCATAACCTTCAAATATTGTTTGGAGTGTTCAAAGGAGATTTATTGCTTGCAATTGTCTATGGACCTGACTCAGACTTGTACGCTATGCCTATATTTACGCAGATGGATGAGATTTTTATTACAGTGTATAATTTATAGGAGCTATTTGTGGGAGAGAACAGGTGGTAAGAAGAACGTGGGAGTGTCGCAAACTGTTTTATAGGCACGTAGGATCCAGCGACTGATTCTTTATATACAGTTTCACTGGTTCCATTCTGAGAATCCATAGGGTTACTCAGAAGGCTGATGATCGACTGATCTGTGACGAATGCTGCATCTTTGCACACAGATGCTTGGATTTGCAAAGCTGCAGATGGGCTCCCATACATCTCCCACGGCTTTGACATATGCAGATTTTCGCATAGTAGCTGCGTACAGTATTCAGTATCTCAGCCTGTAATAAGCTATAAACAAGCTTGAAATGATTGATTATTAATTATACTTATGTTTTACATGTCTATTTTCCATATGTTTTACATGTCTATTTTTTTTTTCAATTTTAAATATCATTTATCAAACTTAAAAGTTATGTCTTGACTGATCATCCCATGAAGAGTGCACCAAAACGCGGCTATTCATTGATATACAACATGTGATTCCCCCCTTATTGAGTATTCTGTTACTCAACTTCAAGGTTCACCACCAACATTCTGTAGAACTTTAAGTAGGTTTCTTTAAATTTTCTTTTATTGTTATTTGTTGGTTTTACAATTACATGCCATCACTGTATATTCTTTGTCCTGTGCCAAATCACCTTTTATAGTTTTTTTATTTTCTCTGTATTGTAAGGTGGTCACTGGCATTTTTTTAGTTTAGTATGAGTTGGGGAGTACAGGTGCTGTCTCTCCCGGTAAGTGGTCATGAGATCAACCTATGCTATGTGTACAGTGTTAACCTGCCTATGTCGGTGCAAGGATCCAGACATTGGTTTAATACTCCTTACAGCATATTACCAGCATGTTTAAAGTTATAACATGGGATACCGCCACCCAGAGGCGTCACTAGGCTTGGTGTCACCCAGTGTTATAATGCATGGTGACACCCCCCCACCAAATAAAAATAAAAATTGGGACCAAGGTACGCAGCTCCGCAAACTCTTCCCCCTTACCAGTCCAGCAGTCACACTGTGCTCCTCCCAGAATGCCTGGCGCACCCGGCGGGCATGATGATGCCACGCCCAGTATTCTGGGTAGCAGTGCTTAAAGTGGTCCTAGAAACGTGGTGGAACGACCCCCCCTTCTCCCTTCCTTGTTGATTTATCAATAAAAGGACAGCGTGCGCCTAAGGCACATGGCGCAAAAAAGGGGCGTGATCTCAAAAGGGGCATGGTCATACAATACTATCCCCAATTCAAATTACACCACACAGTAGCACAATCTTATTCACATTACACTGCACATAGTGCTCCTGATGCATGTTACACCATAGTGTCCCTTATTTATGTTACGAAACACAGTAGTGCCCCTTTTAT
Source organism: Taudactylus pleione (assembly GCA_031769625.1). Classification (NCBI taxonomy): domain Eukaryota; kingdom Metazoa; phylum Chordata; class Amphibia; order Anura; family Myobatrachidae; genus Taudactylus; species Taudactylus pleione. The sequence continues at coordinate 11,568,305 of JAUIMM010000127.1, forward strand.
ACAATGTCCACATTAGTGACCCTTATACACAATGCCCACAGTAGTAGTGCCCCTTATACAATGCCCCTAGCAATAATGTCCCCTCCCTCTTCCCACACAGTACAGAAACCGTAAGTCAGAGGTGCGGTCTTCAGCCGACTACAGGTACGGCTAGTACCGACCACAGGCAACCCCACCCTGTGCAGCCGCACACACCCCTCCCTGTATATCTATAGATTTTAGTGTGTGTATGTATGTATGCACCAGGCATGCGAAACTCAAAATACCAACCGGGCCGAATATTCAATGACTATGAGAGTGTGGGCCGCAAGAAAAAAAATAGTCTTATATGGAATTTTGAAAGGGTGATTATTAATGAAAACCAATGTAGTGCCCCCTGTATTAGAGACCCTTATGCAATGCCACTGTAGTTGTACTCATTATACAGTGCCCCCTGTATAAGAGCTCCTTTTGCAATGCTCCCTGTATAAGACCCCCTTATGCAATGCCCTCTGTATTAAAGCCCCTTATGCAGTGCCACCAGTAGTCCATTATGCAGTGCCCAAAGTAGTGCCCCTTATGCAATGCCCCCATATTAGAGCCACTTACACAGTGCCCCCAGTAATGCCCTTTATGTAGTGTCCCTTAATCAATGCCCCCTGTATTAGAGCCCATTATGCAGTGCCCAAAGTAGTGCCCCTTATGCAATGCCCCCATATTAGAGCCACTTACACAGTGCCCCCAGTAATGCCCTTTATGTAGTGTCCCTTAATCAATGCCCCCATATTAGAGCCACTTACACAGTGCCCCCAGTAATGCCCCTTATTCAATGCCCCCTGTATTAGAGCCCATTATGGAATGCCCCCAGTAGTGCCCCTTATGCAATGCCTTCTTACCCTTCTTCTGTTCCAGGCTGTTACTCCATAGTCACTGCAGCTCCTCTCTCTTCTCTTCAGTGCTGCTGTCCACCGTGAAAGAGCCGGGTGCCTGTCAGTTCCCCTCTACCACTGTATAATAAAGTTTATTATCCGGCGCGCGTGACGTCATGACATCATGTGCGCTGGATAATAAACTTTATTATACAGAGGCAGAGGAGGAATGACAGGCACCCGGCTCTTTCACGGTGGACAGAGGGCTCCAGTAGGGCGGATTGTCTGCACAGGCAGTAGTGGCGGCGGTGGACGGGAGTATGACGAGGGCCTTCACTTGCACTGGAAGTTGCAGCGGCAGGCGGGTAGAAGGAGGTGCCAGAGTGTCCTGCACAGTAATCCTGACTGTCCCCCTCCTGATGGCGGTCCTGGCAGGCAGAAGTGTGGCAGCAGGGGGTTCGGGCGTGAGTGTGTGGATTTTGGTGTCACCCCCTTGTAGGGTGACAACCGGTGCGGCCCGCACCACCGTTGTGACTGTACACATAGTGAGTGTCGACCTCCTCCATCTCTCGCCCAGACTAGTTACGTTTAGTCCTGTTATTCAAAATACTTAGTGAAGAGCATGGAGGCTAAATACATTCTTTATCTTCTATCTCAAGATACACAATTAAACGTCTAATGCTGGGTACACACTGGCAGATATATTGGCCGATCAATTGTTTGCGTCGGCCAATGTGTATGAGCGATATGTCTGTAAATAACTTTGTGCTGCACAGCCGATGCCCAATATATCTGCAGATATATTAGGTCATCGTGCTGTGTGTACGGACAGTCAGACGACCGCCCGTACACTTGCGGCAGAGGCCGCAGGGAGGGGGGCGCGACACCCCCCTGGCCAGTAGGACCACGGCAAGATGATGGTTGTTCAGTGTGTATGAACAACCATCATCCGCAGATATATCTGTAAAGTGTGTACCCAGCTTTATGCTCTAGACCAGGGGTGTAGAACCTTTTTTTCTGCCGAGGGCCATTTTGATATATATATATATTATATATATAACATTATTCGCGGGCTCGGTTCAGGCCACGCCCCCTCCGTGTAATGTCACACGGGGCCACAATCGCCAGTGATTACAGCAATGCCTGGAGCATCCTGAGGATGTTCCGGGGAGCTATAAGGGCAGCGGTGTGACCATCTGAAGCATCCTAAGGACACTCCAGGCAGCACTGCTGCACAGATTCTGGCTGCAGGGGGCCATTATATTCACCCTGCTATCCAGATGAGGCTAGAAGAGAGAAGGTCAGAGGGCCATACCAAATGATTCCGGGGGTCTTATTTCTTGTTTTGGGACTTATACAAGGCCATGTTCTGGACATCAGAAAGGGCAATGATCCACGCTGTTACAGGTTGTCTCTCCCATATCCAAATATTTTGAAATAAGGAGTTTTTTTAACACGACTGAGATTGTGAAACATTTGCTTTATAATGGTTCAATGTATACAAACCTTGTTAAATTATTAAAATATTGTATGCATTTACCTTCAGACTGTGTGTATAAAGTGTATATGAAACATAAATGAATTTTGTTTGTGTACAGAAACTTTGTTTAATGCACAAAACTATTAAAATGATTGTATAAAATTACCTTTAGGCTGTGTGTATAAGGTGTATATGAAATATAAATGCATTCTGTTTGTAGACTTGAGTCCCATCCCCAAGATACCTCATTATGGTAGGGGTGTGCACCGGCCACTTTTCGTGTTTTGTGTTTTGTATCTGGAGCTTTCTTCGTGTTTTGGATCTGGATTGGTTTTGCCAAAACCACCCTTCCGTGTTCTGGGTTTTGGATCTGTATTTTTTTTTTTTTAAAAAAAGCATAAAAACAGCTAAAATCTCAGAATTTGTGGGTTTTTCTGCTCCTATGCTATTATTAACCTCAATAACCTTAATTTCCACTCATTTCCAGTCTATTCTGAACACCTCACAATAGTGTTTTTATGTCCAAAAGGTTGCACCGAGGTAGCTGGATGACTATGCTAAGCGACACGAGTGGGCAGCACAAACACGTGGCCCATCTAGGAGTGACACTGCAGTGGCAGACAGGATGGCAGTTTGAAAAACTAGGCCCCAAACAGTACATAATGCAAATAAAAAAAAGAGGTGCAAGATGGAATTGTCTCTGTACGTTCTGGAGGCTGGTCTCCCTGGAAGAGTTGATAATTCATTTTTATGAACATCATCTTCTCCACATTTTGTGGAAGCAACCTCCTACGCCTTTCGCTGACAAGGTTCCCGGCTGCACTAAACACCTTTTCGGAGTACACACTGGAGGGGGGGCAACTCAGGTAAAATAGAGTCAGTTTGTACAGGGGCCTCCAAATTGCCTCTCTTTCCTGCCAGTACAGGTACGGACTGTCTGACATGCCTACTTGGATGCTGTCACCGATGTAATCCTCCACCATTCTGTCAATGGTGACAGTATCATATGCAGTGACAGTAGACTTGTCAGAAATTGTTGGCACGTCCTTCAGTCCGGACCAGATGTCCAAACCGGCCCTTGACTTATGACACAGGCGCACGCTTTGCGCTGCTGCTGTGTTGATGCACGTGAGGCTACTGCGCATACATTACGCACACAGAAAAAAAAGAATTGTTTATTTTTTGTGGAGTGCACTTTGGGGGTTACACCACCCTTTAGGACTTATGGGACACAGGTGCACGCTTGGCGCTGTTCCTTTGTTGATGCACGTACAGTGCACACAATTCACAAACACAGAAGAAAATGTTTTATTTTTGTTGGAGTGCACTTTGGGGGTTACACCACCCTTTAACAGACAGACGCACGCTTGTCGCTGCTGCTTTGAGGATGCAGGTGCGGCTACAGCCCACACAATTCACAAATACAGAAAAAAGAGAATTTTTAATTTTTTTTGGAGTGCACTTTGGGGGTTACAGCACCCTATAACGGACAAGCCATCCGGCCCTTTACGTATGACACAGGCGCACGCTTGGCGCTGCTCCTTTGTTGATGCACGTGCAGCCACAGTGCACACAATTCACAAACACAGAAAATAATTCCTCCACCATTCTGTTAGTGGTGACAGTATCATATGCAGTGACAGTAGACATGTCAGAAATTGACATTGTTGGCACGTCCTTCAGTCCGGACCAGATGTCCAAACCGGCCCTTGACTTATGACACAGGCGCATGCTTGGCGCTGCTGCTGTGTTGATGCACGTGCTGCTTCTGCGCATACATTTCGCACACAAACAGAAAAAAAAAGAATTGTTTATTTTTTGTGGAGTGCACTTTGGGGGTTACAGCACCCTTTAACAGACGAGCCAGCTGGCCCTTTACTTATGACACAGGCGCACGCTTGGCGCTACTTTGTTGATGCACGTGCAGCCACAGTGCACACAATTCACAAACACAGAAAATAATTTATTATTTTGTTTGGAGTGCACTTTGGGGGTTACAGCACCCTTTAACGGTCAAGGCAGCCGGCCCTTTACTTATGACACAGGCGCACGCTTGGCGTTACTTTGTTGATGCACGTGCGGCTACTGCGCACACAATTCACAAACACGGAAAAAAAAAAAAATTATTTTTGGAGTGCACTTTGGGGGAGCACCCCTGATGCACAGATCACCCCCTGGACAACACTACAGCACCCCTCTAGGACTACAGCCTTTATGGGACACTACACAACACAGTCCAGCCAGCCCCTATAGACTTTGGAGTGGACACAGCCCCTGACTGCACAACACAGCCCAGCCAGCCCCTATGGACAACAACAGCACAACACAGCCCAGTCAGCCCCTATGGACAACAGCAGCACAACACAGCCCAGCCAGCCCTAGCTCCCACCCTCCCTCTTCACTGTCAACAGCCAGAGTGAGAAATGGCGCCGACGCGGGGACCTTTTATAGAATCCAAAACCCGCGAGACCCGGAAGGCGGGATGATGACGTTTTGCCTCGATTTCAGTTCCGAGTCAGGCAGGAAAAGTCGAGCCTGACTCGGATACGACTCGGATCGGGGGGGCCCAGATTTCAGAATTCCGAACCCACTCATCCCTACATTATGGTATGCAAATATTCCAAAATACGGAAAAATCCAATATCCAAAATACTTCTGGTCCCAAACATTTTGGATATGGGAGACTCAACCTGTATTATTAAAAGGTGCCACATCAGCGAAATGAAGAAAAAGCCTAACACTTCATATTTAACACAGCACTAAATATTTATTTCTGTTATCTGCTGTGCTCTTTAATAAGAATGTGTTTATTGCAATATTAATTGTTTACATCTTTAAGTGTGATGATAACTGACTACCCTGCCCGTATTTCCACTCTGGTTTCATGGAGCTCATTTCAGGGCGGCTGTAAACCAGTTACAATAGGACCACCCTGTTGTTTACTTTAGATTATAGCTGTACTGCAGCTGTCAGTGGGAACAATAGAATGACAAGGAAGTAAAAACCCTGTAGCTCCCAAACTGTCTCAGTACATTTCCCTAAGCAGTGCTGTGTACAACAGACTTGGGCAACCTGTCACTGCACAGCTGCTTTGGAAGTTTATTTTTGAAAGAGGGGCTCTTTTTATTAAATTGATTTTCCTTGGGACTGGGTAGGTTACATGCACAGTTGTATTTTTGTTTTATTTTCTATTAGAGAGGTTTTTATGCAATGAGAGAAGCGGGATCATGTTTTTTTTTTTACTTTTCTTTTAGCATAATAGACAGAGGTCTTATGGATTTGTTTTTATTATATAAGGACCGCAGAGATAGAAAACGTACCATTTAGTGGGCCCCAGCCATTCATTATCCAGGTCCCACAGTCCAGGAGCTAATACTCCTTTTCCACCAAAATCCCAGGAATGGCAGCAGGCAGGTGTAAGTGCATCTTCACGCACAGTGAGTCAAAGACTTTTGGAGGATGGCCTGGTGTCAAGAAGGGCAGCAAAGAAGCCACTTCTCTCCAGGAAAAACATCAGGGACAGACTGATATTCTGCAAAAGGTACAGGGATTGGACTGCTGAGGACTGGGGTAAAGTTATTTTCTCTGATGTGTCCCCTTTCAGATTGTTTGGGGCATCTGGAAAAATGCTTGTCCGGAGAAGGAAAGGTGACCACTACCGTCAGTCCTGTGTCATACCAACAGTAAAGCATCTGAGACCATTCTTGTGTGCGGTTGCTTCTCAGCCAAGGGAGTGGGCTCACTCACAATTTTGCCTAAGAACACAGCCATGAATAAAGAATGGTACCAAACCATCCTTCAAGAACAACTTCTCCCAACCATCCAAGAACAGTTTGGTGACGAACAATGCCTTTTCCAGCATGATGGAGCACCTTGCCATAAGGCAAAAGTGATAACATAGGGGGCAATTCAATTCAATGTGCTGTGTGGTTGGAGAATGTCGGTTCTCGCGCCTTAACAAGGGTGTTAAAGCACGGTAACTGGCATTCTCTGACCAAAGTGCCAGGCACGCGGCTGTTAGCACCGTGCTACGCAGAAAAACAGCTGCATGCCTGGGACTTTAGTCGTATTTCTCCTCGCATCCCCAGGGGGTGCGAGAAGAAATCCTTAGCCCGCCCAAACAGCGCGGTGTATTGAATACCTGCGGGAGCTCCCTCCCGCGGCTATTCAACATCGCGTTGAATTGAATCATCCCCTAAGTGGCTCAGGGAACAAAACATCAAAATTTTGGATCCATGGCCAGAAAACTCCCCAGACCTTAATCCCATTGAGGTAAATCCTCAAGAGGCGGGTGGACAAACAAAAACCCACAAATTTTCTGACAAACTCCAAGCATGGATTAGGCAAGAGAAGGAAAATAAAATATTTTCTATACAGGCGCTCTCATGGGCTCTCTTTCCACAGCTGCTGTTAAAAATAGGGCTAGTCAACCCCCAATTGCGTAGTGAACAGAGTGCTATAAACAGCGCTAATCAGAGAATGGATGAATATATCAAAAAACAACCAGATGAAGTGTAATATTAAAAAATAAATATTTAACCTCTAATAAATTTAAAAACAGAATAGAATAGACTATAATCAGTCAAATCAGATACATATAACAATAGGACAATACGCTTATCATTATCCACCTCGCTCTAAATTATAATGTTCAGTGGAATACAGTGACAATAAATGGTTTCCGGTTCCTATATGACTCCTTAAATGGGACAATGTAGTTTTGAAGCTTGGTGGTATGTCCAATGGATAATTTTCAGTCTAATACCAACTCACGATGTTGAGGGTCCTTGTTATTAGGCGGAACAGCAATCACGCTCTGAAGGAGGTCCCTTGGAGTGATGAAGAAGGATTTCTGAAGATTAGAGTACACTCTGTCTGACCAATATTCACTTTCAAGATAAAGCAAAAGTCCAGAAGTCTGGTTCAGGTCACAAAAGGTCCACTGTGTGATACAATGTATTCCAGGAGAGTTGAGGTGCTCTACACCTAACACATGCCAGGGCAAATTGCAGAGGTCTTGAAAAAGAAGGGTCAACACTGCAAATATTGACTCTTGGCATAAACTTAATGTAATTGTCAGTAAAAGCCTTTGACACTTATGAAATGCTTGTAATTTTATTTCAATATACCATAGTAACATCTGACAAAAAGGTCTATAAACACTGAAGCAGCAAACTTTGTGAAAACCAATACTTATGTCATTCTCAAACTTTTGGCCATGGCTGTATACAGTCTGCACAGAATGGCACTCCAATACACAACATATCCGCCGTGGTGCACTGCACATTGGTAATGAGAGAAAGCTGGAAAAAAGCATCACTCGATCAGACTTTAAAATACACACTGAGCTTCTACTTATGCCTTCAACGTTTAGGAGTTAAATCCGTCTTCAGGAATAATACAACAAATGTATACAAACATTCACCTTTATATATAGCATATCCCCCAGCACTGGATCCCCACAGCGTGTGCGCCAGGTCCGGATGCCGGAAAACGACCCCCCAACCCCCCCGTGTGAGTCACTTCCAGTGTTCTTGTACAGAAGCGCATCTCCCCCCATCATTAGTAACCTAGGCAACTGCCACAATGATACAGCTCCACCTACAATAACATATACACAGATTAAGAAATAGTCAAAACATGTTCAATAGTCAATACAGATCTAATAGACTATTCTAGGTAGTACACCTGACGAGGACACCGAATGTGACTTGCATGGGGAGGGAAGTGTTGCTTTCCGGCACCCAGATCGGATACACGTGCTGCAGGTGTCCAGTGCTGGGACACACACAATATAGGGGTTTGTACTTTATTGTTTGTTGTATCATTCCTGAAGACAGTTCAAACTCCGAAACTTTGAATGTATAAGCTGAGGCTCAGTGTGTATGTAATTGGAAGTCCGACCAAGTGCCGCTTTTTTCCTGGTTTTCTCTATCTATATATTGGGCCCTTCCCAACTAAGGGACAGAAAATAAACTTATATTATTGAGGGGTATTTAGACCAAATCACTACAATATAAGGGTTTTAAGAACCACCTGGTATATACTTAATTTATGATGAATTTATTTTTTCTCTCGACATGTGACTATATTTATAAAAATTGCAATACATATGGCCAATACAATATATATAAAAAAAAAAAGTACTAAAAAGATTGATTACAGTACATTACTATATTATATATATATATATATATATATATATATACACACAGATATCTGTTATACAATGTAAATATGCAATTGTATTTATCACCATGTTTTTTTTTAAAAAAGTATTTATCCCTGATGAAGTCCCTTATGTGGACAAAACGCGTAGGGTCATCGCTTTGAAAAACCTGCACCTACCATATGAGGTCCACCTAAGAGCTCACACCTGTAAGGGTGTAGGTGGCAGATAACATCGATCCTTCTGAACTGGGGCAAGTTTACTAAAAGTTGTTTTATGCTATTTATGTATTGATTTGTATTGTAAATTGTTTTATATATTTTTACCTCTGTTGATATACCAAGAATAAAATATTCAGGTGTAAGAATTATGGGCTGCCATAGGGTGTTTTATTTTATTAATAATATCCAAAACATAAAGAAATGGTGATTTGAAGAGTAACTAGAAGGTTATTGTTGACCAACAGCTAATATTGCAATAAATCACCCTAAGTGGTGGAAATTTCTCCTATTCAATTAATATTCAAAGTTGTAGCGCACCAAAGGTAACCCCTCTTTTCGATTTCTATTTTTAGGTCCTCTACTAGCAGAGGTCCACTTAATTGGTGCAGCTGAACCAGTGTAAGTGCAATATAAGGAGATATATATATATATATATATATATATATATATATAAGAGATCTAGTAATAACTTACCTTTGTTCTCTTTCTTTGTTCGAAGTCCATAAGGACCACAAGGAGACCTTGGGGTTTAGGTGATGGCAAGGACATCCGGGCACCACGCAGTTGAATTTTTACTCCCAGAATGTACTGGGCCTCTCCCTATACCCCACCCCAGAGGCACCTCAGTTCGTAGTAAGCCATAGGCCGGGGGAGGATAAAAGAGAGAAGAAAGTCTGGAACACTCAAGAATCACATTCTCACGTACAAGGAGATGGAAAAACCGATGACCAGAGCAAAGCCCATCTGAAGCCAGGTGCGTCAGGGTGGGTGCCCTGTGGACTCTATGGACTTCGAAGAGAGATAACACAGGTAAGTTCTTACCATATCATTTTCTTCTTCAGGGTCCATAGGCTCCACAGGGAGATGGGGATGTCTCAAAGCAATTATTCAAGGGTGGGGACGCTCCTGCGCTGAGGGAAGAATCCAGCGCCCAAATGAAGCATCCTGAGAGGCAAATGTATCGAAGGCATAGAACCTCAGAAAGGTATGGACAGAGGACCACGTGGCCACCTTAAAAAAGCTGTTCAGCTGAGGCGCCATGGCGAGCTGCCCACAAAGGACCCACGGAGCGAGAATGTGCAGTAACAGTAGCTGCTACAGGAAGGCCTGCCTGCGTGTAAGCCTGTGAGGATAGTCATGCAAAGCCATCTAGCCAATGTCTGACTGTTGGCTGGCCATCCCTTCTTGTGAAATTAATAGAGCACGAATAAGGAGTCTGATTTACAAAGAGAACTGGTACAATCCACGTAGACGTGAGGGTACGGACCACATCCAAGGAGGCCTCACCTGCCGATAGGTCTGGTGATTGAAATGCCGGGACTACAATGTCTTCATTAATGTGCAAACAAGTAACAACCTTTGGAAGGAAACCAGGGCGAGTCCAAAGCACAGCCCTGTCCTGATGGGATATAAGAAATGGGGAGCGACAGGAGTGCGCCCCTGAATCTGACACCCTTCTGGCGGATGCCATAGCCAGAGGAAAGAGTCTTCACCGTGAGCCACTTGCTTTTCACAGATTCCAGGGGTTTAAACAGAGGACTCTGTAATGCACAAGGAACTACTGACAAACTGGGGAGACAAAGGAAGGTTGTATACGGAGGACACCCTGGGAGGAAGGTGTGGATATGCGGTAGAGGAGCAAGTCTATGCTGAAACCAAATGGATAGAGCAGAGACATGCACTTTCAGTGAGGCAAGGCGGAGTCCAAAGTCCAATCCAGCTTGAAGGAAGGCCAGGACTCTGGAATTCCTGAACACTTGAGGGTCATAGCTTCTGATACAACACCATTGGAAATATGTATTCCACACTCTGTGGTAGATCTGAGCAGACTGGCTTACACGCTCTGAGCATAGTTTTGACCACAGAGCTAGAGAATCATTTGGACCTTAGGAGGGGTGTCTCAAGAGCCACGCTGTCAAAAACAGATGACTCGGGTCTGGGTAAAGGCAAGAACCCTGAGACAACAGGTTCAAACGTTGAGGCAGCAGGAACGGAGTATCAATGATGTCTGGGCCAAGCTGGAGCCACCAGCAGGACAGTGCCTCCGCCTTGTTAGAACTTCCGAAGAACTTGAGGAAGGGAGACCGGAGGAAATAGATACGCAAACTGGAAGGTCCACTTCACTGACAATGCGTCTACAAAGGTTGCCTTGGCATCCCTTGTCCTGGACCCGTACACTGGAAGTTTGTGATTGTGTCGGGAGGCCATGATGCCCACCTCTGGAAGGCCCCATCTGCTTACTAGAAGTTGAAAAACCTCTGGGTGAAGAGACCATTCCCCAGTATGCATGTCGTGACGGCTGAGGAAGTCTGCTTCCCAATTGAGGACTCCAGGAATGAACAACGCAGAGATGGCCGGGAGGTGACCCTCGGCCCATGTCAGAATGCGTGTCATTGCTGCCCGACTTAGAGTGCTTCCTTGATGGTTGATGTAAGCCACTGTTGTGGCATTGTTGGACTGTACCTGTACAGGTTTTCCCTGAAGTATGTCCTTGGCCAGTATGAGGGCCCTGTAGACAGCTCGAAGTTCCAATATGTTGATTCGCAGGGTTGATTCAACCGATGTCCAACGCCCCTGGAAGGAGTGTTGACCGGTCACTGCGCCCCAGCCTCGGAGACTGGCGTCCGTTGTTAGGAGTACCCAGCCGGGGACCCAAAAGGGGTGACCCTTGGTTAGATGAGATGTCTGTAGCCACCAAGATAGGGACAGACGCACCTCTGGAGAGAGCACCATCGTCTGAGCTTTGATCCGATGGGGTAACCCGTTGCACCTGGAGATGATCAACCTTTGCAAAGGCCTGGAGTGGAACTGAGCATACTCCACCATGTCGAAGGTGGACACCATGGATCCCAGAACCTGCATTGCTAAGTGGATTGACACTCGGCAACTGTGGAGGAATCTGTGAACTCGTAGTTGTGTGGAGATATTGTCTGATGTCAGAAAATTTCTCTGATCCTGAGAATCTAGCAGGGCTCCCAGATTAATCATTCTTTTAGAAGGATTCAGGGAGGACTTTTTCCAGTTGATTAACCATCCGTGCTTGTGAAGGAAAGCTATGGTAAGTTGCAGATGACGTTGAAGCACCTCTGGGGATCCTGCAAAGAGCAGGTCATCCAGATATGGTAGCAGTTGGACACCCTGACCACGCAGATGGGCCGCCATGATAGCCATAATTGTAGTAAATACCTGTGGAGCTATGGATAGTCTAAAAAGGGCAGAGCCTGAAATTGGAAGCGTTGCTGTAGAATAGCAAACTGGAGATATCACTGTTGAGAGGGCGCTATAGGTACATGTAGGTAAGCGTTCTGAATATCCAGAGATACCATAAAGTCCACAAGCTCCATAGCTAGGATGATAGAGCATAGTATTTCCATCCTGAATCTGGGTACACTGAGGAATTTGTTCAGGGATTGGAGGTTGAAGATAGGCCGATGAGACCCATTCGGCTTCTGAACCAGAAAGAGTAGAATAATAACCGGTCCCTTGCTGAGATAGCGGGACGAGTACAATTACCCCTGCTTGCAGTAAGGACTGTATGGCTTTCTGGATTTGTAAGGCCTTGTTTGGGTCTACAGGAGGGCCTGTGTAGAAAAACTGGCGGCATGGCCGTCGTAGAAATGAGAGGGCGTACCCGTGACAGACCACTTCTCTTACCAAAGCATTTGACACCAGCATTGGGCAAACTGAAGTCAGCCTCCTACTCTGGGATCCCCGTCCTGTCAGGCTGAGGGCTTATCCTCAGATTTTGAAGCAGGGTGTACGGCGTCCCAGGCCTGCTTGGTCCTGGGCTTGGAGGCCTTGTAGTAGTAGTCGCTGAAGGCAGAAATGCAATTTATGATGCCTCCAATGTGATTACAATCTTGTCAAGATCTGGGCCAAACAAGATCTCCCGCTGTAGGGCAATACTTCTAGGCCCTTCTTGGAATCCGCATCTGCCTTCCATGAGTGTAGCCACAGGGTACGGCGGGCAGATACCGCCGTGGCCGAGACTCTAGAGGTTAGGAGACTGGCATCCAATGTCGCATCTCGTATGTGAGCTATGAAAGACATCTGATCCCTAGGAGCAACTGAGGGAAGAGAGTCTTTATGTGCATCAGGCCAGCTCTCTATAGCTTTAGCCACCCATGCAATAGCCATGGTCGGACGAGCAACAGTCCCTGAAACAGACAGTACATCGATTCAAGGCAAGTTTCAACCGTTATGTCCGTAGGATCATTCAAAGAGGATAGTTTAGGGATAGGTAACGTAGCACTCTTAATTAAGCGCATAACATGTGAATACACCGCGGGGGGAGTCTCCCATTTTAAACAATGAGTCGCAGGAAATGGATAACAGGTCAGACGTTTTTGGGGCTGAAACCTCTTACCAGGTGTCTGCCAGGCTGCTGCCATGTGTTCAGCTAGTTTATCCAATAGAGGGAATTCTGCTAAAACCACTCTGTCGTTTTAACAGTGGGTGCATTGATTTAGGGGCTGGTTCATCATCTTCTATAAGTAAGATGGATCTAACAGCTCGTACCAAAGCAGGAATATTAATTTTTGACTGACTCTCTTCCACCCCCGGAGGGGAGTCGGTGTTAGAGAGATCAGCATCTTCTGCCTCCTCAGAATCTGAGAGCTGTGTAGACTGAGGACGCTTAGAAGTCTTACTGTGTAGGGGCTTCTCACCTTGCAACATAGTTTGAAAGGCTGTAGAGGTAGCCACCAGACTCTGTACTGAGCTAGATAGTACATCTACCCATGGAGGGGGCGCACAGGAGGTACCCCTATAACCTGAGCCCGTTGTGGCAGCCCCAGAGGGGGAATTGCAGCCGATACCGCTAGGCGGTCCGCAGTAGTAGCCAGCACCTGAGAAAAGGAAGCCATGGGGGGGGGGCTCTTGTGCAGGAGCTGGGGGTTTGATGGGCTGGAGGAGTATAACACTTCGCACATAACCCATCTTGTATCAAATCCTCCGCACTTAAGCCTGCAGCACATAATTTGCATGACAGCAGTGTGGGTGCAGATGCTTGCTTGTTACTCTTGTCCTTGCTAGACATAGCCGTAGAGTAGTATAGCATAGCACTGGGTATAATGCAACCACTAGGTATGTAGAATACAAGTAGGAATGCAATATACTGATCCTTATGCTTGGGCAAGCTGCAGGAGAGCACAGCACAAATATGGCACAGTGCAGTAACCAATTGTATGCGACAACCCTCACTAATACATATGTTTTTAGAGATGTGAGGCACAGAAAAACCCTGAATACACCTGTATGTTAGGGCATGTTAGCGAAAAAAAAAAAGGGAAAGATAAATACTGAAAGCATAGAGAAATAAACAGACAGGCAGCGCTAGCATAAGTCACATACAGTGCAGAAATACCAGACTGCAGAATGGCACTACAATCAACTACACAGATTCTGTGGTCAGAGACTCAACATCTGGTAGGCTATAGCGCTACATAACCTGACTCCAGGGAGAAGAATGTAGGGGGACCAGACCCAGCATTTCCCTGAGAGCTGTGGCTGAGCCTGGAGAAAATAACTGCCGGAGACATCTGAGGGGGCGTGGTCGGAGGATAGCAGCTCAGGGAAGAGACCTCAGAGGAATGGCACCCTGAGCTGAGGGGCCGCTTTAATGGGGAAAGCGGACCTCCCCAAGCTGATTATTAACCACCGGGACGCTGGATTCCCGCTCCATATTTGGTGGTCTAGTGGATCACTGTGAACAAAGCCTGTGTTCACTGTCAGCGCCTGTCTGGGTGCGTCCGCGGGGAAGACTAGCGAAGACCCCGGGATGCCCGCTGAAATCCCCAGCCGTAGCTGGAATTGCGGCGCCCAGGGGGGTTGGCGGGGCGGCAGCGCAGACATCCTGCGGACAGTCTGCTGCTGCATGCTCAGTAATAAGTACTAACAAAAACAAATAAAAGCTGTTTGGACTACCTAAGCAGCCCACTGCATAATGGTGGCCCGACTCCGGCCGGGCACCAACGAAACTGAGGTGCCTCTGGCTCGGGGTGTAGGGGGTTGGACCAATGCATACCTCCCAACATAACCCTCTCCAGGGACACAATGCTCTGGTCCTGGACTTCCCTGGTAAGAGGTGAGGCTGCAGCACAGTTCAAAATTCATATGTATGAGAGTCACACCAACTGTCATTTCACACGCTGCCAAACACCACTGGCTGGGACTCACTGGCGGTTGATGTGACTCCCCTATTTGAATTTTGGACTGTACTGCAACCCCAGCCCTGGAGCCGCCACCAAATTACCAGGGAAGTCCAGGACCAGAGCATTGTGGCCCTCCTGGAGAGGGTCATTTGGGAGATATGACCAATGCATCCTGGGAGCTGAAAGCTAACTGCGTGGTGCCCGGTCTTCAAACACCACCTACACCCCAAGGTCTCCCTGTGGAGCCCTATGGACCCTGAAGAACAAACATTTTATTGGAATAATCTTCCTGTTTCAAAAGACATGTATCGGTTTGTAACGACCAGATGAGTGCCAAAACGTATCAATAGTAGTCTAGTGTCTTCAAGTTCAACCCCTCTTCCTAGTACTGATCGTAGCACTGGTCATTAGTAAGCAGCCAGTTGGGAATTAGCTGACACCAACCAACTGTGCAGAAGCAAGACCACACATGCCCAAGAAGTGATTCCAGGCCGATGAAGGAGCCTTATGGTCGTAGTGAGACAAAATTGTAGTAGTCAGAAGCAGCGATTTACTGACAATGAGAATCCTTATACCACAGGAGTGGCGAAGAAAGCCCTCTTAGGTTGCTCAAAAAAGAGCAACATCCCTGCAATCTGTACCTGCCAATGGAGTGAGACCATCCAATCACAATATGGCCATATCCTGAACGCTATCCAACTCCATATCCTCTTTATTATCATAAGTAATGTTTGCTGAAAATATTGACATTTTTTAAAATGGGATATTTGGGGGGAACACAGGGAAACCACCCAGATCTAATTCCCACAGAGTTTGGCAAGGTGATTTAGTAAAGAGGCACAGCTGGAAAAGATAACAGTACCAATAAGAAATATCATTTTCCCAGTACCCAAAGTTAGGTGGTGATATAATCCCGAGTGTGGGTAACAATGAGAAACCAATGTCTGATCTGGTAACATTTAAATATGTCAGGAGGAGAAAGGGTGTTCCAGTAATGGGTTTCATATATTTTCAAGTCATCATGTGCTACTTCTTCAGACATTATGTTTTTCTGCAGCATTGACTGTAGGGTTGAGATAATAATACAGTTCATAGAGTCTCCATTGACTCATGGTCAAAGAAACATGAGCAAGGGAGATGTATAAATTTATTTTCATACAGCAGTGAATTTAACACCACACACACACACACACACACACACACCAACACAGTGTTCCTGCATCCATTTGATAGGTGCCTCTGGTACTAATTTAGCGTGAGGTCCAACGATGTGCGGCTGCCCAGGTTTACAACCATTACAGGACCTCTTTGGAGTGTGAGCTAAACAAGCAAAATTTCCATTGCTGAACATCCCACAATGTATTAGCTTTAAAGGTTCTAATGGTATCTCAAAGCTAATTGAGCCCCCTTAGATGCTAAAATTGACAGTATGTTCTTCCTATTTCACGTTTTTTTAAACATGGACACAGGAGTCAGCTAAAACTAAATACTTGCCGATTGGTTTAGCAACACCCTCTGTATGTCCCATTCATCCATGTGCACCGTTTTGTAGACTATATATAGTACATGTTTTGATCCTAGTCATATAGGGGGTGATTTAATTCTTATGTAGGAATTTAGCTCCCGGGCTAAGTGCTATTCAATTAATTCCGGCGATGAGCACTATTTTGCGCGACAATGCAAGGGATTAGCTGCGTTTATCAGCTTCTCCTGTGGGAAGAGCCGGGCATGATGCAGTTACAGTGTTCCCGGCAACCTTGACCAGCCTAAAGCCCTACTTCACGCAGATTTCTGCTCGCTCCTCAGGAGCTCCTGAGCACTAAGCCCGCAAGCTAAATTCCCATGTAAGAATTTAATTTCCCCCATAAAATTAAGCTATAACCAGTGGAGAAAAATAAAAGGACAACACTACCAATTTATACTAAAAGAATAAAGATTTTTATTAAGCATTGTAAGTTGCATTCAATAGCCTTCAAACATAACGCACCACAATCCACCGACTTCCAGACAAAGCCAACAGTAGTTCATTCTTGCACAGTCCATGAGTTGGGGCAAAACTCCTTTCAACTTACATTAAAAATACCTACTCAGCTCTTGCGGGCAAGGAACGGGGAGTTACACCGCATTTCTGATCACTAATGAGTGATGAGCATTAGGAGAATTATATGAAAACAAAGAAAGAAATGATTTGGATTCTTTTTCCAAAAAGTACATTTAAAAGTTTGGAAACACTAACAGAAACATCAAAATGATACAGGTGTACTTTGTGTAGGATAAGGCTACATTCCTGAAAGAGAAGCGGTCAGAAAACCTGTCCTGCTAAAGAAGTGAGGGGTGGGGAAAGGTTTAAAGATCAAAGTACTTTATGATTTTTTTTTTCCACAGAATTCATATTTTCTAATGTGAAAACAGCAACAAAGAACAATAATGCAATACAGCAATGGATACACCAGTGAAACGTTGATATTTAAACGGCTAGATATTTTTTTTTTGTTTAAGGATAAATGCAACAGAGGTCAATAATCACAAATTTTTTTTTTTTTTTTAGGTTAGAGCGAGATCAGTCAATGACTAAACATAAGTAACATCTTTCATAGAACTATTACTGATTATTAGTTTTTTTTTTTCTTGTTTTGCAGATGGGCACAGAACTTGTAAGATTGGCAGAAATAGGACAAGAACATGCATAATATTAACTACACACCTTAAAATGATGAACCATGCAGGTCAATAGTAGCACTAATGGTCTACGCCTGATTCAAAAACCACACAACTTCATTGATCACGGATGCATGGTATAACAGTATCACGGAAACAGAGAACGCCTGTGTTCTCGTTTCAGAAAAAAGGTCAGTTGCCTTTTTTTCTTTTTCTATGATTTTAGAACTTGCTTGAATAGTGAGTAATGAGTATTTAAAATATCAGAAAAAATCTGCAAATGTTATGCTATAATTTGTTGTGTTCCAATAAGTTGCACATTTTACTACAAAACGAAAAAACCACATCAACAGCGATGCAATAATAAAGAATGAAAATAAAATAAAAAAACTGCTTGTGCCATATTTCATAATTATGATTCAGAAACCAGAGTTTCTGATCTGGTCTTCCCCTTTCTTGTGACACAGTAATGTAAAATCAAATATAATGGCATATATATGGTGCCAGATACTAGAAATCATAGACAAGATGTACTAAAATTTATTTATTTATATATATATATATATATATATATATATATATATATTTATTTTTGTGTGTTTTATTTTGTCTCAAGAAATAGAACAAGCGGCTTATTTTGTTGTAACCAGTTTTAACTTGTCGTGTGTTTCATTAAAGTATGGATGTCAAATGCTCTTACTCAGCTTTTGTTTTGTTTGTTATAATCCTTGCAGCATTTTGACTACAACTGGTTAAAAAGTAAAATAAAATCTTTTCTTTTTTTAGTCTGACATCAAAAGAGGGATCCGAATTTCCAAAACCTCATTTTTCACTTACGGAAAGGAAAAAATGTACGTAACTGTAGGCTCTCCATCTCTCCAGATATTCCTAACCCTGAACTGTCTTACATCCTTCACCCTCTAGAAAAATAAGTTTACTCTTCTTTTTTTAAGACAGCGGCCTCGAGTGTCTCCTCCTCGTGGTGCTCGCCGTCTGGATCTAGTGCATTTAAATGAGGATTCGTATTGCACGTTTTAGAGTCATTGCTTAAGGCACTTTCAGCGTGAATGGAAGCCTGGACCTCTCCTGAGCCTCCGTTTATTTGGGAAGCTTGTGTTTCCTCATTTCCCACTCCGTTTTCGGTAAGAGATCCATCTGAAGACACAGCAGATGATTTGGACGAGTCTTCAGATTGTGTCTTAAGCTCTTTGGCCACTTCTGCCGCAGAAGTAGCATACGGCGGCGGCTTGGTCTGTGGTGAAGGGGGAAAAAATTAATAAAAATATTAATTCACAGCTTTGGGCAAATTATGGTGACTGTTTAGCTGTCAAGTGTGCTGGAGATTAGATAGTTGTCAAATTTCCAGTCTCTTCAAAATAGGAACACACTATTACATGCGAGACACCAAAATGGACAGGAGATTTTATCTGGACTATATCAATTAAATGTAATGGATTTAAGTTAAAGTATCACAGACTACTTCCTTCCCCGTACAACAGGACTAAGAATAGGACAAATAGGTATTGCTTAATTATTAGATTTTTGCAGCTCTCTGCAAGGCCAAAAAGACCAATGGGCAACAGAATCACCTATATCACATAACAATTATTCAAATTATTTTAGAAATACTGAAAAGAACCAAAATAAGAACATTAAAATGTGGCACCCAATCACAATTTGCCCAGGTCCCAAATGCCACAGAGAAGCTGATATTTTGAAACCTTGTTTTTTTGCCATGGGGCAAAATTATCAAAAACAGGATTTTTGTACTTCTCGGTAAAATACATTTATTCGATTCCATGGGGAACACAGGAGCTACGCTGGGGTACACTGTGGTGTGGAGCCTGGCTCTTTAAATCTGAATAGATGTAAAACAGGCTCCACGCCCTCGATACCCAGTCTGACCCAGTTACACAGTTAACCAAGCCCAAGTAGAGCGAAGAGGGGAACAGAAAAGAATGGGAGAAACTCCCCCATCCTAAAGAACAACATGTCCAAACTAGAAGTGGTCACAGTCAAACTGCAAACAACCAAATTTAGACAGAAAGGAAAACACAGCAGCACAGGGAGAACACCCAGTGACCCCCAAGGAAACCAGAGAAATGGATTTAACTGGTAAGTACAAAAATCCTGGTTACTCTTTCAAGCACTGGGGGAAACTGGAGCTACACTGAGCATAACCCAAAGCAGTTCTCACAGAAGGGAGCGCGCTGTGGCTAATTGGAGCACCCTGCACCCAAAACCAGACACCTAAGATGCAAAAATGTGTTAAACCTGTAGAATTTTACAAAGGTAGGCAAACACCATTTGGCAGCCCAACACAGCTGAGCAGCAGAGGCCTCATGACACGCAGCCCAAGAGGCATCCACTGACCATGTGGAGTGAGTAAAAAAAAAACCTGGAGGGCACCTGACGGACACTAGCAACATATGGTTGTCAAATAACCACTCAAAGGCACCTAACCACTGTCTGCTTTGAAGCCGGATGACTCCATGTGGGCACCATAGATGAGAAACATATCATCCATCTTGTGTATAGCCTAAATCCGGGCCACATAACACCGAAGCGCTAGTACAACATGCAGAGGATGATCGAAGGATGAATCTCCACTGGGAAGAGCCATAACTACAATAGGTTGATGTATGTGAAACTTGGAAATTACCTTTTGCAAAAAGGAAGGATAGATATGCAGCTCTGTCTGGTCATCATGGAATACCAGATAGGGAGAACAACATGACAAGGCATTTAACTCCTGCTGGAGGCAATTGCCAGGAGACAAAGCGGTGCAAACAAATCTGATTGTGAAAATTCCAAGACACAATTCAGGTCCCACGTGGAAGGTTAAAACCGGGGGATGCAGATGAAGGATCCCCTACATAAATGTCTGTATTGCAGGAAGCAAGGCCAAATGGCACTGGAAAAAGAATGGAAAGCACAGACATCTGTACCATCAGAGTTCATAGCCGTAAGCCCACATCCAGACAAGCTTGAAGACGCAGAAGACAAAGGGAAACGCAAAAGGAATAAGGAGGAAATACATATTTCTCACACCAAGACACCTAAGCCCACCAAATGCTATGATAAATCTGGGCCAAGGCTGGCTATCAGGCCTGAAGCATTGTTGTATTAATCTTCTCAAGAATACCTTTTGCCCTCAAAATCACAGTCTCAACAGCTACACAGTCAAATGTAGACGAGAACCCGAGGAAGAAGCGGAAAAGGATAAATCAAGCGAAACGATCATGGCAGAGACAGAGTCTGCTGCCGGGTCTCTTGTTTTGGAACAATAAAGAGTAACCATATGGTTGAGATGAGACACCTGAGATTGACCTCTGGAAATTCCTCTCTCACTACCAGACAGTAGAACATTTGCAGGTGAAGTGACCATTCTCCGGGTTTAAGACAAGGATGACTGAGGTATTGTCGACCCTGGGAATGTACACTGCTGATATGACTGGAATGTGTTTTTCTACCCACCGAAATTTTCAAGCCATCTCTCTCATGGCCAAGAGATTCTTTGTGCACCCATGGAGATTGATATACATCATTACCGTGGCGTTTTCTGATTGGGTCTTTATGGGATGTCCCCACAGAAGCTGTTGAGCTGAGAACAGTGCCTTGAGGATTGCCCTGAGTTCCATGTAAGGCCAGATGGTCAAAAGGTCTCAGACGGGGATGATCTAGATGAAGTGGAAGTGTTCATGGAGGGTCTATTAGAAGACCATGAAGGTGTGAGTCCCAGGCCCGGCGTAGTCAATCTGAAACCACCAGGATTACGGTCACCTGCTGCTGTTTGATGTGATTCAAGACTTGAAGCAGCAGCCGAAATGTTCCCGGGACATTCATGGAACTGAGACTGGACGGACCACGGCATCCCAGCCTCTGAGATTGGTGTCTGTGGAGAGCACTGTCCAATTCCATCTGGTGAACGGGTGACCCGCCCTGAGATGTTTGGGGTTCAATCACCAAAAGGAGGAATAGACAGGCGTAAGGAAAGAGACAATTCACTCAGACAGATGAAGGTGCCACCGCCCCATTTGGAGAGCAGGTCCAATTGAAGATCCTGGGAGTGGAACCTGCTGAACAGAATTGTCTCAAATGAGGAGACAAACTTCCCCAGGAGGTGCATGCACAGATGGATTGAGATTATCCATTTCTTGAAAACAAATATCAATGTCTGGAGATCTAAGTTCTTGTCCTGAGGAAGATTCTCTGTACCGACGTGTCAAACAACATTCAGAGAAAAATCAATCTCTAAGACATAATCAGACTGAACTTTTTGAAATTCACAATCCAACCATGAGAGAAGAGCATCTGATGAGTTTGCTGTACATGAGAGAAGCCATTCCTAGCAAGGGGCCATCAGATGCATTATCAAATGATCGTCAAGATAAGGGACGATCGAAATGCCCAATGACAGAAGGTGGGCCAACAGTACAGCCATTATCTTGGTAAAGATGCATTGGGCAGAGGAGATGTCAAAGGGAGGGGCCCAGAAATAGAAGTGGGCATCCTGGATCGCAAACCGAAGGTTGAATTGATGCAGTTCCCATATGGGAATGTGTAAATAAGCATCCTACATGTCCATGGACACCAGCATGACAATTACTGATCGAAGAGAATCCATTTTGAATTTCTGAAATGGCAAAATGAATGTTTAAGGGTTTTAGGTTCAGGATGGGTCACACCAAGCGCTGGTATTACAAATAGGTTGGCGTAAAAAATCATTTGATCTCTGTCCCAATGGAACTGGAACGATTAATCCCACAGACTGTCTACTGCCCCTTTCAAGGCCAGTCTCTTTTGGTGGGAGGCGGGGAGCCCGTGGAAAAGAACCTCCAAGGAGGAGGCCCAAAAATTCTATCTTGTATCTGACCAAGAGGGTACTCCTGACCCAGGCAATGGAACAAGTTTGAAACCAAATAGTTTGAAATTTAGGACACCACCCGCCACCATAGGATCACTTATGTAGGTGGGTAATCAGTCATGCAGCCGGTGTTTCTGAAGACTTTGCATCCAGATGACGGAAAGGCCAGGACTGTCGGCCCTTCTTTTGTCCCAGAGCTCTTCTCAATTGCTGCTTACCCAAGGGCCAATACGAGCAAAAGGAAGTACCTGAAGAGGACCTAAGTCTGGGCATGTAAGAAGAGGAGAGTTAAAAAGGAACTTTTACCTCTTGTAAACTAGGGCAATGATCTTATCCAACTTGACCCCAAACAAAATTTCTCCGGCTATGCTACAGTCCACTATGTGGAAGAGCGTGTGCTGCTGGGTTCTGTTTAAGCAGAAGTGGTCCTTGCGGTGCCACTGTACTGCTGCGTGGTTTGGATGATGGCTTGGTGGGCTGTCCGCATGGAGAAGTGCACCAAATGAAGGAAAATTGGTGCACTGCTTGGTAACCCCACCTCCTGGAGACTGAATAAGCTTGTTGTCACTTGCAGGAGCCAATAAAAAGCAGGGGGAGTTTACTAGGAGTTTATGGGGGCAAACTGCTGCTTTTGCTGTCGATCCATGCAAGGGACGGATCATACTTAACTGCTACAGTAGGCCCCTGGTTGCGCTTTAAAACGACACGAACGGTGGTCACTGCACTCGGTGCTACCCTGTGGTGGATGCGGTGGGCCCCCCAGAGGTGCCCATGAAGCAGACAGAAGCCCGTAGTATGGAGTCTGTCCCCGAATCAGTAAATGGTAAAATAAATGTAAAATCAAGTGCACGGCTCTGTTGGGCAATAAAACTAAACTGGGTCAAAAGGGGTATAGAAGAAATAAAATAAGACACAGCATCTCTAATATACATTTCCTGTATATTAATTTTTGGTTCAACAATATATCACAGATGAAGCAATATTTATTAAGAGATACTAATCCATTACAACAAATTCCTATCACACAGTAGATCAATATTAATGCAGGGTCCTATTAATCACTCTCTTTACCTGAGATGCCCCTTGGTTCTTGTAGCCTCCTCTTCCATAGTATTTGCCCCCTCTTCCAAATGTTCGTATAACTGGGGTGGATATAACTCCTCTGGGGCGACTGCATTTGGGGAAAAATACAGATAGTTTTAAAGATTTTTCCTTGCGGGACAGTTTAGTCTCCTAAAATAATCTACTCTTTAAAAATGTGATACTATGCCATATACCTGCATTTTATTACATACAGTGTGACTGTTCTGGAAATGTTGAAAATAGGATTTTGGTACTTACCGATAAATCCCTTTCTCCGATTCCACAGGGGACACTGGAGTTCAAGACAGTGGGGTATAGACGGTGGTAGAGCAGAGCCTGGCACTTTAAATAATCTAGAAGTGTGACTGGCTCCTCCCCCTCTATGCCCCATCAGCCCCAGTTTAAGAACTGAGCCCGAGAGGAGACGGAGGACAACAGAAAAATTAGGAAAAGGAAAAGACCACAGAACGGAACAAGACCGACTGAAGGAGAACAAAGGAACCCATTGCAGGGAAACCATGCAGTCACACAACCATAGAAGGAACCAAACAAAACAGCAAGTACGCAGCGCTGGGCGGGCGTCCAGTGTCCCCTGTGGAATCGGAGAAAGGGATTTATCGGTAAGTACCAAAATCCTATTTTCTCCTTCATCCACTAGGGGACACTGGAGTTCAAGACAGTGGGGACGTCCCAAAGCCAACCTCCTGGGTGGGAAGCGCGGAGAACTTGCTGACCCCTTGGCCAAACCAAAACAGGGACCGCAAAGAACCATAGGCCCAGCGGAAGCTGAGGATTAAGTGTCGTAGAGCACAGGAGACAAACACCACTCCTTGCTAAACAGTCATAGAAACTTCCATAACGTACAGGTTAAGTCAAAAGGAACAGAACGGCTGGCGAGAGAACAAAGACAGTTGAGAAACGTCAGAACCAGTTATCTCAACTGAAATAGACCAAACCGGACCGTTGGCAGCCGAGAGCCCCAACAAGAATCCATAGAAGGGACGTAAACAAGAACAAACTCGAGAAACCGTACTAGAGGCTATACAGGAAGCTGCAACAGGTGCAGACAGCAGAATCCCAGCACAGCTGGACATAAATCGTATATACAGAAGTATAACAATATCAATATACAGAGCTAAACTTGTCCACAGACTCCAAACAGAGTATGCAGGGAGTCAAAAGACTAGACCGAACAGTCGCCCTGAACCCTCCTTGAGGTCCAACTACAACAAAGTTGTTAACCAGCGGAAGGGTTAGGCCATAGAAGTCTCCAAAGAGTGGAGATCCCACTGGGCCTGAGACTGAGTCGAAATAGAGATTATTGAGACTACAAGACCCTTCAGAGGGTCAGACAGCAGTACATCCCATACTGAAAACAGGGATAAAACAGCAACTGAAACGCTGCCGCTAAAAAGAAAACAACTTCCAACATGATGGAAGTGCCTAGTCAGTACCAACTGCTGGCCCGAACCCTACCAGTAAAAGAGCACGAATGCAACAGTCAACCAGGGAGAGCTACCAATATAGGGAAGCATCCAGTCAGCAAGGCTAGAGCACTAGGACAACCATGAAAGTACCCGTCAGGTACCTGTCAGTGTGATCAAATATCAACAGATATAGAACAGAAAGCCCAACCAGGCCCCCTGCGTGGAACATAGTGACTGTTACACATCTATGTAAAGATGTGCACTAGCCCATAGGTGCGCTTCGGTCCATAACCCCAACAGATTCTAGTAGATAGTGTCACTAATCCAATGTTGTAACGATGCACCCACACACCAGGAAAACTCTAAAGTGTAGAGCCAACTGATTAAAAGAGTGGATGGCTGCTAGGACAGCAGCTAGGGTGCATTAGGGAGAATAACACTATGTATGTCAGGTTGCATGGAAAATGAGCCTCTTCCTAGGCATCAGTGAGGTATGCTCTTACCTTTGAGCGACCAGAATCCCTCTGGACGCTATGTAGAATGTCACTGACCTTTACCAACACACAGCAACCTGCCACGTTAGGAATAGAGAGTAGCTTCAGTGGGCCAAGACCAATGCTCTACAGCACGGACATCCATCTGGAGATGTGCAGCATAAAATACTGTGGAAACTAGCAAAATGTTAGTGGAGACAAGAAAGTCGTAGAACAGGACTCTATACTTGAGCCTGTTCCATAAGGGATGTGTATCTGTATAGTCGTGTTAGACCATACATATACCCCTAAAACGGTCCGCTAGTGTAAGTCCTTACATAAATATGTATAATGGTGAAGTGCGTATTATGCCCACCAATCGAATACCACCCAGGCATTCGATCCTGGGACCCTTCTGTTACTGGTGTACTCCCCTTATCAGGTGAGCCATTTTATCTCCAGATGAACCCGTTTTTGAAGTGGGAATCAAAAAGACGACCTCAATGCTGTGAGGCAGTAATACCACCGCACTAGCCGCGCATCACTAACTTCCTCTTGTATGAGCCACCGAATGGAGCACAGAAGATATAAATCTATATAGATGCACATATGCATACCCTCTAACGTGAGCACAGAATGAAAAAAGGTTTTAAGATCAGCCTATAATGTAGTATATGGTTTTCACATATATGCATGGGAAGAGTACTGCTCCTCTCAAAGGTAAGCCAATGTGAGGCATAAGCCTGGGGAAGGGACCCAAAAAAAAGAGCTAACCCTGAGTGAAGGGTATGCTATAACCATAAGTTCTGGCCACAGCACCAGAACAGTGGCTAATACTATACATTTAGGCAAGGTAGCTAGTATACCATGAGATAGCTCAGACTTTAGATGAAGCTAGGCACCCTTTGTGATAGATGCGGTGAGGCAGTTCCAAGGGGAAGTCTGACAGGGGGTAATAGCAGGCGCTGCAATTGGCAGGACTGTGTCTCGTCAGCACAGCGCTACTAGCCGGGATGTGCACCAGCTGAATAACTGGCCCCTCTCAGAACCTCATAACGCGGTGTTATAGTTCAAAAATAAAAGGGGATTGGGCTAGTTCCCATTCTACTAGCAAACCAGCCATCACTATACTCCTGTCATCCAGTGACAGGCATCCCTACCGTTTGCGCTGAAGGACTCCCAGCGTGGGATGTGGAGGGGATAGGAGACCACGCTAAAGCACTCCCTGCTGCAGGTAGTGCCTAAGCTATACTACCTGCGTGCAGGAGATGACAGTAATATTTCTAAATAAGAACATGAGCAATAATTAAGAGCCATGAAATGAACGGAGCCCAAGGACAAAATTCACCCCAGCCTGTGTATGTTCTATAACTACTGTCCTTAGAAGGGAAGCAGGGGGCGCTGGAATACCGCTCTGAGTGTGCGAAGTGTCACACTCCAGTCAGCACAGCGCTGCTAACCCCATTAATAGAACTGACACTACTTATATCGGCAGGTGGCTCTAGGCCTTCATGATATGAAGTGTACACAAGGGCCCCTTAGAGACTCATTTTATTGAGATATGCGACAATAATATGGAGTACCAGAATTGATATTGAGAAGGGTACCTGTACTTAGACATATAACGCGTTTGTCATCCCAAGTATTCATACAAGGAATGGGTGTCTAATAAGTTTGCTACCAAGTAATAATAGGTCCTCTGAACAGGGCGCTGTAGATATAGACTGACGGAAACCGAACTATAACCCCAGGAGGGTGTAAGTACGTATCTTTATATACATTTGTGGACATACAAGAAGGCCCCAGGACATGTCCATACTGGAAGCAATGCCTAAGAGTATCACTATGTAAGCCGCATCACATGACTAGTTTATAGAGCACCATATAATATGTATGGAACTAGGCTACAGCTTCTGGTAAGCCCAGGCGGCTTTCGCATGCGTGGAATTATAGGTAAACCTAATGATAGTGGAAGTATAGGCATACCTACACATATACATAAATATATATATGAATGTATACACACACACACACACACAACTCAAACCCCAAGGAGAGATAGTGTAAAGCGGAGTTATTGTACCAACTAGCGCATCAGGAGAGCCAGCAACCAATCGCAGCCTCCTTCTTTCAATATGCTAGGTATCCGACATAAAACTGATAAGAACAGATCCTACCTCTGCTCTTATGGTAAGGCTAAGAAGCGATATCCACATATGGATACGCGTTCCTCATACAAATATATATATATATATATATATATATATATATATGTATTACATATACATACACCCACATATATGTACACACATACACACACGTGGCTTACCTCCACTCAGGGAGACTGCTCATGTGCCGCATGTGGCCGTCATTCTGCTACTGCGTAGGGGCAGGATATTTTAGCAGCGTGCTGTCCCCGACTGGTTTTGCATAAAGCGGAAGCATCCAAGGCTCCTAATGCAAAACCCCTCATTAACTGAACCTCTCTCCTGCTAGACCGGAGAGGGTTCATGGGAGCACTGATGTTGTTCTAGGCCTACAGTTCCCGGTATTCCCAGGCGGTCGTAGGCTGCTATGGCTGGGCGTGCCGGTCATACATCGCTACATTGGGGAGCTGCATTTGGTATAACGTTAAGGCTATTAGCCCTATGCTATAGACTAGCCAATAGGGAAGCCTGCTCAGCCCCGCCAGGAGCTGCGGGATGCAGCGTCTCCTCCTGAGTTTAGATGAGAGCTGCTAATAGCTATTTGGTGGTTTCACTGGGGACTGAACCCAGGATGTGATAACCACTACACTATGAAACCTCAGGTAGTGCTGCAAGCACAGGGAGTACACACAAACTCCACACAGCAAAGGGCTGCGGAGGGATCTGAGCCTACAACGTCAGCGCTGAAAGGCAGTCATGTCAACCATTATCTGTTATAGAACAATGATAGCAGAACCACGCTGCTCTATGTCCAGCAGGTCTGTAACTTTGACTGTGCCTCAGCTGCCTATACTAGCTCGCCCTTTGAAAAGGCAGACGCAGCGCTCCTGTTATGGAGAATGTCGGGCCTCCACGCGGTGCTTAAGATGATTCTTTGCACTTGCTGCCTGGGGCACATAGACTGTACTGGGGAATACAGGGCAAGAGGGTGCACGGTGCAACAGAGACTCTCCCGCTATCATCGCACCACTCCCCTAATCAGAGACCTGACTCGCAAGCTGTGGTTCTATAATCCGCGGTGCAGCGTCTCCTCCTGTAACAAGAGGAGGGACATTGCAGGTAGACAGGCGCGCTGTAGCGGCATATAACGGGCGCGCGGGAGATCAACCCGGCGCCGGTGTTCTTTTAAGCACTGGCGCGGTGATTACAGACAGCCGCTGAACGGCTCTGTTAGGGTGCGCGGTGCCCCTGACCATGCCGTCGCCGGAGCTTCTACATTACAAGCCCCGGCGCAGTACAGGGAAGCTCCTGCTAGTGGCGCGCCTACCGCAGCTACCCCCTCCTGCTCCCCTCTGGGGAGGAGGACCCGGACTGCGGCCTGTCAGCGCTTGACCTCGCTGCAGTGCAGAGCACTGAGGGGGAGAGCCCGCCTTAACGCTGAGCCACAGACGCTTTACAAATGGCACCGCTGAAATGGCGGGCTTAACAGTGACCGCTAGCGGCATGTCACTGAGCCCAGCTAACGTCCACTGCTCCTGCTAATCAGGAGCAGTGGTCATACTTACGGACTGCTGCGGCCGGGATGCTGGGCTGAGGGGGCGGCGTGGAACCCGGACACATGCCGGTGTTAGCAGTGGTGGGTCCTCGCAGGGTCAGATGACTCCATTATGTGTGCCCCCTCCTTAGGGTCACCGGACACAGGCTGCAGTAGCCGTGTGGTGCCCTTCCCGGCGGCTCCCACGTAGCAGGCAGACTGCCACAGTAAGCAGCCTGCCTGTCCTCAGTGCTTGTCTAATAACTAAAAATATATATGAGAAAGGCTGGAGACAGCCTGATGTGCGACCGGCTCTCTCGGGCACATTCTAAAAACTGGGGCTGATGGGGCATAGAGGGGGAGGAGCCAGTCACACTTCTAGATTATTTAAAGTGCCAGGCTCTGCTCTACCACCGTCTATACCCCACTGTCTTGAACTCCAGTGTCCCCTAGTGGATGAAGGAGAAATACCAGTATATAAAACCGCAGGTCAGCGGTGTCTAAACTCCACACATATTCTCTAATATTTTTAATTTATAAGGCACCCTAAAGGTCCCATAGCGCTGTACAAGGAGATAAAACTGACAAGAAAAAGAAGTACAGGGTATTGGGCAGCACAGTTGCTGTAATGGTTAGCATTCCTGCACTGTGGCCTTGGGTTCGATTTGGCCCTAACTGTGTGGAATTTTTATGTTATCCCCGAGCATTTGTGAGTTTCCTCCAGGTAGGTTAATTGGCTCTCAACAATATTAAACCTAGTATATGTATGTGTGTACATGTGATAGGGAATATATATTGTAAGCTCCACTGGGGCAAGAACCATTGTCCTCTGAAGTGCTGTGGAATGTGTGTGCCCGCTAAACAAATAACTTAATAAGACAGTAAGATACAAAACTACACAGTGTGCAGGGGTTGGGTAAGGGATCCCGACGATCAGGATGCAGACAGTCAGAATCCCGACAGATTATTATAGTATTATAACCCTTAATGTAAACCACCCCCTCCTGAAGCCTAACACTAACTATCCCGTCCCACTGCCTAATCGTAGCCCTCCCCTCCCGCATCATTAGCTTAACCCTCCCGTCCCGCAGCCTTAACCTCGCCTAGTACTTACCTCCGCAATCTGTTGGGATTCAGACAGTCGGGATGCTGCTGTCAATATTGTGACCGTCGGCATCCTGACTGTCAGTAGCATAATTATGTGGAGAAGATGAAGGGGAGAGTACCCTGCCCATGCGAGTTTGCAATCTGTAAGGGCTATGAGTGGACAAAGTTGGAGAAGAGGGCGAAGACTGCCGGTGGAAGAGTGTTTAGCTAGAATGAAATAAAAAGTTTAATAGCACACCTGAAGGCTGGCTTAAAGTCTAATGGCGCATGGGCATTCCAAATGTTAGGAGCGGACCGGGAGTAATCCTGAATATGTAAATGTGAAGTGCTGATCAATGATGGAGGCGAGGCAGCAATATTATCAGAGCAAAGGGAGAGAGCGCGCCTGTGTAATTGTCATTCAGGTGAGAAATTGAACATGTTTAAGTCCTGAGAATAGTGAATCCACAAGGGTACTATTACTATGACTGGGGATTACCATAGGTGATGGATATACACCTGCAGCCAGAAGATAACTTGTTGTACGTACCCTCGAGTTGGTCCACCAACAGAAACCACCTGCAGGGAAAATGGTCCTCTGCCACGACCACGTCTAGTCCCTGCCCACTGGCCGACCACCGTCCCGGCTATCTCAAGCTTCCCTCCCTGAGAAGGAATGGGCTGGACCCCTAAACAGGAAAAGGAAACTGAAAATGGCACAATGATTCAAAAAACATGATGTACTTTAGAACAAGCACCTTTCAGGACATTAATTGGATCTGTAATACAATCACTCGGTGACTTTTCTTCAAGTGGAAATTAAAACAAATTTCTTTAAAATAAGAAGTAAAAAAATAAATAAAAATCTGCTGATGATTATAAAGGTGTTTAGCCTATAACTTTACCACTTTCAATTATGAAGTTGTCACCTTGCATTATGTAACAGATACTACAGCAAAATGTGTTCATAGGCAGTAGTGCCAGGTGGGAAGAAATGATTTGACATTCAAATGAGAAAAGCAATACTATCAGGCTGGAATGAGTATGATGGGTGGAAACCTAGGGAATAGAATGGCTCTGGTAGGAGAACGTTCCTTACAAAGAGGTTCTACTGACAGTGGAGCCATTATTTCCTCACTTAATTGTGAAGCAATAATTATACAATTAACCTGCAGCAACTGAAACAAATTTAATGGTATAAATAAATTGTACATCCAGTATATGGGATAAGGGATGAAATCGGTGACAGCACAGGGAGTCAAAATAAAGAGAAATGCAGTTTGTCCAACTTGGAGCCATATTCATGCCATCCTCACACTGAGGAATGACTATCTGTACTATTGAGGGTATATGTTTTCTCCAGCCTGCCACACATGCTGTGGTTAGCAGACAAATAGATTCAAAGCAGTAACATGTATGGGCACCTACATGTACAAAGTGTGCCTGATGCTGCAGATCATGGAGAGATTCCAGGGACAATACAGAAAAAGTATCAAATTATGATAAAAATATTTAATTGCCAAACATCCCTTAGTTCTGCAGTTCACCACCACCAAACTTTTATATTTGAATCGTACAAATTAACAATGCATAGTAAGAAACAGATCACCACAACAACAAAATACATTGTGTAGTAAGAAACAGATCACAACAAAATACATTATGTGTAGTAAGAAACAGATCACCACAACAAAATAAATGTGTAGTAAGAAACAGATCACAATAAAATAAATGTGTAGTAAGAAACAGATTACCACCACAACAAAATAAATGTGTAGTAAGAAACAGATCACAATAAAAAAAATGATGATGTGTAGTAAGAAACAGATCACAACAACAAAATAAACAATGTGATCCAAGCAAGCGCTGTTGTGGCTCTCTGTAAAGATTGATTTTGAGAGGAGGCATTGAAATCTTCCTAAGTATCCAACAAGTTCAAAGTACATATATATATATATATTATATTGTAACGCCCATTTTCTACATTTATGTCAAGTACAATAATTTGGATAGCCCTCTAAAATATCTGACATGAGATGTTTTCCAAACTGGTAAGATCTGTGAACCTCAGTTAAGGGTTTGCACAGCCTCCTGTGTGACACTATGCACCTTTATAGGTCACACCTGGCTAGCCGAATCTTCTTTGTTGACTGAACATGAATGTAAGTGGCTTCTAGTTTTAATTGCTAGAAGTCTTGTAATGTATTTGTTACACTATATAATGTCAGATTACTATCATGCTAGTGCACACTAATCAGTGGTTGAATGCACATGCTATTTATGTGTCTCCGTAAAATATGTATGCATTTCATCCATTTCAGAACCACTCGGGAGCTCTGCCTTCGGTGTCAAGTGTTTGATTACCTGTCTGTGTGTCCAAAAGGAATATTATGAGATAAAGTGTTTTTTTTGGACAGTTTATGATGAGCAAAGTACCAGAACTGTATTTCTTCATCTTGCATGAAACAAATGGTTTAGATTTCTCAATAAAATCCAGTCTACACAAAGATATGCTTACAAGGCAGACATAGGCCTGTCATTGTGCAGTCTCTAAGCTTCATGGACTAAGCCTCTAAGATCAGTGTATCTCAAACTCTGTTGTCATAGAACTCTGATAGGGGTTGGGTATGGGTTGTCGGCAGTCTGGATTCCGGTGGTCAGATTCCCGACGTCCTCGCACCCTAAACTTAACCCTCTCCCTAAAACCTAAACCCTTACCCTGAGACGGTCTGCATTCTGGAGCTGGGATCCTGACTGCTGTCGGGTTGCCGGCGCCAGTATTTAGACCGTCGGCTTCCCGATAGCTGACTCTAACAGTGGCCGTTTTCTAGATCTAGCTGGAGCACAGGTGTGTTAATTGAACACCACAATAAATTTACAGGTGGTAAATATTATTCTTGAGGATACCTTGAGAACATGCACTGTTAGGGTTCCATGAGGACCATGTTCGAGAAACACTGCTCTAGACACTCCTGCTTAGCGACCATCATCACTGGCCCAATGAAAGGGAAATTTAGCCACACAACAAGATTGTGGGAGTAAAGGCAAGTGACTCATGGACCATGGCTAATGCTATTAGAAAATGTTTGTTTTCTATATGGTTTTAATATAAAACTCACCAGAGAATCCTCTTGCTCTGCCTGGCAGTGGAGGCATTGGTCCAAAAGGTCGTGGGTACATAGCAGCAGGGTAGAAAGGCATGGCGGGTGGCGGTGGGAATGGCAGTGGATAGTTTTGCCTGGAAAAGTGAAGCCCTTCCAGGATGCTTTGTTTCATCTTGTCCACCTTAGCAGCTTGTTCTGCCTGCATTACAATGAGACATTACAGGGTGCATCACAGAACTCTCTGGCACTAATTATAGTATTAATCAGTGGACAAATAATGGCAAAAACTCACTGTACTATACTAGCATTCAGAATGCAGAAAATCACTACAGTGATTCACTTACACTTTATTTCTTTAAATTCAGATAACATAGCTACAGGGAATATCAGATACGACTGACGCTAGTTAGCCAAGATCAATTGCAGTACATGGAACTAACCATTCCAGATTCAATATTTCATAGTGCAAAAAAAGGTCTGTGTTCTTTAACATCTTGCTTAGGATAATTATCGGCATGCATCAAGTCGTAATGTGTGCAAGTATAGGAGAAGCAAGAGAAAACTGGAAATCTATACTCCAGTACTTACCTGGAGATCTGCTTACATACCTGACCATCACAGAGGTCAATTAGTGAGGCCTTCTCCCTGGTGCTTTTAATGAGTTTGGTCTGAAACAACTTTCCATCAAAGTACATCCAAGGACAGCAGTGCTCCCAGGGAATGGGTTGTCCACAGGCGTCATTAGCTAGAAGAGCCATGTCCACTCCGCTCATGAACAATGCAGACAGCTGAATCCCTCTGGGGTCCAGGTTATCGATCTGAAACAAAGTTTCTTTGGTGTAATCTGTGGCTTCTACATGTATATTACATTTACAACAACACCGAGCATTTTCATGAGACATTGCTGAACTAAGCTAAGAATTATATGACAAGGCTTTGTTCAAGAAAAGGTTTCAAAATGCTTATGAAGAGGAGTGTTGCCTCTTGGATAAAAGACAAACAATGGCAACTGTCCCATTTACCTACATTAAAACTCAAAGCAAAAATAAAAAATTAACATGAATGCAGAAAACCCCTTTGGGATGTAAAGTTTTAAAAACAAAATATTAGTGTATGCTTGCCAAATTCTGCGTGGTACTACAATGAAAATATTATGCATCTATTGCCAATTTATGTTTGATAAAGAACATCATTAAATAAAAATAGGGTCGGGAAGTCTTTAAGAAACAGCAAATAAAAGTAGCATTGAAAGATGTATAATTTGTTACAACTCTGAGTACATTTTTGTCCCCAGAATATGGAGCACTCCTTACCTTAAGTTCCTGAAGCTGATCTGGCTCATACAGCTTAGGTGACAGCGCCTGGGCAAGGAAGGCATCAAGCTCCTGGCGCCGGAGTATTCTGATGCCAGGCCACTGCACAATATACCTGCAAACAAGCACAGAAATGAAGAATGGAGGTAATGTTTTAACTGCAGCTCCGCAAATCCTAACGTAGAGCTGCGGGTGACCGAATCGTTAGAGGGTTCAAAAAGCTCCAACAGTAAGAACAACTTCCGTTATGAAGGATTCATAATACACACACACACACAGTTTAGTGTTGAACCACCAGTCCCCAGAAACCACCTCTGCAACATCTCTCTCTGTAGCCACAGGTACGCGACACTTACCGTAACACGCAGCACAGCACCATGAGGTGAGTGGGCACATTGGCAGGATTCAGCATGGCTGGTGTGTCTGATCTCATGCATGCCAGAAAAGCTCTCATCCTCCGGTTCTTGTCCTCCACAGCTTTCCCCAACCACAGCTGCTTTAGATTGGGACAGGTCCATTCCCTGAAGGCGAGAGCTTCCACCAGTTCTGGAGTCTGGGGGGACTTCCCCTTATAGGCTGCCCACTCTTTAATGATGACTGGGTAATCTGTATGGGAAATGCAATGTAGCCAATAAATGAGAAAACAGAGATGAAACAGGTCATATCTATAACATGCATGACCAGCCACAGGAGCTAATGAAGAATTTAGATCAACTGGTTTAAAGTGGGCTGCAATAAACGCACAGGGCTCAGTTCCCTAGCTGCCGCCACGATTTCTGTTTTACAGTCCAGTACTGAATTTCTGAGTACTATTTTATATTGATGCATGCACATTGTTATGGCCCGTACACAGTACGATAACATGTCCTATCCTATCGTTATAGTTAAAATCTGACAGTTTCTGGGCCCTGCTAACGACCATACGATGGACGATGTGCGTCCACGTATGGTAGTTGACGGCGAACTACCGTCTGTTCAAGCAGGCAGACCTGGTCGATTTCGAGTTAGCCCGTTTACTATAGGGACCCTCTTTATAGTAGTGGGGGGGTCTGCTGCATGTGCTGGATGCGTGATCCAGCACATGCAGAACGATCAAACAATGATCGTCTGATCGTTAGCTGATCGTTGCTGTCATACAGTGTGTACGCAGCATTAGTCTTGGTGGGTAATTCTGCTTCACTTCCAGAGCTGTGCAATTTCTGTGTGCAGATACCAGATAACACTGCTGAGTATTGCCTGGGTGTGTGAGCTGGGCTTACAAAGAAGAGAAGAGTGAAAGTGCACCTACAAACACCAATATTCAGTGTGGTGGGTTTTGATTTTGTATACACTACATTACTTTAGTTTGAGACCCTCAAAATCAGATCACTATATGCTACTCGTGAGGGGCCCATTAATCTACAGCCCTGTTTCCCGTTCTTCCAATCCGATCGTGGATCGGTGGCCATCGATCGACAATCTGTTGAAATATCATGGAAATTAACCATGTAAAAATCCCTGATTCCGACAATTTTCGTGTACTGATCAACGAATTGACATTTTTCAACATGTTGAATATCCCAGATTCCCCGACACAGCCGTTGGCAGAACCGGGAATTGATGCAATCAGTTTCACATTCTCCATTAGTCAACGACAGACATGATTAATGGTTTGAAAAATATTATCACAAAATCTACAAGGGAGATACATTATGTAATAATTGCCAAACGCATGCCAATAGCAGTAATTGCACGGGTATTCTTCCCTTTAACATGATGCAAGCTAGAAGGCTTATGTTAGGTAAACAAGAACGATTTCACTCATGATCAGACCAACTTCACAAGTTTCAGAGTGATTAAACAATCTTGATATCAAATTGTGCCGTACAATCTAGTTATTTACTGTTCCAAATCTAACGATTACATTGTGCAACAGTGAAAATGTTTCAGACATGAAATTAGTTACTTCTAATTGATTTCAGCATGCGAAGAACAAATATGACATTTAATACTCAGCTCTCGGTTTCTGAACTACAGCCCATATGATGATGATGTAGGAGTATTTTGTTAAATACTAGGGAATTTTGGCATCTAGAGTATAGGTTGGCAAACCTGAATGCAACAATGCCGAGTCACTGTAGGCCATGTTTTGTTTATTGTCCTCTTATACAGATGTGTCCACATATCTAGCCTCCTTGCGCATTATACAGCCCTTCTAGACGTGCCATGCTGTGGCGTGACTCAATAGCGCCAAATGTCGTTTGGGGCTACTTCTTCCATTAAAATGTGCCTTATTCTCACAGCGATGCGAATAGGACTCACAAGCAGCTTCTGCTGATTAAAATGATATGCCTATATTCTGTGTGCGACTGCGGGTGTACAGTGCCTTGCAAAAGTGTTCACATTCCTTTGCTTTTTACATTTTTAGTTACATTACAATCTGTAATTTTTATTTTATTTTTTATCTGAATTTTATGTGATGGATCTGCACAAAATAGTCTGATTTGGTGAAGTGAAATGAGAAAAATATATATAAAACAGAATCTTTATAAATAAAACTCTGAAAATTGGCATGTGCATATGTAATCACCCCCTTTAATATGAAGCCCCTCAAAAGTTCGGGTGCAACCAATTACCTTCAGAAGTCACAATTAGTGAAATGAAGTCCACCTGTGTGAAATCTAAGTGTCACATGATCTGTCAGTATAAACACACCTTTTCTGAAAGGCCCCAGAGGCTGCAACACCACTAAGCAAGAGGCATCACACCATGAAGACCAAGAAGCTCCTCAAACAAGTCAGGGACAAAGTTATTGAGAAGTACAATTCTGGGTCGGGTTATAAAAGAAAATCCAAATCTTTGATGATCACCCGGAGCACCATCAATTCCATCATCAAATGTAAAGAACATGGTACCACAACAAACCTGCAAAGAGAGGGCCGCCATCAAAAACTCACAGACCAGGCAAGGAGGGCATTAATCAGAGAGGCAGCATAGAGACCAAAGGCAACCCTGAAGGAGCTGCAGAGTTCCACAGCAGAGACTGGTGTATCTGTGCATGTGACCACAATAAGCCGTACACTCCATAGAGCTGGGCTTT
This sequence comes from Taudactylus pleione, assembly GCA_031769625.1. NCBI lineage: Eukaryota > Metazoa > Chordata > Amphibia > Anura > Myobatrachidae > Taudactylus > Taudactylus pleione. Next base: position 11,605,946 of record JAUIMM010000127.1, read on the forward strand.
AAGGAAGAGTGGCCAGAAAAAAAGCCATTACTTAGTGATAAAAATAAGACAACACTATTTGAGTTTGCCAAAAGGCATGTGGGCGACTCCCCAAATGTATGGAGGAAGGTGCTCTGGTCAGAGGAGACTAAAATTTAACTTTTCGGCCACCAAGGAAAATGCTATGTCTGGCACAAAACCAGCACATCCCATCACCCCAAGAACACCATCCCCACAGTGAAACATGGTGGTGGCAGCATCACGCTGTGGGGATGTTTTTCAGCAGCAGGGACTGGGAAACTGTTTCGAGTCGAGGGAAAGATGGATGGTGCTAAATACAGGGATATTCTTGAGCAAAACCTGTTCCAATCTGCCTGTGATTTGAGACTGGGACGGAAGTTCATCTTCCAGCAGGACAATGACCCGAAGGATACTGCTAAAGCAACAATCCAGTGGTTTAAGGGGAAACATTTAAATGTGTTGGAATGGCATAGTTAAAGCCCAGATCTCAATCCAATTGAGAATCTGTGGTCAGACTTGAAGATTGCTGTTCACAAGCGGAAACCATCCAACATGAAGGGCGGGAGCAGTTTTGCCGTGAGGAATGGGCAAAAATCCCAGGGGCAAGTTGTGGCAAGCTCAGAGATTTATCCAAAGCGACTTGCAGCTGTAATTGCTGCAAAAGGTGGCTCGACAAAGTACTGACTTTAGGGGGATGAATAGTTATACACGCTGAAGTTTTCTGTTATGTTGTCCTAAATGTTGTTTGATTCACAATATAAAAAAAAAAAAAAGACAACTTCACAGTTGTAGGCATGTTCTGTGAATGAAATGATGCACACCTTCACACAATCCATTTTAATTCCAGGTTGTGAGGCAACAAAACATGAAAAATGCAAAGGGGAGTGAATACTTTTACAAGGCACTGTATATGCGTATATGTGTAATGCTACGTTACAGTGTCACAGCGGCTGACACACCACTAATGTAGCGTTTCGCATGCAGATACACTCACAGTTACAGACCGAATATAGGCATGCCACATATCATTTTAACCACTTGCCTGGCACAGTCGTATCAGTTACGACCATACCAGACTGGGTATGACTTTACATGCTATTGTCGTATCTGATACGACCAGTCAAAATGCTCACAGTGCGGCTGCGGGAAGCTGATCTTCCCGCAGCCGCCTATGTGAGAGGGACCTGCAGGTCCCTCGGCATCACTTGATACTTCCCCCTGTGTGCCCCGATCACTGTGGCCAGCAATGATCGGGCAGCGGGTGTGACCCCCCTCCCTGCACGGCTGCCCTGCTGTGTCCCCGGCCTGGGCAGCCAGCGGGAACGCCACCTCATTGTTCTCTGCATGGCTTTGACTAATAGAAGCAGCAGCGGTGGCTTGTTAGCCGCTGCTGCTGCTCTGTTTTCGGGAAACCGGCGGCTCTCCCATCCCTTCCATCACCGGCTGGCTGCCGGTGACATAATAACTATAGGAGCCGCAGGTGCGGCTCCTGTCAGCCGCGGCTGCCGCTCTTTTCTCGGAGAGCCGGCGGCTCTCCTACAACTTCCATCACCGGCGCTGGCTGCCGGTGACATCAGAGCTACAGAAGCAGCAGCTGCGACTCCAGACAGCCGCGGCTGCTGCTCTGCCCCCGGGGAGCCGGCAGCTCATTCACCTGTAATAGAACGACAGAAGCAGCAGCCGCATCAGCGGCTACTACTCTGTCCCCAAACCGCAGCAGCACACTCACTCCCGGCAGCAGCCCACTCACTCCTCCCCCGGCCAGTTACCTAGTTCCCTGTCCCCGGCCCCTCCTTCTAGCTGCAACTCCGCCCCAGTCCCAATCAAATACAAATGTGTGATATATACACAGGTGTATATATGTATATATACACACACGTGTAATATATTCACATGTAATATATACACATGAATATATAAAATGTATATAGATTGTGTGTGCAACCCCCCAACCGATGTTAAGGAAACATCGGCAGATGGGCTCACACAATCAATTGTTTCTATCGATGGTTGAACCCATCGGCCATCAGTGGTACAGCTGTCAATGGCCATCACTTCAGTATACCATAAAAATTTTTATTTTTATGGTACATGGTGTTTAAAAAACAAAAACTGCGCTGGAATCGTTTTAAAAAGATGTTCTTGACCTAATTCAATCATAAAAAAATCCGACAATTTTGGAGCGGTTTTTGGGGAAAAAATTTGTCAGTTAAGTGGTTAATGCTACGTTACAGTGTCACAGCCTGAGACACTGTATCGTAGCATTTCACATGCAGATACACCCATAGTTGCATACAGAATATAGGCATGCTGCATATCATTTTAATGCTACGTTACAGTTTCACAGCCTGAGACACTGTATCGTAGCATTTCACATGCAGATACACCCATAGTTGCATACAGAAAATAGGCATGCTGCATATCATTTTAATGCTACGTTACAGTGTCACAGCCTGAGACACTATCGTAGCATTTCACATGCAGATACACCCATAGTTGCATACAGAATATAGGCATGCTGCATATAATCTCAATCAGCAGAAGCTGCTTCTGCATCCTATTCACATCACTGTGCGAATAAGACACATTTGAAGGGAAAAAGTCGCATGAAAAGATGCTCGGTGCTACCAGATCACGCGGCGCTCATGCGCTGTGTAACGCGACTTGTAGCGCACAGAGGATAGATGTTTGTGGACACATCTGTAGCTTGCATCAAGTGAAGGTTTTGATTGATGTCCCTTTTATTTGTTTTGTGGTGATAATTTACATTAAAAGCCAGAATGCCATGTAAATGTGTTAACAATGATGCCATTTTTTGCTGTGTGGTGATGTGACCTTTTCCCACCCAGAAACGCCAAGGTGATGTGACCTTTTCCCACCCAGAAACGCCAACTTACTCCACTTGTGTAGACAGCCTATCATCATTATTATTTTGGAGACAAGGTAGGGGAGCAGGACAAACCCTGGGCAGCTTATATTTGCTGTAATACATGTTCTGTGAAACTAGGTGGATGGTTGAATAAAAAAGGACGTTTAATGATTAGGCTGCAACAGGTCACTCAAAATCCACTTTCCTGACTGTCATCTAGAGTTCTCCCCTGACCACTGCAGTGCAGAGAGTGACGAGTACGGTGAGTGATTCCACCAAGACATGTCATCAATGGCAGAAAGACATCAGGGTAGGCGGATCTCTTCTATGCTTGTTGAATACTGCTGGACAGTGACAAGAGACGCCCCAGAAGAGGAGAATAAGCGACAAAGAGAAAGCGCTCTCATGAATAGGCCACTAAGTGAAATAGTACTTTCGCTGCCGTTTGTCGTTTCGTTTTGTGTTCTTATTTGCGATGGAATTAATTGAAACAACTGTTTGATATTTTCTTGATAGAACATAAATGTTTTTTTTAATTGCTTTTCATTATGACTATTAATAAAGTACATATAGCACAAGTAGTGTAGCTCCAAAACCAAGGCTAATAAAACATTCTGATATCATATTCATTTTCTTGACTTCAAATTAGTAAAGTACGACTATTTTTAGGAAGGAAACAAATGAAAAGTATTTTTTTGTTGCACAGTGTTATCCATCCTAAAATCGCCATAAAAGGTGACTTTTTAAATGAACCACCAGCAGACACGTTGAACAGATGATCACAAATTCATACACAATATGCATCATATCGGCTCATCGTTTCGGACAAATGCTGTGCAGCGGGTCACATCCAATCCAAATGGTTTTGGAACGATAATCGGCCCCAGGTGCACTCTGGTATTATTGGACCGAGCTACTAAGAAACGACTGATCAGCCCAATTATTTCATAGGGCAGAGGTTCCTAATCTCTGCCATTAAAGTCCACGTTTTAAGGCTATCCATGGTTGTACACCGGTGACTTAATACCTCAGTCAATTTGATTTAACCATCTGGACTCAAACATGGATATCCTTAAAACCTGTAACAGCAGAGTTTGGGAACCTCTGGCATAGCGTGTACCTAGCTTTAAATGTTATAGAGACAGGAAAAGCAGCCAGAAACTTCAATGTTACATTTTTATTTCAGCTCATTTAGGTTTAAACACAACTACTTAATGAAGTGAATTGCAGATTACATCAATTCGCTGCAAGACCATGTTATTTGTGAGAAGTTGATTATCTTTATTTACTGATATAGTCCATGCTCATAACTTAGTGAATGACCTATTGTGGATGACTTACGTTCAGGGATCATCCTATTCTTCCTAAAAGCCAGACGCTCAGTTTTCTTCCTGCTTTCAGCCAGACTGAACAGGACTCCATAGACATACTGGCGCACTGATCTGAAGAGGATGGCGGCGGGGGGAAGGTCCTTATTCGTTTCATCTTCAATAGTAACTGGAATTTTTATTTCTCCCTTTTTACAAAAAATAAAGAAGTTTATATGAATAGAGAGAATGAAAACAATTTATAACACTCTATACAGTAAAAATGTAGGTGGCAGGTCAACACCGACTTTACTTAAGTGCTCAGGAAGATCTGTGTGTGGGGGGGAAAGGGGTCTTTCACATGCACAACACTTATGGCCAGATACAGAAGTGCACGCAAATCGCGCCATGACTGCGATTCTGTAGCAGTGTTGCTGCAGAAATATGCTGATGTGCTAGCTGATATCTTGTACACAGATGTCCACCTTCGGCGTCTCACATCCACCGCTTCCGTGCAAAAGACGAAACATCGGTCGCACATCGGACATCTGAGGGGCCCTAATGATGTCTCAGACGCAGAGTCCTCTGCAGCTGCGTACGAATTTGCAGAGGCTCACTAGGACACGTTATGGAGCCACCCCCCGTTACCTCCCCCCAAATGCTGACTACCTGTCACTCCCTTTGCAAAACAATCCTTGTTGAGAACGCTCTCTCAAACCCATCGCTGCGCATGCACAGTAGCCAAAAATCGATCCACTGCGCCTGACAATGCAGTGAATCAGGTCCTTAGTAACTAAGCTTGTAAAATGACTACATTGGCTGAAGACAAAGGACAATACCTTGTGGCAAATTAGAGCAACATACAATGTAAAAGATCCTTAACAACGGTTTTGTTTTCTCTGATACAGCAGTAAAATCATATCCCAAATAGATGGAGTTTTTTTCCTCAAGTTGCCTCAACAAATTTACATTGTTTAAAACACGTTAAGTTCTAGTAGTCACCGACATATGAATAAAAAATACTTTGTGACTGGTTGCTTCGGCAAACTGCAGTGCGTCCCAGAAGCCTCCCCAGAAACTACACTTCCCACGAAGTTATGTGAAGACAGAAATCCTCACTGCATATGAGGTCCTGTGTCAATCAATGGGCGACTATTATTGCCGAGGGCATTTAATGATACACTGATCGACTGAATGGAACCTAATTGCATATATGCACTCGAACAAAACAGGGTATAGATAAAGAGTTAAGCCAAAGGTAATGTTTATAAATGATCATAGGCTTTATTACGAGACGACAGGAAATATTTTCTGGACCGTACATCTACTTTAATTTAGGGTACAAGTCCTAATATATTCAACTATAAGGACAGCTTTCATAGTGGGCAATTTAAATCTAGAGCCACTTGAATTAGGCAGGAATACCAGCAGTAAAGACTGACATTAAAAAACAGGATTTTGGTACTTACCAGTGAATCTGTTTCTCCGATTCCATAGGGGACACTGGAGTTACAACACTGGGGTATAGACGTGGGTCGAAAAGAGCCTGGCACTTTAAAAATTTCTAAAGATGTGACTGGCTCCTCCCCCTCTTTACCCCATCAGCCCCAGTTAAAAAACTGAGCCCGAGAGGAGACGGAGGAAACACATAAAAGGAGAAGGAAAGCTAATAAGGAAATGAGCACAGCTGCGAGCCAATCACACTGCGCGGTATACAGCAGTCACACCATAAATTCCACCACACTTCAGCAATGAGTGCAGAAGAAAACAACCACAACAGGTAACTTAACACAACAGGAAACAGTGCCGGGAGATCATCCAGTGTCCCCTGTGGAATCGGAGAAACAGATTTACCGGTAAAGTACCAAAATCCTGTTTTCTCCTTCATCCACTAGAGGACACTGGAGTTACAACACTGGGGACATCCCAAAGCCCCCATCGTGGGAGAGAGAGTGCTGTGACACTTGTAACACTCTAAGGCCAAAACTAGCATCTGAGGCTGCAAAGGTATCAAACCTGTAAAGCCTTATAAAAGGTATGAGGAGAGGTCCAAATAGCCATCCTACAAAGTTGAGAAACAGAGGCCCCCCTGCGCGCCGCCCAAGAAGTACCCACTGAGCGCATAGAAATGTAAACGGGTGGGGGCAAAGAATTCGACAAATAAGCCTGACTAATAGTCGGGCAGATTGATCTTGCTGAAGTCTGGCTAGACGCCGGCCAACCCCGCTTGGCCACATCACAAAGGATAAAAAGAGCATCCGTTTTACAGATCCCCTCAGTGCGAGATACATAAATTCGTAGGATACGCACTACATCCAGAGGGTCCGAGGCTCCTGACTAATCCATCAGTGTTGGAACCACAATAGGATGATTTATGTGGAAAGCAGACACCACCTTAGGCAAGGAGGACGGGCAGGTACGCAGTACCGCTCGGTCCTCATGAAAAACCAAGTAAGGAGACCTGGAAGAAAGGACGCCCAATTCAGAAACTCTCCTAGCAGAAGCAAGCACCAGCAACAAGATCAGTTTCCAGGTAAGGTATTTCAAGTAAATTTCAGGCAAAGGTTCAAAAGAGCATGGACTGAAGAAAACAAAGAACAAGGTAAAGATCCCATGGGGATGTAGGCAGAACAAAGGGAGGTTGTACACAAAGAACTCCTTGGAAAAAAGTCTGAGCCTTGGGAAGCAGGGCCAGCCGACGCTGAAAGAAAACAGATAATGCTGAAACCAGCACCTTAAGGGAACCAAACCGCATCCATGCCTCTTTTTAGAAAAAGAAGGCAATGTAAATGGAAAGAAGTAGAGAAACCATGCAGCTCACACCAGGACACATACGATTTCCAAATTCTATGCTAATGTGCCGAGTTGACCGGCTTACGAGCCCGAAGCATGGTCTGAATCACCTTCCTTGGAATTCCCTGACTTCGTTTGACGGCGTAGCTGGTGAAACCGCCATTTTAAGAAGACTACGTAAATCGGGGTTGAACGAACGGGCCCTGCTGCAGAAGGTCTGATCAAAGCGGAAAAAGCTTCCTCCGCCAGGTGGAAGAGAAGATCAGAGCACCAAGTTCGGCGAGGCCAACCCGGAGCCACCAGAATGGCTGTCACTGATTCGCGCTTGTGGAATTAGAGGGAAAGGAGGAAACCGATACACCAGATCGTATGGCCAGGGTAGAGAGAGAACATCCACTCCTACCATCTTGGGATCCCTCGTCCTGGAGCAATACAGAGGTAATTGGTGATTGTTCCAGGATGTAGAGACCTTTCTCCCAGATGAAGATCCTGCCAACTGAGGTAGTCTGCTTCCCAGTTGTCTACTCCTGGAATGAAGATTGCTGAGATGGCCGGGACGTTTCTTTCTGCCTCCTTGGCGATTGATGTACTGTATGCCACGGCTGTGGAGTTGTCTGACTGTATACGAACCGGTAACAGAGGAGCTGCTGCAATGAGAACATAATAGACAGCTCGCAGTTCCAGGACATTGATTGTCAAGAAAGACTCCTGGCGTGTCCAGTGTCCCTGGAACCAGTTGCTCAAGGTCACTGTCCCCCAACCGCGGAGACTGGTGTCAGTGGTCAGCAAAACCCAGCTCCAAATGCTGAATCGACGTCCTGCCATTAGGTGATCCGTCTGGAGCCTACAAAGTAGGGGAATCCGAGTTTGCGGAGACAAGGTTAGCAGGTGATGCATCTGCAGATGAGATCAGGACCATTGGGACAAAAGATCCAACTGGAACATCCTGGTGTGAAACCTGCCAAACTGGATGGCCTCGAATCACGCCACCATCTTCCCTAGGAGTCTGATGCAAAAGTGGACAGAAACACGTTTGGGTTTGGGGACTAGATGTACTAAGTCCTGGATAGCCTGTGCCTTGTCCGGAGGAACGAAAATTCACAGCAACACAGTGTCAAGAATCATCCCCAGAAACTGAAGCTGCTGAGAAGGTGATCAACTGGGATTTCTGGAAATTGATGATCCAGCCATGTTGTCCAGTAGATTTTTCCTCGACGATGCTTTGATGAGAAGGTCGTCCAAGTATGGGACAATGTTGACTACCTGTGTGCGAAGATTGGCAATCACCGCCATTACCTTGGTGAAAACCCTGGGAGCAGACAATAGGCCAAACGGGCAGGGCCTGAAACTGGTAATGGGAAACCAGAATCGCAAAGCGAAGAAATGCTTGATGCGGTTTCCAAATGGGGATGTGAAGATATGCATCCTTATGTCTAATGAGACCAGATATTCTGCCTCTTCCAATCCTGCAATCACTGACTGGAGGGATTCAATCTTGAATCTGTGATAATACAGATAAAGGTTTAAGGATTTTAGGTTCAAGATGGGTTGGACCGAAAAATCTGGTTTGGGGACTATGAAAAGATTTGAGTAGAAACCCTGGTTCCTTTGGGGAGTCGGAAATGAAACCAGGAGGCCAAAAGTCTGTCGATTGCCTACTGAAGGACCAAACGTTTCTGTGGATCGACAGGAAGATCTGTGGTAAAAAACTAAACTAGAGGAGGAAAGGCAAAGTCGATCTTGTAGCCTTAACCGACCAAACTGCAAACCCAGGAGTCCGAAGACGTCTTGGCCCAGACCTCCGCAAACCCCAGAAGACTAGCACCGACCTTGGAGTCCCCCAGGTGGGACAGGAGCCAGTCATGCGACAGGCTTGTTGGTAGGCTTGGGCCCAGGACGACGAGAGCTGCCAGCTTGGTATTTTCTAGTCTAGCACGACCTCCTCTGGTAGCGGATGAAGCACCCCTGGGTCTGTCCTGGAATTTTGCTTTTACCGCCTGTGGCTAGAGAAATCCATTTGTCTAGCTCGGGACCGAATAGAATATCACCTGTAAATTGAAGCACTTCAAACGCACTCTTGGATTCCGCATCCGCCGGCCAGGAAGGCAGCCATAGGGTTCGACGAGCATCAACAGCAGAGGCCGAAATCGTAGAGCCTACCTGGCCTATATCACTCCAAGCTTCTCCCAGGTATACCGCTGATTTCTTGATATGTTCCGCTAGGGTGATAAGCTTTAATCTAGGAGCATTAGATCGTAGACCCTCCGCTAGTTGCTCAGCCCACTTTTCTACCGCCTTGTTGATCCAAGAGCCAACAAGGGCCAATCTAAGTAGAGCCCCTGCAGCCACGTAAATGGTCTTGAGAGTGACTTCTATTTTGCGATCTGATCCGTCCTTCAAGGTTGTAGCGTCTGGTACCAGAAGGGTAGTTTTCTTAAAAAGGCGAGAGAGGAAAAGAATACAGAAAACGCAGTGGAGGTTGAAACTTTCGATCTGGATGTTTCCAGGCAGCAGCCATCTGTTCGTCCTTATTCAGGGAAACTGGAAAGGTAACAGTGGATTTAGGTTTCTTATCGAACAGGTCTGCATCTACTGATTCCTGAACATCTGTATCAGACACCTGAAGTACCTCACGAACTGCGAGGATCAAAGCCTCCACTCCTTGCGACGGTGATTCTGGTTCGTGAGAGAAGACTTCCATATCAGAGTCCTCCAGTGTCTCGCCTTCCTCCTCTTCCTGTAAATAATCATTTCCATTAGATTCTTCCTCAGATTGGAGAATCGCCAGCAAAGTTTGTTTTCTGGGCTGCCGGCTGACACAGACATTCGATGGTCTGGAAGAATAACATCATATATGTATTAAACTGTCTACCGAACAGGAGAAACCCTGTGCCCATTCATTGGTTGCAAAAGGGTGTTGGGAAGTACTGGGACCTAACCGAGCAGCTTCCCTTTCCCTACTGGAGGTGGTTAACTCAGAAGTTAAATCCGCCATAACACCAGTAAAAGACTGCATCCAGGATGGAAGCATATTCACACCCTGCGGAGCAATAGATTGTTCTGCATCACAGACATCACATAGGGTATTTCCCTCTGAACGTATGAATTATTTCTTGCATTTAGAGCAAGCAAATATTTTTTTTGTGATGTCTTCTCTGCTGCTCTAGCTTTCATATTTGCATACAGCCAGCCACACACACTGCACACCCACCAGCCTGAAGCACAGGACAGAATGGAAGGGAGACAGGTATAGAAGGAGAGGAGCGGGCCACAGACAAGCTCCCACCTTATGGGTGCTTACAAACCCCTAATTTTGGACTGGCTCCCCAGCGAACACGGCAACACAGCAGAGCCTGCAGCACCAGTGTCCCAGCTATGTAAAATGGCGCTGTACTGTGCAGAGCATGCCAACTAAGAGGGAGAAGGCGGCGTTTGTATAATGTCCACTCGCCTAAGCTCAGCCCCCTCTGACGCAGGTTCCCGGCCAGAATGCATGAGGACTATACCGTGCTATACTTCTCCCCACCAGCATCCAACACCGTCCTGGACCGTCGGGAGAAGCAGGGAGATACGCGACCCAGCCGCAGGATTACCGCGGTGTACAAGGGCCGCCTGCTCTCCTCACATTGTATCAAGAGGAGAGCTGTTGCTACCTATCAGTGCAGGCACCAGGTGACGCACTGAGAGCCCAGACTTAACACTGCTCCTGCTAATCAGAAGTGTGTATACTCACATGCTCTGCTGCAGCAGGGGCGCTGGGCTAAAAAGGAGTGAGGACCGGCACACGCTCAAGCTTTTGCTGTGGCGGGTCTCACTGAGACTGAGGTCTCACTTGTCTCATCAGGGCACCGGACACCAGCAGCAATAGCCATGGCGGTGCCCTCTCCAGCGGCTCCCACGTTGCAGACAGGCTGTCGCAAAAAGCAGCCTGCCAGTCCTCATCAAAACATGGGATTAAAAAAATAAAATAAAAATAAAATAATATCCAATAGAGCTGGAGACACCCCTCAGTGCTCCTGCTTGTGTCGGGCACATTTTTAAAACTGAGGTTAATGGGGTATAGAGGGGGAGGAGCCAGTCACATCTTTAGAAATGTTTTAAGTGCCAGGCTCTTCTCGACCCACGTCTATACCCCAGTGTTGCAACTCCAGTGTCCCCTAGCGGATGAAGGAGAGATAAAGATAATAAAAATATATAAATAAATAAATATATAACAGGATTTTGGTACTTACCGATAAATCCTTTTCTCCGATTCCACAGGGGACACTGGAGTTCAAGACAGTGGGGTATAGACGGTGGTAGAGCAGAGCCTAGCACTTTAAATAATTTAAAAGTGTGACTGGCTCCTCCCCCTCTATGCCCCATCAGCCCCAGTTTAAGAACTGAGCCCGAGAGGAGACGGAGGACAAAAGAAAAGAAAACGAGGAGAAGGAGAAGACCACAGAACGGAACAAGACCGACTGAATGAGAACAGTGGAACCCATAACAGGGAACCATGCAGTCACACAACCATAGAATGAACCCAACAAAACGTCAGGTACGCAGCGCTGGGCGGGCGTCCAGTGTCCCCTGTGGAATCGGAGAAAGGGATTTATCGGTAAGTACCAAAATCCTGTTTTCTCCTTCATCCACTAGGGGACACTGGAGTTCAAGACAGTGGGGACGTCCCAAAGCCAACCTCCTGGGTGGAAAGCGCGGAGAACTTGCTGACCCCTCGGCCAAACCGAAATAGGGACTGCCAAGAACAATAGGCCCAGCAGAGGCAGAGGATCAAGTGTCGTAGAGCACAGTAGACAAACACTACTCCTCAGGAGACAGTCACAGAAGAACTTCCACAACGTACGCACAGCGGAAGCCAAAATGAACAGAACGGCTGGCGAGAAAACAATCACAGTTGAGAAGCGGCTGAAAATAGACCAAACCAGACAGCTGGTAGCAGAGAGCACCAACAAGAATCCATAGGCGAAGGGCAGAAAACGAGAAGAACTCGTGAATCGTACTAGAGTCTGCACAGGAAACTGCAACAGCTGCAGACAGCAGAATCCCAGCACCGCTGGTCATAATCATATAGATAGAAGTATGACAATACCAATCAACAGATACAAAGTTGATCCTGTCCACAGACTCCCAATAAAGAGTATGCTGGGAGGTCAAAGACAAGACCGCACAATCGCTTGGAACGATCCTTGAGGTCCCACTACAACAAAGTTGTGAACCAGCGGAAAGGTTATACCATAGAAGTCTCCAACGTGTGGAGATCCCACGGGACATGAGGCAGAGGCGAATACGAGAGGATGGAGACTACAATTCCTTTCAGAGAGTCCGACAGCAGTATAACCCATACTGAAAACAGGGATAAAAAGACAACTTCCAACCTGATGGAAGTGCGTAGTCAGTACCAACTGCCGGCGCGAACATAGTGTGAAAACAACCAGGAACTTAGCAGTAAAGGAGCATGAATGTAACCCCACCCAGGGAGAGCTACCAATATAGGGAAGCATCCCACACAGCAAGGCCAGGGCAGCAGGACAACCATGCAAGTACCCGTCAGGTACCTATTAGTGTGATAAAATATCAACAGATACTGAACAGGAAAACCCAACCAGGCCCCCTACGTGGAACATAGTGACTGTCACACTTATGTAAAGATGTGCACTAGCCCAGAGATGCGCTTTGGTCCATAACCCCAACAGATTCTAGTAGAATAGTGTCGCTAATCTCAATGTACAAACTATGCACCCACACACCAGGGAAACTCGAAAGTGTAGAGCCAACTGATTAAAAGAGCAGAGGGCTGCTAGGACAGCCGCTAGGCTCCGTAAGGGAGATTAACGTTATGTATGTCAGGTTGCATGAAATAGGAGCATCTTCCTAGGCATTAGTGAGGTAAGCTCTTACCTGTGAGCGACCAGAAGCACTCTGGACTCTATGTAGAATGTCACTGACCTTTTATCACACAGCAACCGGCCATGTTAGGTATAAAGAGTAGCTTCAGTGGGCTAAGACCAATGCTCCACAGCACGGACCTTAGTCTGGAGAAGTGCAGTAGAAATTACTGTGGAAACTAATAAAATGTTAGTGGAGACAAGGTGGTCGTATAACAGGACTCTAAATTGAGCTTGTTCTGTGGGTGGCCCAAGGCCTCATGGTATGAATTGTACCTAAGGGCCCTTTTGAGAATCATTTTATTGAGATATGCAACAAAAATATGGAGTACCGGAATAGATACTGAGAAGGGTACCTGTTCGGAAATATTAATACAAGTGCACCACTGTAGTTGTAATGAGAATAGATCCCCCGAATGGGGCGCGCCCCAGGACATGTATAGGGACCATACTGGAAGCAATGCCCAGGGAATTGTGACTATCACTATGTAAGCTGCAGAACATGACTCTAGTTTATAGAACCACCATATAATAGGAATGGATATAGCCTACAGCTTATGGTAAACCCAGACAGCTACGCATCCGTGGAATAATAGGTAAACCTAATGAATGTGGAAGTATAAACATTATATATTCATACACACACACACAACCCAATTTCTAGGGAGAGATAGTGTAAAGCGGAGTCATTGTACCAACTACCGCATCAGGAGCGTCCAGCCTCCAATCGTAGCATCTTTAATTATGCTAGTATGTTATGGTAAGGATAAGACGCGATATCCACATATGCATACGTGTACCTACATACAAGTTTAGTAGGCGACGATAATATTTAAAATAGAACCTGAGCATAATTAGCGCCATGGAAGGACAAATTCACTCCAGCATGTATATATTCTAAAGCAGGGCTGGTATAAAATACAACATATACTAATATATATATATATATATATATATATATATATATATACTAATATATATATATATATAAACACACACACACACATATATATATATATATATATATATACCGTGGCTTACCTCCACACCGGGAAGCTGCTCATGTGGCCGTCATTCTGTTATGGCGTAGAGGCAAGATGTGTTAGCAGCGTGCTGTCCCAGACTGGTGTCGTTCCTGGGACTTCTGTTACTGGTGTACTCGCCTTATATATTATGAGCGTGCGTGCTTCAGGTGAGCTATTTTAGCTCCAGATTAACCCGTTTTTCGAAGAGGGAATCAAAAAGACGATCTCAGTTTAGGCAGAGTAGCTAGTACACCATGGAGTAACCTTCACAGGCTATGATATCAGGCCATTAGATTAAGCTAGGCACCCTTTGTTATAAGGCCAAGGGGAAGCCTGACAGTGGGTAATACCCTGCGCTGCAATGGCGGCACTGTGTCCCGTCAGCCCAGCGCCTCTAGCCGGGAATGTGCACCGGCTGAGTAACTGGCCCCTCTCAGAACCGCATAACGCGGTGTTATAGTGCAAACAGGGGTTTAGGCTAGTTCCCATTCTGCTAACAACTAGCTATGCACAGTAGCTAGCACTATACAGAACTGGAAGGTTTTAAAACCAGCCTATAATGTAGTATATGTGCTGGCACCTATATAAGCCTACAGCACCTGGTATTCCCAGGTGGTCTCCCATCGAAGTACTAACCAGGCCTGACCCTGCTTAGCTTCCAAAATCAGACGAGATAGAGCGTGTTCAGGGTTATGAGGCATAAGCCTGGGGATGGGACGCAATAATGTGCTAACCCTGGTTATGGGTAAGCTATAACCATAAGTTTTGGCCCCAGCAACCAGAACAATGACTAGTACAAGTACTATACATACTATATATCTTTAATTAGGTTAAGCCAGGTGCCCTTTGTTATAGAACCAAGGGGAAGCCATGACAGGGGGTAACACCCCTTGCTTGCAAACTCCACACAGCTAGGATCACGGTGGGAAGAGAACCCACGACCTCACTGCTGCGAGGCAGCAACGCTAACCACTACACTGTCTGGCAAAATGGCGGGACCGTGTCCCGTCAGCACAGCGTATTTAGCTGGGAATACTCCTGTCATACAGTGACGGACATCCCTTATTATTTACTGAAGCACTCCCAAAAAGGGAGGGGTCTCGTAGGAGACCAGTGCTAAAGCACTCCCTGCTGCAGGTAGTGCACTGAGCTATACTGCTTGTGTGCAGGTAGATACTGCTGCCCATAATAGGGAAGCAGGGGCGCTGTTGTAGTCGCTGGACTGTATGCATTCCTGAATTACCACGCTGTGTGAGCCACTGATATACTCCAGTCAACACAGCGCTACTTGCGCCCGCAGTAGAACCGCATAAAAGCGGAGTAGTTGAAGGTCCAGCCGGTGCCGATAACACGGGAGGAGCGATCATGGCTCCTACACAAGTGAGGGGGGCTTAATCATCATTTGGAGGAGCGGGCATGTAAAGTTGCTCAGCACAGCCAGGAGCTGCGTAACGCAGCGTCTCCTCCTGTTAATAGATGAGAGCTGCTAATCGCTAAGGCAGTGCTGCATTATGCCTAGCCCGCATACTGAAATGGAGGGCACAGGTCTGTAGCGCGTGGAGTGCGCGCCACCGGAAAGCCTCCTCCCTGTACAAGCACTGCAACAGCACCCGCACTTCCCTGCAAGTGACAACGCAGCATACAGGGCGGGAGGGTGCGCGGTGCAACGGAGACCTCACCGCTGTCAGCCTACTAACAGCCATGCTGGGGAAGGGGCAGGAGACCCGGACTCTGCCGATTTCAGCTATGGCGGGTCCTGTCTTCCAGCCTCTCTCCTGAGTAGGGTTTAGTCAGCGCTTGCCCACCTGTGTTGGAACTGACTGCTGGCATTGCTCAGGCAGGATGTTCCAGAGCGTTGTACAGGGAAGCGGCATTATTACAGTGAGCTGCTTACTAACCTCAGGGATGCTGCTGCAGTGCAGACTACATGAGGGGGGATCCCGTACAAAGGCGCAGCTGTGCTCATTAGCTCTAACCGCAGAGCGGCACGCGCTTTCCTTGAGCCCAGCGTTTTGGCCTTGGCCGGGTCGCCGCTAATCCCCGCCCCCAACGCCACATTAATGGCGGTAAATCAACCCCATCCCGCTAACGGGTACTCTGCACTACTAGCGCTATGTTATCTTCCAGCCTCTCTCTCTAGGCAGGCATAGCGCTGTGAGAGCCAGCGTCGGTGCTTCTTCAAATAAGCACCTGCACAGCAACCAACCGCTAAGAGCGCTGTACCGCGCTCTACAGCGGCTAATGAGCATAAGCCAGCGCCGATGCTTTCATACAAGCACCAGCGCGGCAACTTAGAGCCGCGTTGAGCGGCTCCTTAAGCCCCGCCCCCGTTATGCAGGGCTATAGCTGCAGACTCCCGTTATGGTAGCAGTGGGATGCAGCAGTCTCCCTCCTTGCATATAGGAGTGAGGAGCAGGCGTCTTCAATGACAGCTGCGGCTAGCACCGCGCTGTCACCAACGTAGAGGGGAATCTTGCTTTATCCATCCCCTCATTTAAATAGGAGAGGGGGAACAGTGGCTAGGCTAAGCCAGCAACTCCGACACTGCCTGTTTACTGGCAGGGAGAAGGAGGCTGTGTAACAGCCGCGCAGCGCGCGCTGTCCTGAGCCCAGCATTTTCGCCCACCAAGTGGTGGGATATACTTACGGGCTGTTGCGGCCGGGATGCTGGGCTGAGGGGGTGGCGAGGAACCTGGACACATGCCGGTGTCAGCAGTGGCGGGTCCTCGCAGGGTCCAATGACTCCATCTGCTGGTGCCCCCTCGTCAGGGTCACCGGACACAGGCTGCAGTAGCCGTGTGGTGCCCTCCCGGCGGCTCCCCCGTAGCAGGCAGACTGTCACAGCAAGCAGCCTGCCTGTCCTCAATGCTTGTTTAAATAAAAAATATGAAAAAGGCTGGAGACAGCCAGATGTGCGACCGGCTCTCTCGGGCACATTCTAAAAACTGGGGCTGATGGGGCATAGACGGGGAGGAGCCAGTCACACTTTTAAATTATTTAAAGTGCCAGGCTCTGCTCTACCACCGTCTATACCCCACTGTCTTGAACTCCAGTGTCCCCTAGTGGATGAAGGAGAAATATATATATGTAATATAAATATATATATATATATTTATATTACATTGATGAATTTTGAAGGAGGACAAGATTGACTTCCTCTCGACGGGCATGAAGTGGCTCCAGTACTTTCATGAGAACACACTTTGCAGAAACCAGTATCTCCAGTAATTTCCCCTCACACCTAGAAATGGTGTGCAGGAAAATGTGTCAAAATGGTCTACTGTAATTGACCATAATGTGCGCACAGCTGGACATCTCCCCACTAATGTGCAGTTATCACAAAGTAAACCTTTCGGAGACTACAGAGGTGTCCTCTTATAACTAGCATCTTTGCACCATACGGCGTGAGACGCTTGGCTCGTCTAAGACGCTCCGACTCTGGTAGAATAGCAAACCTCTTTTTAACATTTTACGTCCTAATCGCATCTCTGCCACAGACAAAGCCACGTGCAGTTACTAGGTGTTCGGCTGCGACTTTTCTAGCACAGGAATTGCTATAGCACATGTACGAAGTCATAAATAATAATGTAATTTATATAGCGCTTTTCTCCTAAAGGACTGAAAAGTGCTTTACATTTGCCTTTACAGTACAAAATACAAAACAAGCTTAACAAGGGACATTAGTGAAATGCTTGGGTGAATAGGTGAGTCTAGAGTCTATTTTTGAAGGATTCTAGAGTGGAGGCCTCTCAGACTGTGCGGGTAAGTGAGTTCCATAGAGTCGGAGCCACAAAGCTGAAAGCTCGAACTCCAGACAAATTCCAGGAGATTCTAGGTACTGTTAATAGTCCTTCAATGGACATCAGTAATAGAGTGGGACAGTAAGTAATCAGAAGCTGTTTCAGGTACCTTGAGCCCTGGTCATGTAGAATTTTGAAAGTTAGTAAGCCGATAATGAAAACAATTCGCCATCTGACAGGCAGCCAGTGAAGGGAGTAGAGAATGGGTGTTATGTGGCTGGAATGGGGCTGGTTGGTTAATAGCCTGGCAGCTGTATTTTGTACCAACTGCATGAAGCATACCAGAACGTGGCAGAGGAATAGCTGTGGCAGCTTACATCAAAACCCTTTTTACACAGATCTGAGACTGTCACACACATGTACAAGTACAGCACACTCCAGTGTGCGCTAGCAATGTAGTTTAGTCGTTTCTAGCTGTTTTAGCAGTGCAAATAAGACACACACTTTAAGCAAATTAGACGCTCGGCATGGCTGAATCATACGGACCCTGGCGCACCAATAGTGGCTATTTGGCACGACTTGAGCCACAGTGTATGAGGTCACCATCTCGAATTGTAATAGGTCCAGAGCTGGGTCAAAGCAAATAAACCACTCCAAACACAGGTTTATGGTGACAGCTAAATTAAACCATAAAATGATCGAACATGGTGCAAAACCTCTCCAGCTGGTATATGAAACTAAAGAACAAGGCCTTGTACATGTAAAGTGTGGACTACACACCTTTGTCAAGACATGGAAGATGTAGGGGTACATTAACCCTTTCTTGTGACGATGTTCCGCTACTCTCAATACTTCAGGTGCAACGGGAGGCAGCGGTGGAGTTGTGATATCCATGTGATTCCTGGTGGGCATGGAGAGAAGACAAGGAATCTGTAGACCTCCCTGGTTGCCTTTCTTCTCAGCCGCCTTGATTCCAGATGTGGTGGGAGAGGGACCTTCAGCCTGTGTTACATAGAGGACAAATTTATTGGACAAATGTCCTAAAACCTGAGAACAGAAGGGCTAAATGCTATGAAATAAAGTAATTTGCCTGGCAAACAGCACGTTTCTGATCGTTCTAGTGACAAGTATAACAACATGAATCAAATTGGACAGAATTGTTTAATTAAACCACAGGTTCTCAAACAATGCATGTTTTCTAGGTCTCCTCACTGATCACAAGTGAAATAATTACCTCCACCTGTGGATCTTTTGAAATGTGTTTGAGTAAAGACTACACCTGTGCACCTGCTGGGTGACCTGGAAAACATGACCTGTGTGGGGTCCTGAGGACAGAGTTTGTGAACCACTGAATTAAACAAACTGCAAGAAAAATTGATTTTATTTTGCTTTCTTAGTGTTCCCGCTAGGCTGTTTTAGAGGAGTTGGGAGCCGCGCCCTGCCCATTTGAAAAGGGCAGAAAGCGCCTTGCCGGCACCCCGCTAAAACATGCCAGGTGCCATCCCCACACTCTGCAGCATTTTGTTTTGCTGCTTTTTTTGTTTTTGGGGGTGGGTAGTTGGGGATTGCGGTGCAGCCCTCACCGCCAGTGAATAGATGCTCTGCGTACGGCATCTATATATAGTGAGGGCAGAGCTTGGGGGCAGCTCAGTGTGTGTCCGTAAGTGCCAGGCACGCCCCCTAGAGTTTCCTTTCTATGGTCCGGCGCCCTGCCCTGGACCTAGAATGAACACTATTTCTCAAAGAAAGTCCCAAATATTTCCCTCTTCAGACAAGGTTATCAAATTGCAGAACCACCCACATAGCCTAGCCTGCCCAATTACATCACCTCTATACAGTCCTTACATAAAACTTTACATATTTTCTCTTTTACATCCCACTCACCATATGCCAACATTCCTGTGTGACTGGAACGTAGAGTCTACCAAGAACCTCTGCAATCGTGCTGGACCGATATGTAATGTGTAACACTTATCTATTTGTATCAATGCCTATTTCCCTATGGATTGTAAGCTTGTGAGCAGGGCCCTCTTACCTCAATGTCTGTCTGTTATTCCCAGTCTTGTTTTATCACTGTTTGCTCCTAATTGTAAAGCACAATGGAATATGCTGGCGCTATAGAACTATTAATAATAATACAAATGTAATGATCAGTTATATTATTATTATTATTGCTTCTGCTATTGACACAGGACTACTTCTTCAGTCTAAATAAATGAAATGACAATTACACTGATCTGACTGGGTAATAAAGAACATTAGAGCAGGGTTTCCCAAACTTGGTCCTCAAGGCACCTTAACAGTCCAGGTTTTAATGATATCCATGCTTGTGCACAGATGGTATAATCAAACTGACTGAGGTACTAATTAAATCATCTGTGCTTAAGCATGGCAATCCTAAAAACCCGTTAGGGTGCGTTGAGGACAGAGTTTGGAAACCACTGCATTAGGAGATAAAAGCTGACTAAAGTAGGAAAGTAAACCACATATCTACAAGCAGTATATAGAGCCTGGAATGTCGGCGCCGAAATGTTGACAAGTATAAAACACACTCCTTAAATCATTTCATGGGAGCCAGTAGAACAATATGCTTACAGTTTTACTGCCGGCATGCATTAAATGCTTTAAGGAGCATTCTACTCTTGTCGATCTCCCAGCATCAAGGGCAGACAACGTGCGGATCTCCAATTGCTGTTGAACTACACACCCTAGCATGCTCTCCCACAGTTTGACTGATAGGGCATGCTAAATCTATGGCAGGGCATACTATAGTGCAACAAGAGCTGGAGTGCCAGCAATTGCCTACCCTGCCATAATCTGAAACTGCCCAAATGCACACACTACCTTGGTCTGGTCTGTGGGATCCTTATTTGTTTTTCCGGATGACTTCTTCTTATCCCACCCAGACTTGGTTCCGCTGATGTGGCTGGTAGGGAAAATACAAGGGAAACGTAAATACAGTCATAAAAGAGAATGCATTGCTTACACACAGCAGCTGTATTTAAATACAAGAACGTTTTCACAGATATTAGTTGTATTATGCCAAATATGAATTTCAATCATATGTTTATTATTTTAGGTCTTGCACATCATCGGTCATTTTACGTAGAGCACACATTACATAAGAGCTTTAAAGGCCAGAGGCTGTCTATTTGGGCACTCTAGTCCCTGCCAGTGGACCTTGCAAACAAATTTCCATACACACTCACAACATGGACAATGTAGACAGAAGCCAATTAACCTGTTAGTATGCATTTGGACCATCAGAGAAACAGAGCACCAGTTAAAACGTCCGAAAAAACTATGGGAACTAGCAAACTCCAAGCAGACAGCACCTCAGTGGGAACTCCAAGGCTGCCCACTGTGGTCATCACTGATGCACTTCAAAAAGTCCCAGACCGCAAAGCCTACAAAATGTTACATTATAGAAGTACAGTTCTCAGAAACACTTTGTAGTTCTGCTACTCTAGAAGTATTACTCCCATAATGAATAGAATTTAAAACATTAGAAGATAATGAAAAACCACTCACTTGCTGGCTCCTCCAGTGCCATCGTCATTGTCAGACGAGGATGAAGTAGAAGAACGTGGGAAGTAGGCAGAATCTACGTGGTTGGGGCTCCCGCTCTGCGCTGGGTTTATGGGAGAAGACCGCTCATACAGGGGTGTGTGTTTGCCCTCCTGAGGAATGTTGCTGTAGTTGTTCTGATCAGGCACACTCTTACTTGTGGGACTGACGGAGGTTGTGGAATCAGGTAGGTTGTACGGATATGGACCTTTAACGGTAGCACCGCTATGACTAGACATGTGTGGGGCCTTTAAAAAAAAAAAAAGATATAAAATACTCACAGGAGTTAAAGATAATAAGCAATTCAATACATTTGAACTAGTCACTGTAAGCCCCCCAGGTTCATCAAAGTATACATTGTATGAATCTCAAAAAGCCAACACTGGCTGCTTACTGGGTGTAGTTTCTATAGTTTTCAATGGCTGTGTATCCTCTCACCTACGTAGTACAGCCAAGATGACCAACTCCTGAATTTATTATTTTGTAAATAAATTGATAATACTCTTGAATTAAGTTAAGTAGAATCAATGTAAAACCTAACTTCTACCACTAATAATCAGACTTATACTGGAGAAGAAATACCCAACACCAGCTTTCCATAACACCATTGCAGTTTACTTTGAATAGGTAATTGGAAAACTACAATTGAAAAATAAATAAGGTCAATGCATACATGATAATACTGTAAAGTAGCATTAACAACAAGAGGTTGATACACCATCACTAAGCAGTACTACAGCTTTGCCGTCAATAAATATAAAAATAAGAGATATGGTAAGAACTTACCTTTGTTATCTCTATGGTCCACAGGATACCTTGGGGTATAGGCGATGGCAGTTGTCATCGGGCACCACATGGTTAAATCTTTTGCCCCCAGGATGCAACGGGGCCCCTCTTCTATACCCCATCCCCAGGCCAAGACACATTCAGTTACGTAACAAGCCATAGGGAGGAGGAGAACGAGAGAGAGAAAAAAAGTCTGGAACACACAAGGATCACATTCTCACACAGAAAGAGATGGAAAAATGGTGACCAGAACAAAGCCCATCTGATGCACAGGTGCGACAGGGTGGGAGTGCTGTGGAACCTATGGACATCGAAAGAGATAAAGGTAAATTCTTACCATATCTCTTATTTTCTACTGCAGGGTCCATAGGGTATCCACAGAATACCTTGGGATGTCCCAAAGCAGTCCCTTTAAGGGTGGGGACGCTCCTGTGCAGTAAAGAGAATCCGCCGCCCAAAGGAAGCATCCTGAGAGGCGGAGGTATCAAAGACATAAAACCTCACAAAAGGTAAGGACAGAGGACCACGTGGCTGCCTTACAAAGCTGAATAGTCTAGGCGCCACAGCGAGCTGCCCACAAAGGACCCACAGACCGAGTAGAATGAGCAGTAAGAGAAGGGGGGAACAGGAAGGCCCTCATGAGTGTAAGGTTTTCGTGCTCTGATCATGGTGTTAACCACAGAGGTAGAAAAACCTTTAGACCTCAGGAAGGATGTCTCAAGAGCCACGCCATCAAAGACAGACAACCCAGATCCGGATAAAGGAAAGGACCCTGAGACAACAGGTCAGGACGTTGAGGCAACAGAAACGGAGCGTCGATGGAGAGAGACTGCAGATCTGAGTATCAGTGACGTCTGGGCCACACTGGAGCCACCAATCGGAACATGCCTCCTTCTTTGAACTTTCGAAGCACAGAGGAAGAAGGGAGAACAAAGGAAACGGGTATGCAAACTGGAAGGTCCACTTAACCGACAGAGCGTCCACAAGAAGAGCCTCTGCGTCTCTTGTCCTGGACCCGAACACCGGCAGCTTGCGACTGTGTCGAGATGCCATGAGGTCCATCTTGCGGAAGACCCCACTTGTCCACTAGGAGCTGAAACACTTCCTGGTGAAGAGACCATTCCCCTGGATGCATGTCATGATGGCTGAGGAAGTCTGCTTCCCAGTTGAGTACTCCTGGTATGAACACTGCTGATATGGCAGGAAGATTGTCTTCTACCCACGCCAGAATGCACAACACCTCCGTTAGAGCTGCATGACTTAGAGTTCCTCCTTGATGGTTGATGACTGAACCTGCACAGGTTTCCCGTGAAGTAGAATTCTGGCTTGCTGTAGGGCTTGAAGACCACCCGAAGTTCCAATATGTTTATTGGTAGGGCAGACTCCTCTGCTGTCCCTGAAAGGAGTGTGGATCCGTCACTGCGCCCCAACCCTGGAGACAGGCGTCCGTTGTCAGGAAGACCCATTCCGGAATCCAAAAGGGGCGCCCGTTTGTGAGATGACCCGTCTGGAGCCACCACGTCAGAGACAGACGCACCTCCGGAGAGAGCACCATTGTTTGTGTCCATATCCGATGTGAAGATCCATCCCACCTGGAGAGGATCAATGTCTGCAGAGGCCGGGAATGAAACTGGGCATACTCCACCATGTCGAATGTCGACATATTGGAGCCCAGTAATCACATTGCCGAAAAGAATAGACACTTGGCTACCATGCAGGCATCTGCGTACTCGCATCTGCAAATTGGAGATCTTGACCTTGGTCAAGAAGATCCGCTGCTGTTGAGAATCCAACAGCACTCCGAGATGGAGCATACTTTGGGAGGGAGTCAGGGAGGACTTCTTCCAGTTGATCAGCCAACCATGATTCTGCAGCACCGAGATCATATGTTGCAGATGGCGGTGAAGTAACTCTGGAGACGCTGCTAGTAGCAGAAGGTCATCCAGGTATGGCAACAGGTGGACGCCCTACAGCCGCAGATGAGCCGCCATAATTGTCATAATTTTGGTAAACACCCTCGGTGCCGTAGACAGGCCAAAAGGCAGGGCCTGAAACTGGTAATGTTGCTGTAAAACAGTGAACCTGAGAAACCTCTGGTGAGCCAAAGCAATCAGAATATGCAGGCATGCATCCTGAATATCCAGAGACACCATAAAATCCCCAGGTTCCATAGCCAGTATAACAGACCGCAGGGTTTCCATCTTGAACCGAGGTATTCAGAGATTGAGGATAGGCCGATATGAACCGTTTGGTTTCGGAACCAGAAAGAGGTTGGAATAGTAACCCGTTCACCTCTGAGGTAACGGTACTATGACTCCTGCTTGGAGCATAGAGCGTATTACTTTCTGGATCTCCAAGGCTCTGTCCTGGTTTGACTGAAGTCCCGTGCTAAAGAACTGATGAGGAGGCCTTCTGCAGAAGGAGAGGGCGTACCCATGAGACACCACTTCCCTTACCCAAGTGTCTGTGGTGGTCTGCCACCAGCACTGGGCGAATTGAAGAAAGTTGGCCCCCCACCTTGGGGTCCCCCAAGGGGAGGCCCGTCCCGTCAGGCTGAGTGCTTATCGGCAGACTTGGCAGCCGGACGTCTGGTGCTCCAAGCCTGTTTCTTGGGTTTGGTAAACTTCTTGGCACCTGATGGCCTAGGAAAGGACTGAACCTTAGGTTTTCCCTGAGGATGATAGTTCTGAAAGGACGAGGTCCCAGAACCCGATGGAACCAGGGCTGAGGGGAGACAAGCAGATTCTGCAGCTGCCAAGGTGTCCACAAATTTGTCCAAATTCGGACCAAACAAGACCTTTCCATTGAAGGGTAAACACTCCAACCCCTTCTTTTGCTCAGCATCTGCTCTCCAAAATCGTAACCATAGGGAGCAAAGCGCCGAAATGGCCGTAGCTGAAATCCTGGACGTTAAGAGGCTAACATCCAAAGCAGCCTCATTAATATACGTAGCTGAATCCCTGAGATAACCTACCAGTTCTATTTGCTCACTGGTAGCATCCAAGGGGAAAGATGCCTCCAGAGAGTTCGCCCAGCATTCCATGGCCCTGGCAACCCGGCAGACGGCCATAGCTGGCCTGGAAGTCCCTCCTAAAAGGGAATAAATGGACTTTAAACACACCTCCACCTTCCTGTCCATAACGTCTTTCAAAGAGGACATGGACGGCATGGGCAGAGTCGCACTCTTAACCAGGCGTGTCACATGAGAGTCCACCTGAGGGGAAGTCTCCCATTTAGAGAAATAATTTTTCTCAAAAGGATAAGCGCAAGCCAAACGTCTGAGGTTGGAAACTCTTTCCTGGAGATTTCCAAGCCTCCTCTAAATGATCCACCAACTGATCAGACAGAGGAAAGTTTGCAGAATTACTTTTAATATCCGTGAAAAAGGCATGTTTGGACAGCTGCCGCAGGCTCCTCGTCCCCAATCTCCATGGCCACATATACCGCACGTATGAGACCGTGGACATACATTTTTGACTTGGGCTCAGCATCCCGCTGGGGGGGGGCTCAGAGTCAGACAAGTCATGTATCTCTTCTTCGTCCGACGGCAATTCGTCCTCATCATAGTGCGTTGACTGAGACATTAGTTGTTCCTTAGCAGACCTAAGCGGGGATTCACCTTGAAACATCTGTCAGGTTCTGAACCGTGGTAGAGAAGGAGTTAACCCACATAGGCTCTGGAGACACCTGAGAAGGTGCTGGCTGTGGAGGTAGGCACTGCACCGCCATCATCTACCCCCTGTACGGGAGATTGAACTACCACCTGCTGCGTGAACCCCAGTTGGGGGGGAACGCGGGGGGAGCTGCCAACCGTTCCACAAAGGTATGTATGGCTTGTGCAAAACAAGCCTAGGGAGGCTCCTGCGCAGAGTTAGAAACAGCAGGTGTACATGAAAGGGCAGAACATGTTGTACATAAGCCCCCATTAAGTACATCTCCCTCCCCGATGCCTGCTTTACATCTGGAGCAGGAAAGCAGCAGAGGGGCACCAATCTGCACAGAATCATCACCCCCAGACATAGTTGCTGTATGTGACCCACCACATAGAAAAACACCTTTAACTGAGGTAAGTTTCCACCCTGACAGTACTGGCACCGTGAGGGCTGAGAGGAGGAAAGGTATAGGGAGAGCAAAATGGCTGACAAAGAAAATACAGTCAAACAGCGCTAGTATAAGTCACATACAATGCAGAATAACCACCTGCACTAATGGCACTACAATCACAATCAACGAAACAGACCTGAAGTCTGGTAGGAAAAGTGCTACATACGCTGACCTTCTGGAGGAGAGGTATGCAGGGTGACCCAGGCTCCGCACTGCTCGATGAGACCAGTGTTAACTGCCCTAAAATGGCCACCAGAGAACTCAGAGGAGGCGGGCCCGGAGGAGGAGCGCTGAAAAAGCCCGCCAGACCGCAGTGGAAAGGCGCTGTGTGCAGCGGGGGAGAAGCCGGCTGTGCTGTACGGTGAAGGCGCCCGCCTATGGCATGCTATTAACCCCCGGGATGCTGGAGCGTATTCCTTAACGCTGCAGCCCAACGTCTCTGGTGGTCCAGTGGTAGCGCAGGCTCAGTGCCTGGCACCACATGCTGCCGTCCCCAGGGAGCCCCCAACCCTGGGGACAATGGAGGACTGTGCACCAGCGGGCACCTTCCGCAGACGCCTGCTGCTTACCTTCTGAACCCCTGTGCAGCCCGGCCACAGTCCCGGGCCGCCAGGGTCCCTCCTAGCGGAAACACCCAGAAGCCCGCCGAGATCCCCGGATGGGTACCATTGGACGGTCCGTGCTATCCGCTCTGAAGATCTTCTGGGGCTGTAACAGCCCCTCCATGCAGTGACCCGACTCCGTCCGGGAACCTACGAAACTGAAGGTGCCTGGGGGCGGGGTATAGAAGAGGGGGCCCCGATGCATCCTTGGGGCAAAAGCTTTGACTAGGTGGTGCCCGATGACAACTGCCATCGCCTATACCCAAGGTATCCTGTGGATACCCTATGGAACCTGCAGTAGAAATATAACATAATTAGTCTCTGGTGCAATTTTCAAACCGCACGGCATACAAACATTGCCATTGGTGCAAAGGATGTCAGGATGTAACTTTGCATTCTCTCCCTGCATTGGTGGGATCCCACTCCCGAGCTTCTGAAGCAATTTAGCTTTCTTCCCATAATGTACCCCTGTCTGATAAGTAGGACCAGTGAAGGACAGGAAACTACTCACTATCAGCCAGTTACAGTGCAGGCTGATACATCTCCAAGGCTCAGTGGACGTAATGCTTTTTAACAAAAAAAAAAAAAAAGTGGACAAAAATAGGGGGTTGCCATGGCTAAAGCAGGTTGAGGGACTCAACGAGAGGAAACATTTAAGGTATGCATTGCAAGCACATATATACTGAAAGCTCGAAACTGCAAGTCTGGAAGCAAATGTGACTCATACTGTAGATACAAGTACTCGTGTATATGGTTGACATTTGTAATATTGTGTATATTGGCTAAACCGTTTAAACTAATCAGGAGAGTGAGTATATTGGCAGATTGCAATGTAAATATTGGTACACAGGGCCTGATTCAGAGCTGTACACTATAGGCATCGCTGCTGTGTCTTTGGAGGCAGCAGCGAGGCTAAAATATGCTAATGCCGCAGGAGGCGTAAAAGACGCCTCCTGTCGGCATCACAGATTCAAGTTCTGTGTCCAAGACATAGCATGGGATCACCATCGGCCATCTTAGTAAACCCCATCTGCTGGAAGTGCTCTCACCTGGGGTCAGGAAATCTGTTTCAGAAGACGCAGACCCTGGCCTCGGCACACCTACAAAACAGTGTTGTCACGCCCCGCCCCCAAAAGGGGGCTGCAGATTGAGAGCACTGCAAACGATCTCGCAAGACCCATTCTGCTCGTGTGCAGTAGGGGTCTTGTGCAGTAGAGGTCTTGCACAGTCACTCCCCCCTCATCATCATCAGACTTGTATGCAAACCATCGGGTTTCCAGATGAGAATTGGCGCCAGATGAGCATTAGCACCAGATATGGCTCAGCTTACTTGCACCAGATATGCTTAGTGAGAGCAGGTATGTTCCTGCATTGGGTCAGCTTTGTATACTGTTCAAGGTGGAACTTATTATGTACAGGTCATATAACAGCTGCAAGGTAAGTATAGAGGTCTTCCACCCAGGTATAGATTACATAACATTTTGGGATCGGATTATGACTTTTAGCTTCATATACTGAATGTGGTATAAATTGATCTGTGTGTAGTAGAGGTAGTTATATAAAATCCCACAATCTTTAGTTAAACCATGACACTCTTAGCACAGCTCACCATAGCTCCTAGCTTGTGGACAAAATGCCATGGGCTTGCTGTAAAGCCCTGTGAGCACACGTGCAAGGTTTGGCCAGGTAAGTCAAGCAAAGACTGTACTCTTTAAATCATTACACTAAAATAAAATGAAAGGTCAGGGATAGTAATTACCATAGACTTTGATTGTACGGAAGCCGGAGGAACCATTTGAGAAGGCGGGCAAACCTGCATCATACCATGGTCTCTGCCTGGATGTGGTCTTCCTGCGCAAAATAATAAACACACACCATTAATGCTCTGTAATGATAAAATATACAGAGAAAATCATCAGTGAGCTAGCCCAGCTTCTCAGACATGAAACCACCTGCTACCACATCTTCTCTGAAGTACAGATTCCCCACAGCTTTCTGGGTACAAAGTGATCCTAATAAGGTAATGAGACACACGCTGGGCTGAAAAATAAGCTTATGGGAGGGTGGCAGGCTACAGAGCTAAATAATGTCTTCAAAGGTCCATTACCTTTAGATGTTTCAACAAAACTGTTTATTTAGACACAAATCAGAGGATACCTATGTAGTCCTGGAGCAGTTAACACATTTTATTTGTGTGTATGATGTCCCACTTTATATTTGGAGTTCACAGCAGTACTGTACCACTGCTCCCCTTTAGAAATGGCTTGTACAAAATCCTTATACCCGTGTCCCCCTACCTTCAGGGGTAAGGATACATATATGTGGGATGTCCCAGAGGGTATCCAGTCACATGGTCGACATTTGTCATGTCAACACCACAAAATCAACATGGTCCAACAAGTTGACATCTGAAATGTTGACACTCAGAATGCTGACAGGTTTAGGCACTAGGGGGATGTTAGGGTTAGGCTACGTGGGGAAGGAGGGAAGGTACTAGGGGAAGGGTTATGGATTAGAGCAGTTATACTTATTGGAGCTCCAAAGCATCAGATCGTGCTGCCAGGTCCCATGACCTCCGGGAAGTTTACAGTGCCGCTGGGGCTAGGTTAGTAACCGCTGGGCCACCAGGGACATTAGGTAGACCTTTATCATGTCGACATGTAATCCATATGGATATGATTAATTTCATCCATGTCAACATTCTCACATCAACATGAGAATTGTTGATCTAACATACCACAGCAAGTCCCAAAGCCACAATTTCAAAGGGAATGGAGTAAAGCTTAATAATAAACTGGGAACCAGAACCTCAGAGTTCATAATCAGCCTGCAAGACATCAACTAATTTTTATGTTTTTTCCTAAAGCATCCTGAGTCCCAGAACGTCTGATTGAAGACAAAACATAGCTTCCCAGGAGCGAAGCATTGCTTACTTGGGGTTGCAAACAGAACGGGATCGGTATGATTATGATAATGCCGACACTGGAAGACAGACTGTTCTAATCCTGACAGGTAAGTATTTTCCTATTTACTAACCTAACAAACCCCCCCCCCCCCAACCCTAACCCTCCCTTAGGGGTGCCCAACCCTAACCTCTCCCCCAAGTGCCTAACCCTAACCCACCTGTAAGTGCCTAAACCTAAGCCCTCTTCCCCCCAGCCTAAACCTAACCTAAGGGATTTTGACGCCTGTCATTAGACCCTTGCCGGTTTTAAGACAGTCAGGATGCTGACGGTCGGCATTTAGACCATCAGCATCCCGACTGCATACCAATAGAACAAGGAGTGAACACCTTTAGGGAATCAAATGAAGGAAGGGGAAAAACTTGCAGCTTTGAGACCTGGCTAGCCAAAACTATAACAGGGCAACAAATTGCAAATAGAATGCATTAAAACAGCAGTGTGGTCATACATTGCTCAGACATTTTTTTTGCCTCTCTGTGAGGAAAGGAGAAAACAAGAGAAACAAAATACTTGGAATAGAAAACACAGTTCCAAGCCAGTGTTTCTCAAGCTCCATCCTTAGGATGCCAAACATTTCAGGTTTTCTAGACCACCTGTGATCTGTAGAGTGCGTCAGGAATGAAGGCAACGCAGCTTTTAAACTGTGACAGTTTGTTATGAATATACTTCTGCAACACCTAGGTGGTTTGGAAAACATGAACTGTTAGGGATCCCGAGGAACCAAATTTGAAAAACAGTGTTCTAGGGCAAATTGGGAATTCCACTTTCTACAACAGACACAGGAAAGTAGGTTTCCTTGTCTGAAGCCATGGTCTGAGTAAAAAGGTTGGCGAGACCATTTTATTTTAATAGCCATGGCTCTAAAGATTTGCTGTTAGGCCCTGTTGGAAGCAGGGATTGCTGAAGATGGCAGAGTTATCAAGAGATGTCTACCAGGACTGTTCGATCTAAGATGGTATGACAGGCACCACCTACATCCATCTGCACACCACCACTGAACTGGCTAAGGATCTGGTCTATAATATGGTAAAAATCAAGACCTAGGTCTTTCGAAGTAGTACAATGCACCCCAGATATTAAAGGCAACCTGCATCAGATTGGTCTTCTGAGTGTTACTTTAAAGACCCAGCCCATGGACCAGAGGAAGAAAACAGGCTTATTAGAAGACAGTCTCAAATTGTACTTTCAGGTATGGTATAAAACACTTGTTTAAAAATGTACCCCAGATACAAGGAGCTGCTTCAAAAAAACACTTTTACCAGTGCTCCATTATTCATCTCACGGCTCTGGCTGAAAGAGAGAGTGTTGTGTGACGCTGCAGAGGGGCGTGTGACCTTACCAACAAGAAGCAAATGCACTGGAATTGGACACGCCTTGGCTCAGGGATTGCATGCCATCTGGATCTGCTGAACAATGCAGAACCCGATTAGTCCAGAGGAAATTTGGTCTGGCATTTGGCGCATATATGACTGTGGACCTCCATGTAGCACGCCTAATCTTAGTATTTCTTTGATTCTTCTAGAATTCTTGTCTATGTGGCAGTGACGTGAGAGGTCTGCTGTACAGGCTGAATAAAGTCTAGTAGCAGGTCACAGCAGGCACAGGACTCTGGAGCACAGTAGACATTTTGACCAAACAGTAATTGTTGCTGGGATAACAGCAGCTCCTATTTGCCAGACTATGCATTAGTCCGGTCACCTCTAATTTAGTGTCTTCAAGTAACAGCCCCCAAAAACTCACTTTCACAGGACCATCCTCATCACTATCATGAATTGCCCAGCAAACCATGGCTGAAAATTCACCTTCCTTGCCTGAGACACTGTAGAAAGAATTGGGTGATGCTGCAATCAATCTGCAGCAATAACTTACCCACTGCAAAGGTCAACTAGACCAGCAGCTGAAGCCAGGACAGAGGTGGAGGAGAGAACTCCAACAATGGAAGTGGGCAGATGGAAGGAGATAGGGGGAACTCAAATTGTCAAATATAAGACAAAGCAACTTGGAGATGTAACCAATATCTATAGAATCGCCTGTATTTATCAGGAACCTTGGTTCAAACGTACTATTAGTGGTCATCAATATGTGCAGGAACCCTATCTTGTTTATTTGCATGCACCTTTATGGGACAAGATAGCTGCAAGGTTCAAATTGAACCCTGCAGCCAACTTAATATATCCCATAGCAAACCGTTTATTCATCACAGAATCATCAAAATATCAACAACAACAAAAAAAACCTATGCAAGACATGAACTACTGTGGAATAACATTCACTGAAAATAAGCAGTCATGATGGCAAGCAAGAATAAATAATTTAAGACCAATGTCTTGAAATGTATTAATGTTCAAGCACAGTTATTCAAACACCAGACTTACCAGGGTACGGAGCTGGTGGGTATGGCAGTGGCTTGTTGGTGGCCCTGTAGTAAGCGACAGCTCTCCTGAACCGGGAAACTTTGTCATCTGTTCTGGACTGAAAAACAATAATTATTTTCAATACACTTCTATTGTACTAGTTTAGATATAAATCAAGATATAAGCTCCTCTTATATCACTAGCACAATTCTTCCATAATTCCAGCCTTACATTCTTTTTACCCAAGTCACCCTCTTCCCCTACAATATTTAGGCACCAAATCACGCACTCATCCAATAGCACTAATGGCAATGACATCACCCTAACCTTAGCAGATAGTGAGAAGTAGCTATCGTCTATGGATAACCTGTCACCATTGTACTATTTAAAGCCCATTAAAGAAAAAAAAAAATGCCATTAGTATTTAGACCAGAGGTGAGCAATAAGCGGCCTTCCAGCTGCTGTTGAACTACACATCCCAGCACACCCTGCAACAGTTTAAGCATGGCCAAATAGCAAAATTGTGGCACTGCATGCTGGGATGCGCAGTTCTCCAACAGCTGGGCTTATTGCCCACCCGATTTAGACCCAACTGTTTAGCACTGTAATCAATCGAGGCACAAAGCTTATTCTACAAAATGCAAAACCTGTACTAAAAAAAATAAAAAAAAATAAAAGAAAATAAAAAAGGACAATGATTGGTTTATTCATGCCATATAACACCCATAAATAAAAAAAAAATCTGTACATGAAGATATCCTGGTTTGTTACCAATTTGATGCAGTGTCATTTTAATATACATTTGATAGAAAGGAGGGGTGTTCGTCCATTTTTTATTAAACAAATGGCCAAATGGGGACGCATATGCCAAAGAAATCTTGAATTCTATCGCAGAGTGGGTAATCCCATCTAACCATTGCCGACCACAGTAATGCAGACTTATTGCAATGGTAACGGAATTTTGCAGAGCGCATATTTATTCTTTATTTTCTTTTTACAAAACATCTTACTCTAATGACACTATAACAAACTTGCTGAGGGAATGCAATGGTAGAAGGATTCATAGGTGATTAGACAGAGGTCCTTTACAGTGGATTTACTAATGACATCTCTCACACTACACAATGTCGTACTGGAGACATAACCACCCATAAAAGGAGGAGAATTTTAAATAAATAAATCTATATACTATTTACCTGTGAGTGCTGAAAAACATCCATAGAGATTGCATCCAAATCATTTGTATCCTTGATATTGCGCACATAGTCAGCAACCGCTTTGATTACAACATCACATGGGGGTAAAACTAGCTGGTGAGCACGAACCTACGAGTGAAAGAGAGCCAGTCAATACAAGCTAGCCCATTACACACGACTGGTATAATGCATCACGGTATGACTAATCATGCAAACCAGCGACAACTGGCATAGCATGCTGGAGCAGCCACTTAAAAGGTTGCAGTCCCTGGCAGATATCTAATCTTGGGTTAAGGCAGTGGTTCCCAAACTGCACGCCGTGGCACCCTGGGGTGCCTCGGGACACTTGCAGGGGTGACTTAGGTTGGTGGTCCAGCACAACATAAAATTCCACAAAGTATAAAAATGTAGGTTTTGCAAAACTATGTTCTGGACCTAATCACTAGTCGTAAGTTACACGGGATCTGTGCACGTCTTGTAGTGTTCATTCTAGCACCCTGCACCTGTGCAGTTCCTCTTTTTTGTCTGGGGTGTCGCACGCTCCTCTGGTGCTTCTAGGACACTCAGCTGATGCAACAAACTGCTGAGATACAGCCCAGAGTGTGCTAGAAGCTCCAGAACAGAGAGCGACAGCCCAGGCTGGAAAGAGGAACTGCACGGATTGTGACAGGTGCAGGGTGCTAGAATGAACAATATTCTTGCTTTATGTACTTTCTATAAACTTATTTATACATAAAAAAGTCATGTCTTTCTTCAGCGAAATGCCTCATGCTGTATTTCAACAATACCACTGTATAACAGACATTTTAAAAAGTGAATGCAGCCATCCGTAAACAGCTCATATCATAGAAGGAAACTATTATATACACAAAACATCTATAGATCTATATAGCAGAAACCATAGGGAGAGGATCTGCCACGCAAAACCTACAGTCCCTAGACATTACACAGAGAATCTCAGTACCCATCAGTAGGGAATGCACAGACCTTAAAGCAATCCCGCCCTCTTGTCTCTATGGCATTGCTGTACAAACTCTACTCAGTCTATGTAACATAACATGCAGTACAGGCAAGATTTACATTTTCCTCCCAACCCAAAGATTAATTGTGCTGGCTGGTGGACAACTCCCCTCAGCCGGACACCTAATACTCGTGTGAAGTGCTAACAAAGAAGAGTGATTATGTGACCCAGAAATGTTAAAGAACATAGGATCCAGATGATTTTCTGTAATAAATACATGAATAAAATGGAGGCAACAACTTTTGCTTTCGACAGTGAAGTATTTACTTATTCATTCAAAAGTAGAAAAGAGGTACATACTGTACAAAAAGCTTAAGGCCCCCGAAGCACTATATTCTTTTCAACACGCATACATGACATGGTTACCAAGAAGACCCCAACAAAAACTAAACTCACCTGCGGCATGAACGGGAGTCACATGACGTGCAGTAGGAGTCTGAGGCTGCAACGGGACACGGGACACCAGGACATGCCACAGGAGAGGGGGATTTGTGTTGGCAGGTGTCTGTCATGAGTCTCGCCACAAAGAGAAGCAACCCTATAGTTTCTGAATAGGAGTTCAGTGAGTATATAATACAGGAGTGGTGTGAACACTTACATAAACAATCTTATACCACTTATTCCATCTCTCACACCTGTTTAGCAATCTCCTTATTATTACCACCCATTCTCTATCCTGTACTAGCCCATTCATCTACCCTAATCCAATTCTACTACTATCCTCCCTTTAATATCACGGTGGGCTTCCCTCTGACCTCCCGGCCTGGCGCACATCTTTCCCCTCTTCTCATCTCTCAGTTCTATCACCCCTTTAACACATCCCTGGTCAAATGCTCTCTCCCCACTGGAACTACCCCTCACCTAACATTTCCTTCATCTCCTGCTGCCAACGACATTTGCCCTGAACCAACCTAGACGTCACACAAATAAATTTAGACTGCTGTGGGGGGGAGGGTTAGGGGTAGGGTACTCACTGGCCGGTGTCGGTATTTTAACCCAGTCGGGATGCCAGCGTCTGGATTC
The DNA here is from genome assembly GCA_031769625.1 of Taudactylus pleione. Taxonomy (NCBI): domain Eukaryota; kingdom Metazoa; phylum Chordata; class Amphibia; order Anura; family Myobatrachidae; genus Taudactylus; species Taudactylus pleione. Next base: position 11,641,181 of record JAUIMM010000127.1, read on the forward strand.
TCAGCGCCGGTATCCTGAGTGCTGGCATTCTGTACCAAACTCCTACTAACATTGCCGCCTCTAAACTCCTTATATTTATTTCATCACATAGTGCCTCCCAGTGGACATCATCTCCCAACTATTGTGATGGATACTCCCTGGACTTCGGGCCTGATTCAGAGCCGCTCGTAAGCGGCCTCTCGTTCGTTCCGAGCGATGTTTGCTCAACTGCGCATGCGCACGGATCGTAATACTAATGCGCGAACCAGTCAGTGCGGCCGGAAATCGTTTGTTCGCTAAATAGTGAATGCCTGCTATTTTGAGTGACAGGAGGAGGCGTATGTGGGTGGTAACAGGGGAATGTGCTTGAAAACGGGGAGTGGAGATCCGAACGCAGGCGTGCTTAAAGGTCAAAACGGGCGTTTTATGGGTGTGCATAATTAAAACAGCAGCGTCATTGACCACGTCACTGGGTTATTTTATAGTCAGAACTGCTCGCAAGATTGCGGTAGGAAAAACCAACCACAAGAATAGCGAGCAGTTCATATGCTGGTCGATGTACTCGATTAATCTAATAAATAGCGGACATGACGTAGGATGCGAGCGGCCAGGGGGCGTAGTTTTCCAAAAAACGACTGCAAGTTTTGTTCGCTCGTTCAGACCTAGAGGCGTGAACAGACCGCAAAGAGCGAACGGTTCATTTGAATAGCCACCCCTTTTTACTGAACGAGCGAGCGCAAATAGCGTCCGGCTCTGAATGAGGTCCTGGCTTCCTGCTCTGACCACAATCTATTTTCCTTCTACCTCACCTTGTCTCCTACACCCTAATCTGTGTACAAAGCAACAACTAAACAGCCTGGATACAATCTTCATCTCTCACTCACCTGAACCACTCGCTCCTACTTCCAAATTGTTTTGCTGCAGTCTCATTCTACAACACTACACTCAGCTCAGGTCCAGCCACCACATATCATCTCAAACACCGCAACCCCAAACTTTGAAATCCAAAACAATCCCATTGCCTACAAATGTGCTCCCATACCACCAAGTGCCAATGGAACAACCTCACTCCAACAGACCTCATCCACCATAAATGTATCCTGCCTTCTCGCTACACCACTCTCTGAGCAAACAAACCTACTATATATCCGTAATATCCACCGAACGCACCAACCACACAATGCCTGTTGAGCCTCTACCAAACCCCACAACCATTCCCCTCATTGCTCACTTTGCTAACTACTTCAACAGCGACATTATCTGTCAATAAACTTGCTTTGCAATACTATACCCCTACACCACATTTCTACTTCTCTCACACAACCCACCCAGTTCTCATTCTCTCTCTTCTTTTACCGAAAACAAGTTCTTTACTCTCCTCTTCCCCGTCAACATGTATCCCTCAATCCCACAGAGGTGCAAGCAAAAACAAGCAAGGTTTATCCTCACGCAATTACTCACAATGTGCGTAATAATATCCTCTTGTGTTTGAATACATACAGCTTCATTCTTCCGTTCTACACTACATTTAACTCAGCCAGAGATTAAATGACATCCAGCACCACCCCGACAACCAGCACTATCAAAACCATGTCCCATGCAGCAGACTTTTACAATTAGGACCACTGAAACAAAAATACTCTCATTTGAAAGGAAAAAAAAAAAAAAAAACTAAGCTACATTGAAACTTAATAAAACTGCAATACAAACATACATTAGGATGGGGGTTGTTCTACACACTTTGTTGTAAATAAAAAAAAGAAAAAAAAAAAGGTACAAGATTGTGTGAAAATAGTTTAAGATTAAGTATATTAAAGTCACCTTTGCATTGCAGACCAAGTTATGAATATTAATCAAAGCACTTCGTGATGTACTTTTTGTACTTTATTGTAGGAAATGAATCACCACTAAACATTATGCAAGAGCAATCATGCAAATGAGAGCATTATTAGGTTATTGGTAATTTCATACTTTCAGTGAAGCCAATGGATGATCTGGTCCAAGTAAGCTCCAATGGAAAGCGGCTAAATCTTCATCCGGTAAAATGTGGTTACCTAGGAGACAAACTTACAATTAAGAGCAAACCCAATAAATAGCAACAAATGTACTATAGCCCCTGGAAATCAGACTCACAGACCATAATTATATGGTCTGCTCTAGTGTACCCACTTATGATAGATGTCATGTGAGTCACCCAAGTTAAGTGCCTGCAAGTTATAACCCCTCAAATACACCTTTCACATGGTAAAAAGTTTTTTTTTGCTTTTAGAGGAGCTTAAATACAACTTGTATAAGACCATTCTGCATCTTTTATTCCATCTTCCATGAAAAAAAAACTTCAGGTGCTTACACACGGAACGATATATCATGACGATATCGTTCAACGATATATCGTTCCGTTTGTATGCAATGAACGACCGACTATGCGCGCTCCCGCAGGACGATAATGATATCATCCATCGGGCATGCATGCAGGCTAATCTGGACGATATCGTCATTTTTCTTTATATAGGAGAACGATTGTTGGTCGCTCATCGTTGCTGTGTGGATGAACAATATCGTTCATCCAGCACACCAGGAATTTCAAGGGAGGTCGTTCAGCGATAACGTTCACTGAACAGATCGTCCAGTGTGTACCCAGCATTAGGCCCATATTTATTAACGAGTGATATCGTTATCACCCGTTACAAATCTTAAATGGTGCTCCAACCAATCAGCTCCTCTCATGTGTTTTAAAAAAGACAGTTAGGAGCTGATTGGTTGGAGCACCATTTAAGATTCATAGCGAGTGATAACAAGGATATCACTTGTTGATAAATCTGGGCCTTCGTTATATAAATACACAGCTGAAATCACTCAAGTCAGAAAACTAAAACCATCTATTTAGATTAAATCGCACAACCCTTTTTAGATCTACATTGGTCATGCTTTACTCTTACTCATTATCCTCACTCTCCCATATTCTGAGATCACGGACCTGATTTAGAGATGGACGCAATGTGCGCACAAAGGCACTGTTGCGATCTAGGTGCATGGTATCAGAAAAGTTGTGGATAAGTTTAGGGCGCTGCTGGGAGGTGGCTAGCAATGCACGCAGAAATGGTCCATTTAATGGGCGGGTTATGGGAGTGCCACTAGCATGTCAGTGACACCGGCTGTGTACAGAGCTGCACATTAAGGAGGGTATAGTCAGACAGAGAAACTGCGCCTGCCATAGGGCCGATGCAAGTTTCGATGGTGCCATCTAAAGACAACAATCGGTATTACTGCATCCCTGGATGCTGAAAGTGGGAGCCTCAGTCCTTGCGCATTCGTACGCACGGATGTATACAAGGGCAGGACTACGTAGCGCCATTTGTATAAAGTCACCGACCTTCAATAAAACACTGCAATGGGCGATTCTGGGTGTTACACCGACATAAATTAGTACCAAGCAGTTCATGGTTCAAGGTGCATCTTTCTCTCCCGCCAGTGTGGGAGAAGGGAGTGGTAACAGGGAAAAGGAAAAATATATACTATGTACCACGGCATGTACACTGAAAACCAGCAAAACAATGTGATTATTTTTTCATCAGTACCTTTTTCTTCATTTAAACGCAATGTAACTTTGTGTACACATAACGATGTAGAGCATTTTTCTCTCTCCACTGGTTGCAATGCCTCAGTCATGGCGGCTGCTTCATTAGCACATTACACGGCATTAGGAACAACGAGGCACTTCTGGCTAAGCCCAGAGAATGAGCTTGGCCGCCTCCATTGGAGATTAGCACCTGACGCCCCACAGAAGGATTTCGTAACCTTGACAACAGAACAGGCCTCTCCAAGCAGTGCTGCAATGATTATTTCACAGACAGACTCTCCCCGAGTCCCAACTAAAAAGAGGCTAGATGCCAATTTATTCAGCCACTGCATTTACTGCTGACAGGCAGTCTTAGTACATGGGTTTTAATATAGTTCAATTTTTTCTGTCAAATTCAAGAATGTTTGGGGTCTGTGAAGCCATTTAAATGTCTTTTCCATGGTAACAATAACCACTTACAGCAGACCAAACAGGATTTTTTAAATGTATTTTTCCATTCTCAAAAGTGACATCATTACAAAAAAAATTATTAAAAGCGACCAATGCTCACCTTTAGCGTAACAATCTATATATAAATTAAACTGGTGCTGAAACAGATGGAAAAGAGTGGTCCAAGCCTATGGCAAGAGGTGTATGCAAGAAACGTATTGCGTTACGCAATGAAAAAAAACGCTTAAGCCCTGAAATCTCTCACCGTCTCATCATGGTTATCATGTAAATTTATATATTTTATTTTTCAAACACAAGACAATCCCTTGAATAGCATTTTGAATGTGTGCTGCCTTTTTTTTTTTTTACTGTATGTGCAGAAGAATATGAGCATTAATGCAGACAGAGCCAGGTATTTACACAGATGAGCTGGCTCTACCCTTTGTCCTCCCTTTCAGGTGCCTTATCAATTAAAAGACACAAAAGACCTGACAGTGCAAATATAATGATGGATGACCTACAGTACACAGAGTTTCTGTGTTTTTCAGAGTCAGATTTTTTTACTCTATCCACTTCTTTCATGTTTAATAGAAAATTCATGTACACTGTATTAAGGTGTGTGGTTTTACAGGTTTATATGCAGAAGTACATTCAGGAATTCTATTGCAATAACTCCATGATGGCTTAGGTTTGCAGATAAAAATCTTTACTTGGAAAGGGAAACACATTTTAGCAATCTGAAATGTAACAGCTTCTTATAGAACTGCCCACTAAAGCTGGGTACACACCTGTTCGTTCACTCGGCTGATCGGGGGCATTTACCCAATAAGCAAAGTGCTGTGCCCCTAGCATGACCCAGTCAGCTGCCTGCGAGGCCCGTACAAGCTCGGTGTGTACGGACTTCTATGGGACCAGGAAGTCTGGCTGACAAATATTAAACAGCCCATAAGATGCAACCTCCCGACGCCAACAGTTGCAGGAGCATTATAAGAGCCGTATTCAATTAGAGCGGATTAGCAATACTTTTTTGCCTCCCAGACTTTTCGCCTAAATCGCGTCTTTTGTAGGCGGAAAAGTATCGCGGCCGTCCCCATTTTATCCCATATTCAATATGGAAGTAGGCAAAAAACAGGCCCGGCGAAACTTGAACAGGCGGAAAGTGCTGTCACAGTTTTGGGGAAATCAGCCTGACACCCCCCAAAAGATGCTCTGACATGGGGATTCACTATGGACCCCCCGATTTGGCTTGCTGAAGATATTTGGGGTTTTTAAACGGGGTCAATAGCTGCTAAATAGCGTTTTTGTATAAGTGGTACAGAATAGTATTCAGGAGTATTTTTTGCAGAAAATAACTTGTCCCAGCAAATTTGGGGTACTTGAAAATGGGGGTCAGCATATTTAAAAGTTCCTAAAGTAAAGTTGAAAAAAACGTGAAAAATCCACCTGCAGCAAGCACCTGCAATCAAAAATACACTTGGGGCATACTTGGGGACCCCCCCAGAGTCAAGTTCGCTAGTTTTTAACTTTGTCCCCCAACATTTTTTTTTTTCCGCCCCCAAATTTAAAGTCATTTTTTGGGGTGTCCTTAAGTGTTTTTTAAAAAAAAAAATTGACAGTTTACCTTTGGGGGACTGTCTGAAGGCTGCACGGGGGTTCCCGCAACGTTGCACCCCAAAACCCCAATTCTGCACTTTTTTCCGCCTCCCATTCATAGGCGAAGCTTTTTCGCCTATTACATTGCATTAACTTTCCGCCTAGGTGGAAAATCTTTCAAATTGAATACAGAGTAAAATCCAAACAGGCGAAAATTAAGTCATCGGCGAAAAGTTTTCGCCAAAAACACGTCGAAATGGCTTTTCTCTTCAAAAGGAATACGGCCCCAAGTCGTTTATCAGCTAACACTCCTGCATATATACCGATACAATACGTGATCGCCCTATATCTGGTGGAAGATTGTATAGGTGTGTACCCAGCTTAAGTTATGAGATTTTTTGAATTTTGTTTCTATAAGTGGGATGAATTGTATGTTGGGGAAGCCAGGGCTTCCCCAAGCCAGGAGACAGATAGCCAGCTGGTCCAAAACATGGCAGCTACATCTAGTGCTTAATTCGAGAGAGCCAAATACATTGACGTCAGTTATTTTACTTACTTGACTCCTTAAAGGGTCTTGCCAACACTTAAGATTTCAGCGACTCGGGAACCTATACTTTGTATTAAACGCTTTTCCACACCATCTAGTATATGAATGTATAAATATGGAGAGAAGCCAATGAAGTTACCTAGAAGAGCAGCAAATATGGGAAACCGGTTGGGATTGAGATCCAGCTGTTTGGCCACCTCATGCATCAGATACTGGCTGGTTGTGATGCTTTTCCCGTTGCGACTTAGCTTTAAAGCGTGGGCACTGAAATAGTAAGGGATGTTGCACAGAGCATAGTCTGAGTCATAGGCGACCAGACCGTGGAATCCATTTTCACGGCAGAAAGTAATGACTTCTTGGTGATGATCTTCAATGCTCTGTGCGACCTGTTAGAAAACAGAACAGGAGAAAACATGTTATGCTAACACTCTGGTGAAGGACAAATAAAGCAGGTTACGGAGAGCACTGTGCCTTACGGACAGGACGTTAAACATTTCTAACTTCATCAACAGTTTGAATCATCTACCATAGATCATTTAACATGCAGCCATAATATATTTATATTATATACACTACACTTTTATTAAGAAAATAAAACAAAACATGGTGAAAAAAGGATGATAACAGGATTACAAAGGATATATACTGTACTAAATATACTGTACTAAATTAGCTGGAAAGAGTAAATCACAAACAGAACACTACATACTTAGGCCCTCATTCAGAGCCGTACGCTCTGAGCAGAGCGCACGCTCTGAATGAGGGCCGCCCTCCATAATTATGGAGCGTCCTCCTGGACGCTCGTATAGCTGTGGGTCACCACCCACAGCCTATACGAGCGTGCAGTTTGATGGCCGCGATGGTCTTGACCATCGCGACCATCGCCACTGCGAGCCGGAGCCTGCGGTTGAGGTTTTCAACCGCAAGGCCCGGAGTGATTTTGGGTCTATCAGAGCCAAAATCACTCCCACTGACATCACTAGTGATGTCAGTGGGCCGGCTTCTGACGGTAGACGTTCCCTTGGGAACGCCCCCGTCAGGGAGGCACGCCCCTGGCACGCCCACAAAAGGGGGAGTGCTGTCAATCAACATCGACAGCACGCCCCCTTTGATCAGACACAACGAGCGAAGGAAAGTCCTTCGCTCGGCGCGTCTGGCGCATGCGCACGACGGAGCTCCCTCCGTCGTGCGCATGCTCAGTGCAGACCATCGACCCACTTGTGAGCGGACAGCCGCTCGCGAGTGGGTCTGAATCAGGGCCTTAGTTTGTTTATACTGGGTAAAAACTGACTATATAATACTATAAAAGGGGTAGCAGGGCCTATATCTGCTCCACAGACCAGGCTCCCCAGAACAGGTAAGATTTTACTGCATTAGTGGTCAAGGAAACGGCAACAAAAATCCCATTATTCAGTTATATCCGGGGAGCTCCATCTAAAGAAAATTACTAAGCAAATAGCTGTTAAAAAACAAATTAGAAAGATTTTTAGATTACTCCAACTTTGGCATCTAACAGAATTTAGGTGCTAAAAGGATAATAGAAGCTGTAAAATAAAACTATCTAGACACACAGTTCTGTTCATATTTTGCAAGCTTTAAAACCTGCCAGAATACCCCCTTAAGTGGGCACTTTTCAATGGGTAAAAACTGCTAAGCACCCCAATGTCCCACTCATTTTGATACTTTGACTGAATGAACTAATGCTTAAAAACTCCCTATTTGTCAATTCATTCAGCCCAGATAAAGAATACTAAATATTCTACAACCAACCTTGGCATTTAGGACCTCATTCAGAGTCGGTCGTTGCGGCTGTTCGGTCGTACGCCACGGATGTTCGCTAAACTGCGCATGCGTAAAATTCACAATGCGCGTGCGCAAACCAGCTATTACGATCAGAAATATCTCTCTCCTTCAACTTGGCCAGGTCGTTAGTTTGAGTGACAGGATGAGGCGTTTGTGGGTGGTAACAAGGTGCTTGTGAACCGGGGAGTGGAGATCCGAACGCAGGCGTGTCTGACTATGCAAACGGTGTTTTATGGGAATGCATAATTAAGTAGTGTCATGGCGCATGTGACATGGGAAGTTTTTACACTGACTTGATCGCAGTGCTTAATAACAAGAGATATGGTAAGAACTTACCTTTGTTATCTCTGTTTCTACGAAGTCCATATGGTCCACAGGGTTGACCTTGGGGTATAGCTGGATCTGGATCCACGGGCACCACGCAGTTAAAGCTTTGCTGCTCCCAGGATGCACTTGGGTCCGTCCTCCTCTATACCCCGCCCCCGAGCCACAGCACCTCAGTTGGTAAGCAGCCAAGGCCGGAGGAGGAGACTAAACAGAGAGAAGGAAGACTGGAACACTCGAGAAACCATACTCACAGAAATGGGAGACGGAAAACCGGTGACCAGCCACACAGCCCATATGAAGCCAGGTGCGTCAGGGCGGGCGCCCTGTGGACCCTATGGACTTCGTAAAAACAGAGATAACAAAGGTAAGTTCTTACCATATCTCTTGTTTTCTACTTCAGGGTCCATAGGGGGTCCTCCACAGGGTTGATCTTGGGGATGTCCCAAAGCAGTTCAACTAAGTGCAGGGACGCTCCTGTGCTGAAAGGAGAACCCGGCGCCCAAAGGATGCATCCTGAAATGCGAAGGTGTCAAACGCATAAAACCTCAAAAAAGTCTGAATTGAAGACCAAGTGGCCGCCTTACACAACTAAACAGCAGAGGCGCCACGTCTAGCAGCCCAAGAGGGACCCACAGAACAAGTGGAATGAGCCTTAACAGAGGCTGGCACAGGTAAACCCTACTGTGCATAAGCCTCACAAATAACGGAACAAAGCCAACGGGCTAACGTTTGTTTGTTGGCAGGCCAACCCCTCCTGTGAAAACCAAAGAGGACAAACAATGAATCAGACTTCCTAACCGAAGCAGTCCGGTCCACATAGATTCTAAGGGCCCGGACTACATCTAAGGAAACCTCACCAGCTGAAAGATCAGGTGACTGAAAAGCTGGCACAAGAAGTTCCTGATTGATGTGGAACTTTGAGACCACTTTAGGCAAAAACTCAGGACGAGTGCGGAGCACCGCTCTGTCCTGGTGAAAAATCAGAAAAGGAGGGCGACAGGAAAGCGCCCCCAATTCTGACACCCTCCTGGCAGAAGCAATTGCCAGGAGAAAAACTGTCTTAAACATCAGCCACTTGAGTTCCACTGACTCAAGAGGCTCAAAAGGAGGACCCTGCAGGCCCCGTAGCACCACCGCCAAGTCCCAAGGAGCCACAGGAGGCACGAAGGGAGGCTGGATCCTGAGAACACCTTGGAAAAAGATGTGAACATCTGACAAAGCGGACACATGAACCTTCAGAGAGGCAAGGCGTAAGCCGAGGTCCAAACCTGATTGAAGAAATTCCAAGATTCTAGAAACTCGGAACACCTGAGGATCATAGCTTCTGGACTCACACCACTGAAAGTAAGTGCGCCACACCCTGTGGTAAATCCGTGCGGAAGCAGGCTTGCGTGCCCTGAGCATGGTACCAATAACCGAACTGGAGAAACCCCCGAGACCTCAAGACGGCTGTCTCAAGAGCCACGCCGTCAAAGACAGCCCACCCAGATCCGGGTAAAGGCAGGGCCCTTGAGACAACAGGTCCCGACGCTGAGGAAGAAGGTACGGAGCGTCGATGGAGAGGCTCCTCAGATCGGAGTACCAAGGACGTCTGGGCCACGCCGGAGCCACCAGCACGAGTGTGAAGCCATCCTACTTGAATTTCCGCAGGACCCGAGGAAGTAGGGATATCGGAGGAAACAGATACGCCAGGTGAAACGTCCATTTCACCGACAGCGCGTCCACCAGACATGCGCCTGCGTCTCTTGTCCTTGACCCGTAAACGGGCAACTTGTGATTGTGACGGGAGGCCATCAAGACCAGCTCCGGCAGCCCCCATCTGTCCACGAGTAGCTGAAACACCTCTAGGTGAAGCGACCATTCCCCGGGATGCACGTCGTGACGGCTGAGGAAGTCCACCTCCCAATTGAGGACTCCGGGGATGAAGACCGCCGAGATCGCTGGAATGTGGCACTCCGCCCAAGCAAGGATGCGAGACACCTCCGACATCGCTGCCCGACTGCGAGTTCCTCCTTAGTGGTTGATATATGCCACCGTGGTGGCGTTGTCGGACTGCACCTGAACCACCCTTCCGTGAAGGCGGGGCCGGACGACTGCAGGGCCCTGTATACTGCCTGCATTTCCTGGATGTTGATGGGGAGAAGAGCTTCTTTTCGAGACCAACGACCCTGAAGCGACAATGAGCCGGTCACTGCCCCCCAACCCGGGAGACTGGCATGAGCAGGACCCAGTACGGGATCCAAAAGGGGCGCGTCCTTCGACCAGTTGAGCTGTCTGAAGCCACCAAGCCAAAGACTGCCGAACGTCCGGGGACAACACCAGCATCTGAGAGCGGATCCGGTGAGGTAACCCGTTCCATTCCGATAGAATCAGCCCCTGCAGGGGCCGGGAATGGAACTGGGCAAATTCCACCATGTCGAATGTCGACACCATGGACCCCAGAACTCTCATAGCCGAATGGACCGACAGGCGGCAACTGCGTATCCGTAGCTGTAGGGAGGAGACCTTCTCCGGAGTCAGGAAGATCCTTTGCTGACGAGAATCCAGCAGGGCTCCCAAATGAACCATCCACTGTGATGGAATCAGGGAGGACCTTTCTCCAATTTATCAACCACCCGTGCGCTTGCAGGCAAGCGATCGTCAGGTGGAGATGTTGAAGCAGTACCTCCGGGGAGCTCGCCAGCAACAGGAGGTCGCCCAGATACGGCAGCAGCCGTACATTCTGGTTCCGAAGATGTGCGGCCATGACTGCCATAACCTTTGTGAATACCCTCGGTGCCGTGGAGAGGCCAAAGGGTAGCGCCCGGAACTGATAATGATGCTGAAGGATAGCGAACCTCAGATACCGCTGGTGCGAAGGTGCTATCGGAACATGGAGGTAGGCATCCTGGATATCCAGGGACACCATGTAATCCCCCAGGTTCCATTGCCAGAATGATGGAACGTAACGTTTCCATCCTGAATTTGGGAACTCTGAGGAATTTGTTCAGAGACTTCAAATTGAGGATAGGGCGATGAGAACCATTGGGTTTCTGCACCAGAAACAGAGTAGAATAGTACCCCGTCCCTCGTTGTGATTGAGGAGCGGTAACAATGACCCCTGCTTTCAGCAAGGACTCTATAGCCTCCTGAATCTGTAAAGCCTTGGTCTTGTCCTGAGAAGGACTTGTGCAGAAAAACTTTTGGGGCGGTCTGTGCCGAAAAGACAGGGCATACCCCTGGGAGACCACTTCTCGAACCCAGGCATCCGTGGTGGTATTGTGCCAGCACTGGGCAAATTGAAGAAGTCGGCCTCCCACTCTGGGGTCCCCCAGAGGGAGGCCCATCCCATCAGGCAGAAGGTTAATCTTCCTGGTTGGAAGAAGGGCATCTGGCACTCCAGGCCTGCTTCTTGGGCTTAGAAGCGGCCTTGGTCGCCGACTGCCTCGGGAAGGACTGACCTTTTGCCTTGCCCTGAACCCGAAAGGCAGAGCTCCGTACTTTGGTAGGTGCAGAAGCCGAAGGGAGGAAGGCTGATTTAGACTTAGCCAGAGTATCCACTATTTTGTCCAAGTCTGGACCAAAAAGCAACTCTCCATTAAAAGGTAAGGCCTCCAGGCCCTTTTTGAAGTCTGCGTCAGCTCTCCAAGGCCGCAGCCACAAGGACCGACGCGCCGACACAGCTGCAGCCGACACCCTAGAGGTCAGCAAGCTCGCATCCAACGATGCTTCCCCAATGTAGGAAGCAGCATCCCTCATTTGTCCTATCAACGCTCTCTGGATATCCGGAGCATCCATACCTATGGAAAGGTATCCTCCAAAGCGTTGGCCAAGCTCTCGATGGCCTTAGCCACCCAAGAGATGGCCATGGACGGACGGCCACAGCCCCAGAGAGAGTAGATAGACTTTAAACAAGTCTCCACTTTCCTGTTCGTGGGATCTTTCAGGGAGGAGATAGACGGCAAAGGCAACGTAGCGCTTTTAATTAAGCGGGTGACATGGGAATCCACCGCAGGCGGAGTTTCCCATTTACTGCAATGAGCCTCAGGAAAAGAATAGTTGGAAGCCAACCGTTTCTGCGGTTGGAATCTCTTGCTGGGCAACTGCCAGGCCCCCGCCATATGATCCGTCAACTGGTCGGACAGGGGAAAAACAGTCGAAGCTACTTTGGCCTTTTTAAAATTAGGGTACTTCGACCTGGGAGCCGGCGCATCCTCCTCTATATGGAGGATGGCCCGCACCGCCCTAACCAATGCCGGCACATTAATGGAGGACTTAGCCTCCACCTCCTGGGCCCCGGTATCCGAGTCAGAGTCCTCATGGATCTCTCCATCATCCAAAGACACGTCCGTGTAAGGGAACTGTGCCGCCAGTGAAGCCGGAACGGGTCGCTTGGACGCCTTTGGGGGCAAATCACTGTGCAACATTGACTGAAAAGCCGATGACGAGGCCGCCAGGCTCTGAACAGAGCTGGAGAGGACATCCACCCAGGTAGGGGGTACCGTCTGAGGATACCCCACCCCTGAAAGGGTACCATTGACTGCTGCGTCACCGTGGGAGACTGCACGTATACAGGCAATCCCGCATAAGGACCCACATTCTGAGACCTGGGAGGAGACTGCACCAGATGCAAGTGCATCCCGGGGGATGGTAGGCTGGGGCAACGCCCTAGAAGGGACTGCAAGCCGGTCCGCGATCGACGCCAGCACTTGTGTAAACATCGCCCAAGTAGGATCCTGCGCCACCGGGGGTTTAGAGGGAGCAGGTACCAGCTGGCACCGCCCGCACAGACCGTCCTGAGACAAATCCACCCCATCAACCCCTGCCGAACAGCGCCGGCAGGAAAACAACACAGGAGCCACGGAGCGCTCATTCTCCTCATCAGACATGACACAATAACTTTTGCAATAAAAGTGTATCACGAAAAGAGGTGAGGCGTAAAACACCCACACACTCCCACGTATGCAACACAAACAGCTCACAATATGGTACTGTGTAGCACACCACTGTATGTTACTACCTCACAAATACGTAGATCTATATAAGTGAGGTACACAGAGGCACCTGCGGGCCGTAGGGATAGGTATAAGCTGACAGTAAGAATAAATAAGCACAGACAGCAGCACTAGCAAAAGTCACACACCATGCAGGAAGTTATACTCACTGCACCTTTCGCTACAATCAACCTCCCAGATTCAGTGTCTGGGAGGGCTATAGCGCTGCGAACACTGTACTTAGCAGGGGAGAGGTACGCAGGGGGACCGGTCCACTTGATACCGCCTGGGAGTTCTGCGTTGCTGCCACTGAGAAGAAGGCCGCCGGAGAGCTCTGAGGAGGAGTGGCCGAGAGATAACAGCCCAGCGACGCCAGCAAGCATGAGAGAAGGCGCGCTGGGCTGAGGGGAGGAGCCGCTAAACCAGGGAAGGCTGCCTCCCCTGGCTAGTGATTAACCCCAGGGACGCTGGTCCCTTCCAGCAATTATTCCCTGGTGGTCCAGCGGTCACGCGGGGTATTCCGTAGCAGGGGGAGCCTGCCGCCGCTACTAGCGCCGCTGGTCTGTCCCCAGAGACCAGCAGCTAAAGACTGCATTTCATCTCACCGCGCAGCGCAAAGCGCTGCACGCGGCTTACCTGGCCCCGTAGAATCTGGCAGCAGTCAGTGGGAGGTCCCGGATCCACGCTAGTACTGACTCCGGGGTCCCGCTGCGATCCCCAGATCAGTACTGGCGTTGCAGCGCCAGAAGGGCTGTTGGAGCGGCAGCGTGGACGTCCAGATGGACAGTATGATGCTGCCACTCTGAAGATAGTAAAAATAAATAAAATCTTCTTTAAAAATAATAAAAAATAAAGCTTAGGGGCTGCTTATGCAGCCCCACTGCCCAGGGTGACCAGACTCCGGCCGGGCACCAACTAAAACTGAGGTGCTGTGGCTCGGGGGCGGGGTATAGAGGAGGACGGACCCAAGTGCATCCTGGGAGCAGCAAAGCTTTAACTGCGTGGTGCCCATGGATCCAGATCCAGCTATACCCCAAGGTCAACCCTGTGGACCCCCTACGGACCCTGAAGTAGAAAAAGAGTATGGTCTACCTTAAGCTCTACGACCAGCTCCGATGGTCTCGATTAATCCTTATATGCCCGGAGATGACGTGTAATGCGAACGAGAAGGGGGCGTATTTTTAGTCTTACGGCCGCATCCTCCCCTCGCTCGTCCAGCTAACGATCCCAACTTAACGACTCAACTTGCGAGCGCTTAATTTGCATATCCGGCACCTTTTACCTTACGACCGAGCGGCCGCAACGACCTACTCTGAATGAGGTCCTTAGTATCAAGTAGAACAAGTCACATAAAACCGCAGTTTTGAATAAATGGAGAGGAAAAAAAAAAACGTTATACAGTGATGTCATCGGGGGAGATTTCATTTTTCATAGAAATTTAGCTCCCGTGCTAAGTGTTGGGCGCAATGCAGCTGTCAGGTCGCGACTAGCTCCAAAGTCCTACTTAACGCAGATTTCTGCTCGCACCTCAAGAGGGTGTGAGAAGAAATCTGCAGTAAGTGCATCCTCTGGGCTAGTTGAGGGAAGTAATTGAATAGATCCTGAGCACTAAAGCTGGCCATGCACCAGAACAATATCATTCCAGCCAGCAAACTAGCTGGCTGGTTGGAATGATAATCTGGCAGTGTGTGGGAGCAAACGATAAACAGGCGTTTGCTCACACAGTGTAAAACATCCAAAAACGGTTGGTCCAATTAGTCAGAGAAATCAAACAGGTTTGATTTTCCCAACTAATCATTGTAGTGTAGGGGGAACTTTCCCCCCAACTGAACGATAAGTAGGCAGACACTTCCGCCTACTTCTTCACCATCATCATGTCCATATACTCGGCAGCGGCAGACGGCAGTGGCAGAGCAGGAGTATGGGTGCTGGATCTGTCTTGCAGGCGTCTGCCTCACATGTTTCAGCCCCTCTTGCCCCCCCCCCCCCCCCGTCACCGCAATTGTGGAAACCCACCCAGCCCCGTGATCGCAGAACCCCTCCAAACCTGTCTACAGAGGTGTGGGAGGAGGGGATCAGTGCTGCACATCCCCTCCTGTCAGTCTAGCACCCGACCCAGACGGCACACCTTGCTCTCTGCAGCTCTGCTCCCGATGCTGTGCCGAACCCATCAGCAGCAGCTCAGCTAGATAAACCTGGGCAGTGTCACATTTGGCTCATCATGGCACTGTGCACCTTCACCCCCCCCTCCACAGTACAGCTGGCACTGATCCCCCTTCCTCAGTATAGCTGGCATTGTGCACCTTCACCCCAATCCTCTCCCCACAGCCGGGATGGCACTGTATGTATATATAAAAATATATCTGGCTGTATACATATATATATATATATCTGGGTGTGTATATATATATATATATATATATATATATATATATATATATACACACACACATACACACACACATATACGCACACACACACACTAGTTTCTTGGACTCTTCATACTGTGGGTCACCTCAGGCTCTGCCTCATCCCGCCCTCCACACCATCCTTCCCCCGCCGGCTCAATCTCCGATGCAGTGATGGACACTGCCCTTCCCCTGTCGACCTTGAACCTCTCCATGGAGGTGCGCTTTGGAACTTCCTCCTGTCACACTCCATATGTGACACATGCCGGGGTGCTGCGCCGATGCCTGACTGACCTCCAATCCCTGTCTCTACCGCCACATGCTGGGGTGCTGTGGATGACGCTGTAGATGATCTCCCTCTTCCTGCTATTCAGGTTGTTGGACCTGCTACCTGTCTGCCCCATACATATATGTGTTTGTGTATGGATATGTATATTGCTCCAGATTTATTCTGCAGCAGGACAATGACCCCAAAGACACAGCCAATGTCTTTTAGGACTATCTTCAGCATAAAGAAGAACAAGGAGTCCTGGAAGTAATTATATGGCCCCACAGAGCCCTGAGCAAGCCTACATCCACAGAAAATATGGGGTTAGTTCTCCAAGATGTTTGGAACAACCTCCCTGCAAGAATTGATGCTGCTTTGAAGGCAAAGGGTGGTCACACCAAATATTGCTTTGATTTACATTTGTTGTGTTCATTCACTTTGCATTTTGTGAATTGATAAAAATAAAACTATTGACACCTCTATTTTTGAAAGCATTCTTACTTTGCTGCATTTTTTTTCACCGTGCTCTGTGTGTGTGTGTAAAATAAATATATATATATATATTATTGCAATGGAAGACCCAGACTTCTACTGCATCCGCCCTCCCTCTCCCTGCTCTATAACGGCTCTGTACAAGCAGACATATCCCAACTCTATTCCCCTCATTTGGCAGTGTGCCCAGTGTCAAAATTACATATATACATATATATATATATATATATATATATATATATATATATATATATATATATACACATACATACACACACACATACCCACCAAGAATTAGCCAGGTGGGGTCATCACAATAATAAAATGTTTTAAACCCTGACCTTATAATGATTTAAACTTGAAGTAACATCTGATATATTAATTCTCCTCTTGTCTTATTAGAGGCCCAGTCATCTGATTATGGAAAAGCTGCAAAGTCTGTAGGATCTGGTCCTTTTTATATAGCTCCTAGATACTGTCCCCACTTGCAGGCTCCCAAAGTGCCGGGTGGAAGGCTGTTTCTTGCCGGGTGGTGCACCTGCAAAAAACAGCCTGGGGAGAACACTGTACTGTAGAGTCGGCACTCCCATTCACATAATGAAAATACCGAGGTGCCAGTCATGAATTAAAATAGCAAGATCGAGAAAGCGGCACTCAATGGGTTAATAAAAAAGATTTCAAAAAAGTTCCATCAAATCAACGTTTCGGGTTTATTTCAACCTGTCATCAGGACAAATGTGGATGACCTATGAAAACATGACCTGTGTGGGGTCCTGAGAACAGAGTTTGAGAACCGCTGCCTGTACAACACGATATATATGAACGATTACGACATTGTTATCGTTCAATCGTTCATTAATCGTGCAGTGAATATGCCAGCAACGACCAGCAATGCAAGCTCCCGTTGGTTGGCATCTGTCATCGCCTGAACCTACTGTCCAACCTGACGATAACATCAGGTTGTGCAGGTTCGGGGATGAGGGAGGGTGCCGGCACTGAACGACATATCGTTCAGTGTGGGCACAATATCCACTGCACAGTATAATGAACTATTGAACAATAACGATTTTGTTATCGTACATTAGTCGTGTAGTGGATACGCAGCTTTAGTTAGATTTGGGGCGAACCATTTTAGTTGGACAGACAAGTTGAATGGCTGGAGGAAATTTGCCTGATGTATGGCCTCCTTTAACCTGGGAGCTAAATTCATGCAAAAGAAAAGAATCGCCCGCGCTGTTCTTAATCAAATGGGTAAATGCATCCTGACTATTAACTGGAGATAAAAGTATCAACTAGCTGTTGGAATGCTGAGCTTGTACAATGAGTTTTTTACAAAATAAAAGAGAAAAGATGAATGATTTGAGCAAGGGGTGTGTCAGGAACACCGTAATGGTGAGCTGTCTCGCAGTGGGTGATGCTGGTTCCTATAAACGGACCAAAGAATTTTGTATAACAATAAAGATACTTTGCTCTGAATATCTATTCTTGTAGAAGTGTACTAATGTAAGCAAGCCGAGTACTGTTACTAACATGCAAGTCTCTTCATTGTCCTATGTCACTGATTATGAATGTAGATTTTCATACAAATACACAAGCACTCAGCAGCATGCAGTAAGCAATCCCCGATTATACACAGCTGCATTGAGATCAAAACAAAGTTCACAAGTCAGTTCATTTTTCCCCATTCCCATTAGGTTATTTTACCTTTAAATATGAAATGCACTAAGCTAATAGTATAATGGCACATTGCATAGTATTGTATTGCTCATTATCTGCAGTAATGGCAAGATGATAGGAGAGCAGGAGATGGAGAGAGATGTTAGCACATGGTTAATAAGTGGGCTGTAACCTTTATGCAGAAAGGAATTTCATGTATTTGAAGACAGCTGAAACAACTGATGGAGAATGAAATGAGGTTGGCTCGCCCAGTCTAACATATGTATGATTCCTGATCACTGCCCTCATTTCCGGTTATACAGTACAGAGGGGACAGCGCCAATTATAATTCTGTGTGTTAGACCAAACATGCCCAAACCTCAGGGTCCAAATATTTTAGCCGCCGAACTAAATCTCACTTTGGGATATTTAGAATTGCACTTGAATTTCTCAAAACCATAGGGAGATTAGCTGCAGCTGTGGTAGCTTCAGCCACATACATGCCATGCCGTGTCTCCATGATCAGATGAGGGGCAGAATATTAGCCCACTAGCAAGGGACTGGACAGCATGGAGAGAAAGTGTAACAGGATTTATAGTCCCTCGCACACCATGTGTTACACTACATTATATACATATTTACTGAAAAGACCACTAAAGGTCAAATGCTGTATGTGAAAATACTACCAACAACATTAAAGGTGCCTACACACTTAGCGATATTTTACACGATTTGCCCGATTCCGACGCAACGCGACAACAAGCCATGTAAAATATGCCCATATCATGAATGTCCGATCACGACGCCGATGCGCGTCTCCGCGGGTCATACATCGCATCTTCAGATCTGCCGTGCTATAGGGCAGATCTGACAATCTCAGTCACGATGCACTGGAATAGTTAGGAGGCACGATAGATCATTTGTGGTACGATAGATCATTTGTCACATTAGACAGTTTTTAACACCAAATCGTGCCCACAACTGCCGGGGAGCTGCTGGGGAGAGTTCAAGGGGAAATCGGACACAACGTCACATCGCGAGCACATCTCCTAGTGTGTAGGCACCTTTAGAAACATACGAAAAAATATATATATAGGGAACTTCAAGTCACACAAATGCAATCAGCCTTAGCGAACATAACAGGTGAAAATGACTCGCACCATGTTAATGCCGTAGTAAACACATTAAATATAGAAGCTGGATAGGGATAACATTATACAGACAATATTTGATAACTATATTAAAGTACTCCAAGGTAATTTAAATGGAGACTCCACCCTAATGACCAACGCTCAGGTGGTGTGCTCAGGAGTCTGCTTGCCATAGTTGGGCACTACATTGCCATTAATGTAGGACTCAGGTGGTTAACCTGCAACACACAGAGGTGTCCTTGCTAACCTAGCCTCAATACGCCATGCAGCGCGATATGCCTGGCGTGACTGAGCAGCTAGGCCCTGTGCAAACATGCTAGCGTCAGGCGTCTTATTGCCGAACAGGTGTCTAGGACACACCAGGAGACTGCGCTAAATAATCTGTTATAGGATACTTGTTTATCTGTGTGCGAGAGAGACTGTCATTGGAACTTGGCGTGGAAAAGAGCTGTGGTCGCGGCATCGTAGCACTTTGCATGCTGACTGAGAGACTCAGCCGCACACAGATACACGTGTAACATATCAAAAGAATCAGCAGTCACCTGGTGCGTTCTAGACGCATTAGTGCCAATAAGACGCCCGGTGCTAGCAGAGTGACAGAACCAGGCACGCAGAGAGGGGATTTTTGGCGCGATGGCAGCAAAGATGAGTGAGGACACATTTGTATGTGACCAAATCTCCAAACTGTGTCTATCTAATATCCATATTGCTGCTAACATTTAAAGTTACATATACAGCACAACACTTCCTTAATTTCAGCTGGACTTTTATTGGTAAATTTACTAAAGTGAGTTTTTAGAAGTGAGTTATGAAAGTGATGTTGCCCATAGCAACCAATCAGATTCTAGCTATTATCTTCTACAAGGTGCTAGTTGGTTAAGTAGAATCTGATTGGTTGCTATGGGCAACATCACTTTTAAAACTCACTTCTAAAAACTCTCACTTTAGTAAATTTACCCCTTAGCCTGGGTGAGATATCAGAAAAGTGGCAATGTGTTACTGAAATGGAGATCAGAGTGTTACTTATTTAACCGGTCCACACAAACTATGCAAATAATTACACAAAGAGCTGGCAAACTGTCTGTACACTATGCTGGGGGCTGGTTGCTCATCGTCTTAAGGTGCCCATACATCAGAGTGGCGTTGCCGCAATCCTGCGAGGCGATCGGAAATGTCGATCTGCCGGGTGGAAACGCCGGCCACCATCGATGGTCAGCAATCCGTCGCAGGATCGCTGAAATTTTCAATAAACAATTTCCCCGATTAAACAATCGCGATCATTTTCGTCAAATCAGGAAAATCCAACATGTTGGATTTCTGCGATCCCGGGTTGCAGCATCGCGGCAATCCATCGCAGATAAATGGGGCCCATTACTGTGTGCAAAGGCAAGAAATTACTTCATCCCTTACACAACAATCCTTACAGCATCCATAGGAAATATATACACATACAGCAATCTCTATTTTAAATACTTGTGGTTGAACATACACCTGCTCTATCTCCAACCATGTACTGTAAGACAATTGCCTATGCTTCTGTTCTTGCCAAGAAAGGTTCAGACAAACAAAAAATAGCAGCAGCAAGGGGTTGATGAATTATAGCAGGCCTATGTACAAGTTATCTCTTTCCCCCACCACTATTGTGTAATCTCATAAAGCGGGCAGGTAACAGCACCATTTTGATAATGCGAAGCTCTGGTTACTAATCTCTGTTCCAAAGGTCATATCCTATAGACTGCTCAAAGTAACAAGGAAACAAATCTACAGCCTCCAGCAAAGCTCAGGCAGTCATTATGCCAGACAGAATTACATCTAAATGACCACATAACATTACCTCCAAGTACTAAAACACTGTCCTGCAATCAAAACCTATTGCAGAGCACTGCCATCTGCCAGTAACAAGAGATTTACAGATATGATAACAGTGTAAGGTGCCAACATACATTCTAGCAGAAATTGTACATTCTAAGGATATTAGATATCAATGAAGAGATAAGCAGCAAATTGACTGCTCATCCTTATAATCTATAGCAAATTCTAAGGATTTTAGATGTGTGCTCCTGCGGCTGTACGCGCCCAAACAGAGCAACAATTGGAATTGCCCTGCCTGCCATCCGGCACTATCAGCAGCGGGCAAAAAGAAGAATTGAATCCTTAAATTCAATTCTATCAGATGCTTTAACTAATGGGCGCCCGATGGCGCAATTCAATTGTTACTCCGTTCAGGTTCCAGTGCACCTGGCGGCACCGGATTTAGCCGCGCTGAGCTCCTAAACCCGTCTAAAGTACTGCTTTAGAGGTCCAAACTCCTGTTTGGGCGCCCAAAGTGCTGACTTCTCACACGTTTCTGCTCGCCACCTCAGGAGGCTGCGAGCAGAAATGTGACTGCCCGTGGCTATGCGCGCCTCAGCAGAGCAACAATTTAACTGCTCCGTCAGGTGCCCATTAGTTAAGGCACCCTATAGAAGAACGGATTTGCTCCACATGAATTAAAATAAAATTAGTTCAGTCATTTATTCAAATACAGTGTTCTCCCCAGAAATTTTTTCCAGCCGGGTGGCATCCAAAAGTAGCCGGGTGGGGGCCTTCACAATTATGCGCGTGCCGGGTAAAGGGGTATCTCCCAGACCAATCCAGCCCGACATGTCTCAGGCTGCTCCCCCACTGGCTCTCAGACAAAAGTGCCCATTATGCAGTGCCCCCTGTATTTGTGCCGTTTATACAGTGCCCCTTGTGGTTTTCCCCTTTATGCATTGTCCCCTGTAGTTTAGCTTTGACCTTATGCAGTGCCCCCTGGCTGAAGTAGTGCCCCTATGTAGTGCCCCCAGGCTGGCCCCCCTTATGCAGTGCCCCCAGGTTTAAAGTGTCCCTTATGCAGTGCCCCCAGGCTGGCCCCTTTATGCAGTGCCCCCAGACTGGTACTGGTCCTGGCCCCAGCACTTACCTTTACTTGCTGACCGCTCTCCCGCTCGCTGCTGCATCGCGCTGACTGGATCTAACTAGATCCAGCAGACACGCGGGGCAGGCTCCTCACGTTGCGGGTGACGTCACCCGCGCAGTGCATCACTGGGAAGGCTGGCCTCTGAAGTGATCGGAGGCTTCTTTAGCCTCCGATCACTTCAGAGGCCAGCGTTCCACAGCGGGGAAAAATGCCGGGCGATGCGCCCGCAGAAAACAGCCTGGGGAGAACACTGAAATATATCCCCAAAAAGCTACAAGATAGTTAAAATGCAGTATAAGTTTGTATGAGGATAGGAAAGATAACTGCATCTCCTCATATACCATTGTTACAGAAACATTAATATATAAAAACATTAATATATAAACTATCAAAAGCAGCAGTCAATAAAAGTGTAAAGCAGAAATTAGAAAAGCACAGGTTATTAGTAACATATAGTAAGTACTGTAGGATTGGAGATAACATATTATAGGTCGTCAATTGGGTCGCCACGGCAACCAGAACACACACCTTGGCAACCGGAGAAGAGCAGTGCCAGGCCGCTTGTAGTACAGTCCAATGATTACCTCAGGCCTGTACTAGAAGCAATTTCTTACACTCTACAGTAGAGACATAAGCTCATCAGATACAGAAACCCAAAGTCTCCATAATACAAGAAGGGAGCACAGTAACTGCCTTCACTTGTTAGCAGCAAGCATGGCTTCAGTACTAGAGAATATAACCAGATTGTCGGGCAAGTAATTATTTTTAACAAATATTAGGGGCATATTCAATGCAGAGCGATGTCAGGTTTGTAATGTGTGGCAGCGCACATCGGCATAATTTACGGTAGCCCACCACACATTTTACTTCTCACTCCTATGAGCGTTCCCACAGCATAGTGCCTGCAATGATACGAATGGAAGAAGCCCCCTTAGGGGATATTGTTTACTCGTGCCCGCAGCTCCCATCTAAAGTGATGGGCGATCATCAATTGTTTGTGCTACTGGGCACGTGTGCCATGACCTCCCATTATTTCTATATGCACCCTACTGAAATGGCGAGCAGAACTCAGACCAAAGTCAAGCTTTTGGGTGCCCAAAAAACTGTGTGGCCAGCGTGCCCGTAGTGAGCACGGCTAATGCCAGTGCATTTGGGAGAGACGTGCGTGATAAGTGTGGGTGCCTGCGGCACTGGCGCTCGGCGGAGCAAACTGTTGGATATCACAAGAGGGGAGCGGCCAGCATGAATAATCAATTGATCTCCCCCCTCATGCACTCACCAAAAATAAGTAAATAGGATTATATATTTTATTGGGGGGGGGGGGGGGTCAGCATTTCAGTCGGTTCCATTCTTCACAGCAAATTAAACCACACAATGAGTAATTGATTACTTAAGTATTCATTTTTTTTGCCAAGATACACCTCAATAAACTGGTGCAATCGGTTGTCCTCAGAGGTTACATAACTGGGTTCCACTTGTGTACAATTAAAGTACTAAATGCACCTGTTTATATGACAGGATTCACAGTTTATTAGTGAATTTCCATACATGAAAATAAAGAAAAATTTTAAACAAATCCAAAACACCAATCAGGGTAAGTACATAAGAACATATCAAAAGCATTGTATCCCCCGGAGCATATACAGAAATGGAGATAATACAGCACATCTGTGAATTTGTCTAGAATAGGTCATGCTTTCAAAACCAAAAATTTGCATGTGAAAGACACTCATGGCTCTCGACTGCCAGATCTACCCTATAATAAGCGACACGCATGAATCACACGGGATCTGTGACGGATTAAACCCATGTGAAAAGGAGACTAAAGTCGGCCAACCAGACGACCTGTGCAATTCATGTGTGTTCCCTTATTAAAGGGATGATCTGGGCACCAAAAAGTCTAGTTACGACTCTGGACACAGCGACTGCACTTTATCAAAGGGTGACAAAAAAGAAAACCATTGCTAACTTAAATCACCAGCTTCTAACTTACATTTTATAGGATGTGTTTGAAAAATTACAGTTAGGAGCGGATTGGTTAATACTTTTTCTCTCATCAAGCTTTGATACATAGGCCCCTAAATCTTACCTACAGTTTGCCAGAAATGCTAGGTTTACCACAAGGGTTACGCTGCGCATCATCCTAAAGCTGCGTACACGCAGTCAGATAAAGTGGACGATTTCAACGATAGCAATCCTATGGTTATTGTTCAAATCGTCCAGTTTCTGGCCCCTGAAAAACGACCAAACGATGGTCGATGCGCGAGCAAGAATGGTCATTGTCGGACCATCGTCCGGGCAAACCGACATACATGGTCGATATCGACCATGTTAGCCTGTTTACTATAGGGACCCGCGATCGTTAATCGCGGGTCGTTACAAGTTAATGCATGTGTTGGATGTTCAATAACGATCATCCAACACATGCAGAACGATCAGATAACGAAGCCATAAAAGTTATAACCTTAGATGAAGGAATATATTAATAAGTATCAGAGCAACAGTCTGCAAGTCTTGGGTGGAATGTATCAATTCAGTACAATACTGTAAATGCGATGATGGAACGGGTTGTTGGAGGGTCTGTTTCCATCATCATGCACATCACATCACATCCATCTACGTTGCAAGTTTTTCTTTATGACCCATAAAGGTGTGCTGGAAAAGTTGCGATGTAGGGGCTATCGTAACTGGCAGATATTTTCCAGGCACCGCGGGTTTCATGCTGCGTTCGGCAGATTGAGCTGCATGTACAGCCAACTGGAGATATTGAGGGAGCGCGCATCGTTGGTCATTCAGACCATACACACTAGAAGATATATTGTTGAATGATCCTGTTATCGTTCACTTTTATCGTCTAGTGTGTATGCAGCATAAGAGGGGGGACACTATGGGGTTTAAGTATTAATAATTGTGGTACTGCCGGGATTATTAATGCTGCAACTCCCCGGGGACATTTTAATTTTTAATAAAAATATCCCGGCTATGTACTATCGGGAACTCGCAGGGACAGCGGTTGCTGTAACTGCTGTCCCATGAGTTATATCCCCGGCATTTAGGAGAAGTCTTTCGCAGAAGTGAAAGACTTCCCTGGGGGAAGCTTACACTGCGCATGCGCACAGCATCAGCTTCAGGGGCTGGCCGGGGGCTGCGGGGGAGAGATCGAAAGATCTCTCTTTCCCCTGGAGACCCCGTAGACATAGTAGTTTAGACCATCTGAAGATGGTGTAAACTACCGATGCTAAACTCCGAAAAGCTTTGCTTTTTGGAGTTTAGTACATAGGGGTCAGATCGTAATCCCTATTGATAATAATGGGAACTAGTTTAGCATTTTGCCAGAGATTTATGTGCAATCTCCTTCATTGTGCTATTAGTACATAGGATCGATACATAAAATTATGCAGAAACTGCAGTTACTGCATAATTTTATGTAAAAATCAGCTTTGGTGCTTCTAGCACACTCAACTGATGCAACAAACTTCAGAGATACAGACCAGAGTGTACTAGAAACACCAGAGCAGAGAGCGACACCCCAGGCAGGAAGATGGTACTGCACAGGTTGTGACAGGAGCAGGGTGCTAGAATGAACACTATGTATATCCTCCCGACCATCACGATTAGTGGACCAGTCCTGTTTTTTCGGCATTGTCCAATCTGCAGGCTGGATGAAAGGAAGGGGGTGAACGCTCCCAACTGCTGTGCGCATGAGGCTGGAGGCGGCTCAACAGCTGGGGAAGCAATGTGCACTCCTCCAGCGTGAAGTGAAATGGGAGTGTGACGTGTGGCCACTCTCCCTGTACATGTACACGCCGAAGTCTTACTCACCATCACCCGATCCCTATATCCTAAATGTTAGTCTTTAGGGAGACCCAATACATGAATCCATTTCTGAATACAGGAGCATGAAAGTGACGTCACAAAACAACGTACTTCCGCACGAATGTAAATAAGCCTTAGGAACTTCAGAGGAACTCTTGTAATCACTTTACTTTCTAGAAAGCAGTCAGACCTTCCCTGCCCTTATTTCAAAGCAACACTCAGGAAACATCAGTAGAAAACGGGAAGGGATAGCTTAAAATAGAAAATTCCAGAGGAGGACCCAGGCTCCCTGCTGCACATTTGTATATTTATGTGGTTCCTGAAACTTACCATTAATTCATATGACAAAGTGAATAAATTCCCCTTAGAATGTAAGCTCTCATGAGCAGGGACCTCTTCCATCATGTGCTTCTCTTTACATTTTCTTCTACTCTCTACTCCCCATTAGGGCACCTAACACGTGACTGCCAACTCCCGGCAGCTTATTGTGAGTGCTTTAATCACTATTTCAGCAATGTATATAAGTTGTGTCCTTGTCCTGCACTGTAATGTACTGTAAGTTACTTGTTTCTTGTTCACTTATTAGTTCTATGTACTATGTAAGGCGCTGCGGAACACTTGTGGCGCCATATAAATAAAGGATAATAATAATAATAATAAATTGATGATTAGCACATTGTTGCTAACTTTTCTGCTTGAAAATCAACTTTATAAAAAATCGTTTTTCAAACCTACATGCACGGAACTGAGAGGGTCTGAACACAAAGCTGGTGGTCTGGGCTTTCATTCACATCTCTTTCCTATTCAAAAAAAAAGTGTTGCCTTTTTTTTTTTTTTTTTTTTTATCCCTTCCACATATTTCCTGTAGGCTTCACTAGACTCCCTTGACCTCACAAGAAGCTGCACATTATGGCTGCAGAGAAGCTTTAGATCACATAACAATATAAACCCAGCGTGAGGTGTTCATGCAACCCCAACAGACAGCTAACCTATGGCTAAAATGCTCAGCTGATGAGAACACATGCAAAACGCATTCCAGGGGACTGCCAGACTGCACTTTATCCAAAAAGTGTCCACAAAAAGCAAGTATAGCCACATGAGCTCAATCACCACAAAAAGTCAGGCAGAGGGAGGACATAAACAGAGGGAGGACATAAACAGACATCTCCGCTTGTCACAAACACTGAGTGGGTGACTGTACCACTATAATCACTCTGCTTGTGCTAGAACAGCACTACATGGCAACACAATCACAGGGAAACAACACTAACTTGTGTGTTACTTTGTCTTCTACATAAAGAAACTGCTGTGAGTCAGAATTAACTTTATTGGCCTAAACATTCCAACAGGTAACAGCATAAAGCGCATATCTACTGTATAAAGAACTACCAACCCAGTCCTGGGATGAGTGGCTGCTGTATTTTACACCCGCGCAGGCTCGTGTTTACGGTCATTTACCTGATGTTTTTGTAAAACATCACAAATGCCTTCACCAGAGGTTCCCAAACTCTGCCATTACAGTCCAGTTATTAAAAATAAACATGCTTGAGCCCAGATCAGTGATCGCGCTGAGTGAAAAAATGTGTGGGTCCCAGGGACCCCTTACTTTACAAAAATGTGGGCCCTACTCCATGGTTTTTGGGTCCCATCACATATTAATGGGGGTGAGGGCAGGTAGCAGTTGGGACAGTGCTGGGGGCAGGTAGCAGTTGGGGCAGAGGGGTTTAAGTGCCAAATAGCAGTTGGGATAGAGCTGGGGGCAAAGGTAGGAACACTGCAATAACCCGGGTTTTAGCTCTGGTGTAAAAGGGGTATTAGTAGACACTGATCAAGGCACCTTCAAAAAGATAACAAAAAATAGATCTGGGGGTAGAGAGGAGTAAGGGCATATATTTTTAAAGTCTGAGAAAGTGGTGTATTAGCAAGACAGCAGAGGGGTGACATTAGGTGTTAGAAACTCCCATCCTCACAATGGTACACACTGGCCCCTCGCTCCTCACTGGGACTTCACTTACAGCACACATACGGCTATTGAGTGCAGGGGTGAGGAGAGGATATTAACGCTATCCTGTGCCGCCTGCACCCACCCCAGCGAACCTCCCCTCTTTAGCCCACATACGCAGTAAATTGGCTCTGGCGTCTCAGTTCCAGCCGCCATTCTGCGCTACAATATGGGTCTGTGAGCAAACATCGGTGAGTTTGGGGTTACTGTGAGTGCCACATATGCACACACTTAATTGATTAAACCTTAATTTCAGGAATTCTACAGCTTTAGTAATTCTCCATCAGTGAGACCTCAATTTTAATATGAAAAAGACCTTAGGGTGCTACTTTTGGAAGTTTACAGCACTAAATCCAACTCAAAAGAGGTCACATTGGGGAGAAGGTCTCAAGAGGGTCATAGTGAGTTTGCAGTGCACACAATGAGCTTCTGTATAATAATTGTGGAGAGTGACAGCCTAGTGCACTGCACCCTGTAACCAGCACTCTCCTGTGGTCCCTGTACAGGTGGTGTCTTTCCGAGAACAGTCACTCAGAGGTGGTTCTCATTGTTTCTTTGGGGGGGGGGGGGGGGGGGTGCACTGCGAGTGTCTTTCTTGTAGCGGACACAGGCAGCAGGAGGTGGAGTGTGTTACTGTACCCTGTATCCCGGGTCCGGGCACCATTATACTGAGGGCGGCATGCTGACAGGCGCGGATGCTGACTGTAGAATGGAGGCCCCCTACATTCTGACACCACAGCCAGCTTACACCAGAGCTCTTCATTGCTGCGGAGAACTCGGTCGAGCCTTGCTGCTTCCAGAACCCTCTCTACCCACCACCCGCAGGGCCGCGCTGGGCATCACACCTAGCAAAGCCCTTCGCACCCCTCTTGATCACCACTCCACCTGCTAGACCCAGGCGACCACGCACCGCCCCCTGGGAGCAACCAACACCAGCTCCACTCACAGCTGTTCGTCCAGCAGCAATCCCTAAGCGATCCACACCAGCAGGCACCCACCAGGCAGCAGGAACAGAACGCCAGCAACGTGGTGCACCAAGCCCCACAGTGCACCAGCAAGCCACTACCACACACAGAGCTTCCTCTAACCGCTGACACCGCAGCAGCCATCCAACACCGCATCTGCAAAAGGAAACTAACACCAGCTACCAGCAGCCCAAGCCTTTTTCACCAACAAATCCTACCGGTAGGTAAGTGACTCCGAGACTTATACCCCTGCGCGGGACGCCGCCAGGGTGTACATCCACATCCGCCAGACCCGCTGCCAACCCACCACTCCCCTCCCCCCGAGACATCCTAAGACTGTTGACCAAAGGTCCAGCAGGGGTAACATGCCGGTCTATTGAACTGCACGGAAAGGAGCTCCCTAAAAGGGTCCACTCACCTCCCCAGTCTCCACCCACACACCCCCAAGTGGATCGCTCACCCCACCTGGGTGCCTGGGACCGAACAGGATTAGTACTGTTTTTTTCCAATAAACCCTTTGGCCCCCATTTCTGCCTCTGTCTTCATTTCCTCACCCACCACCTCCAGTCCATTAGACCCCCTTCCCTCCTTACACCCCATCACTCCACACACAACATTGAACACATAAGACCACAACACTATTACTCCAGCATTACACCCATAGGGCGAGCGCACCCTCCACACCCTCTACCCCATTCTATCGTTACACAGGACCCGGTACTCCTGCTTTTAGGAAGGTGCAGCACCCCGACACAAACAATACATCTCACATCCCATCTGCCCATACAGCAGAGCGCAGTTCTAACCCATCATTTGTAGAATGGAGTTCTGTGCCACCGCAACGGTCTCCCTCCTCTCCAGACAGCTGCGGTCAGGACAGGGAAGTACAAGCTGCGGCTGCCGTCTCCCTGGGTCTCCCTCTCCACCAGGCTACTCCTGCACAGAACCTCCTGGCTGCTGTAGTGCATAGTGAGTGTCTAGTGGGTGGCGAGCTGGGAACGGGGCGGCCGTCCTCATTGGACAAAGAGACGCTGCCGTCTGCGCTGATTGGTTGGAGAGATGCTGGGAAGTCACTGGCCGGCTGCTGCGGTGCGCTCATAGCGCGTCCTACGGGAGCCACACATTTTTAAAAAGTGAGTCCCTCATTGCCTATAGCATGTAAATACGTGCTATAGTGTGTATTTTGCGAACACTGCCAGATGGTTAAATCAAATTTACTGAGGTACTAATTAAGGCACCAGTGCTCAAGCTTGGATATCCTTAAAAACTGGACTGTAATGGCAGAGTTTGCGAACCTCTGGCCTAGACTTTTTTTTATAATTATAATGATCCAAAACAAAATAATCTGGACTTTTTCATAGGCAGAGTACAAGTCAGCACATTCACACAATTGTGAACAGCTGTATATTGAGAAAGATGAATAAGCACAAGAAAAAGCTGTATTACAGCTGGTGGTCAGGGGCAAATAGTGAATGGTGACGATTGTTCCCAGCACTAGCGAAACCAGTGCTCTGCTGACGCAGGCATAATTGTGCTCCTGTAAGTGAATTCAACTAAAAACTTATTTGTTTCCATATAGGAGATGAGGAATTATTTCTGTTGTATTAAATAGGATTTTTATAGGCACCCAATATTGAATGTGTTTGATGCAAATATAATAAATGGCTAAAAATATTGTTGCATGTGACGTATCCCTTGCATAGACCAGATGCATAGGTTATTGTTGCAATGTGGTACAAATATTAAAATCGTTGCAGTTGCGGCTTTTTCAGCTAACAAATTGTGTCCGCGATTTGAGGTGGAATTACGGCAAACTATGCATCGGCCACATTTTGTGACCATTTACTGTATAACAACGCGTTACACAGCAGCAATTAATAACTTTTTCTATTACATTTTTCAGAAGCTTCTAAAATAACAAGTTTACATATCAGCAGCACATAGCTATTATACTTCATTGTACTGATCACACTGCTGTTTGCATAGGTCATGCACTGAGGTCTATAATACAACACAAAGCACGCTTATGTACTTTTTACAGACGCAGCACACATGGCTGAAAGTGTTACTATGTTAAGAGCGGTTTGTGATTTTTTTTTTCAAAAACCAAATGCAAGAAATACCTATATGTGAAAGACATTTACTTTACTGTATTGACCAGATGTGGCAGTAAAACGCATCAACTTAAATTTAATCTGTGTAAAGAAGTTTATTTACATTCATTACTATAAGATGTCGCTATATTCTACCAAGGTAAGATTATCCATAGACAATGAGACAATTTCACATATGGTCATATAATTAAAATCTGATCTCCAGCGCATTTACAAACCTAAATAATTTCAATGGGACATGCTGTAAGGAAAATTTAACACATTCATTTCTCAATCAAAGGGTTTCCTTTTTAAAAACAATGGTGGGGTCTCTTTCTTTAAATATTGTAATATGCGCATTCTATTAATTTTCTTTTTTTAAACACTACATTGGGAGAGTGTAAAGTACAAAGGACATTACATGGGCACTGCACATTCAAATAAGTACATAAACGTGATCATTTATATTGCTTTTATACCTAAATTCCGGGTCTGACCCAGAGGTTGGAACAGGGTTCCAAACCGGATCAGATCCGGAATCTAGCCGGCGCCGACCCAGGAAACTCCCGAGTTAGCGCCGTTCACACCGGAGCCGGGTCTGCAGTGACTCGACTCTTCCGGCGTGGAAGTGGACGCTTGGAGATGACGTCATCTCCAAGCGCCACTGAAGCCGGCCAATCGTCTGGCATGCGGCGCGCTCCAGGTCATCGTGACACGGATCGCGCCGTTTACACTGCAGGGTCTCATGGGTCATTCCCATGTTAAACCCTGCAAGTTACCTGGGTTGGATTGCCAGGTCACTCCATCCGGGAATCCAACCCTGTCCCCTTTTATACCAAGGAGCTACCCGGGTTAACCCTGCAATAACCCGGGTCTTAGCTCTGGTGTAAAAGGGGTATTAGTAGACACTGACCAAGGCACCTTCACAAAGATAACAAAAAAATCTTATATGGGTCAATTTACTGTTGTCTACACTATGAGTGATTTACGATGTGCCTTTCCGATTAAAAAAACGTGTGCCTAGATACAACTAATATACACGATATATGGCTCGATCAAAAAGTTGAAATGATTATTACAGCTACAGCTCAGCTTCACTGCACAGACCAGCATATTATGACCTAGGTGTTGCAGGGATCCCACTGAGGAGCTATATGAGTGGTGAGGGTCCCATTTCAGTAGTCAAATGTCTATCTACCCTTTTCAGATATTTTAAAAGGTAACTTTCCCCAAATCTATTTTTTTTTGTTTTTCAAACTTCATTTGCAAGCCCTATTCATGCTGACAGACAGCTAGAGCCTCCGCCTTCCTTCAACTCAGTCATCTGTCATCAATGTATTCAAATTGCCAGAGCAAATAGAAATTTGCGTTTATGGTATCATGGATGATGAAGTGGGGTGGGGAAGGCTGGTATATCACAATATACAAAACAGGTACCACTGGTTGTCTGGGACAAACAGCAATAAATTATTATTTAAAGTTAGGCTGGTACAGGTACCTGTAAGGGTGTTAGATGGAGTTTCTGAGAATAAATGATAATACAGATGATCATTACTTCCTGAGGGGAAATAGCATGTCCTGCAGGTAACATCATCTGCTCAGATTAGTAAAACAATGAGTAGATAATATAGCATTTTAGGTTTGAGGTGCACCATTGCGACTAGGGACCTGATAAGAATCAGGCCAACATAGCCTAATATAGACAGGATACAAACTTGGGAATTGTCTTACTGTGAGGTGAAGCTATGTGATGGCTTAGAAGTAATCAATGGTAAAGAGAGCAAAATTATTTGTATACTTTGTTATTACGACGTACCACTGAATTAGGGCTAACCTGACTAGGAAATAATTCAATTCAACGCGCTATTGAATAGCGACGGGAGGGACTCCTACAGCTATTCAATACACCGCACTGTTTGGGTGCACTAAGGATTTCTTCTCACACCCTCCTGGGGATGCGAAGAAAAATCCGACCAAAGTGCCGGGTGCGCGGCTGTTTTTCTGCATAGCGCGGCGCTAACAGCCGCGCGCCCGACACTTTGGTCAGAGAATGCCGGTTGCTGCGCCTTAACACCCTTGTTAAGGCGTGATGACCGGCATTCTCCGACCACACAGCGCACTGAATTGATTAGCTCTGGGAGCTCGCTCCCGGCGCAATTCAATTCGCGTTGAGTTGAATCGCCCCCATCGGTGGTGCCCAGTAGTGAGGTATCAGTCACCTTGATGTGAAAACAAAGCAATTGATATATAGGGTCACAAGTGCTTTACACAGCTAAATCTGGTACATTTGGGTGAGACAAGTAATGAGCGCCCCATCAGAGCAACAATTGAATTGAATCGTTGGGCGTCCATTCCTTATGGGTGCGCAAAAAACAATTGAATTCCCCACAAGGTTTGCGAGAAAGACAGTGGCCCTGATTCAGAGGCGCTCGCAAAAAGCGAGCGCTCGCTCTGAATCAGGGCGGGGGTTTGTTTTTTTTAGTTGCGGCCTCTTGGCCGCTCGCATAGCTCTAGGTTACCACTCACAGCTTATGCGAGCGGCCAGGTGATGGTCGTGATGGTCAAGACCATCGCAACCATCGGGCTTGCGACAAGACCCTTGCGGTAGGGTCTCATTGCCGCAAGCCCCAGGGAACTTCCTGCTCTAATACAGCAGGAAGTCCACCTACTGACATCACGAGTGATGTCAGTAGGGCCGCCCACAAACGGCAGGCGTTCCTGCAGGAACGCCTCCTTTTGCCCAGCCACCCCCACGCGCCCTCCAAACGGGGCGAGCTGTCGATCAACATCGACAGTCGCCCCTTTTGAATGCGAGTGCTTTTTGCGCTCGCACTACCCAACAATCGACCCGCTTGCGAGCGGGTCTGAGTCAGGCCCAGTGCGCAAGAGAGATAGAATATTAGAGGTTTCCGCTGCAACTGGTATCACAGATACCCCAAAGCAAATGGTCTGAATGGTAAAACAGGAACAGTTCTAAGTGAAGGCACTCGGAACTAGTTTGGTGGCATTACTTCTGGTGGGTACAGTATAGGAGCCACAGGCTGATGCAGGGGTATATCAGCTTGCAAATAAAGTTGTTTGGTATAAATGTAATGCCGGGTACACATTAAGATCACGGATTGGTCAGCAGACCGAGCCGCAGTCAGAGCGGCCGATGGGTAAGTTATACACACTTTACCAATCAGCCACGTCTGGGCTGACCTCACAACTGCCCGCCCAGTTGAGATGTCATTGTTGGCTGTCTCTGCAGAAATTGTATAGTTGGTCGGTGGATCACCTGTACACACATGCAGTATTTTGGCATCGGCTGTGCTGCAGAGCTGACTTGATAGGTCTGTGATCGACGTCATTCACAGACATATTGGGTGTACACACCTTCCGATACAATATATATCGTCAAGTGGGTTCCCCATCACAAAAGTATGTGAACTCATAGGGCGGAATTCAATTGTTTACGCGGTCAGGATCTCCCATCTAAAGTGACAGGAGATCACGGGCCGCTATTCAATTGCTGCCGTTTTTCGTGCCCAAAGTGGTCGGGTTTAGCTGCATAAAGCAGCTACCACTGACCAAAGCTCTGGGCACGACCACGAAAAGTGATGTGCTCAATCGGGCACAAAGGGGGTAGAAACAATTGAATTCCGCCCATAATGTTGATCTGAACAGGGCCTGGCAGATAAAAGATTTTTCAAGTATGCGCCCATTGACTATTCCACCCCCTGTATTTGCACACTCTGGCATTGACAAAGCAGAACTGCACATAAGATGGGCTTTTATTATCCCTATAAAACAATATGTTGAGATTCTAACAGAGTAAAAAGTTATATCACATGAGAACGCTGTGGGTAGCACAACCCTATATTATTATTGTCACTTACCATTCCTGTGCATTACACTTTACAGTCATATGAGGAGAGTAATGCAGGGTACATAATTGTGCGATCAGCAATTGTGCCAATGTCAAGGAACACCCTGGACATCGCACAATTGCCGATAAACACTACAGCGATGTAATGAAAGACTGAACCATCACTTGTTCCGTTCTTCATTAATACACACGACAGCGATTGTGTGCAACATGCCAACCAGACAAAAACACACACTACTACGAGAGCGCGCAAAATGCCCAATTTGTTGTTCCGATTTGGCCAAATCGGCATGACATCGCTCTAGTGTGTACCCAGCATTAGAAGTTCGCTCCTGTGAATTATAGAGAGAGGAAGTCGTAAAGCCACCTTTATAGTAACTTGGTGAGGTTGTCGGTTTTGTTGCCCATCTCATAAGATTTCGTTTCTATGGGTTCAAAATATGAGTATCATCTGTTTTCTTTCTTGCCTCAGGTGCTAATTACAATCCTGACTAACTGCATTAGGCTTCAGAGTATAAAGTATTGGGGCACAGACTAGCACACCGGCACGGCACACTGAGGCATTACAGTATTGGGAGGAAACTGAACACTGAGGCGTACGGTATTGGTGGGGGGGGGGACACTGATGCGTACGGTATTGGTGGGGGGGACACTGAGGCGTACGGTATTGGTGGGGGGGAACACTGAGGCGTAAGGTATTGGTGGGGGGGGACACTGAGGCGTAAGGTATTGGTGGGGGGGACACTGAGGCGTAAGGTATTGGTGGGGGGGACACTGAGGCGTAAGGTATTGGTGGGGGGGACACTGAGGCGTAAGGTATTGGTGGGGGGGGGACACTGAGGCGTAAGGTATTGGTGGGAGGGGACACTGAGGCGTAAGGTATTGGTGGGGGGGACACAGGCGTAAGGTATTGGTGGGGGGAGACACTGAGGCGTACAGTATTGGTGGGGGGAGACACTGAGGCGTACAGTATTGGTGGGGGGAGACACTGAGGCGTACAGTATTGGTGGGGGGAGACACTGAGGCGTACAGTATTGGTGGGGGGAGACACTGAGGCGTACAGTATTGGTGGGGGGAGACACTGAGGCGTACAGTATTGGTGGGGGGAGACACTGAGGCGTACAGTATTGGTGGGGGGAGACACTGAGGCGTACAGTATTGGTGGGGGGAGACACTGAGGCGTACAGTATTGGTGGGGGGGACACTGGCACACAGGCATAAAGCATTGGGGCACACTGGCATACAGCATTGGTGGGGGAACACTGGCACACTGAGGCATATGGTATTGGGTGGGGACACTGGCACACAGAGGCATACAGTATTGGGGAGAAGGCTCCTCATCTGGACATGACGGTTACACTATGAGGAATACAGAAACCAGGACTTGTGGCATTAGGTTGGATGCAACATATGCAGAGGGGCAATATGACAGTTTGGAAATAACCTGGATTTCATGTAGTGTATGCAGGATTACACGGCATAGGGTTGATATGCGCGACACACAGGGGTGGGGTGTCACACTTATGCGGGAGGACTAGAGTAAATTTAGCAGGACAGGGTTGTCGGGATGTCACAGGTGCAGCGCAGGGGGCTCGTCCTCACCTTGATGTGGAAACGGACAAGCGCCAGGCGGATGCAATGGGCCATGCACACGGGGGGCAGGAACCAGACTTTGGGGGGCGGGGTGCCCTTGTTCTGTACGTGGCTGATGATCTGCTGGCCGGTCTGCCGCTCGTTGCTCTGCCTCTTCACCCACTCGTGGAGTCGGGCCTTGTCTAGGGCGCCGTTGAAGAAGACGAAGAGCTCGATGTTACCGGCGAAGCAGGCCTTGGCCAGGGCGGCCAGGTAGCCCAGCATGTGGTTCCATTGGCCCCCGCTCACCCAGTCGGTGTAGAAGCCGCCGTAGAGCCGGTGCAGGCAGTTCTCGGCGTCGATGAGCAGGCGGAGGGTGGTCTGGGGGGGTCTCTGCCGCCCGCCCCCCACTAGGCTGCCTCGGGCCAATTTCTGCAGCTCCACTGGGACCACCGCGCCCGGGCAGCGCTTCTCGATGTAGTCCTGGAAACCGTGCACCCCCATGGCTGGCTGCGGTATGGCGGGTGTGTCGGGCGTAGTGTTGGGTGTCTAGTGACTGATTAGGAGCGGGGGGCTGTTGGATGGTTTGGGGGGGCTCTGCATGGCCGCGGCCGCCATGTGCTGTCTCACAGAGCCATGTCCGGGGATGTGTGGGGGGAGGCGGGGGCCACAGGAAACCGGAACAGGTGGGGCTGGGGTGACTGATGGCGTCACACGGTAACATGTCCGTCCCTGCCATCATCATAGCAGCTCGGCTCGGTGCTCTTGGCGGGCGTGTCACCCGGTTATACAACCCGATAGCTCATGTCAGTGCTGGGCTGCAGTGCTCTATGTCATGTCACCCGGCCCGCTCATCTCAGTGCTGGGCTGCAGTGCTCTCATGATGGGGCCTATTTTATCAGTAAACATAAGCAGCATATTAGCCCGCAAATATTTAGTATCACCCTACTGCAGTGGTTCCCAAACTTTTTGGAATCACAGCACCCTAGAGTATCAGCATTGCTTTCACGGCACCCCTGTTTATTTTTACCTGAATTTCTCAATAACAAACTTAAAGTAGTAAAGTAAATTGTGCTTACCTGTCATCCTTAGGCTCAGTTATGTGGTGGTGGACAGGTTTGCGCTTCTGTTTGCCCACATATTTACATTACATTTCATTGACCATAAATAATTGTATTTAGTGCTGGATCACCAACCTGAGCCACCCCTGCATGTGTCCCAAGGCACCCCAGGGTGCCATGGCGCACAGTTTTGGAACCACTGCCCTAATGTATGAAGGAGAGACTGCAGCCAGAAGTGTTTTATAAGAGGAGAGGGCCCCATTCTCTCTGGAAGTGTAGTAGATTGTGACTTGGTACTAGAATCTATTGCGCATGCACAGGTCTCCGGGAAAATGGCATCAATGCCTTATTCCTGGGGGACAACGCTACTGCGCATGTGCTAGTCACCAGGAAAATTGCAGTCCCCATTTTCTGAGTGAATTGTGCTCTGCATGTGCCAAGCTGCTTTCTGGAGAGGTATGTATAACAATATATGGGTATGCGGTGGGGGCCACACTGCACACATTATAGATACACCATTGAAAAATCTTCCGCAGCTCCCAAAGGTTTCTATGGGGGATGCAATGCTGTCGGATTTACCAAGCATTCCGGAGTTTGGCCCTCTGCTAATTATATGGCGGTCACTGCAATGTTCTTCGCATTATTTGGTGGTCACTGCAATGCTCTCTGTATTATATGGCAGTCACTACAATGTTCTCTGCCTTCTATGGTGGTCACCGTAATATTCTTTGCATTACATAGAGTTAACTGATGCTCTCTGCAGTATATGGCAGTCACTGCAAAGCTCTGTGGTGGGTGAGGTAGTGTAGTGCAGGCATACTTAAGCCTGGTACACACCCTTTCGATTACAGGCTTATCGGGTAAAACTGTCCTGATTAGTTGTGCAGTCTGTCGCCCCGTCAGCTGCCTGTGTGCCGTGTACACTGTATGCAGACATAGCACAGTGTGTACGGGCTACTATGGGATTGGGAGGTCAACCTGACAAATTTTAAACAGTACATATGATGCGACCTTCCGATCCAGACCGTTGCAGGAGCATTAAAAGTTGTTTATCGGCTAACGCTCATGCATTGGGACAGCGTACACACCTATACAATTCAACGGCCATTTTCTATATTGAAAGAACAGGCCACACCATTTCGAATACAGGCTGATCGGGTAAAACTGTCCCAATCAGCTGTGCAGTCTGTCCCCAGTGTGACCCCCTATCAGCTGCCTGTGAGCAGTTTACACAATGTGCAGACATAGCACAGTGTGGGCCTGATTCTGCAAGGATCGTAATTGCAAAGCTGCATGTAGGCAGCTTTGCAATTGCAATCCTTACAGATATGGTAATGCAGCAGGAGGCATTACGCCTCCTGTGCATTACTTATTTGAGCTGCGTTGTCCAACGCAGCATTGGATAATCGCATACCATCGGCTGGCTGCGGTGACCCATGGGGTCCCGCAGCCGGCCGCTGCCGTTTAGATAAAGAGGCCAGGAAATCTCCATCAGCCGACTCTCCTGGATTCTTCCCTCCCCCGCCACGGCACCGACACACTTCCGTTTCAGAAAACGGAAGGCATCGCTGCCCCCTCCCAGCCCGCAAACGGCAGCAGACAGTCAATCATGAACAGTCTGCTGCCTGTCTGCGAGCGAATTAACAGGACCCATTCTGCACAGATGCATAATGGGTCCTGCGCAGATTCCCAAACATCGGGAATCTGCGATCAGCGTGCACCGCTGAATCAGGCCCTGTGTACTGGCTTCTTTGGGATCGGGAGGTCGAACCGATAAATGTTAAACAGTACATAAGATGTGACCTCCCGACCCCGACCGTTGCAGGAGCGTTAATAGCCGTGTATCGGCTAACGCTCCTGCATTGGGACAGCGTACATACCTATACAATTCAACGGCTGTTCTCTCGATATTGAAAGAATGGCCCGACGATTGTATAGGTGTGTACCCAGCATTAGTCTTAGGGAGCGATTCATTTGTTTTTTTCAGAGGCTATTTTCTTAGATCACCCGATGAAGCTATTCAGGTGTTGCTCCGTTCGGTTGCGATAGACACTGGTGCTTCTGCTCTCACCCTCAGGAGGGTGCGAGTAAAAATGTCCGATAAGCCCGTGGTTAGGGTGCCCTAACCAGGTATTCAGATGGGTTTAGCCGTTCTAATAGGGCGTGAAGACCACAATAATGGGCGCCGCTCACACAAGAATTAAATCGCCCCCTTTGACTCTTGAAACAGATGAGTCTGCATGCTCATTGAAATGTGTAGATACCCTTAGAACCGCACCAGCAGGCATGTGGAGGAGGGGAGGGGGGGGAGATTAGTGCCCTTTTGTTTAAACAATATTTGTGGTCACATCCCTCCACCACCCTGTTTTTTAATTAATTGAAGTTTGTGTCAGGTGAATTGCTAAGGGTTAATTTATCAAACAGTAATATGTATAACTCAACACTCTTTAGAGTTGAGTCAATTGCCATTTTGAAAATCCAATGCATCGCAATTTTACCATCCAAATTCTACACCTAAAACATAATCAGAGTTAAAGAAAGTAATAAGTGAATGACTATGTAAACACTATACAGTACACTATGAATGGTCATACCTTTGACCCTGCAGTGTTCCAATAGTTTGTAATCTAAATATTTAGAGAATTTTTGGACAAGTTTATTTCCTTCCATTTTGAAAGATCATCGTAAACAGGTGACAATGGACCGATTACATGCCAAAGATAAATCTGCAAATTTGAGGTCTACAAAGCAGCATTTTTAGGTTCCATAATATCACCCAATGGGTCTTTATCCAGTAGCCTCAAAACTATACAAAAGTTGCTGTTTTTTGCAAACTATTTTAAACACATTTATTAATTTTTATTTTCTATCATTGTGGCACCTATCACTGCCATGACTAATAAGGGAGACAATACTTCAGAGTGGTCACCTCATCCACTAGTTGCCATTACTTGATTAAAAGACATTTAATTTCTGTACCCATCCTAATCCAAATATGGCATTTGTTGTTGAGGTGGACTTCTAATAAGTGGAAGCAAGAGTAGTGCTGTCTCAAGCTGGCCATACACTAGAACAATATCGTTCAGTGTGTGGGAAAAAATGTTAATTATTTATTTTCATTCATCCAATAGGGAACACTGGGACTGTGGGTGTAGGGTGAGATGCAGAAGCCTGGGCACCAAGGAGTTAACTTTTTTGCAACAGCACAGGCTCCTCCTCCCCTACACCCCACCTGAAGCCATTTTTTTCTTGGTGTCTTCAGGAAGAGGGCACGGTCCCTTAGGGCTGCAGAGCAGCCCTTGTTAACTTCATGCTGGAGCCTCCGGATAAACGCAGAGCGCCCCAAAGAAAGAGTTGTATGTCTCTCCCTTCAGGTAATGATTCCCAGTCTGACAACTTCTCGGAAGAGGGCGAATTATCGCAGACATCGGACGTGCATTCTGTTTCAGCTCATGACAAGCACATTGCTCAAGTTGACGTTGATGCTTTGGTCAGAGCAGTTATGTCTGCCTTACTCATTAAGGATTCGAATGCTTCTCTAACTTCGGAAAGAAGAAAGAGCCAATGGTTTTCTCTGCTAGCTGGAGGGTATTTTGGCAGAGGCCTGGTCGCATCCTAATACAAAGTTCTTAGTTCCAAAATGAATCTCATCTTTTTATACCTTCCCGCCTGAAGAGCAGAAGAAGTGGGAATTACCTCCCCCGGTGGATGGTGTATTACTAGGTTGGTGAAGTCAACCACACTTCCCATCCCCAATGTGGCCTCTCTCAAGGACCCCACAGACAGGAAATTAGAAAATTTCCTTTATTCCATTTTCATGAATTCTGGGGCAGTTTTACGCCCAGCTCTTGCTCAGTGTGGGTTGCCAAAGCCCTCGGTCGCTGGGCAGATTCCCTGGAGGAAGGTCTTCGATCTGGATCTTGTTGATCAGACCTTCTCTCCTTAGTGGCTAACATCCGGGAGGCTGAATCTTATTTGGGTAAGGCCGCCATTGATTCAGCAATCTTATCTTCAACGGTGTCTGCTTCCTCTGTGGCAGCTAGACGCGCACTATGGCTTAGTTCTTGGAGAGCAGTGAGTCTTAAAAGGCTTTAGAGGCTCTCCTGTTCTCTGGTGAGGTTCTGTTTGGCTCCGAACTGGACAAAATTGTGGCCACAGTAGCCGCGTCCAAGACTGCTTGTCTTCCTTCCGCAGCTCCAAGGTCCAAAGGATTATCCTTTCGATCATTTCGCCCACAGGGAAAGGCAAGAGGTCAACCTTCTTCCAGAGCTCAGGGATCCTCCAACAAAAATCCCAAATCCAGAGGCAGTCAAGCCCCTAAACCAGCCGATAAGCCTACGGCATGACGGGGCTGGTCTCCACCTGGAAATTTCCAGGCTGGGCGGCCGTCTCCTACAGTTCGCCAATGCCTGGCTGGAAACAACCTCGGACACCTGGGTAAGGAACATCGTGTCTCAGGGTTATTCTTTGCCTTACAGGAACGCCCTCCAGTTCAATTCTTTTCAGCCGGGTTTCCCATCGACGTCGGGAAGGCGACCACCCTTCGGGCTTCCATCAAGACTCTCTTGGCTGCCAATGTGATAGTTCCAGTCCCTCACCAGAGGGGGATGGGTTTCTATTCAAATATGTTCCTGTCCTGAAACCAGATGGCTCCTACAGGCCTATCCTTAACCTGAAAAC
Source organism: Taudactylus pleione (assembly GCA_031769625.1). Lineage (NCBI taxonomy): Eukaryota > Metazoa > Chordata > Amphibia > Anura > Myobatrachidae > Taudactylus > Taudactylus pleione. Next base: position 11,683,385 of record JAUIMM010000127.1, read on the forward strand.
ACTTAACCAGTTTCTCAGGGTTCCCAGGGTCAGAATGGAGTCACTTCAATGCAGGCCATGGAGCCAGGCGATTACATGGACTCCTTGGACATTCAGGACGCATACTTACATGTCCAATATCTAGATTTAAGGTCTGTGCTTGGTGTAGGGTGATATAATAATGATTATAAAATAGGAGAATTGTATATAAAATGCTTTATTGTGTGTCATAGTGCCCTAGATGTATTCTACTTGTTACATACAAGACGGGTATTGTAGTGAAAAAAATTGGGAATGGGAAGAAAGATAAATTATGAATGGATATAGATTGGGGGGGGTCTGGCCAGAAGTACTGAGTTGGGGTAAGTAAAAAGGTAAGTCCAGGGTATAGGTGGTAAATGAAGCCGAGGGTGGGCGTCCCTCACCTTCGGCTAGTGGTGGCCAAAGCAGTAGGTGAATCAGTCACAGTTTTGGGTAAAAGTCTCGAGTCTGTCTGTGTCCACAGTGTGTGGCTAAGTAAATATAAGTCCCAGTTAACCTCACCTCTATCCAGAGTCCGTGTCCGTATCCTCTTCAGTCTGCTGGTCAACTGTTGTATAGACCATGTTCTGGCGAGCATTTGCTCGCTGGTGTCTCCGCAGTGTACACAGGGCCTGATTCAGAGCCGGACGCTCTTTAAGAGCGCTCACTCTGAATCAGGGCGTCCCTGTTTTTTTTTTTCTTTTTAAAGCCGGCCTCCTGGCCGCTTGCTAAGCTGTGGGTGACCACCCACAGCTTTAGCGAGCGGCCAGGCGAAGGTCACGACCATCGGGGCTTGCGACGAGACGTTTGTGGTAGGGTCTCGTTCCCGCAGGCCCCAGTGAGCTTTCGGCTCTAATAGAGCCGGAAGCTCACCCACTGACATCACTCGTGATGTCAGTGGGGCCGCCCCCAAATGGCAGGTGTTCCTTCGGGAACGCCTCTGGCCAGCCACTCCCCCTGCCCGCCTCCAAAACGGGGCAAGCTGTCAATCACAGTCGACAGCTGCCCCGCTTTGGTGCAAGACCCGTAGCTACGGAGCGCCCGTCGCTGGCTGGGTCTCGCGCATGTGCACGCCGGCATGCACAGTGGGGGACCATCGACCCACTTGCGAGCGCTGTGCGCTCACGAGTGGGTCTGAATCAGGAGCACAGCTTCCTGGTACCGCGGCATCCACTTCCTGATATCGCGAGAGGTCGCATTTGGGCTGTAGAGGGTTCCGGGTGTTCCTGCGCGCTCGGGTGTCTTGCGGCGAGGAGACTCGTTAGCAAATTCATCTTGGTATTGTAGAGTAAGTGTGTGGCAGCGTCCTACGCGTGTCGACCTCTCAGGGCCATCAATTGGCGGAAGTCCAGCCTGACTCCGTCTCAGGAAATGATCCATCTGGGTGCTCTCCTGGACTCCAGAGTTCAGAGAGTTTTCCTACCCAGGGACAAACAGACGTCCCTTCAGTCCCAAATCAGACTTTTTCTTCAACATTGAAGAGTCTCGATAAATGTCTGCATGCAGGTTCTGGGCAAACTGGTCTCCACCTTCGATATGGTATAGTATGCACAGTTCCATTCCCGTCCACTTCAAAGGGAAATCCGGCAGCGGTGGAACCGATCCCTCTGGCATCTCAAATCCCAGACCCTAGTCCTGTCCAGAGAAGTCCGTCATTCTCTCCTGTGGTGGCTCCAGTTGTCACATCTCGACAGGGGTCGTCCATTCCTAATCCAGGATTGGGTCCTTCTAACCACAGATGCCAGCCCTCATGGCTGGAGAGCTGTCACTGGCAGTCATTCTTTTCAGGGCAGGTGGACAGTTCAGGAGACCAACCTACCAATCAATATCTTGGAGCTTCAAATGGTATACCGCGCACTTTGTCAAGCGAAACCCTTCAACACAAAGCTGTGAAGGTGTAGTCAAACAACGCAACGGTGGTCGCCTACATAAACCATCAAGGCGGTACCAAGAGTCGAGGAGCAATGAAAGAAGTCAGTCTCATCCTTTGTTGGGCGGAACGCTACCTTCCAGCTCTCTCAGCGGTCTAAATTCCGGTAGTCCAAAATTGGGAAGCACTTCCTCAGCAGACAGGATGTTCTCTCCAGCGAGTGGTCTCTCCATCCAGACGTTTTCCAGATGCTGATTCATCGCTGGGTTCAGACATCGACTTGATGGCTTCCCGGCACAACAACAAGCTTCCGCGCTACGGATCCTGATCCAGGGACCCGGTAGCTTTCTTGGTGGATGCACTAGCGGTACAGTGGACATTTCCGCTTGTATACCTTTTTCCTCCGATGGCTCTCCTTCCGCGGGTCCTTAGCAAAGTAAAGCAAGTGGGTGTCTCTGCCATTCTCATAGCTACGGATTGGCCACAGAGGACTTGGAACGTAGACCTCAGTCTATCCATTGCACCCCCGTGGCGCCTCCCTCTCTGACCAGATCTACTCTCTCGGGGACCGTGTCTTCATCCTGACTTTCGGCCAGCCAGCTTTGTCGGGATGGCTATTGAAACCTCGTTCCTAAAAGCCACGGGTTTTTCAGATTCAGTTATCCGGACCATGCTACGCGCCAGGAAACCTTCGGCGAGTATCTACTATCATGTATGGCGGACATACTTTAAGTGGTGGTCTGCCCGCGGTCGGGATCCTCTGGTGTTTCGTCTTTCTAGACTTGTCTTTCTTGCAGACAGGTTTGGATCTGGGCCTTCGCCTTGCTTTCTTGAAGGTTCATGAGTCAGCTCTCCCTGTATTATTTCAGCACAGAATAGCTTGTCTGCCAGCTGTTCAGACTTTTCTACAAGGGGTCCTCCACATTCAGCCACCTTTCATCCCCCGGTAACTCAGTGGAATCTTTCTTTGGTTTTAAGATTCTACAAAAAACCCTTTGAACCGTTGGTTTCCATTGATCTGCATTGGCTTACGTGGAAAACAGTTTTCCTTCTGGCTATTGCGTCAGCCCACATTGTTTTCAGACTAGGGTGCATTGTCTCACCGTGCACCTTTCCTGGTGTTCCATCCTGACCGGGCAGTTCTCCACACACGTCTGGACTATCTCCCAAAGGTAGTGTCATGCTTCCATATCAACCAGGAGATTGTGGTCCCTTCCCTGTCAACTTCAGGTTCTTCTGACTCGACGCTGGACATTGTCCGGGTTCTTCGCACTTATGTTGATCGGACCAAAGACCTACGGAAGTCAGACTTTCTGTTTGTTCTTTATGACTTCAACAAGCGTGGCTGGTCAGCTTCAAAACAAACTCTGGCTCGTTTGTTGCGCCTTACCATTTGTCATGCCTATCTTTTGGTAAAGAAGCCGGTTCCGCCTTCGGAGAAGGCTCATTCCACTAGATCTGTGGGGGCTTCTTGGGCGACTCGTCGTGGTGCCTCTGCTGAGCAGCTTTGTAGGTCTGCCACTTGATCCTCTGCCAACACTTTCATAAAATTTTACAGCTTTGACACCTTCTCCTCTACTGATACGGCTTTTGGGCGTCTGGTTCTTAGTGCAGCACAGGAGCGTTCCCTCCCTTAAATGTACAGCTTTGGGATGTTCCACATTCCAAGTGTCCCCCATTGGATGAATGAAAAGAGGGCATTTTTGTCTTACCTGTAAAATCCTTTTTTCTGAGTCCATGGGGGACACTGGGCACCCACCGTCTCGCACCTGGCTGTCTAGAGGTTTTATGGTTCCGGCATCTGGTTCCTAGACAGGTGGTGTGCCTAATTCTGTCTGTATGCCGACTTCGCCATTCCTGTTCCTTGGGCTTGTTAAGAATAACTGGCTTCAGGCGGGGTGTAGGGGAGGAGGAGCCTGTGCTGCAAAAGAATCTTACTCTTTGGTGCCCAGGCTCCTGCTTCTCACCCTACACCCACAGTCCCAGTGTCCCCCATGGACTCAGAAAAAAGGATTTTAAAGGTACATACACACTTAAAGATTTTCTGTCCAACCATCCAACTAGTTGATTGGATGGAATCAAAATCTGGTAAAGTATGAAAGCAAATGATAATCAGCAATTTGCTCCCAAATGCTGAAAAATGGACAAAAACTGTTGTTTGAACTAATTGTTTAGATCAAACATTTAACAAACTTTTAACGACCATTTTCATCTGTTTTCTGGCATTTAGGAGCAAATTGCTGATCATCATTTACTCCCATAGGTTACAAGATTTTCATTCCAACCAATCAACTAGTTGGATGGTTGGACAGAAAATCTTTACATGTAACTAATGCTGCATAAACACGTAAAGATTTTCTGTCCATCCATCCAACTAGTTGATTGGTTGGAATGAAAATCTGGTAACTTATGGGAGTAACTGATGATCAGCAATTTGCTCCTAAATGCCAGAAAACAAATAAAAATGGTCATTCAGACAAGTTTGAACAAATTGTTTAGATCAAACATTTAACAAACAGTTTTTGTCCATTTTCCGGCATTTGGGTGCAAATTGCTGACTGTCATTTGCTTTCATACCTTACCAGATTTTCACTCCAACCAATCAACTAGTTGGATGGTTGGACAGAAAATCTTTACGTGTGTACCCAGCTTAACTTTTTCATTAAACCTGCCAATCTCTCCAACTTGTGATGTCACAAAAGTAGGCTTACAGGGTCTAAATAAATGAAGGATGACATTTTTTGTGTGTTCATTAAAAAAATAATAATTTTTCTTCCATTTTTTGTCGAACTTCAGTTGTCAGCATGGCCTGGTATACATATACACACTGTGCATACTGTATATAGATATATACTGTGTATATATATATATATATATATATGTGTATTACAGTGTATATATATATATATATATAAAAGACACTGGGCACACTGCAGAATGAGGGGAGGAGAGTCCGGATGGATTGGTGGGTACAGAGCTGTGAAGGTGAGGGGGGTGGGTGTGACCGGACGCAGTAGAAGTCAAGATGCCAAATAAAATATATATATGCCTTTATGTGAAGGCACCGAGGTATGAAAACTAAAATTAGGTATTGTTAAATCCCTCTTTCTTCTTCGGGGTCCATAGGGATCCACAGGGATACCATGGGAATATTATCGTTGGAGAGACCAGGCACCAAACAGTTAAAGCTTCAGCTCCCAGGATGCCTCAGGTCCTCCATATATACCATGCCCCTAGCCATAGGACTTCAACTATTTGGTACGGCAGGATCAAGACGCACCTTTGTAACGGGACTGCTCAGGCAGTCCTAAGCTTTTATTTTATCATTTATTTAGATTTTATGTTTTTGTGTTGGCAGTACTAGGCGTCTGAATTAAGACGCATGTAATGTGAATCCATCTACCTCCGCCGGGCTGCAACACCAGTAACTGGCCTGGTGATTCCAGCGGGTCGCAGCTGAGCTTGCTAGCAGATATGCTGCGACCCGGACGCACAAAGATGTCAGGTAAGGAGATTCCTCGCTTACGGAGAATTGAGTGCGGCAGTCCTTGCTTCTGGTGTCAGAGACGCACCAGAAGCCGCTGCAGTTAGGGCCCGGGATTGTCTGCGTCCTTACTACAACACTGGGGCCTTATCGTCTGATGCCGGGGATCGGCAATAGACGCTTCTGATGCCACGAGGCCAGTGTACCAGCTGGTTAACGCAACTTTGGGGAGGTAGGCGCTCCCCCGGCAGCTCTGAAGGGTTTTCGTGCTTCTGGATTGCTGCACACACCCTCCACGTGTATTTGAGACGCTCACTGTTCACGCTCAGGCCCTGATTCAGAGCCGGACGCTCTGACAGAGCCATCGCTCTGAATCAGGGCCGTCCTCTTTTTTTTAGAGCGGCCTCCTGGCTGCTCGCATAGCTGTGGGTGACCACCCACAGCTATAGCGAGCGGCCAAAAAGATGGTCAAGACCATCGCGACCGACGGCCTTACGACGAGACCTTTGTGGTTGGGTCTCGTTGCCGCAAGCCCTGGAGTGCTTTTGGCTCTATCAAATTGTGATGTCAGTGTGGCCGGCCCCAGATGGAAGGCGTTCCCATAGGAACGCTTCCGTCTGGGCAGCCACGCCCACCAAAGGGGGCGTGCTGTCACCATCGACAGCACGCCCCCTTTGGTACGAGACCCATAGCGACGGCTTGACCGCCGCTATCCAGGTCTCGCGCACAACGGAGCCGGGTCTGTCATGCGCACTCGGCCAACATCGACCTGCTTGCGAGCGCTCACGAGCGGGTCTGAATTAGGCCCTCAGTGTGCTCTGTAGCTGTTGGTCTCTCAGGAAGGTTTGGGCCAGTCTCCCTGTATACCTCTCCCTTGGTTAAGGTATATAGGACCTCATTCAGTGGAGGTCGTTAGTTGTAATCGGTCGCACTGAATCAGGGCGGCTGCTTGCATCCTGAACGACCGCCTTCTTGTCGATCGCTAAGCTGTGGATTAACACCCTCGGCTCTAGCAACCGACATCGGTGATGGTCAAGATCATCACGACCATCAGGGCTAAGGTTGGGTCTGGGCACTCGTAAGCCCCAGGGAGCAGGAAGCTCCCTACTGACATCAGCAATGATGTCAGTGGGGCCGCCCCCAAACGGCAAGCGTTTCGGCCGGAACAGGCACGCCCCCTGCCCGCCTCCCAAACGGAGCGAGCTGTCACTCACCATCAACAGCTCGCCCCGTCTGCTGCGAGACTCCTAGTGACGGAGCATGCATCGCTAGCTGGGTCTCGCGCATGCGCACGACGGAGCCGGCTCCGTCGTGCGCATGCCCAGTGGGGCAACATCGAGTCGGCTGCGAGCGCTCAGCGCTTGCGACCGACTCTGAAAGACCCCCATAATGCTCTATATACTACCATTGTGTTTGTGTAGTTGATCTAGAGTCGATTGTAATTATATTACATATGCATTGTAAGTGACTGTTTGCTAGCTGCTGTATTGACACGGCCTGATTCAGACCCTCTCGTAAGCGCTATGCGCTCGCAAGCAGGTCGATGGCCGGGCAGAGTGCACGCGTGGCGTGCGCAAGTCCTGCAGCGAGCGAGAAATCACTCACTGCGGGACTCACTACAAGACAGGGCGGCTGTCAATGTTGATCGACAGCTCGCCCCGTTTTGTAGGCGGGGAGGGGGGGGTGGCTGGCCAAATGGAGGCATTCCTGAAGGAACGCCTGCCTTTTGGGGGCGGCCCTACTGACATCACGAGTGATGTCAGTAGTGAGCTTCCTGCTCTGTTAGAGCAGGAAGCTCATTGGGGCTTGCGGGAACGAGACCCTGCCACAAGGGTCTCATCGCCAGCCCGATGGTCGCCCATCACCTGGCCACTCGCAAAGGCTGTGGGTGGTCACCCACAGCTTAGCGAGCGGCCAGGAGGCCAGTTCCAAAAAAAAAAAACGCCCTGATTCAGAGCAAGCGCTCTAAAAGAGCGTCCAGCTCTGAAGCAGGGCCACTGACTTTTATTTTTGTCTGTCAATTATAACTATCACTTTTTTTCTCTCCATTCTATGGGGTGGAGGTTTTTCTCTGAATACTTCACATTCATTAAGATTTTGTGAAGGCTGTCACATAACATTGCAATGATTGCCTTTATTGAACTTGTCGAAAAATAAAGGGAAACAGGAGGGGGAGCCACCTGTGCTGGTTTCATGGTAATCATGTATGGCTTATGTGTCCCGTAAAGGTGTAAAGGATGGTTTGTGTGTTGTCTTTTTTTAAGAGCCACCTCACCAGTCGAGTTTACCTGTGTCTGGACAAGAGCCATCTTGGGTCTCCTCTTTGTCCCAGGTAATGAAGCAGGTTGTGGATTGTATGGCTGCGCCTACGATGCCTCCTTGGATGGGGTGTCCACAGTATGTTATGTTTGCACCTCCTATGCATCCTTCCTGGAAGGATGTTTATAGCCACTCTAGTCAGAGAATGGCACGATCTAATGTTGATAACAAACCGGTAGTGACTAAGGCGCGTAAGTGCAAGTTAGCTTTTTATCAGTCTGCCCAACATATGGATTCAGACCCATCATCCAGGGGAATCAGATGATGCACAGGGTTCCTCTCCAGGTCTAGCTCGGGGGGAGGAGGATCATCCGTCCACAGTGGATGATCCTTCTTTTGTGAAGGTGGGTAAATCAATCCTAGATATTCAGGATGATGAACCAGCTCATGGTAAGAAGGCTCCAATGGTTAATCATCATCGGAAGATGGCTAAAACGGAGTTTCCTATATCTGAACAGCTCACTGAGCTTATGGATGAGGCATTGGGTAACCCAGACAAACGATTTTATATGAATAAATTAATAACATTGTTGTATCCTTTTCCAGCTACTGTATATACTAAGAGGGAGGTACCGCCTACTGTGGATGCTCATGTAATGCATTTAATCAGAAATGCTACATTGCCTATTTCGTCAGCATCTTCTCTGAAGGATTCCACAAATAAGAAAATTGAGGCATGTCTTAAGGGAATATTTTCATCATCTGGAGCTGTTACTCGTCCAGCTATGGCTGGAGCCTGGGTAGCCAAAGCTGATGAAGAATGGATGGGGGCATTGGAAGATTTACCAGATGCTACCAGAGAACAGATTATGTATATCTGCCACATACAGGAAGCGGCTTCCTATCTGGGAGGAGCTGCAGTAGATACTGGATTTTTAGCTTCTAAAGCATCAGCAGCTTCAATAATGGCATGCAGGGCCCTCTGGTTAAGATCCTTGAAAGCTGATACAGGGTCAAAGAGGGCGCTGGAAGTCTTACCTTTCTATGGAAAGGACATTTTTTGGAGTTGGATAAGATAATAGCTACTCTGGTGGCTTTAAAATCAGCAGGTCTGCCATCCATGACTATAAAATCTAAGCAGGTTTCTTTTCAGTCCTTCCGTCCTCAGTCTTCCTCTAAACCGACTAGTTTTTGCCAAACAACAAGGCGACAAACTAAAAGATCTGGCTCTGCAAGATGTTCAGCTTCTAAACTGGGCAACAAACCCTCGGCCTGATGGAGCGTGCCTCCTCCTGGGGTATCCCAGGTTGGGATGCTGACTTCTTCAGTTTGTGGATTATTGGCATCAAACAACAACAGATGCCTGGGTCCGGAAAGTGGTCTCTCAGGGATATCCCTTCGCTTTCAGGAGGTGTCCTCCCCAGAAGTTTTTTTTGCACAAATCCTCCATCAGATGCGGTCAAGGTCTTGGCCCTTCAGGAAGCCATTCACTCCCTGCTGCAGGTGGGGGTAATAATCCCGGTTCCTGTGTCACAACAGGGAAGGGGTTATTATTCCAATATATTTCTGGTTCAGAAACCAAATGGGGCCTATCGCCCTATACTAAATCTAAAAACCCTTAACAGGTTTATCCTTGTACCCAAGTTTTGTATGGAAACTCTCCGGTCAATTATTTTGGCTATGGAGCGGGGGGATTACATGGTTTCCCTGGACATTCAGGATGCATATCTGCATGTTCCTATTTTACCATCCCACCAACAATTTTTAAGGTTTGTTGTTCTTCAGCAACATTACAAATTTACGGCTCTACCCTTTGGCCTATCTATGGCTCCCCGGGTATTTACCAAAATAATGGCAATTATGACTGCCTATCTCAGGTGTCAGGGAGTCTGAATTCTGCCATATCTGGATGATCTTTTGATATTGGCACAGACTACGGTTGTTTTACAATCATCTTCAACTGACCATAGCCTGCCTACAAAGGCACGGCTATGTGTTGATGGGGACCTTGTGCTCCACGGGAGGTTTGCCCTTCTGCTCCATGGGAGGTTTCTGTCCTCCCTGAGCTCGCCTTAGGACACCTGCGTTACGGTTTGACAGGTGTACCGCCAAACAATATCAGTGTAAATAATTTATGTATAATATGTTATTAAAGAACTGTAAATTGATAATAAATGGATAATGTTCCTACTATTTGCATAATGTTCTGAATAAGGTTGCGAATTCCATGTATGCAATAATTTGTGTGACACCTTCTTATGGACTCTTTATGTTTAATTTTTAAGATTAATCCCTGAAGAATTCTCCAAGGAGATGAAACACGTAGGATAACTGTGTTTGATCCTAATTCAGTGACTACACCACTACGAATACATGCTTTAAATTTAAGGTTGAATCGTCCATGTTCAAATGTTGAATCCTGTAAACCTAATCAGCACGATCTAAAATTGTATTGGTACTGTATAAAATGTTTTTTATTGTAATAAATTGTATTAAGCTTTTATAAGGGTGTCAACAGCTTCTTGTCCACAAAAACTACTAGGTTTTTATATGTGAATGTTTTTATACTCCAATAGTTGTATTTTGAAGTTTTAATCGAGAACGGCCTTTTTTATTAATTCTCCAGCATAAACTGTAAAGTTACTCAAGCGCTCTCTTAGACATTTTTCCATTTCTATTATCTAGTCCCACTAATAGGGGACTCTGGACCTGATTCAGACATGCTTACTAGGATGCGTTCACTCTTAGCTGGCCGATTTTCGTATTGTGCGCATGCATACGACGTGCGCAAACCAGTGTGAGAGATCGGGAAGCGTTCACTCGCTGCTCATAGACTGCCCAGCAGTGAGTGACAGGAGAAGTCGTTTGTGGGTGGTGACAGGGGCTGGCCATTAAAAACGGGAGTGGGGGTGCGAACGCAGGCATGCCTGAGCGTCTTAACGCCATTTCAGAGGTGTGCATAATTAACAGGCAGCGTCATAGTACACGTCACCTGGTTGTATTTCACACTGAAGTGCTCGCAGTGCTTGCAGTAGGGTATAGTCAATCACAAGTGCTGCAATCGTATCCGATGGTACTAGATGTACCGATGGTTGCATACACTTCATGGAGATGATGTGCGCAAGTGGGCGTCTTAAGACAGGCTAGTGGGCATCTGCACGCAAAAAGCAATCACACACCAAGACATAGTGGGCGTGCTAATGCCTTGCCGCGCGATTGCCTGCCTTGCTGTGGGTTGGCCGGATTTGCATATGCTGGGTGCATTCGAATGTATCTGTATGAGTAGCTGCTAGGTTTAGTTCTCTGTATAGGCGCAGGATAAGGGTTGTTTGTATAACCATTTTATATATATATATATATATATATACAGTTTATATATATATATATATACACACACATATTTATATACACATATAGATACATATATTTGCTCATATATTATAAGGGCACAGTCGTGCCCATATATTAAGGCTGTATCTAAAAAACTGCAATTCTCCCATAGAGAATTCCAGAGGGGGGGTGGTATGGTGTTTTAGGGGCTACACCTCAAAAGCTGTTGGAGGTACCGAGCTGAAATTTGGCATGGGTGGGTAGAACCGTCGCTGGGTGCTGCATGCCAAATTTCAGGACAAAAACAAAAAATGAGGATTTTGGAGTAATCTAAATCTCCAACTGTCAGTTTTTTCTGACATTCTCAATTAGGACCACCTTTCTGCTGTTCTCTATGGGTTTTTTTTGGGAAGGTATAACTCAGGATAGGGGGCAAATTTAGACTTTGGGTTTATTTTATTAGGTGGCTATTGTTCCAGGGTACGTGCTTTTGGGGTTTAGGTACATTAGAAAGTTACAGTTTTTAAACTATTACCTCAAGAATGAGCCATTGAATAGATAGGAAATTTCAACTTGTTGCGTAGCCTCCAGCAGGTGTACTCACTGTGGCTTTACTTGGGTGCACAAAGATGTCCGTTGCTGGCTTTAGCGGCCGTGGGCTGGGGGAAAGAAGCAGCCGTTAGCTGTAGCAGGATCTGGGGGAAAGGTGCAGGGGGGTAGCGGGTACTAGCTGCAGCCGGGGGTTGGCAGCGGGCCTTAGCAGTGGTGTTGCGGGGGGCAGTGCAGACGGCGGTGGTGCAGGCATTATGACCTGGGGGAGGTAGCAGCACACAGATGCAGGCTCGGATCTGGAAGATCAGTGATACCTGCTTCTGTGTTTACAAAAAAAAAAAATGGCGTGGCCTCGCCCCCCAGAAAACAACCAGCATCGGGCTTTGGAGACCCAGTACTGGTTGTGCTAAATACCGATACAAATGACCTAGGGCCCCCCAGCCAAAGCATCACCCCTGACCGCTAGTCAGCCCATGCTGGGGACCGGCACCCCTGGAGCAGTGGGTGCCGGGTTGATTGTTGATTGTGTAAAGTGTAGTGCTAGTAAAGAGTTAAAATATTGGCTTTTGCTGTGGAACTACAGTTCCCAGCAAGCCTCCCCTGCATGCTGGTACTTGGAGAACCACACGTATCAGCATGCGGGGCATTACGGGCCTGCTGGTACCTGTAGTTCCACAGCAAAAGCAATATTAAAAAACCACAGAACACACACACACCGTAGAAAAGTAAAAGTTTATAAAACATACATGCACACACTATCTCCCATACTCACCTCCTTCTACTCCTATGCGTGGATCTGTCCTCTTCAGACAATTAGCAGCTCTATGTTCTGCTCAGACCTCAGTTGCATAGACTGCATGTGTGTATTCCAATGAGCACACAATTCTGTGAATTAGCAGCTCCACGATTTTGTGAGTGACAGCAATATCACTCTGTGAGAGTGCTGAATCTGTAGTTAACCACATGGTGTGATGGCATACCATATCGGTATTATGCAAGGAACACGTCCATTAAGGCGTCAGCCTTAATTATCGTAATTTCATTGCTTTTTGGAGTTTGAGTGGCAAAAATTCAATAGGTTTTGTGAATTTTCAGATTATGTCTAAGAAGCCTTAATGGGACATGTGAAACCGTAAGGTTTTTTGTCTATGGAATATATATATACAAACACATATATAAATTTATATAGCACGATATGGAGCAGACAGGTAGCAGATCCAACAACCTGAATGGCAGGAAGAGGGAGGCCATCTACAGCGTCATCCACAGCAACCCAGTATTGTAGATACAGGGATCGGAGGTCAGTCAGGCATCAGCGCAGCACCCCGGCATGTGTCACAAAGGAAGAGTGTCAGGAGGAAGGTCCAAAGCGCACGTCCGTGGACAAGTTCAAGGAGCCCAATCATAAGTGGAATAGGTCTAGCAGGGGTCCGACAAGAGGCAGTTTGCACCGGGTCAATCACTGCATCGGAGATTGAGCCGGTGGGTACCGGGAGCAGTGGTGCCAGCTCTACCCAGGGACAGACAGTGGTGTACAGTGCCGGCTGCACTGAGGGGGACAGTGGTGTAGTGTGTGATGTTGGTTGCATGAGGGGGTGGACAGTGGTGTACAGTGCTGGCTGCACTGCAGGGGGGGACAAAAGTACTGTACAGTGACAGCTGCACTGGGGGTGAGTGGTGTACAGTACTGGCTGTAGTGGGGGGGTGGCAGTGGTGTTCTGTGACAGCTGTACTTGGGGGGGCTGATACCGATGTGACACTGCCCAGTAGTTGAGCTGCTGCTGCTGTATCTCCCTCTGTAGAAGGGTTGGTTTGAGAATACAGCTGACAACAGAGGGTGCAGCAACTCCCTGGCATGTCTCCCCCAGCACTGCCACTCCAGACTGGGGAGCTGGGAGCCCACAACTCTGACTGGGTCAGTCTGACCCTCCTTGAGTCCTAACGGTGTTCAGGCCAGAATGCAGAAAGGCAGCAGGGCTACCAACGGCTCTCCGAGGAGCTTTGACAACAGGTGAGTGTGACAAGTAAGCGGACACTGCTGGCCAGTGCCTGTCCACTTATCGTTCAGTTGGGTGGAACTTTCCCCCTGCACTAGAATGATTAGTTGAGAAAAATGAAACGTTTGATAGGGATGTAGTTAGTATCTCGGCTGTCTGGATGCCAGTGCTCAGAATGCTGGCACTGTCAACTCGATAGGTTAGGCTACAAGGGGGAAGGTTAGGTTTAGGCTGCAGGGGGGGAGGGTTAGGGTACTTACCGGCAGGTGTCGTTATCCTATCCCTGTCGGGATTCTGACCGCCAGCATCCCATACCTAATCCCTTTCCAACTAGTTAGAACAACATTTTTTTGGTGCGTGGGAGCAAACAAATGATTATCGTTTGCTCCCACACACTGCCCTATCATTCCAACCAGCCACCTAGGCTGGTTGGAACTAAATCGTCTTGGTGTATGGCCAGCTAAACATGTTTGAATTTTCCCAACTAATCATTTTAGTGTAGAGGAACTTTCCCTCCAACTAAACGATAAGTAGACGGACACTGACCAGCAGTGTCCGCCTAGTTTTGTCACACCTTCTAACAGCAGCAGGTCTCATCATTAGCACCGGCAGCAGCGGGTCCCCTGCAATCCCTGGCAACAGCAGCGGTGGTACAGTGGGCAGAGGATCGGGCAGTCTGTGGCAGACCATCACTGCCGGTCTGCCATTGTCAACCCACAATCCCTGTCAGCAGCAGCAATGGTACAGTGGGCAAAAGATCAGGGACAGACTATGGCAGTCCATCACTGCCAGCCCACGATCCCTGGCAGCGGGTGAAGGATCAGGGGCAGTCTGTGGAAGTCCATACTGCCAGGTTGCCCCTGTAAGCCTGGGATCGGCAGCAGCAGAGTTTCCTTAGCAGCCGGGGAGTTTAAATCTCTCCTCCCCGCAAACTCCACCCCAATACAGCAGCACTGTCTCCCCTGCCCACAACCCCCCCGAAAAAAAACAAAAAACAGCAGCACAACAGTCTCACCTGTACTATAGTTCTCTAACCACTCTGCTATACTGTACTATGCTGCCCTAACCACTCTGTATTATAATGTACTCAGCTGTCCTAACCACTGTCTATTATACTGTACTGTACTGCCCTAACGACGTATACTGTACTGTGCTGCCCTAATCACTCTTTATTATATTGCCCTGTACTGTACTATGCTGCCTTAACTATCCTGTTACAGCACCTCAGACCCCCTCCGGGACAAGCGGCACTGCACCTCCCCTTAACTCTATATCATTCTATATCACTGCACCCTAACCTCACCCACCTCCTCCTGACCTCTCTCTTTGTGCCCTAACCTCACCCATCTACTCCTGTCTTCTCTCTCTCACCTACCTTCATCCTATTCAAAACATGCAGACATAGGCAAACACTGTCCGCCTACTTCTGTGACATCATAAGTTGGAGAAAAGTTGGCTGGGTTGCTGGTCTGATGAAAAAGTTGGTTAGATGTGTGGGGCAGCGTTTTTAGTTGGTAAGACAAGTTGAATGGTTGGTCAGTTGGATGGTTGGAGGTAAATTGGTCTGGTGTATGGCCAGCTTCAGAGTAGCGACATCAATGGAATGTTCTACCCATGTGCATATTTGTATAACATTATTTTCAGTCTAAATTAATTATGCAGGCAACAGAAAGTTGTTAACTATTAAACTGGTATTTGAAGAGTGGAGCCATTGGCTGGAAAGGGCACTTCATCCCATCAATATATATATATATATATATATATATATATACTGACCATAGGGATCTCCTATACCAGACGTTCCCAAACTACGCTGTTTCAGTTCAGGTTTTAGGGATATCCATGCTTGAGTCCATATGGTTAAATCAAATGAGGTACTAATTAATGAGTTTATGTATCAAGCAGTGAAAAGAGTTAAGAAGTTGCCCATCAACCAATCAGCTCCTACTTATTATTTTATAGACTGTACTTGATAAATGCTACTTCAAAGCTGATTGGTTGCTATGGGCAATTTCTCCACTAGTCCACTCTTTCCACTGTTTGATACATAAACCCCTAAGTCACCTGTGCTGAAGCGTAATGGCGGAGTTTGGGAACCTCTGTCCTATACATTGAATCTATCTAAAAAAATTAACCCGTCAGGCTAAGTGGTGTCTTTATTTTCTACATTCAATTTTACTATTTCCTTTAAAGCAGGGTATAAGTACACTAAGCGGTCAATCCTATTAGCTGCGTGTTGGCTTGCGGCAAGCGTAAGTGCAGCTATATACTGTATAGTAATTACGTACCGTTGGACTCATCGCTTTTTGTTTGCAGCCTCGTTCACAAAATTGGGCCATGAGGGGGAAGTTGTAAAGCCAGTGCAGCGGCAAGTCACCCCCTTCTTACCTAATAGGATTTACCCCTTAGCCTGATGCTGGTTCTCTCTTTTTTTTATACAATGATTTACATTGCATTACTGCCATAACGCCGCCCCTTGTCATTGTCAACATTCTCAATGTGAATAATACATACCGATCCCATATATATCTATAGTGTTCTGTCACAGGTTTGTTTGTTTTTTGTGTTGGTATTATTTTATAGACTGTCACTTTAAAGCTGATTGGTTGCTATGGGCAATTTCTCCACTGGTCCACTCTTTTCACTGTTTGATACATAAACCCTAAGTCACCTGTGCTCAAGCATAATGGCGGAGTTTGGGAACTTTGACAGACAGGGATCATTTGGGGGAGGTAACGGGAAAAGGCAGCAAAGAATGCAGGTGTGTAGCGACCGTTGCGTGTCACATCCTGCCTCTGCGATCCCGTATGCAAGAAATTTGGCTTCGGTGTCTTAGTTCTCACAGCCATGCAGCAGGACTACAGGCTTACTCAGGACTGCAACAAACCAATGATCTGCAACCAATGCTGCGTCTTTGTACGCAGATGCTGCAACATTATATGACAATAAGTGGATTTCCAAAGCCGCAGGTGGGCTGCAACATTTGCATATTTTCGCATCGCAGTTGCTGCATTAGCCTATCTGGCCCATGGTCCCAAAGGTCAAGAATAAATAACAGCGATGTACACGCAGAGAGGCTAAAACAGATGTTTCATAAAAAGTCAGGAATAGTGTCATAGTCAGAGAGAGGAATAACAATAATCTCAGAATTTCCACTACATTTATGACCAAATAACCATGAAGTCCCTATTTTCATGAGTTTGTCTATCATTGTTTAGATTGCTGGACTGATTAAGGATCAGGTGCATTATAAGGTGATCAGTGGCATTCAGACGCTGCTGTTTATATCACTGACTCAGCCTGTCTGTTTTTGCACTTGCTCGGTTCTATTCTACATGTTGTTGTCCTGACCTCGGATTGTATTTGATTTTACTGTCTGCTATTTGCCCTGACCTCGGATCACTCTTGCCTTGTACGGACACTGAAACTAACATGTTTTGCATTACTCTGCTAAGCTGCCTGAGCTGACCTTAGACTAGTGTTGTAATAAGCTGCCTGCCCCAACTCTTGTGACTATTGTGTGCACTAGGTTGGTTCTGTCTGGGTTTATTACTATTGCTACCGTGTCTCTAAAAAACTATTCTCATTTTCACCACCTCTTGCAAACTTGTACTATCTTGCATATACTATATATATTATCTTGATATGGGGGCAAATGAGCACATAGCACTTTATAGTCAGGACTGTAACTAGGGTGGTACGACATGTGCCATTACACAAGGCACCGCAGGGCAGGGGGCGCTGTTCGGGCCTGCCAATTTTTTGTTTATAATCATTCTTACTTGTAGCTTCCTTTTCTTTTATCCCCTGTATCTCCTGGCCGCCCCTATTTCCTGCCTGGCTGGCTCCCCATCCATCTGGCCACATCCCCAAGCACCTTCAGTCACATCCATTTCTTTTTATACACACATTTCAAAATACTGTCATACCCGGGACTCAACCTATCACCTCCCACTTGGCAGTCAGACACCATACACATGGAGCTATCTAGGGTGGGGTGGGGGCACCAATGCTCTTTCTGGCCCAGGGTACTAAAAATTCTAGTTACAGCTTTGTTTATAGTTGAAGATAAAGAGGCTGATTCTGAGTTGGAAACATTTTTTATTTTCCCCTGGGCCTGGGCTGGCTCTCTACAGCCCTGACTGTGAGAATCTACCCGAGTACACAGAAACTCTGCAACTGCATGTTACAATGATCCCATTCTCTTCCGTCCACACGTAATGAATGAGCACCAAAGTCGACCTACATGCACATGACACTCCCACTAGCCAGGACAGATCCATGTGTTCCCAAGGTCGTTATCAGTCACCGCTCAGAAACTTCCATTTCACGGAAGTTTCTGTTGAATCGTAAATAAACCTTTAGTACATTCCTGCCTATAAACCTCTAAGATTCACCTGCCTAGAACCTCTAAGACAAAACCTGCCTATACCTTCTAAAACCACAAGATGTCGCTAATTAGCGTTGTGTTTAATTATACCATTAATAAAACTCTAAGACAGTTGAATAGCGGTCCAACGCGCTAAAGATTATTATTCAGGTAAAAGTACAGATGTTACCACGCTATGATCTAACAATGAGCGCAAAATAAATTGTACAAATATTAGGTTATAAGGTACAGTCAATACATACACGTGCGCTCTGGGACCAGATACCGGCATCAATAATGAGACCTTCGTCGAACAGCATAACAGGAACACCGCAGACTGGCATCTTGTTTCACAGCACTCATATATATACCCGTACTGGGATAAGCAATACAATAGAATACGTTGGCAGGTTCTCATTGGTTCCTCTTCTTGCTTCTTCCGTTACGGTACAATTCATAGGTCAGTGCAAAGACTCAACCCAGCCTCTAACAGCCTGATTGTGTTCACCTTCCCGCTGCATAATAAATCTAATCTAACTATGGCATACAACATTTCAAGAAGTTATTCTCTCTAACATTCATATTTCATAGCCGCATGTTCTGATCTTCTCACTGGTGCCACCGGAACGCTGTGGGAACAGAGTAGATCAGTACGGCACCAAACATGGTCCAATTGTCATTTACTAAGCCATAGTTACAGAAAACATTCATTTCTTTATATGCTGACATTGCGATTAAACCAAGTAATAATCATTCCTTTCGTGCTGCGGGACCATTGCTTTTAATTGTGTGTGCGGGGAGAAATGACACTAAATTGTGTTGTGTGTTTGAGGGTCTGTGGGGCACTTAGCGACCAACACTAATAGGGGTATTCAATATGGGTGCGATAACATCGTTTTTTGCGTTAATATCGCACTTTTTAACTTTTTTGCGTTAATATCACTGGTTTTAGTTTTACACCGTATTCAATTTCAAAGACTTATCGCAGTTTTGAAAAGTCTTTGATAAAAAAAGGTGATAACTTTTCACCATTGAATAGGTGTCGAAAAAAAGTGCAGAATTGGGGTTTAGGGGAGCAGGCTTAAATAAAATAGCCTGCACCCCTGAGATTGACATTTAAAAAAGAACTGTCAAAAAAAGTTTAAAAAAAAAATAGGGACACCCCAAAAAATGAATAAAAAAATTGGGGTGCAAAAAAAAAAAAGGGAAAAAATTTTTAAACAATAGGGAAATAGGTTCAGGGCTATTCTGCAAGTATGCGGCAGGTGTTTTCTAGAATAGAATTATAGCGGCAGGTGCACAAATGCAGAATTTTTAAAAAATTACTTTAGGGACACCAAAATATGCTAGTACCCATTTTCATGTACCCCAAATTTGATGGGACCACTTAAAAAAACGAAAAAAATAACCTAAGTGCTCTTCTGCATCATTTCTTCAATGTCGGAAAAAAAACACCTGCTGCGGCTATTTAAATCCCCGACTTTCAATTAAAGGCTAAAACGGGGGTACAAATAGTGTTCCCCCATGTTTTTACAACTTTAGGGGGGTCTTACAATTATTTTAAGGAAAATTTCGTAACTTTACGCAAATCCAACTTCGGAGTTTCCCGTTTTCGTTAATTTGATATTGAATACGGGGATAAGCGGGAGCGCGCACCATACCTTTACGCAGAAAAAAACTTTAACTTCGCCAGGGAAGTTAACCTTTCATATTGAATACCCCTCTAAGTTGGAAAGGCTTCTGTGTATGTATGTGAGCATGCCAGTATGGGTTTGGGAAAGGTCACTAAAAAGCTGGCTGTGCGTCTAAATAGCTATTTTGCATTGTCCTATGTTTAACATGAAGTGCAGGGAAAACACCACTAATTTGCTACTTTTTGCTACATTGCGTATGTGTTAATGTGAATGCAGGGGAAAACACCACTACTTTGCTACTGCTCAAATATAAGTCTGTGGTGATTTTAGTGTGTTGCAAAGTTATTTTATGTCTGCTAAACACCGTCGGTAGATGTTAGGGGAAGATTGCTAAAAAGCTGTTCGTGCTACTTTTTAGCAACTTTTGCGTTGTGAGTAGCAAAATTGCTACTTTTATCAATTTTGCTCTGTGGATTGTGTACTATATATTTTTGACAAAATGGCGCTTGTGTAAGCTTTCTTTTCTAAAATGGAGTCTTGCTGCCATTCACAAGATGGCGTTGTGCATGTTTTCCTGATTGGCAAACAGATTCTGTCTTACCCAATTATTCGGTTTCGACATTTCTAAGCGGTGAGTTCCGTCTACAAGATGTATCTTTCCAACAAACTTGTAAATGTTGACTAAACCGCTACGGTTTACGTAGCCTGCTTTCAGGGCCCACTAGGCTGTGCCGCCCCTTCCCTCCTCCGCTCCCTCCCCCTGAGCTTACCTATTACCTCTACCGCTGGGAGGGTGGGTGGGCATTTTCTGCGCCCTACGGATACAGTGGCACTCCGGGCGACGGACCGGCTTGCCCGTGCCTGGAGCCGCTACTGCTTGCTTTACACATGACCAGAAAAGTGCACACACCCATATACTCTTTATACTTACCTGTCCGTTGTTTCCAGAGTGCTGCTCTGCAGCGCCAGCAAAAATCACTGGAAAACTTACATGCGCAGTACTGCTATCCCACGGAAAACAGGCACGGGCGCCATTGTCCCGGAGGCCCACGCTTGCGCAGTAGATTCTGGCACTAAGCCAGAATCTACTGCTGTACCCGACGCGGCACAGCTAGAGAGAGGAGGGGGTCCGCACACGGGCCCCCTCCTCTCTTAAAACGCCCCTGGATAGTGAAATCATTGTGATTGGTGGATTGGGAATGAACCGCTGACGTTGATAAGTGCATTGCTCCTGCTTATGTACAGTTTTGTGAGCATGTTTTAGCAATATTATTTTTTTTAACTGTACATGAGATGTAGCGTTGTTTCTATTAGAGGACTTTTTAAACTTTTATTTACATCTAATAGCAAATGTATGTTAATCAAGCTAAAGAAATAGCTATAAGCCTGGTCCATATACTTTTGGTGCAGACCTTCTGCATCTGGTCACAGATATACTGTAGCTTGTATATGCACATGACTGCAGCTACTTTACTGAGCCCATTCTTCGCATGTGGTTTTGGGACACGATTGCACCCAATTCTACATCAGCCCCTTATTTTCTGAAATAGAGTTTGCATACTACTCCTTTATGTAGGTCTCCTGGGGATCTCTGGGTCTTCATCCCATAATCACAGAAAATTGACCGGCTCTTATTAACCCTTGACTTGCAGATCAATACACTGATGTTGCCTCTAGCACTTAACACTGTCTTTAAATTCCAAAACAATTAGCTACTTAACAATGTTATAGAACAAGAAGAGCTTCCTAATTGCTATGCAATCTTTACTTAATGATGCCAACCCAAAGTCCATATCTGCTTTAAAATTTGTTAATTAACGTTTGAGAATCAGAGCATTAATTAGGTCATTTGAAAAACCCGTTCTGGAATCCAGCCAATGGTTAAGTAAAGCAGATGTTCTGTGATGGAGGACAGGAAGGGAATGTGAATTATGCCATAATGTTATCTTCATCAGTTACCAGCGAGTGCTCTCCTGGGGTGGATATATCAGTTCCTGAGATGGGGAATGTGAGACAGAATATGTTTGAACTACCCAATTGCGCTGGTGACAGACATATGACAAGAACAGAATTGCTGGAAGAAAATATTTACATGAATGGTTATTTGGCTGAGAGAAGTTAGCATTTGTAATTACATTTTAACCTAATTGGTTGATATAGCGTTGCATGCGGCTGCGGGTCCATTTTGCGGAAGGATCTTTTGCACTGTGCTTGCTCCGTAGCTGAGCGTACACATCTATGGTCAAATGCAAATCTTATGTTTTACAGTGGCATCTCCATTTGTGGCTCAATGGGCATAACTGGGCAGTGTTATGCAGGGAGAGAGCAGCGCACAGCAGTTTGTGTTGGGCTGGTAAGGAAGGCTGCTGCCAATGAGCAGCAGCAGTCTCTGCTCTCTCCCTGCCCTGATGTGCTGCGCTGCTAGAGTAGACATCAGTAGTAGGCTCCACCGTAACTGGGAGATACCAGGGCGTTTGCACGTAGGGTACCTTTAGTAAGGGCATGCCATGAGTTTGTAGACAGAATGGCTGGCTATACAGATTTGTACTTATGCCGAGATCTCTATTATTTCAGCCCAATCTCTTGCCACAAGGACAGGGATCATGCATGTGTGCACTGATAATGACGACGACTCTGAAACCAAGTGTATGGATGGGTATATTGTGGACACGTAATTGATTACAGCTGGGCAGGCGTAGAACTCAGCATACCACATTTAGTTCTGTGCACACAATATGAATGTACTTGCAGCCGACTTGTGTGCAACTCAGAATTAGCACCAATGTGTATAAGTTGGTGATACTAGAGCCCACCTAACTTTCTGAAGCATCCCCCAACGGAATGGGTATGAAGTCCCGACGCTGGCAGCCCGAAGGGAGAAGATCCCGACAGGGCAGGTAAGTACCCTAACCCTCCCTTAGTGGTGCCTAACCGTAACCTCCCCAGAAAAGTAGGCAAGCCTCCTGGCCCCTCCAGTCCTCCCCGCAATGCATCCCCAAACACCCGCAGCAGTGGGGCTGATGACGCGATTCTCGCTGAATCACATCATCATGACCTCGCTCCCTGCTCCACAATACCGGAAATCTCGGCATTGTGTAGCGAGGGTGGGGCCAAAATTATGCGAGTATGTGGCTCCGCCACCTTAGCCCCACCTCTAAACGGGGTGTAATGTCCCCTTTTACCGGCCCCGCCACCTGCTAAGCCGACCTGTCTGCTCCCTCCCGGGAAGGGCAGCCGGGATATCGGCAAGTATGCACATACCAAATGTGCTTTTGCTGTTATAGTAGCTTGTAGGTATTGCTGTATCCACTGCTCATATAGCACTATGTTTCGAATTTCATTTCCCCTGGATACATGCCTGCCTATTACAGCAGTAATGGAGCCTACTTCCTTATCCATATGCATATTGTGTCCCAAGTCATACACAAGAACACAGAAGGCCTGATTCAGAGAAGCATGTGATAAAGCCACACAAAAAATAAGCATATTTTCATCTATATTCAGCTTTTCTGACACGGCACACTCAGTATAGGGTACAGAGTACATGCACATCAATGGTACAAGCAAAAGCTCACACAAACCACCAAAAATGAATATGCAGTCAGGCCAGAGTACTGTGTGTTGCTTACAAGTGACAGCAGCAGAATGAGTATGTAATACCGGCAGTCGGGATGCCTCCTATCAAAATACCCTCCCTCCTTCTCCTCCTAACCCTCCCTTCTTGTAGTCTAACTCTAACCCTCCCCGTTAGTGCCTAAACCTAAGTCTCCCCCCTTGCCTAACCCTCCACCCTTAGTGCCTAACCCTAACCCCCCCCCAGTGGTGCCTAACCATAACCCCCCTAGGGGTGCCTAACCATAACCCCCCTAGGGGTGCCTAACCATAACCCCCCTAGGGGTGCCTAACCCTAACCTCCCGCCCCCAAAACCTAAACCTAACCCCACTATGCTGCCTAAAACTAACTCCTCCCCCCACGGCTAAAGCTGGCCATACACGCTACAATTATCGGGGCGATCCACCTGATATCGGCGGATCGGCCCAATAATTGTAGCGTGTGTGCAGGCGACCGAGGGTTAAATATTGCTCGGTCGGGCATGCAGGATTGTCCAGCATGCCCGTCCGATGCGATATTTACCCGGTAACTGTCGGCCGCATCGGGCAGTATATGCCCAGCGCGGCTGACAGACAGACATTTCCTGTGTTCCTTCCTACGGAAGGAACAGGGAAATGTCTCCTCCCCCGGGGGCGGAGCGCGGATGTCGGGCTATACACTGTGAGATTTCTCTCACAGTGTATGCCGGCGACATCTGCGGCTGGCAGCCGGCAAGATAAAATGTCTGTCGGTCTGACAGACACTTTATCTGGCTGTGTATGCCCAGCATTACAGCTAAGATGTCCCGGGTGTAGCCACGGGGAAACGCGTCAGTCACTGCCGCTTAGTCTATGAACATTACAGGAGTTACCACATCATTACTTTTGCCGCTAGACACGGAGCTCACTGTCGGTTGACCTGTTTGGTGAACGCACTCCAACACGTTCCTTTGCTGGATACGAAACTCATTGCGGACATACCCTACCCGATGACCACACACACTGATTTATACCGTGGGCTACGTCCGGAGCATTGTCTACCTACTGTACCGCTATCCTGTTGTAGCTGAACGCTGGCGTGCACATCCGCAGGATTGCTTCAGCTGAACATACTAATACAGCCACTTGGAGATTTTCAGCTTCTTTCACCCCTCGGGACTCACAACACATGGTGAGAGCTCTATTAAGAGCAACAATACATATATCTAATGCATCTCCTATGAGACATTGTGGCTTTTTTCATCATTTACCAGCTCACTAATTCGGGACTTGTCCTATATTATTCAAAGCTTAATAGGAGACCTTCTTTACGGAGGGCAATACAAACAACCTCCAGCTTTTCTCAGGACTGATCCCTTCATCCGTGTTGATTACCGTATTGCAATTTATTGTGTCCTTGTTTTTGCGGCTTCAGCTTCATTTATGTGATTTAACTATATTGCTGTTCATATGTTCTATATGTGCTTTGATTATTAGAGTTTTAATAAATATATATACATTTCTAATCAGAATCATTTGTACAGTTATTGATTTTTATATATTTTTTGCGCTGTGTATTATTATATATAAGACGTCCCGGCTTACCTCGTTTGGGATGCCGTCTGTCTAGATTCCGGCATCGGGATTAAGATAGGCATCGGTATTTAGAATGCCTAAGTCCTGTGTTGGGCTAGCACCGTCGGGATTTAGACTGGTGGCATCCCGTCCGCTGGTCTGCTAACTACATCCCGACAGCAGCACCTCATACATACAATTACATACTTATACATACTCATACATACAATTACATACTCATACATACAATTACATACATACTCTTACATATACATACAATTACATACTTATATATACTCATACATACTCTTACATACAATTACATACATACTCATACATACAATTACATATACATACAATTACATACAGTTACATACTCTTACATACAATTACATACATACTCATACATATAATTACATACATATTCTTACATACAATTACATATACATACAATTACATACTTATACATACTCATACAAACTCATACATACAATTACATATACATACAATTACATACTATAACATACAATTACATACATACTCATACATACATATACATACTCATACATA
The DNA here is from genome assembly GCA_031769625.1 of Taudactylus pleione. Lineage (NCBI taxonomy): Eukaryota > Metazoa > Chordata > Amphibia > Anura > Myobatrachidae > Taudactylus > Taudactylus pleione. The sequence goes on from JAUIMM010000127.1 coordinate 11,708,595, forward strand.
CATAACCATACATACAATTACATATACATACAATTACATACTCATACATACAATTACATACATACTCATACATACAATTACATACATACTCATACATACAATTACATATACATACTTATACATACTCATACATACAATTACATATGCATACAATTACATACTTATACATACTCATACATACAATTACATACTCTAACATACAATTACATACATACTCATACATACAATTACATATACATACAATTACATACTTATACATACTCTTACATACAATTACATACATACTCATACATACAATTACATATACATACAATTACATACTCATACATACTCATACATACAATTACATACTTATACATACTCTTACATACAATTACATGCATACTCATACATACAATTACATATACATACAATTACATACTCATACATACTCATACATACAATTACATACTTATACATACTCATACATACCATTATATACTCATACATACTTATACATACAATTACATATACATACAATTACATACTCATACATACAATTACATACATACTCATACATACAATTACATATACATACAATTACATACTTATACATACTCATACATACAATTACATACTCTTACATACAATTACATACATACTCATACATACAATTACATACTTATACATACTCTTACATACAATTACATACATACTCATACATACAATTACATATACATACATACTCATACATACAATTACATACTCATACATACAATTACATACTTATACATACTCATACATACAATTATATACTCATACATACAATTACATACTTATACATACAATTACATATACATACAATTACATACTTATACATACAATTACATACTCATACATACAATTACATACTCAAACATACTTATACATACAATTACATATTCATACATACAATTATATACCCATACATACAATTACATACTTATACATACAATTACATGTACATACAATTACATACAATTACATACTCATACATACAATTACATACTCATACATACTCATACATACAATTACATATTTATACATACTCATACATACAATTATATACTCATGCATACAATTACATACTTATACATACTCATACATACAATTACATATACATACAATTACATACTTATACATACTCATACATACAATTACATACTTATACATACTCATACATACAATTATATACTCATACATACAATTACATACTTATACATACAATTACATATACATACAATTACATACTTATACATACTCATACATACAATTACATACTCATACATACTTATACATACAATTATATACCCATACATACAATTACATATACATACAATTACATACTTATACATACTCATACATACAATTACATACTCATACATACTCATACATACAATTACATACTTATACATACTCATACATACAATTATATACTCATACATACAATTACATACTTATACATACAATTACATATACATACAATTACATACTTATACATACAATTACATACTCATACATACAATTACATACTCATACATACAATTATATACCCATACATACAATTACATACTTATACATACAATTACATACTTATACATACTCATACATACAATTACATACTCATACATACAATTACATACAATTACATATACATACAATTACATACTCATACATACAATTACATACTTATACATACTCATACATACAATTACATACAATTACATACTCATACATACAATTACATACTTATACATACTCATACATACTTATACATACTCATACATACAATTACATACTTATATATACAATTACATACTCATACATACAATTACATACTCATACATACTTATACATACAATTACATACTCATACATACAATTATATACCCATACATACAATTACATATACATACAATTACATACTTATACATACTCATACATACAATTACATACTTATACATACTCATACATACAATTATATACTCATACATACAATTACATACTCATACATACTTATACATACAATTACATACTCATACATACAATTATATACCCATACATACAATTACATATACATACAATTACATACTTATACATACTCATACATACAATTACATACTCATACATACAATTACATACTCATACATACAATTACATACATACTCATACATACAATTACATATACATACAATTACATACTTATACATACTCATACATACAATTACATACTCATACATACAATTACATACATACTCATACATACAATTACATATACATACAATTACATACTTATACATACTCATACATACAATTACATACTCTTACATACAATTACATACATACTCATACATACAATTACATACTTATACATACTCTTACATACAATTACATACATACTCATACATACAATTACATATACATACATACTCATACATACAATTACATACTCATACATACAATTACATACTTATACATACTCATACATACAATTATATACTCATACATACAATTACATACTTATACATACAATTACATATACATACAATTACATACTTATACATACAATTACATACTCATACATACAATTACATACTCAAACATACTTATACATACAATTACATATTCATACATACAATTATATACCCATACATACAATTACATACTTATACATACAATTACATATACATACAATTACATACAAGTACATACTCATACATACAATTACATACTCATACATACTCATACATACAATTACATATTTATACATACTCATACATACAATTATATACTCATGCATACAATTACATACTTATACATACTCATACATACAATTACATATACATACAATTACATACTTATACATACTCATACATACAATTACATACTTATACATACTCATACATACAATTATATACTCATACATACAATTACATACTTATACATACAATTACATATACATACAATTACATACTTATACATACTCATACATACAATTACATACTCATACATACTTATACATACAATTATATACCCATACATACAATTACATACTTATACATACAATTACATATACATACAATTACATACTTATACATACTCATACATACAATTACATACTCATACATACTCATACATACAATTACATACTTATACATACTCATACATACAATTATATACTCATACATACAATTACATACTTATACATACAATTACATATACATACAATTACATACTTATACATACAATTACATACTCATACATACAATTACATACTCATACATACAATTATATACCCATACATACAATTACATACTTATACATACAATTACATACTTATACATACTCATACATACTCAAACATACAATTACATACTCATACATACAATTACATACTCATACATACAATTACATACAATTACATATACATACAATTACATACTCATACATACAATTACATACTTATACATACTCATACATACAATTACATACAATTACATACTCATACATACAATTACATACTTATACATACTCATACATACTTATACATACTCATACATACAATTACATACTTATACATACAATTACATACTCATACATACTTATACATACAATTACATACTCATACATACAATTATATACCCATACATACAATTACATATACATACAATTACATACTTATACATACTCATACATACAATTACATACTTATACATACTCATACATACAATTATATACTCATACATACAATTACATACTCATACATACTTATACATACAATTACATACTCATACATACAATTATATACCCATACATACAATTACATATACATACAATTACATACTTATACATACTCATACATACAATTACATACTCATACATACAATTACATACTCATACATACAATTATATACTCATACATACAATTACATACTTATACATACAATTACATATACATACAATTACATACTTATACATACTCTTACATACAATTACATACATACTCATACATACAATTACATATACATACAATTACATACTCATACATACTCATACATACAATTACATACTTATACATACTCATACATACCATTATATACTCATACATACTTATACATACAATTACATATACATACAATTACATACTCATACATACAATTACATACATACTCATACATACAATTACATATATATACAATTACATACTTATACATACTCATACATACAATTACATACTCTTACATACAATTACATACATACTCATACATACAATTACATACTTATACATACTCTTACATACAATTACATACATACTCATACATACAATTACATATACATACATACTCATACATACAATTACATACTCATACATACAATTACATACTTATACATACTCATACATACAATTATATACTCATACATACAATTACATACTTATACATACAATTACATATACATACAATTACATACTTATACATACAATTACATACTCATACATACAATTACATACTCAAACATACTTATACATACAATTACATATTCATACATACAATTATATACCCATACATACAATTACATACTTATACATACAATTACATATACATACAATTACATACAATTACATACAATTACATACTCATACATACAATTACATACTCATACATACTCATACATACAATTACATATTTATACATACTCATACATACAATTATATACTCATGCATACAATTACATACTTATACATACTCATACATACAATTACATATACATACAATTACATACTTATACATACTCATACATACAATTACATACTTATACATACTCATACATACAATTATATACTCATACATACAATTACATACTTATACATACAATTACATATACATACAATTACATACTTATACATACAATTACATACTCATACATACTTATACATACAATTATATACCCATACATACAATTACATACTTATACATACAATTACATATACATACAATTACATACTTATACATACTCATACATACAATTACATACTCATACATACTCATACATACAATTACATACTTATACATACTCATACATACAATTATATACTCATACATACAATTACATACTTATACATACAATTACATATACATACAATTACATACTTATACATACAATTACATACTCATACATACAATTACATACTCATACATACAATTATATACCCATACATACAATTACATACTTATACATACAATTACATACTTATACATACTCATACATACTCATACATACAATTACATACTCATACATACAATTACATACTCATACATACAATTACATACAATTACATATACATACAATTACATACTCATACATACAATTACATACTTATACATACTCATACATACAATTACATACTCATACATACAATTACATACTTATACATACTCATACATACTTATACATACTCATACATACAATTACATACTTATACATACAATTACATACTCATACATACAATTACATACTCATACATACTTATACATACAATTACATACTCATACATACAATTATATACCCATACATACAATTACATATACATACAATTACATACTTATACATACTCATACATACAATTACATACTTATACATACTCATACATACAATTATATACTCATACATACAATTACATACTCATACATACTTATACATACAATTACATACTCATACATACAATTATATACCCATACATACAATTACATATACATACAATTACATACTTATACATACTCATACATACAATTACATACTCATACATACAATTACATACTCATACATACAATTATATACTCATACATACAATTACATACTTATACATACAATTACATATACATACAATTACATACTTATACATACAATTACATACTCATACATACAATTACATATACATACAATTATATACCCATACATACAATTACATACTTATACATACAATTACATACTTATACATACTCATACATACAATTACATACTCATACATACAATTACATACTCATACATACTCATACATACAATTACATATACATACAATTACATACTTATACATACTCATACATACAATTACATACTTATACATACTTATACATACAATTACATACTCATACATACAATTACATACTTATACATACTCATACATACAATTACATACTTATACATACTCATACATACAATTATATACTCATACATACAATTACATACTTATACATACAATTACATACTCATACATACAATTACATACTCATACATACTTATACATACAATTACATACTCATACATACAATTATATACCCATACATACAATTACATATACATACAATTACATACTTATACATACTCATACATACAATTACATACTCATACATACTCATACATGCAATTACATACTTATACATACTCATACATACAATTATATACTCATACATACAATTACATACTTATACATACTCATACATACAATTACATATACATACAATTACATACTTATACAATACAATTACATACTTATACAGACAATTACATACTCATACATACAATTACATACTTATACATACTCATACATACAGTTATATACCCATACATACAATTACATACTTATACATACAATTACATACTTATACATACTCATACATACTCATACATACAATTACATACTTAAACATACTCATACATACAATTACATATACATACAATTACATACTTATACATACTCATACATACAATTACATACTCATACATACTTATACATACAATTACATACTCATACATACAATTACATACTTATACATACTCATACATACAATTATATACCCATACATACAATTACATACTTATACATACTCATACATACAATTACATACTTATACATACAATTACATACTTATACATACTCATACATACAATTACATACTCATACATACAATTACATACTCATACATACAATTATATACCCATACATACAATTACATACTTATACATACTCATACATACTCATACATACAATTACATACTTATACATACTCATACATACAATTACATATACATACAATTACATACTTATACATACAATTACATACTCATACATACAATTACATACTTATACATACTCATACATACAATTATATACCCATACATACAATTACATACTTATACATACAATTACATACTTATACATACTCATACATACTCATATATACAATTACATACTTATACATACTCATACATACAATTACATATACATACAATTACATACTCATACATACTCATACATACTCATACATACAATTACATACTCATACATACAATTATATACTCATACATACAATTACATACTTAAAAATACTCATACATACAATTACATATACATACAATTACATACTTATACATACTCATACATACAATTACATACTTATACATACAATTACATACTCATACATACAATTACATACTTATACATACTCATACATACAATTATATACCCATATATACAATTACATATACATACAATTACATACTTATACATACAATTACATACTTATACATACTCATACATACAATTATATACCCATACATACAATTACATATACATACAATTACATACTTATACATACTCATACATACAATTACATATACATACAATTTCATACTTATACATACTCATACATACAATTATATACTCATACATACAATTACATACTTATACATACTCATACATACTCAAACATACAATTACATACAGGGGTCCCTCCGACCCCTAAGGCATTCACAGCACTATCATCAATGAAGACCTTGGAATAGATTGCAGACAAAAAATTTAGCCTGCATCATCAGTGTGAGTGTGGTAAGTCATAGTGAATTTTTAATTTTTTTAAAGGCTGGCATATCTTTCAGTTAACATATCATGCTTCACATATCACACATGCAGGGGAAGTATGTGTGGGTGCGGGGTCGCAGCTGGTGGTGAAAAGGTGGGGCACCCAGTGACATCAGTGTACCGGCCCCAAGATTTCTGTTGCCGGCCCTGCTCATCACTCTTGGAAAACTGGGGCGACGAGCCCCCGTTTCTCGAAACACAGGCTGCCCCTGCCCCGCAAATACCTCTGCCTCTCAATCAGACAGAGGCATAGCAAGGCGATCTCGGAAGACTCATTCTGCACATGCGCAGATTCCCGATAATCAGGAATTTGCATGATACTAAAGATCTGTGTCCTTTGCTGAATCCATTAACAATTACCAGATATCTTAGAGGAATATTTCACTTTGAATGATCTAACTGAGACTTTGCCCAATGCATTATAGGAAGCTCACAAAGCAGTACTCTGAGGGCATTTAATAAGCATAGAGGCCAAGCAGCTAAGCTTTAAATGACTAAAACAGTGATTGTACAAAAAAGGGAGATGCGGCTGATACTGGGCCTGATTCAGCAAGGAGCACAGTTGCTAATATGCATGCAGCCGGTCGATTGTTGCGTTCTGCGCATGCGTATGAATCGTGGTGCGCTTGAGTGAACTAACAATTGCGATTGGAACTGCGATTGCAGAGGGAACACAGACCCAGAGCAGAGTCATTGACAGGAAGTGCCGTTTGTGGGTGGTGACGGTAGGACGGCCGAGTGCATTTCAATGCTGTTGCGGGGTTGTGCATAAATTATCCACTGCATGGCCATAAGCAGCCATAGCACTGATAGCATGCGTGGCTGTTAGCAATTTCTAGGGTCAGGGCTTGTCAGGGCTGGCGCTTCCATTTGGCAGCTTTAGGCAGTTGCCTAAGGGCGCCGGGACCAGAGGGGCGGCCCGCTGAGGGCATGGTCTCAGCCTGCCCAGTCCTACAGGCTGAGAGACTAGGTGAAATCCCAGCGGCGGGCGCCTATCTACACCCACTTCCCACCCCTGGAACAGGCAAAAAAAAAACCCAGAGGCTGCGGCAGCTGGGGCCGGCGCCGGCGACGTCACTGGCCAGCCCATTATGCTGCTAGATGGCAGGGGGTGGTTTGTGCTGCCGGGACGTCGGGCCAGTTCCTGCACAGCCCGCCCTTCAGTAACTAGCCCCCCTCTCCTGGATTTTGCTGCTGCGTTAGGAGTGTAAGCAGCCGGCAGCCGCTCTGCCCGCCCTTCACTCTCTGACAGTCTGGCCCCCGGGATTCCGCTCCTTAGTTAGTATAGTTTTAAAAAAAATAGCCGACGGAGACTTTGCTCCGCCTCCAGCCCCTCTGCCGCTTCCTGCCTCCTCACAGACACCAGATGCGATTCAGCACTGTGCCAGGTTGCCAGCTTGGGGTTGAGGTCTGGGCTGTTTCCTGGCCATCCCAGCACCTGTATGTCATTCTCCGTGAACCACTGTTTACATATATGTGCAGTGTGGCAGGGAGATGAATCCTGCTGGAAAAAAATGGGGCAGTATCTGGAAAAAGATCCCTGATAGAAGGTAGAAGTTTTGGTTGTAGCATAGGCAAACGCAGGGGGGGTTTCCATCTGCCTGGAAACCCCCCTCCCCAGCCCACACCATGAATAGTAATATAATGGAATTTTACTAGCGTTGCATGTTCTTCTCAGTATCATAAATGAAATAAATAGCAAAACCTGTGGTTCTTTTAACATGTATCAGCCAATAATAAATACACCTGTGCACCAATTAGGGAATTTGGAAAACATGCACCATTAGGGATGCACTGCTATAGAGTCCAATATTTATATATATGTCCAGAGCAGTGCTAGGTTATTCTGCTGCTCCCAGACTCCCGGATTTGCTCCCATGCCCAGGAATGATGCCTACATCTAAAATAAAAACATTCAGCTCAGGCAGGATGGCCGTACTGCCGCATTTAATGGCTTACTGTGATCTCTGGTCCTGTATATGCTGGAATTATGATACACAATACACTTTGTATTGCGCATATTAAAGCTGGATAAGTGGTAAATATGCACTCTTCATGGACTGGTCACACTCACTCTAAAATCAAGCATTTGGAAACCCCCCTCTAGAAATCCTGCGTTTGCCACTGTGTAGGATGGCGTCAATGTACTTTCTACTGTTCAGTGTGCCATCTATGCCATAAAGGCGGCCTACAGCATCTGCTGTCATACATGCCCAGATCATAACACTTGTAGGATTCTTTGTTATCGCTTGAATGCAATCTGGATGTACCTCTTCCCCGATGCGACGTCTCACACATTTTCTCCCATCACTACCAAATATCGATATCTTAGTTTCGTCACTCCATATCACTTGTTTCCACTGACCTTCTGTCCATGCAATGTGTTCTTTTTGCACACTGTGGTCCTCATTCAGAGCCGCTCGCTATTTGCGCTCGTTCGTTCAAAACAAGGGGTGGCTATTCAAATGAACCATTCGCTCATTGCGGTCTGTTCACGCCTCTAAGTCTGAATGAGCGAGCAAAACTTGCGGTCGAAATTTTGAAAAATAGTCCCCCTTGCCGCTCGCACCATACGTCATGTCCGCTATCTATTAGATTAATCGAGTACATCGATCAGCGTATGAACTGCTCGGTATTCTTGTGGTTGGTTTTTCCTACCACTATATTGCGAGCAGTTCTGACTATAAAACAACCAAGTGACGTGGTCAATGCCGCTGCTGTATTAATTATGCACACCCTTAAAACGCCCGCTTTGACCTTTAAGTACGCCTGCGTTCTGATCTCCACTCCCCGTTTTCAAGCACCTTCCCCTGTTACCACCCACATACGCCTCCTTCTGTCACTCAAAATAGCAGGCATTCGCTATATAGCGAACAAACGATTTTCGGCCGCACTGACTGGTTCGCGCATGCGTACTAAAAACCGTACGCATGCGCAGATGTGCGAACATCGCTCAGAACGAGCGTACTGCCGCTTACGAGCGGCTCTGAATGAAGCCCTGTATTCGTTTCTGCTGCTGCTTTTTATTCAGCAAAGGCTTTTTTCGGGGAATCCTACCTTTTAGGCCAACCTCCGTTAGTCTTCTCCATTCCGTTCTTGCACTGACAAAAACACTAGTTGCACTCAGTTTACTGCGAATGGCCGCAGATGACATCCATCTGTCCCTGACGCAAATTAGTTTTATTCTCCTATCATCAACAGCTGTTGTGCACTTTTTCCGGCCTTTTCCTTCTTTGTTTTGTATAGATTGTGTTTCCTGATAGCGTAAACAAAACTTTTGTACTCCTGATGTTGTCACATTCCCACCAATTGCTCTTGCAATTGCTGCATACGAAAGACCATTTTCACTTAACACCACAGTCCTGGATCACGTCGTTGTGCTGCGGTCTTGAAAAATAAAGGATACCCAACGAAATAGTGATAGGACAGTAACCTCATAAGTACACAGGGATTTTCACCCTTTGTTGTTTTCACAGCATAACTTCCCTTGTAATGCAAATATTGACCTCTGTTTACTGTGTTGAATTCAGCATTAAATTTCCTTTCATTTGATATGAATCATTGCACTGCGTGAAGTGAAACAGTTTTTATAAGCATTCGAAGTTGATAAACACTCAAATTTCAAACTGTGTCTGCAATTTTGGCCACCAGTGTGTGTGTGTGTGTATATATTAGGGGTGAGCGGGTTCGGATTTCTGAAATCCGAACCCCCCCGAGCCCCCCCGATCCGAGTCCGATCCGAGTCAGGCTCGACTTTTCCCGCCTGACTCGGATCTGAAATCGAGGCAAAACGTCATCTTCCCGCCTTCCGAGTCTCGCGGGTTTTGGATCCTATATAAGGTACACACGTCGGCGCCATTTTCTCACTCGGCTGTGGACAGTGAAGAGGGAGGGTGGGAGTTAGGGCTGTGTAGTGTAGTGTAGTGTAGTGCTGCTGTTGTCCACTACTTCAAAGTCCATAGGGGCTGGCTGTGTTGTGCTGTGCTGCTGTTGTTAATAGGGGCTGTGTCCACTACTTCAAAGTCCATAGGGGCTGGCTGGACTGTGTTGTGCAGTCAGTTCTCCATAGGGGCTGTGTCCACTCCAAAGTCCTGTGCAGTGTCCCAGTCCTAAAGGAGTGCTGTAGTGTTGTCCAGGGGGTGCTCTGTCCATCAGGGGTGCTCCCCCCAAGTGCTAAAAAAATAATATATTTTCTGTGTTTGTGAATTGTGTGCGCAGTAGCCGCACGTGCATCAACAAAGTAGTGCCAAGCGTGCGCCTGTGTCATAAGTAAAGGGCCGGCTGGCTTGACCGTTAAGGGTGCTGTAACCCCCGAAAGTACACTCCAGTCCAAACCAAAAAAAAAATTATTTTCTGTGTTTGTGAATTGTGTGCGCAGTAGCCGCACGTGCATCAACAAAGTAGTGCCAAGCGTGCGCCTGTGTCATAAGTAAAGGGCCGGCTGGCTTGACCGTTAAGGGTGCTGTAACCCCCGAAAGTACACTCCAGTCCAAACCAAAAAAAAAATTATTTTCTGTGTTTGTGAATTGTGTGCGCAGTAGCCGCACGTGCATCAACAAAGTAGTGCCAAGCGTGCGCCTGTGTCATAAGTAAAGGGCCGGCTGGCTTGACCGTTAAGGGTGCTGTAACCCCCGAAAGTACACTCCAGTCCAAACCAAAAAAAAAATTATTTTCTGTGTTTGTGAATTGTGTGCGCAGTAGCCGCACGTGCATCAACAAAGTAGTGCCAAGCGTGCGCCTGTGTCATAAGTAAAGGGCCGGCTGGCTTGACCGTTAAAGGGTGCTGTAACCCCCAAAGTACACTCCAGTCCAAACCAAAAAAAAAATTATTTTCTGTGTTTGTGAATTGTGTGCGCAGTAGCCGCACGTGCATCAACAAAGTAGTGCCAAGCGTGCGCCTGTGTCATAAGTAAAGGGCCGGCTGGCTTGACTGTTAAGGGTGCTGTAACCCCCGAAAGTACACTCCAGTCCAAACCAAAAAAAAAATTATTTTCTGTGTTTGTGAATTGTGTGCGCAGTAGCCGCACGTGCATCAACAAAGTAGTGCCAAGCGTGCGCCTGTGTCATAAGTAAAGGGCCAGCTGGCTTGACCGTTAAAGGGTGCTGTAACCCCCGAAAGTACACTCCAGTCCAAACCAAAAAAAAATTATTTTCTGTGTTTGTGAATTGTGTGCGCAGTAGCCGCACGTGCATCAACAAAGTAGTGCCAAGAGTGCGCCTGTGTCATAAGTAAAGGGCCGGCTGGCTTGACCGTTAAGGGTGCTGTAACCCCCGAAAGTACACTCCAGTCCAAACCAAAAAAAAAATTATTTTCTGTGTTTGTGAATTGTGTGCGCAGTAGCCGCACGTGCATCAACAAAGTAGTGCCAAGCGTGCGCCTGTGTCATAAGTAAAGGGCCGGCTGGCTTGACCGTTAAGGGTGCTGTAACCCCCGAAAGTACACTCCAGTCCAAACCAAAAAAAAAATTATTTTCTGTGTTTGTGAATTGTGTGCGCAGTAGCCGCACGTGCATCAACAAAGTAGTGCCAAGCGTGCGCCTGTGTCATAAGTAAAGGGCCGGCTGGCTTGACCGTTAAGGGTGCTGTAACCCCCGAAAGTACACTCCAGTCCAAACCAAAAAAAAAATTATTTTCTGTGTTTGTGAATTGTGTGCGCAGTAGCCGCACGTGCATCAACAAAGTAGTGCCAAGCGTGCGCCTGTGTCATAAGTAAAGGGCCGGCTGGCTTGACCGTTAAAGGGTGCTGTAACCCCCAAAGTACACTCCAGTCCAAACCAAAAAAAAAATTATTTTCTGTGTTTGTGAATTGTGTGCGCAGTAGCCGCACGTGCATCAACAAAGTAGTGCCAAGCGTGCGCCTGTGTCATAAGTAAAGGGCCGGCTGGCTTGACCGTTAAGGGTGCTGTAACCCCCGAAAGTACACTCCAGTCCAAACCAAAAAAAAATTATTTTCTGTGTTTGTGAATTGTGTGCGCAGTAGCCACACGTGCATCAACAAAGTAGTGCCAAGCGTGCGCCTGTGTCATAAGTAAAGGGCCGGCTGGCTTGACCATTAAAGGGTGCTGTAACCCCCGAAAGTACACTCCAGTCCAAACCAAAAAAAAATTATTTTCTGTGTTTGTGAATTGTGTGCGCAGTAGCCGCACGTGCATCAACAAAGTAGTGCCAAGAGTGCGCCTGTGTCATAAGTAAAGGGCCGGCTGGCTTGACCGTTAAAGGGTGCTGTAACCCCCGAAAGTACACTCCAGTCCAAACCAAAAAAAAATTATTTTCTGTGTTTGTGAATTGTGTGCGCAGTAGCCGCACGTGCATCAACAAAGTAGTGCCAAGAGTGCGCCTGTGTCATAAGTAAAGGGCCGGCTGGCTTGACCGTTAAAGGGTGCTGTAACCCACAAAGTACACTCCAGTCCAAACCAAAAAAAAAATTATTTTCTGTGTTTAGCCGCACGTATATATCAAATCGATATAACATAAATGGAGGACCAAACTTTCTCCGATAAAAATAAAATAGAGAAAGATCAAGAACCACTCCCTCCTAGTGCTGAAGCTGCTGCCACTAGTCATGACATAGACGATAACATGCCATCAACGTCGTCTGCCAAGGCCGATGCCCAATGTCATAGTAGAGGGCACATACAATCCCAAATGGCAAAGTTCAGGAAAATGACCTTGAAAAAGACATTTAAATCAGCTGAAGAGAAACGTAAACTTGCCAATATGCCATTTACGACACGGAGTGGCAAGGAACGGCTAAGGTCGATCCCTAGTATGTTCATGACTAGTGGTTCAGCTTCACATGACGATGGAAGCCCTCCTCCCACTAAAAAAATCAAAAGAGTTAAGCTGGCAAAAGCACAGCGAAGAACTGTGCTTTCTAAGAAGATATCACAAATCCCCAAGGAGAGTCCAAGTGTGGTGGTGGTTGCGATGCCTGACCTTCCCAGCACTGGACGGGAAGAGGTGGCTCTTTCCACCATTTGCATGCCCCCTGCAAGTGCTGAAAGGAGCACCCACAGTCCACTTGCTGATATGCAAATTGAAGATGTCACTGTTGAAGTACAACAGGATGAGGATACTGGTGTAGCTGGCGCTGAGGAGGAAGTTGGCGAGGAGGATTCTGATGGTGATGTGGTTTGTTTAAATCAGGCTCCGGGGGAGACAGTTGTTGTCCGTGGGATGAAAAAGCCCATCACGGTCATGCCTGGGCAGAAGACCAAACATTCCACCTCTTTGGTCTGGCAATATTTCTATCCAAATCCGGACAACAACTGTCTTGCCATATGTACCATATGTAAAGGTGAAATAAGTAGGGGTAGGGACGTCAACCACCTAGGAACATCCTCCCTTATACGGCACCTGCAGCGCGTTCATAAAAAGTTACTGTCAAGTTCAGAAACTTTGGCTAAGACCGTAAGCAGTCCAGGGACACCTAAATCCCGTTGTCCTGTTGTATCCAAGCGCCTGCAAACCACACCGTCAACTCCCTCCTCGTCAATTTCCTCCTTAGTCAGGATCGGAAGTAGTCCTGCAGGCCATGTCACTGGCATGACTGACTCTCCTATCCGGGATTCCTCTGGAGGATCCTGCATTGCTACGCCTACTGCTGCCGCTGCTGCTGTTGCTGCTGCTGGGAGTCGTTCATCATCCCAGAGAGGAAGTAGGAACACCACTACTTTTACTAAACAATTGACCCTCCAACAGTCCTTAGCGAGGAGGATGAAGTACGACAGCAGTCATCCTGAAGCAAAACGTATAACTGAGGCCTTGACTGCTATGTTGGTGTTAGACGTGCGTCCGGTATCCGCCATTAGTGCAGTGGGATTTAGACAATTGATGGAGGTAGTGTGTCCCCGGTTCCAAATCCCGTCTAGATTCCACTTCACTAGGCAGGCGATACCGAGACTGTACAGAAACGTCAGAAAAAGTGTCCTCAGTGTCCTGAAAAATGCCGTTGTACACAATGTCCACTTAACCACGGACATGTGGACAAGTGGAACAGGGCAGACTAAGGACTATATGACTGTGACAGCCCACTGGGTAGATGTATCACCTTACGCAGCAACAGCAGCAGCGTCACCAGTAGCAGCATCTCAGAAACGCCAGCTCGTTACAAGGCAGGCTACGCTGTGTATCACCGGTTTCAGTAAGAGGCACACCGCCGACAACCTCTTAGAGAAACTGAGGGAAATCATCGCCCAGTGGCTTACCCCACTTAGACTCTCCTGGGGATTTGTGATATCTGACAACGCCACCAATATTGTGCGGGCATTACATCTGGGCAAATTCCAGCACGTCCCATGTTTTGCTCACACAATAAACTTGGTGGTGCAGAATTTTCTGAAAAGCGACAGGGGCGTGCAGGAGACGCTTTGGGTGGCCCGAAAAATTTCTGGCCACTTTCGCCATTCAGCGACTGCGTGCCGAAGACTGGAGCGCCAGCAAACACTCTTGAACCTGCCCCGCCATCACCTGAAGTAAGAGGTTGTGACGCGGTGGAACTCAACCCTCTATATGCTTCAGAGGATGGAGGAGCAGCAAAAGGCCATACAAGCCTATACATCCACCTATGACATAGGCAAAGGAGGGGGTATGCACCTGACTCAAGCGCAGTGGAGAATGATTTCCGTGTTGTGCAAGGTTCTCCAGCCCTTCGAACTTGCCACACGTGAAGTCAGTTCAGACACTGCCAGCTTGAGTCAGGTCATTCCCCTCATCAGGCTTTTGCAGAAGCAGCTGGAGAAAGTGAAGGAGGAGCTAAGACGGAGCGATTCCGCTCGGCATGTGGGACTTGTGGATGAAGCCCTTCATTCGCTTTGCCAGGATTCCAGGGTGGTCAATCTGTTGAAATCAGACCACTACGTTTTGGCCACCGTGCTCGATCCTAGGTTTAAAGCCTATGTGGTGTCTCTCTTTCCGGCCGACACAAGCCTGCAGAGGTGCAAAGACCTGCTGGTGAACACACTGTCAGCTGAAGCGGAACGTGACACGTCAACGGCTCCTTCTTCATTTTCTCCCGCAACTGGGGCTGCCAGGAAAAAACTTAGGTATCCTAAGCAACCCGCTGGCGGTGATGCAGGGCAGGCAGGACCAAGTTTGGACATCTGGTCCGGACTGAAGGACCTGGCAACAATTTCTGACATGTCTACTGTCACTGCATATGATACTGTCACCATTGACAGAATGGTGGAGGATTACATCGGTGACAGCATCCAAGTAGGCATGTCAGACAGTCCATACCTGTACTGGCAGGAAAAAGAGGCAATTTGGAGGCCCCTGTACAAACTGGCTCTATTTTACCTGAGTTGCCCCCCCTCCAGTGTGTACTCCGAAAGAGTGTTTAGTGCAGCCGGGAACCTTGTCAGCGAAAGGCGTAGGAGGTTGCTTCCACAGAATGTGGAGAAGATGATGTTCATCAAAATGAATTATCAGCTCTTCCAGGGAGACCAGCCTCCAGAAGGTACAGAGGGACCTGTGGTGGTGGATTCAAGTGGGGACGAGTTAATACTTTGTGAGGATGAGGATGTACACACTGAAGAGGGTGAGGAATCGGTGGATGAGGAGGATGAGGATGACATCTTGCCTCCATAGAGCCAGTTTGTGCAGGGACACATTAATTGCCAGCTTGTTTTGTGGGGGCCCAAACGAACCAATCATTTCAGCCACAGTTGTGTGGCAGACCCTGGCGCTGAAATGATTGGTTTGTTAAAGTGTGCATGTCCTGTTTATACAACATAAGGGTGGGTGGGAGGGCCCAAGGACAATTCCATCTTGCACCTCTTTTTTTTCTTTGCATTATGTACAGTTTGGGGCCTAGTTTTTCAAACTGCCATCCTGTCTGCCACTGCAGTTTCACGCCTAGATGGGTCACGTGTTTGTGCCGCCCACTCGTGTCGCTTAGCATAGTCATCCAGCTACCTCGGTGCAACGTTTTGGACATAAAAACACTATTGTGAGGTGTGAGGTGTTCAGAATAGACTGGAAATGAGTGGAAATTAAGGTTATTGAGGTTAATAATAGCATAGGAGCAGAAAAACCTACAAATTCTGTGATTTTAGCTGTTTTTATGCTTTTTTTAAAAAAAATACAGATCCAAAACACAAAACCCAGAACCCAAAACACGGAAGGGTGGTTTTGGCAAAACCAATCCAGATCCAAAACACGAAGAAAGATCCAGATCCAAAACCAAAACACAAAACACGAAAAGTGGCCGGTGCACACCCCTAGTATATATATAATATATATATATATATATGCACAAAACGAGACGTAGTCAGCATCCTGACACGCAGGATGCCAACGGCCGAAATCCAGACAGCGTCAGGATTCCAGCACCAGAATCCCGACCACCGGCATGCAGAAGGTAAATATCGGGCACTAGCGGGGAGGGCTAGGTTTAGGGTGCGTGGAGGGGGAGGTTAGGTTTAGGCACTCGTGGGGGAGGTTAGGGTTAGGCACCGGTGGAGGGAGGGGTAAGGGTTAGACTTACCTTTTGTCCTTACAGGTGTCGGGATTCTGACTGTCGGGATGCTGCTGCCGGTATTCTGCCCAATGGCATCCCGACCGCCGGGATTTCATACCCAACCCGTTATCCGGCACTCCACCTGTGCAATGTGTGTGTTTGTGGGGGGTGGGGGGCGCTGGCAATAGTTTTGCATAGGGTGCCTAGAAGCCTTGCACCGGCCCTGGGGCTTGTGCAACTGTGCATATGGGTCCGATGTTACCGATTGTTTCGCTATGTTGCCCTAATATACAGAGGTGAGTATAGGGAAGTGGGCGTCCTTATGTCAGGCTGCGATCGCAATGCGAATGCATACATTTACATATCACTGATATTAGCAACTGCAGTGTGCGCGTATAAGCAGAATAGCGATCTGTAGTGAATCAGGCCCTTTATCCTGACCCTTAGACTTAAAATAATATTCTCAACATCAAAACAAAATCAGGTCACATTTCATATCATCCTAAAACTATATTCTGTTTTCCAGAACTAATACAGATACAGAACTTTATCATTTCTGACAATCTTTTGTGCACTAGACAAACCTTCCCAAATTTCCCCCGGTTCTAGCAGAACAATTTAATAGTTAAATCACTATTGAAGAAATCTTAAATGTAATTAAAGTCAGACAGCAGAAATGTCCCCAGGTCCAGACCATTTCAGAACAGCTTATTATAAAAATAAATGTTCAACTACAACTACATTTCTGACCTACTTCCAGTCCATGTTCAATACCATATTATAGGGCACCCCACTTTCTCACCTTAAGCCTTATATAGTGGTTGCCCATAAAGCAAGTAACATCAATAACTCTGCAAGTTGCAAACCTATCTTTCTAATAAACAACAATATTAAATTATGAGTCAAAATTATAGTAATTCATCTGAACCAAGCACTTTTCTCAATCACTCACATACTGGTGCCAGCTACGGGGCTCCAAGATAGGCAGATTACATGATGATTGTGGAACTGGCATAAGTATTCCTTGGAAACACCTAATTTTATCTATGTATGAACTAGGGGTGTGCACCGGCCACTTTTCGTGTTTTGTGTTTTGGTTTTGGATCTGGATCTTTCTTCGTGTTTTGGATCTGGATTGGTTTTGCCAAAACCACCCTTCCGTGTTTTGGGTTCTGGGTTTTGTGTTTTGGATCTGTATTTTTTTGAAAAAAAGCATAAAAACAGCTAAAATCACAGAATTTGTAGGTTTTTCTGCTCCTATGCTATTATTAACCTCAATAACCTTAATTTCCACTCATTTCCAGTCTATTCTGAACACCTCACACCTCACAATAGTGTTTTTATGTCCAAAAGGTTGCACCGAGGTAGCTGGATGACTATGCTAAGCGACACGAGTGGGCGGCACAAACACGTGACCCATCTAGGAGTGACACTGCAGTGGCAGACAGGATGGCAGTTAGAAAAACTAGGCCCCAAACTGTACATAATGCAAAGAAAAAAAGAGGTGCAAGATGGAATTGTCCTTGGGCCCTCCCACCCACCCTTATGTTGTATAAACAGGACATGCACACTTTAACAAACCAATCATTTCAGCGCCAGGGTCTGCCACACAACTGTGGCTGAAATGATTGGTTCGTTTGGGCCCCCACAAAACAAGCTGGCAATTAATGTGTCCCTGCACAAACTGGCTCTACGGAGGCAAGATGTCATCCTCATCCTCCTCATCCACCGATTCCTCACCCTCTTCAGTGTGTACATCCTCATCCTCACAAAGTATTAACTCGTCCCCACTTGAATCCACCACCACAGGTCCCTCTGTACGTTCTGGAGGCTGGTCTCCCTGGAAGAGCTGATAATTCATTTTGATGAACATCATCTTCTCCACATTCTGTGGAAGCAACCTCCTACGCCTTTCGCTGACAAGGTTCCCGGCTGCACTAAACACTCTTTCGGAGTACACACTGGAGGGGGGGCAACTCAGGTAAAATAGAGCCAGTTTGTACAGGGGCCTCCAAATTGCCTCTTTTTCCTGCCAGTACAGGTATGGACTGTCTGACATGCCTACTTGGATGCTGTCACCGATGTAATCCTCCACCATTCTGTCAATGGTGACAGTATCATATGCAGTGACAGTAGACATGTCAGAAATTGTTGCCAGGTCCTTCAGTCCGGACCAGATGTCCAAACTTGGTCCTGCCTGCCCTGCATCACCGCCAGCGGGTTGCTTAGGATACCTAAGTTTTTTCCTGGCAGCCCCAGTTGCGGGAGAAAATGAAGAAGGAGCCGTTGACGTGTCACGTTCCGCTTCAGCTGACAGTGTGTTCACCAGCAGGTCTTTGCACCTCTGCAGGCTTGTGTCGGCCGGAAAGAGAGACACCACATAGGCTTTAAACCTAGGATCGAGCACGGTGGCCAAAATGTAGTGGTCTGATTTCAACAGATTGACCACCCTGGAATCCTGGCAAAGCGAATGAAGGGCTTCATCCACAAGTCCCACATGCCGAGCGGAATCGCTCCGTCTTAGCTCCTCCTTCACTTTCTCCAGCTGCTTCTGCAAAAGCCTGATGAGGGGAATGACCTGACTCAAGCTGGCAGTGTCTGAACTGACTTCACGTGTGGCAAGTTCGAAGGGCTGAAGAACCTTGCACAACACGGAAATCATTCTCCACTGCGCTTGAGTCAGGTGCATACCCCCTCCTTTGCCTATGTCATAGGTGGATGTATAGGCTTGTATGGCCTTTTGCTGCTCCTCCATCCTCTGAAGCATATAGAGGGTTGAGTTCCACCGCGTCACAACCTCTTGCTTCAGGTGATGGCGGGGCAGGTTCAAGAGTGTTTGCTGGCGCTCCAGTCTTCGGCACGCAGTCGCTGAATGGCGAAAGTGGCCAGAAATTTTTCGGGCCACCCAAAGCGTCTCCTGCACGCCCCTGTCGCTTTTCAGAAAATTCTGCACCACCAAGTTTATTGTGTGAGCAAAACATGGGACGTGCTGGAATTTGCCCAGATGTAATGCCCGCACAATATTGGTGGCGTTGTCAGATATCACAAATCCCCAGGAGAGTCTAAGTGGGGTAAGCCACTGGGCGATGATTTCCCTCAGTTTCTCTAAGAGGTTGTCGGCGGTGTGCCTCTTACTGAAACCGGTGATACACAGCGTAGCCTGCCTTGTAACGAGCTGGCGTTTCTGAGATGCTGCTACTGGTGACGCTGCTGCTGTTGCTGCGTAAGGTGATACATCTACCCAGTGGGCTGTCACAGTCATATAGTCCTTAGTCTGCCCTGTTCCACTTGTCCACATGTCCGTGGTTAAGTGGACATTGTGTACAACGGCATTTTTCAGGACACTGAGGACACTTTTTCTGACGTTTCTGTACAGTCTCGGTATCGCCTGCCTAGTGAAGTGGAATCTAGACGGGATTTGGAACCGGGGACACACTACCTCCATCAATTGTCTAAATCCCACTGCACTAATGGCGGATACCGGACGCACGTCTAACACCAACATAGCAGTCAAGGCCTCAGTTATACGTTTTGCTTCAGGATGACTGCTGTCGTACTTCATCCTCCTCGCTAAGGACTGTTGGAGGGTCAATTGTTTAGTAAAAGTAGTGGTGTTCCTACTTCCTCTCTGGGATGATGAACGACTCCCAGCAGCAGCAGCAACAGCAGCAGCGGCAGCAGTAGGCGTAGCAATGCAGGATCCTCCGGAGGAATCCCGGATAGGAGAGTCAGTCATGCCAGTGATATGGCCTGCAGGACTACTTCCGATCCTGACTAAGGAGGAAATTGACGAGGAGGGAGTTGACGGTGTGGTTTGCAGGCGCTTGGATACAACAGGACAACGGGATTTAGGTGTCCCTGGACTGCTTACGGTCTGAGCCAAAGTTTCTGAACTTGACAGTAACTTTTTATGAACGCGCTGCAGGTGCCGTATAAGGGAGGATGTTCCTAGGTGGTTGACGTCCCTACCCCTACTTATTTCACCTTTACATATGGTACATATGGCAAGACAGTTGTTGTCCGGATTTGGATAGAAATATTGCCAGACCAAAGAGGTGGAATGTTTGGTCTTCTGCCCAGGCATGACCGTGATGGGCTTTTTCATCCCACGGACAACAACTGTCTCCCCCGGAGCCTGATTTAAACAAACCACATCACCATCAGAATCCTCCTCGCCAACTTCCTCCTCAGCGCCAGCTACACCAGTATCCTCATCCTGTTGTACTTCAACAGTGACATCTTCAATTTGCATATCAGCAAGTGGACTGTGGGTGCTCCTTTCAGCACTTGCAGGGGGCGTGCAAATGGTGGAAAGAGCCACCTCTTCCCGTCCAGTGCTGGGAAGGTCAGGCATCGCAACCACCACCACACTTGGACTCTCCTTGGGGATTTGTGATATCTTCTTAGAAAGCACAGTTCTTCGCTGTGCTTTTGCCAGCTTAACTCTTTTGATTTTTTTAGTGGGAGGAGTGCTTCCATCGTCATGTGAAGCTGAACCACTAGTCATGAACATACTAGGGATCGACCTTAGCCGTTCCTTGCCACTCCGTGTCGTAAATGGCATATTGGCAAGTTTACGTTTCTCTTCAGCTGATTTAAATGTCTTTTTCAAGGTCATTTTCCTGAACTTTGCCATTTGGGATTGTATGTGCCCTCTACTATGACATTGGGCATCGGCCTTGGCAGACGACGTTGATGGCATGTTATCGTCTATGTCATGACTAGTGGCAGCAGCTTCAGCACTAGGAGGAAGTGGTTCTTGATCTTTCTCTATTTTATTTTTATCGGAGAAAGTTTGGTCCTCCATTTATGTTATATCGATTTGATATATACGTGCGGCTAAACACAGAAAATAATTTTTTTTTTGGTTTGGACTGGAGTGTACTTTGTGGGTTACAGCACCCTTTAACGGTCAAGCCAGCCGGCCCTTTACTTATGACACAGGCGCACTCTTGGCACTACTTTGTTGATGCACGTGCGGCTACTGCGCACACAATTCACAAACACAGAAAATAATTTTTTTTTGGTTTGGACTGGAGTGTACTTTGGGGGTTACAGCACCCTTTAACGGTCAAGCCAGCCGGCCCTTTACTTATGACACAGGCGCACGCTTGGCACTACTTTGTTGATGCACGTGCGGCTACTGCGCACACAATTCACAAACACAGAAAATAATTTTTTTTTGGTTTGGACTGGAGTGTACTTTCGGGGGTTACAGCACCCTTTAACGGTCAAGCCAGCCGGCCCTTTACTTATGACACAGGCGCACGCTTGGCACTACTTTGTTGATGCACGTGCGGCTACTGCGCACACAATTCACAAACACAGAAAATAATTTTTTTTTGGTTTGGACTGGAGTGTACTTTCGGGGGTTACAGCACCCTTTAACGGTCAAGCCAGCCGGCCCTTTACTTATGACACAGGCGCACGCTTGGCACTACTTTGTTGATGCACGTGCGGCTACTGCGCACACAATTCACAAACACAGAAAATAATTTTTTTTTAGGTTTGGACTGGAGTGTACTTTCGGGGGTTACAGCACCCTTAACGGTCAAGCCAGCCGGCCCTTTACTTATGACACAGGCGCACGCTTGGCACTACTTTGTTGATGCACGTGCGGCTACTGCGCACACAATTCACAAACACAGAAAATAATTTTTTTTTG
Source organism: Taudactylus pleione (assembly GCA_031769625.1). Classification (NCBI taxonomy): domain Eukaryota; kingdom Metazoa; phylum Chordata; class Amphibia; order Anura; family Myobatrachidae; genus Taudactylus; species Taudactylus pleione. The sequence goes on from JAUIMM010000127.1 coordinate 11,732,654, forward strand.
GTTTGGACTGGAGTGTACTTTCGGGGGTTACAGCACCCTTTAACGGTCAAGCCAGCCGGCCCTTTACTTATGACACAGGCGCACTCTTGGCACTACTTTGTTGATGCACGTGCGGCTACTGCGCACACAATTCACAAACACAGAAAATAATTTTTTTTTAGGTTTGGACTGGAGTGTACTTTCGGGGGTTACAGCACCCTTAACGGTCAAGCCAGCCGGCCCTTTACTTATGACACAGGCGCACGCTTGGCACTACTTTGTTGATGCACGTGCGGCTACTGCGCACACAATTCACAAACACAGAAAATAATTTTTTTTTGGTTTGGACTGGAGTGTACTTTCGGAGGTTACAGCACCCTTTAACGGTCAAGCCAGCCGGCCCTTTACTTATGACACAGGCGCACGCTTGGCACTACTTTGTTGATGCACGTGCGGCTACTGCGCACACAATTCACAAACACAGAAAATTATTTTTTTTTAGGTTTGGACTGGAGTGTACTTTCGGGGGTTACAGCACCCTTAACGGTCAAGCCAGCCGGCCCTTTACTTATGACACAGGCGCACGCTTGGCACTACTTTGTTGATGCACGTGCGGCTACTGCGCACACAATTCACAAACACAGAAAATAATTTTTTTTTTGGTTTGGACTGGAGTGTACTTTCGGGGGTTACAGCACCCTTAACGGTCAAGCCAGCCGGCCCTTTACTTATGACACAGGCGCACGCTTGGCACTACTTTGTTGATGCACGTGCGGCTACTGCGCACACAATTCACAAACACAGAAAATAATTTTTTTTTTGGTTTGGACTGGAGTGTACTTTCGGGGGTTACAGCACCCTTAACGGTCAAGCCAGCCGGCCCTTTACTTATGACACAGGCGCACGTTTGGCACTACTTTGTTGATGCACGTGCGGCTACTGCGCACACAATTCACAAACACAGAAAATAATTTTTTTTTTGGTTTGGACTGGAGTGTACTTTCGGGGGTTACAGCACCCTTAACGGTCAAGCCAGCCGGCCCTTTACTTATGACACAGGCGCACGTTTGGCACTACTTTGTTGATGCACGTGCGGCTACTGCGCACACAATTCACAAACACAGAAAATAATTTTTTTTTTGGTTTGGACTGGAGTGTACTTTCGGGGGTTACAGCACCCTTAACGGTCAAGCCAGCCGGCCCTTTACTTATGACACAGGCGCACGCTTGGCACTACTTTGTTGATGCACGTGCGGCTACTGCGCACACAATTCACAAACACAGAAAATAATTTTTTTTTTGGTTTGGACTGGAGTGTACTTTCGGGGGTTACAGCACCCTTAACGGTCAAGCCAGCCGGCCCTTTACTTATGACACAGGCGCACGCTTGGCACTACTTTGTTGATGCACGTGCGGCTACTGCGCACACAATTCACAAACACAGAAAATAATTTTTTTTGGTTTGGACTGGAGTGTACTTTCGGGGGTTACAGCACCCTTTAACGGTCAAGCCAGCCGGCCCTTTACTTATGACACAGGTGCACGCTTGGCACTACTTTGTTGATGCACGTGCGGCTACTGCGCACACAATTCACAAACACAGAAAATATATTATTTTTTTAGCACTTGGGGGGAGCACCCCTGATGGACAGAGCACCCCCTGGACAACACTACAGCACCCCTTTAGGACTGGGACACTGCACAGGACTTTGGAGTGGACACAGCCCCTATGGAGAACTGACTGCACAACACAGTCCAGCCAGCCCCTATGGACTTTGAAGTAGTGGACACAGCCCCTATTAACAACAGCAGCACAGCACAACACAGCCAGCCCCTATGGACTTTGAAGTAGTGGACAACAGCAGCACTACACTACACTACACTACACAGCACTAACTCCCACCCTCCCTCTTCACTGTCCACAGCCGAGTGAGAAAATGGCGCCGACGCGGGTACCTTATATAGGATCCAAAACCCGCGAGACTCGGAAGGCGGGATGATGACGTTTTGCCTCGATGTCAGATCCGAGTCAGGCGGGAAAAGTCGAGCCTGACTCGGATCGGACTCGGATCGGGGGGGCTCGGGGGGGTTCGGATTTCAGAAATCCGAACCCGCTCACCCCTAGTATGAACCATATTGATAATCTTTTACGAATTTGGTCTTGGGGTCTTGAGATTCACTTCATCAATATTTTCAACAATTAAATTATCTACAGACTCCATCAAATTTACTTATGAATACAATGAGAATAGTATTATTTTTCTTATATATACAAAAGGAAGAAATACAAGTGCATAACTCCAAATTAACTAAATATAGATAAAGAAATACATTTTGCAGTAGATAGAGGTTTTTGGCATAATCTTGGCCAAGGCTATGGGCCTACCCTCCACATCGGGTAACCTCTGTAGGGTAGGTTCCTAACATACTAGTGTTCAAATCCAGAGCGCAGGACACCCCCAAACTAGCCCAGCTAAGCCAGCCCAAGGCACCGCTGTAATAAGAAAAGTGAAGTGCAAAGGAAATAGTTAAGAGCAGCCGCAGCTGCATATAAAGAATAAAAATAAAAAAGTTAAATACATGTATAAAAAACAGACAGTGAAGCATTCAAATGTGTTATAATGCAGTGCCCTGAAGCAGATCAACCAAAGCAATCCAGGAGGACCCACGCCCCAAAAATGAACCAAAGCTGCACTACACAGTCTATATATTTGCAGGACTTAGCTATATTGTGCCTCTTACTGGTGTGCATATTACAATGCCAGACTCCAATGTCTAAACCAATGTGGTAGGGGTGCTAGTCTGAGTAGAAAGTGTCTCAGGCTTTCAGGTGTGCAAAGCAATGCACTGATTAGATTACATTTACTTTACTGTGTAGGGCAGGGGTTCCCAACCATGATCCTCAAGGCACACTAACAGTCCAGGTATTAAGGATAGCCATAGTTGAGCACAGGTGACTTACGTAGTACCTAGGTTATTTTGATTTAACCATCTGTGCTTAAGCATGGATATCACTAAAACTAGGACTGTTGGTGTGCCTTGAGGACCGAGGTTGGGAATCACTGGTGTAGGGCATCCCACCTCTCTTCAGGGTCATAGTTTGTGTGATATGGCCCTTTAATGGGGATTATTATGTTGGATCATAACTGAATACTCCTAATAGTCTCCTTTTGCCCCCACCATCTAGACCAGGCATGTCAAACTCAAAATACAAACTGGCCCGAATATTCAAGGTCTAAAGCTGCATTCATACAACGATTTTGTTACCAACGATTTTATGAACGATTTTCTGTCAGATTATCTGTCAGATTTTTTAAAGTGTCATGAACGATTTTTATGAACTACAAACGATTTTTGCATATTCCCTTAATGGAAATCGTTGAGTTGACAAGTCTGACTGAACTACAAACGTGATCACGCATGAACGATTATCGTTCATCGTTTGACTTTTTCAAACGATATCGTTTAATGATAATCGTTCAAAAAATCGTTGTGTGTGTAAGCAGCTTTAGAGTGTGTGGGCCGCAAGAAAAATAAGTCTTATATGCAATTTTGAAAAGGTTATATTATATTGATAGGAGTAGACACTGAAGCAGGTTTAAATGAAAAGGTGGAACTTTTAATGAGTGGTTTGATAAACATGAATATGACAAAAACTAAAGTCCAGATATAGCACTAAGTGCACTTGGGAGCGGTGGTGACGTAATGGGAAAAAGTCCAGTTAGTGACAGACAATGAAAAATGTCCAGGTAGTGACTGGTTAAATAGAAAATGTTCAGGTAGTGGCAGACAATGGGAACTGTCCAGGTAGTGACTGGTTAATAGGGAAATGTCCAGTTGATGACAGATGGAGAAATCAGGTGTGGTGGCTGAAAAGAAGAATGTAGGCTGAGGAAGGATTATCCAGCAGAGTGTCAGTGGAGGCAAGGTGCAGGGTGAACAGTAGACTCAGGTACTCAGGCAAGGGGAAGGTAATGGAGGATGCAGTGTAGTCCAGCAGGGTTGGAGCAGGCAGGCAGCGTATCACAGGAAAACAGGTGGTGAGCACAGGGAACTCTGGACCTCATTCAGAGTCGGTCGTTGCAGCCGCAAGGTCGTACGCCACCGATGTTCGCTAAACTGCGCATGCGTAAAATTTGCAATGCGCATGCGCAAACTAGCTATTACGATCAGAAATTGCTCTCTCCTTCAACTTGGCCAGGGCGGTAGTTTGAGTGACAGGATGAGGCGTTTGTGGGTGGTAACAGGGGAAGGTGCTTGTGAACGGGGGAGTGGAGATCCGAACGCAGGCGTGCCTGACTATGCAAACGGCGTTTTATGGGAGTGCATAATTAACTAAGTAGTGTCATGGCACATGTGACATGGGAGGTTTTTACACTGACTTGTTCGTAGTGCTTAAGAGAGGGTATGGTCAACCTTAAGGTCTACGACCAGCTCCGATGATTCCCGATGGTCTCAATTAATCCTTATATGCCCGGAGATGACGTGTAATGGGAACGAGAAGGGGGCGTATTTTTAGTCTTACGGCCGCATCCTCCCCTCGCTCATCCAGCTAACGATCCCATCTTAACGACACAACTTGCGAGCGCTTCATTTGCATATCCGGCCCCTTTTACCTTACGACCGTGTGGCCGCAACGACCAACTCTGAATGAGGTCCTCTCTCTCAGCTATGCTGAGAAACACGTTGCACTGCCAAAGAAGAGAGGCTCTGGACCTCCCTAAATACCGAGTGCCGTACCGTGACTGGCCAGAGAGAGCACATGACACACCAGGATTGGACGGCTGAATCACATGGCTTGAGGCAAGATAGCAGCGCCCATTCCGAACGGAACGGAAGCACCACCAGGCCTCACCAGCCCAGAGTGACAACATGACCGCACAGAACCATGCACAGCCAATGCCCCTCGCCAAACACCAGTGCCACCACCAGACGCCCCCACCACAGTGACCTCACAGGTATTACCCGTCGACCACTATGCCGAGAAACCCTGGACGTGACAGCCCTGTAGTAGTGCCCCTTATGCAATGCCCCATGTATTACAGCCCCTTATGCAATGCCACTGTAGTTGTGCCCATTATGCAATGTCCCCTGTATTAGAGCCCCTTATGCAGTGCCCCCAGTAATACCTTATGCAGTGCCCCTTATGCAATGTCCCCTGTATTCGAGCCACTTACACAGTGCCCCCAGTAGTGTCCATTATGCAGTGCCCCTTATGCAGTGTCCCCAGTAGTGCCCCTCATGCAGTGCCCCCTGTATTAGAGCCCCTTGCGCAGTGCCCATTATGCAGTGCCCTCAGTAGTGCCCATTATGTTGTGCCCCCAGTAATGCCCCTAGTAGTGCACCCAGTAATGCCCCTTATGCTGTGCCCCTTATGCTGTGCCCCTTCCCAGGATAGAACAAGCCCCACTCCCCTGTGCAGTACTTACCTCTCTGTTACTTACCTCTCTTCACACTGGCCGCTGGGCAACGCTCCTGTGTAGACACTGCTGCTGACTGGATCTAACTGGATCCAGCAGGCCAGGCTCCTCTCATCACGGGTGACTTCACCCACACAACCAGCGAACTGCATCACTGGGAACGCTGATCTCTGAGGCGATCAGAAGTTTCTTTAGTCTCTGATCGCTTCAAAGACCAGCGTTCCAAGTTGTAAATCGAGTAAACACAAATATTATGTGGCCCAGTCACCCCTGCCGCAATCGGAGCTCAGCTCTGATCACAGCAGGGGAGACTGGGCTGCATAATATATGTATTTGGGCCCACACTGTTGGGCTGCATAAAATGTTTATTTGTGCCGCATGCGGCCCGCGGGCCGCGAGTGTTACATGCTGATCTAGACGATAAGATCTTACTGACAGGCACCCCTCAGTGGCGTAACTTCGTCCCAGTTGCCCGGAAGCAAGATAAGTGTTGGTGCCCCCCCCCTAGAAAAAAAAAACTACAAAATGCTACTGGGGAAAAATATGAGGAGTAGTGGGAAGTACTGCAGGGGGCAGGATAGGAGGAGTAGTGGGAAGCACTGCAGGGGGCAGGATAGGAGGAGTAGTGGGAAGCACTGCAGGGAGCAGGGTAGAAGGAGTGGTGGGAAGCACTGCAGGGGGCAGGATAGGAGGAGTAGTGGGAAGCACTGCAGGGGGCAGGATGGGAGGAGTAGTGGGAAGCACTGCAGGGGGCAGGATAGGAGGAGTAGTGGGAAGCACTGCAGGGAGCAGGGTAGAAGGAGTGGTGGGAAGCACTGCAGGGGGCAGGATAGGAGGAGTAGTGGGAAGCACTGCAGGGGGCAGGATGGGAGGAGTAGTGGGAAGCACTGCAGGGGGCAGGATAGGAGGAGTAGTGGGAAGCACTGCAGGGGGCAGGATAGGAGGAGAAGTGGGAAGCACTGCAGGGGGCAGGATAGGAGGAAAAGTGGGAAGCACTGCAGGAGGCAGGATAGGAGGAGTAGTGGGAAGCACTGCAGGGGACAGGAGTAGTAGTGAGAAGGGACTCACCGGCAGGGGCGGATTGGGAAATGAAAGTGGCCCTGGAAAAATGTGTCAAAGTGGCCCAATGTGTGTGTGCCTCTGGCGCGTGGCCAAAAAAGTGGGTGTGGCCTCATGGAAATGGGTGTGGCCTAATGTGAAAAGCCATGCCCACAAGCCACTCCCCCTGTTTCAGTCATGCTGGGGGCATGCCCACCGCTCCAGGAGCTGATGGGCTTGTCCACAGTCCTTCTCTCCAGTGAATAACCACAGCAAGCATGTGAATGAGCATTTTCTTACCTATATGATTTCTCTGCAATAGAGAACCTCTGAACAAATTGGTCCTCCCTGGACAGGCAGTGTCTTGAGTTTTTATTTACTATTCATGCGGGAGATCCCATGGTCTGGAAGTCGCCTGTATGTGTCGCAATAAAACCAATGTCATTATCATGCAACAGAGGTACAACCAGATAATAAATGTGGGTTTCCCATATCAAACAAATTTATATTAATAAAATATATTTGCTAATTTGGTACCATTTGCATCAGTAATATGATTTAATTAGAATTACTGATGATTACTGTCACCCAGTTGTTTCTTCTAATAGTACCAGCGGTCCTACCATCCTCTACCATGTATCATACAGGACACACACTATAATGCATCACTATATACAATATGTGACAGGAGGCCCCTCTATATACACCATGTACTATGTCTGAGATGGGACAGGATGATACAAAGCTGGGAAGAGGTCCTGCAGGAGCTGAGACTCAAGGCCTCCCCCCATTCCCCAGTTATACCTTTCGGAAAAGAAAGACGCTGATGCGCTGGAGAGAAAGAGGCTGAAGGGCAGGAGAGTGTGACACTGAGGGGCAGGAGAGAAAAAGGCTGAGGGGCAAGAGAGAAAGAGGTTGAGGGGCAGGAAAGAGAGAGACGCCGAGGGGCAGGAGCATAAGACGCTGAGGGGCAGGAGAGAGATAGGCTGAGGGGCAGGAGAGAGAGAGACTGAGGGCCAGGAGAGAGAGAGAGAGACTGAGGACCAGGTGAGAGAGAGGAGACTGAGGGCCAGGAGAGAGAGAGAGAGAGAGAGAGACTGAGGGCCAGGAGAGAGAGAGAAACTGAGGGCCAGGAGACAGAGAGAGACTGAGGGCCAGGAGACAGAGAGAGACTGAGGGCCAGGAGACAGAGAGAGACTGAGGGCCAGGAGAGAGAGAGAGAGAGAGACTGAGGGCCAGGAGAGAGAGAGAGAGAGAGAGACTGAGGGCCAGGAGAGAGAGAGACTGAGGGCCAGGAGAGAGAGAGAGACTGAGGGGTGGGAGGGGGGAGACCCAGGGGCAGGAGAGAGAGATCCAGGGGCAGGAGAGAGACACTGAGGGGACAGACACAGGGAAATCCAAAAGATTGTGTCCCCCCATCGAGGTTCTGCAGCAGCTGAGCCCCGCCACCCCCCTTCCCCCGGAAGAGGTTCTGCAGCAGCTGAGCCCTCTCCCCCCGGTTGTACCTTTTGCTGAACAGTATCTCAGCGCCGTTTGCTCCTGGATGTGCAGCGGTTGGGGCGCCATGCTGCGGATGTGCGGCAAGATGAGGAGCCCCGCGGAGGTCACTGGCCGTAGGGCGCGTCTACGGAGAGCAGCTGCTGCAGTAGCATCCGGCCCAGCTAATACCACCACACAATCACCACCCCGACTGCCAGGCAGCATCTAATGGAAGCATACGGCAGGACTGCCTGAGTCACTCAAGCAGCCAGCCCCAATTATCAACTCTCCACTTGGCCCCCTCCTTAGGCTGTGAAGTTAAAGTTTAACTTCACAGCCTGGGGAGGGGTCAGAGTGGAAAGGAGACAATCGGGCTGGCTGCCTAAGCGGCCCCGTTACTTACCCCACCTGCCACCGCCGGCCGTGGATCCGCTGCTCTCTTTTCTGGGTGCTGGCAGAGTAGGAGACAGCTCCCTTCTCAACAGTAAATAAAGCCCCTTCTAGCGAGAAGAGGCGAGCTGCGGGCAGCAGAACTCTAGATTAACTGTGACAGGCAGCTGGGCTGCCTGTCATGCTAAAGCAGAGTGACAGCTGGATGGGGGGGCGGGGCCACAATTGACAAGCGGCCCCACACACCAATCGGCCCACCGGGATTCTTCCCGATAAAAGTAATGGCCAATCCGCCCCTGCTCACCGGGAAGAAGTCCTCTATGCAGATCCCGGGTCCTGACCAGTGGTTCTCTTCCTGGGGAGAAGTGAGTGCAGGTTAGCAGCTGGGAGACTGCACCGACCGCCGGGGACTGGCTGCTGACACCACGTGCCCTTGCTCCCGGGTCCCGGCCATTCTCCACTCTCCACCAAAGTCCAGACTCAGTGCCACTGCCAGCCGCAGGTGCACTGTCGGAGGTTCCCCAGACAGAAGGGGCAGGCACAGGGTGAGGTCGCGGGCGGTCACGATACGTGACGTCCGCGACCCACCGAGACCACAGAGTGTAGTGGAGCCGGAGGAGGAGTGCCGCTGATGCTGATTGGCGCTCAGCTCAGCGGCTCCTCTGGCTTTCTTTTTACAGTAGAAGTGAACGAAGCCGGCGGTACTAGAGGTGTAGGTGCGGTGGAACGTCTGGGACCCTGGAGACAATGGAGCCAGATGCCCCCTTCAGGGCTGGAGCCCGGCGGCAACTGACTCCATTGTCTCCGGGAGTTCCGCCACTGGCACCCCTGAACGTTTTGTGCCTGATTCTGAGCAGGACGCCAGTGCAATTGCAGATGGATATTGCAAATTTCAGGATCTGGCACATGAAAAGAAATCGGCGACTGCACATGCGCCGGATCAGATATTAGCTCACTAATTTAGATCACTAGTGCGAGCAGATAGATCTATCTGACCATCCTTTCAGAGATCTTACAGATTGTAGTCACATCTGCTGACAGCTCCTCCTGTTAATGTGTGCAATATAGGGATGTGCCACTGTGACTGCTGGGCGCTCCCCTTGAGCAATGATACCCTAGGCATTTGCCTATATCACCGATGCCAAGGGCATGCAGTGTCCTGTGTCACCAGTTGGTCACCTCTGGCATACGCTGATAGAAACAGGAAAACACATATTTAAAATAAAAAAAACACACCTAAAAACATGATCTGCTGTACATGCATTATAAAAAAGCTACATGTTTGTCTATAATAACAAAAAGAACACAAAAGCTTAAGCTTACTAGGAGCTAAATGTCTGAAGAGGCTGCAGAACACCTTGCGGACAAGAACTATAGATATTATGTGAATGCTTAGAAAGCAATATGTGGACTAAGAGATTTCATTAGGTTTTGCAGGGGACGTTTTTTTTATCCATTCTAAGATTCTGTTTTAATCAGATAAAGTCAATGTTTCTAATACTAACCAGTAGATGATTTATGCAGCACTTGTACATTATTTGTGGTTATTAACATGCTGTGTAAGCTTTATCCTGACCCTAGGGAATAGTTGTGTTTTTGTCTGGCTCAGTAAAATTAGCATGCCCTGCAGGTCCACACATTCTCCTATTGTGAGCGCTACAGCTCTCACACCCCGACAAACTAGAATCCTGCAAGTTCTCTTCATTGTGCAGTGTTGCCTGGAGACCGGTGTAAAGCCAAGTTGTGGTTGTTTTAATATGTATCTGAAAATGTATTGATTGAGCATTCCAAGCTGAGATAATTAATTAACAGATATCCTGCAATTACTACATTTCTAACTATGTGACCTTTACATAATTCCATACATGACTATTATACATCCATCATGCCAAATACCTCCTAATCAGGGGTGTATCTACTCATTGGCCAGGATGGCACTCACCAGGGGCGCCGGCCAAAGGGGGGGTGCCGTCCGGCCAGGGCCAGATTAACAATGGGGCGGATGGAGCTACAGCTCCAGGCCTCCACATAAAAATAGGCCCATTGTCATGACAACATGATGTTGACTGGCCATCTGCTCTCCACACGGTCAGCCATAAATCATAAGTCATAAAATTGCATTTCTATTTACCTCACAAATTAAGCATTTTTTTTCTTTTACATATTTAGGCCCGGGATGTACTAAGGTTGCGGTTACCATTCTACTAGTCACCTACCCTCCAACATGACACATTCCGTTAGGTACAAAATGCTCTGTTCCTGGACTTCCCATCTAATTTACGATTGCAGTCACCTGTGTTGAACTAGGTAATTGATAAGACAGGTGTTTCACCACAGGTGTCTGCAATAATAAATTAAGAGGGAAGTCCAGGAGCAGAGCATTTTGTACCTAATGGAACGGGTCATGTTGGAGGGTCTGCAGTCACTACAACCTTACTAATTGCATATGTACTAACATATGCGATTAGTTTTGCAAAGGACAGCTCTTGCGATAAGAGCTGCCCTTTGCGAAGTAGCCGACGCTGGGTGACGGGGTCTTTGTGGGACTCTGCCCCCTCTGATTCCCGGGAGCTTCCTGCTGGTGACCTGTGCAGGAAGCCCCGGGCTCCTCCTCCTCCTCCTCCCTGCACCTGGAAAAAGATTAAGAGGAGGAGGCGGAGGACCCAGGAGGAGCGCGGGCCAGCGACCATGGAAAGCAGGTGAGTGGGGGGCGGTGAGGCGTCGGGAGCGGGGTGCAGTAAGAAGCCCATAGGCTTCTCTAGGGTAACGCCAGGTTTTTCTGGCATTACCCTCTGCACCGATAAAAGTGTGGCCGGGGCTTAGTACATATGGAAATGCGGTAAAAAACGAAAATGGCATTTTTCCTTTAGTACATCCCAGCCTTAGTGAGACATTGGGGCTGAGAGTATAGGTGGTGTACACACCCACATGACACTGGCCACACCCTCACAGCACTGGTCACACCTCCTCTGCTTCTCATTATAAGTCCTTGGTCATTTTCAGCTCCAGGCACATGTGGCCCTCAATCTGGCCCTGCATCTGGCAGTGCCACCAGCAGCCAATGGGTGGACTACCCAAGGGGTTTGAACTAGCCCTGCTAGTCCTCCGGGCCCCACAAGTGTAGGGCAGACTACAGTGAGAGCAGTTTGTCCTACACAGTAACAAACCAGCAGCGGCGGTGTGTTTGTTATAGCAGTCAGCCAATGAGAGTCAGGCAGGCTCTCATTGGCTGCTGCGTCCACGGAGGGAGCCGTCTGGAACTCACTCATGAGCTCCGCCTTTCAGCTCCCCCTACAGCGGGTAATGGGAGAGATGCCATGACATCTCTCCAATCCAATAGTGCAGAGCGAGAGCAGGCCCAGAGGAGTGGACAGTGGCAGACGTCGGCAGGAGCGAGGATCAGGTAAGTTGCTATTTTTTTTTTCTGTGTGTGTGCATTTTTTTTTCAGGCACAGCACAGGGGGGGGAGAGTGTGACTACTAGGGAGCACTGTATAGGGGGGTCGCTAATGGAGGCACTGTATAGGGGGTGGCCGCTACTGGGGGCACTGTATAGAGGGAGGCCGCTACTGGGGGCATGTTATGGGGGTGGCGGCTGCTACTGGGGGCATTGTATTGGGGGGGCTGCCACTGGGGTCATGTTATGGGGGGGATGGCCGCTATTGGGGGCACTGTATAGGGGGGACTACTACTGGGGGCAATGTATAGGGGGGACTACTACTGGGGACACTGCATAGGATGGACTACTACTGGGGGCACTGCATAGAGGGACTACTACTGGGGGCACTGCATATAGGGGACTACTGCTGGGGGCACTGCATAGAGGGGACTACTTCTGGGGGCACTGCATAGAGGGGACTACTGCTGGGGGCACTGCATATAGGGGACTACTGCTGGGGGCACTGTATAGAAGGGACTACTACTGGGGGAACTGCATAGAGGGGACTACTACTGGGGACACTTCCTGAAATGATGGGGGGTGTCAGTCCATTACCTTGCTAGGGGTGCTCGGATCCCTAGATACACCCATGAGGAGTGGTGTATGTTACTGCCAAAATGTGGGGTTATCTGTTCTTGTAGTTACAGCAGTGATGCATTGCTGGTAATTGCAGGGCCAGATTAATATTTGTGGGCCCTAACTGATAAAATTGTCAGTAAGATATACTGGCGATGTTATTATGTGTAAATACTCCCAGTACCACAAATGTGTTATACACAATGCAGTGCCCCCAGATTCCATTATCCCACACAGAATCCACAGTTTACATACAGTATGCCACATATGCCCCCCACACTGGTAATGTAGCTATGTGTGTTGGTCTCCCGTGTGTTGGGGTCCCTGAGCAACTGCCTCAGCTGCCCTGTTGTTACTCTGTCTCTGTGTTACTGCTCTGTATGGCAGCTATCACTGCCTTTATAGTGCACCTCTGTTATAGCTATTTATTTTTCTGTGCGGAGGTGGGCTGAGTCTTTCCACAGGTGACAGAAAGCCTAGATGTGCCCCTGCCAGTACAGTCCTGCACATGATCAGAAGAGGCACCCAATTTGGCCCTCTGAGGCACAGTGTGTGTCCTAAGAGGCTGGAGCAGCATCGCCAGGCCCCAACCATAACTTTACTGTGGTGCTTGGCAATGCCTGATCCACTGCACAACATTCAGACATGTGACATTAGAAGAAAATAAGCCCTCCCTAATCTGCAAAACTGACCAATTTGGTTAAAATATTACCCCTTTTGGGCTTTGTAATTTAGGGCAGATAGGCGGTATGCTATCCTGCCCCTGCTCACCTCTAATCATAGATACTTTATTTCATACAAATATTTGCCTGTATGGCTGCTGCTAATGTCTGTGTGATGACATCACAATTGTTACACAATAAGTAGTAACCCAGGGCAGAACACTAGAGGTTAATCTGTTGCGTTGTCTGGTGCTGGTGGTATATTTATAGTATTGTTAGTGATAGTTAAGTTTGGTTTTATTTTATTATAATTTTCTTAGAGTTAGTGTTAGGCATTTATTTATTCAGTATAGTTTTAGTGTTATATTTAGTTAGTATATCATTTTTTTAGTATATATAGTAGTTTATTTAGTGTTAGTTTTATTCAGTTTTCTTTTTATTATATTTTTTATTATCTTTAGTTAGTATATTAGTATTTTAGTATATATAGTAGTTTATTTAGTGTTAGTTTTATTCCGTTTTCTTTTTATTATATTTTTTATTATCTTTAGTTTAATATATTAGTATTTTAGTGTATATAGTAGGGGAGGAGGGAGTAGGGAGAGTAGTTAGGGTGCAGCCATGCACCGGCCATGCATCAGGAGACAGGTAAGTGCGCTGTTATTATTATTTGTTGTACTTTGTTGCTTGCACATTTAGGATTTTTCACGGATCTCAGAAGGGGTGGAGCTCAGCTGAAAGTGGGCATAGATAGTGGTGTTTTGTCCCAATTTAGTAGGTGTACATGTTGGGAGGTATCTGTGCCTAAATCTGACTAAGCTAAGGGGTTATGTATTACTTATTATTATTGCTGGTTCCCAGTGGTGGCAAATCGTAGGTGTTATGAGCTGGTGACCATTAGTCACATGACGGTGATGTGGATTTCTGTCCTCCACTGTCCTGTATTAGGTGTATACAGCTAGTAACTGCTCAGGTAGCAGGATCATAATCCTTAGTTCATAAATTATTGAAGTGAGACACTGACATAAGCAGGAAAACCAATTGCTAGCATTTACAGGTTATGTGATTTATATACACACCTGCTGATGGACAGATATGTTTGTAGACATATCTGTCCATCGGCTGTGTAGCACAGCCAATGCAATACATTGGTGAACGCCAACGCTCGTCGACATATCGCGGGTACACACTGCCTGACGGGCAGCAAATACATTGGCCGATCAATTGATCGGCCAATGTATCTGTCAGGGTGTACCCAGCTTAAGTGTTTCATGTTGCAATCCCACAAGTGTGACATTTCCATAAGGCTGGATGGTGCTGACTTATGTTGGAGATTAGGGACCATTGGGAAGTTCATACTGAGAATTTCCATCTCTCTTTTCTTGCAGACTGACAATGAGGATCTGCAAAAAGAACTGGCCCAGCTCCGGCAGCAGCACAGCACGGAGGCAGAGCAGCTGTATAGTATTATATCCGTGCTCAGTGACCAACTCAGAGGGTATTTATATTCTGTCATGTAACACTGTATGTACTCTGGTAGTGTCATTTATATAGGTGTAACTAAATTATGTATCACTGTATATACTCTGGTAGTAAGTTATATAGGTGTAACTAAATTATGTAACACTGTATATACTATGGTAGTAAGTTATATAGGTGTAACTAAATTATGTAACACTGTATATACTATGGTAGAAATCATTTGTCTAGGTCAGTGGTTCCCAAACTTTTCAAACCACGGCACCCTAGATTATCAGCATTTTTTCCACGGTACCCCTGGGCCAAAAGTTTCTTATTGAGAAATTCAGAACAAATTAAATAAAGTAAATTGTGCTTCTATGTCACCCTTAGGTTCAGTTATGTGGTGGATGACAGGGCTGTGCTTCTTTTTGTCCACATATTCTTTGATTGGCAGCCATTAGCACTGATTTTACCAATCACACTGACTAATATTATTTTATTTGGTACTGGACCACCACTCCGAGATTCCCCTGCATGTGCACTGAGGGACCCCAGGATGCCATGGCACACGGTTTGGGAACCACTGGTCTAGGTGTAATTATGTAACACTGTATATACTCTGGTAGTAAGTCATTTGTCTAGGTGTAATTATATAACACTGTATATTAGGGGTGTGCACCGGCCACTTTTCGTGTTTTGTGTTTTGGTTTTGGATCTGGATCTTTCTTCGTGTTTTGGATCTGAATTGGTTTTGCCAAAACCACCCTTCCGTGTTTTGGGTTCTGGGTTTTGTGTTTTGGATCTGTATTTTTTTGAAAAAAAGCATAAAAACAGCTAAAATCACAGAATTTGTAGGTTTTTCTGCTCCTATGCTATTATTAGCCTCAATAACCTTAATTTCCACTCATTTCCAGTCTATTCTGAACACCTCACACCTCACAATAGTGTTTTTATGTCCAAAAGGTTGCACCGAGGTAGCTGGATGACTATGCTAAGCGACACGAGTGGGCGGCACAAACACGTGACCCATCTAGGCGTGATACTGCAGTGGCAGACAGGATGGCAGTTTGAAAAACTAGGCCCCAAACTGTACATAATGCAAAGAAAAAAAAGAGGTGCAAGATGGAATTGTCCTTGGGCCCTCCCACCCACCCTTATGTTGTATAAACAGGACATGCACACTTTAACAAACCAATCATTTCAGCGCCAGGGTCTGCCACACAACTGTGGCTGAAATGATTGGTTCGTTTGGGCCCCCACAAAACAAGCTGGCAATTAATCTGTCCCTGCACAAACTGGCTCTACAGAGGCAAGATGTCATCCTCATCCTCTTCATCCACCGATTCCTCACCCTCTTCAGTGTGTACATCCTCATCCTCACAAAGTATTAACTCGTCCCCACTTGAATCCACTACCACAGGTCCCTCTGTACGTTCTGGAGGCTGGTCTCCCTGGAAGAGCTGTTAATTCATTTTGATGAACATCATCTTCTCCACATTCTGTGGAAGCAACCTCCTACACCTTTCACTGACAAGGTTCCCGGCTGCACTAAACACTCTTTCGGAGTACACACTGGAGGGGGGGCAACTCAGGTAAAATAGAGCCAGTTTGTACAGGGGCCTCCAAATTGCCTCTTTTTCCTGCCAGTACAGGTATGGACTGTCTGACATGCCTACTTGGATGCTGTCACCGATGTAATCCTCCACCATTCTGTCAATGGTGACAGTATCATATGCAGTGACAGTAGACATGTCAGAAATTGTTGCCAGGTCCTTCAGTCCGGACCAGATGTCCAAACTTGGTCCTGCCTGCCCTGCATCACCGCCAGTGGGTTGCTTAGGATATCTAAGTTTTTTTCTGGCAGCCCCAGTTGCGGGAGAAAATGAAGAAGGAGCTGTTGACGTGTCACGTTCCGCTTCAGCTGACAGTGTGTTCACCAGCAGGTCTTTGCACCTCTGCAGGCTTGTGTCGGCCGGAAAGAGAGACACCACATAGGCTTTAAACCTAGGATCGAGCACGGTGGCCAAAATGTAGTGGTCTGATTTCAACAGATTGACCACCCTGGAATCCTGGCAAAGCGAATGAAGGGCTTCATCCACAAGTCCCACATGCCGAGCAGAATCGCTCCGTCTTAGCTCCTCCTTCACTTTCTCCAGCTGCTTCTGCAAAAGCCTGATGAGGGGAATGACCTGACTCAAGCTGGCAGTGTCTGAACTGACTTCACGCGTGGCAAGTTCGAAGGGCTGGAGAACCTTGCACAACACGGAAATCATTCTCCACTGCGCTTGAGTCAGGTGCATACCCCCTCCTAGTCTAAGTGGGGTAAGCCACTGGGCGATGATTTCCCTCAGTTTCTCTAAGAGGTTGTCGGCGGTATGCCTCTTACTGAAACCGGTGAAACACAGCGTAGCCTGCCTTGGAACGAGCTGGCGTTTCTGAGATGCTGCGACTGGTGACGCTGCTGCTGTTGCTGCGTAAGGTGATACATCTACCCAGTGGGCTGTCACAGTCATATAGTCCTTAGTCTGCCCTGTTCCACTTGTCCACATGTCCGTGGTTAAGTGGACATTGGGTACAACGGCATTTTTCAGGACACTGAGGACACTTTTTCTGACGTTTCTGTACAGTCTCGGTATCGCCTGCCTAGTGAAGTGGAATCTAGACGGGATTTGGAACCGGGGACACACTACCTCCAGCAATTGTCTAAATCCCACTGCACTAATGGCGGATACCGGACGCACGTCTAACACCAACATAGCAGTCAAGGCCTCAGTTATACGTTTTGCTTCAGGATGACAGCTGTCGTACTTCATCCTCCTCGCTAAGGACTGTTGGAGGGTCAATTGTTTAGTAAAAGTAGTGGTGTTCCTACTTCCTCTCTGGGATGATGAACGACTCCCAGCAGCAGCAACAGCAGCAGCGGCAGCAGGAGGCGTAGCAATGCAGGATCCTCCGGAGGAATCCGGGATAGGAGAGTCAGTCATGCCAGTGACATGGCCTGCAGGACCACTTCCGATCCTGACTAAGGAGGAAATTGACGAGGAGGGAGTTGACGGTGTGGTTTGCAGGCGCTTGGATACAACAGGACAACGGGATTTAGGTGTCCCTGGACTGCTTACGGTCTTAGCCAAAGTTTCTGAACTTGACAGTAACTTATTATGAACGCGCTGCAGGTGCCGTATAAGGGAGGATGTTCCTAGGTGGTTAACGTCCCTACCCCTACTTATTCCACCTTTACATAAGGTACATATGGCAAGACAGTTGTTGTCCGGATTTGGATAGAAATATTGCCAGACCAAAGAGGTGGAATGTTTGGTCTTCTGCCCAGGCATGACCGTGATGGGCTTTTTCATCCCACGGACAACAACTGTCTCCCCCGGAGCCTGATTTAAACAAACCACATCACCATCAGAATCCTCCTCGCCAACTTCCTCCTCAGCGCCAGCTACACCAGTATCCTCATCCTGTTGTACTTCAACAGTGACATCTTCAATTTGCATATCAGCAAGTGGACTGTGGGTGCTCCTTTCAGCACTTGCAGGGGGCGTGCAAATGGTGGAAAGAGCCACCTCTTCCCGTCCAGTGCTGGGAAGGTCAGGCATCGCAACCACCACCACACTTGGACTCTCCTTGGGGATTTGTGATATCTTCTTAGAAAGCACAGTTCTTCGCTGTGCTTTTGCCAGCTTAACTCTTTTGATTTTTTTAGTGGGAGGAGGGCTTCCATTGTCATGTGAAGCTGAACCACTAGTCATGAACATACTAGGGATCGACCTTAGCCGTTCCTTGCCACTCCGTGTCGTAAATGGCATATTGGCAAGTTTACGTTTCTCTTCAGCTGAGTTAAATGTTTTTTTCAAGGTCATTTTCCTGAACTTTGTCATTTGGGATTGTATGTGCCCTCTATTATGACATTGGGAATCGGCCTTGGCAGACGACGTTGATGGCATGTTATCGTCTATGTCATGACTAGTGGCAGCAGCTTCAGCACTAGGAGGAAGTGGTTCTTGATATTTCTCTATTTTATTTTTTATCGGAGAAAGTTTGGTCCTCCATTTATGTTATGGTCCTCCATTTATGTTATATCGATTTGATATATACGTGCGGCTAAACACAGAAAATATTTATTTATTTTTGCTGGAGAGTAGTGCACTTTGTGGGTTACACCAGCCTTTAAGAAATGAGCCAGCCGGCTCTTTACTTATGGGACACAGGCGCACGCTTGGCGCTGCTCCTTTGTTGATGCACGTGCGGCTACTGCGCACACAATTCACAAACACAGAAAATAATTTTTTTTTGGTTTGGACTGGAGTGTACTTTGGGGGTTACAGCACCCTTTAACGGTCAAGCCAGCCGGCCCTTTACTTATGACACAGGCGCACGCTTGGCACTACTTTGTTGATGCACGTGCGGCTACTGCGCACACAATTCACAAACACAGAAAATAATTTTTTTTTTGGTTTGGACTGGAGTGTACTTTGGGGGTTACAGCACCCTTTAATGGTCAAGCCAGCCGGCCCTTTACTTATGACACAGGCGCACGCTTGGCACTACTTTGTTGATGCACATGCGGCTACTGCGCACACAATTCACAAACACAGAAAATATATATTTTTTTGGTTTGGACTGGAGTGTACTTTGGGGGTTACAGCACCCTTTAACGGTCAAGCCAGCCAGCCCTTTACTTATGACACAGGCACACGCTTGGCACTACTTTGTTGATGCACGTGCGGCTACTGCACACACAATTCACAAACACAGAAAATATATATTTTTTTGGTTTGGACTGGAGTGTACTTTGGGGGTTACAGCACCCTTTAACGGTCAAGCCAGCCAGCCCTTTACTTATGACACAGGCACACGCTTGGCACTACTTTGTTGATGCACGTGCGGCTACTGCGCACACAATTCACAAACACAGAAAATAATTTTTTTTTTGGTTTGGACTGGAGTGTACTTTGGGGGTTACAGCACCCTTTAATGGTCAAGCCAGCCGGCCCTTTACTTATGATACAGGCGCACGCTTGGCACTACTTTGTTGATGCACGTGCGGCTACTGCGCACACAATTCACAAACACAGAAAATAATTTTTTTTTTGGTTTGGACTGGAGTGTACTTTGGGGTTACAGCACCCTTTAACGGTCAAGCCAGCCGGCCCTTTACTTATGACACAGGCGCACGCTTGGCACTACTTTGTTGATGCACGTGCGGCTACTGCGCACCCAATTCACAAACACACAAAAAATATTATTTTTTTAGCACTTGGGGGGAGCACCCCTGATGGACAGAGCACCCCCTGGACAACACTACAGCACCCCTTTAGGACTGGGACACAGCCCCTATGGAGAACTGACTGCACAACACAGTCCAGCCAGCCCCTATGGACTTTGAAGTAGTGGACACAGCCCCTATTAACAACAGCAGCACAGCACAACACAGCCAGCCAGCCCCTATGGACTTTGAAGTAGTGGACAACAGCAGCACAGCGCAGCACAGCACAGCACAACACTACACTGCACTACACTACACTACACAGCCCAGCCAGCCCTAACTCCCACCCTCCCTCTTCACTGTCCACAGCCGAGTGAGAAAATGGCGCCGACGCGGGTACCTTATATAGGTTCCAAAACCCGCGAGACTCGGAAGGCGGGATGATGACGTTTTGCCTCGATTTCAGATCCGAGTCAGGCGGGAAAAGTCGAGCCTGACTCAGATCTGCCTCGGATCGGGGGGGCTCGGGAGGGTTCGGGTTTCAGAAATCCGAACCCGCTCACCCCTACTGTATATACTCTGGTAGTAAGTCTCTATGTGTAATTATGCAACACTGTATATACTCTGGTATTAAGTCTCTATGTGTAATGATGTAACACTGTATATACTCTGGTAGTAAGTCTCTAGGTGTAATTATGTAACACTATATATACTCTGGTAGTAAGTCATTTGTCTAGGTGTAATTATATAACACTGTATATACTCTGGTAGTAAGTCTCTAGGTGTAATTATGTAACACTGTATATACTCTGGTAGTAAGTCTCTAGGTGTAATTATGCAACACTGTATATACTCTGGTAATAAGTCTCTAGGTGTAATTATGTAACACTGTATATACTCTGGTAGTAAGTCTCTAGGTGTAAAGAGGGTCAGAGGATAATGTACTGCTGATGTTCCCGTAGCTCAGCGATTATGCTCATGCACAAAACATTGTGACTAGCCCTACAGCGCATGCATTACACAGAGTGTATGCACAAAGGTGCTTCTACCAATGGGACAGACGGTATCAGAAATGGGGCGGGAAAGTGATGGCGTTCCTGTGCGCTGACTGGGAGGTGAACTTAAAAAAATAAATAAATAAAACTGCACATTATCTCTTAGTGTAACCATGAGGAACGCCATCCTGGAACAACAGCTGGAGAAGGATCAAACAGTGACAATGGATCAGGATGAACATCAGGTCAGTGATAATGATAATGAGCCCATCACCTGCACATAGTATAGGCAGCCAGTCTATTTATCTCCAGGAGACCTATTTACCAATATTCCCAATAATGCACATGAACTAGTGGCCACTATCAGTGAGGGATCCTTTGGAAGATGTTACACCAATATCACCACAGTACATGTACATACCTCCCAACTTTTGAAGACACGGATAAGGGACCTTTTGCACGCCACAGGCGCACGCGCCCGAAAAGGGGGCGTGACTTCTCAAGAAGGAGGCGTGTCTTCCTGAGAAGGGGCATGGCATATAGGAACCGGGGCGCAGCCTCGCGGTAACCCCCGTTTATGTTGCTATAGGGGGCGTGCCCAGCACTCTCCGAAATGCTAGGCAGCCCCCCAGGCTCTCCCTGTGCTAGTGAACAGATGCCGTGCGATGCGCACAGCATCTGTTCACCTTCTGCACACCCACTGCTCTGCTATGCAGAGCAGCGGGTGTGCTCTCCCCAACTCCCCCCCACCACGGGACACTGTGGCCCGCGGGTGGTACAGCGGGACAGTCCCATAAAAACTAAACTGTCCTGCTAAATGCGAGACAGTTGGGAGGTATGCATGTAACACACCTGCTCCAGGGGTAGTGTAGTGACCTGGTTAGTTTGAGGATATAGATATACAGGAGGTGGAAGTGGCCTGTTATACAGCAACAGGCTATACCGCCACTTCTCCCACAGTTCTCATTGTATGGTCATAATAACTAATCTGTCCTCTCTCCCTCCCCTTCTCTCTGTGCCTGTATTGCAGACTGATCCATTATCCGCTCCCTTTGCCCAAACACCCAGCACCAGGGATGGCTGGAGGCGGCTCTGGACCTCTATCCGTGCCATCTTCCAGAGACTGCGACACCTTTTCAGAAGAGAGAGGCCCAGCCCACCCAAGTGCCCCAGCACTGATGCAGCACCCCTTAGTGCCATGCAGATTGTATGAGGAGTCATTTGGACACAAGTAATGTTGCAGTATTTACAGTATTAATAACTTCTAAAGAACGGATGGAGGTAACTGTGCTTAAAAATAGAGGTATAAGAACTATATTCTATAGAACTAAGCATCACTTTTTGGTTATAATCACAACTTTTTTATGACTTGTAGATCATTCAGAGAGAGATAACTGACCTGAGCCAGATGCTGCAAAGCAGGAGAGAATACCTCCAGCAGGTCCCCCTCATGAGAGAGGCAGAGGAAACATCCAGGAGAGAAGCAGAGGAGCTGAGAGAACAACTACAGGAGGAGAAAGCAGAGAGGGGAAGGCTGGCAGCATTAATATCAGATAACAGCAAGAAGATGCAGGTTATGGAGGATGAGATAACCATCGCTAAGGCAGCAACAAAAGGTCACAATAAGCTGCAAAAACAGTTTAACAAACTGGTGGCAAAGCTAAAGAAAAAAGACCAGGACATAGAGGGGCTACAGCAGGAGATCACTGTGCTGAAGACACGGATGGAAGGCGTCGGGGCAGCGAAAGCTGAAGAAAATAATAACTAAATGATCAGAAGAGCCCGAAGCAATGTAGCTTAGGGAACAAACTCTTTCATCTTTTAAAAACAAAAATAAAACTTTTTTTTTGCAAACTAAGGGCCTGATTCAGACCCACTCGCGAGCGGCTGTCCGCTCGCAAGTGGGTCGATGTTCTGGACTGAGCATGCGCACGACGGAGGGAGCTCCGTCGTGCGCATGCGCCAGACGCGACGAGCGAAGGAAAGTCCTTCGCTCGTTGTGTCTGATCAAAGGGGGCGTGCTGTCGATGTTGATTGACAGCACGCCCCCTTTGGTAGGCGTGCCTCCCTGACGGGGGCGTTCCCACGGGAACGCCTCCCGTCAGAAGCCGGCCCACTGACATCACTAGTGATGTCAGTGGGAGTGATTTTGGCTCTGATAGAGCCAAAATCACTCCGGAGCTTGCGGTTGAAAACCTCAACCGCAGGCTCCGGCTCGCAGTTTCGATGGTCGCAGAGTTTCTGAGCAGAGCACACGCTCTGAATGAGGGCCGGCCTCCATGAAAATGGAGCGTCCTCCTGGACACTCGTATAGCTGTGGGTGACCACCCACAGGCTATACGAGCGTGCAGTTTGATGGCCGCGATGGTCTTGACCATCGCGACCATTGAAACTGCGAGCCGGAGCCTGCGGTTGAGGTTTTCAACCGCAAGCTCCGGAGTGATTTTGGCTCTATCAGAGCCAAAATCACTCCCACTGACATCACTAGTGATGTCAGTGGGCCGGCTTCTGATGGGAGGCGTTCCCGTGGGAACGCCCCCGTCAGGGAGGCACGCCCCCGCCACGCCTACCAAAGGGGGCGTGCTGTCAATCAACATCGACAGCACGCCCCCTTTGATCAGACACAACGAGCGAAGGACTTTCCTTCGCTCGTCGCGTCTGGCGCATGCGCACGACAGAGCTCAGTCCAGAACATCGACCCACTTGCGAGCGGACAGCCGCTCGCGAGTGGGTCTGAATCAGGCCCTAAACTTATAAGTCTTCTAGTAACAACTTTTTTGAAAAAGATATTTGGAACATGTTTGATCACAATCATTAGTAAAAATTAAACTTCTGAACAATTAGAAATAATTATAAAAACTTAGGGCCTGATTCAGACCCGGATGCTATGCTGCGCTCGCAGTCAGTGCGACTGGAAAATGCTCACCCGTAGCCCATAGTCGGGCTGCTATTTTGAATGACAGATTGTGCCATTTGTGGGTGGTAACAGGGGAAGGTGCTTGTAAACAGAGGTGTGGATGTACGAACGCAGGCATGCCTGACCGTCAGAACGGAGTTTAGTGGGTGTGCATAATTAGCAAAGTAGCGTCATTACACACGTGACTGGGTTGTATTTTAGCCTAAACTGCTCGCATTGTTGTGGAGGGAAAAGGCTACCACAAGCACTGCGAGCAGCTCCGATGGCTCTCGATGTTCCTGATTAATCCTACAACTGCCGGAGATGACGTGTGTTGCGAGTGGCAAAGGGGCGTCTTTATACAGGTGCGAGCCCATAGTGCTGCTGCTCTCTAATACTTAGTGGGCGGCTTTACGTGACGCAGTGTGAGCGCATGATTTAAATATACGGCCCCTTTTAGCCAGTGAGCGGCCGCAAATAGCGCCCGGGTCTGAATCGGGCCCTTAGTTAGCTCAGTCTTACTGAGATCACTCTTAGCTGACATCAAGGCAGCTGCCGAAGCAGGTGGGGTATGAGATGCCCACATGCCCTTTACACAAATGTACTCGCTACGCTATTGCTTGCCACACTATACCACCATTACTATGCAAACTGGATACATCGCTCATCACTATGCAAACTCTAGATACATGAAACCGCAACTTGCGCACAGTGGGCCTGATTCAGAGCCGAACGCTCTGACCAGAGCGCTCGCTCTGAATCAGGGCCCTCCTCCCTCAACTTGGAGCGGCCTCATGGACGCTCGCATAGCTGTGGGTTACCACCCACAGCTATAGCGAGCGTCCATGATTATGATTAAGACCATCGCGACCATCGGGCTTGCAACGAGACCCTGCGGTAGGGTCTCGGTGACCGCAAGCCCTGGAGTGATTTTGGCTCTATCAGAGGGGCCAGACTCAGACTGTAGGCGTTCCCATGGGAACGCCTCTGTCTGGCAGCCACGCCCCCGGCACGCCCACCAAAGGGGGCGTGCTGTCACTCACCATCGACAGCATGCCCCCTTTGGTGCGATACCCATAACGTCGGCTTGGCCGTCGTTATTCGGGTCTCGCGCATGCGCACGACGGAGCTCCCTCTGTCGTGCGCATGTGCAATTCGGCACCATCGACTCGGTGACCGCAAGCCCTGGAGTGATTTTGGCTCTATCAGAGCCAAAATCACTCCCACTGACATCACTACTGATGTCAGTGGGGCTGGACTCAGACGGTAGGCGTTCCCATGGCAACGCCTCCATCTGGCAGCTACGCCCCCGGCACGCCCACCAAAGGGGGAGTGCTGTCACTCACCATTGACAGCACGCCCCCTTAGGTGCGAGACCCATAACGACGGCTTGGCCGTCGTTATTTGGGTCTCGCGCATGCGCACGATGGAGCTCCCTCCGTCGTGCGCATGCGCAATTCGGCACCATCGACCCGCTTGTGAGCGTCCTGAGCTCGCGAGCAGGTCTGAATCAGCCCCAGTATTTTTAAAAAGTTATAGGAGTTTAAATCTAGCTGGTGTGTTACACCCCACCTAGTTCACAGAAGATTAATAGAAGGTTCTGTGTCAGTCACACTATTATAGGACAGACCACTGTATACTTATGTGTTTATTCGAAATTAAATTATTTATTTTAAAAAATATGAGATGGACCTACAATTGGGATTTATAGCCGCTAGGACACCTATGAGTCTTCTTTCTTTAGGTCCCTATGGATACCTAATTAAAACCTCTATGCAATACTGTCTATACCTTCTAAAATCCTGCCTATACCTTCTAAATTGTCGCTATTTAGCGTAATGAGTCGCACAGTAAATAAATGCTTTGAGACTTTGAAAGTGGTTCCAAAGCACAAAAAGTTATTATTCAATATAAAAACAGATGGTTACATGCTGTGATCTAAAGACAATTAGCGCAAATAAATCATACAGACCCAAGGTACAGTTGTTATGTGCACGTGCTCTGGGCCCAGATACCGGCATCAGCATTAGAAACCTCCGTCAACAGCACAGCAAGAAGACTCAAGACTGGGGTCAGAGAGCGCACATATACTCTTACAGGGATAGGCAATACAATAGACAATGGTAAAAGGATATTGCGCACTGGACTCAAGGTGAACGATAAAGGTGAGCTGCACTTTTAGGAAGGGTGTCTGGCCTCCTGAGTTGAATACAAATATCTAATCTATGGTCATAGATCAAAAAAATGCGCTCAGAACCTTTAACAAGATGGTATGCGTCAATGATCCAGATGGGTACCCTTCACCCGAAGGGACTTAGGGGTCATTCAGACCGCTCGCAGTACGCTCGCAAGTGGGTCGATGTTACCCACTGCGCATGCACACGACGGAGGGAGCTTTCCAGCGCTCCGGGTCTCGCACCAAAGAGGGCGTGCTGTCGATGTTGGTGGGCGTGCCGGGGGCGTGCCTTTGGTGGGCGTGCCGGGGGCGTGCCTGCCAGACGGAGGCATTCCCATGGGAACGCCTACCGTCTGAAGCCGGCCCCACTGACATCACTAGTGATGTCAGTGGGAGTGATTTTGGCTCTGATAGAGCCAAAATCACTCCAGGGCTTGTGGCAGGGAGACCCTACCGCAGGGTCTCCGTCGCAAGTCCGATGGTCACGATGGTCAAGACCATCGCGACCATGATCATGGCCGCTCGCATATGCTGTGGGTGGTCACCCACAGCTATGCGAGCGGCCCGGAGCCCGCTCCATTTTCATGGAGGACGGCCCTGATTCAGAGCGAGCGCTCTGGTCAGAGCGTCCGGCTCTGAATCAGGCCCTTAATTTGGATAACGAAATTAAGTCCATTGTATGTGACTAAAGACAGTCAGTGTCAATACTTAAATATTCTTTAGTTTGCCATTATTTTCATATTTAACTCTACTAGAAGGAACTGAGCATCCAGTTCCTCCTGAAGTCACCAGGTACACATTGCCCTAAAGTAGTGATTTCTACCCCGACTCCATCGACCATTTGACTTGAATACGCACTATGTTTATATAACCATTAGCAATGATGTCAGTCATCATTTTTAGTGTTTTTTGTTTTTTCCTTCTTCTCTTAATAACACATCCTTTTGGGGTTTATTAGATAGAACAGGCAGTGCCAGATTAACGTCCACATGGGCCTGGAGCTGAAATTCATGAGGGGCCTATTGTGTGTGCCGCTGTTGGGGGTGTGACAAGTGGTGTAGGTGTGGTAAACATATGGGTGTAGCCTGTGATGTGGGTGTGTTTAGTTCCATGGAAGGTATTGCTGGCGCCTACCTTAAACTAAGCGGCCACTGTTGGAAATCCACCACTCTCTCTCCTTCCCTCCAAACACCACTCTCAATTTTTATATATTCATTACATATATATATATATATCTATACATTGGGCTCAATTCTATTAAACGCGAAGTGAATAGCACAGGGAATCAGGTCCCGAAGCTACTTAATTCATCATGCTGCTAAGTCCGACTAAGGATCTCTTCTTGCTTCCCTTCTGGGATGCGAGCAGAAATCCGACAAAAGTCCAGACGCGATGCTGTTTTCTGCCCTTAGCGCCGGGAAAACAGCATCGCGCCTGGAAATTTAGTCGGAGAATGCCCGTTCTCACGACCAAACACCCTTTTTAAGGGTCGAGAAAGGCCATTCCCCGACCTACCAGTGCGCTGAATTGAATAGCGCCGGGAACTCATTCCCGATGCTATTCACTTCGCATTTAATTGAATCGAGCCCATTGAGCGCAGTGCCGCACTGATAAGACTTTGGGCACTAGAGTGTGTCCAGAGTCTATAGTGCATGCACAGGTCACCAGGAAAATGGCTGTGGCGCCCATTTCCCCTGTACTGAGCATGCGCAAAACAACGGGAAAATGGCCACGGCGGCCTTTTTCCAGTAATTTTTTACAGTGCTGACACCGGCGCCGACGTGGTACTCCTGAGTGGTAAGTATAATATGGGTGCAGGGTGTGCGGTGCGGGGCCCCCCTGGACCCAGGGGCCCGTGTGCACCGCACACCCTGTACCCATTATAAATATGCCCCAGTATATATATATATATATATATATATATATAATAAACACACACACTATATATATATATGTATATATATATATATATGTATACATACACACTCACATATATGTATACACACATATATACACACATAGTGTATATATACACACACACTATATATATATATATATACATACACACTCACATATATATATACACACATATATACACACACACAAATATATATTATATATATATACACACACACACATACTCTGAGGCCAGACATTACACTGACCTGTAGCAGGAAGTTAATATGGACCTGCTGGGCTGCCTTCCTTCCTGATTCCTGAACTAGGTGACAGGATGGTGGGAGCAGGAGGGTCAGTGGGCGGAGCTTTGGAAGAGTCAGCGGGCGGAGCTTTGGCGGTCAGAGGTGGGCGGGGCTACGGCCGGCCGGTCCGTCCACCGGCCGAGGGGAAGGGATGAGAGGTGAGCAAGGGGTTGTGGAAAGCGATAAACTTAGCTGCAGGCGGCCGGGGGAAGAGTTAGCTGGCCTGGTGGTGACAGGAAAAAAAAGTCTTTTTTTTTTCCTGTCTCCACCACAGCCAGTGTATGTGGGCCTATTTTCAATGGGAGGCCTGGAGCTGTAGCTCCACCTGCCCCATTGTTAATCCGGCCCTGAGAACAGGCCTTAGCCAATCAAAGTTAGATTGCAAGTGATGCACTAATAGGCCAGTCCGTTTAGTTACTGGTGTTAATAAATAAATCTAAATGACATAAGGACAACTATGCACTTTGCTATATCACTCTATAATGTGACTCAGCTCGCTATATAGATTGATCCATTACTTGCAGATTCTATTATTATACATGTACAGTATCCAGTACTTCACTTAATATAATTCAACATCTTAAGTTAAGGTACTCCAGAAATCCTGGCTGACATGGACACACTGCTATTATACCAGGACATGGACCTGACTGACTGACAGTCTATTCAGCCTATGGACACTCAAGGCTTACTACCCCTCAGACACACCCCACCTCTTGTTAACCAATCGTATATGAGGTGTGCTCAGAATTCGTGGACTTAAACAAACCAGAGACACAGGCAAACTATCAATCCCACCCAGAGGAAGACCCCACGTGGGTCAAAGCGCGTTGGCCACACATCCCCATTGAGCAAGGAACCGGACACCACATCTATCAAACACCTGATCATATGGCGCCTGAAGAGCATTCACGAGTAGCTGCTTCTGCCGAGGGACACCGAAGGAAGGGAGGACGCGACTGCAACACGCCGGCGAGGGGAAGAGCGGACTCTGCCGGGTCCCTGAGAGGTGAGTCCACAGTGGAGTTAGGGAGTACGGTGCCTGGTACTTAGCACCACAACCGTCTCTCCCCCTCCTGCTGTACACCTAGTTGTGGACCAGCGGGACGCGCCGTAGACTGCCTAGCATTGGCGGGTAGGCTTCGGGCATGTTCCGTGGTCACACACGGGCTTGGATACACACCTCTGCATACTCGGGCAAGTCTCCGTACTGCTTACCCCGGGAACACCCAAGCAAAAACACCAGCTTTTAATTATCCACCAGCAGCCCTGTTTACATTATAAGTGCGGGACGCCGCACCAACATTAACTCATATGTAAGACTTGCCATTTTCCAATGTGAGCTCCATGGTCTTCGGTTCCTGTCTCACTCACTGAATCAACTTTCACCATTGATTGATTGACATTGTTTTTTCTTGTTTTAACCTGTGGATTTATGCCACAGTATTTTCCTTTTTTCTTTTTTAGTGAAGTTAGATACTGATTATTGCCACTATCACGGCATATATTCTGTATTTTGACTGACATTGACAGTCATCATTTTAGTCCATTATCACCTATCTCTGTTCAATTAAAGCTTTATAATACTATATTCAGCTTGAACTCATCACTTTCTTACACACTTACAATTGACGCATACCATCTTGTTAAAGGTTCTGAGCGCATTTTTTTGATCTATGACCATAGATTAGATATTTGAATACAATAGACAAGTTTGACATGATTCCATTGGTTCTTCTTAAAGGTGCTTCTGTTACAGGATAGTTCATAGGTCAATTCGAATGGACACAAACAGCCTCAATAACAGGTAGCGGACTCTCAGCAACAAAGTGGTAGCAGATTTTGAATGCACAATGCGTTCTCCTGCTATGGCGCCTCCACCCTTTTGCTGAGAGATCGCTACCGAGTGTTACCAAGTGGCCGGTAGTGTGATTAACACTGCGGGCCCCCAACTATGGATACCTAATTAAAACCTCTATGCAATACTGTCTATACCTTCTAAAATCCAGCCTATACCTTCTAAAGTTGTCGCTATTTAGCGTAATGAGTCGCACAGTAAATAAATGCTTTGAGACTTTGAATGTGGTTTGCAGGGATAATCATTTTATATGTTTTAATGACTGTCTGTATTTGTATGGTGAGGACCTTTAACTTCTTTCTATTGCATGGGAATCGCACAACGCTAAATAATAGCATTGCCGTATGTACTTATAATGGCGATTTTCACTAAAATGGCGCTGGGCGGCCAGTCGCAGAATGGAGTCTCATTGCCATTTGCAAAATGGCGTCGCTCCGATCTAATTTTACCCGATCCTGTCTCAGCCAATTATCCGGCTTTGACAGTCCACCCTTTGATAGCAAACAACATGCTATCATAATCTGATTTTAAAATTAATTTAGGCTTACATTATGACATATTATTTAATGTTATATTATGGGATGGCACAAGGTGGTTCTTAATCCATCAATAATGTGTCTCTAGGAGGGGACATAAAACTACCCCTATGCGCACACCGCGGATCTTGGGAGATCATGGGAAAGATGTGGGGATGCACCAGTCCTATAAAGGAAGTATTGAGGGGGAATAGGGACTTACATTATTTAAGATGTTTTAAAATAACATTTCAATAACACATTTTATGCATGTCTAAATATTATACATTATACAACGGTACCTTCTAGTTCAGGGTTGTAATGCAGTTCTACATTTACCTCAGTATTCACATTGTTACTACTGACCACCATCATAATTTCATTCTTCCGGTTTACCTTATCTTTACAATTTCCACATTTCAACACAGTAGGAACACACCTGGCACATAAGCCAGTTACTATGACGACAACCAGTATCAGGAGTTTACCTATGCTCGCAATCATTTCCTGGACCCACTCTCCTAGACTTGAGAACCATTTCACTGGGTTCAACCATGAAACCCATTCCTCTACCTTCTCCTCTACTGCAGCCAGTGAAGCATTATGGTTCTTCCTAAATTCCCATTTTAGCTGCAGAATTTCAGCCATCTTCCGGTCTATTACCTCCTTGGGATCGCTGGTATCATTTGTAATGTAAGTGCAACACTTTACTCCAAATTGGGTGGCCAAAGTTACGCAATACCCTCCGGTGACAGCTGTTAAATAATTTAACACTAGTCTGTGTTGCACCAGTTCTTTCTTGTATGCTTGCAATTCCCTACCTGTATACCTGAATGTGTCATCATACATCTCGGTGATATTATCTATCAATTTAGCAAGGTCTTGGATATATCTGAAATTTATTGTACCCCGAGTGATCCTGGTGGGATCCAGTGCTACCAAAACTTGAAAGCCAGTTGTCTCACTAATTAACTGAGTGGCTTTATGCATGTCACCAGATATCATATTTCTTTTGTCTCTGTGTTCATACTGTGTGTGAAGATATGGTGATGGTGTGTTTTTATGAATACCAAGCATTTCACCATGTGTGAGGGTCATAACCTCTGAGACTACTCTTCCCAGGTAACACAAACCTTCGGAACTCAGAGAGAGCCACTTATACGCTTTCCTTCAACATATAAAATATACATCATCAGGGAGAACATAAGGAATAGTATGCATTATGATAATCAAACACATTTCCCTCACAAATGATCCTATCTCAGGTTCTCCCATCTGGCAAATACATGTTTCTGGTTGTATAACCTTAGCACAGTACCCTTCTGATATTCTACCAATCATTTCTTTGGTGTTACTCAGTGTATATTTATACCGGAAGTGTCTTCCACCCTGACCTAATTTTGCATAACAGTTCATAATTCATAGGCTCACGGTCAGCTCTTTGTGAGAAGGTCATCGTCTAGTTATTCCCAGTCACTTCCCAATTTCCTGGTTCATTGGAGTTGGTAATGTTTAAACATATAAGTGTTTTATCTGCCTGGTACTGATGGAGTTTAAAATGGGGTGGTTTGGTATTAAGAAATTTTCCATCCAGTGTCTTCCCTTTTTGCAATTCTAAAATTTCAGAGATATTTAATGGGAATGGCACTATTTCTACATTATTATGTCCTTGGGGCACGTGAGAGCACACCCAACAGTCAGTTTGGTTAAAAATTTTGTCCACCATGGTGTGATAATCCTCTAAGGGATACCCATCCCAATACTGGTTATACTTAGGTTGACACTGTTGGATGCATCTCTCTCTCGAGTATCCAAAATAGCAGATCTCTTAACAATTACAGTACTAATATTGGTCAGACACTCCCCTGATTGGCATAGCACTACTCCTCTCGACTCCACTCCATCAATACTGCCATTAGCTCCCATCTCCTCTATTGGTCCCCCGTCACAAAAACCAGTGATCCCCGAACAAACCAGGATGATGGAAACTCTGGAAGAGAATACAAAAATGAATACAGCAGACCAGTCCATTGCCGTAGCAAGGACCTGCAAATTTCTTTAGTTCAGATATCTCACTGCAACCTTTTAACCCTCCCGGAACAAGCTCGCAAACGACAGGTCTACTTTATCAGCCTCATCTCCACCTTGTTTCTCCACCGGTTGGTTGACCTTCTTGCAGTGAGTGGAATGGACCCAGTTATCTCTCTCGGCCACCTTCAAAGATGTGGTACTTGTCAGCAACACCTGATACGGACCTTCCCAATGATCAGTCAAATAACCTGAATGCAAGAAATTTCTGATCATAACATATTCTCCTTTCTGATCATAAAATATTCTCCAGGTTCAACATCGTGACAGTTTGTTTCAGGCATATCATGGGACAACAATTTCAGTTTCTGCTGTTGCTGTTTTAACTGTTTACTCATTGTTATAAGATACCTTACAGTTACCTCTTTGTTACCTTTCAAATCTTCCTGTGGACTTAATCAAATGAGGTTGTCTACCAAACAGTATTTCAAAGGGGGACAGATTTAAAGGGGGTCTAGGAGTGGTTCTTATGCTATGTAAGACCAACGGTAATGCTTCTAGCCATCCTAGTCCAGTCTCTGCCATGATCTTACTTAATTTATTTTTAATAGTACCGTTCATCCTCTCCACCTTGGCACTGGCTTGCGGTCGGTAAGGGGTATGAAGTCGACTATTAATACCCATCAGTTTACACATATTTTGAAAAACATCACCTGTGAAATGAGTACCCCTATCACTCTCGATAATTTTAGGGATACTGTATCTGCACACAAACTCCTGAACAATTTTCTTGGCAGTGAACGCAGCAGTGTTAGTGGCAGCTGGGTATGCCTCAACCCAATTGGAAAACACATCAGTGCACACTAATACATACTTGAGATTCCTGCAGGGTGGTAATTGGATGAAATCAATTTGTATTACCTGGAAAGGTCCATCAGTCGGAGGAATGTGGGATGGTTCGGTAGGGATAATTTTCCCAATGTTTTTCCTCAAGCAGGTCAGACAGGACATTGCTTTCTTTTCTGCTTAAGAAGAAAAACCCGGTGCGCACCAGTATGCTCTCACCAATTTACACACACCTTGCTTTCCCAGATGAGTCAGACCATGCGCTGCCTCAGCCAGACTTGGATAGCATGCCTTAGGAGCCACTGGCTTACCTTGTCTGTCTTTCCAGAGTCCAGAGGACACTTGCCCACATCCCTTGGACCTTCAGACTGACTTTTCCTGGATAGAACACAAATTTACCTTAGTATGCATAATATGGCATGCCAACCCAAGTGGCGCTTCCAACAGCAGCACATCATCTAACATCTGTACCATTTGCTTGGCCCCCATCTGGGAGAACCCATAAGCTTTTCAATGGAGATTTAAACTGGTGAAAGACTGTCAAGATACTTTCACTTACCTGCGGATGATATTAATAGGATGCGCCCACACACCTACGGAAGAATAACCAGGCTGGTTCCACGCACCTAATCCCTTTTTGACTACCTTTCAACTGCTAGCATGTAGGTATTCCAATAACACCTACCCTTTTCAGTGATTTCGTGCACCCTCTACTCAGTTCACAATCACAATTTAGCCAAAACTGTGCGGTTCAATTACAATGCTCAAATAACCCTAACTGATCACTGAATACTGTAATCACACTGGGAGCCGAACAACTACACCTGCTTATGTGTTAGAACGGTATCTACTACCGAGCTACTAGGTTGACCCTTGCGCCTAGTCCTTAAGGGTTCTACGATACCTTTAACTAGGGAACTGTTGTCCCTACCAACAAATACTCACTGTTACACACCCTTTTCCTGCACAGAAAAATACACATTTTCCCAGACTATGGCAACACTGATCAAAGTATTTACAACAATGCTATCTATCAATATCACCGTGCACTCTCAACGGCTTTGTTTTAAACACGTGGCAGCAATACAGGAAATACGTATACGCTATTGTGTGACTAGTTGCATACACAATAATGCAACTACTACACAACATGTATTATGATTTTTATGCTATAGTGTGACTGGTCGCATACACAATAATGCGACTTCCCCTTATTAACAAAAAAACTATCGATGAAGGAAAACAAACTTTTTCCTCCCTCGTCCCTAGATTCTCAATCAGCACTCCTAAAGTCACAATAACAGGTAGCGGACTCTCAGCAACAAAGTGGTAGCAGATTTTGAATGCACAATGCGTTCTCCTGCTATGGCGCCTCCACCCTTTTGCTGAGAGATCGCTACCGAGTGTTACCAAGTGGCCGGTAGTGTGATTAACACTGCGGGCCCCCAACTATGGATACCTAATTAAAACCTCTATGCAATACTGTCTATACCTTCTAAAATCCTGCCTATACCTTCTAAATTGTCGCTATTTAGCGTAATGAGTCGCACAGTAAATAAATGCTTTGAGACTTTGAATGTGGTTCCAAAGCACAAAAAGTTATTATTAAATATAAAAATAGATGGTTACATGCTGTGATCTAAAGACAATTAGCACAAATAAATCATACAGACCCAAGGTACAGTTGTTATATATGCACGCGCTCTGGGCCCAGATACCAGCATCAGCATTAGAAACCTCCATCAACAGCACAGCAAGAAGTCTCAAGACTGGGGCCAGAGAGCGCACATATATACTCTTACAGGGATAGGCAATACAATAGACAGGTTTGACATGATTCCATTGGTTCTTCTTAAAGGTGCTTCTGTTACAGGATAGTTCATAGGTCAATTCGAATGGACACAAACAGCCTCTAACAACCTTTTGTGTCCTTTTTCCCGCTGCATGCTAATCTAAGCTGCTAACATTACAGAGTACATTTTAATGTTTTAACTCTCTATAGTCCATAGTTTGCAGATGCATGTTGCGATCTTCTCACAGATGATACTGGAAATCCGTGGAGACACAGTGGATCAGTACAACACCAAACACGGTCTGCTTACCATGTACTAAACCGTAGATATCAAATAACTTTTATTACACAACATTAATAATTATTGCATAAACCTTGGATATTACACTTTAATGCTAGGGAATCTTTTATGTAAGTGTGCAGTGTATAAGTATTGGGGAATTGGGAAAAGATGCTAGTTAGCGTTGTGCTACTATGTGTTTTGTGGAGTACACTATGGTACGTGTTTTGCAGGGATAATCATTTTATATGTTTTAAAGACTGTCTGTATTTGCATGGTGAGGAGCTTTAACTTCTTTCTATTGCGTGGGAATCGCACGACGCTAAATAATAGCATCACCGCATGTACTTATAATGGCGAGTTTCTCTAAAATGGCGCTGGGTGGCCAGTCACAGAATGTCTTCTCATTGCCAGTCGCAAAATGGCGTCGCCCCAATCTAATTTTACACCGATCCTGTCTCAGCCAATTATCCGGCTTCCCTTAGGTGAGAGGACATCAGGAAGCATGTTTCAATGTTTGTTCCTTGTGTGTCACCCCAAAACTCTGCTGAATTGTGTACAGTTAACACAGGGGACACTAAAGTATGGTATAATGTGAACTAGGGGCACTACTGTGTTATAATCTGAACTGGTTGCACTACAGCGTGGTATACTTTGAATTGGATGCACTACAGTGTGGTATAATGTGATCTAGTTGCACTACAATGTGGTATTATATGAACTGGATTCACTACAGAGTGGCATAATGTGAACTGGGGCACTACAATTTGCTATAATATGAATTTGATTCACTACAGGGTGGCATAATGTGAACTGGGCACTATCTTGTGGTTTAATATGAATTGAGGGCACTACAGTGTGGCATGATGTGAACTGAGGACACTACAGTCTTGTATAATGTGAACTGGGTATAGCAGTTTTATAACACACTGCAATACATGAAGGAAAACATAACACTGCTTTATTACAAATGAAACATATAGGCTTATATAAAATAGCAAACTATATTACATATTGCAAAACACACCATTAATTAACATCTAGATACACATAGCCATGGCTGAGCAGTGCGTAATAGGAAATGAGGACTCCCAGCAGCAATTGCCTAAAGATTACAGAAACTTTCCGATTAAAATGCAGTGTTTGCCCCAGAAAATTTTTCCAGCTGGGTGGCATCAAGAAGTAGCTAAGTGGGGGCCTACGTAATAATAAAATATTTTTTCAATCCTGATCTTAATTTAAACTTGAAATAACAATTTACATATAAATTCTCCTCTTCTTCTTAGAGGCCCAGATACAGGCCCCACTTGCTGGCACCAAATAATTTATTTTTGATAGAGGTTCCGGATTATTATACAGCTCCACAGATACAGGCCCCACTTGCAGGCAACACAGAATTCATTTTTATACAGCCTTCAGATACTGTCCCCACTTGCTAGCTACACAGAATATATTTATTATACAGCCCTCAGATAAAGGCCCCACTTGCTGGCTACACAGAATATATTTATTATACAGCCCTCAGGTACTGTCCCCGCTTGCAGGCTACACAGAATATACTTATTATACAGCCCTCAGATAAAGGCCCCACTTGCTGGCTACACAGAATATATTTATTATACAGCCCTCAGATACAGGCCCCACTTACAGGCTACACAGAATATAATTATTATTAGGGGTGAGCGGGTTCAGATTTCTGAAATCCGAACCCCCCCCAAGCCCCCCCGATCCGAGTCAGGTTCGACTTTTCCAGCCTGACTCGGATCTGAAATCGAGGCAAAACGTCATCATCCCGCCTTCCGGGTCTCGCGGGTTTTGGATCCTATATAAGGTACCCGCGTCGGCGCCATTTTCTCACTCGGCTGTGGACAGTGAAGAGGGAGGGTGGGAGTTAGGGCTGGCTGGGCTGTGTAGTGTAGTGTAGTGTAGTGCAGTGTAGTGTTGTGCTGTGCTGTGCTGCGCTGTGCTGCTGTTGTCCATAGGGGCTGTGTCCACTACTTCAAAGTTCATAGGGGCTGGCTGGACTGTGTTGTGCAGTCAGTTGTCCATAGGGGCTGTGTCCACTCCAAAGTCCTGTGCAGTGTCCCAGTCCTAAAGGGGTGCTGTAGTGTTGTCGAGGGGGTGCTCTGTCCATCAGGGGTGCTCCCCCCATGTGCTAAAAAAAAAATATTTTTTCTGTGTTTGTGAATTGTGTGCACTGTGGCTGCACGTGCATCAACAAAGGAGCAGCGCCAAGCGTGCGCCTGTATCCCATAAGTAAAGGGCCGGCTGGCATGTCCATTAAAGGGTGCTGTAACCCCCAAAGTACACTCCAAACAAAATAAAAAAATATTTTCTGTGTTTGTGAATTGTGTGCACTGTGGCTGCACGTGCATCAATAAAGGAGCATAAGTAAAGGGCCGGCTGGCTAATTTCTTAAAGCGTGGTATAACCCACAAAGTGCACTAGTCTCCAACAAAAATAAAAAAATATTCTCTGTGCTTGTGTGCGCCTTAGCCGCACGTATATATCAAATCAATATAACATAAATGGAGGACCAAACTTTCTCCGATAAAAATAAAATAGGGAAAGATCAAGAACCACTTCCTCCTAGTGCTGAAGCTGCTGCCACTAGTCATGATATAGACGATAACATGCCATCAACGTCGTCTGCCAAGGCCGATGCCCAATGTCATAGTAGAGGGCACATACAATCCCAAATGACAAAGTTCAGGAAAATGACCTTAAAATTTTTTTAAATCATCTGAAGAGAAACGTAAACTTGCCAATATGCCATTTACGACACGGAGTGGCAAGGAACGGCTAAGGTCTTTCCCTATGTTCATGACTAGTGGTTCAGCTTCACATGATGATGGAAGCCCTCCTCCCGCTAAAAAAATCAAACGAGTTAAGCTGGCAAAAGCACAGCGAAGAACTGTGCGTTCTAAGAAGATATCACAAATCCCCAAGGAGAGTCCAAGTGTGGTGGCGGTTGCGATGCCTGACCTTCCCAGCACTGGACGGGAAGAGGTGGCTCTTTCCACCATTTGCACGCCCCTTGCAAGTGCTGAAAGGAGCACCCACTGTCCACTTGCTGATATGCAAATTGAAGATGTCACTGTTGAAGTACAACAGGATGAGGATACTGGTGTAGCTGGCACTGAGGAGGAAGTTGGCGAGAAGGATTCTGATGGTGATGTGGTTTGTTTAAATCAGGCTCCGGGGGAGACAGTTGTTGTCCGTGGGATGAAAAAGCCCATCACGGTCATGCCTGGGCAGAAGACCAAACATTCCACCTCTTTGGTCTGGCAATATTTCTATCCAAATCCGGACAACAACTGTCTTACCATATGTACCATATGTAAAGGTGAAATAAGTAGGGGTAGGGACGTTAACCACCTAGGAACATCCTCCCTTATACGGCACCTGCAGCGCGTTCATAAAAAGTTACTGTCAAGTTCAGAAACTTTGGCTAAGACCGTAAGCAGTCCAGGGACACCTAAATCCCGATGTCCTGTTGTATCCAAGCGCCTGCAAACCACACCGTCAACTCCCTCCTCGTCAATTTCCTCCTTAGTCAGGATCGGAAGTAGTCCTGCAGGCCATGTCTCTGGCATGACTGACTCTCCTATCCGGGATTCCTCCGGAGGATCCTGCATTGCTACGCCTACTGCTGCCGCTGCTGCTGCTGGGAGTCGTTCATCATCCCAGAGAGGAAGTAGGAACACCACTACTTTTACTAAACAATTTACCCTCCAACAGTCCTTAGCGAGGAGGATGAAGTATGACAGCAGTCATCCTGAAGCAAAACGTATAACTGAGGCCTTGAATGCTATGTTGGTGTTAGACGTGCGTCCGGTATCCGCCATTAGTGCAGTGGGATTTAGACAATTGATGGAGGTAGTGTGTCCCCGGTTCCAAATCCGTCTAGATTCCACTTCACTAGGCAGGCGATACCGAGACTGTACAGAAACGTCAGAAAAAGTGTCCTCAGTGTCCTGAAAAATGCCGTTGTACCCAATGTCCACTTAACCACGGACATGTGGACAAGTGGAACAGGGCAGACTAAGGACTATATGACTGTGACAGCCCACTGGGTAGATGTATCACTTTACGCAGCAACAACAGCAGCGTCACCAGTAGCAGCATCTCAGAAACGCCAGCTCGTTCCAAGGCAGGCTACGCTGTGTATCACTGGTTTCAGTAAGAGGCACACTGCCGACAACCACTTAGAGAAACTGAGGGAAATCATCGCCCAGTGGCTTACCCCACTTAGACTCTCCTGGGGATTTGTGATATCTGACAATGCCACCAATATTGTGCGGGCATTACATCTGGGCAAATTCCAGCACGTCCCATGTTTTGCTCACACAATAAACTTGGTGGTGCAGAATTTTCTGAAAAGCGACAGGGGCGTGCAGGAGACGTTTTGGGTGGCCCGAAAAATTTCTGCCCACTTTTGCCATTCAGCAACTGCATGCCGAAGACTGGAGTGCCAGCAAACACTCTTGAACCTGCCCCGCCATCACCTGAAGCAAGAGGTTGTGACGCGGTGGAACTCAACCCTCTATATGCTTCAGAGGATGGAGGAGCAGCAAAAGGCCATTCAAGCCTATACATCCACCTATGACATAGGCAAAGGAAGGGGTATGCACCTGACTCAAGCGCAGTGGAGAATGATTTCCGTGTTGTGCAAGGTTCTCCAACCCTTCGAACTTGCCACACGTGAAGTCAGTTCAGACACTGCCAGCTTGAGTCAGGTCATTTCCCTCATCAGGCTTTTGCAGAAGCAGCTGGAGAAAGTGAAGGAAGAGCTAAGACGGAGAGATTCCGCTCGGCATGTGGGACTTGTGGATGAAGCCCTTCATTCGCTTTGCCAGGATTCCAGGGAGGTCAATCTGTTGAAATCAGACCACTACATTTTGGCCACCGTGCTCGATCCTAGGTTTAAAGCCTATGTGGTGTCTCTCTTTCCGGTCGACACAAGCCTGCAGAGGTGCAAAGACCTGCTGGTGAAAACACTGTCAGCTGAAGCGGAACGTGACACGTCAACAGCTCCTTCTTCATTTTCTCCCGCAACTGGGGCTGCCAGGAAAAAACTTAGGTATCCTAAGCAACCCGCTGGCGGTGATGCAGGGCAGGCAGGACCAAGTTTGGACATCTGGTCCGGACTGAAGGACCTGGCAACAATTTCTGACATGTCTACTGTCACTGCATATGATACTGTCACCATTGACAGAATGGTGGAGGATTACATCGGTGACAGCATCCAAGTAGGCATGTCAGACAGTCCGTACCTGTACTGGCAGGAAAAAGAGGCAATTTGGAGGCCCCTGTACAAACTGGCTCTATTTTACCTGAGTTACCCCCCCTCCAGTGTGTACTCCGAAAGAGTGTTTAGTGCAGCCGGGAACCTTGTCAGCGAAGGCGTAGGAGGCTGCTTCCACAAAATGTGGAGAAGATGATGTTCATAAAAATGAATTACCAACTCTTCCAGGGAGACCAGCCTCCAGAACGTACAGAGGGACCTGTGGTTGTGGATTCCAGCGGGGATGAGTTAATAGTCTGTGAGGATGAGGATGTACACAACACTGAAGAGGGTGAGGAATCAGTGGATGAGGAGGATGAGTACGACATCTTGCCTCCGTAGAGCCAGTTTGAGCAGGGACAGATTAATTGCCAGCTTGTTTTGTGGGGGCCCAAACGAACCAATCATTTCAGCCACAGTTGTGTGGCAGACCCTGGCGCTGAAATGATTGGTTTGTTAAAGTGTGCATGTCCTGTTTATACAACATAAGGGTGGGTGGGAGGGCCCAAGGACAATTCCATCTTGCACCTCTTTTTTTTCTTTGCATTATGTACTGTTTGGGGCCTAGTTTTTCAAACTGCCATCCTGTCTGCCACTGCAGTGCCACTCCTAGATGGGCCACGTGTTTGTGCCGCCCACTCGTGTTGCTTAGCATAGCCTTTTGGACATAAAAACACTATTGTGAGGTGTGAGGTGTTCAGAATAGACTGGAAATGAGTGGAAATTAAGGTTATTGAGGTTAATAATAGCATAGGGGCAGAAAAACCAACACATTCTGTGATTTTAGCTGTTTTTATTCATTTTTTTTAAAAATACAGATCCAAAACACAAAACCCAGAACCCAAAACACGGAAGGGTGGTTTTGGCAAAACCAATTCAGATCCAAAACATGAAGAAAGATCCAGATCCAAAACACAAAACACGAAAAGTGGCCGGTGCACACCCCTAATTATTATACAGCCCGCAGATACAGGCTCTACTTGCAGGCTACACAGAATATATTTATTATACAGCCCTCAGATACAGGCCCCACTTGCAGGCTACACATAATATATTTATTATACAGCCCTCAGATACAGGCCCCACTTACAGGCCACACAGAATATATTTATTATACAGCCCTCAGATACAGGCCCCACTTGCTGGCTACACAGAATATATTTATTATACAGCCCTCAGATACAGGCCCCACTTACAGGCTATACAGAATATATTTATTATAGAACCCTCAGATACAGACCCTACTTACAGGCTATACAGAATATATATTTATTATACAGCCCTCAGATACAGGCCCCACTTACAGGCTACACAGAATATATTTATTATACAGCCCTCAGATACTGTCCCCACTTGCTGGCTACACAGAATATATTTATTATACAGCCCTCAGATACAGGCCCCACTTGCAGGCTACACAGAATATATTTATTATACAGCCCTCAGATACAGGCCCCACTTGCAGGCTACACAGAGTATATTTATTATACAGCCCTCAGATACTGTCCCCACTTATAGGCTACACAGAATATATTTATTATACAGCCCTCAGATACAGGCCCCACTTGCAGGCTACACAGAATATATTTATTATACAGCCCTCAGATACAGGCCACACTTGCAGGCTACACAGAATATATTTATTATACAGCCCTCAGATACAGGCCCCACTTGCAGACTCTCTTTAATCAGTTCAGGTGACTGTTCCTGCTTGAACAGTGCGCCCGTGCTTTTATACAGGAGGAGGGATTTTTGCCCTCCAGCCTGCACTGTGATGGAATATAATTTGTATATATCTGCCTGAATCATGCAGATCTCTGCACCTGCACCGCCTCCAGCTCCAGCTCTCCGTCCGCTAGAGCAGCCGTCAGTATTATTATTATTGGCATTTACCCCTACGCAAGCACTTGCGCATGCCGGGGGGTTCTCAGTACACAGAACCCCCCCCCCCGATGGAAAATTCCCTCCTCCTACACTGGGCGCAGTAGGGGGAGGGGTCTATGTGGTAAGCTCCAGTCCAAATCCCAGCGAATCACAGCATTACATCGCAAGGGGTCAGGCATAATGATGCGAGGTTCCCATCCTTATTAGCAACCTGAAACAGCTGCTGCTTTCAAATTTCAAGTAAGTATACTCTTTAGCATGTACGTGCTAGTGTGTATATACTGTATGTGTAAGTGTTGTGTGTGGTATACGGTGATCATTCTAGCACCCTGCACTTCTCACAACCCATGCAATTCCGCTTTCCGTCGCCGCGATTAAATTTTAAACTGAACTTGTCTTAGCCAATTATTCAGCTTCGACAATGTTGTCATGATCTGCCCAGTCCACAGCGCAGGCTACAGTACTCATACTGACAGCCATGTATGTGTAACAAATGGAGGCTGTTTATTTACTTTTTAAAGCCCGCCCACCCACCTGATGCCTTGTAGCCAATCAATGCCGAGGGGTGTGGCCAAGGCAACACAGCATGATTTGGGCTTTACTGACTTTGGCGCCCTTTTTGGGTATATTAAGAGCTCCAGGGCTCAGTATGTGTTAGCCCCTGAGGAAAACTGAAGTACAGTTGAAACGATCGTTGGGCCACTGATAGCTATGTGGTATGTCTGTTCACATGCCTTGTGAATAAACCTGTGGATTCATCTAAACGTGAGTGCCGGTTTATTGTTTACTCTGCAGGCGATTAGCTTGCTTAGTGACAGGGTGTATATATATATATATATATATATATATATATATTAGGGGTGAGCGGGTTCGGATTTCTGAAATCCGAACCCCCCCGAACCCCCCCGATCCGAGGCCGATCCGAGTCAGGCTCGACTTTTCCCGCCTGATTCGGATCTGAAATCGAGGCAAAACATCATCATCCCGCCTTCCGGGTCTCGCGGGTTTTGGATCCTATATAAGGTACCCGCGTCGGCGCCATTTTCTCACTGGGCTGTGGACAGTGAAGAGGGAGGGTGGGAGTTAGGGCTGGCTGGGCTGTGTAGTGTAGTGTAGTGTTGTAGTGTAGTGTAGTGCAGTGTAGTGTTGTGCTGTGCTGCGCTGTGCTGCTGTTGTCCATAGGGGCTGTTGTCCACTCCTTTAAAGTCCATAGGGGCTGGCTGGACTGTGTTGTGCAGTCAGTTGTCCATAGGGGCTGTGTCCACTCCAAAGTCCTGTGCAGTGTCCCAGTCCTAAAGGGGTGCTGTAGTGTTGTCCAGGGGGTGCTCTGTCCATCAGGGGTGCTCCCCCCAAGTGCTAAAAAAAATAAATTTTTCTGTGTTTGTGAATTGTGTGCACTGTGGCTGCACGTGCATCAACAAAGGAGCAGCGCCAAGCGTGCGCCTGTGTCCCATAAGTAAAAGGCCGGCTGGCTTGTCCGTTAAAGGGTGCTGTAACCCCCAAAGGGCACTCAAACAAAATAAAAAATATATTTTTTTGTGTTTGTGAATTGTGTGCGCAGTAGCCGCACGTGCATCAACAAAGTAGTGCCAAGCGTGCGCCTGTGTCCCATAAATAAAGGGCTGGCTGGATTGACCGCTAAAGGGTGCTGTAACCCCCAAAGGGCACTCCAAACAAAATAAAAAATATATTTTTTTGTGTTTGTGAATTGTGTGCGCAGTAGCCGCACGTGCATCAACAAAGTAGTGCCAAGCGTGCGCCTGTGTCCCATAAGTAAAAGGCCAGCTGGCTTGTCCATTAAAGGGTGCTGTAACCCCCAAAGGGCACTCCAAACAAAATAAAAAAAAAATTTCTGTGTTTGTGAATTGTGTGCACTGTGGCTGCATGTGCATCAACGAAGGAGCAGCGCCAAGCGTGCGCCTGTGTCCCATAAGTAAAAGGCCGGCTGGCTTGTCCGTTAAAGGGTGCTGTGACCCCCAAAGGGCACTCCAAACAAAATAAAAAAATATTTTCTGTGTTTGTGAATTGTGTGGGCTGTAGCTGCACGTGCATCAACAAAGGAGCAGCGCCAAGTGTGCGCCTGTGTCCCATAAGTAAAGGGCCGGCTGGCTCATTTCTTAAAGGGTGGTGTAACCCACAAAGTGCACTAGTCTCCAACAAAAATAAAAAAATATTTTCTGTGTTTGTGTGCGCCTTAGCCGCACGTATATATCAA
This sequence comes from Taudactylus pleione, assembly GCA_031769625.1. Taxonomy (NCBI): domain Eukaryota; kingdom Metazoa; phylum Chordata; class Amphibia; order Anura; family Myobatrachidae; genus Taudactylus; species Taudactylus pleione. The sequence goes on from JAUIMM010000127.1 coordinate 11,777,282, forward strand.
TATAACATAAATGGAGGACCAAACTTTCTCCGATAAAAATAAAATAGGGAAAGATCAAGAACCACTTCCTCCTAGTGCTGAAGCTGCTGCCACTAGTCATGACATAGACGATAACATGCCATCAACGTCGTCTGCCAAGGCCGATGCCCAATGTCATAGTAGAGGGCACATACAATCCCAAATGACAAAGTTCAGGAAAATTACCTTGAAAAAAACATTTAAATCATCTGAAGAGAAACGTAAACTTGCCAATATGCCATTTACGACACGGAGTGGCAAGGAACGGCTAAGGTCTTTCCCTATGTTCATGACTAGTGGTTCAGCTTCACATGATGATGGAAGCCCTCCTCCCGCTAAAAAAATCAAACGAGTTAAGCTGGCAAAAGCACAGCGAAGAACTGTGCGTTCTAAGAAGATATCACAAATCCCCAAGGAGAGTCCAAGTGTGGTGGCGGTTGCGATGCCTGACCTTCCCAGCACTGGACGGGAAGAGGAGGCTCTTTCGACCATTTGCACGCCCCCTGCAAGTGCTGAAAGGAGCACCCACTGTCCACTTGCTGATATGCAAATTGAAGATGTCACTGTTGAAGTACAACAGGATGAGGATACTGGTGTAGCTGGCACTGAGGAGGAAGTTGGCGAGAAGGATTCTGATGGTGATGTGGTTTGTTTAAATCAGGCTCCGGGGGAGACAGTTGTTGTCCGTGGGATGAAAAAGCCCATCACGGTCATGCCTGGGCAGAAGACCAAACATTCCACCTCTTTGGTCTGGCAATATTTCTATCCAAATCCGGACAACTGTCTTGCCATATGTACCATATGTAAAGGAGAAATAAGTAGGGGTAGGGACGTTAACCACCTAGGAACATCCTCCCTTATACGGCACCTGCAGCTCGTTCATAAAAAGTTACTTTCAAGTTCAGAAACTTTGGCTAAGATCGTAAGCAGTCCAGGGACACCTAAATCCCTTTTTCCTGTTTTATCCAAGGAATCGGTGGATGAGGAGGATGAGGACGACATCTTGCCTCCGTAGAGCCAGTTTGTGCAGGGACACATTAATTGCCAGCTTGTTTTGTGGGGGCCCAAACGAACCAATCATTTCAGCCACAGTCATGTGGCAGACCCTGGCGCTGAAATGATTGGTTTGTTAAAGTGTGCATGTCCTATTTATACAACATAAGGGTGGGTGGGAGGGCCCAAGGACAATTCCATCTTGCACCTCTTTTTTTTCTTTGCAGTATGTACTGTTTGAGGCCTAGTTTTTCAAACTGCCATCCTGTCTGCCACTGCAGTGTCACTCCTAGATGGGCCACGTGTTTGTGCCGCCCACTCGTGTCGCTTAGCATAGTCATCCAGCTACCTCGGTGCAATCTTTTGGCCATAAAAACAATATTGTGAGGTGTTCAGAATAGACTGGAAATGAGTGGAAATGAAGGTTATTGAGGTTAATAATTGCATAGGAGCAGAAAAACCCACAAATTCTGTGATTTAAGCTGTTTTTATGCTTTTTTTCAAAAAAATACAGATCCAAAACACAAAACCCAGAACCCAAAACATGGAAGGGTGGTTTTGGCAAAACCAATCCAGATCCAAAACACGAAGAAAGATCCAGATCCAAAACCAAAACACGAAAAGTGGCCGGTGCACACCTCTAATATATATGCACAGGGGCCATTACATTGGCCTGTGGAAATTTGATCTGGACAAGCTGGGCTGCCTTCCCTCCTGAGCTAGGCAACTTGGGGACACAGCTTTGGAGAAGAAGGACTGTACAGGGGGCAGAGCTTTGACTGCCGGGGGGTGGGTGGGACTTTGGGTCGACCAGCTGAGGGGAGGGGATGAGGGTGAGAATGAGCTAAACTTCTGGCAGCCTTGAGGTGATTGAGCAGGGCTTTTGGTGATGACAGAATTTTTTTTTTTCCCTGGGTCCACTGCAGTCAGTGTATCATGTGGGCCTATTTTCAATGGGAAGCTTGGAGCTGTAGCTCCACCCACCTCATTGTTAATCCAGCCCTGGATGTAAATGGTGCTGGAGTAAATGGTGCTGGAGAGACATGGGGATGGTTTGTGGACTGTTGCATGTTGATGATATTGGCTTTATTCCTACACAAACAGGCGGCTTCTAGACCCTGTGAGCTCCTGCATAAATAGAGAATACAGACTGAAAACACTGCCTGTCGAGAAAGGATCAATTTCTTCCAAAGAAAATAATCATTCACAACATGCTCACTGTGTTTATTCACTGAAGAGAGAGACTGGGGGTTTGCCAATCAGCTCCCCGAGCAGTGGGCATGCCCTCAACATGTTGAAAACAGGGTAGTAACTTGCAGGCATGGCATTTTACATGAGGCCACACCCCTTGCCACTAGGCCAGTGCAAGGTTTCTTGACACCCTAGGCATTTCTTCAGCCTTGCACCTTGCTTATCCATATGTGTTAAGATGTGATTATAGTATTTATTTAACATCATTATTTTTTTTAATTCATCCAGATTGAACCTGTTTGGTGGTAGGTATGTCATTGCAATGTTGATGTCACGAAGCCATGGTAACGGCGGGAGTATTTCTGTGCGGGGGCAGGGCTGGATCCCAGCCGGAAGTCCGACAGAAGCTGCCAAGGACGCCGGCAGCTGAACAGTGTCTAACACTCACGGGCTGTCTACATATAGGTGAGATTATTGTTGCTTACATTTTGTATATACTGTCTGAAGATGAGGAATTAAACCTCGAAACGTTGCATAAACTTTTGGACCAAGGGCCTAATTCAGCAAGAAATGCAGTGCTGCATTCACACGCAGCTGGCCGATGTTTGCACTCTGCGCATGCATATAAGACTCAGTACGCGTGCGTGAAATAGGCACTGTGGACGGGATTGCGAGCACAGACAGCATGCAGACCCTTCACGCAGTGATTGACAGGAAGTACCATTTGTGGGTGGTGTAGGGGTGTATGGTCGTACCAACGCAGGCGTGTCAGTGCGTTTCATGCCATTGAAGTGCCGTGCATAAATTAGCCATTGCGAGACCCTATGAAGCCTGAGCTCTCACTTTGTGCAGAAAAGTTTGTCTTGGTTTCATTGGTTCCCAGTGCGGGTGCATCTGTTACAGGATATTTAATAGGTTGATTCAAATGGACACAGGTCAGCCTCCGACAGCCTATTGTCTCCTCTATTCCCCCTGCATGCAAATCTAAGATGTTAATTTTACAAAGTACATTTTAGTGTTTTAACTCTCTACTGTTCATAAGTTGAGAATGCAGGTTGCGATCTTCTCACCGATGATACTGGAAAGCTGTTGAGAAAGAGTCGATCAGTACAACCCCAAACACTGTTTGCTTATCATGTACTAAACCTTAGATATCAAATAATCTTTTATTTCACAACATTAGCAATAAATGAATAAACCCTGGATATTACATTTTGAATCTATGGAACCTTTTACGTGAGTGTGCAGCATACATGCCGACTACCTGGCTGCCCCTTCCGGGAGGGAGCAGCCAGATCGGCATTACTGGGGGGCGTGGCCAGCAGAGGGGGGCGGGGCCAGCAAGATTAGAAGTTTTTGCGTCACAAGAGCACGTAATTTTGGCCCCGCCCCCGCTACACACTGCCGATATTACAGGCAGTGTGAAGCGGGGGACGGTGCCAAAATGACGCGAATCGCGTCACCGCCCCCCTTCACTGCCGGGAGACTTGCGGTGGGACAGGAGGGGTCGGCGGTGGGACAGGAGGGGTCAGCGGCAGCCGGGAGACTTGCCTGCCATACCGGGAGGCCGGGAGCAGCACCTGATTTTCGGGAGGCTCACGACCAAATCGGGAGGGTAGGCAAGTATGGTGTGCAGTGTGTGAGTATTATGGGTTTGGGAAAAGACGCTAGTTAACTTGTGGCAGATGCGTACGCATGAAGCTAATAAATAGCGTTCACATGCAGGATATCATGCATTCGCTAATGTGCGTTATGTTAACAACACAACTGTGCGTAATGTGCGGTGTTTATGCATGTGAGTCTATTTATGATGGATTTTTTATATATATATATATATATATATATATACACATATACATTCATATATATATATATATATATATATATCATCCCTTACTAACATTTTTAAACTGCAATGCAATGTGTTATGGGCAGTGAGCTTCACTCTGAAACAGGGTGGAGACCCCCCCCCTGCCGATTGCTGGTGCCATCCTGTCTGAAAGTGAGTTTACAAGTTTTCTTCTGCATAATTAGGATACCTGTGTCCGTTCTTTTCAAGCAGATTTCTTACCATTGTTCATTCAGTCAAATTCAAGTGTCTGGGCCATACTACAATTGCCACAGCTAAACCTGTCCACATGTGGGGTCTCTCCATTTACATGCAAAAACACCCTCAGTTCCTGGTGTATTGTCTTTTCTAATTACTTTTCTCAGGAAGCTGTTTTTCTAGTTGTTTTGGTATTTTTCTATGCAAGGTTGTCCCCAGAATGGGCTTGTCATGGCTTCTAAAAGGATTACCAAAAACATTGCCATCTGTACTTAGCTCGTGAGTTGTAACTTAAAATGGCGCTGGACCGTCATTCGCAAAATGGCATCGTGCAGATTCTTATTTTTAAGATGGAGTCTGGTTGCCATTCGCAAGATGGCGTCGCTCCAAGCTAATTTTACACTGATTCTGTCCCAGCCACTAAACCAGCTTCGACACAGGTGATGTAGCAAGTCTGCGAGAGTGTCAGGTCTACCACTATTCTGTGTATGGGTCCGATGGTTCACGATGTTACCGATGTTTCCGCTATTTTGCGGACTACTCAGGCTGTGAGTAAAGGGAGGTGGGCAGCATTATGTATTGCTGGGCGTCTGCATCTTGTGCTGCGGTTGGCGTGCGTATGCACTGATTAGCATATACACGCAGTGGCCAAGTACGTGTGCGCACATTTGCATTCCTTGCTGAGTCTGAGTATTATATATATAATTCTAGCAGGGTGTCTTTTTATTATAGTTGGAGAACAAAATATCAGACTGATTACATTTCACATGTCCTTTCTATAGCGATGGCAGCTTCCATGTGGATGGGCTCCGCTGTCCTGCACTGCCTCATAGACACTACAGATAGAATACACGCTGCAAGGTTGTTGGCTTTCAGTCGATGACAATCATTTTTTCAATGTATCTAGTTATTTAGTGTTGGGGAACTACAAAGCACAGCATGTTCTGTTAGAGGCCAAGCTGGAGAGCCATAGGTTACAAGGACAATGTCACCATCCATGGTACCTGAATGCACCATAATAGATGGGTGCTGCTCATACAGTATGTGCTGTGTGAATGTACCCACGTCCCATCAGCTGTGCTCCTCATGGGCCTCTACCATTGTATTCTCCCAGTGGGCCCTTCATGCCCCAGCTCCACACTGGCCCTGATATTGCTTTCTTTATTTACTATTTGAATTTGCCTACATGTGCCGGCCTGGCCCCATCCCAACATAGTATGGGAGATGGGGCACTGTAACATGCATTTGCTCCAGGTGTTATGCCTCCGCACCCCACCCAATGAGCCTTGTGTCAGTTACGTATCTTGCTATATCGTCCCATTGTATCACTATGCTTCATAATGAGTTCTCCAAACATCAGCAAAAAATATTTCCACCACATTTGCTTGCTTGGGCTGGTCACATGTAAAATGCCTTAGGGGTCTATTTACTAAGCAGTGTTAGGAGACAAAGTGATAAGAAAGTGATAAGGTGCCAGCCAATCAGCTCCCAACTGTCATCTCACAGGCTGTGTTTGAAGGCAACTGACAGTTGGAAGCTGATTGGCTCACACCTTATCACTTAAGGTGCGTACACACACAATTTTTTGAGCGATTTAACTATAACAACGTCGTTATCGTTCAAAAAATCGTTCAGTGTAAAACGATAAACATTGAACGATTATCGTTCATGCACGTCCACGTTTGTCGATTGTAGTTTAGTCAGACTGGCCAACTGAACGATTTTCAATAGAAGTTACAACATTTTTCCTTCAACAGACAGAAAATCGTTTATCATGTAAAGTTAAAACCAATTACTTTGTAAAATGATTTTCGTTCACTTTTTCAAGGGAAAAACTGAACGAAAATCGCTCAACAAAAATCGTTCATTACTTACCATATAGCTGCATACACACACAATGATTTAGTAAATTAATGATTTTAGTAAAGATTTTCGGTCATTTTTTTCAAGGGAAATATGAACGAAAATCGTTTACTAAAATCGCTCATTTACTAAATGTAATGAACTATTTTTTTTGAACTCCCAACGATTTTTGCATATTTCCTTACTGAAAATCGTTCAGTTGGTCAGTCTGACTGAACTACAAACGTGAACGCCCATGAACGATAATCGTTCATCATTTTAACTCAGAAAGTGAACAATTTTTTTAACGATTGAACGATATCGTTATTGATAATCGTTCAAAATATCGGGGTTGCTACGGGGGCACGTTATGGGGGGGATGGCAGCTACTGGGGGCACTGTATTGGGGGACTACTACTGGGAGCAATGCATAAGGGGGACTACTACTGGGGTCACTGCATAGGATGGACTACTACTGGGGGCACTGCATAGAGAGGACTACTGCTGGGGGCACTGCATATAGGGGACTACTACTGGGGGCACTTCCTGAAATTATGGGGGGGAGGGAGGCGTCAGTCCATTACCTTGCCAGGGGCGCTCGGATCCCTAGATACACCCCTCTACTAATCATCCCTTTTCACAGGGTCAGTCCCTATTTGAGGTTTCTGTCCTGCTTTCACGATCAGGACTGCATTGTCCCAATCTACCCAGGAGTTGGGAGGTACAACTCATTCATACTAATCTGTTTAGTAAAGCTGTGGTGAACAGGTGCCATACGTACCTGCCACTAGTGCATGCAGCAGTGAAAGGGTGCAGTGGGATGTAGTCAATATACCAACGGCCAGGATGCCGGGCATCAGAATCCAGATGTCGAAAACCCGATTTGGGATTAAAGATAGGCATCCAAATACCGATGCCTATCTTTAGCCGGACCCTGAAAGCCCGACAGCCGCCATCCCGAACGAAGGTAAGCGGGGACAGGTTAGCATTAGCTGTGGGAGGGGAGGGTTAGGTTTAGGCACCCATGGGGGGACTTAGGGTTATGCACCCCCAAGGACTGTTACAGTTAGGCTGCGGGGAGGGGGGGTTAGGTACCACTGGGGGAAAGGTTAGGGTTAGACACTCCCTGGGAGGGTTAGGTTTAGGCACCCCCTGAGAGGATTTAGGATTAGGCACCACCCCAGGAGTTTTAGAGATAGGCATTCAGGGCCGGATTAAGGGGGGGGGCCACAGGGGCGGTCCTCCCTGGGCCCCCACGCACAGAGGGGCCCCCACTAGAGGCAGTGCAGCCGGTGGCTTCACCCGCCGCTAGTGTCCCCACTGGTGTAGTGTAGACCACAGTGAGCGCGGTCCACACTACACATTGACAAACACACAACCGCCGGTGGTAGATGTGTGTTTGTTACAGCAGGTGATGAGAGTCACACTGACTCTCATTGGCTGCTGCTTCAACGGAGGGAGCCGGCTAGAGCTCACTCATGACCTCCGTCTTCCGGCTCCCCCCGGGTGATGATGAGAGAGACGTCATGACGCTGACCTCTCTCCCATAGTGCAGGAGAAGAGGAGCCGGAGCGGACAGCGGCGGTCGTGTTAGGAGCGGGGATTCAGGTAAGTTGTGTTTTTGTTTTTTGTGTGTAAGGAGCACTGCATAAGAGGGGCCGCTTCAGAGGTCACTGTATAGGGGGGCCGCTTCATGGGGGCAATGCATAGGACAACTACTGGGGGCACTGAATAGGGGTGGGCTACTACTGGGGACAATGCATAAGGGGGGACTACTGGGGGCACTACATAAGGGGCACTGCATAGGGGGGGACCACTACTAGGTCTGGGGGCACTATATAAGGGGCACTCTATAGGCGAACCACTAATGGGGCATTATATGAGGGGCACTGCATAGGGGGACCACTACTGGGGGGCACTGCATAAGGGGCATTACTACAGGGGGCACTGTATAGGGGGGACTATTACAGTGGGCATTGCAACAGGGGCATTACTACTGGGGACATTAAGGTGAATAAAAAGGAAAAAAAATGTTCCTAGGGTGACAAGAAACGGTGGTATATAGGGGCTCCCACAGACCTTAATCCGGACCTGTAGGCATTGCCATGGTAGTGTTAGGGGAGGGAGACAGGGGTAGGTTTAGCCTACTTACCTTCTCCTGTTGGGACCTTGGCTCGTCGAGCTTCCGGCGTCGGGTTATCGTACCCATTCCGCAGCAGCGCTAGGCGAGCTCCCAGGATGCAGTCATGCCACCTCTGTGATGTGAACACGCTTCTTGATCTGGCCACCCCCAGACACGCCCCTCCATGATGCATACATGACTCTCCTTGATATGGCCAGGACCCCGGTCCCGATTAGCTTTCCCTCTAATGTTGGGAGGTATGATACCGACATTTGTACAGTGGTGTGTAATGCTAGTTTTTGCCTCCATCTGCTCCTGTATCAGGTGAGCCACAATAGAAATTTTGGGTCTTGAATTTGTGGACTGGAGACCTGATTTAGAGCCGGTCGCTAAGGCACGATTGCTCGCTACCGGGCGATTGTTGCTCAGTGCGCATGCGTATAATTTGCAGTGCGCGTGCGAGAACCACTTTCAGTGATGGGAAATCGTGCGCTCATAGGGCCTGATTCAGACCCGGACGCTATTTGCGGACGGTCATTCCAAAAAAGGGGCCGCTCGCTCTTTGAGGTTTGTTGACGCCTCTATATCTGAGCAAGCGAACGAAAAATGCGCTCACTATTTTGTAAAGACGCCCCTTTGCCATTCGCATCACACGTCATCTCCGGTATTAGATTAATCGGGTACATCGAAAAGGCATCTGAACTGCTCGCAGTGCTTGTGGTAGCTTTTTCTTACCGCTATCACTGCGAGCAGTTCAGGCTAAAAGACAACCAAGTGACGTGGTCGATGACGCTCCTTTACTAATTATGCACTCCATTAAACGCCCTTTTGACCGTTAGGCACGCCTGCGTTCGGATCTCCACTCCCCCGTTTTCAAGCACCTTCCCCTGTTACCACCCACAAACGGTACATTCTGTCAATCAAATTAGCAGCCCTTCTCTGTTTTGCGAGCGCACAATTTCCGACCGCAATGACTGGTTGGCGCATGCGCTTTACGAGTTACGACCTATACGCATGCGCAGTTGTGCGAACATCGCTCAGAGCGAACGAGCGTCCGCTTACGAGCGGCTCTGAATCAGGCCCATAGTACATAAACTTCCTGTTACTTTGAGTGACAGATAGTGCCGTTTGTGGGTGGTAACAGGGGAAGGTGCTTGTGAACGGGAGAGTGGTGGAGCGAACGCAGGCGGGTCTGACCGTCAAAATGGAGTTTTAAGGGCGTCCATAATTAAAAGTCAGCGTCATTGTACATGTCAGTTCGCATCTATTTCGATGGAAGTACTCACAGTGCTTGTGGGAGCCCGTGGTCTACCACAAGCACTGCGAGAGCAGGCGATGGTTCTTTCAGCTGCCGATGTATGCAGTCAAATAATAGAGTAGCAGGTGTTACTCATTGCATTGTATAATTGCAAAGTGGATGCGTTAATTAGCATATTTTTTTGTTGTTGTTTTTGGTTACTCTTTTTGTTTGTGATTTGATATTTAGAAAGATACCAATCCCAAAAAACTTTTACTTCCCAAACAAATGTCCCCTATATTTTTTTATTCACAAATACATGATGATGATTTTTTTTTTGGTGTACTTACAGTGTAATAGGTTTTTTTTTGTTTTTTGTTTTTTTTATTTCATAAACCCAACATTTTTGCCATAACATTTTTTTTTAATTTATTATAGAAAATATGATTTAAAAAAAAATAAAACCCACAATAAATAGATCATTAAAAATACATGATTTACAGGATGAATTTGGTTTTGGATTACCATCAGAAAATGAAGTTGTGGACACACTTACAGATGTGGGTGAGGAAAGGGTGCCTGTGCCGCCACCAGATGTGCCTCCTCCACCTCTTACAAACACATCACCTCAAAATGTGGCTGGCCCATCACATGGCATGATACAATGTCAATATATTCCTTGTGGGGCTTCCAGGGGCACTAACCAGATTACATTTTTGAACATAAACATTCTGAAAATTCTGGGTAAAAAAATCCAAGATCATCAATCTTTTTTAATTTTTCTTTGCAGCCGCCTCCGGGAGCTTGGTCCAGTCACAGCAGGGCACTGGTCCACCTCACCTTCTATTGGGCCACTCAGTTGTTCTTTCATCTCCCTGACATGTTGGCTTATGGAACTTAGAAAGGAGTTTTGCTCCAACATGCTGGCCTGAACTGCCTCAATGGCATCTGTTTGCCTTAACACTACCCTAAACACATCCAGGACTTGGGTAAGGGTGCCAGTGGAGGATGGGGTAGGCACAATTGATGGAGGTTGTGCCGTCACCCCATCCTTCTGCAGGCTTTCAGCCATGCCAGGTCCTATATAATGGGGAGCTGACACAGTGGCGAGTGCAGTGGATTTCTGACTTTGTATATTTGGTTAATTTTTAATTAACCTTTTGGGCTCTATTTATCAACATTATTTTTAATAAAATAATGTGAAAAAGGGTGTTTTCACACCCTTTTCACATTATTTTAGTATCAGCTATAGTTATTACAGGGCAATTGGTGTAGAATTCGTAAAATTCTACTCCAAGCCCTAAGTATCACTTATTTTTAGTAAAGCAGATCGCATTTCCCATAACTGTAATGGGAAATGTGATCTGACCATAGTTACTAAAAATAAATGTGAAAAAAATACAGGGGAAAGCCCTGTGATAATAATGCCACCTGGAGGTGGCGTTATCCAGGGTCTCCCCCGGTTACCAGCCTCCTGCCCTGCTCTAACGGGGAGAGCAGAGCCGGGAGTCGGTCCCTGTAATCAGCTGTGTGGTCTAAACAGACCGCAAGCTGATTACTGTAAAAAAAAAAGAAAAAAAAAATAGTAAAAAAAATATGACTTACCTGACTCCAGGGACCGGTGATTGGGCCTCCGGTGATGACTCCCCTCCAGTCAGCTGGTCTCCCACAGTGCACTGCTGCCCGGTCATCAGGTGATCGGGCCCCAGTGCAGTATGGGAGATCACCTGACCGGAGGCCTGGAGCATGCAGGTAAGTGTAAGTAAGGGAGAGGGGGGTCGTGGGGGGGGGAGGGGGGTTTGCGGGGGGGTCCGCGATCCCGGGGGCGAGGTTTAGCACCGGGGGGCGGGGCTTAGTGCCGGGGGGTAGCAGCGGCGATCGGTCGGCGCATGCGCGGGCACTTCATCACGGTATTTTTTGCAAAAATACCGTGATAAGGCTCCGAAGGGGATTAGCATGGACAGAGCTTTATCGCAAGCTCTGTCCCTGCAAGGGATTTGTAGTAAATCCCTGTGATATTGCCTGAATTCGCAATGCGAATTCACTCGGTAATATCACACTACAATCTGCATTACCAATGCGGATTGTAGTAAATAGAGCCCTTTGTGATCTCAGCTGTCTCATGCACCCCTTTGCAAGCTCATTTATAATAACCTGTGTCAGTTGCCTTTTTGGTAGTATGATAGAAGCTATGTTTGGTGCTTGTCTTGCCTTTAAAAGCCAATAGCTGGCAGGTGAGCTTTAAACCAGTTAACAATTTTTCAGTTTAAACTCTGTTATAGCAGCTACCAGGTTTCCATAAGTATGACAGATAGTGTAGGATCTGCAAAGAAATGGGGTCCCGTGATGAGGATGCAGGCTTAAATGCATTGATCAATCCATGAACCAAAACCCCACTATTTATTTATACATTATTGTGAGTGATGTAACAATTGTGAGTGCTGAGTTTTCTGTTTTTACTTATTTAAGCAATGTGGTCACAAGCCACTTGCACCCCATGCCTGGGAATGGCAAGTGCAGGTCTGCACCCCAAATCTGGGAGTGGTGAGTGTAGTGGATTTCTGACTTTGTGTATATATATATATATATATATATATTAGGGGTGTGTACCGGCCACTTTTCGTGTTTTGTGTTTTGGTTTTGGATCTGGATCTTTCTTCGTGTTTTGGATATGGATTGGTTTTGCCAAAACCACCCTTCCGTGTTTTGGGTTCTGGGTTTTGTGTTTTGGATCTGTATTTTTTTTAAAAAAAGCATAAAAACAGCTAAAATCACAGAATTTGTGTGTTTTTCTGCTCCTATGCTATTATTAACCTCAATAACCATAATTTCCACTAATTTCCAGTCTATTCTGAACACCTCACACCTCACAATAGTGTTTTTATATCCAAAAGGTTGCACCGAGGTAGCTGGATGACTATGCTAAGAGATACGAGTGGGCGGCACAAACACGTGGTCCATCTAGGAGTGACACTGCAGTGGCAGACAGGATGGCAGTTTGAAAAACTAGGCCCCAAACAGTACATAATGCAAAGAAAAAAAAGAGGTGTAAGATGGAATTGTCCTTGGGCCCTCCCACCCACCCTTATGTTGTATAAACAGGACATGCACACTTTAACAAACCAAACATTTCAGCGCCAGGGTCTGCCACACGACTGTGGCTGAAATGATTGGTTCGTTTGGGCCCCCACAAAACAAGCTGGCAATTAATCTGTCCCTGCACAAACTGGCTCTACGGAGGCAAGATGTCGTCCTCATCCTCCTCATCCACTGATTCCTCACCCTCTTCAGTGTTGTGTACATCCTCATCCTCACAGAGTATTAATTCATCCCCGCTGGAATCCACAACCACAGGTCCCTCTGTACGTTCTGGAGGCTGGTCTCCCTGATAATTCATTTTATGAACATCATCTTCTCCACATTTTGTGGAAGCAACCTCCTACGCCTTTCGCTGACAAGGTTCCCGGCTGCACTAAACACTCTTTCGGAGTACACACTGGAGGGGGGGCAACTCAGGTAAAATAGAGCCAGTTTGTACAGGGACCTCCAAATTGCTTCTTTTTCCTGCCAGTACAGGTACGGACTGTCTGACATGCCTACTTGGATGCTGTCACCGATGTAATCCTTTAACAGACAGACGCACGCTTGTCGCTGCTGCTTTAAGGATGCAGGTGCGGCTACAGCCCACACATTTCACAAAGACAGAAAAAAAAGAAGAATTTTTTTATTGTTTGTGGAGCGCACTTTGAGGGTTACACCACCCTTTAACAGACAGACGCACGCTTGTCGCTGCTGCTTTGAGGACAGTATCATATGCAGTGACAGTAGACTTGTCAGAAATTGTTGGCACGTCCTTCAGTCCGGACCAGATGTCCAAACCGGCCCTTAACTTATGACACAGGTGCACGCTTGGCGCTGCTACTGTGTTGATGCACATGCGGCTACATCGCACACAAGTCACAAACACATAAAAAAAATAGTTTTTTATTTTTTGGAGCACTTTGAGGGTTACACCACCCTTTAACAGACAGACGCATGCTTGTCGCTGCTGCTTTGAGGATGCAGGTGGAATCTAGACGGGATTTGGAACCGGGGACACACTACCTCCATCAATTGTCTAAATCCACTGCACTAATGGCGGATACCGGATGCACGTCTAACACCAACATAGCAGTCAAGGCCTCATTTATACGTTTTGCTTCAGGATGACTGCTGTCGTACTTCATCCTCATCGCTAGGGACTGTTGGAGGGTCAATTGTTTAGTAAAAGTAGTGGTGTTCCTACTTCCTCTCTGGGATGATGAACAACTCCCAGCAGCAGCAACAGCACTAGGAGGAAGTGGTTCTTGATCTTTCCCTATTTTATTTTTATCGGAGAAAGTTTGGTCCTCCATTTATGTTATATTGATATATACGTGCGGCTAAAGCGCACACAAACACAGAAAATATTTTTTTATTTTTGCTGGAGAGTAGTGCACTTTGTGGGTTACACCACCCTTTAAGAAATGAGCCAGCCGGCTCTTTACTTATGGGACACAGGCGCACGCTTGGCGCTGTTCCTTTGTTGATGCACGTGCGGCTACTGCGCACACAATTCACAAACACAGAAAATATTTTTTTATTTGGTTTGGAGTGTACTTTGGGGGTTACAGCACCCTTTAACGGTCAAGCCAGCCGGCCCCTTACTTATGACACAGGCGCACGCTTGGCACTACTTTGTTGATGCACGTGCGGCTACTGCGCACACAATTCACAAACACAGAAAATATTTTTTAATTTGGTTTGGAGTGTACTTTGGGGGTTACAGCACCCTTTAACGGTCAAGCCAGCCGGCCCTTTACTTATGACACAGGCGCACGCTTGGCACTACTTTGTTGATGCACGTGCGGCTACTGCGCACACAATTCACAAACACAGAAAATATTTTTTTATTTGGTTTGGAGTGTACTTTGGGGGTTACAGCACCCTTTAACGGTCAAGCCAGGCGGCCCTTTACTTATGACACAGGCGCACGCTTGGCACTACTTTGTTGATGCATGTGCGGCTACTGCGCACACAATTCACAAACACAGAAAATATTTTTTAATTTGGTTTGGAGTGTACTTTGGGGGTTACAGCACCCTTTAACGGTCAAGTCAGCCGGCCCTTTACTTATAACACAGGCGCACGCTCGGCACTACTTTGTTGATGCACGTGCGGCTACTGCGCACACAATTCACAAACACAGAAAAAATATATATTTTTTTAGCACTTGGGGGAGCACCCCTGATGGACAGAGCACCCCCTGGACAACACTACAGCACCCCTTTAGGACTGGGACACTGCACAGGACTTTGGAATGGACACAGCCCCTATGGACAACTGACTGCACAACACAGTCCAGCCAGCCCCTATGGACTTTGAAGTAGTGGACAAAGCCCCTATGGACAACAGCAGCACAGCACAACACAACCAGCCCCTATGGACTTTGAAGTAGTGGACACAGCCCCTATGGACAACAGCAGCACAGCGCAGCACAGCACAGCACAACACTACACTGCACTACACTACACTACACAGCCCAGCCAGCCCTAACTCCCACCCTCCCTCTTCACTGTACACAGCCGAGTGAGAAAATGGCGCCGACGCGGGTACCTTATATAGGATTCAAAACCAGCGAGACCCGGAAGGCGGGATGATGACGTTTTGCCTCGATTTCAGATCCGAGTCAGGCGGGAAAAGTCGAGCCTTACTCGGATCGGCCTCGGATCGGGGGGGCAAGGATTTCTGAAATCCAAACCCGCTCACCCCTAATATATATATATACACACACATACATGTACACAGATATATATAAACACACAATCCACTGCTCCGGCACTCCTCCACACAGTGTAAGTGAGCATAGAGCCCCAAACTTGCTCCGGTGCCCTCCCAGGAGGACAGCAGCCCCAAATCAATATGCGAATAGTATCAGACGTCACTCGGAGGCTAGTGTAAACAGACAACATGTGAGAAGGGGTCCTGAGGAAGGAGTACAATACCCTGAAACATTGACCACTGAATAAATTCCCTCTGGAGAGGGTTCTGTCTACACCAGCCTCCGAGTGCCACCTGATACTGTTCGTGTGTATATATATATATATATATATATATATACACATACCCTGCAACAGGCAGTACTCGGAGACTTAGATATTAATGAAAAAGACTGTGCTTTAATCAATTAAAGCACAGTCTTTTTTATTAATCTCTAAGTCTCCGAGTGCCGCCTATTGCAGGGTGTATATTGTTGGGGGTGCTGTCCTCCTGGGAAGGCACCGGAGCAAGGTACCCCAAGGTGGGCTGTGAGTGCCGGGTCACAGAGTGGCATATATATATATATATATATATATATATATATATTAGGGGTGTGCACCGGCCACTTTTCGTGTTTTGTGTTTTGGTTTTGGATCTGGATCTTTCTTCGTGTTTTGGATCTGGATTGGTTTTGCCAAAACCACCCTTCCATGTTTTGGGTTCTGGGTTTTGTGTTTTGGATCTGTATTTTTTAAAAAAAAGCATAAAAACAGCTAAAATCACAGAATTTGTGGGTTATTCTGCTCCTATGCTATTATTAACCTCAATAACCTTCATTTCCTCTCATTTCCAGTCTATTCTGAACACCTCACACCTCACAATATTGATTTTATGGCCAAAAGGTTGCACCGAGGTAGCTGGATGACTATGCTAAGCGACACGAGTGGGCGGCACAAACACGTGGCCCATCTAGGAGTGACACTGCAGTGGCAGACAGGATGGCAGTTTGAAAAACTAGGCCCCAAACAGTACATACTGCAAGAAAAAAAAGAGGTGCAAGATGGAATTGTCCTTGGGCCCTCCACCCACCCTTATGTTGTATAAATAGGACATGCACACTTAACAAACCAAACATTTCAGCGCCAGGGTCTGCCACACGACTGTGGCTGAAATGATTGGTTCGTTTGGGCCCCCACAAAACAAGCTGGCAATTAATCTGTCCTGCACAAACTGGCTCTACGGAGGCAAGATGTCGTCCCCATCCTCCTCATCCACTGATTCCTCACCCTCTTCAGTGTTGTGTACATCCTCATCCTCACAGAGTATTAATTCATCCCGCTGGAATCCACAACCACAGGTCCCTCTGTACGTTCTGGAGGCTGGTCTCCCTGATAATTAATTTTATGAACATCATCTTCTCCACATTTTGTGGAAGCAACCTCCTACGCCTTTCGCTGACAAGATTCCCGGCTGCACTAAACACTCTTTCGGAGTACACACTGGAGGGGGGCAACTCAGGTAAAATAGAGCCAGTTTGTACAGGGACCTCCAAATTGCTTCTTTTTCCTGCCAGTACAGGTACGGACTGTCTGACATGCCTACTTGGATGCTGTCACCGATGTAATCCTTTAACAGACAGACGCACGCTTGTCGCTGCTGCTTTAAGGATGCAGGTGCGGCTACAGCCCACACATTTCACAAAGACAGAAAAAAAAAGGAAGAATTTTTTTATTGTTTGTGGAGCGCACTTTGAGGGTTACACCACCCTTTAACAGACAGACGCACGCTTGTCGCTGCTGCTTTGAGGACAGTATCATATTCAGTGACAGTAGACTTGTCAGAAATTGTTGGCACGTCCTTCAGTCCAGACCAGATGTCCAAACCGGCCCTTAACTTATGACACAGGTGCACGCTTGGCGCTGCTACTGTGTTGATGCACATGCGGCTACATCGCACACAAGTCACAAACACATAAAAAAAATAGGTTTTTATTTTTTGGAGCACTTTGAGGGTTACACCACCCTTTAACAGACAGACGCACGCTTGTCGCTGCTGCTTTGAGGATGCAGGTGGAATCTAGATGGGATTTGGAACCGGGGACACACTACCTCCATCAATTGTCTAAATCCCACTGCACTAATGGCGGATACCGGATGCACGTCTAACACCAACATAGCAGTCAAGGCCTCAGTTATACGTTTTGCTTCAGGATGACTGCTGTCGTACTTCATCCTCATCGCTAGGGACTGTTGGAGGGTCAATTGTTTAGCAAAAGTAGTGGTGTTCCTACTTCCTCTCTGGGATGATGAACAACTCCCAGCAGCAGCAACAGCACTAGGAGGAAGTGGTTCTTGATCTTTCCCTATTTTATTTTTATCGGAGAAAGTTTGGTCCTCCATTTATGTTATATTGATATATACGTGCAGCTAAGGTGCACACAAACACAGAAAATATTTTTTTATTTTTGCTGGAGAGTAGTGCACTTTGTGGGTTACACCACCCTTTAAGAAATGAGCCAGCCGGCTCTTTACTTATGGGACACAGGCGCACGCTTGGCGCTGCTCCTTTGTTGATGCATGTGCAGCCACAGTGCACACAATTCACAAACACAGAAAATATTTGTTATTTGGTTTGGAGTGTACTTTGGGGTTACAGCACCCTTTAACGGTCAAGTCAGCTGGCCCTTTACTTATGACACAGGCGCACGCTTGGCACTACTTTGTTGATGCACGTGCGGCTACTGCGCACACAATTCACAAACACAGAAAATATTTTTTTATTTGGTTTGGAGTGTACTTTGGGGGTTACAGCACCCTTTAATGGTCAAGCCAGCCGGCCCCTTACTTATGACACAGGCGCACGCTTGGCACTACTTTGTTGATGCACGTGCGGCTACTGCGCACACAATTCACAAACACAGAAAATATTTTTTTATTTGGTTTGGAGTGTACTTTGGGGGTTACAGCACCCTTTAACGGTCAAGCCAGGTGGCCCTTTACTTATGACACAGGCGCACGCTTGGAACTACTTTGTTGATGCACGTGCGGCTACTGCGCACACAATTCACAAACACAGAAAATATTTTTTAATTTGGTTTGGAGTGTACTTTGGGGGTTACAGCACCCTTTAACGGTCAAGCCAGCTGGCCCTTTACTTATGACACAGGCGCACGCTTGGCACTACTTTGTTGATGCACGTGCGGCTACTGCGCACACAATTCACAAACACAGAAAAAAATTTTTTATTTGGTTTGGAGTGTACTTTGGGGGTTACAGCACCCTTTAACGGTCAAGCCAGCCGGCCCTTTACTTATGACACAGGCGCACGCTTGGCACTACTTTGTTGATGCACGTGCTGCTACTGCGCACACAATTCACAAACACAGAAAAAATATTTTTTTTTAGCACTTGGGGGGAGCACCCCTGACGAACAGAGCACCCCCTGGACAACACTACAGCACCCCTTTAGGACTGGGACACTGCACAGGAGTTTGGAATGGACACAGCCCCTATGGACAACTGACTGCACAACACAGGTCCAGCCAGCCCCTATGGACTTTGAAGTAGTGGACACAGCCCCTATTAACAACAGCAGCACAGCACAACACAGCCAGCCCCTATGGACTTTGAAGTAGTGGACACAGCCCCTATGGACAACAGCAGCACAGCGCAGCACAGCACAACACTACTCTGCACTACACTACACTACACAGCCCAGCCAGCCCTAACTCCCACCCTCCCTCTTCACTGTCCACAGCCGAGTGAGATATGGCGCCGACGCGGGTACCTTATATAGGATCCAAAACCCGCAAGACTCTAAGGCGGGATGATGACGTTTTGCCTCGATTTCAGAATCCGAGTCAGGCGGGAAAAGTCGAGCCTGACTCGGATCGGACTCGGATCGAGGGGGTTCGGATTTCAGAAATCCGAACCCGCTCACCCCTAATATATTATATATATATATATATATATATATATATATATATATATAATTAGACATACAAAGTTGGGTGAAGTTACATTTGCAAACTCCAGCCTCAGAAAATTAAAAGAAAAAGAAAAAAAAACACAAAATGGTGCGGTTTTTCACTGACTGCAATCGCTTCATAAGCAATTATAGGGTACATCGAAAGCTCAGATGAGAATACATAACTCTGTCAAGTAATCACGATGGCTGCGTGGGGTGGTGGCTGCGTCCGTCAGACTACTGCGAGTGTAGTCGTCGCTCATTCTGTTACGTGGTCTGGTAGGTATGTTGTCATTGTGATGGGTGTTTACCTGCTTGCACTGCGTTGCGAGCGATCGTTTTGCATTTTCTCGCTCGAAGCAGCTGCGAGCGATCGCGCCTTAGCGACCGGCTCTGAATCAGGTCCTGTGTTCTAGCATGACGAGGTCCGGATGGTGGATACATATAGTGACAGAATTTGCACCTGTCCTTCAGCTTGTCTGTCTTTTGGCAGGGACATCAGTAGTAGACCTTTGGACATCCTGCTGCATATTTAAGCAAGACACATACTGGTTATATCTGTATTAATAAATGCAACATCCTGCCCTGTTTTGCCTGAAGCTGGCCACTCTGTCTAAAGGCCTTATTCAGCAAGGAATGCAGTTGCTAATACGCACGTAATCGGCCGATTGTTGCGTACTGCGCATGCATTGCAGTGCACATGTGTGAACTAGCCATTGCGATCGAGACTTCGATCGCAATGACTACGCAGACCCATCGCAGAGTGATTGACAGGAAGTGCTGTTTGGGGTGGTAATATGGGGGGGGTCGGCCGAACGCAGGTGTACCAGTGCGTTTCAACACTGTTGCAGGCACTCATAAATTAGCTACTGCAATGGCCTACACAGCTTGAGGTCTCATAGCGTGCGTAGAAGTTAGTAACTTCTGAGTAAGGTCAGAGCTTGGGCAAGTGTGCGAGGCTGTGATGGTACTAGATTGTACTGATGGTTTTGCAGTCTTGCTAAACAATGTGTGCTAAGTAAAGTGGGTGTCCTTGTGCAGGGCCGCAACTAGGGGGGCTGGAGGTGCGCGTGCACCGTGTGCCGGATCAGCGGTCCACCCAGTGCCGCAGGGAGGCTCCATTTGCCGGATGCCCACTGGGATTTTATTACCAGCGGGCGTCTGGATCCTTCCCTGCAGCGCAGCGGTAGCCGGAGGCTGGAGTTCTCTCCTGAACTCCAGCTTCTGGCTCCCCTCACGGGCACTATGGGAGCAACGTCTTGACATCTCTCTCATAGTTCCAAGGAGCAGCAGGGCAGGAGCGGGGTTTAAGGTAAGTATTGTTTGTTTGTTTTTTCCTGTGTAAGCGGCACTACAGGGAGCATTACTATGGGGGCATTACCTCAGGGGGCATTACTATAGGGGCACTGCTGCAGGGGGCATTACTATGGGGGCATTATCTCAGGGGACATTATTATAGGTACACTGCTGATGGGGCATTACTATAGGGGCACTGCTGCAGGGGGCATTACTATGGGGGCATTATCTCAGGGGACATTATTATAGGTACACTGCTGATGGGGCATTACTATAGGGGTACTGCTGCAGGGGGTATTATTATAAGGGTACTGCTGCAGGGGGCATTACTATAGGAGGCATTACTATAGGGGCACTGCTGCAGGGTGCATTAATAAAGGGGCACTGCTGCAGGGGGTATTACTATAGGGTAGGGGTGTGCACCGGCCACTTTTCGTGTTTTGTGTTTTGGTTTTGGATCTGGATCTTTCTTCGTGTTTTGGATCTGGATTGGTTTTGCCAAAACCACCCTTCCATGTTTTGGGTTCTGGGTTTTGTGTTTTGGATCTGTATTTTTTTTTGAAAAGCATAAAAACAGCTAAAATCACAGAATTTGTAGGTTTTTCTGCTCCAATGCTATTATTAACCTCAATAACCTTAATTTCCACTCATTTCCAGTCTACTCTGAACACCTCACACCTCACAATAGTGTTTTTATGTCCAAAAGGTTGCACCGAGGTAGCTGGATGACTATGCTAAGCGACACGAGTGGGCGGCACAAACACGTGACCCATCTAGGCGTGGAACTGCAGTGGCAGACAGGATGGCAGTTTGAAAAACTAGCCCCAAACTGTACATAATGCAAAGAAAAAAAAGAGGTGCAAGATGGAATTGTCCTTGGGCCCTCCCACCCACCCTTATGTTGTATAAACAGAACATGCACACTTTAACAAACCAATCATTTCAGCGCCAGGGTCTGCCACACAACTGTGGCTGAAATGATTGGTTCGTTTGGGCCCCCACAAAACAAGCTGGCAATTAATCTGTCCCTGCACAAACTGGCTCTACGGAGGCAAGATGTCATCCTCATCCTCCTCATCCACCGATTCCTCACCCTCTTCAGTGTGTACATCCTCATCCTCACAGAGTATTAATTCGTCCCCGCTGGAATCCACAACCACAGGTCCCTCTGTACGTTCTGGAGGCTGGTCTCCCTGGAAGAGTTGATAATTCATTTTATGAACATCATCTTCTCCACATTTTGTGGAAGCAACCTCCTACGCCTTTCGCTGACAAGGTTCCCGGCTGCACTAAACACTCTTTCGGAGTACACACTGGAGGGGGGGCAACTCAGGTAAAATAGAGCCAGTTTATACAGGGACCTCCAAATTGCTTCTTTTTCCTGCCAGTACAGGTACGGACTGTCTGACATGCCTACTTGGATGCTGTCACCGATGTAATCCTTTAACAGACAGACGCACGCTTGTCGCTGCTGCTTTGAGGATGCAAGTGCGGCTACACAATTCACAAAGACAGAAAAAAGAAGAAGAATATTTTTATTGTTTGTGTAGCACACTTTGAGGGTGTCACCACCCTTTAACAGACAGATGCACGCTTGTCGCTGCTGCTTTGAGGATGCAAGTGCAGCTACAGCCCACACAATTCACAAAGACAGAAAAAAAAAGAAGAATATTTTTATTGTTTGTGTAGCACACTTTGAGGGTGTCACCACCCTTTAACAGACAGACGCACGCTTGTCGCTGCTGCTTTGAAGATGCAAGTGCGGCTACATCGCACACAAGTCACAAACACATTAAAAAAATAGTTTTTATTTTTTGGAGCACTTTGAGAGTTACACCACCCTTTAACAGACAGACGCACGCTTGTCGCTGCTGCTTTGAGGATGCAAGTGCGGCTACAGCCCACACAATTCACAAAGACAGAAAAAAGAAGAAGAATATTTTTATTGTTTGTGTAGCACACTTTGAGGGTGTCACCACCCTTTAACAGACAGATGCACGCTTGTCGCTGCTGCTTTAAGGATGCAGGTGCGGCTACAGCCCACACATTTCACAAAGATAGAAACAAAAAGAACAATATTTTTATTGTTTGTGTAGCACACTTTGAGGGTGTCACCACCCTTTAACAGACAGACGCACGCTTGTCGCTGCTGCTTTGAGGATGCAGGTGCGGCTACAGCCCACACATTTCACAAAGACCGAAAAAAAAGAAGAATATTTTTATTGTTTGTGTAGTACACTTTGAGGGTGTCACCACCCTTTAACAGACAGACACACGCTTGTCGCTGCTGCTTTGAGGATGCAGGTGGAATCTAGACGGGATTTGGAACCGGGGACACACTACCTCCATCAATTGTCTAAATCCCACTGCACTAATGGCGGATACCGGACGCACGTCTAACACCAACATAGCAGTCAAGGCCTTAGTTATATGTTTTGCTTCAGGATGACTGCTGTCGTACTTCATCCTCATCGCTAGGGACTGTTGGAGGGTCAATTGTTTAGTAAAAGTAGTGATGTTCCTACTTCCTCTCTGGGATGATGAACAACTCCCAGCAGCAGCAACACCACTAGTAGGAAGTGGTTCTTGATCTTTCCCTATTTTATTTTTATCGGAGAAAGTTTGGTCCTCCATTTATGTTATATTGATATATACGTGCGGCTAAAGCGCACACAAACACAGAAAATATTTTTTTATTTTTGCTGGAGAGTAGTGCATTTTGTGGGTTACACCACCCTTTAAGAAATGAGCCAGCCGGCTCTTTACTTATGGGACACAGGCGCACGCTTGGCGCTGCTCCTTTGTTGATGCACGTGCAGCCACAGTGTACACAAGTCACAAACAAAGAAAATATTTTTTTTTTTGGTTTGGACTGGAGTGTACTTTGGGGGTTACAGCACCCTTTAACGGTCAAGCCAGCCGGCCCTTTACTTATGACACAGGCGCACGCTTGGCACTACTTTGTTGATGCACGTGCGGCTACTGCGCACACAATTCACAAACACACAAAAAATATTATTTTTTTAGCACTTGGGGGGAGCACCCCTGATGGACAGAGCACCCGCTGGACAACACTACAGCACCCCTTTAGGACTGGGACACTGCACAGGATTTTGGAATGGACACAGCCCCTATGGAGAACTGACTGCACAACACAGTCCAGCCAGCCCCTATGGACTTTGAAGTAGTGGACACAGCCCCTATTAACAACAGCAGCACAGCACAACACAGCCAGCCCCTATAGACTTTGAAGTAGTGGACAACAGCAGCACAGCGCAGCACAGCACAACACTACTCTGCACTACACTACACTACACAGCCCAGCCAGCCCTAACTCCCACCCTCCCTCTTCACTGTCCACAGCCAAGTGAGAAAATGGCGCCGACGCGGGTACCTTATATAGGTTCCAAAACCCGCGAGACTCGGAAGGCGGGGTGATGACATTTTGCCTCGATTTCAGATCCGAGTCAGGCGGGAAAAGTCGAGCCTGACTCGGATCTGCCTCGGATCGGGAGGCTCGGGGGGGTTCGGATTTCAGAAATCCGAACCCGCTCACCCCTACTATAGGGGCAATACTACAGGGGACATTACTATAGGGGGACTGTTGCAGGTGTGGGGGGCATTATGTGTAAATGGCATCATAATATGTGGCATGTGTAAAGGGCATTACAATATGTGGCATTATGTGTAAAGGGCATTACAATATGTAACATTATGTGTAAAGGGCATTAGAATATGTGGCATTATGTGTAATATGTGTGTTTTGTCGATATTTGTAAGTTTAATAAAATAATTTGGACATTTGATGGTTTTATTTAAGAAACCTTAACTGATATTTTTAAAGGCACACATCCACTAGCAGACTGTGAAACGACTGCACGATTAAGACATTGTAATCGCGCAGTCGTTTCACAGTCTGTGATGTGCCTACACAGAATGATCAGTCGTTCAGTGTAGGCATATCAATCATCCCCTATCATGCTCAACCTGACGTTATCATCAGGTTAACCAGCAAGTTCGGGTGATGACTGATGTCAAACACGACCAGCGAGAGCGTGCTTCGATGGACGTTTCTGACAAATTCATAGCCGATTTGTGAACGATTAATGAATGATTTCATTATTGTTCAATCGCTCATTTTAATCGTGTAGTGGATACCTGCCTTAAGGGAGGGATATTAAATTTATATCAGAAAAGGCCATCTTATGATGGGTGAGGGAACTCCAAATTACTGTCTTGCCCCGGGTGACAAAAATCGTTTCGGCCCAGCCTTGTGCAGTACTGCGAGGGCATTGTGATCGCAATGGATTAGTATACTATCGCAGTGTAATTGCTATTGCATTCGCAGTTGTGTTCCGTAGTGAATCAGGCCCTAATTCCTTCAATATGTATGATGACCTATATTTACCTTGATTCTGTGCTTGTGACTCATGACTTAAGGAATGATTCAGACCCGGACGCTATTTGCGGCCGCTCGCTCTCAAAAAGGGGCCGTCTATGCAAAACATGCGCTCGCTCTTTGCGGTGTACGGACGCCTCTATATCTTAGCGGGCGAGGGCTTATTGTGCTCGCAAGTGTTTAAAGACGCCCCCTTGCCACCCGCAACAAACGTCATCTCCAGGAAATGTAAGATTAATCGGGAACCATCATAGTTGCTCGCAGCACTTAAGGTACACCTAGCCTCCCGCAAGCAGTGCGAGCAGTTCAGGGAAAACTCATCCAAGTCACATGTTCAATGACGCTACTTTGCTAATTATGCACACCCAGTAAACTCCGCTCTGAAGGTCGGGCACGCCTGCGTTCGCACATCCACTCCCCTGTTCACAAGCACCTTCCCCTGTTACCACCCACAAACGTCACTATCTATCACTCAAAATAGCGGCCTGACTACGGGCTACAGGTGAGCACTTTCCCATTGAACTGACTGGTTCGCGCACGAATTATACGCATGCGCAGACTTAGAAAAATCGCTCAATGCAAGCGAGCGCAGCATAGCGAACGGATCTAAATCAGGTCCTTAATGTTTTGACTGATTATACTGCCTGATACTGTGATCCTCTTTTTGTTATTTCTGCTTGAACTCACTTTTAAATCCTCTGAATTTTTTATATCTGACTGTTGACTTGGAAAAAAAATGGTCTCCTCAATGGGAAAGTGTTTTGATGGAAATGAGAACAAGTTTTGTAAGTTTTGGAGAAGGCTCAGGGGTCTATTTATTAAGCTGTGTTAGGAGATAAAGTGAACTGTGATAAGGTACCAGCCAATCAGCTCCTAACTGCCATGTCACAGGCTGTGTTTGAAAAATGACAGTTAGGAGCTGATTGGCTGGTACCGTATCACCGTTCACTTTATCGCCTAACACAGCTTAGTAAATAGACCCCCTCAATCTCTTATAGAGGCTTATTTATTCATCACATTTTAGTCCCAATAATTATAATTTCATATCGCGGCAATAAGAGAGTATGTATCGGGGGTATTTATCGATATTTCTATGCAGGGACACAGGCTCAAATAGGAGCCCATCCTTTTGAAGTCTAAAAAGTAAAGCGATTGCTTACGTGAGCACTATACTTCTGGGTTCGGACTCAGCTGCGCTACTGAGCATGTGCGGGTAGTGGGCTGTGCATGCATGATTGTTAATTACCAGAGAGGGATCCGCAGAAAACTTTTTTGAAAAATTGCAAAAATTTAGCCATGGGCTATCGCGTTTGTTTGCGTTTTGTCATTCGATGGTGTAACTAGTAGAGCTGAGTGGTTCGGATTCTGTGGAATCCGAACCGCTCAGAACAGTGGGGATCAGAGTCCACCCAAACCTCGGGTGTTCCCGCCGACTCGGATCCCCACTGCGAGCCCGACGTCAGCGTCCTGACGTCGGATCTCGTGAGAGTGCCGATCTCTCGCGAGAGGTGAGAGTTCGCCTCTACATAAAGCGCCGAGGCCCGCGACTCGGCACCATTTGTCCTGCACGCTCCAACAGCGCGCTACTCTGCAAGTGGGCTGAGGGGGCACTGAGTGGCTAGATCACTAGTGCTGATCACTGAGTGGCTGCAGGGGGACACATGCTGATGCTGCGCTATACTCTGCTAAGTGGCTGCGCTGGCAAAAGTGACTGTGTATGTAAGGGGACACAGTGCACGCTGATGTATGCTGTGCTACACTCTGCTGATTAAGGCCCTCATTCAGAGACGTAAGCTCTGAGCAGAGCGCAGGCTCTGAATGAGGTCCGCCCTCCATAATTATGGAGCGTCCTCCTGGACGCTCGTATAGCTGTGGGTCACCACCCACAGCCTATACGAGCGTGCAGTTTGATGGCCGCGATGGTCTTGACCATCGCGACCATCGCCACTGCGAGCCGGAGCCTGCGGTTGAGTTTTTCAACAGCAAGGCCCGGAGTGATTTTGGCTCTATCAGAGCCAAATTCACTCCCACTGACATCACTAGTGATGTCAGTGGGCCGGCTTCTGACGGTAGGCGTTCCCTTGGGAACGCCCCCGTCAGGGAGGCACGCCCCCGGCACGCCCACCAAAGGGGGCGTGCTGTCAATCAACATCGACAGCACGCCCCCTTTGATCAGACACAACGAGCGAAGGAAAGTCCTTCGCTCGTCGCGTCTGGCGCATGCGCACGACGGAGCTCCCGCCATCGTGCGCATGCGCAGTGCACAACATCGACCCACTTGCGAGCGGACAGCTGCTTGCGAGTGGGTCTGAATCAGGCCCTAAGTGCTGTGTCCAGAGACTCACAAGTGGCTGTGACTGTGTAAGGGGGCACACTGACTGCAAGAAGTGGCTGTGTGTAAAAGAAAAAAATTAAAAATAGCCCTCTGTGTATAAAAAATACAAGCACCGTAACTTTGTGGGCCACAGCTCTCTGGAGCTCATTCAGACCCGCTCACTAGCAAGCGGCCGCTCGTTGCAGACGATGTTCGCTAATGTGCACATGCGTGTAGTTTTCTGTGAGCGTGCACAAACTAGTACGAGCAATAGGATTTTTCTTGCTCGCCCTGCAAAGACAGCCCAGTGGAATGAGTGACAGGAGAGGCCGTTTGTGGGTAACAGGGGCAGGGTAGTAGAAATGGGGGAGTGGAGTTAGGGACGCAGGCATGCCAGAGTGTTCTCAAGCCATTTCTGGGGTGTGCATAATCAACAGGCAGTGTCATAGTACATGTCACCTGCTTGAAAAATACACTGAAGTGCTCGCAGTGCTTGCGGTAGGGTACAGTCAACCGCAAGCGCTGCGGCCAGATCCAATGTAACCCGATCTACCGATGGTTGAATATACTTCCTGGAGATGACGTATGCAAGTGGGCGGCTATAGACAGGCTGGTGGGCATCTATAAACACAAAGTGATTGTTCGCCAATACATAGTGGGCGTGCTATTGGAGCTTGCGGCAGCCTTGACGTCACTTTGCAAAAGTTAAATATGCTGGGAGCGAGCTGCCGCAACTAGCGAGCAGGTCTGAATGAGCTCCTCTGTGTATAACAAATACAAGCACCGTGACTTTGTGGGCCGTAGCCCTCTGTGTATAACAAATACAAGAACCGTGACTGTGGGCCCTAGCCCTCTGTGTATAAAAAATACAAGAACCGTGACTGTGGGCCATATCCCTCTGTTTATAAAAAATACAAGCACCTTGACTTTGTAGGCCATAGCCCTCTGTGTATAACAAATACAAGCACTGTGATTTTGTGTGCCATAGCCCTCTGTGTATAACAAATACAAGCACCGTGACTTTCACAACATTCACCTTTCCCAAAAGACCCAGTGGTGATAAGTCAAGTCAACATTTGACATCTAGTCGGGTCTAAAAGAATTGCCCAACACCAGTGACACCTCTACCGTAACTCCATCTAATATGATTACCATCCAAAGAATGGTGGATGATTATTTTTAGGTCACCGTACAAGTAGACATGTCACAGAGGAGCTCATTCAGACACACTCGCAAGATGCCGTCGCTCGCAGGCAAAGAGGGGCCGGATCTTTAAATTAAGCGCTCGCACTGCGCCACGTAAGGACGCCCTTCCCCTGTTACCACCCACAAACGGCGCCGTCACTCAAAGCAGTGACCTGACAGTGGCTTACGAGCAACCTAAATCAGATCACAAAAACTGTCTTGCACACACGCACTGCGAATTATACGCATGCGCAGGTGGGCGAAAATCGCTCAGAGCGAGCAAGCGCAACTTATCAACCGGGTCTGAATCAGGTCCCGAGTCCCTTCGAATCTTGGAAGAAACAAAAAAGGCAATTTGGAGACCCTTGTATAAACTGGCTTTGCATTACTTAAGCTGCCCACCGTCCAGTGTGTACTCGGAGAGAGTTTTCAGTACAGCCGGGAACCTTGTGAGCAAACGACATAGGAGGCTACTTCCACAAAATGTAGAAAAAATGATGTTCATTAAAATTAACTAGAAATTTCATGAAGAAAACCTTTCCAGCCAATCACGTCACAGTACAGATACTTCTGTAATGGTGGATTCCAGCAGGGATGAATTAATATTGTGTGAGGAATCGGATGATGTACACACGGATGAAGGTGAGGATGGCAATGATGGTGACAACTTGCCACTGTACAGCTGTTGCCTTTAGCTGATTGGTAGCTTTTCTTGTGGGGACCCAAACAAACCAAGCACTTCAGCCACGCTGAAATGCTTGGTTTATTAAAGTCTGCATGTCTTTTTTAATATCTAACATAAGGGTGGGTGGGAGGGCCCAATGACAATTCCATCTTCCACTACCTTTCATTTCTGCCACTGTTGTGTGGCAATGTTTCATAGATGTGCTTTAAACTGTGGTGTCTGTGTCGCTGCGCCGCTGCTCTGACGCTTGGTAACTAGTCAGCTCACTGCAACCTTTGGCCAATAATGGTGAAATCAATATTATAAGCTGTAAAGTGGTCTAAATTGACTGGAAATGACTGGAAATTAATGTTTATTGCTGTTAAAAACACTCTAGGAAGAAAAAAAAGCCCAATTTATGTGATTTTAGCTTTTTTTGCAAATTTTTGTAAAAAATCTAAATCCAAATCTAAAGCCGGACAACAAATTAGAACCAAATCCAAATCCGGCAAAAATGGTCCGGCGCACATCCCTAGTAACTAGCCGTGTTATGGCGAGTGAAAGATCAGTCAAATTGGGGGTTTATCGCAACTGAGTTTGCAAACGAGTAATATGACAGAACTCGCAACCCCTCAAATGCGCCTGTCAAATTGTAGTTAATTGCAAACAAAATCTGATTGGTTTGAATTTGCACATGCTATGGCATCACCATGTTGGTATAAATACGCCCACAAACCCCCGGGAACATGTGCATTGGTGGCGTTAATGTTTGTTAAAGTATGCACAGTGGGCCTGATTCAGACCCGCTCGCGAGTACTGAGCGCTCGCAAGCGTGTAGATGGTGACCCAGTGCGCATTCGCACGATGGAGCCGGCTCCGTCGTGCGCATGCGTGAGACCCGGATAGCGATGGGCAAACCGTCGCTCCGCGTCTCGTACTGTCGATGTTGAGTGACAGCATGCCCCCTTTGGTGGGCGGGCCAGGGGCGTGGCTGCCCAGACAGTGGCGTTCCCATGGGAACGCCTACCATCTGGGGCCGGCCCCACTGACATCACAAGTGATGTCAGTGGGAGTGCTTTCGGCTCTGTTAGAGCCGAAAGCACTCTTGGGCTTACGGCAACGAGACCCTACCACAAGGGTCTCGTCGCAAGTCCGATGGTCGCGATGGTCTTGGCCACTCGCTATAGCTGTGGGTAGTCACCCACAGCTATGCGAGTGGCTAGGAGGCTGTTCTGAAAAACCAGAGGGCCGGCCCTGATTCAGAGCAAGTGCTCTATCAGAGCGTCCGGCTCTGAATCAGGCCCAGTGTTTGCGAAAGGAGAAATTTGCTGATATCTAATTTGATTGTTGTTTGATTGGTAGTGTAAGTTGTCTTGTGTTTTTCTGTAATCTTGTAAATTTTTGAAATCTGTCATTTTTTGTCCTGTGTCATAACTTTTTTCTCCTGTCATTATTTTTGAGTGTCTGTGGTGTGTGTGAAGTGTGTGGGTGAGGAGGAAGATGAAAGCACAGTGGCCCGTGGCAAAACAAAGAGTGACCGCAATGTTTGTTTTGCATTTGAGGAAAAGGTGTCCCTTGTCAATTGGGTCATGAAGCATTATGACAATTTGTTCTGGCGGTACTCTTCCCGAACAAGTGTTTGGAAGAAATCATTGAAGTTGAACCAAATATTGGATTAGGTCAACTGCTCTGGGATGCTGAAGCGCACAGTAGATGTCTGTAAAAACACTTCAGTGATATTAAGAGGCATGTGAAGAACAAAATGGCCACAGAGGCCAAACAACAAAGGCAGACCTTTGCTGGATCCCCCTTCCAATGAAGTGGCTGAGTGTCATGTGTGAGCCTCACATTTCTGACAGTGTAATAGCAGAGAAGCCTCCTTCCACCATTTCTGAACCCTCTGCAAATGTGAAGATGAAAAGTAGTAAAAGTAATGATGATGACATGGAAATTGAGGATGCCACTGTGGAAGTGCAACAGGATGAAGGTGATATTTGTGTATCTGACACTAATGAGGATGCTGATGATGAATGTTTTGGACCTTATAAAATTTAGGATAAGGATGTTGTTTGTGTCAAAGTAAGTCAGCCACCAGTAGCAGCAGTCCTAGCCAGTGATAAGAAAGACATTGTCATGCCTTGGCATAAAACCAAAAAAGCCATATCTTCTATGTGGACATAATTTTACCCAAATCCTGAAAACATTTGTCAATGCATCCGTACCATTTGTAAGTAGAGGTAGGGATGTTAACCATCTAGGCACCTCCTCTGTTATGTCATTTGCAGCAAGTTCACTGAAAAGTTCTGTAATATAATAACAAGCAGTCCAACATTAGCTATGTATGGATAGATCCCAGATCATGCAATCTCCACCGACAACACCTTTATCATCAACCTCATTAATGATTGGAGGTAGTCCTTCTGCATCCAATATACAAAAGCTTATTGACTTCTCCCCTATTCAGGATTCCCAAGAAGAATCCTTACCCGCTAGGGCTGCTGCTAGGGGTGAATCTTCATCACAGAAGGAGACCAAGAAGACTAGTAGCTTCAAAGAACAATTGACTGTGAAACAAGTATTTGCAAGAGGAACCAAGTATGTCAGCCACCATCCTGTTGCACAGTGGATCACTGAAGCCATGACTGTTATGTTAGCATTAGATCTGCCAAATCTGCCAAAATCTGCCATCAATGCATCTGGTTTTAGACAACAAGTTGAGGTCATGTGTCGCTGCTACCAAATTTCATCTCCACTCTATATTCCCAAAACAGCAATTCCTCACCTGTTATGTTAATAAAAAAGTTTTTCTTGGCCTAGAAAATGCCACTGTACTGACTATCAACATAACTACAGAAATTTGGACAAATGGTACTGGACAAACTAGAGATTATATGACTGTGACAGCCCACTGGGTGGGTATATCACCTTCAGCAACAGCAGTGTCTTACAAAATGTCAGCTCATTCACTGACAGGCATCTCTGTGAATCACCAGATTCACTAAGAGGCATACCTGTGTCAATCTGTTGGAGAACCTCAAGAATGTGATAGCAAAATGACTTACACCACTAAAACTCTCCTCAGGAATTGTCATTTCCGATAAAGCAAGTAATATTTTACAACCATTTCAACTGGGTGACTTTGAACATGTTCCATGTTCTGAACATACAAACTTGGTGGTTCACAGTTTCTTAAAAACTGACAGATGTGTGCAGGACATGCTGACTGTGGCCTGAAAAAAGTCTGGACATTTTCGGCATTCAGCAACCACATGTAGAAGATTGCAGCGGCTGCAACAACATTATAATTTGTCATTCAGCCAACTGAAGCAAGAGGTCATAACCAGGGGGAACTTCACCCTTTATTTGCTTTAGCGACTGGAGTAACAGCAACAAGCTATCCAAGCGTACATAATAAACCGTGAGATGAGAGAGGCGGCATGTCACCTTAGTCCAGCACAGTGGAGAATACCCTCCACTTTATGAAAGCTACTAAAACATTTGAAATTGTAACCAATGAAGTGAGTTCAGACACTGCCAGTCTG
Source organism: Taudactylus pleione (assembly GCA_031769625.1). NCBI lineage: Eukaryota > Metazoa > Chordata > Amphibia > Anura > Myobatrachidae > Taudactylus > Taudactylus pleione. The sequence continues at coordinate 11,809,876 of JAUIMM010000127.1, forward strand.
AATTAGGTCATACCCTTAATTAATCTACTGGAAAAGCAGTTTCGAGAAGCTGAAGGAGGAGAAGGTTTGCAACATTATGAAATTGGATCAGTACATATTGTCAACCATGCTGGAACCTAGGTTCAAGTCGTATGTAATGTCTTTCTTTCCAACTGACACAAATTTTAAGAGATGCAAAGAGCTCCTAGTGAGCAAGTTGTTAAAGTGGCCCATGACACAACGTCTCCGCCTTCAGTTTCTCCTGTAAATGCTTTTGCCAGGAAAAAAAACAACTGACCTTTTCCAAGAGACCCAATGGTGATGATGATGGGTCAACTCAGCTCATCAGAGTGAAACATTATGACATCTGGTCAGGCTTAAAAGAGTTGCCCACAATTATTGACACCTCTACCATGAATCAGTCTGATACAGTAAGCATCAACAGAATGGTGAAGGATTATTTTAATAATAATGGACAAATTAGCATGTCACACAGTCCCTTTGAATACTGATAAAAGAAGGCAATTTGGAGCTCCTTGTACATACTATCTTTGTTTTACTTAAGCTGCCCACTCTCCAGTGTCTTGGTTCTGAATTAGACACATGCTAAACCCCAAATTAGGGAGGAGAGGGCCTGAGTTGTACACTATGTCGATATTTACGCAACTGCAATTTTTTTGCTACTGTGCATGCGCAAGCCACTGTGTAAAGTCCCACTGCGTATGCACGCACTAAAGTTGTGGATGGCTTTCTCATTTGCATAGTCTGTCGCAGACCATTTCAGGTGGGGGGTCTGTTAGCAGGCATTAGCATATTTTCGCAAATACATTACCAAATGGGAACGCAATTGAGAATGCAATAGCGTACAACTCTGAATCAGGCCAAGAGGCTGTAATTAACAGAAGGATAACAATGCATTCTTGCAAGACCAAACATCAATAAGACAGTGATGAATACCATGCGGGAGAAGACACTCGCCTTCTGCAGCCATCATCGCTAATTGAATTCTCCTCTGTGACTTACTGTTTCTCTCCATTCACCTCCTGATATACTGTCACGACCAGGGTTTCACGGCGTGGAGGTTGCGGTCCTTGCCGGTGGGGGAGCTGTGGCATTGTCCTTCCGGTGAGGGAGCTGGTGTGTTGGAGACTGGCATTGTGTGTGTGCGGGGGTCTGCCAGCGCTGGCCAATCCTGGCAAGGGTAAGTCTAGCAGTGTCTCAGCATCACAGGTACATGGGAGCGGCCATCTTGCCTCAGGTCATGTCACAAAGTGGGCCTATCCTGATGCGTCAGGTGATCTCTCCAGTCACTCACGCTCTGTTGCTGGGTACTTAAGGGGGTGTGGAGCTCCCTGTAGTTGCCAGTGCAACCGTGTGTTTCAGCATCAGCTATGAGAGAGTTCCTGCGCTTCTGACCTTAGTCTTGTGCTCCGGTGCTTGCCCTAACTCCTGGTTGGTTCCTGTCTCCCTGCAAACCTGCACCATGCTACCCTGCCTTGCTTCCTGCTGTGGATCAAGTCCTGCTCCTTCTACCTACCCACTCCTCCTTGAACCTGAAGTTCCCAAACTTACCTATTCCTTCCTGAACCCGTTGTTCCTAATTACCTACTCCAGCCTGCACCTGAGTTTTCAGCAACTATTACACCATTTCCAGATTACCCTGCGCAGTCAACTCTCATCATCTCAGCATTACCTGCTTTCCCTTTCAGCAACTATTACAGTATTTCTGGATAACCTAATTCAGCCATCGTCTCAGCATTACATGATTTCCCTTTCAGCTATTACAGTGGTTCTCAAACTCGGTCCTCAGGACCCCACACAGTTCACTTTTTGCAGGTCACCCAGCAGGTGCACAGGTGTAATCATTACTCACTGACACATTTTAAAAGATCTACAGGTGCAGCTAATTATTTCACTAGTAATTATGTGAGGAGACCTGCAAAACATGCACTGTTTGGGATCCTGAGGACCGAGTTTGAGAACCTGTGAGCTATTATCACAGTGTTCCCGGATTCCCTACCCTGCTATTACCACTGACTTACTGGACTTTTCCTTCAGCTCCACAGTTACCTCAGTTAATCAAGACTTTATTTTAGTTCTGTCACTGATCTGGACATTCATTTGTTGCATCACTATTGTTCCTTCGGTCATAGATGTTAATCAGTATTATTATTGTTCATGTCTACCAACAGTCAAATTAAATAACCCACCTTACAGTTTAAATCTGTTCCGGTGTCTGCTCCACTTTCCACCCCGGGTCCACAACAAACACCGATCCTAACACTAATACCCCTTTTACACCGGAGCTAAAACCCGGGTTATTGCAGGGTTAACCCGGGCAGCTCCTTGGTGTAAAAGGTGTGAGGATTGGATCGCCGGGTTGAGTGACCCAGCAATCCAACCCAGGTAAATAGCTGGGTTTAACACGGGCGTAGCCCGTGAAACCCTGCTGTGTGTACGGCGCACTCTGGGTCTTGATGACCTGCAGTGCGCCGCAAGCCGGCCGATTGGTCCGGCTTCAGTGGCGCTTGGAGATGACATCATCTCCAAGCGTCCACTTTCATGCGGAAAAGCCGGGTCTATGCAGACCCGATTGCGGTGTGAGCAGCACCAAGTCGGCGCCGGCTAAATTCCGGGTCTGATCCGGATAGGAACCCTGTTCCAAGTGGTATAACATTGTCACATGTAGCCCTCTCACTACTCAATCACTCAAGAGAACCATTCGCTGCCTCCCATAAGATAAGATGCCTGAAATAATATGTGCTGCTGTGAATATTGGCTATAGCTTATTCTAGCAGCACCATCTACTTCCAAATTGGGTTCTCAATGATCTGCAGAAGATAAAGAATGAATACAACAGGTGCTTTGATACCTGATTAAATGCACTTAATAAGGAAATGAAATGAAATTTACATTCATAAGAAAGACCATACAGTATAGCACAGCTGCATTGTTCCTTTAGAATTTATCATGCTGTGCCACCGCAATGTAGGATACATTCATTTATTTTAAGCACGGATCATAGTACTGTATTTCAAGCTAAAGAACGCTGAGCTGCCACTTACACTGTAATTCCCAAAACAAACAGCTTGGTAAAGTGTGGACTAATATATATTAGTATAAGATTGTGCATTTCTACATGTGAACATTTCACAAAAAGACACCTTCTGTAACCAGCGGGGTGACAGTTTCCAAGGAGACTGCAATCCCTTCACTCAGGAGAATAATTGGAATAATAGAAGCATGAAAATAGAATTTACGAGTAGAAGGGCAATGGGTTACAAGCTTTTGCATTAACTTTAACAAGCCTGGCTTGCAGAGTTTGATATAAAATCAGGTTAAGAGTGGAATTGTTTGAAAACATGTTTAATTAATGTCAACACAGTGTGCATGATAAAAAGATCTCTGTAAATATGCTTATAACATACAGCAAATAAAGAAGTAATTCCCTTTAGCAATAAGCACAGTGGAACCTTACTAGATGGATAAAATATTCCCAATGTGTAAATAAGGTTTATTTTCATTTACATTTTCTTTAAATGGTCAAAAAAATGTTTAGGTATCAATCATTCAGCACAGAAAATGTGTCCCGCATACACAATTAGTGACATGAAGGGAGCTCCTGGGCTCATTTATGATTAAACATCTATTCAGCAAAATGGTGGAAATTAACTATTTTATTGTCTTTGGCATGCAATAATTTGTGATAAAAAGCAAGGATTGGATTTGGGAATTATAGTCATCAAGAAATTAACCTCCCAAAGTTGCTGTTCCTGGATTCCTGTCGCCCTCCTGGCTCCTAGCGCCCTGTAACAAGACATTTTCCTGTGCTGAAGGTATTTCTGTATTCATTATGACTCTGGTTAAGGTCTTACCAACAGGGATCTGTTTAAAATGAACAGGTTTATTGTCCCATTCCCCAAAGAAATTCTCATTATTATTATTAGGTGAGGGTGGATATTTGTGTATTATGGGCCTGATTGAACAGTGCACACAAGGTTATTGGGAATCTGCGCGTGTGCAGGGACCCACTCTGCGAGTGTGCAGAATGGTTCCTGCTAAGACGCACGCAAGCTCTTGAATGCTTCTGCCTGATTGACAGGTAGAGGCATTTAATGGACAGTGCTTGGACGTACGCAGTCTGCTGGGCGCGTAAGCCAGCTAGCCTGTGCAAGGTGAGGCTTACTCAGCTGGCTGGCCACGCAGCGCAGTCCACGATTTCGACCATCGATGATCGCGATGGTGATCCCAGCCCGCGACTGCTGTCGCAGTGCTGGGTTCACAAATGCAGCAGGGGATGTCATGCACCTCCTGCTGCATTTGCATTATTTCAAGGAACACAATTGCAAAGCTGCCTGCGTGCATACATCATATATCTATAGCCTGCGTCCAGCTTTGCAATTGTGATCCATGCTGACTCAGGCCCTGATTCAGAGCTGGACACTCTGACAGAGCGCTCTGAATCAGGGCCGTCCCTTCTCTATTTTGGAGCGGTCTCCTGGCCGCTCGCATAGCTGTGGGTAACCACCCACAGCTATAGCGAGCGGCCACAATGATGGTCGCGATGGTCTTGACCATCGGGCTTGCGATGAGACCCTGCGGTAGGGTCTCGCTGCTGCAAGCCCTATCTATCAGAGCCAAAATCACTCCCACTGACATCACTAGTGATGTCAGTGGGGCCGGCCCCAGGCGGTAGGCGTTCCCATGGGAACCCTTCCGTCTGGGCAGCCACGCCCCCGGCACGCCCACCAAAGGGAGCGTGCTGTCAATCACCATCGACAGCACGCCCCCTTTGGTGCGAGACCCATAACGACGGCTTGGCCGTCGTTATTCAGGTCTTGCGCCTGCGCACTTGGGCAACATTAACCCGCTTGCGAGCGCTCGCAAGCGTGTCTGAATCGGGCCCTCAGGCCCTATATCTACTGCTATATGGTTAAGTATACAAACTTTTTTTTTTTTCCTAAAAAGCACTTTTATTATTTTTAGCTTCTTGTACTGACAGTGGAACTGGTATCTCACACCAGGCTTCCAAGTCCCCGCTTGCGGCAATCCCCCATATAATAAAGCAGAATGGTCTCCTGAACAATAAGTAAGCCTTATCTCTTTAATCATTTTCTACCATTAAGGTACAAACTACTACAATTAGAATTTTGCAAAAAGAAAACATTTTTAAAAACGGTTTTGTCAATTAATTCCTATGAGTTGGTGGTTCATCAAGCCTGCTGCCTGGGACAGCTGCCTCACTGCACTGACACCTCTCATTTCATATTGAGATCTGGGGACAGTTGCAGTCAACGGTTAATCCAGAGCTTCCCAAACTCCGCCATTACAGTCCATGTTTTACAGATATCCATGCTTGAATCCAGATGGTTAAATCAAATTGAATAAGGTACTAATTAAGTCACCTGTGCTCAAGCATGGATACCCTTAAAAGGTGGACTGTAATGTTGGAGTTTGGGAACCTCTGGGTTAATCAATATATGAACAACCAATAGATGTGCCATTTATAGCTAAATGTCTGGCTGTATGAGGGAGAGGCTGTAACCAGACCACTGAAGGATGACCATGCATTCTTGCTTAGTAGAGAATAAAAAGAATGAAACCTAGGACTTATATTTGCATGGTAAATTTGTACTGATATTTTGTGACTATATAGTATATACAGTATGCAGTTCAGTTTATTCATCAGTTTCTATTTTAATATTTTATTTTAACTTTATATTTCTGAAAATGGGTGTCAATCATAATGAAACATTCAAGTGAGAAATACAGTATCAGGGGCAAACACAGGATTTCTAGAGGGGAATTTCCAAAGGTTTGATTTTAAAGCGAGTTTAGCCAGCCCATGAAGAGGGCAAAATTTGCAGTTAGTAAGCTATAGTCTGCCTTATACAAAGTGCAGTGTACTGTATGTAATCCATCAGACATTTACAGGAGGAACGATCACAGTACAGTAAGTTGTTAGATGCGGCAGTGGGGACATCATTTTTTTCCATATCTGGGCAACATTTCACAATTCAGGTCCCCTGCTCTATGGAGCACTGACGCAAGTACAGAAATCTGGGGAAGTGGCCTACTAACGGACCTAGACATGTAGTCACAGTTACACCAGGGGTGTAGATAGGGCGGGGCACGTGCCCTGGGCGCTGCAGCAGTCCAGCAGAGAAAGGTGGGAGCGCCAAGGGCCATAGCAAGGGTCATAGCAACAGCGGTAAGATCGGGACAGTCGTCAAAGGCACAGGGCCTTGAGTGGGCACCACTGCAGCCGCACACCATTGGTCCCCACTGCGCTCACCAGTTTGCAGCAAAATCGTGTCAGCAGAGCGGCACCCAATTGCAGCAATGTCACAGACATGATGTCATGACAACGCAGTGTTGCCTGCTTGCCTGCCACTCAGTGGACAGTATAGGAGACCCATAGGAGAGCCGGCTGCGACTGCAGAGAGTGAGACTGGAGGAGCCGAGCTGCCGAGAGGAGCACGAGAAGAGACCAGGTATGTTAATTACTGTGGGAATGAGCAAACTAGAAAACAAACAAAGGGGACGAAGAAGAGGGTAGCAATAATGGCTATACAGTGAGGGAGGCATAAGAATGGCTCTACTGGGGAGAGGGGCATAATGATGGCTATACAAGGGGAGGGGGGCACAACAATGGCCAATATAGGGGAGAAAGAAAGGGTAGCACAATAATGGCTTTACAGGGCAGTGGGCACAATAATGACCATACAGGGGAGGGGGGGCACAATAATGGCCATACAGGGGAGGGGGCACAATAATGGCCATACAGGGGAGGAGAAGAGGGTGGCACAATATTGGTTATACAGGGGAGGTGGAGAGGGTAGCACAATAATGGCTATACAGGGGAGGAGGAGTGGATGGAACAATAATGGCTATACACAGGGTAGGACATGGGGCATGATTATGGCAATACAGAGGAGGAGGAGCACAATAATGGTTATTTAGAAAGGAAAAGAGGGGGGATACAATACAGAACATACAGAAGAGTGGGTATCAATACAGAGTATATAGGTTGGAGTGGGTACTTAGTGCCACAAATACAGATATGGGTTGGGGGTATGACGACAATACAGAACATACAGACATATGGAAGGACATAAGACAAGATGAAAGGAAAAAAATTGTAAGATAAATAGAATGTATATATATATATATATTGATGACTTTGTAAGGAACCACTGTGTGGCTTTATATTAGACAGAGGTTCACAAACCCATCCTCAAGGCTCCCCAACAGTTCAAGTTTTAGAGATATCCATGATTGAGCACAGGTGGTTAAATCAAATTGACTGAGGTACTAATTAAATCACCTTTGCTCAACCCTGGGGCAGGACTGTGGGAAACAATGGGGGTGCCTGCTGCCGGGTGCCAGCACTGATGGGGCACCTCCTCCATTGCCCACAATATATTCACCCCACTTAGGGCTGTAAATATGTACCCGGAGCATTATGTCACAGCCGCCCAATACATGGCACCTCTTCCCGGCACCTGAAAAGCTACCATAATCATATACTAGTGGAGGGCTCTGTGTCAGACCATCAGATGCCGCTTCCTTCTATATATAGCCTGTCCCTGCTCATTGATGTCACTGCTCCTCAGCAGCTTCTCATGCCATTGTGACTCTGGTGCCCCCCTCACTCAAAACTCCCCGTCCCAATCCTCCCTGGTGGCAGCTCTAGCCGCAGACCTGTGAGACAGGCCAGAGCATAACTGTGGCTGCAGATCTTCCAGGAGCTGGATGTCAACAAGGATGCACCAGACTAAGCTGTGGGTAAGAGGGCATGGGAGGGAGGGCCTGGGGTATTAGTGTCTGAGTCTGGGGGCAGATCTTTGGTGGAGCAACTTCCCGGCATGTGAAGCAGTCAGCAGTAGACTGGGCATTTTGTGATTTGTAGTTCCACGACAGTAGCAGTCTTACAGCATCTTGACTCAAACTCAGTCCTCAAAGTCCCGACATCAGGTGGTTTTCCCCTCTATAGGGTATCAGGACGGCTCTACACCCCACATCAAATGGCTGTTGCCTCCAACAGGGGTATCAGGAAGGCTCCCCACCCCACATCAGATGGCTTTTGCCTCCATCAGGAGGACTCTGAGCCTCATGCTAATTGCACTATACAGGTCACTATCTTATCTGTGACTAACGCATCGCTGTATATACCCGAAAAAGTGGGGGTATATCCTGCACCCTTACTTTAGTAAATAGGCTTAATAGAAACAAATTTGCACATTCTATATTAGTGTTTTTGTGCGTATGTATAGATAGATATGCAACATATTTATTTTCCCTTTTTTTTTTTAGGGGGGGGCACCAAATTATAACTTGCCTCTGGGCGTCTGGGATGAAATTCCGCTACTGCCTCAACCATGGATATTTCTAAAATCTGAACTGTTGGGGAGCCTTGAGGATCGTGTTTGGGAACCTCTGGTATAGGGTCACCACTGTGTGGCTGTGTGTAAGGGCATTACTGTGTGGCGCTATATAAGGGCACCACTGTGTGGCTATATATAAGGATACTGTGTGCCTGTATATAAGGGTACTGTGTGGCTGTGTATAAGGGCACTAATACTGTGTGGCTGTGTATAAGGGCACCACTGTGTGGCTGTTTATAAGGGCACTACTACTGTGTGGCATAATGTGAATTGGGGCATGATTATACGGCCGCATGGTCGTAAGGGAAAAGGGGCCGGATATGCAAATGATGCACTCGCAAGTTGCGTCCTTAAGATCGGATCGTTAGCTGGCCGGCCAAGGGGAGGATACGGCCGTAAGACAAAAAGTACGCCCCCTTCTCGTACGCATTACACGTCATCTCCGGCCATATAAGGATTAATCGAGACCATCGGTAACCATCGGAACTGGTCGTAGAGCTTAAGGTTGACCATACCCTCTCTTAAGCACTACGATCAGGTCAGTGTACAAACCACCCATGTCACGTGTGCCATGGCACTACTTTGTTAATTATGCACTCCCATAAAATGCCGTTCGCATAATTAGGCACGCCTGCGTTCAGATCTCCACTCCCCCGTTTTCAAGCACCTTCCCCTGTTACCACCCACGAACGCCTCATTCTGTCACTCAAACTACCGACCTGGCTGTGTTCAAAGAGAGAGAAATTTCTGATAGTAGCAGCTAGCTTGCGAACTTTACACATGCGCAGTTTAGCGAACATCGGTGGCGTACGACCGTGCGGCCGCAACTACCGACTCTGAATGAGGTCCTGTGTCTCATAATGTGAATTGGGGGTATTATAATTACAGTACATATTATTTAACATGGATCTGGCTTTTTCAATTTATTTTATGTGGAACTGGCTTTTTCAATGTATTTTATGTGGATCATGGGGTACACTAACCTAACATATATAAACTCATAATATAACCTAATCAAATTTACTATATATCTATATATAGCTATAGTGTTGGGCACGCCCCCAAGAGACGGATTGAGGGATGTGTCACAAGGACACACCTCCCCCCCAGTTGGCCACACTCACTTCGGGAGCATGCACGCCCTGCTCGCATCTCTGCACCCTGCCCTGCCCCCAGTCTGCCATGAACACTAATTTCTATCATGCATTTATAGAAAAAAAATTTGGGGGGGAAGGCACCATTTTTTCATTTGCCCTGGGCGCCAAAGACCATAGTTATGCCTCTGAATTACACATTGGTCTCCTTATACACTAGATAATTATTAATACAGTATTACTTACGCTAACACTGTAGATGGTATATACTACATTGATTCTCAAACTCAGTCCTCAGGGATCCCTAACAGTTCATGTTTTTCAGATTTTCTAGTGGGTCCACAGGTGTATTCATTAGTGACCTACACATTTTAAAAGATGCACAGGTGATGCTAATAATTTCAGTTGTGATGCTGAGGAGATATGTGAAACATACACAGTAAAGCTGGCAATATGTCACTGTTGTGTTAGGTTTTGTATGTGAATCAGGGTGTGAGTCTTTGGCAGGAGTGGGTTCTGGGGTTGGACTAATATACTTCCTGCTCATGGAATGATGTGTATGAGGATGCTGGAAGTACAGCTGGGATGGTGCTGAGCAGTACTAGAAGTTGATTATCGTATTGGAACAGATGATATAGGATATTGGACTGGAACTGACGATTGGATCTAATGATACAGGATTTCATAATGGAGCCAAAAGGTACTGTTAATCAGACTGGAACCAATGGTACAGAATATCAGACTTTAACCGATGGTACTGAATGTCGGACTGGAATTGATGGTACAGGATGTTGGACTGGAGCCGATGGTACTGGTTATCGGACTGGAATCAATGGTACAGGAACTCCGGGATGGAACCATATAGGTAGCCAGGGATGCAGAAAGATTGCAATCTGCACTTGAGTCAGATTAGATGGTTCTGGCGTAGCCATTCTAGAACTTTTTTGACCTGAGCCAGTTGAGTGAAAAAGGTTCTGGGAGAAGATTGGAATATCGTCCAAGTAGACTACAACTGAATGGTAAAGAATCCTAGAAAATCTCGTTGACGAAATGCTGGAAGACAGCGGGAGCATTGATCAACCTGAATGGCATCACCATGTATTCGTAGTGCCGTCTCTGGTGTTAAATGCGGTCTTCCATTCGTCCCCCCTCTGGATCAGGTTATAGGCCCCTCAAAGATCCAACTTAATGGAAATGGTGGATCCTTTGACCCGGTCGAAAAGTTCAGTGATCTGGGGTAACGGATAGCGGTACTTTACTGTAATGTCGTTAAGGCCTGTATAGTTGATACAAGGATGTAGGCCACCATCCTTCTTCTTGACGAAGAAAAATCCTGCTCCTGTAGGTGATGAGGAAGGACGAATAAATCCCTTTTCATGGTTTTCTTTAATGTAGGTGGACATGGCAGCTGTCTCGGGAATGGAAAGTGGATAGGTGTAGCCGTGAGAAGGCATTTTCCCAAGTATCAAATCTATGGGACAATCCCATTTGCGGTGAGGAGGAGGATGATCAGCACCTTGTTTGCTGAAGACGTCCATGTAGGAATGGTACTGGGGAGGTAATTTCTTCACAACAGAAATCTCAGATGCCCGGAGAGGAACCACTTTCTTGGGACAGGATGCTGAGCAGGCTTTTCCCCAAGACAAGATCTGCATGGAGGACCACTTAATCTTGGGATCATGTTTTTGTAAGCCCCAGAACCACAGAGTTAGTAGCCTTACAAATGACCAGGAAGGAGATTTCCTCTGAATTAAGGGCTTCCTTGCAGACTTTCAGAGGATTGGTATTGGAGGTAATGGTGCCTTGGGGAAGTAGGCTGCTATCCACTGCAGATAAGGAGATGGACCGTTGTAAGGTCTGTGTGGAGATTTGATGTTAATGGACATATTCAGCATCTTGCTACCTTGACAGAGCCTCATGATCTGGATGCAAGCTGATGTTGATCCCCCAGGCTCATCGAAGATCTTATGAAAGGTAGTGATGAAACTGGAGTAATCAAACAGTAGTGGGTCTAACCTCTGCCACAGCAGAGACACCCATTCCAGAGCCAGGCCGTTAATTAGCGATACCATATAGGCAACCAACGTCTTCTCAGTAGGGAAGTTAGAGGGCTGCAATGTGAAGTGCACATCACACTGGTTTAGGAAGCCATGACAATGCTTGGGAGTGTCATCAAATTTATTTGGTGTACTGTAGGTAGATGCAGATGAAAAACCTGCACTAATGGAGTAGAGACCGAGGTGAGGGAAGTGTGTTTACAGGAGTATGTGGAGTCTGAAGCCCTGTGATATTGGTCTGCAGATTGTCCTGTTGACCAGAAATCACTTGGAGAACCTGCACCATTCGGCCATCCAGCCGAAGCCATACACACTTACCAAATGGCCACCCGATATGTCTGGCCAGATATCACAACTGGACAGGCATTTAAATTTGCTGGCCCAGTTTTGATGTCTGTGTCTGCTGTTCCTGCGGCCAGTGTACGGGTGGTCAGTAGGTGACCTGTACTAACAGTCAGACGTACCGATATATGTGCATGATATATTGGCATCGGCCAAGGTTGGACTGGCCCACAGGGGTACAGGGGAAACCCCCGGTGGGCCCCAATGCCTGAGGGCTGACCCCTTCTTTAGGAATCAGGTTCCAGACTGTGCAGTTGAATTATACTGCACAGGACTATTGTGTACTTTCTACAATGCATTGCTGTTATTAATCTGGTACATTATCATGCATTCACTAGCAGTATTTACTATATATATATATATATATATATATATATATATATATATATATATATATATATATTAGGGGTGTGCACCGGCCACTTTTCGTGTTTTGTGCTTTGGTTTTGGATCTGGATCTTTCTTCGTGTTTTGGATCTGGATTGGTTTTGCCAAAACCACCCTTCCGTGTTTTGGGTTCTGGGTTTTGTGTTTTGGATCTGTATTTTTTTTTAAAAAAAGCATAAAAACAGCTAAAATCACAGAATTTGTGGGTTTTTCTGCTCCTATGCTATTATTAACCTCAATAACCTAAATTTCCACTAATTTCCAGTCTATTCTGAACACCTCACACCTCACAATAGTGTTTTTATGTCCAAAAGGTTGCACCGAGGTAGCTGGATGACTATGTTAAGAGATACGAGTGGGTGGCACAAACACGTGGCCCATCTAGGAGTGACACTGCAGTGGCAGACAGGATGGCAGTTTGAAAAACTAGGCCCCAAACAGTACATAGGGCCTGATTCAGACCCACTCGCGAGCGGCTGTCCGCTCGCAAGTGGGTCGATGTTATGGACTGAGCATGCGCACGACGGAGGGAGCTCCGTCGTGCGCATGCGCCAGACGCGACGAGCGAAGGAAAGTCCTTTGCTCGTTGTGTCCGATCAAAGGGGGCGTGCTGTCAATGTTGATTGACAGCACGCCCCCTTTGTTGGGCGTGCCGGGGGCGTGCCTCCCTGACGGGGGCGTTCCCACGGGAACGCCTCCCGTCAGAAGCCGGCCCACTGACATGACTAGTGATGTCAGTGGGAGTGATTTTGGCTCTGATAGAGCCAAAATCACTCCGGAGCTTGCGGTTGAAAACCTCAACCGCAGGCTCCGGCTCGCAATTTCGATGGTCGCGATGGTCTCGACCATCGCGGCCATCACAATGCACGCTCGTATAGCCTGTGGGTGGTGACCCACAGCTATACGAGCGTCCAGGAGGACGCTCCATGAAAATGGAGCCCGGCCCTCATTCAGAGCGTGCGCTCTGCTCAGAGCGTACGGCTCTGAATGAGGGCCATAATGCAAAGAAAAAAAAAGGTTCAAGATGGAATTGTCCTTGGGCCCTCCCAAACACCCTTATGTTGTATAAACAGGACATGCACACTTTAACAAACCAATCATTTCAGCGCCAGGGTCTGCCAAACGACTGTGGCTGAAATGATTGGTTTGTTTGGGCCCCCACAAAACAAGCTGCCAATTAATCTGTCCCTGCACAAACTGGCTCTACGGAGGCAAGATGTCATCCTCATCCTCCTCATCCACCAATTCCTCACCCTCTTCAGTGTTGTGTACATCCTCATCCTCACAGAGTATTAAGTCCCCGCTGGAATCTACCACCACAGATCCCTCTGTACGTTCTGGAGGCTGGTCTCCCTGGAAGAGTTAATAATTCAATTTTATGAACATCATCTTCTCCACATTTCCACAACCTCCTACGCCTTTCGCTGACAAGGTTCCCGGCTGCACTAAACACTCTTTCGGAGTACACACTGTAGGGGGGGCAACTCAGGTAAAATAGAGCCAGTTTGTACAGGGGCCTCCAAATTGCCTCTTTTTTCTGCCAGTACAGGTACGGACTGTCTGATATGCCTACTTGGATGCTGTCCAGTAGCGGCTCCAGGCACGGGCAAGCAGGTCCGTCGCCCGGAGCGTTACTGTTTCCGGAGGGCGCAGGAAACGCCCACCTCCCTCCCAGTGCTATGGGCTAAATTTAAGCTCAGGTGGGAGGGACCGGAGGAGGGAAGGGGCGGCAACACAGGACGGCGCAGGGTGCAGTACAGCCTAGCGCCGGCCCTGATGCTGTCACCGATGTAATCCTCCACCATTCTGGCAATGGTGACAGTATCATATGCAGTCACAGTAGACATGTCAGAAATTGTTGCCAGGCCCTTCAGTCCAGACCAGATGTCCAAACTTGGTCCTGCCTGCCCTGCATCACCACCAGCGGGTTGCTTAGGATACCTAAGTTTTTTCCTGGCAGCCCCAGTTGCGGGAGAAAATGAAGAAGGAGCTGTTGACGTGTCATGTTCCGCTTCAGCTGACAGTGTTTTCACCAGCAGGTCTTTGCATCTCTGCAGGCTTGTGTCGGCCAGAAAGAGAGACACCACTTAGGCTTTAAACCTAGGATCGAGCACGGTGGCCAAAATGTAGTGGTCTGATTTCAACAGATTGACCACCCTGGAATCCTGGCAAAGCGAATGAAGGGCTTCATCCACAAGTCCCACATGCCGAGCGGAATCGCTCCATCTTAGCTCCTCCTTCACTTTCTCCAGCTGCTTCTGCAAAAGCCTGATGAGGGGAATGACCTGACTCAAGCTGGCAGTGTCTGAACTGACTTCACGTGTGGCAAGTTCGAAGGACTAGAGAACCTTGCACAACACGGAAATCATTCTCCACTGTGCTTGAGTCAGGTGCATACCCCCTCCTTTGCCTATGTCATAGGTGGATGTATAGGCTTGAATGGCCTTTTGCTGCTCCTCCATCCTCTGAAGCATATAGAGGGTTGAGTTCCACCGTGTCACAACCTCTTGCTTCAGGTGATGGTGGGGCAGGTTCAAGAGTGTTTGCTGGCGCTCAAGTCTTCGGAACGCAGTCGCTGAATGGCGAAAGTGGCCAGAAATGTTTCGGGCCACCCAAAGCATCTCCTGCACGCCCCTGTCGCTTTTCAGAAAATTCTGCACCACCAAGTTTATTGTGTTAGCAAAACATGGGACATGCTGGAATTTGCCCAGATGTAATGCCCGCACAATATTGGTGGCGTTGTCAGATATCACAAATCCCCAGGAGAGTCTAAGTGGGGAAAGCCACTGGGCGATGATTTCCCTCAGATTCTCTAAGAGGTTGTCGGCGGTGTGCCTCTTACTGAAACCGGTGATGCACAGCGTAGCCTGCCTTGGAATGAGATGGCGTTTCTGAGATGCTGCTACTGGTGACGCTGCTATTGTTGCTGCGTAAGGTGATACATCTACCCAGTGGGCTGTCACAGTCATATAGTCCTTAGTCTGCCCTGTTCCACTTGTCCACATGTCCGTGGTTAAGTGGACATTGGGTACAACCGCATTTTTCAGGACACTGAGGACACTTTTTCTGATGTTTCTGTACAGTCTCGGTATCGCCTGCCTAGTGAAGTGGAATCTAGACGGGATTTGGAACCGGGGGCACACTACCACCATCAATTGTCTAAATTCCACTGCACTAATGGCGGATACCGGATGCACGTCTAACACCAACATAGCAGTCAAGGCCTCAGTTATACGTTTTCCTTCAGGATGACTGCTGTCGTACTTCATCCTCCTCGCTAAGGACTGTTGGAGAGTCAATTGTTTAGTAAAAGTAGTGGTATTCCTACTTCCTCTCTGGGATGATGAACGACTCCCAGCAGCAACAGCAGCAGCAGCAGCAGTAGGCGTAGGAATTCCAGGATCCTCCGGAGGAATCCCAGATAGGAGAGTCAGTCATGCCAGTGACATGGCCTGCAGGACTACTTCCGATCCTGACTAAGGAGGAAATTGACGAGGAGGGAGTTGACGGTGTGGTTTGCAGGCGCTTGGATACAACAGGACAACGGGATTTAGGTGTCCCTGGACTGCTTACGGTCTTAGCCAAAGTTTCTGAACTTGACAGTAACTTTTTATGAAAGCGCTGCAGGTGTCGTATAAGGGAGGATGTTCCTAGGTGGTTAACGTCCCTACCCCTACTTATTTCACCTTTACATATGGCAAGACAGTTGTTGTCCGGATTTGGATAGAAATATTGCCAGACCAAAGAGGTGGAATGTTTGGTCTTCTGCCCAGGCATGACCGTGATGGGCTTTTTCATCCCACGTACAACAACTGTCTCCCCCGGAGCCTGATTTAAACAAACCACATCACCATCAGAATCCTCCTCGCCAACTTCCTCCTCAGCGCCAGCTACACCAGTATCCTCATCCTGTTGTACTTCAACGGTGACATCTTCAATTTGCATATCAGCAAGTGGACTGTGGGTGCTCCTTTCAGCACTTGCAGGGGGTGTGCAAATGGCGGAAAGAGCCACCTCTTCCCGTCCAGTGCTGGGAAGGTCAGGCATCGCAACCACCACCACACTCTCCTTGGGGATTTGTGATATCTTCTTAGAATGCACAGTTCTTCGCTGTGCTTTTGCCAGCTTAACTCGTTTGATTTTTTTAGCTGGAGGAGGGTTTCCATCATCATGTGAAGCTGAACCACTAGTCATGAACATAGGGAAAGACCTTAGCCGTTCCTTGCAACTCCGTGTCGTAAATGGCATATTGGCAAGTTTACGTTTCTCCTCAGATGATTTAAATGTTTTTTTCAAGGTCATTTTCCTGAACTTTGTCATTTGGGATTGTATGTGCCCTCTACTATGACATTGGGCATCGGCCTTGGCAGACGACGTTGATGGCATGTTATCGTCTATGTCATGCCTAGTGGCAGCAGCTTCAGCACTAGGAGGAAGTGGTTCTTGATCTTTCCCTATTTTATTTTTATTGGAGAAAGTTTGGTCCTCCATTTATGTTATATTGATATATACGTGTGGCTAAAGCGCACACAAACACAGAAAATTATTTTTTATTTTTGTTGGAGACTAGTGCACTTTGTGGGTTACACCACCCTTTAAGAAATGAGCCAGCCGGCTCTTTACTTATGGGACACAGGCGCACACTTGGCACTGCTCCTTTGTTGATGCACGTGCAGCTACAGCCCACACAATTCACAAAGACAGAAAAAAAGAAGATTTTTTTATTCTTTGTGGAGCGCACTTTGGGGATTACACCACCTACTAACAGACAGACGCACGCTTGGCGCTGCTGCTTTGAGGATGCATGTATAGTGCAGACAATTCACAAACACAGAAGAAAATGTATTATTTTTGTTGGAGTGCACTTTGGGGGTTACACCACCCTTTAACAGACAGACGCACACTTGGCGCTGCTCCTTTGTTGATGCACGTGCAGCCACAGTGCACACAATTCACAAACACAGAAAATATTTTTTTATTTTGTTTGGAGTGCACTTTGAGGGTAACAGCACCCTTTAACGGACAAGCCAGCCGGCCCTTTACCTATGACACAGGCACACGCTTGGTGCTACTTTGTTGATGCACGTGCGGCTACTGCGCACACAATTCACAAACACAAAAAAATATATTTTTTTATTTTGTTAGGAGTGCACTTTGGGGGTTACAGCACCCTTTAACGGACAAGCCAGCCGGCCCTTTACCTATGACACAGGCGCACGCTTCGTGCTATTTTGTTGATGCACGTACGGCTACTGCGCACACAAGTCACAAACACAAAAAAATATATTTTTTTATTTTGTTTGGAGTGCCCTTTGGGGGTTACAGCACCCTTTAACGGACAAGCCAGCTGGCCCTTTACTTATGGGACACAGGCGCACGCTTGGCGCTGCTCCTTTGTTGATGCACGTGCAGCCACAGTGCACACAATTCACAAACACAGAAAATATTTTTTTATTTTGTTTGGAGTGCACTTTGGGGGTTACAGCACCCTTTAACGGTCAAGCCAGCTGGCCCTTTACCTATGACACAGGCGCATGCTTGGCGCTACTTTGTTGATGCACGTGCGGCTACTGCGCACACAAGTCACAAACACAAAAAATATATTTTTTTATTTTGTTTGGAGTGCCCTTTGGGGGTTACAGCACCCTTTAATGGACAAGCCAGCCGGCCCTTTACCTATGACACAGGCGCACGCTTGGTGCTACTTTGTTGATGCACGTGCGGCTACTGCGCACACAATTCACTAACACAAAAAAATATATTTTTTTATTTTGTTTGGAGTGCCCTTTGGGGGTTACAGCACCCTTTAATGGACAAGCCAGCCAGCCCTTTACCTATGACACAGGCACACGCTTGGCGCTACTTTGTTGATGCACGTGCGGCTACTGCGCACACAATTCACAAACACAGAAAAAATATTTATTTTTTTGCACTTTTGGGGGAGCACGCCTGATGGACAGAGCACCCCATGGACAACACTACAGCAACCCTTTAGGACTGGGACACTGCACAGGACTTTGGAGTGGACACAGCCCCTATGGACAACAGCAGCACAGCACAACACTACACAGCCCAGCCAGCCCTAACTCCCACCCTCCCTCTTCACTGTCCACAGCCGAGTGAGAAAATGGCGCCGACGTGGGTACCTTATATAGAATCCAAAACCCGCGAGACCCAGAAGGCGGGATGATGAAGTTTTGCCTCGACTTCAGATCCGAGTCAGGTGGGAAAAGTCGAGCCTGACTCAGATCGGCCTCGGATCAGGGGGGGCTAGGGGGGGTTCGGATTTCAGAAATCTGAACCCGCTGACCCCTAATATATACACACAAAGGATCCGGTGCTCTCAGGTTACCAAGTTCAAGATACTGGGGTGCTTTTAGGGAGACTTGCAAGAAGAATCCCATCAATATAAGCAATATTTCTTTATGAAAGAAGAAAGGCACTCTCCAGATTTTCAGCAAGATTAATCAGCTTTTAATGGTTAGACCAATATCATTTGCCAGCCAACGTTTCAGTCCAAAATGGACCTTTGTCAAGGCAATTAGCTTCTAAACATCAATGCGTTACTGTTTGCTGGTCTGTCAGAGAATGATGCAGAAGAATGGCAGCACTCTGTGGACTTCAAGGAAATAACCACAGCATAAAGCTTAATATTGATAAAGTTATGCATTGTGGATTGTGCTGTGGTCATTTCCTTGAAGTCCATGGAGTGCTGTGCTTCTGCGTTTGTTTAAAGGATGTGCACCCTTGCTGTTTACATTTTGTGGGGCCAGGCCTGCCAGGCCTCTACTGCAAATGTCTTCAGTTCCTGCTTCTTCTTTTCCCTTCAGTTTTGTCTTCATCAAGTGAAATGCATGCTCAATCGGATTCAGGTCAGGGGATTGACTTGGCCATAGCATAACATTCCACTTTTTAGCCTTAAAAAACTCTTTGGTTGCTTTTGCAGTATGCTTCGGGACATTGTCCATCTGCACTGTGAAGCGCCGTCCAATGAGTTCTGAAGCATTTGACTGAATATGAGCATATAATATTGCCCGAAACACTTCAGAATTCATTCTGCTGCTTTTGTCAGCAGTCACATCATCAATAAATACAAGGGAGCCACTTCCATTGGCAGCCATACATGCCCACGCCATGACACTACTACCACCATGCTTCACTGATGAGGTGGTATGTTTTGGATCATGAGCAGTTCCTTTCCTTCTCTTCTCTTCCCATCACTCTGGTACAAGTTGATCTTTGTCTCATCTGTCCATAGGATGTTGTTCCAGAACTGTAATGGCTTTTTTAGATGTTGTTTGGCAAACTCTAATCTGGTCTTCCTGTTTTTGTGGCTCACCAATGGTTTGCATCTTGTGGTGAACCCTCTATATTCACTCTTGTGAAGTCTTCTCTTGATTGTTGACTTTGACACATATACATCTACCTCCTGGAGAGTATTCTTGATTTGGCCAACTGTTGTGAAGGGGTTTTTCTTCACCAGGGAAATAATTATTTTGTCATCCACCACAGTTGTTTTCCGTGGTCTTCCGGGTCTTTTGGTGTTGCTGAGCTCTCCGGTGCGTTCTTTCTTTTTAAGAATGTTCCAAACAGTTGATTTGGCCACACCTAATGTTTTTGCAATCTCTCTGATGGGTTTGTTTTGATTTTTCAGCCTAATGATGGCTTGCTTCACTGATAGTGACAGCTCTTTGGATCTCATATTGAGAGTTGACAGCAACTGATTCCAAATGCAAATGTCACACCTAGAATCAACTCCAGACCTTTTACCTGCTTAATTGATAATGAAATAACGAGGGAATAGCCCACACCTATCCATGAAATAGCTTTTGAGTTGATAGTCCCATTACTTTTGGCCCCTTAAAAAATCGGAGGCACATATTGAAACTGTTGTAATTCCTACACCGTTCACCCGATTTGGATGTAATTACCCTCAAATTAAATCTGAAAGTCTGCAGTTAAAGAACATCTTGTTTGTTTCATTTCAAAACCATTGTGGTGGTGAATAGAGGCCAAAATCTGAAAATTCTGTCAATGTCCCAATATTTATGGACCTGACTGTGTATATATATATATATATATATATATATATATATTTATATTTATATATATATATGTGTGTGTGTGTATATATATATATATATATATATATATATATATGCCACTGTGATATTTTTGGCGTCCACGTATAAAACATTTAGGGGCCTATTTATCAACCGATAAATGGCCCGGTAACCAACGCTTGTTTCCGCATTTTTAAGTTACTGGGCCATTCATCATTAGGGGTCCATCTTCAGATGGAGCTTGTAATCGGGTACCCGCTCCTTCCTTGGGAAGGAGTTCCGGAGATGCGAAGAGTGATCCGAGCGGATCCCTCCGCCATCTCCTGACTCCCTCCCGACGGCTTTGCGCATGAGTGACCCGAGGTCATGCATGCGTTGCCGGGATGACGAGGAGCAGGTAAGTAACGTAGCTACAGAAGTAGCTGCGATACTTTCCACGTGGACGACTGCTTTTCGGAGAAATTATGAATTGCTCCGGTGTCAGGCTTCCCCCGCTGCGAGATGGATACTAAAGTATCCCTCGCAGCGAATTCAAAACTTCATCGGAGGCCAAACGGCCTTTGATGATGAATAGGCCCCTAAGGCCCCTATTTATCAATGATGGTAAACACCAGTGCAATTTTTCATTTAGTATCACTGTGATACAAACTAAAATTGACTGGTATTTACTAATACTTAAACCTCCAGTGAGGTCCTCCCCTGGGCTGTTGGCTGCCTAACGCTGCAAGCGACAAGGCTCTGGTGTTATGCGCATGGGCAATGGTCCGTCTGCGCATGTGCATAATCCGGGGAGCTGGCAGTGCCTGGAAGGCTTTGCTGAAGCCAGAAAGGCACTCCTGGTTCTCCATTGCCAGCAATGGGACCCGCATCACACTCACCATCTAAAAGATATTGAGAGAAATGCTTGACAAACAGCTGTTTGTTAAGTCCAGAAAAGATGGCATAACCCCTTTAGCGAGTGCTAAAGAGGTTATGCTTCATTGATAAATGGGGGCCTTTGATTGGTGGTGGGATTATCTGCTAGGGGGCACCAGTCAAAATTTTGCCTAGGGCACCAAATTGGCTAGGGCCGGCCCTGTGTGTGTGATATAGTTCATGTGACTTCTCATAGTTGTCACTACAGGTATTGCTGGGAAATGAATTATGCAAATGAACCATATCTCTATCCCCACTTGTTTGGCTTCATTCACAGGTTTATATGCTCAAGTGCATGTCTGAGGTAATTTCCTTCATAAAACAGCACTGCACCTCGTGATTTCATTAGCAACAGTCAGTGTGATTAGTAATGTCACTACACATTGTATAAAATCATCTCAATGGAATAGGGGAAAAGAATATAAATAAATGTAAATAAAAATAAAAATTAAATCTGTTTCTGTGAGTGCAGCAGCAATAGAGATGAATTACACAGCACATATGCTGTAACATTTTTTGGTCAAAAATAGAAGTAATAAACCTCATATTTATACCAACAGGTACAATATGTGAGGCGATAACCAATAATTATAGGACCATATTTTGGAGAATTGTTATCCCCTCTTTTCCATTGAATAATATCCCTGATACACTGTGGTATATGACATACTATACATATATTAACCGAAGCACTTAGTGCATCACCTGTATGTGAGATCAATATGTAAATGGAATTGTCTATACTGATAGACACACACACACACTGACCTATAAACTCCCCATCGCCTGATGAGTGGTCTCTCCTAACAGTGCAGGGTAAATCATCAACCATAGTCATAATGAAATAATGACACAGAGACTTATATAAGGGGAAAGAAAGGTCAGCTTTATTTAATTTTAAACTAATTAAACTATTTAATGTATAACTGAACTAACTAATAGAATAAGAAAGACAGACAAATTATGGTGGCGCAGAAAGAACGGCCCCACAATGCAAGATCACCAACTGCATACTCACATCGATCTTCTAAATGGGAGGCGAGCAGCCAGCCCATTACCACGCCCAAGGTATCCACCTCCCACCCCAATGACACGACGTGAGGCCCACCTGGTTAGGTGGTTGCCGCTGATCCCAGTAGGGTAAAATCAGCCTAAGCCATGTATTGGAAGGGAGAGCACCTCAAGCTCCAAAGACAGATGGCGACTGCTACCGTTCTTTCCCGCCACAAGAAAAGCTGACACCAAACAACTCCATGAATAAGGGAGGGAGGGCGGGAAACAGCAGACCAGAGAAATTTCTATAAAATGGCTGTCAAGCAGCAACTCTGAAATAGCACTGACCCACCCTCTGCCAATCCTATAGGCTAACCAAACCTAACCCCACAACACTACCTCACTAAACAAGTAGCCCCTTCTTGTCTAGAGGCCGACACCCACAGGCTTAGGTGTTTACTTTAACTCCTTGCATATGAAATGCACTCCGTCCTAATACTCAACATCTGGGAAAGATTTCTGGACTGCACAACCTGACTATATATATGATGGGAGGTGCTACCTGATGAGACTAATTGCAGGCACAGAAACAGACAAATCTCAGGTGCACAACTCCAAATTATTAATAATATATATAAATGCAATAAAATTTTGCAATCAATAGAGGTTTTTAGCATAATCATGGCCAAGCTTATGGGCCTACCCACCATATCCAGGTAACCTCTTTCAGGTAGGTCCCTAACATACTAGGGTCCAAATCCAAAAATGGCCCAGCCAAGCTGCCCCAGGGCACCACCATAGTAAGAAAAGTGCAGTGTAAAGAGATAGTTAGGAGCAGCTGCATATAAAGAATGAAATACTCAACATCTATAATAGGACATTTAGTGGATCAGGAGCGTACACCCCCTTTTTAAATACAGTCATTTACATTACACACACCGAATTCTTTTTAAACATATTTTCGCTTTTTAGTGCCTTGCTATTATGTATACAACTTATTAAAAGTTATGTTTTATGTATTGTTTAGTGCACCACTATGGATATTCCCCCATTTTTTTTCCCCCCTACTTGATGTGATAGAAATGTTAGCGGGCAGCGGCTGGCATATGAGAACCTCTGGTTTGCAGTTGGTGACATGTGAAGGCCATGGGTAGGGCATGGGACTCACTGGAAGGGAGAGGGTTACATTGGAGTGTTGTGTGTAGGGCGCAGGGCACACTGGAGTTCTGTTCATGGAGCAGATGGAAACAAACTTTAGCTTCCCAACAGAAGCACATAATTTCCCTTCTAGCCCCAACGGAGCAGCAGCAGCACTGAGGAGAGGTCAGGGGGTGTGGCGTATATGCGGCATAGCTAACCTGCATCTCCTAACTCTACGGTGCAGATTCTGTACTACTACAGAGCAAACAAGCATCTGCTCCAGGCCCAGGGTGCAGCCTTTTTAGGGCGCACAAGAGATGCAGCTGCTTCATTTCTGCACCTTGCCAATTTAATAAATAAAAGATTGGACCACTGACCTGGCTCCAGTTTTCCCGTGGGACCCTCCCCCCTGCTGAGCCAACCTGTTTGCCACCTCAGAAGTCAGCAAATTTGGTACACCGGCTTATTGCAGAGTATGATATGAATGTGCATTAATAGTGTACATGGGGCTACACTAAGTGGTAATAACTTCAGAAAGAAAACTTTAAGTCCATGGACTTGCCCTGATTTATCTTTGCTTATTATTACAAGGAGCTCACTATTACCCCAGAATGACTCTTTGGTTTGAGAGAACTAGTGATCCGGGCAGCAGGTACATGTGTGCAGAGAAATATGGGGCCCAGTACAGAGGAATTAGGCTGTGTTTCTGGCCACAGCAGGCCCTCAGGCAGTCCAGCCTCTGATGGAGCCCCTGCATGTGCATGATGGAGACCCTGTGTTAGATATCTGACCATGGTTATGCAAATCAGTGATGTCACAGTGGCCAGTGATGTCATAACACAGGACAGCCAGTGAGGCTCACCCTCAGCAGAGACTTGCATTATAGTTACAGAATCCTAGCCAGTTGCATCGTTTTTATTATAAAGCGCATTTTTCTCTAATTCTACTACTGGAGAAGCATCTGGGAGGCTGTAAGACTAAATGTGAGGCGTCATGGCCTCGTCTAGGTAAGTGACTGGTTGTGTTGTGTCTTTAAAAATAGGGATTTCCTTGTTACAAATGTAATATTTATGATCAGATTTACAATTATGTGGAACACCAATTATAGCTCATTTATTTCACTAAGTACATCAATATTGTGACTAATTACACAAACATTGATAGCATCCAAAATTGATTAACTTATAATTGTGCTTCAAATTCTTTAAAACAGAAGCCGAGATACTTTAATGTTTCACTTTTTTTTTGTGGGGATTGTTATTATTATCATTTTTTTAATAGTTTTTTTTTATTGAAACACCATAGAAAATTACAATTACAAAATTTGTTTAAAAAAAATAGAATATCACATCAATCCAATACATATTAGCATATAATAGAATTGTTTTTATTTTTTTAATTTTTCATATGAAACCACTTGAATTATTTTAGTAGTACTAAACAAGCGTTCTCATCCTCTACACCCGGCCTGGACAACCTGTTGCTCCCAAGCGGTTGTAAAACTGTAACAGGGCATGCTGGGACTTGTAGTTTCACAACATCTGGAGAGCCGCAGGTTGGCTCTACACAAACTTCTTTAATGTAGTTGTCTCTAAGATATGTCTGGAAACGCACCAGCCCTCATCCTCCTCATTATAAACCATCCAATCCGCTTATAAAGCTAAATTCAAAATGATCCAAGGAAACAATTTCTTCTGTTTTGTTGTTGTCATGTTGGAATATTAGGAACAGTTTTATGCTGTATCAAAATTCTGTTCTCAGGGGCCAATGTAATAGTGTTCATTTTAGCACCTGTCACAGCCCGTGCAGTTCCTCTTTCCTGCCTGGGGTGTCGCTCTCTGCTGTGGTGCTTCTAGCACCATCAGCTGATGCAACACAGTGCTGATACACAGACCAGAGTGTGCTAGAATGAAGACTAATGTAATCTGAGCTGCAGAAGTATATGCCTTATTACGGCAAACCCATTACCAACATCACTGTAATAATGTATATAGATAATAACAGTAACATTACTGTATATTGGCATAAACAGGCTCAAGACGCATTCAGCCGATTGGACTCTGCTGCCGCCCGTTATGGGGCATATTTTTAAAGTGAAGGCGCTCATACTGTACTTTGGTCGCATTACACCGCCCCCTTACCATAAGGCGTAGTACATACATGCCTACTCTCCCGATTTGGTCAGGAGCCTCCCGAAAATTGGGTGCCACTCCCGACCTCCCAGAAAAGTAAGCATGCCTCTCGGCCCCCCCCAGTCTCCCCCGCAATACTACCCGAAACACCTGCAGCGGGGGGGCTGATGACGCGATTCTCGCTGATTCGCGTCATCATGACCCCGCCCCCTGCTCCACAATGCCAGAAATCTAAGCATTGTGTAGCGGGGGCGGGGCCAAAATGATGTGAATGTGAGGCTTCACCCATAACTCCGCCCCCAAATGGCATGTGCCGTCCCGGTCACGCCCCCTTTTGCCGGCCCCGCCCCCCTGCTAAGCTGACCTGGCTGCCTCCCTTTTGGAAAAGGCTAAAAGGATATCGGCAAGTATGGTGTAGTAATCCTAAAATGTGTCTCTGCCGACATGGCTGTCGATACATAAGATTTGTGGTGTGCATGCACAGCTTATAATAGTGCATGGATTGGGGGGAAAGGCCGAGTACATCTCTACATGAGCAGACTGCAGACGGCATGGGGTGATGCTGTGTGCTGACCGCAGATGGCATGGGGTGATACTGTCACTTAGTGACTCCTCTCAGAGACAGAGTCACTCCGTTGGCATTGGGCTCAGCAGCAGGGCCACGGGCAGGGGAGGGACTTGTTTCCCCTTCATATATAACTGACTGAACTCAGTACCACTTCGTTCCAGCTCACTTTAACCCCTGCTTATCTGGTCCCATAAAACTAGCTACACTGTCCACAAAGGTAATTTTATACAGCAGCAGCACCTTGAGATCCACTTCTACTAAAGCACCAGCTCACAGAATAGATTACATATGACATATACATAAAGGAGGATTATTATTTGCACTTATAATTCACAATTTTGTTTTTGCATCTCAATCTTTAGTAAGAGAAAGCGGAAGACGAATAGAGATTCGGCATCAAGATCATCGCTAGAAGCCGATCCAGGTAAGACAGGAGCCAGAAGTCTTTATACACCTTCAGTAATATGGGCCTGATTCAGAGCTGAACGCTCTGACCACAGCACTTGCTCTGAATCAGGGCCCTCCTACCTGTTTTAGGAGCGTCCTTATGGACGCTCGCATAGCTGTGGGTTACCACCCACAGCTTATGCGAGCGTCCATGATGATGGTCACGATGGTCTTGACCATCACGACCATCGGGCTTGCGACGGAGACCCTACGGTAGGGTCTCGCTGCCGCAGGCCCAGGAGTGATTTTGGCTCTATCAGAGCCAAAATCACTCCCACTGACATCACTAGTGATGTCAGTGGGGCCGGCTTGAGACGGTAGGCGTTCCCATGGGGGCATGCTGTCAATCAACATCGACAGCACGCCCCCTTTAGTGTGAGACCCGGAGCAATGGAGAGCCCGTCGCTCGCCGGGTCTCGCGCATGCGCACGACGGAGCTCCGTCCGTCGTGCGTATGAGCAGTGGGGGAACATTGACCCGCTTGCGAGCGTACTGCCGCTCACGAGCGGGTCTGAATGACCCCCTATATCTGTAATTTTGACATAGAGTAAAGCTGGGTACACACCTGGTCGAGCATCGCTCTCTCTACCCTCTGTCTCGCAACTACATTCCCTCACCTATCTTGCATGTACTTGTTCTGGTTTAATGTGTGATTTGTGATTTGTATGAAGAACACACCATACATAATGTCTTGCCTTGCTTCCACAGCATGCATTTTCTGTGGTCGTGCAGAGAATGACGTGCCCAAGTATGGAGAGCTGCTGCGTAATGCCAAGGAGAAGCTGACTGTCCACCACTACTGCCTGGTAAGTATGGAAAGTAATGATGCATCAGTTATAGCAGCTGAAATCAGCCTGTTACACAGTAAGGTGCAGAATTATCACAGTCTGCAATATTTATGCAAATGTGATAATCATTTTGTCCTATGGGCCTGATTCAGCTTGGAACGCAAGTCTGCGGACACACACGCACCCTGCTGATGTTTGCGTTCTGCGCATGCGTATGCATCGCAGTGCGTGAACCGGCCGCTGCGATCGCAGTGAGCACAAAGTCCCATAGCACAGTGATTAACAGGAAGTGACCGTTTTTGGTGGGGGTGGAGAGAGGGGGGTGGTTGAAGGAACCCAGGCGTGCCAGTGCGTTTGAACACTGTTACAGGGGCCTGCATAATGAAGCCCCTGCGACGGCATACGCAGCCTGAGCTCTAGATACTGACAGGAAGTTTAGCAATTTCTGAGTCAGGTCAGCTCTACCACAACTGTGCGTCTGGGTCCGATGTTACTCTATGTTACCGATGTTTTCTCAGACTACTATAGGTATTGCGGATGTAAGTATTGGGAAGTGGGCGGCTTTCTGAAGTGGTGGGCATCTGAATATAGTGCTGTGATCGCATTGCTAATGCATTCATTAGCATATTTTTGCAGCGGCTGGGTGCATGCGATTGCAGATTTATGATCCGTGTTGAATCAGGCCCTATATTCGCAAGGTGATAATGTAAATATTTACTCAAATTTATCAATCTCTTCTTCCCGGGAGGCATGGGGAAAGGGGTGTGGCCTCCCCCCACATAAAAGCAACAAATTGTTCTACCAAATGAAACCATATATTTTTTGTTAATTAAAATGGTGGAAAAATTAAAAAAAACATTTTGTTTTAATTTTTAACTTTAGGCATTAAATATTATTGGAGCCCTCCCCTAAGGATATGTAGTTATCTGTGCAGTTTCATTACCATACTAAGGCCCTCATTCAGAGCCGTACTCTCTGAGCAGAGCGCACGCTCTGAATGAGGGCCGGCCTCCATGAAAATGGAGTGTCCTCCTGGACGCTCGTATAGCGGTGGGTCACCACCCACAGGCTATACGAGCGTGCAGTTTGATGGCCGCGATGGTCTTGACCATCGCGACCATCGAAACTGCGAGCCGTAGCCTGCGGTTGAGGTTTTCAACCGCAAGCTCCGGAGTGATTTTGGCTCTATCAGAGCCAAAATCACTCCCACTGACATCACTAGTGATGTCAGTGGGCCGGCTTCTGACGGGAGGCGTTCCCGTGGGAACGCCCCCGTCAGGGAGGCGCGCCTACCAAAGGGTGCGTGCTGTCAATCAACAACGACAGCACGCCCCCTTTGATCAGACACAACGAGCGAAGGACTTTCCTTCGCTCGTCGCGTCTGGCGCATGCGCACGACGGAGCTCCCTCCGTCGTGCGCATGCTCAGTCCAGAACATCGACCCACTTGCGAGCGGACAGCCGCTCGCGAGTGGGTCTGAATCAGGCCCTAAGTGCATAAAACATTATAAAACTGTATTGGAGCATATGTTAGAGATACAAGTGTTCCTAATTGTTATAGATAATGTAGCAGTGGTGACAGCAATAAGTACCTCTCCCCTCTCTTCTATCCAGTTACTATCCAGCGGTGTGCTGCAGAGGGGCAGTGACAGGCAAGGCTTCTATGGCTTCCTGTACCCAGACGTGCGGAAGGCAGCCAGCTGTGCGGCAGAGCAGGTGAGGAGCTGATCGTGCTGATACTTTCTCATGTTATGTGACCGGCGCTAAGGAAGTCACCGGAGAACTGAATGACACATATTGGGCCTAATAGGGAGTTTATTTTGCCTGGAGCCACGGTGCAGAATGACTGTGGAACTGACGTGACCAGGAAGGCCAAAAGCTACTCAGCCAATCAGAACTGTTTTCCCAAAATTAAATTCAGAGGTGGATGCACTGCAGGTGTTGGCTCCAGTGTGCTCCTAAATGCACATGTGTGATCCAGCTTGTCGGTTCCTGCATGCACAGAGGACTGGAAGCTCAGCACTTGCACTTCACTAAAAGAAAAAAAAAAGAAAGAAAAAAAGATTAAAGTCCCATAGGTCTCTCTGTAGGACGGCCGATCGGCCGCAGAAGCTATGATTGGAAGCCTTAGAGGAGCTATTTTCTATCTCTCCCACTAAGGTGGTTAGCAGAGGACCTGGCTATACTTGAGCGTTATATACAGTGACTGTTCTATTATTAGGAAGTAAAGGAGTCTAGAACAAAGGTTATTTATACTGGGGAACCTATTTACACTCATTGTTCATGTTTTGCTCAGTATTGTAATTAGTTAATCACGTTTTGCAGCCCTGCACAGTGTGCAAGAGGACGGGCGCCTCCATACGCTGCAGCAGTAAGGGCTGCGCTGAGACCGTGCACTTCCCCTGTGGCCAGGAAAAGGAATTTATATTCCAGTACTTCAAGGAGTTTCCGTGAGTAATCCATTTGCTTCTAGGTATATAGGGCTCAATTCAGACTCGCTTGCTAGATGCGTTCGCACGCAGCTGACGTATGCAAATCCGGCAAGGCAGGCAATCGCACGGGAAGGCATTAGCACGCCCAATATGTCTTGATGTGCGATCGCGCTGTGTATGTATGTTTCGTTACAGTGGGGTTTTTTGTTTGAACTTCTCACAATTTATTCTGTAATATTTGTTTCCCTGCAGATCATTTTGCCCAAGGCATCGGCCAGTTCAGAAGGCTGCGGCACAGAATGAAGTAAGTGCATGTACCATCTGCCTGGAGGAGCTGACCCCGGCCCCTGCATATGATGTGATTAAGAGCCCCTGCTGCAAAAACACCTGGTTCCACAGGATTTGCCTGCAGGTGAGCTATGGCTTTACTATTTACTCCTCACTATCAGAGTCACCGGGAGGAGGCCAACCAGGAGAGAGCCGAGGCATGACAGCCAATGGAGTGGAGGGTTTGAAGCTGATCCCGGTGTCCGCTCTCTGTATATGAAGGATTATGGCAAATGCGGCCTGAGGTTAGGCTGGTGGGCTTGTCCTCATTCGTCAGCTCTTGTGCAGGACATTTGCTTTATGACTGTAGATATATATTTGGTATTTCATCGGAACTTCTTACATTACAGATGCAGGCATTAAACGCAGGGAAGTATTTCCTGAAGTGCCCCATATGCCAGAACATGGAGAGTTTCCAGCAGGAGATGCTGCGAATGGGAATTTACATTCCCCACAGGTATATGTAACTATTGTATTTATCTAGAACATAGAACCCAGCTCCATCACAGAGGCTTTGCCGGATCTCTCGCTCGGTCACATAGCTATATGCATGTGCCAACCAGGGGCATTTTAAGACTGGAGGAGGCCCATGTGAGGATTTTTGTGAGCCCCCTCCCCCTTTAAAACAAAAAATGGCACTGGCGCATGCGCAGAACATCACAAACAAGTTTACCCAGATCGCCTGTGCATGCGCAGTAATCTGGCGTTATATCCGTACATATGGTGCAGCTGCCATGTTTCTGGGGATCGCTTCTGAAACACGGTGCTGGCTGCATTTTTTGACAGCTATCAACGGAATAATGGGGCGAACAGCATCAGTACGGCTCTGAGACAAGTCTGTTGCATCTGTCTGTTGCAGCTTACACACCATGCTCCAGCTTGCACACTTCTATCATAGCTGAAAGTCTTCTGGCTTCTTTCTACAGCCATAAGTAATAGCCAGCCAGGTGCGCAATGGCCGTGAGGTTTATAATATAGTCACAGTGCTGGACCCTCAGTGAAAGGTCCAGTTTCCTTGGCCAGGACGTAGATTTGGACACATTGAGACAATATTATGTGTGGAGGATACCAAGGACCTGGCACAGTGTCCAAATATAATGTATTATTTCTGCCATCTCTACTAGTCGGGGGAGGCCCATGTAGATGCCAGTTTCTGCCTGATAATATTGCTGTGTGCCTGGCAAGGCTTGGAAAGGACTACATCAGTGGTTCCCAAACTTTCTTGGATCATGGCACCCTTACTATCTCAGTATTATTTTGCTGCACCCCTAGGCCAAGGAATAGATTCAATTATCGTTGAGGTTCTGTTGGAAATTCTAATGCTAATGTAATGCTAGCAAAAGCAAGTGAGGTTATATAACAATAATAACCTCTTATGTGTGCATAAAACATACAGACATACATACTTACATGCAGGGTCACACAGACACATACATGACATACAGGCAGGGAGGGTTACACATAGATACATACATTACATACAGGCAGGGAGGGTCACACATAGACACATACATTTACATACAGGCAGGGAGGGTCACATATAGATACATACATTACATACAGGCAGGGAGGGTCACATATAGACACATACATTACATACAGGCAGGGAGGGTCACACATAGACACATACATTACATACAGGCAGGGAGGGTCACACATAGACACACATTACATACAGGCAGGGAGGGTCACTTATACACACATACATTACATACAGGCAGGGAGGGTCACATATAGAAACATACATTACATACAGGCAGGGAGGGACACGCATAGATACATACATTACATACAGACAGGGAGGGTCACATATAGGGACATGTATTACATGCTAACAGACAGGGTCACACATAGACACATGCATTACATACATACATACCTGCAGGGTCACACATAGACTCATGCATTACATACAGGCAGGGAGGGTCACACTGAGGTACCTCTCACCTTGATGTGGAGCCATTAGCTCCTTCCTCCATGCTGCCAGGACATGCCGCTGTAGTCACGCCCTCTGCTGGGGTCCACCAATCATGGCTCAGCACATGCTCCTCTGACCCTGGAGCCTCACCATAGAGCAGCAGGAAGGAAGGACCAGAGCTGCTGCTTTGTATCTCCAACCACCATCTGGCCCTTCCCTAATGCGGTTCTCCCAAAATCAGGAGTACCGCATGGTCCCAGAGACTGGCTGGGGAGAACTCACTGTTTTCCCTACAGCCTGATCAAAAAAAATATCTTCTAAAAAATTTTTTTTAAAAACGCCCGGCGGAAGGCAGGCCCAGGCCTGCATGGCACTCCTGTAAGTGCACTGCATCTCATCAGGGCGCCATGGTACACAGTTTGGGAAATGCTGGACTAGATGAAACAGACAGAATAAAGCGTTGTAATGTCACATTGATTAATTACATCAGCGATATTAACTCACATTAACATTTCAGAGATGCATCCTGGGAACTGGAGAACAACGCCTTCGGAGAACTGCTGCAGGTCCATCAACAGTGTGACGCAGATCCCTGCTGCTGCGACCATGGCAGAACTCACAGCGAGAGCAGCAGGTAAAACTTTTTGCATTTTATTTATTAAAGGCTGCCAGTGTGCTATGGCCCAGCAGCAGCCCCTGGGAAGATTCCCCTGCTCATTCCGCATGATTAATGCTGTCGAGACTGTTGATAAATAGGCCCCTACGTTTATTAGCTAAGGACCTACTGGGTGTTTGCGTAATATATGTGACGGTGTATTTACTAATAGGCTGATATCTTTCACATGTACTGTGTGCTTACTAAGAGGCCGACACTAAGAACCTGGCTACTATAATCGTTTTCTGTTATTATATATGTTATAGGATGGGTACAGGATGCGCCGGGATACTGTACGTATCCCATATTTTATATGTGTTGTGAATCTATTGTGTATTCAATAAATTGTATTATTGGAATCTTCATCAGTGAGTTCCCAGTACCTTAGGTTTTCTTGACAGCGCTGCCCACTTTGTTATTGGTTTCACCCCACACTTACCTGCTCCTCCATCTCTATCTTCTTCCTCTGCCCTATAATTCCGTTCTTCTCTTTATCATGCTTCACTGTGCTGGTTGGGCGGCTCAGAGGCTTCTCTTCCCGGCTGCTCTTCTATTCGGCACCAGAGACACATTATGATATCCCATGCCCACAATATAAATGAATGAGGGGAGCCAGGCGGTGTTTCATCCACTGTGCTGGGTGGCGTATCAGCCGTTACAATGTCGCAGCCATTGGCACTGTAACGTAGCATTTCGCATGCAGATAAACCCACAGTGGCACACAGAATATAGGCATGCCAAATCAGGGGCTACTTCTGCATCCTACTCGCATCACTATGCGATTTAAGATGAATTTGAAGGTAAAAAAACTCTCAGCACTACAGAGTCACGCCATAGCATGGCGGGTGACTAGTGGGGAACGCAAGGAGGTATTTGGACACAATAAAACATTTAGTATCTTTGGGGCTATTTCTCAGATTTTTAGCTCCAGCTGTAGGGAAGAGATTTATCCTCTGTGTCTCCTCTTTCAGTGAATGGTATATAATTCGATGTCACTGCTGTGGGTCAGCGGGAACCCACCTCGCCTGCTCAGCCCTGATATCTGCTGAGAGCACATGGACCTGTGCAGAGTGTGCCTCCATTCTGGAGAAGCCGAAGGATGCTGATGGTAAGTACTATCCCCGGTCATTTGTCACGTATTACTAGGTAGTACAGTATCTAACATCATAACTTATATTTCACTTACGTGGTAGAATGAGACATTAGTGAAAACTATCATTAAGTTACCAGTCTTGGGTTATTGCCACTGTAGTGTAATTGATGTGTGGCCCTTTTCATGTTACAGTAGCGTTAGCCAATCCGGGACTTGTAGGACACAGAGTATGTCCATCCACATAAACATATCGCTAACAATGTTGGATCTCTTTCTGATTGCAGAGTCATTGGCAGAGGCTTCTGTGGTAATACCATCAACGAGCAGAGCAAATCCACCGCCTGCAGTCAGACCAGGAGAAACCTGCGTCCGAACGAGAGGTCATCCATCAGTAACATCTGGAGAGACCTGTGCCCGGGTGAGGGGACATCTTTCAGTAACACCAAGAGAGACTTGCGCCCGGGTGAGGAGTTACAAAATTATAACATCCAGGAGGACCAGAAAATCACCATTGTAGGGTGCTAAATCCAGAACCTGGGGGCCCAGATGGAGACTAAATGCCTCATGATCTGCTCCCTACCTGTCGTACACTTCCTGCAGGAAAAGAGAACTGTGTGGATCCGTGCAGTGTCTCTCACTCTTGTCCCCATATACACATTAGTGGAATTAGAGCAATTAAATAACTTTTGCTTTCCAAACCAAGTAAAGAGAAAATTCTTCTTTATATAATAATTTAGCAGAGGATTACAATTCAGCAATATTGATATCAGCCATGCCTAAGGCTTCAATCCAAAGGTTCTCATTCACATAGCTTCAGTGCATAATGGTGGGTTTCGTTCTGATCGAAGTGAATGGTTATACCACATAACCAATTGTGTGAGTACAAATTAACACACTTTAAGTAGAAGTAACAAACATATACAGTATACAGTGTACTTTTGTCTATGTGTTCAGATGACACCGGTGATTCATTATCTTCAACATAAGATGTAGTTCATGTTAATCTGGGGAGCCCTCGTTTCACAATGCCCAGGTCTTTCAATTTACATTGCAGACACTCTACTGCAGTCTCAGGTCCATGTACGAGCTGAAGAGCCTTTGTCTAGTCTTGATTTATATACCATTGTATGGGTATTGATTTTCCGGATATTAAGCCCATATTTGTTACGTACTGGGTATCAAGCACTGATTGGTACAACATAGCATGGACCATTCTTATCTCTTGCAAATGCTCAGTAAGCACTAAGATATACTCAGGACAAAGAAATACAGTTATGACGTTTCCTAGAATGTTTGGAGTTACACTATCTCAAAGCCCCTCTTTGTCTAAAGAATATGGACATCACTGACAGTAACCCATAATGCTTAGCATCTCTACACATCTTACAATAGTTATTGCAGAGGGTTCTGACAGCGCACTGCCGCTGCCATAATGCTCCTGTAACAGCTATATCCAGCATCTACTTTGCCTACCACTTGCTAATGAGAGGTGAGCTGCTATTTTCATTGGAGTATGACAGGGAGAGGTGAGGCAGCAACAAGATCAGCCTCCCCTTTGACTATCAGAAACTGCCAGGAGCACAGGGCAGGCCATGCCACAGGCAAAAATACTGCACTGAAAAAGGTGGGTGGCAGCTCAGTTCTACGGTAAACCGATGGTGAGTCAGCAGAATTTCTAGAATCAAATGGAGACAGAACAAGCGCCTGATAGTGTAGCAGAAAAGCTAATTTCACATCAGAATGGGCACAACTCCAAATGATATTGTATTGGTAATAACATGTATTTTCCCTCTTGTACAGTTGTATGTAATAATCCTTTGTATAGCGTTATTCTAGGGTCTAATCAGCATGAGGTCTGGTGTGTGGAAAGGTGACAAAACCCCTCTTGACTAGTCCCCTTTGAAGCTGGGCAAGCGAGGATTTAAGAAGGTCTCTTCCTAAAACAGTCATTAAGAGCCCTGTGTTCTGTTTGGGGACAGTGATCAAAAGAATGGATGGACCAGGGAGACACTCGCTCTCCAGAGGTGTGAATCTCATCACCTAGTCACTGGGCATGTTTATTGACCTAAGCCTGTTCCCCAAACTTCAAATAGAGCTGAGTGTGTAGTTAAAGAACCCCTGCTCAGGTTGCCAGGAAACCCTGTGCATCAGCCAGCTAAACAATCCACTCTGAGCTAAAAAGGGTAAAATCATCCCGAGGGGTGTGCCTGGAAAAAGCAGGCATAAATATGTGAGTCAACCCTGCCCCAATGGTTCATCCTGCACGAGGCTATCAAAGGATACAGATGATCCCGAGTTCGTCACTGGGTAGGCCTCATCCCAGAACCATTTAATTTGCCGTGACCCGAATGGTTTGTTTCCTCATGTATTATTTATTTTCTGGAAAGTGTGAGTAACTGTGTGATTTTTTTTAACATTATTATATTCTTTGTAAACTTTTGTACATAAAAGACATTCTTCAATTAAACATTAATTCTAGTTCTGGATCTGTTTTTATGACCCAAGGCCTCATATGGCTCATGTTACCTATTTTTCCAAGTATTGATAAATATGTGTGCAGGTAAGAGCAGACGTTCACTTTATGCTTTAGCATTATGTTCTTCTGCTGGTGGCAGTTACCAGGTTTAGTTAATCACACATGCTGAGGTAACCTGTAAAAGTCACGGGTGGCGATTCTCAGATTGGCGTATCTGGAAGGTCAGCCTACAGGACCCTGACAGATAGTGTAATATTATGGCTGAAAATCCTTTGATAATATGCGTACCAAATGTACACTTGTTCAAAAGCGTAACTGCAGGAGTTTAACTTTGCAGGTTTGGTACTCCTCCTAGAAGAGAATACTTCACTTATGAGAAGCCTCATATATCAGTAAAAGATTTCTCCATAGCATAGTATGTACGTTTAAAAAATAGGAACAATACATACAGCAAACAAGCTATATCATACAGAATAAAATAGTTTATCTGTGAATGAAGATGTGAGGGCATGGATGCCGTCCCATAGGATATCTCCTTTTGAGAAGCAAATGTTCAGAAGATGAGGCAAACAAGGAGGTAGATCCAAAAAACGAAGATATATTCAGCTTGTCACCGCACAATTTATCACAATCTGAAGTATCCATACTCAGTAAAGGATTGATGTTTGCCCTCACACAGAAACCCAATAAATGTAAAATGTTTATCGATTTGAACACATTTGCCAGGAAATGAACACTTACAAGGTATTTTGCAAAGAAAGAAATGGCCATAATAACTAATTATAACAAATTCTCTAAATTAGGATACTCAGGCACTGGCCTCGTCTCCGAGAAAACTGGGCTGATGCCCTAACGTGCGAACCATGGCAATCGTGCAGCAGCTTAGGGGGCACTTTGCTTAAACTACTAGTACGAGATCTGCACATGCATAGTTTGTAGCATGGACGTGTGAAGATCTCGCTCCATAGGAGTTGAACATAAACCCAATGAATTGAGTCCATAATATCCTATACAAGTTTGACAGAAATATTTAATTTTTCTAGCAGTTACTTTTGTTTACATAAAAAAAGACATTTAGAGTATGTTTGTCTCCAGCTGTTCAGTTCTACGTCACATTATACAGTATGGTGATAAATGTAATTCATTAAAGTAAGATAATCTTGCACTACTCAGTTCTTCCAAAAAAGACATACATCCTTGCTCTACTTATTTCTTAAGAAAGAGCACTGTAATATGAATGTTCTGTCCTGACCTTGCTATCGATCTCCCAGATAACAAGGTCAGTGATAAGTTTATTAGCATGCTTCCTGCTGGACAGTTGCACAGTGGTCTGTGTTTACCTACTAAAGTATGGCAGTAATATTAAAATGTATAGAATACATATGTATTTGTTTTTAAATTTAAGGTGCAGCTTTGTGGAATTGCATTATCCTGAAAAAAGGAGATTTATGTTCTTACCTGTTAAGTCCTTTTCTTTGACTCCATAGGGGGCACAGGGATCACTCTAGCTATAGCCTGGAGAGAGGAGAGTCTGGGCACCAAATAGTTAACATTTATTTCTCAGCAGCCCAGGCTCCCTTTCCTTTGTACCCCGGCCCCAGCCACTGGCAGCCAGTTAAGTTAGCAAGCCATGGCAAGGAGCGAGGAGAAGGAAGACAGGCAAACACTCTGAATCACACACATAGGCAAGGTGAACAGAACCGATACTCAAGCAACTAAACCCCGTCAGCCAGCTGCGTCAGGGTGGGTGTCCAGTGCCCCCTATGGAGTCAAAGGAAAGGATTTAACTGGTAAGAACATTTCTTACTCCACTAGGGGGCTCAGGGATCACTCTGGGATGTCCCAAAGCTTGTCCCCATATGGGAGGGGATGCTCCTGGGCTTCGCATTAAGGCTGCCTCTGAAGATGCAAAAGGGTCAAATACATAGAAGCAAACAAAAGTGTGGGCGGGAGACCATGGGGCAGCCTTACATTGCTGTTCCGCAGAAGTGCTACATTGAGCCATCCAAGAGGCTCCCACTAACCGGGTGGAATGGGCAGTCACCATGGCAGGGGCAAGAAGATCCGCCAAAGAGTAGGCCTGGCAGATAGTCAAACAGAGCCACCTGGCCAAGGACTGCTTAGGAGCAGGCCAGTCCTGCTCGTGAAATCATACAGGACAAACAGAGAACCCATTGTGCGGATATCTCTGGTCCTGTCCACGTAAATCCGGAGAGCCTGCACAACATCCAAAGAGGCTTCCTCCTTCGAAGAATCTGGAATGCTGAAAAGTGGGACCACGAACTTCTGGTTAATGTGAAAGCATGACAACCCTGGCAAGGTAACCCAAGCGAGTCTGCAGAATGGACCGATCCGAGTGGAATACCAGAATGGTAACGAGGCGGTCAACTCTGACATTTTTTGGGGCTGATGCGGAGGCAAGCAGAAAATAGTCTTTCATGCAAGCCATCCCATGTCCAACTTTTCCAGAGGCCAAAGGGAGCCCACTGGAGAGCCCTATGAACCAAGATAGGGTCAATGGAGTCACCGGAGGAACAAATGGCGGCTGTATGTGGAAAACTTTCTGAAAAAAGTCAGAACATCTGGAAAGAGCACAATCTGATCTCTGGAAGAGAACAGACCAAGCTGAAAGCTGTACCTTCAAGGAAGTGAGAGGCAGAATGTTAAAACCTGTGGCCAAACACCAATATAAGTATGTCCACCAAATGCAGAGATAAAGAGTAACTGAAGAGGGCTTCTAGGTATTAAGCATGGTACAAATAGAAGGCTGCTGACAGTGCAGATGGAAACTGCTCTGCTCAGCGGAGAATGCAGCTAACCTCCATCATGCCTCCTGAAAATCAGGTGCTGCTCCCCGCCCCCGGAAAGGCAGGCAAGCCTCCCGTGGCCGCCTACCCCCCCCCCCCGCTGGCAATGATGACGTGATTTGCACTGAATTGCGTCATCGTGGTCAGCAGCAACTGAAGGCACCCCGAGGGGGTGTTTGATTCCCTTTTTGAATGTGCTTGGGGATGACATGCTAGATTTGTCTTGGCAAAAGTGTTGCTATATATGGAGGGCAGGTGTATTGTGGGTAGTGGCTGTGCTGAATGACATGTACGGATCTGTCTTTGTATCAGGTCTCTGAACCCCTTTGTCCTCCTAAACTCACCCAATCGTTTCCTGAAACTGCTCATACGTCATCCAACATCTCACGTCTTGCAGTGTCTAGTCTGGCGTCGCTGAGCTGCTTCCTCCGCGGGCCACGCTTCCTCTGAGGTCTCCAGTGGCCATTTTATCTCTATGGTGCAGCAGAAATCTCTCAGGATCACAGTTGGTCCAGTCCCCTTGTGTACCTCACCATCAGGTCAGTGTACACAGCGCTATAGCCTTCCCAGACACTGAATCTGGGCAGTTGAATGTTGCAACTTTTTGCAGTATATTATATGTCATGTTCATATATATATATATATATATATATATTTCTGCATTGTATGTGACTTATGCTAGAGCTGACTGTCTGCTTTTTATTTCACCTGTCAGCGTATATCTATCCCTTTTCTTTACAATCTGCCCAGATACAGGTGTACCTAGGGTGGTTCTGAGACCTCACATATATATATATACTTGTCAATATTTGTGAGGTTTTGTCACATACTGTTGCATGCTGCACGTTGCCTAATTTTAGATGGAACTGTGTGTTGCATACACTGATAATGGGTACCTGCAGCTAAGCTTAGCGTTAGTCAGTACCAGTATAGCGCTGCTTGATTTTCCACGATGGCGTGTTAGTCAGATATGTCTGACTAGGGAATAGAGCACGATACTGCACCCATTCTTGCTATCCTGCCTGTCATGTGCTGCAGGTGTGAATGCGGAGGATTTGACTCGGAAAGGGTTATGTATGAGGGAATCCCCCTGGGGCAGTTTGATTCTTGGGACACTGACCTCCCTGGTGGATCGCCTGGCGGCCCCCTTAGTTGCAACCCACTTTGGGTTGCTTCAACATACTACCCTTCCCTCTCAGGGTTTCTCGCAGTTCTTGCAATTACCCCTGTGACACAGACTACTGCTCCCTACCGGGGTTTTTAAAATTCCCTCAGGTAACAGTCTGTAATTTCTCTGGCAGGGACTACCACAACAGCCACCCTGGGTGGATGTCGTTTCTACGGTACACAAAATGGTGTAATACAAATGCCCTGTGGTTACTGCTCATTTTGCATGGCTGTCTAACACAGATCGTCAGCCAAGGGTGCACTCGACGAGGTGTCGGACTCCTTCACACGAGGGGGTACCTAAATCAAGTATTTTTTTATCCCTGCCTTGGGTGCTGGTGGTCATGTCCATCCTGGTTATAGAAGATGTTGAACCAGCACCTAAAATCAAAACACCCTCAGTTTAAACAATTAATTGTCTTCGGCTGTTTTCCCCCTCTCTGACCAGCAGGTGGATCACATGGCGGAGGTCAGGCAATGGCCAGATAAGAGGTATCACAAGAGCGTTGGGCCTCATGTTTCCCATTCCTTGAGGGTCATTGCAAGTAATAGGAATCACCTACTGGGGTGGATCCTAATATTATTTGTCTGATTAAGAGCGCTACTACGCCTCCCATCCTTGCCCGGACGGATTCTATGGATCCGCAGGTAGTGACTTTGCCTGAAATAAATATACACGTTTTCAGGAGCTGTTGCCTATCCAACCATGGCTATCGCAGGGGTGGCTAATGCTATTGAGTGCTGGGCCGCTGCATTTGTAGAGCTTTTTCCCTTAAAAAAAAAAAAAAAACGTCTGGGGATCAGAAGCATTTTGTCGCTCACATTTAAAAATGCAGTTTCATATGTTGGAGCACCAACATTGGATGCCGGTCTCCTACTCTTTAGGGTTTCGGCTGTGGCTGTATCCACCACCATACCCTATAGCTGCACTCATGGGCGGCAGAGGTAGTCTCCATGATAGGCCTTAATATGGACTATTTTGGGGAGATCTTGTTTGGGCCTGACCTTGACAAGATTGTAGCAACGTTGGCAGTTTCACTCGGCAAATTTCCGCCTTCAGCTACTCCCACTACGAGGCCTCGGACTACATCTGTCTTTTTGTCCTCAGGGACAGCCTAAAGGCCAGTCTTTTCCTAGGCTGTTGGTCTCCAAGAGGGCCGCCATACGGAGCAGTCCTGGTCATCCAGACGCTCTGCTTCTAAAACTGAAGGACGAACCTTCAGCCTGACGGGACAGGTCTTCATCTGGGGGATCCCAGAGTGAGATTCCGACTTTCTCAGTTCACCCAGTGCTGGTGTCAAGTCACCACGGACGCTTGGGTAAGAGGTGAGGTCTCTCACGGGTACGCCCTCTAATTGCTCAGACGGCCTCCCCACATAATTTGCTACACAGGGCTTTCTTCAGACCCGAACAAGGCCTTACAAGTCCAGAAAGCTGTACAGTCCTTGCGATAAGCAGGAGTAATTATGCCAGCCTCGCTATCTCAGTGAGGGACTGGTTATTCTACCTTTCTTTCTGGTGCAGAGGTCGAATGGTCCTCATTGACCTTTCCTCTATCTGAAATCCCTGAACCAATTCCTAAAGGTGCCTAGGTTCAGGAGGGAACCCCTACGCTCCATCATCCAAGCTATGGATCCTGGGGACTTTATGGTATTGCTGGATATTCAGGACACATACCTACAGGTACCTATAGAGCCCTCTCATCAGGTTTGCTGTGCCACAGCAACTCTTCCAGTTTTCAGGTTCTGCCCTTTGGACTGTCCACAGTCTGGGGCAGTCTGCAGTCTGGCTTGGGTCTCACCCCTGGGGTTTATCAGATTTATGGCTTTTATGACAGTCCACCTGTTCAGGGTGTCCGACTGCTCCTGTATACAGGTGACCTACTGTTCTTTACAGGATCACCAGGATTCTTTGAAGGCATTTCCAGTTATCCATTGCTTCCCTTCATTAGCACGAAGGGTTAATCAACTGGGAAAAAGTCCTCCCTGAATTCCTCATAGGATATAATTCATCTGGGAGCCCTGCTGGATTCTCAGAATCGGAGAATCCTTTCTAACATCAGAAGAGATCTTCACTCTTTAACTATAGTGTCTATACCAGGGTATCTACCTTCAGAAGGGTGGTATATGCTCAGCTCCATTCCAGGCCTTTGCAAAGACTGATCCTCTCCAGATGGAAGGGTTTTCTCCATCGGATCACTGTTTAGAGATGTTCTCTCCGGAGATGTGTCTGCCTCTATCTGGGTGGTTATAGTCATTTCATCTAGTGTAATCCTTACTACGGACGCCAGTCTCTGAGGTGCTGTGAGCGGTCCGCCCACCTTTCAGGGCTGTTGGACGTCTGTCACTTCCGCCCTGCCAATTAACTTATTGGAACTTTAAGCTGTCTTGGGCCCTCACTCTGGGCTAACACAGGCTTCATGGTAAACCAGAAACGGTTCAATGCGACAGTGTCACAACAGTGGCTTACATCTAGGAGACACTGGTTGTTGGGTAGCAACGACAGGAGTTTCACACATTCTGACATAGTCTGAGAGTCTCCTCCCGGCCATCTCTGCAGTGTTCATTCCGGGAGTTCTCCATTGGGAAGGGGACTTCCGCAGCCATCACGACGTGCATCCCAGGGACTGATCTCTTCTCCAAGAGAGGTTTCAACTCCTAGTGAGCAGAGGGGTCTCTCAGAGGGGGTCCTCATGGCCTTCTGACTCTGTCACACACTGCCGGTGTTAAAGTCCAGCTCTTGAGGTACTGAAGCAACCTTCGGTGACGCATTGTCAGTGAAGTGGTCCTTCCACTTTGTGTACCTATTTCCTTCGGTCTCCCTTCTTCCTCGAGGTCTTTGGAAGATTTTAAATCGAGACTGTCGAAGTTGGATTAGTGGCTGAGACGGAATCAGCGTAAAAATTAGTGTGCGCGATGTCATCTTGCGAATGGCAGCTAGACTCCATCTTAAAAATAAGAATCTGCAAGACGCCATTTTGCGACCAGCGCCATTTTATGTTACAACTCACGAGCTAAGTACATATGGCAATGTTTTTGATAATCTACCAAAAACAACTAGAATAACAGCCTCCTGAGAAAAGTAAATAGAATAGACAATACACCAGAATACTGTGAGTGTTTTACAAATTGGGAATCCTTGTATATAGACAAGTATAGTTGTGGCAATTGCAATATAACCCAGACATTGATCTACACAATTGAATTTGTCTGAATCCTAAACAGGTTTTAGTCTTACTCCCAGACAGAATGGCCCCAGCTTCACAGCTGGGGTAACACATTTGCATTCCAGTTTGAAACTAAGTATGGAATGAGATATGTGTGTATATGTGTCTGTGTGTGTGTATATATATATATATATATATGTATATGTTAAGTCCATCATAGATAGTCTCATGCATAAACACCGCACATTACGCACAGTTGCGCTGCTATCATGATGCTCAGTAGCAAATGCACAATATCCTGCATGCGAACACTGTTTATTAGCTGCATGCGTGCACATCTGCCCCAAATCAGATAAACCTAACTAGCGTATTTTCCCATATCCCTAATACTTACATAATGCACTTACACAAAAGGTTCCATAGCTATAAAGTAAAAGATCCAAGTTTTATTCATTTATTACAAATGCTGTGAAATAAAGACTATTTTGGTATCTAAGGTTTAACACGTGATAAGTAAGCCGTGTTTGATATTATACTGATCAGCAATTTATCCACAGCTTTCCGGTATCAACGGTGTGAAGATCGGAACATGCGTTCGCAACTTATGGACCGTAAAGACATAAAGAACCAAAATGTATTTTTGTGAAACCAACAGCCTAGATTTGTATGCAGGGGAAATAGAGGAGGCAACAAGCTGTTAGAGACTGTTCTGTGTCCATTTGAACCAACCTGTTAAATGCCCTGTAACAAATGCACCCACACTGGGAACCAATGGGATCAGCAACAAACTCCTCTATTGTGTTGTCTATTTCTGGGGGGGTATAAATATGTGTGCTCTGACCCTGGGTTTCTAGTCTTCTTGCTGATTGCTGATTGACGGAGGTTATCTTGCTGATGCCGGGATCTGGTCCAGAGCGCTTGCGTATGTATAACTGTACTTGGGTCTGTATAATTTCTTTGCGCTAAATTGTACTGGTCACGGCTTGGCGTGCGCTTGGACCCGGAGTGGAGTCGGATGAGGAATGAGGACTTGTTTGCTGGTACTTGAAGGCAGCCGGCCTTAGGGGAGTATGACTCATGAAGCAGTGGCACGCGACGGGATCAGAACCAGGCTGCGAGACACTGGCGGAACTTAGAGACCCGGGGTAGGCTGGGTATAGCAGGTAGATGGGATCAGGAGACAGGTAGTAACAGGAGCAAACTGCACCAAGGCTGAGAGGGGAGTCTGCAGAAACACACTGGTACTAACACTTTAAATGAGCAAAGGAGCACAGAGAACTAGCTCACAGCATATGCTGTGATAGACGTTGCACTGGCAACTAAAGAGCCTCTGGACAGCCCTTTAGTACCCTCAGGTAGTGCAGGATTGGTTGCTAGCCTCCCCAGCCCTGACTGAACCTGATTGGCCAGAACCGACATGTGACCCAAATCCAAGATGGCCGCGCCCAGTGGTCACAGCATGGAAGCTCTGCCAGTCTCAGCCCCTCTCACCTGCCTCCAGATGGAAGCCCTTGGTCTGCGGAGACTCACAGCACCCAGCGCTATTCTCCAGGAACCTGCACCTCTGCTGGAAACACCATGCCACAGCACCCGGAGCGGT
Source organism: Taudactylus pleione (assembly GCA_031769625.1). Taxonomy (NCBI): domain Eukaryota; kingdom Metazoa; phylum Chordata; class Amphibia; order Anura; family Myobatrachidae; genus Taudactylus; species Taudactylus pleione. The sequence continues at coordinate 11,854,808 of JAUIMM010000127.1, forward strand.
AAGCGCCGCGATCTCAGCAGCCTGTCACCCCTGGTCGTGACAGTACCCTCTCCTTTAGGAGTGGCCTCTGGACACTTCTTCGGTTTACCAGGATTCTCAGAGTGAAACTTAAGCACTAGGCGAGGAGCGTAGACATCCTCAGCTTTCACCCAGCAACGTTCTTCGGGACCGTAACCTTTCCAATCCAGTAGATATTGGAGTTGCCCATAACGAAAATGAGAGTCCAGGACCTGTTTGACCTCGAACTCTACACCCCTCTCAGTCAAGACTTTGGGGGAGCATGGCAGAGTCTTGCGAAAGCGATTCAGGATGAGAGGTTTCAGCAGGGAAATATGAAAGGAATTTGGTATTTTGAGGTAGGACGGAAGTTTTAATTTATAGGCTACTGGATTGATCACTTGAACGATGGGAAAAGGACCGATGAAACGAGGAGCAAATTTCATAGACGGCACTTTAAGGCGAAGATTACGAGTGGATAGCCATACTAAGTCACCTGTTTTTAGGTTGGGCACCGCTCTCCTTTTTTTGTCCGCTGTTAATTTATATCGAAGAGAGGCTTTTTGTAAGGAGGAATGGACCTGAGTCCAAATCTGAGAGAATTTCTGTAGGGTGGAGGTCACTGCTGGTACATCGAAGACTGGCAATTCTTGAAACTCTGGTACTCTGGGATACTGTCCAAAAACTATAAAGAATGGGGTTTGCCCGGTAGATGAATGATAGGAGCTGTTATGGGCAAATTCGGCCCAGGGTAAGGTGTCCGCCCAGTTGTCTTGTGATGAAGACATGTGAATTCTTAAGAAAGTCTCAAGGTCTTGATTGACCCTCTCTGTAGACCCGTTAGACTGAGGATGGTAAGCTGTTGAAAAATTCAGTTTGATTTGAGATAGAACATATAGCTCTCCAAAATCTGGCTACGAACTGTACCCCTCTATCAGAAACAATCTCAGTTGGAAGTCCATGGAGACGGAAGATGTTGTCGACGAATAACTGAGCCAACTCTGGAGCAGACGGCAACTTCTTGAGGGGAACGAAATTAACCATTTTGGAGAAATGATCCACTACTACCCAGATGGTGGTAAACCCATTAGAAACAGGTAGATCCGTTACAAAGTCCATGGAAAGGTGTGTCCAAGGATGGGTTGGTACTGACAGAGGCAGGAGTGTGCCGGCAGGAACCTGTCTGGATGTTTTATGTTGAGCACACTGTGGACAGGAGGCGATAAAAGCTTCAATTTCCAACTTCATAGCAGGCCACCAGTATGATCGTTGCAGGAATTCCAAGGTCTTGCGTATGCCCGGGTGTCCGGCAAAACGAGAGGTATGAGCCCACTTCAAAAGCTGCTTGCGCATATCTGAGGCCACAAATGTCTTCCCGGGAGGAGGTTGAATGCAAGTGGTAGTGAATACTCTGGAGTCTAGAACTGGAGTTTCCTTATGACTTTCGGAAGATGTGTCGGAGGAGAGTGATCGAGAAAGGGCATCTGCTTTTTGATTTAGTGAGCCTGGGCGAAAAGTTAAAGTAAAATTGAAATGAGAAAAGAATATTGACCATCGAGCCAGGCGGGAACTCAGGCACTGAATATTTTTTAGGTATAGGAGATTCCGATGATCTGTATAAACGGTGATGGGATACATCGCGCCCTCAAGAAGATAACGCCACTCTTCAAAAGCTAGTTTCACAGCCAATAATTCCTGCTCTCCAAAGGGATAATTCTTTTCTGCTTGGGAAAATTTCTTTGAGAAGAAGCCACAGGGATGAAACTTGCTATCCTCGAGTTCCTGGGATAGTACTGCCTCTACCGCTTCAGAAGAGGCGTCTACCTCAAGAAAGAATGGGTAGTTAATGTTGGGTTGTCTCAGCACGGGGGCGGAAATGAAGGCTTGCTTTAAGAGTTGAAAGGCAGTTTCAGCCTCTGGAGGCCATCGGGATGGATTTGCCCCCTTGCAAGTTAGGGCGGAAATGGGTGCCATGAGAGTGGAAAATCCTTTGATAAACCTTCGATAATAATTTGCGAAGCCCAAAAATCTTTGTACTGCCTTCAAAGAATTCGGACGAGACCAGTCCAATATTGCCTGAACTTTCTTGGGATCCATTTCAAGGCCGGCACCTGAAACGATGTAACCTAAAAAGGGAACTGAGGGAACTTCAAATACGCATTTTTCAGCTTTGCAGTACAGGTGGTTCTTTCGTAGGAGAGTTAACACCTCCTTGACTTGGGATCGATGTCTGACAATGTTGGAGGAGAATATCAGAATATCGTCGAGGTATACTACCACAGAGATATGTAGTAAGTCCCGAAAGATCTCATTCACAAAGTTTTGGAACACAGCAGGAGCGTTACAGAGACCAAAAGGCATTACCAGGTATTCAAAATGCCCGTCTCGAGTATTGAATGCTGTTTTCCATTCGTCCCCAGCTCGTATCCTAATGAGATTGTAGGCCCCTCTTAAATCCAGCTTGGTAAAAATAGTAGCACCTTTTACTCGATCGAAAAGTTCGGTAATGAGGGGTATCGGGTAGCGATTTTTGATGGTTATATCGTTTAAGCCCCTGTAATCGATGCAAGGATGCAGGCCTCCATCCTTCTTAGACACAAAAAAGAATCCTGCCCCTGCCGGTGAGGAGGATGGTCGAATGAACCCCTTTTGCAGGTTCTCCTGGATGTATGCTGACATGGCTTCAGTCTCGGGTAGGGAGAGTGGGTAAGTACGACCTCGCGGAGGTGTTTTGCCAGGAATCAACTCAATAGGACAGTCCCACTCCCGATGAGGCAGAATATCGGCTCCGGTCTTACAGAAGACATCGGAGAAGGAGCGATACTGGTAGGGAATTGGAGTAGTGGTTGCAATGTAACTACCTTTGACGGGTTTGATTTGAGGAAGGCAGGATACTTGACAAGTTTCTCCCCAGGACAAGATCTGCATGGTGCCCCAATCAATATTGGGGGAGTGCTTGCGTAACCAGGGGTATCCAAGGATGACCTCATGGGAGGCTTTGGGAATTACTAGGAATCGGATAGTTTCAGTGTGGAGAGCTCCGATACGAACTGGCACAGGAAGGGTACGTTGAGAGACGATTCCGTTGGTAATCTGAGTGCCATCTACAGCAGATAGAGTGATGGTGTGGTCGAGAGAGGAGACAGGAAGCCGGAGCCTCTGGACAAGTTTAGCGGTGAAAAAATTTTCAGTGGCCCCTGAATCGAGGAGAGAAAGAACAGTTTTAGAACCAGTGGAGATCTCAAAAGTAATGGAGAGGGTAGATTCATTTTTTGACGGAGACGGAGACATCACTCCTAACCTGGTGTCTCCGGCACAGATTAGGATCGGGAGTTTCCCGGACTACGTGGGCAGGCTGCAACCATATGACCGGTCTCCCCGCAGTACATGCATAGATTTTCTCGTCGGCGTCTTTGCCGTTCTTCTACCGTGAGGCGGGCCCGGTTAATCTGCATGGGTTCGTCACCCGCAGGTTCAGACGGAGGGAGGGTTGGAGTAGTGGTCGGCCGGAACCTAAAACGATCTCCCCTAGTTTTTTCACTATGGCGTTCTCTGTACCGCAAATCCACTTTATTGCAAAGGGAGATAAGATCATTGAGGGTAGCCGGCGGATCACGAGTGGCGAGGTCATCTTTTATGCGATCTGTCAATCCATTCCAAAAGGTGGAAGTCAGGGCTTCTTCATTCCATTTTAGTTCCGAAGCCAGCGTTTGAAATTGAATGATATACTGACTGACTGGTCGGTTCCCTTGGCGAAGTCGCAGGATTTCCGTCGCCGCAGAGGTTGTTCTGCCGGGCTCGTCGAAAATCCTCCGGAAGGACGTGAGGAATCCAGAGTAGTTGTCTAGTAACGGGTCGGACCTCTCCCAGAGAGGCGAAACCCAGTCCTGGGCAGAACCGGTCAGTAGAGACACTATATATGCCACTTTGGATTTTGGAGATGGAAAGTTCGCAGGCTGTAGTGTGAAGTGGACGTCACACTGGTTGAGAAACCCTCGGCACAACTTGGGGTTCCCGTCAAACTTATTGGGAGTCGGAAGGTGCAAATGAGATGGTGCAGGTGGAACAGGGACAGCTGGAGCTGCTGGCTGGTTGGTGGCGGCAGGCAAATTAACAGTAACCAGGGAAGCTTGCAGCGTATCCTGATGAAGAGACATTTCCTGCAGGAACTGAGCCATTTGGCGCTGAGACGCCTCTAGTCCCTCTAGGCGACTGGCGATAGCCTGGAGCAAGTCGGCCCTCAGATCCTGTCCACTGGCCGAATCCATCTGGCCAGGGCAAACTGTCATGGCTTGGCGTGCGCTTGGACCCGGAGTGGAGTCGGATGAGGAATGAGGACTTGTTTGCTGGTACTTGAAGGCAGCCGGCCTTAGGGGAGTATGACTCATGAAGCAGTGGCACGCGACGGGATCAGAACCAGGCTGCAAGACACTGGCGGAACTTAGAGACCCGGGGTAGGCTGGGTATAGCAGGTAGACGGGATCAGGAGACAGGTAGTAACAGGAGCAAACTGCACCAAGGCTGAGAGGGGAGTCTGCAGAAACACACTGGTACTGACACTTTAAATGAGCAAAGGAGCACAGAGAACTAGCTCACAGCATATGCTGTGATAGATGTTGCACTGGCAACTAAAGAGCCTCTGGACAGCCCTTTAGTACCCTCAGGTAGTGCAGGATTGGTTGCTAGCCTCCCCAGCCCAGACTGAACCTGATTGGCCAGAAATGACATGTGACCCAAATCCAAGATGGCCACGCCCAGTGGTCACAGCATGGAAGCTCTGCCAGTCTCAGCCCCTCTCACCTGCCTCCAGATGGAAGCCCTTGGTCTGCGGAGACTCACAGCACGCAGCGCTATTCTCCAGGAACCTGCACCTCTGCTGGAAACACCATGCCACAGCGCCCGGAGCGGTAAGCGCCGCGATCTCAGCAGCCTGTCACCCCTGGTCGTGACAGTACTTAGATCATAGCGTGTAACTGACTGTACTGTTACTTGAATAATACTTTGTGCTTTGGAACCACAGGTTCAAGGTCTGGAGTCTTTATTTACTGTATGACTGCGTACGCAAAATAGTGTCATCCTTAGAGGTTTATAGGAAGGATATTAGAAGGTATAGGCAGGAGTGTATAGAGGTTCAAATCCAGAATCCTTAAGAAGGAGGTGCTGTCCTGCTGGTGGCTCCTGATTGCCGCAGACATCACGGGTACTTAGATTTTTGGAGTCTCCCCATCGATACTCCATTCCTGCTGCTTCACTGTCCGGACCTGTTGTTTCAGGGTCCTTGTTTTGCCCTGGACCTGGATCGTTCGTCTTTGGCTGCATCCCTACTGTGGTCCTAAGGCCTCCCCTGGCTCGGTCATCATTGAGATGTTTAGAGCACATAGACCAGCTTTTGCTGGGATCTACCACAGACTGTGGCATACATAATTCTTATGGTAGCATACCGGTCGATTTGATTCTCCGGTGTTTAGGATTTCCAGAAATTCTGGCATTCCTTCCAGCTGGCTTGGGTCTCACCCTCCACCTGGCCTTCCTGATAGTGTGGATCTCTACATTGTCAGTATGATTCGGATGTGGAATTGCTCCACTCTCTGGTATCCGGTTTATCCTTCAGGGTGTTTTCTGGATTATGCCTCCCTTTCTCCCCCCCTAGGGGCTCCTTGGGGTTTAGTAGTGGTTCTTTGTGCCCTCCTGGGACATTCAGTTGAACCACTGGCTGTTATAACCATTACTTCGTCTATTGCTTAGGCTCTCTCTCTCTTATGGCGTTTGCATCTGCCTGGAGAGTGTCGGAATTGGGAGCATTCTCAGGTGGCTCCCTCTTCTGGTTAGCCCACAATGTCAGGGTTGTGAGTTGCACTTGCCCTGTGTCTCTTCCTAAAGTGGTTTTTAAGTTCCATATTATTCCGGAACTTATGGTACTGACATTTCAGTCACCAGTCCTCTCGGCTGGTGTGGCCTCATTGACTGGGGTTCAGCCTCTCCGGATTTATGTGATCCGTTCAAGTTCCTTCAGTAAATCAGACTACTTATTTGTGGTCTTTGATTTCACAGTAAAGGATGGTCGGCCAATAAATTGACATTGGCTAGATGACTTCATATGACTATCTCAGGGGCCTACACATAGGCTAGGCCTTTCTGTTTTGGTTGATACTTATTCTACTCGGGCTGTGGGCCATCTCGTGGGCGGCTCGCTGTAGCGCCTCAGCTGTTCTGCCTTGCTAGGTGGCCATGTGGTCTTCTGTCCACACCTTTTTAAGGTTCTATGCATCGGTTTCCTTTGCCTCTCAGGATGCTTCCTTTGGGCAACGGATTCTCTTTGGGACATCCCCAAGGTCAACCCTGTGGATCCCCTATGGACCCTGAAGTAGAAAACAAGAGATATGGTAAGAACTTACCTTTGTTATCTCTGTTTCTACGAAGTCCATAGGGTCCACAGGGCACCCGCCCTGATGCACCTGGCTTCATATGGGCTGTGTTACTGGTCACCGGTTTCCCATTTCCTTCTCTGTGAGTATGGTTATTGAGTGTTCCAGTCTTCTCTCTCTTTCTTTCCTCCTCCGGCCTTTGGCTACTTACAAACTGAGGTGCCTCTGGCTTGGGGGTAGGATTATAGGGAGAGTGGACCCAGTGCATCCTGGGAGCTGAAAGCTTTAACTGCATGGTGCCCGGATTTGGTTCCCAATCTATACCCCAAGGTCAACACAGTGGACCCTATGGACTTCGTAGAAACAGAGATAAGGTAAGTTCTTACCATATCTCTTGTTTTCCCGGGTCTAAGCCAGGAACGCTGCAGTAGGAAAGGGTGTACCCAGGTTTCCCTACTAAGCTCATTGGCGGATCAGAAACGCTCAGTGATGATGTTGTCTACAAGCTGCAGAAGAACAGCGATGGGGACTTGGCAGGACTCGGAAGTGAAAGAGCTTCTGTCTACTCCAGGGAAAGAACAGATAAAAAGTTACAGTATACTGACACACATGATTGTATGGAATATTTGAATCAGACCTTTACTGCAAGACCAGACATACATGACACACCATTAGAAGATGTAGATTTGACGTTTTACACGGATGGGAGTTGTCATAGACAGACAGACACAGGAGAATTATGCACAGGTTATGCTGTTGTAAATGACGAGGATGTTGTAGAAGCTGAACCACTTGGTCCACCTCACTCAGCCCAGGTGGCTGAACTGGTGGCATTAAGGAGAGCATGAGAGTTGGCAGAAGGTAAATCAGCTAACATATACACTGATTCTAGGTACGCCTTTGGGTTAGTACAAGATTTTGGGGCTCTTTGGCGTCTTAGGAACTTTATGACAGCAGCAGGCACACCAGTAGCACATTCACAACACATAAAAGGACTTCTGACAACAATTCAGTTACCAAAGGCAGTAGCTGTCATCAAATGCAAAGCCCACACATGCGAAGAAGACCCAGTGTCAATGGGCAATAACAGAGCAGATGAATCTGCCAAATGGGCAGCAGAGTTACGCATAAATGTAACAACTAACAAAGTGATGGTCTTCCAGACAATAGATGCACAGAAATTAATTGAAATGCAAGATTTTTTCACTAAAGAAAAGATGGTCTGGAGATTGAAGGGATGTGGTCAGGAGTCCTCAGGACTCTGGAGAGATGGACAAGGTAGGCCTGTTGCTTCCAGGGCATACTACCCAAGCTTGGCTGAGGCAGTGCATGGTCTGACTCACCTGAGAAAAGAAGGTATGTGCAAGTTGGTCAGAGCATATTGATTTGCACCAGGCTTTTCTTCTCAAGCTGGAAAGAAAGCAATGTCCTGTCTGACTTGTTTGAGGAAAAATGTCGGGAAGACAATACCAACCGAGCCATCACATATCCCTCTAACAGATGGTCCTTTTCAGGTAATACAAATTGACTTCATTCAATTACCACCTTGCAGGAATCTCAAGTATGTATTAGTTTGTACTGATGTGTTTTCTAATTGGGTAGAGGCATATCCAGCTGCCACTAATACTGCTGTTTTTACTGCTAAGAAGATTGTTCAGGAGTTGTATGCAGATACGGTATCCCTAGAATCATAGAAAGTGAAAGGGGTACTCATTTCACTGGTGATGTTTTCCAGAACATGTGTAAGCTAATGGGAATTAATAGTAGACTTCACACCCCCTACCGGCAGCAAGCCAGTGCGAAGGTGGAGAGAGTGAACGGTACTATTAAGAATAAACTGAGTAAGATCATGGCTGAAGCTGGATTAGGATGGCCAGAAACCTTACCACTCGTCCTCCATAGCATCAGAAGCACTCCGAGACCTCCTCTTAATCTGTCTCCCTTTGAGATACTGTTTGGGAGGCAACCTCATTTGATTATACATCCACAGGATGATTTGAAGAGTAATAATGAAGTTACTGTGCAATATGTTATAAAAATGAGTAGACAAACAACAGCAACAGAAACTGAAAATGTTGTTACCTAATATGCCAGAAACAAACTGTCATGATGTTGAACCTGGAGAATATGTTATGATACGAAATTTCTTATGCTCAGGCAGTTAACCGACCGGTGGAAAGGTCCTTACCAGGTGTTGATGACAAGTATCACATCTTTGAAGGTAGCAGAAAGAGATACCTGGGTCCATTCCACTCACTGCAGAAAGGTCAACCACCCAAAGGAGGTACAAGGCGAAGTCGAGACAGACAACGTCGATTGCGAGCATGTTCAGGGAGAACTAAAGACTGCAGTGAAAACACCTGAGCCAGAGACGTGTACAGATTACTATTCCAGCAATAGAGTGGCGATCTGTTTCTGTTTCTTCTTCTTGTCCCAGGGTTCTTCTCATTCTTATTTGTTTCAGGATTTCCTATTTCTGGGACGGAGGACAGATGACGGAGAGGGAGTTCAATAGTCAATAGATGTCGATAGAGTGGAGTCAGAGGAGAGAGCAATAGAATGATCAGGGCAACCTATGGTCAAACTCAGTTCAGGGATTGTTAAGAGATCTGTTAGCTATGGAACTCGGAGACAGTGTGAGTGGTTATTGTCTGAGGAATATTGTATTTGTGAGTACTGTGGATCCCTAGTTGATGAGAAATGCATCCAACGATGCCAGTCCAAGAGTAATCTGTATTTGGGTGGGTATCCTTTAGAGGATTACCATTCCTTAGTGGGTAAGGTCTTAAATCAGCCTGAATGTTGGATGTGCACTCACATGCCTCAGGGACAACATAATGTAGGATTAGTACCATTCCCATTAAATTTCTTTGAGGTTCCTGAATTACGGGAGTGAGGTCAATAGACGGAAGTATAACATTACCAGGTCCCCTAGTTTAAAGCTGCACCAATACTCCATAGACCGGTCTTTGCTGTGTCTGACCATTTCATAAATAGAAAGACTGGAGAATTGGGAAGCAGACTTATTGGATCAGACAATGGCTGGCCACACCATTAGTGATGAACACCAGAGACGAGGACATAGGAACAAACCGAATGTGGTATCTATTGGGTTATTGTAAAAATGTTATTCAGGCTGAAACATGTCTTGAGCAGATGAGGACAATAGGCATAGGTAGTTTTGTTAAAACTTTATGTGATATTGTGCAGGATCGTAATTACCATATGTCATTCTTAGATAATGTATACTATGTTTGTGGAAGAAGGGCATATTCTTGGTTATCTCCGAGTTCCAAGGGTTTGTGTTTTATAGGTAAATTGGTCCCAGAGATAATGACCCTTACACATGATGAAATGATTGGTATCCATAAAACCGCACCACCCCCATCCTAATGGTGGTGAGTGGTGGTGGTATAGGTACTAAGGTTGATAAAGAACTGCATTACAATCCTGAAATTGAATGTACCATCAGATAATAACATGTGAATAGGCTTGGTCATGTATAGTAAAATATATTGTAAATGTTCCGTTAAACATCATAGATAATGTAGTCTCAATTCCCCCCAAACTTCCTTTATAAGTTCGATGAGGTCTCACATCCTACCAATGGTCCCCTATAGATCCACTGAGTGCGTATAAGGGTTGTTTTACCCTTTCATGAAGCACATTATTGATGGTTCAATGACCGAATTGTGTCATACCGTATAGAACATTAGATAATTTATTATGTATGACTAAACAGGTTAAGAATAGAATGTGATAGTTTATGTTTGCTGTCAAAGGGTGGACTGTCAAAGTCAAATAATTGGATATGATCGCTGTACAATTATTATCTGACAATATAGTCGTCTATGGTCGGATTATGTGTTACTAGGATGCTACTTTGCATCGGTGCAATCCAATGCACACAAATGCGAATCCACAATACACATACACTGATGCACATAATGCACACACACACACACATATATATATATATATATATATATACACTAGGGATGTGCAGGCTTGGTTCTACACGGTTCCGTTCGGGTTTTTTTACCGAATCTTATTGGCTATCCAAAACTCGTGACAGCTGATACCCAATAAGATTCGGTAAAAAAACCCGAACGGAACCGAGTAGAACTGAGCCCGCACATCCCTAATATATACACACACATAGACATTCGTATGTATATTCACATATGTACACATAGACGCTCATATGTGTATTCACATACATACAGACACATATTTGCTATTTCAATACACAGACGCATATATGCGAATGCATACATATAAAATTGTTCCCACACATTATAGTTAATAACCAGAGTTATTAAAGGTATTGTTATCTAATAATTATGATGTAATATGTACTTAAAGGAGATCTAAGGTTCAGAATACAGTGGACATGTCATGTTTGGTATCATACTAAATCCCTGTTTATTTGCAGACATCCGTTTCTATCGGCAAAGAAGTCGCATCATGCGTCTGTTAGTTATGGATGATAGGGAGTTATTGAATAGAATGTTATAACTTGTATGCAGTGTTGTAGCCAGTTTTAACCAGTTGTTCGGCGGGAAACTGCACAATGTGACCATTGGAGGATTGAGCCATACCCCTGAACTGACCAATGACCAGATTGACCAGAAACAAGAACCAATTAGAACCTGTCAATTTGTCCCTTTGTTAACTCTGAAACCTCTAAGGTATATAAGCTGTGTCCTGACCTCAGCATACGGGCACCTTGTTACGACCGTAGACTTCTGGATTGATGACTGTATACTGGGACCAGTGCGCACACATATGTATCGGGCTGTACTATTTCTCATGGCTTTTTACTCTAATTGTTAAATCTTACATCGTGTTATCCCTTTTACATAAATAACTTTTTGTTCTTTGGAACCACACGATTGGACTGGAAAGCAATTCTTTCTTAAGCGACTTGCAGCACTAAATAGCGACTTGTAGGAATCAATAGCACATACCGATCAGAATAAAAGATTAAAGAAGTGAGAGGGATTGAACAAAGTTCCAGCTCTGACCCTACGTAGCAAAGACAAGAGCCAAGTGTTGACCAGGATTATGAAGGAGGTCCACGTATTGCAGGAGCACAATGTAGGAATCATCACAAGGTTGAGATTCCAGAAGCAGGAAGCACCAAATGTGACTGGAGAACTCCTTGCAGAAGGTTAGCATATAAGGTAGCAGGGCAACAGATCCCGGAAACTACCAAGAAGGCATCAGTTTGCACCCTCAACGAGTCCAGGCGAAAACCAGTAATCACTGACGACTTGCGGAATGATAACAACGGAACAGGAGGAAAGAAGCACATAAGAATCACGGCGAATAACAGCAAGTGGCAGAAGACTTCCATGTGCGGAAGCGTTCCAACGACCGGCCCAGGCCTGGTAGGTAACAAGAATGATGTCTGCAGATGAAGAACCAGCCATTGCAGCAACAGCGATGGGTTGTCTGCTAAAATTATGAAGATGTATAACTACATAAGGCGAGGCCAGATGTGGAACCATAATAAGAAATCAGAAGGCCTGCTATGCCACAGACCTCTAAAATAGGGCATAGAATCATTGGACCCACCGGCAAGGATCACGTGTACTAAAAAGGTCCTATATCCAAGGGGAACCAAGAAGAAATCCTAGACCACATTAATGCATGAGAACAACAAGTCAGTTATCAAAGAAATGCTGCAAGGGTGACTTGGAAGGCTGCTAGGGAACTGTGAAACCTACGCAACTCCACCTGCAGAGGAGAACAGACTGTAGCAGAACCCAGGAAAAATCCATCAAATATACTCCAGGTTACGTCTGTTTAAATATTTGTAAACAGCAAACCAGAGGACAACTAAGGTAATGGGAATAAAAAAAAGAAGGACATAATCAGGAAGTCACTAGATAAGAAACCAGTGACCCGAAGAGCAATACATATAATGCAAGACAACCAGGAGAAGTAAGTTAGTATAAATGAACATGCAAAAGACTGAAGCTCCCTCCTATGTCATCCTAGTAGAGAAAAGGAAACACATCAACCAATCGTAGTCACCGAGAAGCAGTACTGCAAGCCCACTTCTTGCTCAGAAGATCTTTTCTGCTCTACCACTGGAACGATTGAGTCTGGGTACATTTACAAGACAAAATAAAGTTGATCTAGGAGAGGACCGAAATCACCACCTCGGTATTGCTCAACATACATCGTCTAATACGTACTGAAGCACAAACGAAATTGACACTATAAAATGGTAGTCCCCCAAAGCAGAGGAGTAGCATCTCTAACATAAGACATGTGGAACCAGAGTGCTAGCAAGGTAACGCCAAACAACTGGTACACCCTAGTGTGTACCTTACACTGGTAAGGTGGCAGCATGTTACAAACCACAGTGTACAATGGACAATGTGGATGCTTCCCTGAAGGATTTAATTATATTCTACCCACTAATGTACTGTGAGCCCACCTTGTAGACAACATGGAGAAGCCGGTGATAGAACCCTGGACCTCGACTTGCATGCATGCGCTCTACACTGAGCTACCTCACCTATGTGCATTGTTTGGACACCTGAACAGGTTGAAGCACTGGTATTCCCAGGCAGTCTTCCATCCAAGTACTAACCAGGCCTGATCCTGCTTAGCTTCCAAGATCAGACGACATTGTGTGTGCTCAGGCTGGAGTGTCCGTAGACTAAAAGAAAGGGAAAAGTAGGAGAGCTGCTAAGGTATGGAGCAAAATAGACCTGACAGGGGGTACCCTAAAGAGACAAAGTTTTCCAGAACAGCAGGAAAAGGCGCCATGCCAAGTGTGCGAGTCTCGCAGAAAGCTCAGAACCCTTTTAAGGGATCTGAGTTATGTCTGCCTCGGAATGGGATGAGGAACCCCTTACCTGTGAGCAGCAAGAAACAACTTGATCACGTATCTTTACTGACCTAAGGTCCACGTTGCAGACACCAGAACCCTCAGGTATGTACATTACCAACATCATCCGTAAATGGTCTGAGACCTTACACACTATGGCCCTCATTCAGAGCCACTCACTAGTGGCAGTACGCTCGTTCCGAGCGATGTTCGCACATCTGCGCATGCGTACAGATCGTTATACGCATGCGCGAACCAGTCAGTGCGGCCGAAATTCATGTGCTCGCAATATAGCGAATGCCTGCTATTTTGAGTGACAGAATGAGGCGTATGTGGGTGGTAACAGGGGAAGGTGCTTGAAAATGGGGTGTGGAGATCCGAACGCAGGCGTGCTTAAAGGTCAAAACGGGCGTTTTATGGGTGTGCATAATTAATACAGCAGCGTCATTGACCACGTCACTGGGTTATTTTATAGCCAGAACTGCTCGCAAGATTGTGGTAGCAAAAACCAACCACAAGAATAGCGAGCAGTTCATACGCTGGTAGATGTACTCGATTAATCTAATAAATAGCAGACATGACGTATGGTGCGAGCGGCCAGGGGGCGTTTTTAACAAATAAATGAGCGTATGTTTTGCTCGCTCATTCAGACTTAGAGGTGTGAACAGACTGCAATTTGCGAACGGATCATTTGAATAGCCACCCCTTGTTTTTGAACGAACGACCGCAAATAGCGAACGGCTCTGAATCAGGCCCTATATCTTAAGATGTAAATGTGGTTTCTTAGTTTTTTTTAATTACATTTGCAAAAATCTCCAAAAAACTTTTTACACTTTGTCATTATGGAGTATTGTGTGTAGAATTATGAGGACAAAAATGAATTTATTCCATTTTGGAATAAGGCTGTAACATAATAAAATGTGGAAAAAGTGAAGCGCTGTGAATACTTTCCAGATGCACTGTAGATATATACATATACAGTATACATAGAAAAAGTAAACACCAATACACCGCAAGGCAGACCTATTCTGACCCAACTACTAGCCAAGCTATATACCGAGGCTAACAATACAATTAATGTCGTCTCTGAATCCCAAGAAACACAGTGTAACATTGTTATACTAACACATTGTACATTTAAACACTTATTGCACTTATTGCACCCCCTGGCTAGATAATAGGGAACCCACGCTAAGGAGGGATACGATTAGAAACACTATACTTATAGTGTACTAGCTGGAGTACCCGGCATTGCCTGGGATTTTAAGAATGTTTGCTTACACATCATCCTCCAACAAACCTCTCCTTAGGCAGGCCTCACGAAAAGTGTGACAAACTTCCCCATCAACAGTCCTAAGGTCTTAGAAGGAAGTAGGACCTGTAACGGTGTAAAGCAAACTTCGGAGATAGAAGCATTCAACATTTGTCGGATGTACAGTGTAAACACGGCCAAGAGCTTCTGTTGCTCTGATACCAGGATGACCATCTACAGCAACTCCCTGTTTTCTGCACATAAAAACTTTTCGAGAAGCATTCCATGTGTAATATTTTGGCAACTCACAGTACAGCAGGGTCCTTGCAAAGTCATCATTTTGACACAGTTCGAAGAAGTCAATGTTGTTGCGTAATTTGATATAGGCAGACAGCTGAGAATGCTGGGAAAGCCTGCTAAAGCTCTCTTCGATAATAAACATTAAGATCATGGCAAAACATGACAACATGAAAGGCTCGCTCCGAGGCCCTACCCATATGCCGTGAGGCCCCACAATGAGTATACAGCAAAAATGAGGTTTTTAATTAATTAAAAATTAACAGTAATTCATTTCAGTTTCAAAATTTTTTACTTGCCTCGGCCGTGTTTTAATATGTTTGTATGTCAAATTTCACGATCTTGGCTTGTAAACTGTGGATTTGTATAGAAAGACAGAAGGACAGAAGTAGGGATGGACATTGATGGTCGATGTTTGCCGACCATCAATGTTTTTCTTCCGATTTTTAGTGTTTTTACCATTTGATGGCAGCATTCCGATGTTTGCTGCCATCAAATGATAATCATTCAAAGGTGTTTCGATGGTGGTTTCTTTTCTTTAAATACTATATGCTATGCCTCCCATGGCTGCTGTGTGCTGTTTCTCTGCCTCTAACCTTTCTGGCTCATGCTGCTGGGATCGTTGGAGGCTGTCTCTCACTGACTCAGACCCGTCCATCCCTCCCCTCTCTGCTAGCTCTGATTGGCTCTCTGAGACTGTGAGAGCCAATCAGTGTGCAGCCCTGGCCCAGCAGCAGCAGTCACTCTCAGACACACAGAGTGACAGCTAACAACGTTTATACCAGCAGAGATGGGGAGTGATTTCTCTGCTGGTGCTGTAAGAGGTTCCTTTTCTGTGTGTTATAAGTATATTTAATAATGTTTTTAGACTTCAGTTTATTGTTGCTTTAAGTGCCCACAGCAGCAGCAGCATGGCAGTGACAGTGTGTCTCATTCTCCTCCTCGTCCTCAGTCAGCTCTGCCTGCCTGCCTGCCTGGCCTGGGTTTTTTTTTTTTTTTTGTTGCTTCATGTCCGAGCCCCTCCCCCAACGCTACCTTTACTATTCATATAAATGGTTTTTACCATATTTCCTAAATGGTTTTTACGGTTGAATGCTTTTGATGCGATGGTTAGTTACCATTGCATCGAAAGATTCAATGGTGGAAGCACTGCCATCATATGATGGTGGGCTTCCGATGTACATTCCTAGACAGAAGGACAGCAATAGTATAAATAGTAGAGATAAGAAAGTTCTTAAATATCAGGTGTCATTCCTGGCAGCAGACAGCAGTACTGAGTGCAAGGCCCCACAATGAGTGTCCAGCAAAAATTGTAGTTTTTAATCAATTAAAAATTAACAGTAATTCATTTCGATTTCAAATTTTTTAGTTGCCTCGGCCGTGGTTTAATACGCTCGTATGTAAAATTTCACGATCTTGGCTTGTAACCTGTGGATTTGTATAGAAAGACAGAAGGACAAATTTTCGCTTTTATATAGTAGATCCTCCCTTAATGGGTATAAGATGAAAGAAAAGCTATAAGCCCAGTAAGGGGTTTAAGGTCTGAACACTAAAATAAATATGTTAAGAATGCCTATCACTCCAGTAGGAATAGATAGAGCTAGGAATACCAGGGGATCAAAATCATGACGAACTGACCCCAGCAGTGAAGGCTTAGAACCCCAAGCCACTGTAATCAAAAACCCTTATCTAACAAGGCAGAGCCTATATACGCTGGGCTATTGTAGCCCAGCCAGAGGAGACAGTAAAAGCAATAATCCTTAGGTGTAAACTAGGGGTGAGCGGGTTCGGATTTCTGAAATCCGAACCCCCCCGAGCCCCCCCGATCCGAGTCCGATCCGAGTCAGGCTCGACTTTTCCCGCCTGACTCGGATCTGACATCGAGGCAAAACGTCATCATCCCGCCTTCCGAGTCTCGCGGGTTTTGGATCCTATATAAGGTACCCGCGTCGGCGCCATTTTCTCACTCGGCTGTGGACAGTGAAGAGGGAGGGTGGGAGTTAGTGCTGTGTAGTGTAGTGTAGTGTAGTGCTGCTGTTGTCCACTACTTCAAAGTCCATAGGGGCTGGCTGTGTTGTGCTGTGCTGCTGTTGTTAATAGGGGCTGTGTCCACTACTTCAAAGTCCATAGGGGCTGGCTGGACTGTGTTGTGCAGTCAGTTCTCCATAGGGGCTGTGTCCACTCCAAAGTCCTGTGCAGTGTCCCAGTCCTAAAGGGGTGCTGTAGTGTTGTCCAGGGGGTGCTCTGTCCATCAGGGGTGCTCCCCCCAAGTGCTAAAAAAATAATATATTTTCTGTGTTTGTGAATTGTGTGCGCAGTAGCCGCACGTGCATCAACAAAGTAGTGCCAAGCGTGCGCCTGTGTCATAAGTAAAGGGCCGGCTGGCTTGACCGTTAAAGGGTGCTGTAACCCCCGAAAGTACACTCCAGTCCAAACCAAAAAAAAATTATTTTCTGTGTTTGTGAATTGTGTGCGCAGTAGCCGCACGTGCATCAACAAAGTAGTGCCAAGCGTGCGCCTGTGTCATAAGTAAAGGGCCGGCTGGCTTGATCGTTAAGGGTGCTGTAACCCCCGAAAGTACACTCCAGTCCAAACCAAAAAAAAAATTATTTTCTGTGTTTGTGAATTGTGTGCGCAGTAGCCGCACGTGCATCAACAAAGTAGTGCCAAACGTGCGCCTGTGTCATAAGTAAAGGGCCGGCTGGCTTGACCGTTAAGGGTGCTGTAACCCCCGAAAGTACACTCCAGTCCAAACCAAAAAAAAATTATTTTCTGTGTTTGTGAATTGTGTGCGCAGTAGCCGCACGTGCATCAACAAAGTAGTGCCAAGCGTGCGCCTGTGTCATAAGTAAAGGGCCGGCTGGCTTGACCGTTAAAGGGTGCTGTAACCCCCGAAAGTACACTCCAGTCCAAACCAAAAAAAAATTATTTTCTGTGTTTGTGAATTGTGTGCGCAGTAGCCGCACGTGCATCAACAAAGTAGTGCCAAGCGTGCGCCTGTGTCATAAGTAAAGGGCCGGCTGGCTTGACCGTTAAAGGGTGCTGTAACCCCCGAAAGTACACTCCAGTCCAAACCAAAAAAAAATTATTTTCTGTGTTTGTGAATTGTGTGCGCAGTAGCCGCACGTGCATCAACAAAGTAGTGCCAAGCGTGCGCCTGTGTCATAAGTAAAGGGCCGGCTGGCTTGACCGTTAAAGGGTGCTGTAACCCCCGAAAGTACACTCCAGTCCAAACCAAAAAAAAATTATTTTCTGTGTTTGTGAATTGTGTGCGCAGTAGCCGCACGTGCATCAACAAAGTAGTGCCAAGCGTGCGCCTGTGTCATAAGTAAAGGGCCGGCTGGCTTGACCGTTAAAGGGTGCTGTAACCCCCGAAAGTACACTCCAGTCCAAACCAAAAAAAAAATTATTTTCTGTGTTTGTGAATTGTGTGCGCAGTAGCCGCACGTGCATCAACAAAGTAGTGCCAAGCGTGCGCCTGTGTCATAAGTAAAGGGCCGGCTGGCTTGACCGTTAAGGGTGCTGTAACCCCCGAAAGTACACTCCAGTCCAAACCTAAAAAAAAATTATTTTCTGTGTTTGTGAATTGTGTGCGCAGTAGCCGCACGTGCATCAACAAAGTAGTGCCAAGCGTGCGCCTGTGTCATAAGTAAAGGGCCGGCTGGCTTGACCGTTAAAGGGTGCTGTAACCCCCGAAAGTACACTCCAGTCCAAACCAAAAAAAAATTATTTTCTGTGTTTGTGAATTGTGTGCGCAGTAGCCGCACGTGCATCAACAAAGTAGTGCCAAGCGTGCGCCTGTGTCATAAGTAAAGGGCCGGCTGGCTTGACCGTTAAAGGGTGCTGTAACCCCCGAAAGTACACTCCAGTCCAAACCAAAAAAAAATTATTTTCTGTGTTTGTGAATTGTGTGCGCAGTAGCCGCACGTGCATCAACAAAGTAGTGCCAAGCGTGCGCCTGTGTCATAAGTAAAGGGCCGGCTGGCTTGACCGTTAAAGGGTGCTGTAACCCCCAAAGTACACTCCAGTCCAAACCAAAAAAAAATTATTTTCTGTGTTTGTGAATTGTGTGCGCAGTAGCCGCACGTGCATCAACAAAGTAGTGCCAAGAGTGCGCCTGTGTCATAAGTAAAGGGCCGGCTGGCTTGACCGTTAAAGGGTGCTGTAACCCACAAAGTACACTCCAGTCCAAACCAAAAAAAAAATTATTTTCTGTGTTTAGCCGCACGTATATATCAAATCGATATAACATAAATGGAGGACCAAACTTTCTCCGATAAAAATAAAATAGAGAAAGATCAAGAACCACTTCCTCCTAGTGCTGAAGCTGCTGCCACTAGTCATGACATAGACGATAACATGCCATCAACGTCGTCTGCCAAGGCCGATGCCCAATGTCATAGTAGAGGGCACATACAATCCCAAAAGGCAAAGTTCAGGAAAATGACCTTGAAAAAGACATTTAAATCAGCTGAAGAGAAACGTAAACTTGCCAATATGCCATTTACGACACGGAGTGGCAAGGAACGGCTAAGGTCGATCCCTAGTATGTTCATGACTAGTGGTTCAGCTTCACATGACGATGGAAGCACTCCTCCCACTAAAAAAATCAAAAGAGTTAAGCTGGCAAAAGCACAGCGAAGAACTGTGCTTTCTAAGAAGATATCACAAATCCCCAAGGAGAGTCCAAGTGTGGTGGTGGTTGCGATGCCTGACCTTCCCAGCACTGGACGGGAAGAGGTGGCTCTTTCCACCATTTGCACGCCCCCTGCAAGTGCTGAAAGGAGCACCCACAGTCCACTTGCTGATATGCAAATTGAAGATGTCACTGTTGAAGTACAACAGGATGAGGATACTGGTGTAGCTGGCGCTGAGGAGGAAGTTGGCGAGGAGGATTCTGATGGTGATGTGGTTTGTTTAAATCAGGCTCCGGGGGAGACAGTTGTTGTCCGTGGGATGAAAAAGCCCATCACGGTCATGCCTGGGCAGAAGACCAAACATTCCACCTCTTTGGTCTGGCAATATTTCTATCCAAATCCGGACAACAACTGTCTTGCCATATGTACCATATGTAAAGGTGAAATAAGTAGGGGTAGGGACGTCAACCACCTAGGAACATCCTCCCTTATACGGCACCTGCAGCGCGTTCATAAAAAGTTACTGTCAAGTTCAGAAACTTTGGCTCAGACCGTAAGCAGTCCAGGGACACCTAAATCCCGTTGTCCTGTTGTATCCAAGCGCCTGCAAACCACACCGTCAACTCCCTCCTCGTCAATTTCCTCCTTAGTCAGGATCGGAAGTAGTCCTGCAGGCCATATCACTGGCATGACTGACTCTCCTATCCGGGATTCCTCCGGAGGATCCTGCATTGCTACGCCTACTGCTGCCGCTGCTGCTGTTGCTGCTGCTGCTGGGAGTCGTTCATCATCCCAGAGAGGAAGTAGGAACACCACTACTTTTACTAAACAATTGACCCTCCAACAGTCCTTAGCGAGGAGGATGAAGTACGACAGCAGTCATCCTGAAGCAAAACGTATAACTGAGGCCTTGACTGCTATGTTGGTGTTAGACGTGCGTCCGGTATCCGCCATTAGTGCAGTGGGATTTAGACAATTGATGGAGGTAGTGTGTCCCCGGTTCCAAATCCCGTCTAGATTCCACTTCACTAGGCAGGCGATACCGAGACTGTACAGAAACGTCAGAAAAAGTGTCCTCAGTGTCCTGAAAAATGCCGTTGTACACAATGTCCACTTAACCACGGACATGTGGACAAGTGGAACAGGGCAGACTAAGGACTATATGACTGTGACAGCCCACTGGGTAGATGTATCACCTTACGCAGCAACAGCAGCAGCGTCACCAGTAGCAGCATCTCAGAAACGCCAGCTCGTTACAAGGCAGGCTACGCTGTGTATCACCGGTTTCAGTAAGAGGCACACCGCCGACAACCTCTTAGAGAAACTGAGGGAAATCATCGCCCAGTGGCTTACCCCACTTAGACTCTCCTGGGGATTTGTGATATCTGACAACGCCACCAATATTGTGCGGGCATTACATCTGGGCAAATTCCAGCACGTCCCATGTTTTGCTCACACAATAAACTTGGTGGTGCAGAATTTTCTGAAAAGCGACAGGGGCGTGCAGGAGACGCTTTGGGTGGCCCGAAAAATTTCTGGCCACTTTCGCCATTCAGCGACTGCGTGCCGAAGACTGGAGCGCCAGCAAACACTCTTGAACCTGCCCCGCCATCACCTGAAGCAAGAGGTTGTGACGCGGTGGAACTCAACCCTCTATATGCTTCAGAGGATGGAGGAGCAGCAAAAGGCCATACAAGCCTATACATCCACCTATGACATAGGCAAAGGAGGGGGTATGCACCTGACTCAAGCGCAGTGGAGAATGATTTCCGTGTTGTGCAAGGTTCTTCAGCCCTTCGAACTTGCCACACGTGAAGTCAGTTCAGACACTGCCAGCTTGAGTCAGGTCATTCCCCTCATCAGGCTTTTGCAGAAGCAGCTGGAGAAAGTGAAGGAGGAGCTAAGACGGAGCGATTCCGCTCGGCATGTGGGACTTGTGGATGAAGCCCTTCATTCGCTTTGCCAGGATTCCAGGGTGGTCAATCTGTTGAAATCAGACCACTACATTTTGGCCACCGTGCTCGATCCTAGGTTTAAAGCCTATGTGGTGTCTCTCTTTCCGGCCGACACAAGCCTGCAGAGGTGCAAAGACCTGCTGGTGAACACACTGTCAGCTGAAGCGGAACGTGACACGTCAACGGCTCCTTCTTCATTTTCTCCCGCAACTGGGGCTGCCAGGAAAAAACTTAGGTATCCTAAGCAACCCGCTGGCGGTGATGCAGGGCAGGCAGGACCAAGTTTGGACATCTGGTCCGGACTGAAGGACCTGGCAACAATTTCTGACATGTCTACTGTCACTGCATATGATACTGTCACCATTGACAGAATGGTGGAGGATTACATCGGTGACAGCATCCAAGTAGGCATGTCAGACAGTCCATACCTGTACTGGCAGGAAAAAGAGGCAATTTGGAGGCCCCTGTACAAACTGGCTCTATTTTACCTGAGTTGCCCCCCCTCCAGTGTGTACTCCGAAAGAGTGTTTAGTGCAGCCGGGAACCTTGTCAGCGAAAGGCGTAGGAGGTTGCTTCCACAGAATGTGGAGAAGATGATGTTCATCAAAATGAATTATCAGCTCTTCCAGGGAGACCAGCCTCCAGAACGTACAGAGGGACCTGTGGTGGTGGATTCAAGTGGGGACGAGTTAATACTTTGTGAGGATGAGGATGTACACACTGAAGAGGGTGAGGAATCGGTGGATGAGGAGGATGAGGATGACATCTTGCCTCCGTAGAGCCAGTTTGTGCAGGGACACATTAATTGCCAGCTTGTTTTGTGGGGGCCCAAACGAACCAATCATTTCAGCCACAGTTGTGTGGCAGACCCTGGCGCTGAAATGATTGATTTGTTAAAGTGTGCATGTCCTGTTTATACAACATAAGGGTGGGTGGGAGGGCCCAAGGACAATTCCATCTTGCACCTCTTTTTTTCTTTGCATTATGTACAGTTTGGGGCCTAGTTTTTCTAACTGCCATTCTGTCTGCCACTGCAGTGTCACTCCTAGATGGGTCACGTGTTTGTGCCGCCCACTCGTGTCGCTTAGCATAGTCATCCAGCTACCTCGGTGCAACCTTTTGGACATAAAAACACTATTGTGAGGTGTGAGGTGTTCAGAATAGACTGGAAATGAGTGGAAATTAAGGTTATTGAGGTTAATAATAGCATAGGAGCAGAAAAACCTACAAATTCTGTGATTTTAGCTGTTTTTATGCTTTTTTTCAAAAAAATACAGATCCAAAACACAAAACCCAGAACCCAAAACACGGAAGGGTGGTTTTGGCAAAACCAATCCAGATCCAAAACACGAAGAAAGATCCAGATCCAAAACCAAAACACAAAACACGAAAAGTGGCCGGTGCACACCCCTAGTGTAAACATATCAGTCTGTATCGTTCCAATTTAAGTATACTGTATGTGCTGCTGAAGCGACCACTTGAAATTGAAGAACATGAGCAGTAATGCAAGGACGCATAGCTTATGAATATAAGTACAGCAATCAGTCATGAGATTCTGGGGAAACTCTCACAAGCACAGGGAGAATATACAAATACCACACAGATTTGTGAGAATTACAGCTAAATTCCTGATACAAAATACATTTTTATATATATATATATTAGGGGTGAGCGGGTTCGGTTTTACTCAGATCTTTAAACGGCATTTTATTGGCTATCGGCCTATCATGTGTTTTGGATAGCCAATATAATAAATCCGAATTTGCGGTAAAGTGGCGATAAGAACAGAGTAAATCCGAGTAAAACCGAACCCGCTCACCCCTAATATATAGATATATATGTATATATTTAAAGGGGCCCACCCCTAAGTATGGGCCCCTATCACTGCATTCCCCCGGCGGGCCCTTTATGCCCCAGTCCGACACTGGCATCGACTGTGCTGCAGGGCCAACCTGTTATGTCTGTGAACGTCATCATTCACAGACATACCGTCTGTATACATCCACCGATGCACATTCATCGGCTGTACGAATGACAAATTACATAGTGTGTACCGAACTTTAGAGGTTGCAGAACTAGATGTTTAAACATGAGTATGAGATATATTATGTGGGGTTTTAGTAGTATTAAAAACAGAGCATGGGGTAAATTTACTAAAACGTCTAAAAATTAAAAGAAAAGTGGGTGTGTTTCCTATAGCAACCAATTAGATTCTGTCTATCAATTTGTAGAATGTACTATTAGTTAATGTGTTGAGAACTGGTCATATAACTAAACCACTTTGTCCTTTCCAGAGCCCAGACAGCCAAGCATGTGAATTTCAAATCAATTTATCCTCTTGCTTAATTAATTCTAGGATAAATATATCATTTAAGGTTTATCCAGACAGGAGGCTGTTTATCAGCAGGTGTCATTCCTGCCAGGTAACAATGTGACGTATAGCTACATTTTTAAATGTGAACCTTCTAAACTAATATATTCAAAATACATCTTTTGAGTTTTGAGAAATCTGTATGCCAACTTAAATTCCCAGTGCTCCGCCGGCACTTGCTGTGTACCACACACGCTGGGGGGCAGGTAATGGAGGTTGCCGACCCTGCACCCGGCACAGCCAAAGGCTTGTCTAGACTTTTAAAAATTTACAATTAAACAATAAAGTGCTAGACAGGAGCACAAAAATGCCCAAAACACACACAACAAATTCTAAAAGTTTGCATATATGGAAGCGGCAACAATGATCACACAAGGAATGTTTGCAGATCTAAGTATATAAAGACAATTAATGTGAGACAGATGGAGCTTGAATGCACAGAGGACCACAATGGAAAGTTTATGAAAGTTGGTGACATCTGCTGGTGATACCAGAGAAATGCATACACCAAAAAAGCACTACTATACTTGCAGATACTGTTTATATGCAGTAGTACTGCATGGGTTTGTTGGGTTACATGTATTATAATGGATATTGGGCCTGATTCAGATTTGTACGCTTTTAACATCACTGCTGTGTCTTTGGAAGCAGCAGCGATGCTAATATATGCGTAAATATAGACGCCTCCTGTCGGCTTCTGTGATCCGCTGCTGCATCTGAAGACCCGCAGGTTACTCAGGGTGGCCGGTGTTTTCACGCAGCTGAAGCCAGTGAAGCTGCATACAAGGACGCAGCCGCTAGCATCAGCACGCCCAGAAAATGGGGTTGACATCCACCCGTAAATGGCAGTACAGATCGGGATGAGGTCATAATACCAACAACCGGGATGCCTCGGATGTTGGCACCTGTCAAAATCCTGGCATCGGTTTCCTTGCGGTAAGTACTGGGGTTAGGGGGAGGGTTAGGGTAATTAGGGTCAGGCATTAGGGAATTGGTATGACATTCCCGTCAGCGGCAGCCCGACAGGAGCAGAGTACGACGCAGCGGATGCCCGACAGCGCTGGAAATCCCGATCGTGGATAGGTAAGTATCTACTAACCTAACCCCCCTAACCCTAACCCTCCTTAGGGGTGCCTAAACCTAACTTCCCCCCCAAGTGTCTAACCCTAACCACCCCCTTCCCCGCTGCCTAAACCTAAGTCCCCCGGGGGGGTGCCTAACCCTACGTCCCCCCCGGGGGTGCCTAACCCTAACCCTCCCTCCCCGTAGCCTAACCCTAACCCTCCCGGGGGTTTGCCTCACCCTGTCCCCCCCAGGAGCCCTAAACCTAAACCTGCCCCCCGCGGCTGTCCGTTCGCGGCGCCCGGCATCACTACAATCGTGATGCCGGGCGCTGGTCTCCAGGCATTTCACCCTTGCCGGGATATGACAGTCGGGAAGCCAGCTGCTGGTATTTAGGCAGTCGGCTTCCCGATTGCTTCCCGGCACTAGAGGGAGGGTTAGGGTTAGGCACTAAGGGGGAAGAGTTAGGTTTAGGGTGCCGGGGGTTAGGTTTAGGCAGCGGAGAGAGAGGGTTAAGGGTAGGGAGAGGGGTAGGGTTATTATACTGACCGTCAGGTGTCGGTATTCTAAGCCTGCTGGGATGCCGGTGTTGGGATTCTGACCGTCGGGATCCCGTACCCAACCTCGTACAGATCTTATGCATGCGCCAATCGACAACCATAGGGTTTGCATACAACTCTGAGCCAAGAGCACTGTTTCATTTAGATGCCTGCAACCTGGTCCTTTATATGCCCACTGACATCCTTACAATATACTGCACAGCAAAATACCAGTGCTGTGACAGGGAGTAATGTAAAATCTAACCATGTCACAGTCAGTTGTGGAGTCTGTGGTTAATGTTGGTTAGTTAAACGTGTACTGGAAAATGTATTCTGAATTGCAATAAGCAGATCTCTTAGCTATAGTTACTAACAGGGTTATTCAAAGTCATACTGTGACAAATGAGAAACCACAAACCTTTATCCTTCGCTTAAGCCTATCTAAATCGTCTTTGTTTATAGAAGATTAGTCCGTATTGACAAAGCAGCCAATCTTCTTGCCAGTCCAGACCTACAACGAACCACAAACAAATCAAAACACAAAAGGGGCACTTATAGTGTAATAATTTAAATCACCAAAGGGAATAATGCAATAAATAATTAGGCACACATTTGCAATACTTGTAATATTGCTTATGTGAATGATCTTCTCACTGTAACAGTCGTCTTTGAAGAATCTTCCAGCCCAGTGTCGGACTGGCGCATGAAGGAGCCACCAGGAAAATGCAATCACAGAAACCCAATAAGGGGTGTGGCCAGGAGCTGGAAGGGGTGCGGTCATCTAGCCAGAGAGGAGTGGCCAGCCATTATAGGAGAGCCATAGTATAGTATATTAATTAATAACAATACCTTTCAAATAAGGCCAGTTTCACATTTATCATTGATCCCATCATATTTATAAATGTACAATTTGTGAGGTTATATATATATATATATATATATATATATATATGTATAGTCACAATTCATGATATATGTATTAACATAAATTTATGTGGTACTTTTTTTATCTCTGTGGTGAGGAGGTGCTACAGTGTGTTGGATGCACTGGAGGAAAAGGGGTGGAGTAATATAGGTGGGAGTGAATTGGTTCCTGTCAGGTAAAGAGGATCCGGTGAGGGGGAGGATATATAACAGCTGTTAGCAGCAGCTGACAGGCAGTCTGCTGATCCTTCCCTCCAGTGCCTGCCCTCCTGTGACCCGGGCAGCCAGTGAGCGGCAATGAGCTGCCGGGCGCAGGGGGGCAGAGCCAGAGAGGGAGCCCAGCCGGAGCTGGGGAAGAAGGTGAGACAGTGGTACTCACCCTGTCTGCAGGAGGAGGAGGTAGTGCTGTTGCCTGGCGGCACTTGTTGCTAGGTGAGCCGGCTGCAGGGCCATCAATCACCGCTGCTATTTGCCGCTGTTGGGAGCCGGTCCGGCATGCAGCCAATGAAAGCAGGAGACTGAGAGGCGAGGCAGCTCCAGTGTCAGGTGGACGGCATCAACAGTGCTGGTCGGGCTGTGAATAACTAATACCTGGCACTCACACAGACACAGATATCCCTAGTGGCAGCAAAGAAGCTCTATAGGGACAGAGGCTTATATCCCAGGATCATAAGGAGCACTAGAGGATTTATCTACTAGTGGTGCTCTTTACAGTTGTTCTACCACAGCTGTATAATTACATAGACATTTGTCTAAGAGGAGCAATTAACAAACTTCATACCAGAGAAACTATAGATATATACCTTTTAGACTATATCAGAGGAAACTTCTAATTACATTCTGTAGAGTTAATCCAGGGTCTGAAACAGTACCTGAATACAGTGTAACTTGAGCCACAGGAACCTCAGAGACAGTTGCACTATAACTACGTATTGAGTATTACTACAGTATATTGGGAACAGCAAAAGCTACAGTGTAACAAGTGGATATTTAGGAGAGTAATTGCTCGTTACTTTAGCAGACTATTAGGGGTAGTCAATATGGAGCGAAAATGTAGTTTCTGCGAGGTTTTCGCTCGGATGACGTCATTTTCGCCACCTGCAAACTTCAGACAGTCCCCCAAAGGTAAACTGTGTCCAAAAATTAAAAAAAAAAAATACCTCAGAAGACCCCAAAAAAAGCACTCTTTTGGGGGGCGAAAAAAAAAATTGGGGGTTACAAAGTTAAAAACTAGCGAACTACAATCTAGGGGGGTCCCCAAGTATGCGATCGCGGGGGGCGGGGCTTAGCGTAGGTGGGGGGGTAGTAGCGACGGTTGGTCGGCGCATTCGCGGGCTCTTAGTCGCGGTATTTTTTCCAAAAATGCCGCGACTAGAGTGCGGATGGGATCCGCAGGGACAGAGCTTTATCGCAAGCTCTGTCCCTGCAAGGGATTTATAGTAAATCCCTGTGATATTGCCTGAATTCGCAATGCGAATTCACTCGGTAATATCACACTACAATCCGCATTCTATATGCGGATTGTAGTAAATAGAGCCCTATATATTTTAACCACTGGGGTTTCCCAAGTAGACCCACATAAACCATAAGTACTTGGATGGAGGCACTGACATTGGGGATTAATGATAAGATGAAAGGTACACCACTTAGAGGTGTTAGTAACCCAGTATCCCTTTTAGAGAGTAAAGGGGATTACAACAGTATCCCAATGTGTGGCCATTATAAAGGTTAGAGGGTCTCGCGATGTGGCTACCAAAGTGTATCAGGTAGGCTATCACTGCCCTAGTGGATGGTCCTGCAATAAACCAGGCAAATACTGTAAACTGTACTAGTGTTTTCTCCTGGCTTCAACCTGGCACATACTGTATATGGGATGTAGTCAGGATCTCAGAGATTATCATCCCGATGGTCACAATACTGACAGCAGAATCCAGGCAGTCAAAATACAGATAAATCCCAATAGTGAGTATTAGGGTTAGGCTGCGGCTGGGACGGTTAGGGTTAGACTGCTGAAGGCACCGGTTAGGGTTAGGCTGTGGCTGGGACGGTTAGGGTTAGACTGCTGAAGGCAACGGTTAGGGTTAGGCTGCGGCTGGGACGGTTAGGGTTAGACTGCTGAAGGCAACGGTTAGGGTTAGGCTGCAGTTGGAGACAGTTAGGGTTAGACTGCTGAAGGCAACGGTTAGGGTTAGGCTGTCGTTGGGGACTGTTAGGGTTAGGCTGTGGCTGGGGATGGTTAGGGTTAGGCTGCTGAAGGTGGCGGTTAGGGTTAGGCTACGGTTGGGGATGGTTAGGGTTAGGCTGCTGAAGGCGACAGTTAGGGTTAGGCTGCACAAAAGGGCCGGCTAGGGTTAGGCTGCTGAAGGCAACCGTTAGGGTTAGGCTGCTGAAGGCGACAGTTAGGGTTAGGCTGCGGCTGGGGATTGTTAGGGTTAGGCTGCTGAAGGCGATGGTTAGGGTTAGGCTGTGGTTGAGGACGGTTAGGGTTAGGCTGCGGCTGGGGACAGTTAGGGTTAGGCTGCAGCCAGGGACGGTTAGGGTTAGGCTGCGGTTGGGGATGGTTAGGGTTAGGCTGCTGAAGGCAATGGTTAGGGTTAAAATACTCACTAAAGTTTGTCTGGCTTTTGACCGTATGCCTTCAGCTGCTGCTATTGTGACTGTCGGGATGGTCACCACTGGGATATCATACCCAATCCCTGTATACTACTTGCGAGCAGTGGTGCTGGGGCTAGGAGGGAAAAGAATGGCAGATGGGGTGCTGGGACTTGAAAGGGGAGTTACAGCAGAGTGGTTACAGCAGACTGGTAGCAGGGATGCTGGGACTAGGAGGGAAAAGAACAGTAGTCTCGTCGCTGGGTTGCTGGAACTGGAAGCAGGGGTGCAGGGACTGGGAGGGGAAGAGATAGACAGGGAGAATGTGTGCTGGGACTAGGAGTAGGTGTGCTGGGACTAGTAGGGAAAAGAATAGCAGACTGGCAGATGGAATGCTGGGACTGGGAGGGAAAGAGATAGACTGGGAGAATGTGTGCTGGGAATGGGAGCAGGGGTGCTGGGACTGGGAGGAACAGCAATTTGGAGAAGGGATGCTGGGAAAGGGAAACACAGCAGACTGGGAGCAACACTGTACTTACAAAATGCCTCTGTTAGCTGCTGATCTCTACGGGTCAGATGTGCATGCTCCTCTACCCCTTTGCAGAGTCTCATAGGATTACCCAGTAGTACAATGCAGTATGCTCCGGTCCTTTGCGTGTAGCTGCCGGCTTGCCCGCCAAGGCCCGGTACTGATAGGGAGTGTGGCCTAATTGTGGGAGGTGTGACCACGTCCCCTTAGGAAAATAAATTTTAAAAATACTATTTGCACTACCAGGGTGCGCTGTGAGCCCCTCATCTGGGCGCAGATAAAGTGGCAGACACAATCAGTGCGATTGCTCCCCCCCTTCAGGCAGAGGAGCGACTGCTGCTCAGCGGCAGTGAGCAGTCTCCCTGCGCCCACTGCAGCCCTATACGCAGCAGCATATGCTGGGCTGCTGACAAAAAGAGAGAGGGGGGGCAGTGTTGGACCCGGGCCCCCGCCAGGCCCCTCCAACAAGCCCATGCCCTGGTAATTAGTACCTGCCCCACCCCCTTTCGGCACTGGGTCAGTCAAAACAACCTTGATGACTTTTATAGTGAACGGTGTCGGCGCGATATGCCCCGGCCTCCTGTTACAGAGGACGTGGCTGTAAATATGTGGGGCCAACCCCTGCAGAACTCTCTGACTCCCCAGTGGCACAGTCCAACCCTATTTGTGCACTCAGGGTTTAAATGCTCCCTGTACCAGCCCTGCCTCCTTAGCGCCTAACGTCATGACATTGGACTCATGATGTCATTATGTCACGTGAAGAGGGCGGGGATGGCAGCACCAGTAGGTGCAGCGATGATTTGGAGCATCCTGAGAATGCTCCATATCAGCTGGACTGCACACAGTACAGGATGTCTGTCTGGAGCATCTAAAGGATGCTCCCACAGCCTGGCAGCAATGATTCTAGCTGCAGAAAGCTGTTCCAGGCACACTGCTAGCCAGGAGCAAGCACCATGGGACGACAACAATGCTGCCCTCTGTGCTCTGTGCAGAGGCATCGGTCGCAAACCACTAGTTACAGCCCTGAGAGCACTAAGGGGGGAATGTATCAAACCTTGGAGAGAGATAACGTGGAGAGAGATAAACTACCAAACAGTTTCTAACTGCCATTTTACAGGCTGTGTTTGAAACATTACATTTAGAAGCTGATTGGTTGGTATCTCCAAGGTTTAATTCATCTCCCCCTCAGTCTCCAGTGAATTCCGTATACAGTTTTCACACTCACACTTAGGGGTAAATTTACTAAAGTGAAAGTTTTTAGAAGTGAGTTTTAAAAGTGATGTTGCCCATAGCAACCAATCAGATTCTAGCTATCATCTTCTAGAAGGTGCAAGTTAAATGTCAAGTAGAATCTGTTGTGATGTTGCCCATAGCAACCAATCAGATTCTACTTAACATTTAACTTGCACCTTCTAGAAGATAATAGCTAGAATCTGATTGGTTGATATGGGCAACATCACTTTTAAAACTCACTTCTAAAAACTCTCACTTTAGTAAATTTACCGCTTATAGTCCATGGACTTGAAACCTGTAGGGATACTCTCCCACTTAATGCACCCTAGAAATAGGGCCCACAGCCAATCATTGTGCGGTATATCAATTTAGGATGTTTTCTTTTTAATTTGTACAGGCTGAGAACGCCACGCGAACAGGTTGTATTAACAAATTAGGCACACCAATATAACCTTACACCCCTGAGGAATTTGCAGATACAGTATGACAAAACACATTGGGTGAAATGGAAAACTGAACAGTGTTTGCAGCAGGAGACCCACTGGAAGTGTGCAAGGGGTCTAAGGGAAATTCTGTTGGATATAGATAAATGAGAGTTCATCATTCAAGCGTAACACTAGTGAAACACTCTACACTGCCCGCTGTGCACATTACTGCTTTTTCAAACACTTTAAATAATTGAACACATTCCTCTAATTATTTCTTTGGAGATCAAATACTGCTAGAACATTTACTGCAAAATACCAGCAATTTGCTGTATGTCAATTACTATTGATTTACATTGATCATTTGATCTACAAATTACTCATTCAAGACCCCGCAACAAACGACCATTTTGAAAAATAATGAATTCCAGTGAAAGTGGGTTAAATCTCATGTTTTACTGTACAGCTAATTTCTTGTTTATTAGCGCCATGCTATAATTCATTTCTACTTAATCTGTGGCATATTCTGTTAAAGTATAATAGAGCACATTTAATATGTCATTATGCACTTGCTCAGGGCCATAGTAGGTTGGGCTGATTCCTCCACCCTCGGCACACGAGACATCATAATGTCACAGAAGAGGGGACTAGAATTAGGAAGCTGAGCGCTGGGAGCATCTGAAGGCAGCAAACGGATACATATTGCACCTATACCTATAATAAAGTTGTAATGGTTATGTCTGTACATAAAATAGTTTTTTGGGAGAAATGTACTCCTTGGGACTGTGTATGAACTATGGAAACAAAAAAATCTTTTCCAGATATTTTGTTTGTCTGTTTCGGCATCACACAAAATCTACGTGATGAATTTGTATTGCGTTTTCAATTGTATAGCTTAGTCACCTAGAAAGAAACTGAGGTAAAAGACATTAAAGAAAAACCAGTCGCTTGACGCTTGCAGTGTGCAGGCTCCTCATACTAAAAATGACTAGATGTATATAAGCATATTTTTTTGGAATTTGCACAGGCTCCTCAAGTTCAAAATGACTATATGTATATAAATATATACAGTACATATATTACACACCCTGAATATTTATGCATATATAAATACATAGATATATATATCTCAAAATCTATTTCGCTGGAAAAATCCAACTATATATTAAGCACTAATCAGATAGCTTATCTTAACTCATGAAGTTGCAGTATACATGTCATTCCAGTAATCAAGGAATATATATGAAAATGGGCACCAAGCATATAATAAATTGGTTTAGTGTTTATTAACGAATGCAAAAATTACTCACACATAAACATGCATATATAACCCTACAAATGTATAAAATATATAAAACATAATGCAGTAAGAATTCAGCTGCTGTGTGCTGGGCTGCACTGGGAGACTGCTAGCGGCTGCTAAAGCAGCAGGCTCTAGTCTCCTATGCCTATGGGGAGAGATCGATCAAGCATGATCGCACCCCCCATTGACTGTGCACCGGGCTGAGGGGCACACAGCGCCCCCCTCCCCAGCGCTGCTGCAAAAATTATTATTTTTTTTTTTAAGGGGGAAAGGCCACACCTCCTGCAGTTAGACCACGCCCCGTCACCTGGGCCCGGCGCGGCTGTCGGCGGCCCTGTATATAGGCTCTAGTATGATCTGCCCCCAGTTCAATGTAATCTTTGTTGATAATTTAATGCCAAGTTTAGATATTCAGAAAAACAGGATCCTTGGCAGTTTAAAAAAGGTTTTACTCTTTCAACATGAAATTAAATCTGCTTGTACATTATATGGCTTTACTAATATTGTTTTATGAACTAAGACAAATGAGATATTAACATCTAGGCAAAGCTGCATATATTGTATGGTATACTATCTATGTGATAGTATTCCTTGTGTTAAATTTCAATATTTATGTTGCTTATATCATTTTTATTGTGGCAGCCGGCAATGGTCATTCATTGAACGGATTTATAGTGTATTTTTAAATATTTGCTCTGACAATCAGCACTTCTATTCTTATATATATTTAAGCTCTATTGTAGTACCCTGGCGCATCAGCCATTGTTAGTTACCTCTGCAATCCACTAAGGCCATGAGAATCCATATACCCAGGGGAAGTACAGTATGAAAATAAAATAGTAATTTATTAGGGTACTTTAAGAAATTAAAGTAAATTTTAAACCAACATTGAAACACAATGACAACGCATGTTTTTTGAAGTGTTTTATTGCTTTACATTAATGTTTTACTTGGTAACATTTTATTTGTTTCCACAATTTATTCCTGATTAAATATAGCCCAGATAATGTAATTGTTTGTACACTCTGGTATATAACACAAAAAAGCTCCATGGTGGATTATAGGTGTACTGCAAAGTACTGCTTACTACTATAAAACAGTAATAATTATTTTGTGCCCGCCTCAGTGGCGTCGCTAGGGGGGGCAGGCCGCACCGGGTGACACCAAAATAGCAGAACTGCTCTTCTATTTTGGTGTCACCCCCTCGGATGGTGTCACTGAGCAGTGCTGAAGCAGTGATGGAAGATGCGCACATATGCACGTCACCCATTGTGCTGGGAGAGGCTGTGGGCTGGCCAGCAGCTCCCGGAGCACTGGGCAAGCCCCAGGCATGATTCATTGTCACTATCCTAAAACATCACACATCAGGAGGAGTGGCCTTGTAATTAATGGATGCCGCACTAGGTGTGACCACTCATAGGGATGCCACGGGCCCGCCTACTCTACAATTGTTCTTATTCTATTGATACAAATGTAATAACGCTGTGAACTTTATCACAGGGGTGGATTCAATTAACCACAAATGCTGCCAGAATGTCCAGTGGCTTTGCGGGATGTCTCAGAGGCTGATTTCTACTTGCAGGCTGATTTCTACTTTCTACTTGCAGGCTATAGGAGGTGCGCTCATAGACAGCCAATTGCACTTCTAAGCGTGGGCTGCCGGCAACTGCTCGTGTCTAATTGAATCAGCCCTGTAGAGTCCAAAACACGTTACAGTAAGCAACAACAGAATGTAACAGCATTATATAATGTTCATCAGTTAGTGTTGACTAGGAACTGAATAGCTGCACCATTGTGGAGGATGAATCCTACAGAGTAACATTAAACACCCGGGCTGGAAAATGCATCCTGTATCGTCCCCACTCTGATGTCATGACATAATGAGGGTGTGGGGCCAAGGAGAAGCTGAACGACCAGAGACGTCCTAAGGACGCTTCATGCAGTAGCTTTCTAGGCTGCAGTATATTCTAAAATGCCACATACAGGCACTACAGGGCAACAGCTGTTGCACCCTGGGTGGTGGCACCACTCGCTCACCACTAGTTATAGCCTTGTAATACATTCAACTGGACTACACCAATAATCGGTAATGAAAGCAAGGCTGGCACAAGTCTTGATCCTCACCCTTCTTTGCAACCCCAACACTACTGTTTCTTACCTTGGCAGGTGGGGGCATCATTCTCGCATACCTCCCAACAAGACCCTCTCCAGGAGGGACACAATGCTCTGGTCCTGGACTTCCCTGGTAAGAGGTGGGGCTGCAGCGCAGTTCAAAATTCATACATAGGGGAGTCACACCGACTGTCATTTCACACACTGCCCAACATCACTGGCTGGGACTCACTGGCAGTTGGTGTGACTCCCCTATTTAAATTTTGGACTGTACTGCAGCCCCGCCCCTGGAGCCTCCACCAATCATAAATTACTAGGGAAATCCAGGACCAGAGCACTGTGTCCCTCCTGGATAGGGTCATGTTGGGAGGTATGTTCTCGTCTCCTTAGACAGGGTCTGTGGAGCTTTGCTGTTACAGCATAGGCAAGCATTACACTCCCAGGAGGATCAGCAGCTTGACATGTAAGAAGCTGCTGATTACTTCATGCAAGCTACTGGCACTTTATGTGGGGACACCAGGGGTCAGTACCCGCGGTATTCGATTTAAAAAAGAACGGTCACAAAGTTTTTTGTGGTGAAAAAAAAACAGCTGGAAAAATGCGGTCACTCACCTGTTTCTGGCTGCACTTCTCTGCTGTGCCCGGCTGCCACATACTCCGGCTGACATGGCGGGGTCTCACACACAGGGGACACACACCCAGTGCCAGATTAAGGTACACATGGGCCTGGAACTGAAATTTATGAAGGGCCGTTTGTGTACTGCTGCAGGAGGTTGTGACAAGCGCTGAGGCTGTGTGACAGGTGATGTGGGGTTGGCCAGTACTTGTGGGTGTGGTTTTAACAGAGGAGGTGTGGCCTGTGTTGAGGCTCTCTCAATGGAGGTCATAGTTGGCTCCTACCTTAAACCACATTAAAGTGGAGCTACAACAAGAAAAAGTTTGTTTTTTTTCTTGTGAAAGGGTGAGAACTGCATTGTGTTTGTTTGAGT
Source organism: Taudactylus pleione (assembly GCA_031769625.1). Lineage (NCBI taxonomy): Eukaryota > Metazoa > Chordata > Amphibia > Anura > Myobatrachidae > Taudactylus > Taudactylus pleione. The sequence continues at coordinate 11,890,237 of JAUIMM010000127.1, forward strand.
ACTAGAATGGTTGAGATTAATAAAAAAATAAACAAAAAAAATCCAAAATTGTTCAATGATAACTGGCATATTTCTATGAGTGTTCATCGAACATCCCTAGCCACTGCAGTAAATTAGCTGTTGCCTTTTTTAAAAACTAAATAGCTAAAGTACAATAGAACTAATGTACTATTGCTGTAAATATTAACTTACTGCTTTGCAGATCTGCATACTGTACGTGAGCTGGTTTGGGGGTCTCAGCAGGGGCGTATCTATAATAGGGGTGTGCACCGGCCACTTTTCGTGTTTTGGCTTTGGATCTGGATCTTTCTTCGTGTTTTGGATCTGGATTGGTTTTGCCAAAACCACCCTTCCGTGTTTTGGGTTCTGGGTTGTGTGTTTTGGATCTGTATTTTTTTTTAAAAAAGCATAAAAACAGCTAAAATCACAGAATGTGTTGGTTTTTCTGCTCCTATGCTATTATTAACCTCAATAACCTTAATTTCCACTAATTTCCAGTCTATTCTGAACACCTCACACCTCACAATAGTGTTTTTATGTCCAAAAGGCTGCACCGAGGTAGCTGGATGACTATGCTAAGCGACACGAGTGGGCGGCACAAACACGTGACCCATCTAGGAGTGACACTGCAGTGGCAGACAGGATGGCAGTTTGAAAAACTAGGCCCCAAACAGTACATAATGCAAAGAAAAAAAAGAGGTGCAAGATGGAATTGTCCTTGGGCCCTCCCACCCACCCTTATGTTGTATAAACAGGACATGCACACTTTAACAAAGCAATCATTTCAGCGCCAGGGTCTGCCACACAACTGTGGCTGAAATGATTGGTTCGTTTGGGCCCCACAAAACAAGCTGGCAATTAATCAGTCCCTGCACAAACTGGCTCTACGGAGGCAAGATGTCATCCTCATCCTCCTCATCCACCGATTCCTCACCCTCTTCAGTGTTGTGTTCATCCTCATCCTCACAGAGTATTAACTCGTCCCCACTGGAATCCACCACCACAGGTCCCTCTGTACGTTCTGGAGGCTGGTCTCCCTGGAAGAGTTGATAATTCATTTTTATGAACATCATCTTCTCCACATTTTGTGGAAGCAACCTCCTACGCCTTTCGCTGACAAGGTTCCCGGCTGCACTAAACACTCTTTCGGAGTACACACTGGAGGGGGGGCAACTCAGGTAAAATAGAGCCAGTTTGTACAGGGGCCTCCAAATTGCCTCTTTTTCCTGCCAGTACAGGTATGGACTGTCTGACATGCCTTCATGGATGCTGTCACCGATGTAATCCTCCACCATTCTGTCAATGGTGACAGTATCATATGCAGTCACAGTAGACATGTCAGAAATTGTTGCCAGGTCCTTCAGTCCGGACCAGATGTCCAAACTTGGTCCTGCCTGCCCTGCATCACCGCCAGCGGGTTGCTTAGGATACCTAAGTTTTTTCCTGGCAGCCCCAGTTGCGGGAGAAAATGAAGAAGGAGCTGTTGACGTGTCACGTTCCGCTTCAGCTGACAGTGTTTTCACCAGCAGGTCTTTGCACCTCTGCAGGCTTGTGTCGGCCGGAAAGAGAGACACCACATAGGCTTTAAACCTAGGATCGAGCACTGTGGCCAAAATGTAGTGGTCTGATTTCAACAGATTGACCACCCTGGAATCTTGGCAAAACGAATGAAGGGCTTCATCCACAAGTCCCACATGCCGAGCAGAATCGCTCCGTCTTAGCTCCTCCTTCACTTTCTCCAGCTGCTTCTGCAAAAGCCTGATGAGGGGAATGACCTGACTCAAGCTGGCAGTGTCTGAACTGACTTCACGTGTGGCAAGTTCGAAGTGCTGGAGAACCTTGCACAACACAGAAATCATTCTCCACTGCGCTTGAGTCAGATGCATACCCCCTCCTTTGCCTATGTCATAGGTGGATGTATAGGCTTGAATGGCCTTTTGCTGCTCCTCCATCCTCTGAAGCATATAGAGGGTTGAGTTCCACCGTGTCACAACCTCTTGCTTCAGGTGATGGTGGGGCAGGTTCAAGAGTGTTTGCTGGCGCTCCAGTCTTCGGCACGCAGTCGCTGAATGGCGAAAGTGGCCAGAAATTTTTCGGGCCACCCAAAGCGTCTCCTGCACGCCCCTGTCGCTTTTCAGAAAATTCTGCACCACCAAGTTTATTGTGTGAGCAAAACATGGGACGTGCTGGAATTGCCCAGATGTAATGCCCGCACAATATTGGTGGCGTTGTCAGATATCACAAATCCCCAGGAGAGTCTAAGTGGGGTAAGCCACTGGGCGATGATTTCCCTCAGTTTCTCTAAGAGGTTGTCGGCGGTGTGCCTCTTACTGAAACCGGTGATACACAGCGTAGCCTGCCTTGGAACGCGCTGGCGTTTCTGAGATGCTGCTACTGGTGACGCTGCTGCTGTTGCTGCGTAAGGTGATACATCTACCCAGTGGGCTGTCACAGTCATATAGTCCTTAGTCTGCCCTGTTCCACTTGTCCACATGTCCGTGGTTAAGTGGACATTGGGTACAACGGCATTTTTCAGGACACTGAGGACACTTTTTCTGACGTTTATGTACAGTCTCGGTATCGCATGCCTAGTGAAGTGGAATCTAGACGGGATTTGGAACCAGGGACACACTACCTCCATCAATTGTCTAAATCCCACTGCACTAATGGCGGATACCGGACGCATGTCTAACACCAACATAGCAGTCAAGGCCTCAGTTATACGTTTTGCTTCAGGATGACTGCTGTCGTACTTCATCCTCCTCGCTAAGGACTGTTGGAGGGTCAATTGTTTAGTAAAAGTAGTGGTGTTCCTACTTCCTCTCTGGGATGATGAACGACTCCCAGCAGCAGCAACAGCAGCAGCGGCAGCAGGAGGCGTAGCAATGCAGGATCCTCCGGAGGAATCCCGGATAGGAGAGTCAGTCATGCCAGTGACATGGGCTGCAGGACTACTTCCGATCCTGACTAAGGAGGAAATTGACGAGGAGGGAGTTGACGGTGTGGTTTGCAGGTGCTTGGATACAACAGGACAACGGGATTTAGGTGTTCCTGGACTGCTTACGGTCTTAGCCAAAGTTTCTGAACTTGACAGTAACTTATTATGAACACGCTGCAGGTGTCGTATAAGGGAGGATGTTCCTAGGTGGTTAACGTCCCTACCCCTACTTATTCCACCTTTACATATGGTACATATGGCAAGACAGTTGTTGTCCGGATTTGGATAGAAATATTGCCAGACCAAAGAGGTGGAATGTTTGGTCTTCTGCCCAGGCATGACCGTGATGGGCTTTTTCATCCCACGGACAACAACTGTCTCCCCCGGAGCCTGATTTAAACAAACCACATCACCATCAGAATCCTCCTCGCCAACTTCCTCCTCAGCGCCAGCTACACCAGTATCCTCATCCTGTTGTACTTCAACGGTGACATCTTCAATTTGCATATCAGCAAGTGGACTGTGGGTGCTCCTTTCAGCACTTGCAGGGGGTGTGCAAATGGTGGAAAGAGCCACCTCTTCCCGTCCAGTGCTGGGAAGGTCAGGCATCGCAACCACCACCACACTTGGACTCTCCTTGGGGGTTTGTGATATCTTCTTAGAACGCACAGTTCTTCGCTGTGCTTTTGCCAGCTTAACTCTTTTGATTTTTTTAGCTGGAGGAGGGCTTCCATCGTCATGTGAAGCTGAACTACTAGTCATGAACATACTAGGGATCGACCTTAGCCGTTCCTTGCCACTCCGTGTCGTAAATGGCATATTGGCAAGTTTACGTTTCTCTTCAGATGATTTAAATGTCTTTTTCAAGGTCATTTTCCTGAACTTTGCCATTTGAGATTGTATGTGCCCTCTACTATGACATTGGGCATCGGCCTTGGCAGACTACGTTGATGGCATGTTATCGTCTATGTCATGACTAGTGGCAGCAGCTTCAGCACTAGGAGGAAGTGGTTCTTGATCTTTCTCTATTTTATTTTTATCGGAGAAAGTTTGGTCCTCCTTTTATGTTATATCGATTTGATACATACGTGCGGCTAAACACAGAAAATATTTTTTTATTTTTGCTGGAGAGTAGTGTACTTTGTGGGTTACACCACCCTTTAAGAAATGAGCCAGCCGGCTCTTTACTTATGGGACACAGGCGCACGCTTGGCGCTGCTCCTTTGTTGATGCACGTGCGGCTACTGCGCACACAATTCACAAACACAGAAAAAATATTTTGCTATTTGGTTTGGAGTGTACTTTGGGGGTTACAGCACCCTTTAATGGTCAAGCCAGCCGGCCCTTTACTTATGACACAGGCGCACGCTTGGCACTACTTTGTTGATGCACGTGCGGCTACTGCGCACACAATTCACAAACAGAAAATATTTTGTTATTTGGTTTGGACTGGAGTGTACTTTGGGGTTTACAGCACCCTTTAACGGTCAAGCCAGCCGGCCCTTTACTTATGACACAGGCGCACGCTTGGCACTACTTTGTTGATGCACGTGCGGCTACTGCGCACACAATTCACAAACACAGAAAATATTTTGTTATTTGGTTTGGACTGGAGTGTACTTTGGAGGTTACAGCACCCTTTAATGGTCAAGCCAGCCGGCCCTTTACTTATGACACAGGCGCACGGTTGGCACTACATTGTTGATGCACGTGCGGCTACTGCGCACACAATTCACAAACACAGAAAAAATATTTTGTTATTTGGTTTGGAGTGTACTTTGGGGGTTACAGCACCCTTTAATGGTCAAGCCAGCCGGCCCTTTACTTATGACACAGGCGCACGCTTGGCACTACTTTGTTGATGCACGTGCGGCTACTGCGCACACAATTCACAAACACAGAAAAAATATTTTGTTATTTGGTTTGGAGTGTACTTTGGGGGTTACAGCACCCTTTAACGGTCAAGCCAGCCGGCCCTTTACTTATGACACAGGCGCACGCTTGGCACTACTTTGTTGATGCACGTGCGGCTACTTCGCACACAATTCACAAACACAGAAAAAATATTTTGTTATTTGGTTTGGAGTGTACTTTGGGGGTTACAGCACCCTTTAATGGTCAAGCCAGCCGGCCCTTTACTTATGACACAGGCGCACGCTTGGCACTACTTTGTTGATGCACGTGCGGCTACTGCGCACACAATTCACAAACACAGAAAATATTTTTTTTTTGGTTTGGACTGGAGTGTACTTTGGGGGTTACAGCACCCTTTAACGGTCAAGCCAGCTGGCCCTTTACTTATGACACAGGCGCACGCTTGGCACTACTTTGTTGATGCACGTGCGTCTACTGCGCACACAATTCACAAACACAGAAAAAATATTTTGTTATTTGGTTTGGAGTGTACTTTGGGGGTTACAGCACCCTTTGACGGTCAAGCCAGCTGGCCCTTTACTTTTGACACAGGCGCACGCTTGGCACTACTTTGTTGATGCACGTGCGGCTACTGCGCACACAATTCACAAACACAGAAAATATTTTTTTTTTTGGTTTGGACTGGAGTGTACTTTGGGGGTTACAGCACCCTTTAACGGTCAAGCCAGCCGGCCCTTTACTTATGACACAGGCGCACGCTTGGCACTACTTTGTTGATGCATGTGCAGCTACTGCGCACACAATTCACAAACACAGAAAAAATATTTTGTTATTTGGTTTGGAGTGTACTTTGGGGGTTACAGCACCCTTTGACGGTCAAGCCAGCCGGCCCTTTACTTATGACATAGGCACACGCTTGGCACTACTTTGTTGATGCACGTGCGGCTACTACGCACACAATTCACAAACACAGAAAAAATATTTTGTTATTTGGTTTGGAGTGTACTTTGGGGGTTACAGCACCCTTTAATGGTCAAGCCAGCCGGCCCTTTACTTATGACACAGGCGCACGCTTGGCACTACTTTGTTGATGCACGTGCGGCTACTGCGCACACAATTCACAAACACAGAAAATATTTTTTTTTTGGTTTGGACTGGAGTGTACTTTGGGGGTTACAGCACCCTTTAACGGTCAAGCCAGCTGGCCCTTTACTTATGACACAGGCGCACGCTTGGCACTACTTTGTTGATGCACGTGCGTCTACTGCGCACACAATTCACAAACACAGAAAAAATATTTTGTTATTTGGTTTGGAGTGTACTTTGGGGGTTACAGCACCCTTTGACGGTCAAGCCAGCCGGCCCTTTACTTTTGACACAGGCGCACGCTTGGCACTACTTTGTTGATGCACGTGCGGCTACTGCGCACACAATTCACAAACACAGAAAATATTTTTTTTTTTGGTTTGGACTGGAGTGTACTTTGGGGGTTACAGCACCCTTTAACGGTCAAGCCAGCCGGCCCTTTACTTATGACACAGGCGCACGCTTGGCACTACTTTGTTGATGCATGTGCAGCTACTGCGCACACAATTCACAAACACAGAAAAAATATTATTTTTTTAGCACTTGGGGGAAGCACCCCTGATGGACAGAGCACCCCCTGGACAACACTACAGCACCCCTTTAGGACTGGGACACTGCACAGGACTTTGGAGTGGACACAGCCCCTATGGAGTACTGACTGCACAACACAGTCCAGCCAGCCGCTATGGACTTTGAAGTAGTGGACACAGCCCCTATTAACAACAGCAGCACAGCACAACACAGCCAGCCCCTATGGACTTTGAAGTAGTGGACAACAGCAGCACAGCGCAGCACAGCACAACACTTCTCTGCACTACACTACACTACACAGCCCAGCCAGCCCTAACTCCCACCCTCCCTCTTCACTGTCCACAGCCGAGTGAGAAAATGGCGCCGACGTGGGTACCTTATATAGGATCCAAAACCCGCGAGACCCGGAAGGCGGGATGATGAAGTTTTGCCTCGATTTCAGATCCGAGTCAGGCGGGAAAAGTCGAGCCTGACTCGGATCTGACTCAGATCGGGGGGGCTCGGGGGGGTTCGGATTTCAATAATCCGAACCCACTCACCCCTAATCTATAATGGGTGCAGGGTGTGCGGGGAACTCGGCCCCTGGGTCCAGGGGGGCCCCGCACCGCACACCGTGCTCCCATAATATTACGGGGGTTCGGCGCTGTAAAACGACTGGAAAATGGCCGTGGCGGCCATTTTCCCATAATTTGCCCAGATTCTATAACTCCGGCGCTGGCCGCGCACAGCTCAGTGCGCTGCCGGCCGCCAGACAGAGAGGAGGGGGGCCCGTTTTGAAGACAGCCCACGGGCTCCCTCCTCTCTAGAAACGCCCCTGGGTCTCAGTTCTGCTTTTTATTTAAAAAAAATACAAATAAAGTTTAAAATATATAAGATTTACCTAGATCTCACACATTCTGGTATATAATTTTAATATGTGGGGAGGGTTGGGAATATTTATATGTATTTATACATACATAGAGGGGTGAAGCTAGGCTTTCTGTTACCCAGGGCAAAAACAAGACTCGACCCAGTGCCTGTGTTTTTGGGTATCTACACTTTACAATGGAAAATGCAGAATCAGCTGCCTCAAAACTCAATGGCTAAGTATTGCTGCCTGTACCTCGCCGATAATGGAGCATTTTAGTGACCACCTTTCTATACAGAGAGCATTACAGTGAGTATCATATAATACAGAGAGCATCACAGTGACCACCATATAATACAGAGAATATTGCAGTGACTGCCATATAGTACATTAAACGGGTTGGGTATGAAATCCCAGCTGTGGGGATGCCGCTGATCAGAATGCCGACAGCGGCATCCCAACAGCCAGAATCCCGACACCCATAGGAAGAACGGTAAGTATTTTTCTAACCCCCTACCCTAGCCCACCCTCCCCGGTGCCTAACCCTAACCTCCCCCTCCCTACACGCTAACCTCCCCCCCTAGTGCCTAAACCTAACTTCCCTCTCCCCGCACCCTAATCCTAACACTCCCTACCCGATGCCTAACCCTAACCTCTCCCTAACACCCAGATACTTACCTTCAGGATGCCGGCGGTCGGGATAATGGTTCCGGGATCCCGACCTGTTGGGATTTCTGTGGCGGTATTCAGTACATCCCCATAGAACATTACAGTAACCACCAGATAATACAAAGAACATCACAGTGACCGCCATAAACACAGAGAGCACTGCAGTGATGGCCATATAATATAGAGAACATCAGTGTCCGTCATATAATACACCAAGCATCTACAGTAATTGACTGCCACTACACTACAGAGACCATTGCAATGAGTGCCATACAATACAGAGAACTCCAATGACCACCACAAAGTACATAGGCCATAACTACCACACACTAAGCTGCTGGCAGATCTATAACATCTATAATATATATCAGGAACAGATGGATGGACCTATGGACATCTAGGGCCTGATTCAGAGATGGACACTAATGCGATCGCAGCTGAGATTTTGTATGCAGCTGTGAAAATATGCTAATGGTTCCAAATATCACCCGGGCATAAAGACACCCACTGCTGCATTCTCATATGCTTACCTGAGTAAATATCAGTAATATCGACACACAGCAAGCAGCCATCTTTCCCTTGCGGCAGGTCTGACCAGCTGCAGACTCGACAGCTCTCCTGACATGCAGAGGGTTCTCATGTAGCGTAGGAAATCACAGGGGCTAATTATGCATGCCCATGTAATGGCATTTAAACGGTCAGACACACCTGCGTTTTTTTGACCACCCCAAAACGCTGACTACATGTCACTCACTGTGCAATGGATTCCTCTGTGTGTCTGAAATTGCAGTATGATTGCTGCACACACACACACAGGTACACACACAGAAGCATTAAAGAATTTATTTTTGTTTATTTTGGTCTGTTTCATTGTCATGCAGGGGCATACAAAGGAGCAGTGTTACTTATGACACACAGAGCCCTCTCTATTATTTGTGTTATTGTCATTTATGAGCCATCAATAAATGAGCAGAGCTACACATAACTTTTTCCTAGATTTGCCTATTATAGGAGCCCAATAGAGAATCACTCAAGACAGGCAGCTCATACCTCCCCCATCTCTCATCTGTCCTGATGTTCTGCTCCCCTCCACTCTAACAGTACAGTTGCCATCAGGTACCTCTGGGCAGTGGAGCCTGGACGAGAGCACCCAATGAGAGGCAGCTTGGCACTTCACCTGGTCACCACTGTGCAACATTTAAATTGCTGGGGGCATGAATTAGCGGGGCATCTAACGACTGGAACTTTGCTGCCACATAGGGACACAATTGAGGATGGACCAGGAGGTGGAGCTTTGGCCTACATGGGGGCGGAGCTTCAGACTGACCCCGGTGGGGAGCGGGTAGAGTAACGGGGCTTCGGAGCTCGGATTGGCTGGCCAGGTGAATGGACGGGGGCATTGGAGTCCTATTGGTGATGACAGGAGAAAAGTTTTTTTCTGTGTGTGCTGGAGTGGGCCCTGTAGGCCTATTTTCATAGGGGGCCTGGAGCTGTAGTTCCACCTGCCCCATTATTAATCCGGCCCTGCACACACCATGACAGGGGTCTCACATGCTGGTTTAGATTACGACTTCTGCATGTTGGTGAAGCGGAGGAGGATAACGGTGCCAGAAGGAGAGTATTATGGACTATAAGATAATTGGAAACTTCCAATTGCTTTATTTATTGGTGAGGGGTGGGGGGAAGAGGGGGGTCCAAGTAGATCTGAATTAAGTCCTGACTAATTTTTAGGAAAAATTGGACTTGTTCGGAAGGTGCTCAAAAAAAATAAATAATGAGTGCCATGTGCAAAAGATAAAATTCCCACAGCCAAATGAATACTAAAAATCTGCGGGATAAAGATTTTTGAAAACTCTGCCTGCAACGGAATATCCCCCAATGTTTATATGACATTTATTACAGTGCATTCTGCGCATTAAGCAGAGGTCTGTCAACACAATTTACTGGTGTACTGAATGTACTGTACATTAAAAGTCCTATGCAGGCCCGACAAGAGCCGCGCCGGGCCCGGGTAAAAGGGGGTCGTGGCCACGCTCCTTAGGTTTTAAAAAAAAAAAGTTTTGCGGCTCTGTGTGCTGGCGAAGGGGGCGCAGTGAGCCCCCTCAGCCTGGCACATAAGCAGTGGGGTGCACGATCAGCTTGATCGCTCCCCCACACGTATAGGAGACTGCAGTGGCTGCTTCTTGGCAGCAGCGAGCAGTCTCCCAGTGCAGCCCAGCACACAGCAGCATGTGCTGGGCTGCTGTGATGTAAGAGAGGGGGGAGTGGTGCCGGGCCCCTCCAGCAAGCCCGGGCAATTAGTACCCGCTCCCCTCCCACCTCGGCACCCCTGGTTCTATGCCCATAGAAGGTGCAGTTGTTATATTGTAATTCAACAGCAATTGATGAACTTTTTAGCAGTGTGAATACCATTATCTACAGAGCTGCTACTTTTATTATTGCTGATTATAGCAGATGAGTTTTGTAGTTGGTGTATTTATTTCTAAATTGTTCTTTTTTATATGGTGATAATATGGACATAAGTGAGTGACAAACCTCAGCAAAAGTGCTTTACCCGGTATTTTGCTTTTCTGTGTGAAAGGGGTATAAATTACAAGTGAGCTTGTGTTGCGCAAATGTCATCCATTTACGGTAGGCTGGTCTCTGCTTGCACCTCCATAGGCTGAGAGTGGAATCAGCCTTTTGTGACATTATAACATATAAAGATGCAGGAAGCTGTTCTGGCAGCTTACAATGGTTAGTTGAATCTGACCCTAAATAAGAGGTTATAAAGAATTTCAAATCTCTGGTTCTAAAAACAAAACAAAAAAACATTTACTTACAATATCTAAAAGTCAAAACTGATGGGAAAGTACCGATGGAGAGAATTCAAGTGACTTCATAATGACGGGATCACTTTCAGACTGAAGTTTTCTGTGTAAGGTCTGTATTGTCAGATAGACACACACATTAGTGCACAGAGAGTTTCACTAAGAAATTCCAGCTTCTGAGTCACATTCTGTGGTCTATGTCATTGTCAGTTAATGAGATTCCAGAGAAGAAATACTCCTGAGGCACAACACAGAGACAGGTTATCACAATTTTATAGACCTAATCTTGTTCCTCCTCTTGTTCATCTGAAGATGCTAAAAAATAAAGCATTACGTTACATTAGCAAAAAGCTATATACATTTATTACATGTTAGATAACCGATGCTTATTCAGAAACATGGACTCTCCAGGTTTTACATGTTTCTTATTTCAAAACATACATTGTTATAATTCAGCTATATCGCTACTGTAAATAGTAAACCGTTGACTATAATTACATTTGATCTAATGTATAAAATACATCAGCATATTGCTATCTGAGAACAGCCAGCAGAGGGCGCTTGGGCACAGCATTTGGGTCCTCTTCGTCATACACAAAACCTTAATGGTGCATACACACGGTAAGATATGTCAGATGAACGATTTGCAAACGATTTTTGACTGTATTAAAATGGAAATGAATGGAAATCGTCCAAAACTGACTGCAAACTAGGGGTGAGCGGGTTCGGATTTCTGAAATCCGAACCCCCCCGAGCCCCCCCGATCCGAGTCCGATCAGAGTCAGGCTCGACTTTTCCCGCCTGACTCGGATCTGAAATCGAGGCAAAACGTCATCATCCCGCCTTCCGAGTCTCGCGGGTTTTGGATCCTATATAAGGTACCCGCGTCGGCGCCATTTTCTCACTCGGCTGTGGACAGTGAAGAGGGAGGGTGGGAGTTAGGGCTGTGTAGTGTAGTGTAGTGTAGTGCTGCTGTTGTCCACTACTTCAAAGTCCATAGGGGCTGGCTGTGTTGTGCTGTGCTGCTGTTGTTAATAGGGGCTGTGTCCACTACTTCAAAGTCCATAGGGGCTGGCTGGACTGTGTTGTGCAGTCAGTTCTCCATAGGGCCTGTGTCCACTCCAAAGTCCTGTGCAGTGTCCCAGTCCTAAAGGGGTGCTGTAGTGTTGTCCAGGGGGTGCTCTGTCCATCAGGGGTGCTCCCCCCAAGTGCTAAAAAAATAATATATTTTCTGTGTTTGTGAATTGTGTGCGCAGTAGCCGCATGTGCATCAACAAAGTAGTGCCAAGCGTGCGCCTGTGTCATAAGTAAAGGGCCGGCTGGCTTGACCGTTAAGGGTGCTGTAACCCCCGAAAGTACACTCCAGTCCAAACCAAAAAAAAAAATATTTTCTGTGTTTGTGAATTGTGTGCGCAGTAGCCGCACGTGCATCAACAAAGTAGTGCCAAGCGTGCGTCTGTGTCATAAGTAAAGGGCCGGCTGGCTTGACCGTTAAGGGTGCTGTAACCCCCAAAGTACACTCCAGTCCAAACCAAAAAAAAAATTATTTTCTGTGTTTGTGAATTGTGTGCACAGTAGCCGCACGTGCATCAACAAAGTAGTGCCAAGCGTGCGCCTGTGTCATAAGTAAAGGGCCGGCTGGCTTGACCGTTAAGGGTGCTGTAACCCCCGAAAGTACACTCCAGTCCAAACCAAAAAAAAAATTATTTTCTGTGTTTGTGAATTGTGTGCGCAGTAGCCGCACGTGCATCAACAAAGTAGTGCCAAGCGTGCGCCTGTGTCATAAGTAAAGGGCCGGCTGGCTTGACCGTTAAAGGGTGCTGTAACCCCCGAAAGTACACTCCAGTCCAAACCAAAAAAAAAATAATTTTCTGTGTTTAGCCGCACGTATATATCAAATCGATATAACATAAATGGAGGACCAAACTTTCTCCGATAAAAATAAAATAGAGAAAGATCAAGAACCACTTCCTCCTAGTGCTGAAGCTGCTGCCACTAGTCATGACATAGACGATAACATGCCATCAACGTCGTCTGCCAAGGCCGATGCCCAATGTCATAGTAGAGGGCACATACAATCCCAAATGGCAAAGTTCAGGAAAATGACCTTGAAAAAGACATTTAAATCAGCTGAAGAGAAACGTAAACTTGCCAATATGCCATTTACGACACGGAGTGGCAAGGAACGGCTAAGGTCGATCCCTAGTATGTTCATGACTAGTGGTTCAGCTTCACATGACGATGGAAGCCCTCCTCCCACTAAAAAAATCAAAAGAGTTAAGCTGGCAAAAGCACAGCGAAGAACTGTGCTTTCTAAGAAGATATCACAAATCCCCAAGGAGAGTCCAAGTGTGGTGGTGGTTGCGATGCCTGACCTTCCCAGCACTGGACGGGAAGAGGTGGCTCTTTCCACCATTTGCACGCCCCCTGCAAGTGCTGAAAGGAGCACCCACAGTCCACTTGCTGATATGCAAATTGAAGATGTCACTGTTGAAGTACAACAGGATGAGGATACTGGTGTAGCTGGCGCTGAGGAGGAAGTTGGCGAGGAGGATTCTGATGGTGATGTGGTTTGTTTAAATCAGGCTCCGGGGGAGACAGTTGTTGTCCGTGGGATGAAAAAGCCCATCACGGTCATGCCTGGGCAGAAGACCAAACATTCCACCTCTTTGGTCTGGCAATATTTCTATCCAAATCCGGACAACAACTGTCTTGCCATATGTACCATATGTAAAGGTGAAATAAGTAGGGGTAGGGACGTCAACCACCTAGGAACATCCTCCCTTATACGGCACCTGCAGCGCGTTCATAAAAAGTTACTGTCAAGTTCAGAAACTTTGGCTAAGACCGTAAGCAGTCCAGGGACACCTAAATCCCGTTGTCCTGTTGTATCCAAGCGCCTGCAAACCACACCGTCAACTCCCTCCTCGTCAATTTCCTCCTTAGTCAGGATCGGAAGTAGTCCTGCAGGCCATGTCACTGGCATGACTGACTCTCCTATCCGGGATTCCTCCGGAGGATCCTGCATTGCTACGCCTACTGCTGCCACTGCTGCTGTTGCTGCTGCTGGGAGTCGTTCATCATCCCAGAGAGGAAGTAGGAACACCACTACTTTTACTAAACAATTGACCCTCCAACAGTCCTTAGCGAGGAGGATGAAGTACGACAGCAGTCATCCTGAAGCAAAACGTATAACTGAGGCCTTGACTGCTATGTTGGTGTTAGACGTGCGTCCGGTATCCGCCATTAGTGCAGTGGGATTTAGACAATTGATGGAGGTAGTGTGTCCCTGGTTCCAAATCCCGTCTAGATTCCACTTCACTAGGCAGGCGATACCGAGACTGTACAGAAACGTCAGAAAAAGTGTCCTCAGTGTCCTGAAAAATGCCATTGTACACAATGTCCACTTAACCACGGACATGTGGACAAGTGGAACAAGGCAGACTAAGGACTATATGACTGTGACAGCCCACTGGGTAGATGTATCACCTTACGCAGCAACAGCAGCAGCGTCACCAGTAGCAGCATCTCAGAAACGCCAGCTCGTTCCAAGGCAGGCTACGCTGTGTATCACCGGTTTCAGTAAGAGGCACACCGCCGACAACCTCTTAGAGAAACTGAGGGAAATCATCGCCCAGTGGCTTACCCCACTTAGACTCTCCTGGGGATTTGTGATATCTGACAACGCCACCAATATTGTGCGGGCATTACATCTGGGCAAATTCCAGCACGTCCCATGTTTTGCTCACACAATAAACTTGGTGGTGCAGAATTTTCTGAAAAGTGACGGGCGTGCAGGAGACGCTTTGGGTGGCCCGAAAAATTTCTGGCCACTTTCGCCATTCAGCGACTGCGTGCCGAAGACTGGAGCGCAAGCAAACACTCTTGAACCTGCCCCGCCATCACCTGAAGCAAGAGGTTGTGACGTGGTGGAACTCAACCCTCTATATGCTTCAGAGGATGGAGGAGCAGCAAAAGGCCATACAAGCCTATACATCCACCTATGACATAGGCAAAGGAGGGGGTATGCACCTGACTCAAGCGCAGTGGAGAAAGATTTCAGTGTTGTGCAAGGTTCTCCAGCCCTTCGAACTTGCCACACGTGAAGTCAGTTCAGACACTGCCAGCTTGAGTCAGGTCATTCCCCTCATCAGGCTTTTGCAGAAGCAGCTGGAGAAAGTGAAGGAGGAGCTAAGACGGAGCGATTCCGCTCGGCATGTGGGACTTGTGGATGAAGCCCTTCATTCGCTTTGCCAGGATTCCAGGGTGGTCAATCTGTTGAAATCAGACCACTACATTTTGGCCACCGTGCTCGATCCTAGGTTTAAAGCCTATGTGGTGTCTCTCTTTCCGGCCGACACAAGCCTGCAGAGGTGCAAAGACCTGCTGGTGAACACACTGTCAGCTGAAGCGGAACGTGACACGTCAACGGCTCCTTCTTCATTTTCTCCCGCAACTGGGGCTGCCAGGAAAAAACTTAGGTATCCTAAGCAACCCGCTGGCGGTGATGCAGGGCAGGCAGGACCAAGTTTGGACATCTGGTCCGGACTGAAGGACCTGGCAACAATTTCTGACATGTCTACTGTCACTGCATATGATACGGTCACCATAGACAGAATGGTGGAGGATTACATCGGTGACAGCATCCAAGTAGGCATGTCAGACAGTCCATACCTGTACTGGCAGGAAAAAGAGGCAATTTGGAGGCCCCTGTACAAACTGGCTCTATTTTACCTGAGTTGCCCCCCCTCCAGTGTGTACTCCGAAAGAGTGTTTAGTGCAGCCGGGAACTTTGTCAGCGAAAGGCGTAGGAGGTTGCTTCCACAGAATGTGGAGAAGATGATGTTCATCAAAATGAATTATCAGCTCTTCCAGGGAGACCAGCCTCCAGAAGGTACAGAGGGACCTGTGGTGGTGGATTCAAGTGGGGACGAGTTAATACTTTGTGAGGATGAGGATGTACACACTGAAGAGGGTGAGGAATCAGTGGATGAGGAGGATGAGGATGACATCTTGCCTCCGTAGAGCCAGTTTGTGCAGGGACACATTAATTGCCAGCTTGTTTTGTGGGGGCCCAAACGAACCAATCATTTCAGCCACAGTTGTGTGGCAGACCCTGGCGCTGAAATGATTGATTTGTTAAAGTGTGCATGTCCTGTTTATACAGCATAAGGGTGGGTGGGAGGGCCCAAGGACAATTCCATCTTGCACTTCTTTTTTTTCTTTGCATTATGTACAGTTTGGGGCCTAGTTTTTCTAACTGCCATCCTGTCTGCCACTGCAGTATCACTCCTAGATGGGTCACGTGTTTGTGCCGCCCACTCGTGTCGCTTAGCATAGTCATCCAGCTACCTCGGTGCAACCTTTTGGACATAAAAACACTATTGTGAGGTGTGAGGTGTTCAGAATAGACTGGAAATGAGTGGAAATTAAGGTTAGAGGTTAATAATAGCATAGGAGCAGAAAAACCTACAAATTCTGTGATTTTAGCTGTTTTTATGCTTTTTTAAAAAAAAATACAGATCCAAAACACAAAACCCAGAACCCAAAACACGGAAGGGTGGTTTTGGCAAAACCAATCCAGATCCAAAACACGAAGAAAGATCCAGATCCAAAACCAAAACACGAAAAGTGGCCGGTGCACACCCCTACTGCAAACACATCAGATGTCAGATATTGTTATCTGACAAACGGGAACGCGCATTGTTCATCGTTGCACACGTCAGATTTTCCTTCAGATATGAATGATTTTTAAAATCGTTATCGTTCAGATCTGAAGAAAAATCTGACCGTGTGTATGCATCATAAGCTGGGTACACACATAAAGATTTTCTGTCCAACCATCCAACTAGTTGATTGGTTGGAATTAAAATCTGGTAAGGTATGAAAGCAAATGACAATCAGCAATTTGCTCCCAAACGCCGGAAAATGGACAAAAACTGTTGGTTGAACAAATTTATTAGATCAAACATTTAACAAACTTGTCTGAACGTTCATTTTCATCTGTTTTCTGGCATTTAGTAGCAAATTGTTGATCATCAGTTACTCCCATACGTTACCAGATTTTCATTCCAACCAATTAACTAGTTGGATGGTTGGACAGAAAATCTTTACGTGTGTATGCAGCTTTACACAATGGAGATTGTGAAGAGGGGCTTACTAGCATGAGGCCTTTAAGAAGGCAAATTAAATAAGACAGAGCAAGGTTGTATAAAAGTACATAATAAAAAAAATACGTATGTAAAATACGCGTAAGGCACTAAGTGAAAAGGACCCCAAAACAGCTGTATACAATTCCTTAAAATCACATTACAGTTGAGCTATCAAACTGTACTGTACTGGCAATGCTTTGGGAACAAGTACAGTTTGGTGTGGCAAATTATTTTATTAAAACAAATATGCGATTTTATTATATTGTTTATTTTAGCTTCTTATGTATTTATTTAAAAAAATGCAACAAACAAATGTACATCTTTTTTTTTTTTTTAATTATTGTTAAAAGCATAACTTCCTATTAATATATTTTGTAAGCAGTTATTTGGTCATAAAGACATGGAACTTTGCAGCATATGCTTTTACTCTCCAGGAAATGGGACATAGGGCCTGATTCATAGCCGGACGCAATTAGTGCTCGCTCGTCCAGAAAATAGGGGTGGCTATTCAAATGAAGCGTTCGCTCTTTGCGGTCTGTTCACGCCTCTAGGTCTGAACGAGCGAACAAAACTTGCGGGCATTTTTTGGAAAAATACGCCCCCTGGCCGCTCGCATCCTACGTCATGTCCGCTATTTATTAGATTAATCGAGTACATCGACCAGCGTATGAACTGCTCGCTATTCTTGTGGTTGGTTTTTGCTACCACAATTTTGCGAGCAGTTCTGACTATAAAATAACCCAGTGACGTGGTAAATGACGCTGCTGTTTTAATTATGCACACCCATAAAACGCCCGTTTTGACCTTTAAGCACACCTGCGTTCGGATCTCCACTCCCCGTTTTCAAGCACCTTCCCCTGTTACCACCCACATACGCCTCTTTCTGTCACTCAAATTTTCAGACATTCGCTATTTTGCGAGCACATGAATTTCAACCGCACTGACTGGTTCGCGCATGCGTATAACGATCCGTACGCATGCGCAGTTGGGCAAACATCACTCGGAGCGAACGAGCGGCTCTGAATCAGGCCCATAGCCCCGAGTTTGGTATCCTCTGTTATTACATTGCAGGTTTTAAGGATATACATAATTGAGTACAGATTGTTAAATCAAATTGACTGAGGAACTAATTAAATCACCTGTGCTCAAGCATGGATATTCTTAAACACGGATTGTAATGGCAAGGTTTGGGAACCTCTGACATAGCTTATGCCAGTGTTTCCCATATCCAAACCTCGGGGACCCCTAACAGTGCATGTTGTACAGATCTCGGTATCACAAGTGAGGTAATTAACACCACCTGTGTATCTTTTCAAATGTGTCAGCCAGTAATAAATACACCTGAGAGATCTAGAAAACATGCACTTGTGAAGGCGGTGTAGACCTTGTTACATTATGTAGACAGCCTTTGATTTATCTATATATTTACTGGTCTGCAGATTTTCTGAACTCTTAAAAACCATCAAATAATTTTATATGTTGTTTTAATCTAAATAGAATTGAACAGTCTTTTTTCCCGAGAAAGTCTTTCATCATTGAGGTTTAAATAAATAAACAATGGAAAAACACATGTTCATATTTGTTCTTACTAGCTTGCAAGGCTCAACAAGAACAGTTTAGATTTTGCATATGTTTTTATAGTAGGCAATCATAAATTGGATATAAATAGGGATATGTAACGCTTTTTATTAAAATTAGGATGATTTATAAGGAGGTTTTTGAAATTCTATGCATCACAAAGGAAGCAAAATAATACATACATACATTATACATACAACCAGAGCCGTAACTACACTTTTTGGTGGTCTGTTCCAGAGAGAGCATTGGCGTCCCCCCCTCCCCATTTTTTAAAAAAGGGCCATGGCCTCATGGGGAAGGGCCAGGGAAGAGATAGTGGAGGCCAGGAGATGCAGGGGATAAAAGAAGAGCAAGCTACAAGTGAAAATGATAATAAACAGGGAAATTGATGGGCCCAAACAGCGCCCCCTGCCCTGTGCCATGGCACTGGTCGCACTACCCTAGTTACGGCCCTGCATACAACAAGCACGACATGCTGCAACTCAAAACACTGACACAGGGTGAGAAGTCACAGAGGGCAACAGTGAGCAACTCTAGCAGATATCATTCAGTGCAAGAACTGGTGACCTGATGGTATTTGGGAGCCCGTTTGTCTAAAGCAGTGATTCTCAAACTTGGTCCTCAGGACCCCACACAGGTCGTGTTTTGCAGGTCACCTAGCAGGTGCACAGATGTATTCATTACTCACTGACGCATTTTAAAAGATCCACAGGTGGAGCTAATTATTTCACTTGTGATTCTGTGAGGAGACTTAAGGCACACATCCACTAGAAGACCTCAAAACGACTGCACGATTACAACATTGTAATCGTGCAGTCGTTTGTCAGTCTGTGCTGTCCCTACACTGAACGAGCAGTCATTCAGTGTGGGCACATCAATCATCCCCTAACATGCTCAACCTGACGTTGTAGTCAGATTGTACAGCTTGTTTGGCAGATGATAGATGTCTAAAACGACCAGTGGGAACGCGCATCGCTGGTCGTTTTAAACATTTTAGTGAACGATTTGCAAACGATTATTGAACGATAATGATATTGTTATCGTTCAATTTAATCGTCTAGTGCAGGAACAGGGAACCTCCTGTCCGGGGGCCGTATAAGGCCCTCTGGATCATTTGGTCTGGCCCTCTTAGCTTTTTTCTGCTAATCTCATCTGGCTAGCAGGGTGCTTAGAATGGCACCCTGCAGCCAGAATCTATTCAGCAGTGCCGCCCGTAGCGTCTTTAGGATGCTTCAGATTATGCCACCGCTGCACTTACAGCTACTCAGAGCATCCCCAGGATACTCCGGGCATTGCTGTAATCACTGGCAATTGTTGCCCTATCCCCATGTGACGTCACATGGAGGGGGCGTGGCCTGCACCAGGCCAGCAAATAATGTTTTATATATCATAATGGCCCTCGACAAAAAAAAGGTTCCCCACCCCTGGTCTTGTGGATGTGTGCCTTTAGAAAACATGTCATGTTTGGGGTCCTGAGAACTGAGGGCCTGATTCAGCTTTGGGAATAGAGTGAGATTTAACACTTAACTGATCATTTTGGTAAATCTGCCCCACTGTGGATAGGGCAGATTTATAATGTGCAGAGATTTAAATTTGGGAGGGAGATGCCCAAACTGACATCTAAATTGTAGAGTAATAATAAAGCTGTGCAGTATTTGTGGGCTACATGCAAAAGCAGCCAGTATTTACACTACATGCAATATGGTTTGTCCAGGTACATAGTTAAGTGCTAATTCTCACTCTATTCCCAAAGCTGAATCAGGCCCTGAGTTTGAGAACCTGTGCTCTAAAGCAATGGGAAAGTCGGTCCAACCACACCACACAGAGCAAAGCTATGAGGGTGCACAAATAGGGCACATCAACCAATGATGCCCAAGCAGCAAAATGTGAGGGCCCGATGGCACCATCCAAGCCAGATTATTGCCATATTTTCAGTTCCCCTACTGAGTGGCGTACTTTGTCACATACTGTATGAACCAAATTTGAGGTGGAATTTTAGAAGGATTTTATAGTAGTAGCACTGCTACAACAGTTGCTGTACTATGGAATAGTACATACATACTTATCGCTTGTGATTTTTTTAGTACTAATCCTGCATTGTAATTTTCTTTTGTTTTGTAGCGAGTATTTTCAAGGAAGTGAGTCCAGTGAAATGATAAAAAGTGAAAATAAAAAGTTAAATCACGGCTATAACAAAACATAAGTCATATTTGGGTAACAAATGTATTATTGACCAAATATTGTAAGAGAAACTTGTATTCATGTGTACTCGGATGTATCCGGCATGGTTCATAGGTCTCACATGATTTCGCATTGTGCAAATGCATTATATATATACACACACACACACACATTTTTTTTACACTGTATACATACAACTTTTTAATTTTAACTTGTTTTTAACCACCACAAAGGAGTAGCGCTCTAAGGGCCTGATTCAGCAGCGGAACCATTGCCGATATTTACGCAGATAAAGCGGTTATTTCCTATTGCACATATGTGCAATTCGCACTGTGCACATCATGATTGATTTGCAATTATTTACGCACAAAGGATCCATTCGCAAAGTGTGTGTCATTTGGTCAGCATTTGGGGGGAGGCAACGTGAGAGTGGTTAGGTAAACGTAGGCATGTCTGACCGTTTAAACACCGGTTCATGGGCGTGCATAAATTAGCCATTGCATTCGAAGCATGAGAGCTTGCTGCGTGTGAGGATACTCCAATATTTGCAGCTGGTCAGACTTGCCGCATATGATGCGTGACTGCTTGTTGTTCGTCAATGGTACCGATGTTTGCGCAGGAGTGCGACACTGGGCAGATATGAGAAGGCAGCAGTGGGCGTCTTAATGCCGGCTGTGCTTTGGCAGGCATTAGCATATTTTCACAACTTTGTTCTGTGCAAAATCGCAGCTGCGATCGCATTAGTTTCCTCTGCTGAATCAGGCCCTAAGATCAAAAGCGATAAGTACCTTATTTTTTTTTATTTTTTTATTACCCATAATGTTATTTGTATCGCTATTCACAGCATTATTGCAACCATTTGTGAATATGCTAAATTACAATATTTTCATTAAACATATTATTCTGTATGAATAAGCAGTCTATCTTTAACATAATGAGTCCCAGAGGCCAATAAAGAAAACCTGTCACCACGTTCCATACTGAAAGCACTGGGCTTCTGTAACTCACAATTCTCCTTGGTGTGTGGTCTGAAGCAGGGGCAGGCACCCTCTGGCCAACCAGCTGCTGTGGAACTACAAATCCCAGCATACCCTGCCACATTAGCAGCATGTCCTAACAACAAAACTGAGGCATGACATGCTGGCATATGTAGTTTCACAGCAGCTGGAGTGCCACTCGTTGCCTGCCCATGTTCTACAGCACGAGTCGCTCATAAACAAGTAATGATTGTTTCATACTATGTAACCCAGGGTTATGAGTTACAGAAATTTACTGAATTAATAAGAATGTATATTTCATATATTTACACTTGAGGGAATTGAACTATTTCAAGTTGGTAAAAGTATGTTGCATATATTAGTAACCATGTATGTTTTGCTAAAAATATGTAAACTATATATATGATTTAAGTCATGTATAATAGGTATATGTGATTCATGTATTTATATATGGGTTGATGTGTGTTTTCTTCTGTGGTGCGGATGTGCTCCAGCGTGTGGGATGTACATGTACTGTGGAGGATGGGGTGGAGTGATACCACTGGGAGTAAGTTGGTTCCTGTCAGAGAAAGAGGGACCGGTTTTCAGGAGATAAGGTGCGTACACACTGGGCGATAAAGTGGACGACTGAACGATAACGATATCGTTAAGTAGTCCACTTTATCATCCATTTTTAACCCCAAAAAGATGAACGATGACGACGACGCGCGTTCCCGCGGGTCGTTCGTCATCATCATTCATCGGGCTGACATGCAGCCAACCTGACGATCTCGTCAGGTTGCTGCATGTCAGGGAATGGGGGAGAGAGCCCGGCGCTGAACGATATCGTTAATGATATCGTTCAGCGGCTGTGTTCAATGTCATGAACGACATTGAGCACAGCCTGCCGAGGACACACTACACGATATCGCTCAGGGAGCATATCGTCTAGTATGTACCCACCAATAGAAAACAGCTCTCAGCACAACTGACAGTCTGCAGATCTCTCCCTCCAGTGTCACCCCGTGTCCCGAGCAGTTTCGGACGCAGGGGGGTTGAGTCAGAGAGGGAGCAGGGAAGCTGATGGGAGAAGTGGTACTCACCCTGCCCTGCCCAGAGAGGCGATTGCAGTGGCCAGCGGCTGTGTGGTAGCGGAGGTGGGAACTGTGACAAGAGGTGCCCTGCTGACATTGAAGGTGGAGTTGCAGCACATCTTCACTGCTAAGAGACAGCATTCCAGGACAGGGGGCGCGCCTGCAGTTTAGGAGGCGAGCAGGCAGCAGTTGAGGTCAGCAGCAGCTGAGATGAGTCAGTCAGCTGAGGGGGCTCAGGCTGTAATAGGAGACAATGCAGCACCTAAGGGGCCGGACTATTCAGCCGCCCGGGAGGAGACAGCTGCATTTAGCAAAATTCAAGGGTCTGTCAGCTGAGCAGAACCCGGATAGCAGAAGCCCCCGCTACTATAGGAGGTGGTGAGCACCCACATAGTACCAACAGCAGACATATTAGATACATCATTCACCTACTGTATATATTCTCACTATAGCCGGCAGGTAGATAGAACAGGCAGTGAGTGATAGGAGAACACAATATTACACTCAGCACTTCCAAGAAATCTTCAGCTTGAGAGGAGAGCTGGGGGAGCATATTAGAAGTATTAATTGTGCCAGAGGATTACATATATTGAAATATGCAAAAAAAAATGTTAATTGCTCAGATCAGCTTAATTGCATAACACAGGTGCTTGTAAAGGGAGGGGTTTACTCTGAACACAGAAAAAAAGATTTGCCCCCCAGCACACTGCAGCAAAAACAATACTTAAATCCTACATGATAAGAGATTTAGAGGTATTAGTTACACACATTTGCAAATATATGAATAAGCGCCAGGCCAATCGTCAAGGCTCCTCTATACTGGCGTCCCTAACATTAAGAGGCTCATGTCCGAGAAGCAATTCACCCCAAATAAATTCCAGCCAAGGGCCATCCCCAGGGCATCACACGAAAAAGGGAAAAAGGTGATAGTGAAGTATAAAGAAAAGATGTGTAAAGATAAATCAATAAGTTAATGAAATGATAAAGAATTAAAATGACATAAATAATGTACAAACAAATAGAGAAGTGATAAAAGGATTCTATGTGAATTAAGTGGTGATGCCATGAGAAAGGCCCAGTCAGAACCCCCCCAGGGGCCCCACTCCCAAACGCTCACCCCAGAATAATTATTGCTACATAATGGTAGCACCTGCTCTGGGTCATTTAATTACAATTGATGTACTGCATGATAACAGTACATATATAAGCTGAGAGCTAACTTACCTTGGAGGTACCTCAAAAAACCTCCACATGGCACTATAAGCATCAACACCTCCTCCTAATGCTGACTACCTTCATGCCTCTCCAAACTGGCAAAAAAAATTGGTAGTTGCTCAGGAGGATATATTGAAATATATCCTCCCCTCACTCAGGTATCATCTATATAGCAACTTTATGTGAGGTAATTCAGTGACAGGCCTTCAGGTATTCTGTCATTGGGAAAACTGCTAATTCCAGGCGTTAAAGCAATTCAACTTTAAACTTTGCAGCAGCTCCAACTAGAAATAAAAGTGTTGCCAATTACAGGATATACTTTTGTTGGGATAAAATAAGTATATTACTACAGTAGCAGATAGAGTATAGAGGGGTATACAATCGTGAAATCGGCTGCCTTAATACCGGCAGCCGGCTTCCTGACTGTCATATCCTGGCGAGGGTGAAATGCCGGGTGTCTATATCTAGACGCCTGTCATTTCCCCGACGCCGGGAGACCGGTGCCCCGATCGAAGGGATGCCGGGCGCCGCGGACAGCCGCGGGGGGGGTGTGGAGGGTTAGGTTTAGGGCACCCTGGGGGGACTTAGGGTAAGGCACCCCCCCGGGAGGGTTAGGCTAGGGGGAGGGAGGGTTAGGCACCCCCAGGGGGAAGGGGGGAGGGTTAGGCACCCCCGGGGAGGACTTCGGTTTAGGGAGCGGGGAAGGGGGGGTTGGTTAGGCACCCCTAAGGAGGGTTAGGGTTAAGTTAATTTATACTTACCTTGGGGATGATCGGGATTTCCAGCGCTGTCGGGTTTCCGCTGCCGGGCTCTGCTGCTCTGTCGGGCTGCCGCTGCCGGGAATCGTACTGCCGGCCATGCGGCAGCCGGGATTCCATACCGATTCCAGTATAGAGGATGTCAGAGCCAGGTCAGCACATAAGTTTATTCTATGGCTACTTCCTCTGCTGCCTTTATGATACGTCATTATTACTCTGATCCAACTACTTTGCTGTAAGACCATTCACACAAGTGGAAATGGATAACTGTATATGACTGATATTTCCGGGGGTGTCGGATTCGCTGTGACATTCTATATTCCTGCATAGTTTCTATTTACAGATCAATATACTGTATCTTTATATAGATTATTCTGATGTGGTATAAATGTATTGTTCAGTTAAAATGTATGAATATATAAACATGTATAACTGTGTATTTCAAAGTTAAGGTATATAGCAAGCTAAGAGGGACAGGATTTGAACAGGACTACTATTATAATTTATTTACTGGGTTATCTATCCCATATTACTTAATTCCTATTCACATTTGGGTTTTCCCAAGTAGGCCCAGACTGACTACTAATACTTGGGTGGAGGCACTGCTAAAAGGATGTACACCACTTAGAGGAATGTTAAGGGTGGGTACATTAGATAACAAGGGCAGTAGTAACCTGGTGACCCTAGAGAGGGTAAAAGGGGGGTTATAACAACAAGCTTTATTTTGCAAATAACTGCCACTGTCAATGCAACGGGGTAAATTTACTAACGTGAGAGTTTTTAGAAGTGGAGATGTTGCACATAGCAACCAATCAGATTCTAGCTATTAACTTCTAGAAGGTGCTAAATGTTAAGTAGAATCTGATTGGTTGCATCTCCACTTCTAAAAACTCTCACTTTAGTAAATATACCCCTCTGACTGATTTACTGTACACTAGTGGTTCCTGATTCACACCATCAATTCATACTCTGCAATAGCACACATCTTCCATCTATCTAACAAAGTCATATTTTATGGATTTTTCAGTGTGAGAAAATATAGACCATTTAACTGGCCTCATAAATGGCATTAACACAACTGAGCAAAGTAAAAGCCCCCATACATCAGAGATTGTAAATTGCACGATTGCTGCAATCAATCGATTGTGTTTAAAAATCTTTCCCTTTTTCAATCGATTGCAGATTGCAGAATTGCCACAATTGATTGAGAAAGGGAAAGATTTTTATACACAATCAATTACAAATTGCACGATTGCTGCAATCAATCTCTGGTGTATGGGGCCTTTAGCGTCCACAGAGTTTTATGTAAATATACCTCCTATCTTGTCTGTCTGCTATAAAAAGAGTCTCTAGTATGGGATGCACTATACAGATCTTACCTCTGCTGAGCTTCTAACATTTTTAACGGGCTGGTCACAGTGAGTCCTCTGTCTGAGCCTGGCTGACTGGTCATCTCTGCTGCACCTGTACCTCCAGACATTATTGATTTCTGTCCCTATGACTGAATGGAACTTTTAATAATTTCATTCCATCCAGCAATTCAAACTTTTACAGAAGAGTCTATGTCGGTTCTACTACAGGATAGATAAGGGTTCTATAAACTAGGATTTGCCTTTATCCCAGTATATCCTTCATATTGTATAGATGTTTTTTCAAGGTGTCTTGTTCCCCACCTCTTCCTACATGTGCACGTACTACTCTCCCCACCACCCTGCACGGTGACATTGGGAGAGATGTATCAATCTTTGGAGAAAGCTACAGTGGAGTAATTGCCCGAAGCAACCAATCCACTTCTGTCATTTCAAAGACTGTGCTAGATAAATGACAGCAGAAGATTGGTTGCTCAGGGCAACTTCTGCGTTTTATCTCTCTTCAAGACTTGATACATCTCCCATAGTGAGATATTGTGTACGTCCATTCATTTTTTCCATTCATTTCGTGACCTGATGTTCGCTGTCAAAGGTGCCTCTACTGAGATATTTTTAATTACAGAGATAAAAGTTAAAACATAAAAGATGTTCCCTTTTAATTCACAATGGATTTCCTGTACTTATTATTTAATATAACCTCCACCGCTGGACAAATAACAATTTAGGCTGAATGTCACTCATGGAATTTGCTCTGAGACTAGGGCTGGTGTTTGCAAGACACAGGGGAAGATAGTATCAGGAAGGAGGTGAATAGGAGAAAACACAAGGACACATTCAGCAGGTTTTCAAGCACAAAATGTTTATTTTGTATTATACAATATTTATGCATTGGTGCCACTGACGGTGTCAGCATACAGGGGGGGAGGGCAGTTTATACAATCAGGCAAGAGCAACTTGGAAGATAGGATTCAGTGCAAGCAAAGGGAGAGAGAGTGCAGTATGTACTTCCCATGTTTGCTCATGAAGCACAGACATGAATCTAAAAACAAATTCAAGATGTTGAAGAGAACAGAAATCTCTTCCTATCTTAAAGTGCTCGCCCTGCAGAATGGTCAATATAAAATTCAATTCCAACAGAATTGATGAGTTACAGTCAGGGATTACCAACAAAATGGAGACATTTACAATGGTTGAAGACTCCATGAGATACATTTCACAGCTTGGCAGAATGAGGCCTCGACGCCTCCAGCAGGGGTTCCAAACGTCAGAAAAGAGAAGTGTTATCCTGCATAACGGCTGACTACCTGTCCCGGGATTTGAGATTGAGACCATTGAAATGGTCAAGAACTAACCAGAAGTTCGGAGCTACACCAACCAGTCGTGTGCTACCACCAGTATGCGGTCTACCAAGTTCAACCAGCAGAAGAGTACTGTACACAGGTTTTGCATGGTGAGTGGAACAGAAGTGGTTTCGGCAATGCAGTCCAGGCGGACAGTATCCCTGTTCTATCTGTAAACAGAATACGGAACTTGTTTTCTCAACTGCACCTACTGGGCAGATAATAGAAGCCAACAGACATGAGCTGCTATTATTTTGTAAATTCAGTACAACAACTCTAGAGGATCTGTCCAATGAAGTATTGCTGCTGCCAGACACGTTATGGACCCGAAACAAATGTCAAAAGCGAAAAAAACTAAAAAATACATTTAGACTATATAAAAACAAAAAAAAATATCCCAGAGATTTTTCTCTAATTCATTCGATTCTTCATTGTGACACATGGTATCCGCAGCGAGGCAGCAATCTAAACTGCCTACTGAAAGGGGAAATATGGTCAAAGGGGAGTGTGAAAGTGATTTACAGTAGCAACATAATAATTCTATTCATCTTCCTTCCCAGCAACAATCTCTATTTGCTCAGTAAACAGGAAAGGAGAGAACCGTGATTACCCCCATAATTATAACAAAGGGGATTTAAAAGCTTCAGCTTGTGTGTGCGCTAATACTGAGAAGGTGTGCCTGTGTAAAAAATAATAAAGTGCAAATTAATCATGGTACAAAGTACATCAGACATATTCTGAGGGTTTCCTTCTACAGACAATTCATTTGTGGTAATATTTGTGCAAGTCTCACCTAGACACTCCCATTAGAAGACACAACAGATCTCTGATTATAGGCAGCCACTCTATAAACGTGCTGTTATAGTGTACACACGCTTGCACACATAGTAAAAGCAACTTTTATTTTTGGTCCGAACCACTAGTCACAAGTATAGGAAGCGATAGCACCGCTGGGGAATGACGCACATTGTGTGATGCCAATCATTTTGAATACGTTTGTAGGATGCATTCTCTTCAAAATGGTTCAGCCCCAAAAAGTCGCTGTTTCAACTGTGTGTACGGAATGGATACACATAAGTGTTTATTTTGTATCTCAAGAGGTTCCCAGCTACTAATATAACCTTAATTTTATTCTCAGTTAATGTGAGTCACTAGGTGAGGAAAATGAGCAACCTTTAAAAACAAAGAACACACAATTTTTGTTCGTCTGTGCAATCCATTCCTACGATGAACAAAAAGTTACATAGAAGGGAAATCTGATGTGAAAACCGTAGTGCCTGACACAACTGGCCAAAATTCACCAAATATGCACCACTAGGGAGCTGAATAGAAAGCTGGCTTTGCTCAATACTGACGTAAACCGGTAAACACCTATTGGCCACCTCAAACTGGTAATCTGTATAAGTGATTTTTCATAAACCTCAAATCTGCCTCCAACATAACTAAAAAAAATTGAGTATATAACACAAGCTAAAAAAGAAAACCTAACAAAGTATATAAAAAAAAAAAAAAAAAGGGATTAGTTGCATCTTTCCAACAACTATGAAGCCTAATCTGTATATGGAAACATATTTTATTTTGTTCATGTCAGGATATTTATTGTATTGTAAATTAAAATAAAAAGCTAGATTGTATACAAGCTTTTTAAATGCAAAAGAAAAACTAAAAAAAAAAAACTAAAAAAAAATGAGCAACTTATTTTCTGGACTTGGGGAGAGGGCTCTTCTCTAGAAAACAAGAACACTCATATTTCACAGATGAACAAACAAAATTAAAATAAATTATATAATGTTATGCTGTATATGTAAAGTAACAAGATGACCTAAAAAAAAGCAAAAAAAACAAAAACAAAAAAAGGTAAAAAATAAAAACAGTGGAGCTAAAAATAGAAAGGTGCATGTTTTGTTCTTAGTGTCACACAGATTTTCCCAGGTAAACTGGGAATTAAATGTCTCAAGGCACTAAACCTCCATTTTTTTTAGTTCAAGTAACTTTACATTTTAGAATGTGTAAAATGATAAAACAGAGGAATGAAATACAAGCAGTAGGGATGATAACAAAACTAAGAGCAAGACTTTCACAGAGATTTTGGAATGCAGAGTACAGCTGCGTGCAGTTATGGGTGGCTCGGACTGGACTCTTGCAGCAAAACCATACTCCTTATCCATCTTACAGTGCTGAAGAGAAATGCTACTTATCATACAACTCTTACCCAGCACTGCTGGGATGTAAAATAAAAATCACACAAGGCGTGGACAGGCTTAAATGCTAAAAATATGGACTTTCAGACAGAGAAAGGCATCAAAGCTACGTTATCCTCATATTGGAACCAGACTGCTTCATAGTAGGGAGTTGCACGGACATGGGGAAGAGCTGCATGCTTGCAGAATGAGCAATCAGCTGATTTCCTGCCATTGCAGGCACTGTTGCTCCAGCCCACTGTGTGCCATACATTGGTGCTGGGAAAACTCCTGCAGACTGACAGAGGGGCATCATGTAAGGTGGTAGTATACCAGACTGTGTTGCTCCAGAAAGGCCTGCTGGGATAGAGGAGGACATCAGTCCGACGGGGGCAGAACAAGACAGAGGAGCGCTGTAGGTCTTTGTTGTATCAGATCCTTGACTTGCCTGGGGAGAAAAGTAAATATTTGACATTGGTATAGTTACACTTGTAGTAGGTACATATGGACACATTTAATAATCACATTTTTAGTGGCTAGCAACCAATTTACTACAGGATTTCAAAACTAAAGTATGCAGGCAAGGACAAGCTTAAAGTAAGGCAAAATACCAAATACCATACTGGCCAACCCATATGGCCTCCGCACTTCGTCTGACACAAGGTCTGGAACCACATCGCTGAGGAACCTAATGAGTGGAGCTCATTATTGGCCCGATTCTGAGTCGGATGCAAGGTCAAAAGAGGCTGCCTGCATCTAGTGATTTTAACATACCGCGCATGTGCCGCAACATGCATACGCACCTCGACGTAACCTCTGTATGTGGCCAGTTATCTGTCCGCAAAATTTCTGGGCTTCAAGTGGACGGCTACCTTGCACCCACAAGAGATCAGTTTCTTGGAAGTGTTAAGGGCGTGTAGTCAGACGTCAATGGTATTAAGAGTAGTGCTATGCCGTCAGGGTGCCTGTCTGACAGATCTTATACACCCCAGCTTGGCGTAGGTGCTGCCGATACTAACGATGGATGTTGCAACTACAAAACGAAAAAACAGTGGGCAGTGCAACTCTATCGCATTAACGGAACGTAGTAAATCTACACTTGCGGCTGTTTTGCGTCTAAGAATCAGTCCCTATGGGGCCCATTCCATGCAATGCCTGGCACCACATTGCAGAAGTGCCCACTGATTAATACAAACTGGAGACCATTAGGGTTAAGCAGAATGAGTAGGTGCTCTAATACCGGGATATTCGATTTGATGTGATTGATAAGTAGCCTTAAAAAAGGGACACTATTAAAAATGTTTTGTTTAATAAAACAATGGGACATTCATCTCTCAGATGTGTCTTTGCCACCATCAGATGCAGCCTATAACCAATATTTCATTTCATGCAACTGGTGCAAGTTAGTTAAAATAATAATAATATACACAAGTATACACCAGTGTCCAACGGTGTAATAAAAATATATGTTGGCAAGGAGAACAAAAACTAAGTTACTTTGAATCTTGAAGCAAAAGTTACTGACCGCACTCAGATCGCCACAGGTGGCTGCTGGCTTGTGCTCTAGGTCCAGCCGCTGTTGGTACTGCTTCAGCTGATTTAGCGATGGCTTGAATTGTACAGCTCCCACGGTTTTACTCGCCCACTCATCCACGAGCTTGTGAAGGTCGTCCGTAAACGTTCCCTTTTTGTTGTTGCTATTATTAGACTGGGCTTGGATTTGTGGCGCGGTCAGCGGTGCGATAGGAGATGGTTCAGGGCCTACTGCAAGGCTACTTGTTGAGGATCCTACATAAGTACAGACAAATCTCAGTCATTACAACTTTTTAACAGGACTAGCCTGTGAGTCACAAAGTTTCCATTAAGTTATCTATATTCTCATTCAGATATAGATGAAAACTGACCACAATCAGATAAGTGCTGCAACCCATGGCAATAACATTCTGTTGTTTTTCTAACATCTGGATTGTTGCTATAGGTTACAAAACTAACACACCAATTTTTATAAATGAACCCGATGTATCAACACAATTACCCAACTATACATTGTGTCTCAAAAGAGGATCAGACACCCTTTCTGACAAGCTGCCATTAAAGTGTAACCTGTCATCCATGCACAGTTAAAGCAGCCATTTTATGCAACCTATGAATTTTCTAGGAACCTATGACACCAAGAGTGAGTGTTTGAGTGACATTCATGAGGCCTAGTTTTCTATTTATGAGGTAATTATTCAGGCAAAATGAATGGTTGCCAGCATGTATGCAGATGCCAGGGCTAGGGGGTGTTGAGAGCTATTTACATTTGCCCAGTGAAATGGACACAGAGTAGAGTGAAGGTTTAGTTCTCTTTTAAGGGGAGGCGTTTGGGATGGGGTCGTTGTTGCCAAATGCAAATTTAACCACAAGTACGGGATTGTTACAACTAAAAAACTGCAGCATCTGAGAGGAATGTTTCATAGGCCAAGATAGCTGATCATTGTCTGGAGAAAGTTTTGTGCATATAAAATATTCAACATTTTGCACAAAACTCTACTGAAGCTGGAACGATTTTATAGATAAAAGCCATTTAGGAACAGGACCTTTTTCAAACATGGTGATAGGTGCATATTAATCATTGTCATTTTTTTTTTATAAGACCTGTCATCTACACATTTGGAGGCAGTTAACTTTATGGACTGGACCAATATTCAGAAGAATGCATTGCAGACTATTACTTTATCACTGAGGCATGTGGTACATTGCGCCTCATACCTCGGGGAGGTTTCTAGTGAGTTGATAAGTTGAATATTGGTTCAAACCATACATCAGCTGCCTCCAAGCCATGTGAATGATTGGTCCACTTTAGGGGTACTTTAGTTTCCCTGGAATTATTTATTTTTTGTAGCAAGTGTTCAAATAGTCTAAACTTCATTAGCAAGATCTACAAGGAGTCACCATTTTGCTTGAAGATAGATCATAGTTTCTAGACAGAGACATCAAGGTCACCTAAACAAGGAGAAGTGGTATAATACACTGCAAGAAATGGGATGGTAAATTAAGATAAGCCTCTAGGAAAATGGCTGCTCCCTCTGGTATTCAGTCAGAGAAAAAAAGAAAAAAGAAAAGAAAAAAAATTTTTTTTTCAATAACTTGTATTGTGATAAACTTGCTGACATAAATCTAAGTTTGACAAGTTAATGCCTGTGATTTAACCATTAGTAAGTTAATAGTTGTTTTAGGGAACAAATATAAAAGGCTTTTAACTTGCATTTTTTTTATACCAATGAAAATCCATTATGATTTAGAAGAAGTGCAAGTAGTATAAACTTCAGCTCAACCGGAATGAGAATAATTCAGAGGTTAAAAGAGATATACAAGAAACTGGTCACAAGACAAGACAGAGTACAAACACACTATGGGGGAGATTCAGTAAACCTTCAAAAGAGGAAAAGTGGCGGTGTTGCCCATAAGCAGCCAATCAGATCATATTATATTATGTTCTATATCAGTGTTTTCCAACCCCAGTTTTTAAGGGACCTTCAACAGTGCATGTTTTACAGATTCCTAGCTGGTGCACAGGTATATTCATTACTGGCTGACACATTGTTAAAGATCCTAAGTTGGATCTAATTATTTCACTAGTGATAGTGTGGAGATCTGGAAAACATTCACTGTTAGGGGTTCCTGAGGACAGGAGTTGAGAAACGCTGTACTAGATAATGACAGCTAGGATCTGATTGGTTGCTATGTGCTCCTCTTTAAAAGGCCTATAAATGTCCCCATACTATATGTATATTCACAGCATGCAGATGATCACACCAATGCTTGCAGCACAGGTGCTGGAATTATCTGAGAAATACCTGATTAAATGCCTTAAGGCAGGTATCCACTACTAGATATACAAACGAGAGCATGATTATGACATTGCAATCGTGCTCTCGTTTGTATATCTAGTGATGTGCCTAGACTGATCGTTCACTCGTTCAGTCCAGGCACATCCATCATCCCCGCATATGCTGAACCTGACGAGATCGTTAGGTTGACCAGCATGTACGTGACGATGATAGATGTCGGAAACGACCAGCGTGCACGCGCATCGCTGGTTGCTTCCGACCAAAACATGCCCGATGCATGCCCGATTTGCAAGTGATTGCAGGATAACAACATCGTTATCGTGCAATCGCTTGCTAAAATAGCCTAGTGGATACCCCCCTTTACTCATAACATTCAGTACAACCTTCCCCCATACTAAATGAGCAAGCTAGCAACTAGAATGAAAAGTTTCCATGCAATGTGGAAGGATGCGAAGAAACATGGAAAACAAAAAACAGGATAGTTACTACTGCTGTGCTCTTTGCCTAGACATAGCCGTTTCAGAGTGGACCCTACAAAGCAAAACAGTACAAGACAGAAAGGGTTAGGCAAGACTAAATTGACAAGTCAGAGAGACAGACTGATCTTAGGCTTTTTGTTAGATGTGCAAGGAATGGCAGGCTAAAAAGTGTCAGTTCAAGTCAAAACGAAAATAGTGCAATAAACTATGCAATGCCACAAACAACAAAAACAAAAAAAAAGTGCAGCCAGTAAAGCTCTGCATACAAAGAATGAGCGAGATAGAACAAGGCATTCCATTCAGGTAATGTAAAATCGCAATATATGTGTTGAGATGTCTCGGCAGAATCTCTCTCAGTAACAGCTTTCAGATGGGCCTAAAATTGCTTAAATACAGCTAAATTTTACAGATGCCCGTTGACAGGAATAGTACATCTATAATGCTAATGCCTAGATTGCCAGCTTCTAAAGATCATCATCAAATGATGGATAGATCTTATTGTGGTGTATGTGTGAGCTAAGCGACAGCTGCACTTATACTGTAGGATAGAGGTTCCCAAATGCCGCCCTCAAGGCTCCCCAACAGGTCAGGTTTTAGAGATATCCATGGTTGAGCACAGGTGGCTAAACCAAATTGACTGAGGTACTAATTAAGTCACCTCTGCTCCACCAAGGATATCTCTAAAACCTGAACTGTTGGGGAGCCTTGAGGACTGCATTTGGGAACCTCTGCTATAGGAGCTTATTTAATATCATATTACAAATAGAACACGTGGTGAAACCATTGGCTATCAATGAAGCATTTGCTTCATTAGTCTTTCTATAAAAGTGTGCAAAGATTTGGTTGAAATGGTTTACATCACATCACTCCTCTCTATGCAATATTATTAAAAAGGCCGCAAAGTATCTTTAAAAAGCTACATTTGCAGTTGTAGCATAAAAAAAAAAAAAAAAAGGCCTCTATGTGTCTACAGTAGCACAACATATAAGTTGCTCTGGCCTGGACATTAAGGAGACAATTACAGAGCTAGACGCTTTATTTTACTTTTGGGGTCCCGACTTTCTGAGGAATTCAAGCCATGGACTGGTTAACGTTATGGCAGGGGTACCCCACACCATGTGTCCATGTCTTTCATTCTGTTATCTGTTTAATATTTTCTTTACAGACAGAGCAGAAGGGCTTTTGCCCTTCTGCTCCACGGGAGGTTTCTGTCCTCCCTGAGCTCGCCATAGGATACCTGCGTCACTGCGCCCTTAGGGAGTATATTTACTAAAGTGAGAGTTTTTATAAATAGAAATGTTGCCCATAGCAACCAATCAGATTCTATTTAACATTTAACTAGCACCTTCTAGAAGATAATAGCCAGATTCTGATTGGTTGTTATGGGCAACATCTCCACTTCTAAAATCTCTCTCTTTAGTAAATATACCCCTTCGTGTCTGGGCATGGCATCATGCCAGGCAAGCTTGCTGGGACATGTAGTCTGCCTGTAGAGAGCAATATTATTCACACTTTAATCACCATTAACCCCAGCACCCAAAGCCCAGGTGTTGCGGCGAAGAGCTCACTGGATGTCCCTCAAGAGGGGGGACCCCATTTTTGGATGCTGGCCCTAGACTGACCAGTTTGGGGCTATTTTTACATTATGGCAGGGGGTGCTGGTTATTGGAAAATAAGGGGATCCCACACCGGTTTTCTAGTTCCAGACCAGGACGAGAGGTCTGGTGGACCCCATACTTTTTCTGTTGCATTTAACTATTTTACTGTTCCTAGTAGCGTTTAAACTGGCTGGTTACAGACGCTGACATTTAGCAGCATCTGAGACGCAGGCAGGCTTTTAGTATCGGATGTGTTAATTTATTATAACTTTCGACATTATGAATATTTTGGTTGTTCACTTTGACTGTCGATAGTTTTAGCGGTGTCTACATTTTAACGGACGACATTTTGACCCTGTCCAAATTTCAACCTGTCTATGTAAATAAATGTCTATATTTTGTCCCTGACGACATTTAGACTGTCTACATATTGATATTCAACATATAGTCCATGTCAAAATTTTGGTTGTATAAATCAGTGGTTCCCAAACTGGGTCCTCAATAACAGTCCAGGATTTAACCACTTAGCTGGCTAATATTTAAAAAAAAAGTCCCCAAAATTGTAATTTTTTTTATTAGCAAATCATGTAAGCAAGAGCTGTGTAAACCTGATTCAATTTATTGTTTAAACAAAAATGTAAAATCAAGTTTAAACAGCTATTAATTACATAATGTGATAACAAGAAAATGTGTGTGTGATATATATATATATATATGTATATACACACACGTCTGTACACAACGCACAAACATTACACAATACACTGCCCAATCACTGTGTCCAACAGTGATCGGGACAGAGGCAGGGAGGAACAGCAGCGGCTCTGGCTTCTGCTTGCTACTACTGCCGGGAGGGTCACACAGGCTGCCTGATCAC
The DNA here is from genome assembly GCA_031769625.1 of Taudactylus pleione. NCBI lineage: Eukaryota > Metazoa > Chordata > Amphibia > Anura > Myobatrachidae > Taudactylus > Taudactylus pleione. The sequence goes on from JAUIMM010000127.1 coordinate 11,926,625, forward strand.
TGTTGGCCACAGTGTTCAGGACATAGCAGCAGCTGCGGCTGCCAGGAGATGCAGCTTCAAGTCACGGCAGCCGCGCCAGGAGGGGGGTTCTTCCAGGTGCCCGATCACTGTGGCCAGCAGTGATCGGGACATACTGGAGGGGCAGCCATGGGTGAAGGGGGACCAGCAGGTCCACCTGATGTAGGTGGCTGCTGGAAGATTAGCTTCCCGCAGTCGCCTAGTGGGCATTTCTGACTGGTCGTATCAGATGCGACCATGCCAGGCATGTGGTTAAGGAGTATCCATGCTTGAGCACAGATGGTTAAATAAAATTTACTGAGGTACTAATTAATCCACCTGTGCTCAAGCATGGCTCTCCTTAAGATGTGGACTATTAGGGTGCCTTGAGGACAGAGTTTGGGAACCCCTGGTCTAAATATTGTATTTGTTAACATTATGGTGTCTATATTTTGAATGTCTAAGTTTTGCTAGTCTAAGTAAAAGACCCCAATGGTGCATAGTACCATTTTGTACAACCTTTGCAGAATTTTTTTTCTTTAAACATTCAAAAGGGCCTAATGCTTACATGTTAGAATCTCCACTGGTCTCATAAGAGTTCATTTACTTCCACCTAAATGCAGTGTTGGTAAGTAAGCAATAATGAAACTGGTGGGGACACCGACAAGTAAGCAGTGTTCACTCACAGTCAGGGGTTAAGAGACCAGGTCCAAACTGCACCTGCAAATTTATTTGGAAATGGTTTCATTATTTCCACCAGCAAAGAAATGGCAGTGGCAGGATTGTAAAAGGGCCACAAGAGGGCGCCATCGAGCTAACTACTATCATCAAAATAGATTTTAAAATAGACTATAGAAAATGTAATATGACTAAATTCTGAATTTATTGCACTTGGAACAGGGCAAGTTGGGCGACAATCATTACTTTATTTGGACTTCTTTACAATGTTGATGTTTGCAAAAAAGTTTTTAGCGAGTGGATGAATGACTAGATGGGCAGGAACATGGTGACTAACAATGATAACCAAAAACTATGGACTTTATTTCTAATGAAGCAGAAGTTGCAATTCAATTGTTATCGCTGTTGCACAAAACATTTGAAATCCTACTGGATGATAAATAAGTTTTGCTGCAGAGGGGAAGGAAGTTATTTTGTGAGATGAACCAATAAATTAAACTGCAACCTATCGGTTCTTAGGAACACACTAATCTATGTTCTCATGAATATTAGTTAAGCATACAAAATATCAGACTTCAATGTTTGCAGGCGAGTTGTACACAGAGTTTCTTATTATACAATGCAGCAGAATTACTGGACTGTTGAGTAATAGGATTTACACACAGTAGGAAGAAGATAGAGGCATTGCACACATCACATTTATCCAGCCCTTGTTTGGTACCTATACCCTTCAGTGACCATCTAGAACTCGATGAGCATTGTACATGCATTGTCTTCATTATCCAAACATTTTGGAATAAGACCATTCGTCTACTGTGGGATGGAATCTCTCTTTCCTTGGTCTTGGGCCCGCAGGACATCACAATCATTTCAAAGGGGAAACTACAAACTACATCAAAATCAATCATAACAAAACAAAAAAGTAATAAAAAAAGACCATAAAACAAACACAGGGCTTGGTGCCTGGCTGCGCAGAATGCCAGCTCTTGCACACATGCTTTTGTTGCTCAGATGTTAGCCAAAAGCTGTGCACACAAAAGCATTGAAATGATAAATGGTGAATAAAAAAATATGGCAGCATCTCAAAGTCAAAGGGGGGAGGACAAAAATAATAAAAATGTCAGTTTGGAACAAATGATACACAACCTATGGCACAGAAACAGTTGCCCATGTTTCTATTCAATTTGATTCACTAATTGTTTTAATGGGGAAGTATCACATCTTTTCAAACATTTCTGGCTTAAAGAAAGAGTAGCTGCTTTCAGGAGTTCTTGTAAATACAAAAAGCATTTAGATAAAATTGTATTTTGGTGTAGTACCTGTCCGTCACCACCAGCTGATGTTTTAGCTATGAACAGCAGCAAAATTTCTTAGATGAAAATGATGATAGAAAGGGTTCAAAAGTTGTACATGGCGCACAAAAAGTTCAAATATATCTTTATGTACACGGAATAAAAAAAGTCAAATCAAATTTGAAGCTGCTTTAAATAATACGTCCCCTTTAAAACAACAGTAGTTTGAAAAAAGTTTTTTATTATTTTTGAGATTTGGCTAAAAAACTGGGTGAACCATTGTCATTCGCATCTCTGAAAACCTACTCTGGACAAAGGTTGGGTACCAAATCCGGAAAAATGGATGAACGGTCGAAAAGAACAGATGGCTATGGAGATGAACTAGGTAAAAGAAAATAGATTGGGGAAGGTGGAGAGATGAGATGGGGTTTTTTTTTTAAATACAAAAGAACAAATACAAACAGATGGATAAAGACACAGGTCCACTGAGGAATCGGGTACGAGGTTTGCTACTAGACTTATAGGTCACTCTCTCAGACGTTTGGTGGTAAACCGTCCAGCCTGCAAATGAATATAGAGGAAAGAAAACAGAGAGACACTGGTAAACTATGATTAGCTATGGTCGCTTATCCTACAGTAATCAAAGTAGCTGCGTCAGCTAAGAGACCCTTATACACTATCTACAAGGGATCGTTGGTCGTAAATCTTGCAGAAAGAAGAGAAATTAAAATTCTATGAAATTTGGGCACAGTAAATTCATTAAGGACATTTTCATTGTAGGAAATGATCTTTCAAAACTGCATCCCCCACCCCGTGCTTATAGCTGTACAGTTCCTTTATTCCGATTTGCGAGAACTCCTAAAGATATTGGACCTCTAAAAGGAAATGTGCACGACTAAACATAGCAGCTGGTTCCAGCAGGCCGCTGACATAAGATTTGATAGTCTCAGCATGCTAACTATTGGCATTGTCTCATATGCCACCAAAATTAAAGCCACAGCAAGGTGGCGCCCCTATGGTCAGCTGCTGTCAACTGCGTACACCAGGCTCCTTGTGAAAGCTCAGTTTCTTCCAGAGGCCCTCTATTAATCATGCATGGGGATGGTGGATGCATTTACAAAAGATAATTTTCTACAGTAGTAATGCCCTTTAAATTCAATGGGTTTATAAACTAAGCCAAACTGTTTCACAACTCCTCCTTTACACAATTTATCCATTCCTAATACAGCAATCCAGCCTGCAGTACTAGCGTTAGGTTATAAATATATCTTTCTCTTTCAATCTTTCTAGACAGAAATTAAAATGTCGAAAAATGCAGATGGTGCAGCATAGCAATGACTGTGCAGAAAATGTACCTGGATAGATTTAACATACAGAGGATGAAGATGAATGATCATTTTCAGAGTGCCTGGCTTGTATCGAGATACAAAAACCCTGCAGTACAGCAGCAAAGCCACGTGCAATTGGATGGAAGCACAGTCCCCTGTTGCCTTATTATGCAGCCTTCTACTTCCAGCCTGAGATACTGCACTGACAGTGATACTAGCTCAGGAGGAAAATAACACAGTGATAGATCACCTTGTCCGCAGTTGCCGTGCACATCAACGCCATCCCGGACAACCCCAGAACAGATATTATCTGATGACACCGTGACTTTCACAGAGCAAGGTTGTTGTGTCTGAACTGCTCGACCTGCAGATGCTGTCAGGGAGGAGGAACCTTGAATACAGTTCTTTGAGTCGGGATGAGATTTAATTGGATCCTTGGCAGGAGATCCATTACACTCTGCAGAAATATTACCTGCAATAGAGAGAAAAATAAATAGAGAACTTGACCTGCAACCTCCGTTTAAAAAGGGCAAGCTATAAAGCTCGGTACACACTGTACAATTTAAGGGCGCGCCCTATTGGGTTGTCAGCCTGATAATTGTTTAGTGTGTAGTAGAGATGAGTGGGGATCCCGCTGACTCGGATCCCCACTGCAAGCCCATCTCGCAAGAGTGCCGCGCCTCTACATAAGGCGCAGAGTCCCGCGACTCTGCGCCACTTCTCCTGCACGCTCTGTACTGCACGCAACTCTGCATGTGGGCGGTCTGGCTGAGGAGAAACGCTGAGTTGCTATGTAGGGTGAGACACTGCACGCTGATGCTGCGCTATACTCTGCTAATTAAGTGCTGTGTCAAGAGACTCACAATTGGCTACCCTGGCAAGAGTAACTTAGAGGGCATACTGCACGCTGATGTATGCTGTGCTATACTCTGCTGATCAAGTGCTGTGTCCAAAGACTCACAAGTGGCTGCGATTGTGTAAGGGGGTACACTGACTGCAAGTGGCTGTGTGAAAAAAAAAAAAAAAAAAAGTTTAAAGTTTAAAAAGAAAAACAAAATAAAACTTTTTTGGTGCTGTACCCCACTGTGTATACAATCACAGAGACTCTGGAGGCATTAGCCATCGGTGTATAAAAATACAAACACCGTAACTTTGTGGGCCATAGCCCTCTGTATAAAAAATACAAGCACCGTGACTTTGTGGGCCATAGCCCTCTGTATAAAAAATACAAGCACCGTGACTTTGTGGTGTCTGTGCCGCTGCGCCGATGCTCTGAAGCTTAGTAACCAGTCAGCTCACTGTAACCTTTGGCCAATAATGGTGAAAACAATACTATAAGCTGTGAGGTGGTCTAAATTAATTGTAAATGACTGGGAATTAATGTTATCGAGGTTAATAATACTCTAGGAAGAAAAAAAAAAGCCAAATTTATGTGATTTTAGCTTTTTTTGGTCAATTTTTGTAAAAAATCCAAAGTCAGTCACCGCAGTTTGGCAAATCCAAAGCCGGACGACGAATTAGAACCAAATCCGGCAAAAATGGCCTGGCGCACATCCCTAGTGTGTATGCTGCACCAGGGGCCCCACGGCCGCTCCAAAATCCATGGGATTGGCTCCCGATATAGCGTTCACATCGCTTTGGTATCATTCAGAAAATGCAATGTGTACCGACCTGGGTCCGAAGTCTGCTAATTAATTAGCATTTCCCTACAGATTTGAGGCTTTGGAATCGAAGGGATCGTTCAGAACTAAACGATTATTGGGTAGTGTGTATTGCTGTACGTTGACAGATTTCTGGTTCGTTTTGGTTGGTCGTTTACATCGTTCGCCAAATCTTACAGTGTGTACCTAGCTTACAATCTAGATTGATCTTGGTTAGAAAATGCTGTAACATACTTGTTCCATTTTTTAGTTGCTGAACCAAAGGATTGAGTAGCTTTCCGCTTTTCAGTTTATTTTTACTGATTCTCCGTCGCCGGCCACTTGGTGGCGCTGCATGAAGGGATCCCACATTAGGGGGGAGTGGTCTACCCAGCCTTATATAAAGAGCCTCTATCTCCCTCCTCTGCTGTACTTGCAGTTCGGAGATCTCTTTCATATGCCTAATGGGGAAAAAAAGCTCAACTTGTAAATCGAAGAAACTAATATCTAGACAATATAATGCTGGTAATTGTAGTAGAGATTTGCAGCTGTGCACTATTTAACATGCACAAAAAGCTTTTAGTCTCACAGCTCATTAATAAACCATATCTGTGCAACTCATTTACTGAATTGTATAGGGGTAGACCTGTTAAACTCTTATTTCATATAGTGTGATGCTGTGCACAAATGTATTTTCCAACAATCACTGCAAAGTGTAATCTACTGGGTCATGCAATAAGACACAATGAACATTTTCTACATGAACCATACTTGCCTAATCTTTCCCGGAAAGGCTGAGAGACTTTCTGGAGAGATGACCAGCTTCCCAGATTCGCCCACCTCCTCAGAGAAGTGGGTAGCCTAAGGGCTGAATGTGCTGTGAAACACATCCCCACCCAACTGCAGATTGCCAGAAATCATATCACCACACAGTGCGAGTTAGGCTGCAATGATGCATTTCACAGCGCCATTAACCCCCCACACCACCCACCTAGGCCACCCCCTCTGGCATCCCCAGGGAAGGGACTTGTAAAAAAAAAAAAAAAAAAAATAAGCATCATATGAAGAGTACACAAACTTCACTATAGGAGTGTATTCAATGAAAGCTTAGTTTTTAGCAGCCCCATCTAAATGGCATTTTATGTCCATAGTAGGGTGGAAGGAAGATAGAGTATAAGGTCTATGGGAATGGACTTGTTGATTATTAAATATTCTCTATAAAAGTGCTTTGTAATATGTAGGCACTAGATAAAAGATTAATAATAATACCTAATCGTTTTGTATGCTACAATATTCTGAAGATTGGAGTAGGCAATGGGTGCTCTGCTCTGTAGGTCAATAACTCAGGATAAGACTATTATGCATTGTAAAAGCAGAAGCTGCAACATTTGCAGGTCAGCAGATAAACCCCCCCCCGCTACCCGTCGTTCCGCAGTAGCACTGTCAGCCAAAAACATCCAAGTGACCACAATGCTGAAATATTGACTTATAGGCAGCTGCAGTTGATGCCTATGTAGGCCATTCACATTTATACACAAGAAAATTAATTAACCCATTTATCAGGGGCTGATCCTATTAAAGTCACAGAAACAACTAATGCCCTCTCTCTCATCTCAGATCTTTTAACCAACTGTCAAGAGTGAAGCTTAGCAACAGCTAACTACTAAAGCCAGAAGAACGGTCAATGTTTATTTCTGGTTCACATGCAGGGAGCAAGTAATAAATACAAACACTAGCCAAATATTTAATGACACTATCTGGTCTACACTTCACTAAGCTAAGCAGAAATAGAGGGGATTGGGTACACAGTAAATTGTAACACACATCGTGTGTGTGTTTGAATTAAATTCACAAAAAAATTTAAAAGTTAATAGAGACTTATCCAAAAACATTACTGTCCGTTATAGTTTCCAGAGGTGATTCAAGTAAGTTGGAGCATAGTGGCCCTAATCTAAATCACAGCAAGGTTAGCCTGGTTATAGAACCAGTATTCCGGAGGCAAACAGTACTGATCACCAAACTCATGATGAAGCTCAGCCAGGCACTGTATACCGTAAGCAACACACATCAAATCTTAGTTTTTAAACACTGATTATGCATCAGGCCTAATCAGGATATCAACAAAATTACATTTTCCCCAACTTTAATGCTAGGCGACGGCATAGCCGCTAATAGTCCTTAATTTTGTAGGAAAGCCTCAATTTCCTGACAAAAATGTGTGTGGCATACAGGTAAAGGGTATCGGTTTGATCAGGGCATTACCTAATTTGTCACGGTTTTTTATTGCAGAATGTTAATAAGGATAGATTGTTTGTTGATGATTAGTTAAGGGTAAAGTTCTCAGCAAAAAGTTTAATTTTAATCTTCAATAAGAGGCACGGACAATATAGAAAAGGATCTGGTGGGAAGACCATGACACAGAGTCATACTGGTGTTTCAGTCTTAACTGGATCTACCTACTGACGTGGCCTCCCCTGCATTTCAGTGATGTACAGGACTTTAACTGTATTTCTAAAGGGGGGTATCCACTAGACGATAAAGTTGAACGATTGAACGATAATGACAAAATCGTTCGATAATCGTTCAAACATCGTTTGAACATCGTTTGCAAATCGTGCAGTAATTGTTTCTAACGATGTACGATGCGCGCTCCCGCTGGTCGTTTGATCGTCTCCTCCATCGACTGAACATGCAGGTCAATTTCACTTGATTGCTTACAAATCGTTTACACATCGTTTACACATCGTTTACACATAGTTCATGCTGAACGATCAAACGATGAACCACTGTCTGCCCACTATAGCTGAAAGCTCTCAATTACAGATTAAAACAACATAGTTTATTGTTAGATCTTTTGCAAATCGTTTGCAGATCTTTTGCAAATCCTTTGCAAATTGTTCAGAGTGGAAGATCATATTTCAAGGGAAACTTCAAGGGAAAATCGTTAAGAGGTTGGACAGGGATAAAATCGTCTAGTGGATGCCCCCCATAAGAGTAAAAAGTCCCTGTAATATCAAATAATTTATTAGGATGTCTGTTCTATAGAAGGAATGAAAAAAAAAAAAACACATAATACTGCCACAATGATTCTATTATATCACAAAGAATACTCTTCAAGAATGGGAGGTTTGAAATCACTAAATTAACTAGGAAAGTCTACTAAGCCAGATGTCCTTTATAGAATTCTGAAAGTGTTATGCAATGACTAATGCAGGCAGAAGAGATGCTCTGAGTCATATCCCATTATCCTTGTAAATTACCCTAGTCAAGGACATAAAAAAAAACTTTTGTTAAGTGCAAGAATTAGGAGTAAAGGAATCCAGCTTTCATGTACTCAGCCTACACAAAAGTGTTTACAAGAGACAGGTAGACAGCAGTTAATTAGTAAATGCTATAGAACGTAAGCCAGCTCACATAAAGACGAGGGGAATGATTAATCAAGGCAGACAAAAGTTATCATCTACTATTGTGGTTTGGGAACTAGAAAGGAAGAAAGGCCTACTACAATGTTAATGCACAATCTTGACCAGAGGGCAAATCGAAGACAACAAATAATGACCTACCATGATAAGGTCTAGATCAAATACAATATTTTAGAATCCTAGTTTCTTTAAAACAAAGAGGCGTACATGAACAAACAAGGTCTGCAACAAAAGGATAAAGCAATGATCTAAACAGGGGGATCTTATAGGGTAGGGAAACAAGTAGAATGATCTTGAAATTAATGCATATTTTACCATGCCGGCACCGCCACAACAGAACACAAAAGGAATGATATTTCACAACACACATGATCTATTAGCACATGATAAAATGATCATTTATAACAGTATTAAATAACTATAATAAACAGTGTTGGACCACAGAAGATCATACTACAAAAAGATGGAACGATATGGCAATAGAATCAGGTAATGATCTCTTACGATTTAGAAAAACAACTGAACACGAAAAATATGAAAGTACAGAACTTGAAGCAGTATTTACGGCCATTTGGGGATGCCAAGAACTATTAGCAATGCCTTAGGTGCCACCATTGCCATGATAAGCCAGTGACATTATGTTTTACAGTATCAACAGCAAGATTCATATGTGCTCTTCAAAATTATATGTACCCATTCACATCTACTCTCTCCACAATAAGGGTCAGATAGCAAGCACACTGGTAAATGTTGGAGAGGTCAACAATGAAAATACATTTCACATGGGCACAAACATTTTGCACCTAACAATATATAAGAGTTAAAGTGATAATTATAACACCATATAACTCAAGCCATTAAGAATTATAGTAATAACATAGGACATATTGAAGGGAATGGTCCACCGTTACATAAACACATTAGGAACTAAACCTCTTTAGGGGAATCAGGACTCAATTGTATATATAGCCTCTTCCACAAGAGTCGTATGAAACTCCAGAATTTTTTTGGATGAATTCTGTCACATTTTTAAAAGTCTTGCAGCGAATTGATCATTTGTTCTGCCCAGTTTACATTTCAGGACTTCCTATCAAGTGCCATGTGGACCAGCAAGAAGCAAAACGTCACAGCCCTTAAGAGTACGTGTGGTAGCAAACAGGCGCTTTTAATGTGAGCACTTTTCCCAAATAGAGGTCAATTAGTCACTCCTGTGCCGACACATTTAATGGGGATGTGCAGGATCTATACACCGCATAATCACTCCCTTATGACAGGGAATGAGGGGTCTCCCCTTCACTTCATTGTGTCAGCCTGGGAGCAAGGGAGCTGTTAATGCCGGTGTTACAAGCACCGGTCTGACACTCCTGTAGCAGACAGACCCTGTAAAATGGATATAGGGGGAAATGTAGCAAGCCTTCTAAAGATTGGAGATGTGGGCAAGTGGAGAAGTTACCATGGCAACCAACAGCTTCTAGCTACCATTTATCAAGTGCATGACAGGTAGAAGCTAACTGGGTGATAAGGGCAACTTCTCTAATCTTTAGAATGTTTGACACATCGCCCCCATAGTAACGGACTAGTTATTATACAGTATCTAATTATAGTGAAATATCCCATTTATTCTTAAAACTTGCAGCACTAAGGGTGGAATTCATTTAGCTACAAGATATACCTCACAGCTAATTGATCATGCCATGCAGGGAATAGTTATCCAATTAATTAGCCTTTTCCCCATGCAGTAAACACTGGTGTATTGCGCACTAACCCAATGATTCAGTGTAAAATGCGGAATCAATAGGTTCCCTGAACATGGAAAAATCTTGCCTCTAGGGATTAAAGCGCAGGGTTCCTGCAGCCAAGTGAATCAGGCAACACAATCAAGTAGCTGCGGAGTAAACCCAGCGGCTAATTAAATATCCCCCATAAATTAGTACCATCTCAGGAGCACATCTGGAAAAACTAACAGAACATTATTACAATACGATACTTGAGAAATACGCATCCTTATACAAAGGCATGATAAAAACTACACTGGTGAGGGCAGAGCTGTAACTAGACTTTATGGTGCCCTGAGCCAGTGAGCGCATTTGCGCCCCCCCACACCATTTTTTAAATACGGCCATGGCCTCATGGGGAAGGGCCAGGGAAGAGATAGGGAGGCCAGGAGATGCTGGGGATAAAAGAAGAGGAAGCTACAAGTGAGAATGATAACAGGAGAATTAACAACGCCCCCTGCACTGGGCTGCAGTGTGCCATGGCACTGGCCGAACTATCCTAGTTACGGCCCTGGGTGAGGGCTTACCACAGGCACAAATATTGACAGCAACAACAATTATCACCAACGACAAGTATGTATAGGGCAGAAAGTTATATAAAAAAACACAACACCTATTGTCATAGAACAGAACTTTTCGCTCTTAAAAAAAAAAAAAAAAAATAAGAACAAGGTCTGTGTTATAATTTATGTGAAGAATTACAAGATTTACATATAGAACAGAGGTAACCCTGCTAGAGGCCTAAGGGAAAACTCATGGAGCTTTGAAGCATCTATTTTTTTGCAGCCTGTTTAGCCTTTGACATGCTTTAATATACCAAAATTGTGTTTCAGAAATGCGATCTACCTCTGCAATTGTAAAACCTTTTTTTTCACATCACACCTCAATTAGAAGATCAAGTGGAAGCTTATTAAAAAAAATTGATTAGCTACCGCCTCAATTCATTAGTTGACGACGCTATGAACCAATTTAGTCATAATGGGCTTACGGCCTGTTATACATACTTTTCTCTGAGATTTTGTAATTCTTTCTTCATGTCGGCATCTTCAAACTCAGAGTCATTATCACTGCTCATATAGGAAGACTGCGAATGAAAAGACGTTACATTTATTGAAGGGATTTTCATGGCCTGGCCGTTAGGAGATTCAGGGCTTTGTATACTGGCCTTGCGATGCAAGAAAGCCGCTGCTTTCTTCATGAAGTCATTTGCAGCCCCTTTGCTTGGAGTTGATGGAGGGGCATCTTTGGGTTTTAACGGAGGAATCTCATCACCTGAATCGCTGGACACATGTCCACAGAAAAGAGAGTTTATAGGTGAAGACGTATGAGCTCGAGGTACTGATGTCTTGACTGGGTTGGGTGGAAGCTGGTCGAGATAGACATCTGGTGGTGCTGAAAACCGCAGGTAACTTATTGAAGTTACGGTTACATCATCTTCTGTACTCATCACGGAAAACCTCCCAATGGTTTTAGACCTGTCAGTATGATGCGGCCTCTTTTTGGGTGAAGATCGAGATAAGGAACCTCCTTCTTTTAGACTCTGTTCTCCAAAATCACCTCTTTGTGACTGAGATGCAATCAGACAATAAAAACAAATATTAAAATATAGCAACAAATCTTACCAATGTAAAAATTTTCTCGCTGTGAATAATTGGGACTTCAATTAATTAGGAATCTAAATGAGAATTATAGGCAAGTTAACTGAACACACAGTTGACATTAAAGAGCATTTAACCTGTAAACAAATGTAGTTTAACCTACATATTGTGTTTGCCACATAACAGAGATCCACCATTCTATATTCCCATTTTATCCAATGCCCTTCCTTATATCATTACTAGCACTCCCTTGCCGTGTCCTATGCCATGAAATTGAAATGTATTTGAATGGATGTCAGGGGGCACCTTCGGTGGAATGAAACGTACTGACTTCTCATTCACTACTTGCCGCATGCCTCCAGCAACTACTGTAGCTCTCACTGGTTGTTGTGTTGCTATGTATGTATGTATGTAAACCTGCAGTAGCCAATAGACTTTGAATGACATTTGGTGGAACCAGTGTGTGTGTTATCCATCCAAAATGTTATCCACACAGAGTGGCCCGTGCAAAGACAAACAAGCACAGGATAGCGCATTACAAGCTTTTAATCAAGATGGAAGGGAGAGCCTGAAGGCCACAAATGAGCAAGCACACTATAGTGCAGAGGTTCCCAAACGCGGTCCTCGAGGCTCCCCAACAGTCCAGGTTTTAGAGATATCCATGGCTGACCACAGGTGGCTTAATTAGTTCCTCAGTCAATTTGATTTAACCATCTGTGTTCAGCTATGGATATCTCTAAAACCTGAACTGTTGGGGAGCCTTGAGGACCGTGTTTGGGAACCTTTGCTATAGTGAATCCAGTAGACACACAAACACACTTTAAGAAGCTAGGGGTAAAAAATTAAAGTTAATTTATTTTAAAATGCAAAATGTGTTGCCACACTGAGCATATACAGTATGTCCCCCAAAACCCCCTTAAATAACATGTGGACAGGGTCCCCTGCCATGCGGTCCAAAGCAACCCACCTCCACAAAATTATTCCTAACTGGAAAGCAATAATCGGTCATGCAACATTTTTTCTGTCATGTAAGTACCAGAAGGTTAAGGAACTGTACTTTGAGTGACCATAAATGTAAAATGCAGTCATTACTTATGTTTGTGTGCGTGCGTTCAGTTCAAACTCCATGCTTTGCAACAGGATGAAAATTCCCATCTGCCGAGGGCTGAAGTAGTAAGTCTGCAGGGTTCATCAAGGTTTAAAATGTATATTGAATAAGTGGAAGTAGACTTTTTTTTTTTATGCTAACTCCATTATTCATAAAAAAATTATAATATTTAACTACAAATCAGTGAGAGCTTCAGTTTCTCATTTCCTAGTGAATTGAGAGGCTGGTGAATTTACAGATCAATTCCAGTGGCGGCACTGGGGTCTGTGACACAAAGTGCGGCAAGTCAGCCCTATGTAAGTGTCCAAATAAGGGTGTGGTCTCATTGGGAGGGGTGTGACCTCCCCCTTCCCCAGTTTCAACACTCTAGGGGCGTGCCCTGCACTGCCAGCTCCTCCTCGGTGACCATGAGCCAGGTGCTGCACTGTAATGTTAGTTTGCAGTGCCCGGCTCCCTGTCATCGTGGAGGAGCCAGCATTCTGGTGTCACCCCCTCGAAGGGTGGTACCCGGTGTGGCCCGCACCCCCCTAGTGTCGCCACTGATCAATTCAACCAAGTAACTGGCTCCCTCCAGAGCAAGTAGGCACAAAGTACCATTTTGTCATCCATTTATATAGTTGAAAACTATTTTTTTCTCCTTTTAAGTTTCTAAAATTCACCATTTCATTTGCCCATTTTTGTTTGAACCTTTCTTGACATTAAACTTCAGGAAGCCACAAGTGTGTTAAAATAAGAACTATATTTTTTATAAACCATTCCAAAAAGCCATTACCAGTGAAACTTACCATCTGGCTTAATGAATCACAACCACCATTATTGTTGATGCCGTCAGCCAGCTCTGTTAGTAGAGTTCTCTCATCTGGAGCAGATACAGACTTGTATAGATTTGCGGGTTCTGTATTCATGTTGTTTGAGGTCTGGAAGTTGACAGCTTCCAGCGCACTTTCTAAAGTCAGCGAATTTTCAGGTGTTCCAGCAGGCAAGTTAGCTGGAGTATATTCCTGGTATAACAAAGTACGGAGTTTCTCATCTAAACTCTTAATTGTGTCGTCTGTGAACTCCACTCTGGGAGGACCTTCCCCATCAGACTCCATGTTCGATTGCTGTAGATTGGAGTTCACCCCAGGTAAACCTAAAGGTTGCATCTGTGTCTGCGAGTTAGACTGAGATCCTTCAGGAACAACAGATAGTTGATTTGTTCTTTGAATACCCTGAACAGACAAACATGCATCTAACTTTATGACAACAGGTGAACCAATGTCTGATTCATAAAACACCTGCTGCTCAGACTGGAGTTCCAAAACTTTTTCTAGAAGAATGTGGGCTTGACCATTCTCACATGGTACTTGTACTGGCTGAATGGATTCACTCGAGGTTATCAAACTGTAAGTTTCATCAGGAGGTAACATGCAAGCCTTGTGCTCTGGTTGTGGTAACACATGTGTAGCTGGAGTCTCTTTCAGCAAAGGTCCATCAGATCCTACTCTGTCAGGTTGTGCTTCCATTACTGGCTGTAGAACAGAAGAGGTACCAAGGCCAACAGGATCTCCTTGGAGGAAGGAAAGTGATTCTGGAAGAGTTTGCAAATCAGAGGACGAAATAGTGGAGGACGTTACGGAAGCAGGAATTCCTGTTGCCTGGTCACAGACGTCTGCTAAGATGGACTGACCTGCAACCGAATTGGATTTTTCTTCTTCCACAAAACACTTATGTTGGTTATCTTCACAAATCTGTTCATCTGTAACAAATTAAAAAGGTCAACAATACTATATAAGGTATCCAATTTGTAGAGATGTGCAGATTTCTTTTAGTTTGGATTTTCCCACCAAATTCGGATCTCAGAAAGAGGCAAAACGTCCATGAAAGATGCCGTTTGTCTATGAAAAAATTAAATTTTGACATCCTGAGACCCGAATTTGGTGGGAAAATCCGAGCAAAATTGAACCCGCATATCTCTACTTATTTGTATGGGTCAGTGTGTTACTTTGTGCATCAATACATTTCATATAACCCCCAACTGTACTGGCCTTCAAACTGATCTGTGATTATGAAGCCTACTCAGATTTCTTGTAGCTTTTGCATAGATTTAATTGTTAAGCAACTTCCATTTGACTTTGAGGACATCATTCAAGTAATTTTCTACATTTGCTATTTGTACATTTTCTAATCAGCCTAATTGAACAGCAGCTGAAACGAAAGTGTGCCAAGATTATAATTTAAGATTTCAAATGCATAAAACCTGTCATCGTAAAACCAAACTCATAGGCCTCACTTACACTTGCCAAACTGGAGAGCACTTTGGATGCAAGTGTAACCCTAGCTATAAATTAATTCTAACAATGCCTCCTTAATACCCACAATTATCAGATAACTAGGGGGTTTCATGTCATGGCACTCTGTGGTCTAGTAGAACAGTGCTGTACCAATATCCAACACGGCACTGACCGGGAACAGAGCCACTGTTAGAACATTGAAGTTTACTACTCCAGATTGTCAACACCAAGACAAATACTTTTGAAGGTGCAGCAAGTTGGAGCAAATAGTATTTTTGATTAGGGAAAACAAGACTATGTAAAAGTACTGCAAAGTATCTGCCTGCAGGAGCTGCCACGTGGCAAGCCATAGACAAGAAAAGACCATAAGATGGCCTGCAAGCATTGTAATTGGTCCCATCTATAGGGACTACTCCCAATAGGTCATACCTTCTGCAGCAACAGTAAAATGGGTTTTCAGGTGGTGGACATGCATCCACACTACTGCCAAATATGATCCTGCAAAAAAGGTGATCAAATTATCCAGTGAATCCCTTCCACAGAAAGACTGGAGGAGAGAACACACTGGTCTTGGACCATGACCTGAACACAAAAAAATGTCAAAGTAGACAGATTCTGAGATGCCAGAATTAGGGACTTCGGGTCCGATTTAGACCCACTCGCTAGATGCGTTCACACGCAAAGTATGCAAATCCCGAGATCGCACGGCAAGGCATTAGCACGCCAACTATGTCTTAGCGTGCGATCGTGGAGTGTATTTGGACGCCCCCCAGCCTGTCTTAAGACGCCCACTTTCCCACGTCATCTCCAGGAAGTGTATGCACCAATCGGTAACATTGAGTACCATCGGACCCATACGCAGTACTTGTGGCTGACCATACCCTACCGCAAGCACTGCAAGTGCTTCAGTGTGTAATTCAACCATGTGACGTGTATGACGCTGCGTCTTAATTATGCACGCCTCTGAAACGGCGTTTAGACGCTGAGACACACCTGCATTCGCACCACCACACTTTCATTTTCATCGAACTTCCCCTGTCACCACCCATAAACGGCTCATCCTGTCACTCATTGTAGCGTTGTGGCTATGCGCAGCGAGTGAATGCTTCCCGATCGCATGGACTTGTACGCGCACTGTGACTTATACGCATGCGCACATTGCAAACAATGGCAGACTACATGCGAACGCCGCCTAGCGAGCGAGTCTGAATCGGGCCCTAAGTTTAAATGCCTCCGTTAACCTTTTTTTCCCTACAGAGAATTCTGTTCTAGTGAAAATGGATTTAAGCCTGCGCGGTTTTTCATTCTTATTAGGGAGTCATGCAGGATTCCGTACAGGACCTTGTAAGCGTCTGAGGGTTTATCATAAGACAGTTCATGGGCTGGGGAACATACTGGGCTTATAAACATGTACACTTACCTACAATATAATGAGTTTCTATAACTACTGGAACACTAGGGCAATAGTACTAGGAGGAACTTTCAACTACCCAACAGAGGAAAACAGTTGGAACTCCAGTAATGATAATTTGGATGTTCCATTCAAGCTAATCAGGAAGATATTCCAAAAAATAAAAAGCATTCTTGCAGGAAAAGCAGGGCAAAGTAAGTAAGCTTGCCATGGGGGCCTTATACTTGGGCCACCCCAATGTTTCAGTGTGTTGTCTACAGCGGCAAAGTCAGAAATCAAGCTCTTTGGGCACTGACACCTGCTGTCCACTTCGCCTTCCACCCCCCACCCTCTCACACCACCACACTATAAAAACAGTATTCAGGAGGATCCTGTGAGTCTGGTTCACCGCACTGATTAGACTGGATGCTAGCTAAGGTCACAAGATGATTGGTCTGTGTGACCTAATTTACCTTACTATTGAAGGTAAAGACTATGGGGTGAGATGCACTAAGCTTTGGAGAGTGATAAAGTGGAGAGAGATAAAGTATCAATCTATCAGCTCCTGTCACTTTACAGGCTGTGTTTAAAAAATGGCAGTTAGGAGCTGATTGGTGGGTACTTTATCACTCTCCAAGGCTTAGTACATCTCCCCCTTGGTGTTCTGTAATACAGTCAGAGTTCACATTGCTCACAGATTTATGTGCACATTGCAAGCAATAAAACAGAACAGTAGGGATGGGCAGAACGACTCACTACACTGAGTTGAGCCACATGGCTCAACTCAGTGAAGTGTCTCGAGTCAGTGTCTCGAGAGACGGCTCTTTAGATAGTGCAGCCAGCGCTGTAGCCAGCAACTCAGAGTGAGTCGCTGACAGCTCCACCCCTCCGCAGCCCAGCACTACAGCTCAGGGTTCTCACTGACTCTCCTGAGTTAGTGCACTCCCCGAGCCCTGGCAGTAACTGCACGACTCAGAGTGAGTCGCTGACAGCTCCGCCCCCTACACTGCCGATCTGACACAGTGGAGAAGTATAATCAGGTCGGATCAGCAGTGTAGGGGGCGGAACTGCCATTCACTAGCTCCCACTGACAGAGAGGCTATGGGAGCTGGGTGTCTCGACTCACCAAACACTGAGTGACTCGAATCATTCACTCATCTGAATGATTCGAGTCAGTGTGTTGAGACACTCACTCACTAGCCATCTCTACAGAACAGGTCCTTGCTTCTTGTCCAACTACTGTACATGCTCATTCTCTTTTCACTGGTCTTAGGATCCATTTTTCCTCCTGGCTTGGGCTCCTGGAAATTGGACTGTGTCCTGTTGTAATGGTAGAAAATGCTGGAGGAACGGAATCGGTATGAAATACCGGCTGAAGCATGGCCTGCAGTTCGATTCCCGGCAGCGTCAGTCCGACAGATGCAGAGATCCCGGCAGCGGCAGCCCGACAGCGCTGGAAATCCCGATCGTCCCTAGGTACAGACAAACTAACCTAACATAACCCCCCTAATCCTCGTTAGGTGTGCCTAACCCTAACCTCCCCCCCTGTGCCTAAACCTAACCCTCCCTTCCCCGCTGCCTAAACCTAAGTCCACCTTGGGGGGTGCCTAACCCTAACCCTAACCCTCCCGGGGGGGTGCCTAACCCTAAGTCCCTCCAGGAGCCCGGCATCCTTTCGATGGAGATGTTGGGCGCCCGTCGGAAAAATTACAGGCGTCTAGATTTAGATGCCTGTCATTTAACCCTCGCCGGGATAAAGCAATCGGGAAGCTGGCTGTCGGGCTTAGGTCATCCGGTTTCCCGACTGAATACCTGGAGGGACTAAGGAATGCTTAAATTGTAATGAAAAGTCGTAAATTATATTTTGGCTATTAACCACGGGTGGGAATATGTAAAGGTCTAGTATCACAGATTATATCAGGCATAAGGTAAACAGGTGAGTGAGAGGAGATGGAACTAAAGAAAGCCACCATGGTAAGTACAGGGCCTGCAGAACCTGCACCTGTGTGGCTGGGATTTTAATATAAGACAAGATCAGTAGTAGATCTACCTGGATACCTAGATTTTAAAGACAACATCAGTTGGCAGTCTAATCACAGACTGGTTGCTGGAAAGCATGCCTGAGGTGCTGTGCTGACACAATGAAGATACACTGAGGAAAGCACCATGCACTGTATTGTATATGTAAATGGGTTTTTCTTTCACAGTGTATTCCCAATCACCTCCTTATACTTCCAGAGGATCATATAGGTTACAAAATGTGCAGTCCCTAGGGAAGACTTTGGCTCATCTAAGGTAACATAAGCTCCCCCTAGCCTTCCACCAAGTGGAAAAAAGCTTTATGCAGGGAGACAAATCCCCTTCCAAGGCATGAAGCAAAACACGGCCTTTTGTCTCAGAGGATTAGAGGTGCAGAGGGACCCTGATCTTTCCCAAGCACACTATTCAACTTTGTTTGGTACTTTGAGTGAGCAAGCAACTTGAACGGTCAATAATAATAACAATATTAATAATAAGAATGATAATAATAATAATATAACACAGGACTACACAGTTTTTCTTTGTCAGAAATCTAGAGCATTCCATCCTCCTGTCAGCCCGCTGGAATGATTAGATTTTTAATGAAACAAGTGACAACATTCACAAAGCGATAATGAGCAGATAGCTGGAGTTACAAAGTGCACAGTAAGTAAGGGATATTAATACCTGTACATTCACTTGGCTGTTCCTTTACTGTTACTGAAGACACATCTGAAGAACTTGGGCTTTCCATCACTGGACATATGATAAACCACCTTTTTCCAGTATGTAAAACTAAATAAGAGACAAACACATTCTTTATAATATTTTAGGGTCAACACCAATGTGTATGTAGGCTTGTAAACTGGTATTTTCTGTATTTAGAGTATGGATAGGTAATTGGTAATGAGCAGGGACATACAGATCTCGTACCGTTTTGCTGATAAACTGGTGGTGTTTTTACAGGGTAGAGTTGATTTTCCTTTGAAAAGATTAAAAACATAATATTAGAATGTCTGAATAAACATGGCATCTAGACACAGAATTGGTTAGTAAACCACTAATTTAGACTTTTACAGCAAAAATATTAATATGATTTCAAATAATTCCCTACAGTTGGCTTCCCTCGCCCCCAGTCTCTAACAGCCATATATTTGCACAATCAGATTGCTGTGCAGTGTCATTCCCACATATAGACTAGATCTGCACATCTTTGATAAATGGGATCCACACACACATCCTGCAAGGAAACAGACTGCTGCATGGATGACACTCATGTCAGCAATGAAACTAATTGTGCTGTAGAAAACGCCAATACAGGTTTAAAAACCTCTCTTACTTCACTTACAGCAAGCATCATTTGCCTGATCAGCCTGTAGCTAAGCTAGCTCTATTGGGAACCACTGCAGCTTCCCAACATAAGGTTTGTTTCTTTAGTTGAAACCAGTGATTTCATTGGTCAGAGCCCTGTAACCTCATTGCATGAGATGGTCAGCCATCAGGATCTCCATAGAAGTGCTACTTCCCGTCATGCATAGATGGTTTGTAATAAATGTAAACCGGCTTTTACAGTGAGTAATTTATAAAGGCATTGAAAGGGTCACTGATAATGAACCACCAATGCCAACATTGGCTACATCCGCTACTTTCACACAGGTAGGCAAAGAGGTCCATTTGAACTCACCTATACTGACCATCATTGTGTGGCCAAGTATTCAGTGTGATCACCTTAATGACGGTGTGTCTATAATGCAGTTTCTCACTACAATCAGACAACCCCGTTGTAGAAATGTTTTATTCAGTATTTCTTAGCGAATCAGATTATTCGAATGTATTTTAAACCTAGAAGCGCATTCGTGTCAAAGATAAATTTGAAACAGGAGCAAACAATTCAATGCACTTTATACGGTATGTGCTAATGAGCACAACATTATTACATTTACAATAGTGCAGTGAGAAGACGCCCCTAGGGGGGCTAAGCACTCAGATGCAATTTGCCTAGCACAATGTTTTAACGCGGGTATTGTGCAGGTGACCAGTTCAGTGATAAGAACCATGGTGTACATTGCGCTGGGAAATAGGGCTCAACTTCGCTGGCTTTTGAAGGGAACTCCGGAGCGGAGTCCAAAAGTTAGCGATCTTGGGGCCAGATTCAGAGATGTGCGCAGTGCCGATATTTTCACAGCTGGGTGATCAGTAAACTGCACATGCGCGTGAGCCACACCGCGCATGCATCAAGGTACAAAACCATAGTCGCTCCCAGCGAATATTTACAGCGTGACTGTCAACAAGCATTTAGGGGAGGTAACAGGGAGGTAGCAAAGAATGCAGGTATTGCGACCGTTTCGCGAGGGGAGGGGGGGGGTCACATCCTGCGTCTGTGGTCTCGTACTCTAGAAAAATAGCTCCGGAGTCTCAGTCCCCGCAGCCATTATGCTCTACCATAGCATTAATCAGAAGACAGATAACCGAAGGATCTGCGTCCGATGCTGCGTCTTTGTACGCAGATGCCTGGATTTGCAAAGCTGTAGGTTGACGTCTCAATAGATTCCACAGCGTCTGCGATATTTGCATATTTTTGCACAGTCGCTGCATCCAGGATCGCAGCTGCGATGTCATTAGCGTACATCTCTGAATTAGGCCCTTAAGCGTTATTCACAGTAGTGATGCTCACCGCAGGGTCTTCTAACTGCAAATCTCCCCCTTAGAGTCCAGAAATATTTAGAGAAATTTATCTCAATAAAATGATCTTCGAGAAAATCCATTTCAGGAGATTATTTTGAAGCATTTACCATCGGAAATTAAAGTTACAGTTTAATATTATTTTGTATACACTTAAGAGTGTACCACAACAGAGCTTTTTTTCTTCCCAAGGGGTTTATGTACTAAGCCTTGGAGAGATATTGGGAATGGAGATAAGGTACCAACCAATCAGCTCCCAACTATCAGTTTTCAAAAACAGCCTGTAAAGTGACAGGAGCTGATTGGGTGGTAATTTATCACTCTCCACAGCTTAGTACATAGACCCCCAAATCTCCTCTGTGAATCTCTCCTTTGAGTACGTTGTTATTCTAATCCATTGTGCACAACCGACATATGTAATTAGCAGTGAATCACTTTTTGTGATGAATAACCATTACAGTTGGTATCTTTACATAGCAAATGCAGAAATGTTTTTATAAATGGTCAAATTATTAGGTTTTATGGGGTGAGGGTATAAAATGGCTATTAAAAAGGTATATAAAGCGGAGTCAAATATTTATTAGGAGCAGCTGCATGTGAGAAAGATTAGTACAACTATAAGAAGAAAAAAAAAAAAAGACAATGACACATTTCATAGAGTCGAATGCCAATTCAGCAGTAGTCACTATTTACTATTATGCACCAAACAGTTAACTCCAGTTGCAGCTGGAGCAGTTGCAGATGGTGCATTGCAAACAAAAAATAAATAAAATACTTTATTTTTACTAAAGGGCAGTAAATGTCTAATAGTAATAACAAATCCTGCAGTCAACATTTAAGTAGAGCATCAGTAATATTCAGCCCACATCCCTGTCCCTTTGTGGTCAGGCTCCCAATAAATTACTTTGCAATAAAACTGTAATTTATGCAGCTGTGAGAGGCAGATGCTGACAGCTGGGGGTGGATTGCAGTCGATTTTTTTGTGATGGATTTTAAGTCACAGGCATGTCCTACGTAATCTGGGAGTGAAAGCACTGAGCATCTCAGATAGAACGGTGTACTGTACCTCCCTCATTTCTACCCTGAAGGAGTCTTGTTGCTGAGGACTTGCACCATGATCGGAGCCTCTCTCCCCTTCTGTGTCTTCACTAAGCATGTCCTCGGCCTTGTCGATAACATCCTTCATCTGTTCAATGAAAATCTCTTTCTCGGTCTGCAGTATGAATTCATTTTCCACCTAAAAAACATTTATATTTGTTCATTCCCAGAATAAAAAACAATGCAATTACAAAAAGAGAAAACATATACATTATACCTAGTAATACTCCATATTTTAAGTGGTTAAAGTTATACTGCTATGATACGATACAGTAGCTACCCACTCTGCCCCAATGGAACCACTCCGTATAAGGGTGTAAACTACAGTAAATGCAAGGGAATCAGTATGAGAAGCCAGCGCTTGGGATCCCGGCTGTTAGAGTCCCGACGCCGGCATCCCAAAAGGGTTAATACACCGACACTTATTGGTCGGTATGCTAACCCTCCCCCTCTCCCTACCCTAATCCCCCCTCTTTGGTGCCTAACCCTCCACCCCTAGTGCCTAACCCTAACCCCAATCCTCCCCCTCAATGCATAACCCTAACCCTTCCCCTAGTGCCTAACCCCTAACCCCCCCCAACACCCCGATACTTACATTCGATATCCCGGCGGTCGGGATGCTGGCGTTGGGTACCGGAAATATGAGTGCGGGCATCCACACCGCCGGGATGCCGAATGCATACCAATGCAAGGGGCTGCCAGGCCCAGTCTGCCTCCAGGGCCCGCCTTCTATGCTCCCAGCACTGAATGCTCCTGGGTGAGACAGTGATGCTCCTCCCAATGCTCTCTGAGGTCACTTCTGTGCCAGCCAATGAGGACAGAGATAGATAGAAGAGTTACCCTCCTCTCTCAGAGACATAATGTGCACTGGGGGCAGTGTGTGGCATAATGTGAACTAGGGCACTACTACGGGAAACTAGGACACTAGGATGGTGCATAAAATAAACTAGAGCTCTACTGTGATGTATAAAACAAACAACTTCGGAGAGAGCTCTCTCTCTAGAAGCATTATGACTGGGGGCCCTAAAGAATTTTAACGTGGGGTGTAACTAGATCTTTGTGGGCCCCATAAGTGCTTAATTACAAACAAAGCGCAAATGGACAAAGAAGGACAATTAGGTAAAGACCTAAAAGCGTTTTAGCACAAAAGATTGCTATCCTGACCAATATACTGTAGAGTTAATTCTAGCACTCTGCACCTGTTACAACCCGTGCAGTTCCTCTTTCCTTCCTGGGGTGTTGCTCTCTGCTCTAGTGCTTCTAGCACACTCTAGGTCTGTACCGCAGCAGTTTGTTCTATCAGCTGAGTGTGCTAAAAGCACCAGATCAGACAGCGACACCCCTGGCAGGAAAGAGCGCGGGTTGCGACAGTTCCAAGGTGCTAGTATGAACACTTCAATATCTTACCATTAAAGGTTTGATGAAATGGATAAATGCAATTGGATAATGACCACATCTAACCATGTATACGCTCATCATATAACTGTGCTCTCTATGAAACCAGCCTCTGGACAAGAGTGTGAATGTATGTACTGTAGATATAAAACAATACTGATACAGAGCCAGACAAACTAGAGAATCAGACAGAAACTAAAACTGATTTGACTTGATCTAATCCAAGTAGCAAGAGGCTGGGCAAGAGAGATGGAATATTTCCCCTGAGGACACTTCCATTTCTCCTCCTTTTCAAAGTAGGTCTACTGAACTTGTGTTACTATAACCTATCCTCAAACAGCAACATGAATATGGACAGCAGCAGCTTGTCACTGTGCATCAGGCAGGTGGCTGAGTAAAAATGTAAGTTACCGCTGCATACACATAACTACTGTTTTATCCAAAGCACCATAGTGAAAATAACAATGTATGTGCAACCTGGCGTTAGTACAGAGCATGCTCGTCCCTCCCTAAACTGCAGGACAGGTACATTGTGCAACCATGGCAATGATTTAATTGCTGTCCCATCCAGACCCCGATCGCCATAGTCTTATTGATGTGTATGTCAGTGGCGGTTTCAGGCATCTCTGGGGATAAATAAATCAGAGGAACGGATGTGTTATTAGTGATGTATTTGTAGAAAATCCACCCCCATCTTAATGAAAAAAAAAAAATTAAATGAAGTTTTTCTACACTACCCTCAAAAACAGGCACGCTGACAATGCTGGGACCCTGCTGTATCATCAGCCCTCACTCTTCCTTATCCTCACTTTCAGGCACTGCGTTCGAATAGCACAAGTTCCCTACATGATGAGTGCTGCCTTTATGTAGGCCATACATCTACGGGCAGATTCCCTGTCCTGGCAATGCGATCCAATCCTGACCCAACAATTCCGATCATTTTTGGGTATGCACAAGTATTTTGGTTTGTTTTTTCTTGTGTTCACCGCTGATTTTGGGGCAACATGTAAAAATGTGTACGCAGATAGCATCATACTACAATATTTCACACTCATAAATGTGTATGTAGTGTTAAGGATCAATAGTTTGTCTTTTTTCCTTCCCCAAAACAAAACACATTTCCAAATTGCATCTAACACGCAAATAATTGCCTCCCTGCTTCCAGCATAGACATATGGGGAATGCTTCATCACTAGTAAGGGGTGGAAAACTTAGTAAATCTATAAATGATTTACTATTCTGTACACTGTTCAACGAAAGAGCTAAAATGTTAAGCCGCCTATTTGAGAAGTATTAACCCTAGAGTACAAAAGCATTGTTTTCATGGCACGCCTAATACCCCTTTTACACCGACTGAAATATCCCGGGTTGATGCACGTGAACGCGGGGATCCGACCCGGCTTGATTGCAGGGTTGAGCACGGGTCGTTCTCGTGTCACCCTGCAATGTAAACAGCGCGGCCCGGCTCACGTTGACCCGGGTCATGCCGCATGCCGCCTGATTGACCGGCTTCAGTGGCGCTTGGAGATGACATCTCCAAGCGACCACTGCAAGCAGCGCCGGCCCGAGCGGCACAAAGCAGCGCACCCCACCCGCTCTCCCTGCCTCCGGACCGCTGCAGGATAAGGTAAGTAGGTCGCGCAGGGGGAGGGAGGAGAAAAAGCGCTGGTCATCTGCGCCGGACAGCCGGGTCAGTGCGGACCTCGGTCCGGTGTGAATGGTGCCGACCCGGGCAAAGCCCGGGTCAGCACCGCAGTGTAAGAGGGGGGCTGTCCCAGGTCTGATCCGGGTTGGGAACGTGTTCCAAATCCTGGATCAGACCCAAGACTATGGTGTAAAAGGGGTATAAGCCAGAAGTTTGCTATTGAGAAATTCAGAAAAAAAAAGGATTAAATAAATTGTGCTGACCGATCATCCTTAGATTTAGTTATGTGGTGGAGGACATGTTTGTGCTTCTGTTTGTCCACATATTTACATTACATTGACCATAAATAATTGGATTTGGTACTGGACCACCAACCTGAGACACCCCTGCAAGTGTCCTGAGGCACCCCAGGGTGCCACGGCACACAGTTTGGAAACTACTGGCCTAGTGCATTGTCACTGTAAAAAATACAAATATTTATTTGCAATATACTGATTTGGGGCCTATACATCAGGCTGCTATCAGGGCAATTCCCCACTCTGCTGATGCCTGGGTTGGAGGGAATGGGAAAATCCAACATGCATCAACTGCAGCCCCTAGAAGCAAGACTGGGCTACAGTTCTAGCAGGGGAGTGGCTTCCCATTGGAAGTGTTCTCTCTGCTAATTGCAGTCCGGCATAATAGTCCCTGGTGGAGAACACTTCTTCCACAGGGACAGTCCATCTTTTGATTAGCAGGGAGCGCTTTCAATGTGAAACCACTGCTAGGCAATCCATGCAGAAGGTGGATTTTACTGGGGGCTGCAGCCCCTAGGTAAAATCCACCATTGATGCCAACCATTATACTAACTAGTGTTTTCATTTTCATGGGCAGCACAGCCTGCTTGACTGCAATTGTTCTTTGCACACTTTCAATCAGGGATAGAATGATTGCATTCCATCTTGTCCATGTAGCTAGTGCAATCCTTCATAAATGCAAAAGATCTGAGCCCCGATCACCTGGAGTAAATGTGCCCAAAAGGAAAAAACTATATTTAAATTCCTGGAGTGTTAGAACGATTTAGGGTCACCATATAGCCTGTACCTTTTATATATACTACCAATAGCATTGACAATGTTTTATGGTATATGCCATAATACAAATGCTTGATGTTAGTTATGTAAAACGGTCATGCCAGTTGATCCTTTAGGCAGCAGAACGATTAACTTTGTATTAAACTGAAATTTTATTAAAGGGATTATATGACTTCTTACAGTAATAGAATTTGCATCGCTCTCTTCAATTATGAAATCTGCCTTATTACCATGTATGTGGCGATCTCCTCCGGCGCGTCACCATCCAAGTCAAATTTAAAGGTCACCATTTTATGGTTGTGAGTTTCCAGTTGGCACTCAACCATCTTGTCCCCGGTGTTACAGACCTACAGGAAACACGTAAAGTAACTGCATAAAGTCAGCTTAAAGATACATTTTTCTCTCCAAGATGGGTTCGAACTTACATTGAGGATTGTCAGTTTGGGTCTATTGGTCTTTTCCTGACGCGAGCGAGTGCGTGACGACCTCCGGTGATGTTTCTTTGCTGGTTTTCCATCTTGTTTACTGGTGCCATGGATTCCCTCGTATCCATCGCTCATTTCTTTGCCAGATGCTGCATCAGAACCTACATAACTTGAAACACGGATAAAAGTGATGGAGGACTTTTAGTTTCCTGGCATTTGATTTACGATCCAATGCAAACAATGGCTATTAACACAGCAATACTAAAGTGTACTCATCACCAACACACAATGGTTTCAGCCATTGTTGGATAAACCAATATTGCGAGTCATCTCCTGTGACATCCCAGAGTCACGAGATGCCAAGTGCCTCGCTAACACTAGATATACTGATACCAGAATATTGTGGTCAGCCCACAAATTATTTGCCTCCACTGTGCATGACACGTCTACTATAAAATGATCAGATGTTTTAAGGATATTAATAATATGTATCTTATGGATCACAAAATGTGAAGGGAGTATAACAGATCTCCTTGTTATGAGCCAACATTAATGTCAGCAGATGAGCAGCAAAATGGTGGAATCACAAAAGGCGCCCCATCCACAGAATTTTTTATTTTTATTTTAAAATCTAAATTTGAAAAAAGTTCTACAAATTCAGTTTCTGACTGAACTTTTCCAACTGACCAAAGCTCATGTGACAGCTATAGCAAATTTCTGTCACTGAAATACTTTTCAACCAACACTTTTTGTAAATGTGTTTAGTTTTTTCTCCTTTACTTGAAAAAAATAAAAATAATATAATTTTCAAAAGAAAAATCTGTTTTGAAACACAATTCAGAGGTCACTCACTTATCGCAGCTTTGATTTGAGCTTGGCAGATTCTCTTGATTTACCTGCTCCTAAGAACAATATATGAATTTTAAAGGTGGACTTAGCAGAGAAAGAGAGGATTGTTTAAGTCACATTAGACGACAATATAGAAAGTTAAAACAAACTACTGTACCTCATGACTGGATTCTGCGACTGACCGGGTAGCTCGACAGGGAGTCAAGTTATTAAGTTCAGGAGGCTGGGAAAGGCCAGACCCTAGATAGGACATATTCAGATTATCTGCCATAGCTGCCTCAGTCATGGGATGTGGGTATGAGGTTTGTGCAAAGTGATCCTGCCCTTGCAGTGGTGGAGGGATATCAGAGGGGAAACGCACAGGTGGTGACATCATCGATGCAACGGGCATCACTGCTACAGGAGTTGCCAGGTCCACTGAATACTGGGAGAGACCAATGACCTACACAACAAGGAGGGAGGGAGAACTGTTATTTTACCAGTCCAAAAGCAAATGGCCAGCTCTACAACAGTTAAAACACAGATCATGTTTGTGGGCATGGGCTACACCAACACATTCTTTTATGAACTCATTAAAAAGCACTTTGGCTAGAAAGTTAAGTTACTGGAGCGCCTCAGTGACCATTTCATACCAGTCCACAGCGGAGAGTCTCTCAAGTCAATCTTTAGGGAGATTAACAGATATTAAAAAAAAAAAATGACAATGTAAAAACAGAAATAAGGATATTGCAGAAAAAAAAAAAAAAGATTAAACATGCTATTAAAAGCATAGTTATCTTTTTTTAATAAAAAAATACAGAGGATGCTCTGCCTATGAACAAATAATTATTGGCATGTGAAATTCAAATCAAGGATTTGCACAGTATTAAAGTAGTAGTACATTTTTCTCCTCAATAATGCAACACACTAACCACATATTTCTGGGGGATGAAATCAGTTGGAGAATTATAACGGAATCAATCCATATTTAGACCGATAGTGGCAGAAATGGTCAATATGCAGGGATGATAAACGATAAATGAACGCATAATAGACTATTGAAAGTCAGATTCAGTGGGTGACTTAAATACAGGGTTGGACTGGCCCACAGGGGTACAGGGGAAATACCCGGTGGGCGCCACTGTCTGAGGAACCTACCTCTTCTTTTAAATTCAGGTTTCAGACAGTGCACTTGAATTATACATTGTTACTCTATTACAGAGTCAGCTACCTCATTGAGCAAGAACATGGATCAACAGAATATGCACTGATGTATCCATGTTGTCTGTAGGCTGTGTCCTCTATAATGATTGGCCAATTTTCTTTTTAAGCATGGGCCTCTGCAATGCCCCCCCGGTGGGCTCTTCATGCCCCAGTTCAACACTGCTTATACACCTATATTATACCAGGAGTTCACCTCCACAAACATTTAAAACCAAACACACTACAACACTTAAACAACTAGGGTGCTCTACGGGCCTGTGTATTAGAGCTGTAGATGCTCTGCACAGACAAGTCAACAGAATGTACCAATGTGACATTTGTACTATTATATATACTTGTAACAGTTCCCTAAGACCCACGCTTCTTCCTTCTGTCCCTGTATAATTATAGCCTTACCCCTGCCTGTTCACTGTTCTACCATCTTCAGAGAGCGTTTTCATGTCTTTTATGTTCCCTACCCATGAGATTGCAAACTGTAATGAGCAGGACCCTCTAACATCATATTACAAAATGTTAAATTCGGAAGCATGTACACAACTACCAAATGTCTGGCTATTTATAATAATGTTAATTACAAAACAGTAAGTCATAATACTGCTAATAATTGATGCCTTTGCTGCTAAGGGTGAGTGTGGACTCATAGTAAACACTGCAGATCCTATAAGATTTAAGAGTAATGAAATCTTGTTGGATGCAAATACCAGCATCTGTGCCCAAAACGATTGTTGATGTCAATCAACATCTGATCAATGTTGATTGGGGCATTTATAACTGATCCGACTAATTGTGTGTATGTCTGAGCACACCAACTAGGTCTCATAGCATTTGTCCATTTGGTTTAACTTTTCCAATGTGGTTACACGTGAGGAAAATCTGTCTGTGTATGGTCATCACAGTGAAAAATAACCAGCCATGAATAAGGAGGAAGAAAAGAGATTATGGAACCAGCTTCAGCTGCTGCTAATATCGAACTGCTCTAAAGAACAAAAGTTTTGAATACTTGCAGGGCGGAATTCAATTCTTTCTAGCCCCTATCGCACCCGACGGAGCTATTCAATTCTTGCTCCTGTCGGGCACGATGAGCTGCCAGCGCTACATTTCAGCTCGCAGCCCCTGGGGGATGAGAGCTGAAATGTGCAAAAAGTGACATGTTTGGGCACCCAAACATCACTTTTCGCGATAGCGCCCAGCACTTTGGTCGGGTTTAGCTGCTTTACGCGGCTAAACTTGAACTCTATGGGCGCGATCAGCACAAACATCTTGGACAATTGCATAGCAGCCCGCGATCTCCGTCACTTTAGACGGGAGATGCGGGCCGCGAATACAATTGAATTCCGCCCACAGTGTTTAAGATTGATTTTTCTTTTATAGCAAACCATGTATAAGTGTGGCATTTAAAAAAAAAAAAACATGTAGTTTGGTAAATTTTCCTCACAGGAGTCTACTGGAATGTATTTTAGATGTGGTTTACTAGTGTTATAAAAGGAGAACGTGATACCTATAAACTGACATAAAAATATGTCAACAAGTCCCATAACTGTAAACTTAAATTTTACACAAATCCGTAAACACCCAAGACATATCTATGCCAACTTCAAGCCTGTTTATTAAGTTTTTTTTCTTTCTGAAAGCTATCTCTAGTTCAATAGATTAGTCCTATTAACTAGAGACTACAGTTATTGACTTGAAATAAATATTGTAGTCTTCTCTCATTTTTCTCCAGTCTGCACACACGCCTTGTGTTCCTGCATTACTATTGTGGTGTGCAGGCAGCTCAGGGGAATGCGTGATAAAGCCGCTATCTAGCATGTGAATATACACAGCACTATCTATGTGATTGAGAGTGCAATTGTGGCAATGCTCTAAAAACAGCTTCAAGAAAAGGTGGGGGGAGATCATAGCATTTGATCAGGTAATTGGAACATCAAAGGACACAATGGCTGTTGCATGACCTTGAGGGGCTAACACATCATCTTCCTCATCCATTAATGGATAGTGTCTAATAAACAGCTGGTTGTGTTGACAAAATAAATAAATAAATCTGCATAGTGGGTTCTTAATACAATTTTGTGGATCATTACAAGTATACTGTAGAGAAAACGTTAGGATCTTTTTTTTTGTATTATTGGGTCATTATTTGGATAAAAAAAATCTGCATTACATGGAACCCTTCCTCCTCGTACATTATATGGACTCTCTCTTCTTCTTAATGCAGCACTCCCTATGACTTTTACAGGTCTTGAATTCTTCTCCTGAAGCCAATAATGTTAGTAAAAAGCCATGTAAACTAAGGCACTGCAGCACCACTATGCGGTAATCGATAAGGAATAGGTCTATTGATAGCAGTACAGTGAAAAATGATCACATTTTTCAGAACTGCATTCTACGCATAAGCTAAGAACCTTAAGCCATATAAAAATCATGACGATAAAAAGGAGTCAAAGCAGAAAAAAATATTTTTATACGTAGTAGAATATGGTGAACTAAACTGTTTCTGTCTTTGAAAACAGAACAGTTTGTTTATGAAAGAAAAAAAAACCAGTATGTAGATAGTATATCAATTTTACATCATGGAAAGTCTCTCAAAGGATGAAACTGCAGTTGGACTGACGCGTCTCCAGTTAAGTTTAAATAGAGGTATTTTTATTTAGCTTGTTTGCCCTGCTTTAAACAAAATTCTAATTTAGAGTCAAAGAGGGCAATTCATTTCAGCAGGAGTTGAATAGCACTGGGAAGTTTGTCCCGGAGCTAATCAATTCAGCGCGCTGTTTAGTCCGACTATTACAAGTTAAATCGGGGAATGTCTGTTCTCGCGACTTAACCTGGGTGACACGAGAACGGCATTCTCCAACTAAAATGCTGGCAGTGACGCTGTTATGTCAGGGTATGGTCACTAAGCCACGCCAGTTAGCTAAATTCAAAGTTTGTGTTTGGCCGATTCGACACCTAGATAAAATGAACTACTACTTTAAATTCTGCCAGCTCCGCCCACATGCCCATGTAAGTAATGTAAGCATGGTAACACATAAGACTGACATGTAAGGCCCAAAACATGTCAGCGAGCCCTTTCTGCAACAAAGAGCATTGTATGTGCATGACATTGTTTTTATGCTGTTGTAATGTGATCTCTCGGACCTACCACTTGTGTCCTTGCCCGAGACCTTGATTTTTGAGGAGATCTGGGCTTCTCATGTTAGACAGAGAATAGAAATGAAAGGGATATTACAAGGTATTACCTGCTTCCCAGCCCCAGATGTAGTCTGATCAGGAGGATGGGATATGCTCGGATGATGTGACTGAGGAAGAGTAGGATGGGGTTGCTGTGACACGGGCTGAGCACTCAGGGAGTGATGAACAGAAGCAACATCACTCTGAATGATCTGCTGCAAGGAGGCCTGGTATGCCTGTGTTAGGGGGTGCTGTGGAAGAGGCTGTGGGGTTGGTAATCCTGGCACACCAGGGGGCACCACTGCTAATAAAGATACAGAAGCCACCTGGATATTTGGCACAAGATTGGCCTCATAGGGTAGCACCAACTGCGGGTTGATATTTGTCCCGGATAGGGGCCCTGCAGGGGTCACGGGAAGGTTGGACATAACCACACCTGGAGGGAAATACTGACAGGGAGCAGGCAGGGGGGTGATACAGACAGCAGGTAAGTCAGAGAGATTGGCAGTGAAGCTCTCGAGTCCTGTAAGAGGAGTAACTGCTGGAATGAGAGGATACGGAGGAAGCTGAAAAACAATGCACAAAACAAAAAAACACATTATTGCACCAATTCCATCATAACAATTGTATTGACACGTAAATTCAGTGATT
Organism: Taudactylus pleione; assembly: GCA_031769625.1. Lineage (NCBI taxonomy): Eukaryota > Metazoa > Chordata > Amphibia > Anura > Myobatrachidae > Taudactylus > Taudactylus pleione. Next base: position 11,959,334 of record JAUIMM010000127.1, read on the forward strand.
TATTAAGAGCCAAGTCTGGGCCTGCTGAATCATGCCTCTCGGAAATGCAGCGATCACTAAAAGGTTATAACCCCGAAAGCAAACGCTTTCAAATCTCTTTCTTTTTTTTAATAAAAAAATAAAATGGATTTGAAACATTGTTACAAAATTCTTATGGCCTGTTTTCGCTAATGCTGGGTACACACTCTGGCGGGGGGGGGTTTGAGGGAAGTCAATTAGTAGAAAAGGGGAGGCAACCTCGGGTCTTATCGCCAGAGGATGTTCAATTAGGCTCCATTTTCTCCCTATGCCTGTGTTAACGCACACTAAAATAACAGGTTAACTTGTGCTAACGCAGTTTATCAGGCGTTAACCCTGGAATCCGTGATAAGTTAATGTATTCGGGCATTAAATGGCTGTCATCCCCCGATAACAGCACACTTATCCCTGTTAAGTGGAGCTTACCGAATAGCACCCGGGGGATCAATTGCCGTGGCTAATTGAATTCCCCCCTATGACCATACCATATGTAATTCTGATGCGGATCGTAACAACATATTGTACACATCGTATAGTGCATACGCCCAATCCGTCGTTTATCGCATCATCCCATCTCCTGTTCTGCACGGCAGGTGGGACGATGTAATGAATGACACGGTGCAGTAACATGCAGTATGTAATGACACTTAGCGCCGTCGTACACCAGATCATGGCGGTGTGTACAGCACGCACGACGTATCATTACATCACGCGGCACCATAGTATGATGTGTAACCAGCTTAAGTGTTTTGTACTATTATTTACCAGTGCCTAACTGAGAAAATTAGGCTCCACTAATGCAAATAAAATAACCCACAGTGAGTGATATTTAGCCAAGTGACTAAATGGATGGTTTCACCTGTAATATTACATAAATAAGTAGGTGAAGCTTAGATAATGGTACCTGTGAACTGTTTGAGAGTTGTATAATTTAAGAAGTGTATAAACTAATCCCTTTTAGTCGAGCTCTATTTTACTAATTTACAGAAATGTTGATGCAGTGTGAGAGGAAGCAAAGAGAACCCAGAGGGATGTGGCATAAATACAAGGAGAACATAAAAACCCCTTGGTCAAGAATGGAACTCATGACCCTGGTGCTAACCACTGTACGGACTGCTCTGCCTGCAGAAAGATATTATACGAGTATGCACCATCTTGTTTGCGCTCATTCAATTTTTTCTAGTCCCTTAGGGGTCTATTTACTAATCCTTGGTTGGAGATAAAGTACCAGCCAATCAGCTCCTAACTGCCATGTCACAGGCTGTGCTTGAAAAATGACAGATAGGAGCTAGTTGGTTGGTACCTTATCTCCGTCGACTTTATCTCCATCCAAGGCTCAGTAAATAGACCCCTTAACGTGTTATAACTAGAGATCTGAATAGTATTCCTCTTACTACTGTTTATGTCCCCTTCCAATACAGTGCTGTTGTCATGGAAGTCTACACTAATTGCCCCTTTCAGCTCAAACTTTACCTCGATATAATTATCAATACTGTGACATCATGTAATCCAATTTTCATAGTAACATAAAATCTACTTAAAAACAGATACACTTAACATCACTTCATGATCCAAAATAAGCATTTAAGTGTACAAAAGCACAATAAGGCGCACAGGAAATGTTGTAAGGTTATGAGTATTAGCAGATAGCTGACAGAGGAACTGCTGGCCCACAGACATAACTGATCGAGCACAGAAAAAAAAAAAAAAAGAAGAGTTATGTCATGTCATGTATCTGCTAATCAAAAATTAAAACTTTTCTATTACATTTATATATAGTCTAATAAACCATAAGACAGTTTGGAAATCGATAAACCACGTGGCCTTAATTTAAGATTCTCTATGCAGAGATGTCTGCAGCTCTGTTATGCGGAATGCCATACTAGTAAGCATACTAATTCAAGGTACTGGCACAAACATTCTGTGAAAAAATTATATTTTTGATCCAAAATCTGCCTACAGAGGAAAATATGGCTCTGTACAAGGTAAAATGCATGAAGAGGTATTAACAATTACTAACAATTTTTCTGCTCAATGGTCACTTTATTTTGGAATTTAAAATTTCAGTTCAGTTTTTGCAAAAAGGAAAAATAAAAATGTAATTTCAGGTTTCTCTTAGGCACTGATTTGTTGGTACCTTTTCATGCATTTTACCTCTACTGCACCCTATTTTCCCCTATTGGCAGACATTAAAACTTTTTTTTTTTCCATGGAAACCTTCTCCCCATGCCTCCAATAGTATACTTTCAAAATATGGTAACATTCCATATATTAGTTAGAGCTACATGCAGCGCTGTATAGTAAAACTCTAATTATGTCACGTTATACATTAACATAAGAGATCTATACTCAATATAGGCTATTCAGTATTAACTACATAATTCTGAAAGTAAAGCATGTAACATTTGTTCTTATGACCGTGTTACCTCCTTTTGGCCAGTTTTGAATATTCCACTGCTGAAATGCTCTAATACACTGGAACAATGTTTCCCAAACTCATTCCTCAGGGAGCGCTACCAGTGCATGGTTTCCATTTTCCCTAGTTGGTGCACAAGTGTATTCATTACTGGCTGACGCATTATAAAAGATTCACAGGTGGAGCTAATTATTTCACTTGTGGTTCTGTGAGGAGACCTGGAAAACATGCACTGTAACGGCTCCCTGAGCAATGGAGTTTGGGAAACACTGCAGTAGAGAGATGCGCCAGGAAATAGAAGATACGTTACCATGGGCCTAACTACCATAGGTACAAGGGGTGCAGCTGCTATGGGGCCCAGAGCTGAGGGCACATGCGCTATATACATTTTGGGTGGTACATAGGGTCCCTTACAAACTTTTGCTATGGGGCCTTCAAATACCTAGTTACGCCCCTGTACTTCACCCATATATGTCAGGACCCCGGATCAAATTTATTTTGCTAACTGGCCTAAAGGTATGACCATAACATACTAATTAATGCACATATGCGTCACTAATTGCATTTGCTCTTTATTTGTGAACAGAACGCCTGTTAAGCCTGCCGATTATGTACTTCTGATTATGTCACCACAGCTTTAGGTTACATTATTGTGCCATCAGATTATAAAACTACAAACCCTATCCAAGATGACCAGCTATACTGAAAAATACATTTTTTTTTTTTCCTATATGGCATGAACTTCAACAAGAGCTCTTTATATAGAGGAATTGTGTGATAATTTTTTCATTGACGCAGTGACACGGCATTTCTTTTTACTTGGTACGTTTGATCAAGTAAGTAAGGCAGATATTTTGTTAATCAACACTGAGAAGGATGCATGCCAGCTGTTTGCTACAAACTAGTTATAGTCAACATACAATTAAATATAGAATACATATAATATATTGCAGTGTTTATGCCTCAGTGTCTATTGCGTCCGCTGTACTCTTTATGAGTAGAGTCTAACAAATGGCATTACTGGAGGAGCCTTACCTGAGACGCGGGTACCTGGTGCTGCTGCAGTGGCACAGTGGAGATCTGCAGCGGTTGGAGTGGTGCTGGAGTGAGCGGTGGCTGGTACTGTTGGTATGTATGGGAGGTAGGTTGCATAGGACAGACCATCTGCCCGGCTGGGATCTGCTGTATAAGAGCTGGATGCTGAACTGGCTGCTGTTATTAAAAACAAAAATACTAGGTAAACCAACATGCAAATGCCTAAAGCAGTTAAAACACAGATACACTGACAAAACGGAAATCTGTTATAGATGACTGAAAACTCCATTAATTACAAGTTAAAAAAGTGAAGGTTACATTTCTACATGAATAAAAATGTACCTACTAAAGGGTGTGTGTAGTATAAAAGTGGATGTAGTAACAAATAAAGGGGTCTATTTACTAAGCAGTGTTAGGAGACAGAGTGAAAAGTGATAAGAAAGTGATAAGGTGCCAGCCAATCAGCTCCCAACTGCCATCTCACAAGCTGTGTTTAAAAAATGACAGTTGGGAGCTGATTGGCTGGCACCTTACCACTTTCTTATCACTTTTCACTCTGTCTCCTAACACTGCTTAGTAAATAGACCCCAGAATACACAGCTTATGCTGGGGATACACTGCCAGATAAAATCTATGTCGGTCTGACAGGCATTTTATCTGGCAGTCTGACACCCAGCAGATAACACGGGAATACACAGTGAGATATCCCACAGTGTATTGGCCCTGATATCTGTGCTGCTCCCCAGGGGAGGAGACACTTCCTCATTCCATCCGTGTGAAGGAACAGGGGAAATGTCCGTCGGTCAGCCGTGACTGTACATACACTGTCCGATGCAGCCGTCCTCACTTTGCAACTATCTGGCAGATAACTGTATAGTGTATGCCCAGCATAATCTATTCCTAGTCACAACAAACAGGTTTCATAGGCAAACGCAGGGGGGTTTCCGTCTGCCTGGAAACCCCCCTCCCCAGCCCTCACCATGAATAGTAATATAATGGAATTTTACTATCGCTGCATGTTCTTCTCAGTATCATAAATTAAATTACCTATGGATCTTTTAACACGTATCAGCCAGTAATAAATACACCTGTGCACCAATTAGGGGATTTGGATAATATGCACCGTTAGGGATGCACTGCTATAGAGTCCAATATTTACATATATGTCCAGGGCAGTGCTAGGTTCTTCTGCTGCTCCCCCAGACTCTTGGACTTGCTCCCATGCCCTGGAATGGTGCCCACATCTACAATATAAACATTCAGCTCACGCAGGATGGCCCTACTCCCGCATTTAATGGCTTACTGTGATCTCTGGTCCTGTATATGCTGGAAACATGACACACAATACATTTTGTAAGACGCATATTAAAGCTGGATAATCCACACTCACTCTAAAAATCAAGCATTGGAAACCCCCCTCTAGAAATCCTACGTTTGCCACTGGGTTTCCTACAATTTGTACATTACACGTATTTTGGACCAGCCATTCACCAGGTCACTAGCCATTGTGCTGGTGTTGCATTTTTTTTTTCTTCTCTATCTTACCCAGCATTCCCACCTCTGTCCCCTACTGCTCACATTTATAGGTCTCTCTCATCTGTCACCCCAGCTCTCTTATCTCTGTCCCTCCGAGCTATCAAGTACCCCCCCCTGTCTCTCACATACCTGTCCCCCTCCCTCTGTCTCTCATCTCTGTTCCACTTTTACCCCCCTCCCCTTCTGCCTCTTTCTTTCCCCCCCCTCCATCTGTCTGTCTCATTTCTGTCTCCCTTTTCCCAGTTGCCTTTGGTTCCTCTCACCCACACAACCTTTTTCCCCAGTCAGGAGAGTTGCGAGAGGAGTAAGGCAATGTGTTTGCAGAAGAGGGGAGAAGCGGAGTGCATTGGGGGATGTCCGCAGGTGACCAATTGGCTTAGGGTGCTCTGGCTCTAGGCTCTGACAGGCCTCAAGAAACAGTTCTGTGCAGACTGCCCTGGGGAAGGATGCATGACGCATCACATCTATGACCCAAAAGTCCCCCTGGCGTCCTCCTGCGCATGCCCAGAAGGACATGCGCCACAGGGGGTGCTGAGAGGGATCAGATTGGATCCCTCCCAGAGAAGCCACAAATAAAAGCCCGTAGGCTTCTATAGGGTAACGTCATCTGAAGATGGCGTTACCACCACACCCAAGCCCCGGAATATATCGCCTTCCAGGGTCTGGTGCATATGAAAAATGTGCTCAAACCCCCAAAAACTGCATTTTCTGTGTTTTGACCACATTTCTGACTTTGCTGCATCCCATCCCTGGAGAGAAGGAGAGAGGCTGTGTCTATCAGGCAGCCAGGGAGAGCTGGGGGGAGGGTCCTCCATCCAGCTCTTAAAGCGCCTGTACTAGACTGACATAGTAACCATTTATATAATGGGATTAAATTAATAAAATGGTACTTACTATGACAATATATACTTGCAGAACATGGAAAGTCAGCCATTTACAGATTAACACATCCAAATGAGTGCTAGAAGGACATAACAATCCATATAAAAGAGATAAATTCTATCATCTTACCTGGCTGGCTAATACAGATGGGGAGGGTGCAAACTGGACAGATGGGACAGTAGTTGGCTGCACAACTGGGTAGGATGTGTTTTGGTCTTGGAAGTAATGTTGTGCGAGTCCGGAATGCATTGTAGGGGCACCAGAAACCCCATGCTAAAAGTAAGCAATAGAATTTCAAAATCAATTCCATCTCTTTTTTGTAAGGTTGCCCAAAACGATAATTTTTTTTTAGATTTTATATATATATATATATATATATATATATATATATATTAATGCTTTATTAAAAATACAGGTAAAGAACATGATGATTTCTACAAGGAAAAGCAGGACCTGGAAGGGATAGACGATCATTGTAGCATAATAGAATTATTTTCTGTAGCATTTGTACTGCCACCCTGCTACCTAGGACGTACATCAGCACAACCATGGATTGCCAGTGGTTTGCTTTAGTAAAACAAGTGAACTATAGTAGCAATTGATAGGTTTGGGAAACTTGTTAAGCTGTAGTTTATGGAGACGCATAGAAAAGACAGACGGAATTAAATCATTTTCATATGGAAATTCAAATAAAAAAGGAAAGAGAATGGGTTCCGCTGCTGCTAGACAATAATGCCCGATTGCTCCACGTAACAAACTTCTCTGAGTCACAAAACATTTATTTCACATAATAAAATTGACATATTGATAAGTAAAATATCTCTATAGAGAATAAATTCTAACAATAATGTTACAAATATTGTGACAACTTCATATAACTGGAATATATGTATCAATGTTAAGGTACAATTGAATTTGTTTGCTCACCGCTCAATATTGCAACTAGATTAAGTTTCCAATGAGTTCATCTGAAGAACAGCGTATGGGCTGATGCTTGCAATAGTATAAACTCCTTATATTTGAATAAAAACTTTTAAAAGTGTGCCACCATAATCCGCTGAGGCGACTCTTCCCACAATAAGATGCACAATGTCACTCCCCCTTCAATAGAATAGCCAGCTATACACATGATTCTGTGTCTGGCTGGGATCTGTGGTGCGCCAATGATGCTGTTACAACTGGATGTGTAGCACTCAATATAATGTCACTGGGATGGTGTCCACACAATGATAACTTGTTTAACAGCGGTCACCTCTGAAAAGCAATGCAGGATGGCGGCTGTGAGCAGGGCACGTACCTGACCGGCACCGTGGTCTGGCAGCAGTCTCGTGTCCTCACTGGTGATGCGGATGATACCATTTAGACTTGCGGCCAGAGTATCAGCTGGTATGGGCTTGTGTGAGAGCAGGACAAGGTAGCGGCTGTTTGCAGGCCGCTGACCGATGGTGCGCTCTGGTAACGGTCTCGTGGTCCAGATGCTGATATAATTGCTGCCGCGCTCTCTCACGTCCTGACTCCCAGCTGATTGAGCTCTTGGTGAACCACCACCTCTTTGCTCGATTGGTAAACTTTGGCAGTTAGATAAAAGTCAAATTTCAGATAACAGTAGCACTTGGTCATTATAGATTAACCCCTTCGATGCATTTCGCTCCTCTCTGGGAGCTTTTTCAAGATAGGGGTACTCCACCTTTATCTCCTTAAATAGGGACTTAATTGACAGCATCAGCTGAATTTGCTTAATTGTTTAATTTAACAGGAGACTGCTGCCAGACTACGGTGCCGGTCAGGTACGTGCCCTGCTCACAGCCGCCACCCTGCATTGCTTTTCAGAGGTGACCGCTGTTAAACAAGTTATCATTGTGTGGACACCATCCCAGTGACATTATATTGAGTTCTACACACCCAGTTGTAACAGCATCATTGGCGCACCACAGATCCCAGCCAGACACAGAATCGCGTGTATAGCTGACTATTCTATTGAAGGGGGAGTGACATTGTGCATCTTATTGTGGGAAGAGTCGCCTCAGCGAATTTATGGTGGCACACTTTTATACTATTGCAAGCATCAGCCCATATGCTGTTCTACAGATGAACTCATTGGATACTTAATCTAGTTGCAATATTGAGCGGTGAGCAAACAAATTCAATTGTACCTTAACATTGATACATATATTCCAGTTATATGAAGTTGTCACAATATTTGTAACAATGTTGTTGGAATTTATTCTCTATAGAGATATTTTACTCATCAATATGTCAATTTTATTATGTGAAATAAATGTTTTGTGATTCAGAGAAGTTTGTTACGTGGATCAATCGGGCATTATTGTCTAGCAGCAGCAGCGTAACCCATTCTCTTTCTTTGTAGTTCTTGCTGTGTGTCAGACTAGCAACTGACAACAAGGTATACAGCGCTGTTGGTAGCATAGGAGATCTATTACTATTTATATTATCAGCTCCTAACTTTTGCAATAATATTATTTGCGATTTAGGGAGAGCCGGGTAAGAACTGAGATCTTCAGTTTATCTGCTAAGACCTCGGTTCTATTCTCAAATAAAAAAGGTGCAGATCCCCAATGTATTCTTGAAGTGAATTTCCGCCACATGGATCACATTAGGTAACTTTCCTAAATCGGCTATGGCTGCAATATGATTTCCATTCTCTTTTCCTGGTGCTAAGCTCTATCAGATTGCTTAATGTGTTTTGTGAAACACAAGAGTAATTAGGACACTGCTGCTCCCAGTTCAAACTCAAAGACCTTCTGCACTGAAAGATTCTTCTGTAAACTCCTTCAGAACTGAAATTACATCTGGCTAATCAAAATCAGTCTGACTTATTTTGACATTTCCCACATTATAAAAATAAATACAATTTGTAACCTTTGTTGCTGCAGAGAACCAGACACTTGTATAGCATGGCTTCTCAGTTAAACTGTGTGTAACTATAGATCATGGTACGGGATTAACTACTGCCTTTGTCCCTTTAAACATTTTAATCAAACGGGCAGATTGGGGAGGCTGGATGTCTTGGCTCAGCAACCTTCAGCTGGAGAACGGCAGGAGCGGAGGTTAATTTCCGCCTCTTGGAGAATGTTCTCTATCAACAGCTTAAAAATAGATTGCGGGACATTGACACATGCATGAGCAGACAGGGCAAGCCCATCTGATGGATACTAAATATTCACAGGCATATGATTTGAATAATTGAAAATCTTTTAGGACAGACATCTGGAGATATGCTATGACTGCACATGGCCAAATGTGATTAAAAGATCTGCTCACTAAATGAGCCAATTAAACAACTCAAAACAAGCAGTAAGCAACAGTCGGTAATTTAATGCATATAACATGCTTTCCCTGCTCTCTGAAAAGGGCAGGAAATGCCTACCAGGCTGCAATTGCAGGAAGGAATTATTGGCTTATAGAACGATCCAGGAGAAAGGAGCCTGTCTGAGGAAAAAAAAAAAAAGAAAATGGACATTTCAATGCCTAATTTATTGGTTGCTTGTTTTCGCTTAACGTGCAACTTTTTAAATGGCTGCTCTTAATCAAACTGATTAGGAGATTGCTTAATGCAGTGAAGAATTGTGAGAAACAGGATGGTTCTGCAGCAATGAATGTGTGGTGCGCTGCAGTTTCAGGAACACAGGCAAAGGATGGTACGGAATGGTTTTTCTTTCCTGCGCCTTTTCCACTTTTCCAAGTAGCAGGCTTTTAGGCTGTTTGGCAAAGCTCTCAGGATAGAGTTCTAAGCATGACAATAAGGGATGGAGAACGTCGTCGTTCTGGTGTACAAACAAAGGATAAGGACAGATCATGCAAACGTGTACACGGTCAGGTCAGGGATATAGTCGATTCCTTTGAAAGACACAAGGGTGAAGAACACAATCAGTTTGACCTACCACGTTGCAGCCATCAATTCCAGTAAATGGCTTATTCCCACAGTGTTCGGTGGGAGATTTTAAATTCAAGCTTGAAAAGTACTTTCCACTAGCAGAATCTTTATTTCCAGTCAGTGGTATAAAACAGTTGTTTGGCTTCCCAAGGTTATAGGTATTATGAACATCCCCCCCTGTTGACACTTGTATTCTTGAAGAGGCTGAGAGGGTTTTCTGATCCATAATAACATGCAGTAACTCATGTAGCCCAGAGAGATCTAAACTTTGCCCCCGTCCTCTATGAGGAGACAATGAGATTGAATGTTTTTCTATATCACATATACAAGACTTTGGAGAGAGAGAGGAACGTGACCTTTGTGCCCTTCGTTGGACATGTGCTAAGCAAGGGTCACAATCTTGTACGATTATCTTCATTGACTTGGGAAGACTTTCTGAGCCTTCAATGAACGTTGCCTCTGATAATCTGACAGCTCTATTTTCTGCTGAATGGTCAACAGGAACAGAGTTAATCAGATCTGTCCTTGTTCTAGAACCCACAACGGAATCGCTGTGTCGACGATGTGTATAGTAGGAAGGAGGAACAGTGCAAAGCAAGTTTTGGTCCATAACTGGATGTTCAGCAGAGAACAGGAAACCTGAAGAGGATACGTCTACATTAGATAAATGACTGATCCAACGGTCAAGTGAACTGCTATGATTATAGGCCATATAATCCGTACTGTGTTTCAGACATCGAACGTTAGAGCATTTTAGACAAGACTCAAAATATCCACCACGGTCAGACGTTCCAACAACTGACGTACTGCATCTTCTTTGGCAACCACTGTAACCCATACAGTGGCTAATAAAATAATCTTTTCTCAAGGTATCTTTGGAGCTTAGAGAGGGCACATGTGGGCAAAAAAGTTCCCTAACAAAGGAGGGAACACCACTAATTTGCTAGATTACCAACAGACAAAAAAAAAGAAAAAAATTTAATCAAAATCGGTACAATGAGAAAACAAACCAAGGCAGTTATCAAATCAGTTCATTTAAAGAAAATCCCACTTACTGCTGCAGCCTGCTGGTACTGCCCCAGTTGATGCTGAGGACTCTGTGGCAAAACTTGACCCTCGATTATGGGTGGACTGTAGATACGCTGGACCGTAGGGGGTAGAGAGTCTTGCAGAGAGGAATAAATTACACTTTGTTGACTGCTCTGTGAATCAGAGTACACGGTGGACCCCTGACCACTGTCGAATGTGCTATCAGCTGCCAAAGAAAGTCAACAAATTATATGCAGTAACTCTGTGGTTAACAGAATGAACAAAGGACAATAAAAAATCTAGAACAAAAGTTTATGCTGTGCTACATAGCTGAAAAATACGTACTAAAGCACGATTTTAGTGTCTAAAAAAAAAAAATCAGAGATGCAGCAGAAATAGAATCTTACTAGATATTCTTGGTTTCCAGCCTGTACAAATCCTGTTTCTTGGTGCATTCATATCACAGAATAAAAAAAAAGTTTCTCAGGTAACAAGCAGTTAACCCCACCACTGAACATTATTATATAGCAAAGCTTGTGAATTAGAGCTATGAGAATAAAGTATACTCAACATAAATGCATAATTTCCAACATTTTAAAATAGTTTCTAGGGATACTTAAGAACATCGCGTGCAATCCAGTTTCTCTGAACGCTACAATCCCAATCCAGACAAGGTTACAGAATTAGATTAGAACATGCATTTTTGGCATTTTAAATATTCTAATACATATTCAGTTACAGGAGCTGGAGAATAACAATAAGTGGTAACGATATGTATTTAACAGAGAAAAAGAAGAAGATTACTGTGCTGTATATTCCTATTAAAAAATAGGGATATTTTAAAAGACAAACATAGGAACAGTTAGAACACTTTAACTGAAGTGTTTAAACTAGACTGAATATGTACAGTAAGAAAATAAACCTAGAGAAGGATTATTAATAGATAAGTGTGATTATGTTGCCTAACAGATAATGCCGTACATGCACAGTACATATGTAGGAGCGAGACGAAAGGGGCAATGGGTAAGAATAGCACAGTTCTTCTTTACTTTTTAAATACTTATTACGTTATTTTGCACTATACATCACATTGAGACTTTGATATATGGGTGAGACCCTGCTCTTTCCACTGTATTGCTAGCTGCTTATTAATTGGAGTATTACCTATTTAAGGCACTTATGCAGCATGTGTTACTAGCCGATATGGTTATAGGAGGAAGTTATTTATTCTGAGGTTGTGGTATTGTATAATACACATTTATATATGCCTTTTTAATAAATGGCATGTACTATTTTGATATTCTATTGGTATTTTGGCTGATGTGTGCAGTAACACCCACTATCTCTTTGTCTATACACTCCACAAGACCTCTGAAAGTGTCCTTTGGTATCTGGCACCAAGACATTAGCAGCAAATCCTCTAAGTTGCGAGGTGGGGCCTCCATGTTTCAGACTGGTTTTCCAGCACATCCCACAGATGCTTGATTGGATTGAAGTCTGGGTAATTTTGAGGCCCAGTTAACAACTTGAAACCTTTGACATGTTCCTCAAACCATTCCTGAATAAAATGTTTGCAATGTGGCAGGGAGCATTATCCTGACAGAGGCCACTGCCATCAGTGCTGCTGAAAAATGCCACTGCCAATAAGGAATACTGTTGCCATGAAGGGGTGTACTTGGTCTGCAATAATGTTTAGGCATGTGGTACGTGTCAAAGTAACATACAAATTAATGATAGGTCCCAAGGTCCTAGCAGGACATTGCCCAGAGCATCACATATGCCATCTCTTCCCCAGGTAAATGAAGCACACGCACCCGGCCGTCCACATGATGTAAAAGAAAACATAATTCATTAGAACAGGCCACCTTCTTCCATTGCTCCATAGTACAGTTCTTATGCTCATGTAGGTGCTATGAGCAGTGGGCAGGGTCAGCATGGGCACTCTGACCAGTCTTTGGCTATGCAGACCATAGTTGACATCTTTCTATCATAGCCAGCATTAACTTTTTCAGCAATTTGTGCCACAGTAGCTCTTTTGTGGGATAAGACCAGACGGGCTAGCCGTTGCTACTCTCGCGCATTAATGACCCTATTGACAGTTCACCAGTTGTCCTTCCATGGACCACTTTTGGTAGGTACTAACCACTGCATACCAAAAATACCCAAGACTTACCGTTCTGGAGATACTCTTACCCAGCCTTCTTGCCATTACAATTAGATCTTGGTCAAAGTCACTCAGATCCTTATGCTTGCCAATATTTCCCTATTATAAACACATCAACTACAAGAACTTAATGTTTATGTGCTGCCTAATATATCCCACCCCTTGACAGGTGCCATTATAAATGAGATAAATCAATATTATTTATTTCCTGTCAGTGGTTGTAATGTTATTGGCTGATCGGTGTAGATATTTAGTTGTTGGTTGGCACTTTAAGCTGGGTACACACGTAAAGATTTTCTGTCCAACCATCCAACTAGTTGATTGGAATGAAAATCTGGTAAGGTATGAAAGCAAATGGCAATCAGCAAATTGTTTAGATCAAACATTTAACAAACTTGTCTGAACAACCATTTTCATGTGTTTTCTGGCATTTAGGAGCAAATTGCTGATCATCATTTACTCCCATACGTTACCAGATTTTCATTCCAACCAATCAACTAGTTGGAAAGAAAATCTTTACGTGTGTATGCAGCATTAAACTACACAGCACAAATAACAAATGCTTTATGTTACATCCAACGTTTAATGTCTTGAAGCAACATTTCTTCAGGAATAACAAGTAATAAACCAAGTACATACCTCTATAATAGAGATGTGCGGTTCGGTTCTCCAGAAATCCGAATTCACCAGAATTTTGTGAATCCGGGTAAATCAGAGTCGCGGTTCTAATCTCCTGAGGAGATCCGGGTCACGGTTCTAATCTTTTTGCGGTTCGGAATTCGGATTTTAAATCCAAATTACGGGTTTTGGATTGCATAAATTACATGATTTTAGCTGTTTTTAAAACTTTTTAGTTAAAAAAATCCAGATCCAAAACCAAAACACTAGAGGGTGGTTTGCAAAACCAAATCCGGATCCAAAACCTTGAAGGAGATACAGATACAAAACTAAAACACAGGGGTCGGCGCACATCCCTACTTTATAGTGAGTTTGCCCAAGTGTCGGCATTGCAGCGCTGACTTTGCCTGATAGACTACCTTTGAAAGGCTATTCTCCTTAAAATTGTGGAATGGTTTTCCACTCAACAATTTAAGGAGAATTACCACATGGACATTTAATGCATTATACAACAAATTTAGTCGTGTAAGTAATGGGGTAATCCATTTTATATATTTTTTTTCACGGTTGTGTAAAGAAATTTCCTGTGTCTAAATATCTACAAGTAACACCGCCTCTGCACTTACAGTTACCAGGTTTCCTTGTCAGGAAATGTTGGGGAGGAACAGATTTATGGTTCACAATATCATTGTGAACCACAACATTTTTAATATTTCTGCCTCATCTTTAACCTGCCATTAAGTATTTACTGTGCAGAGTAGTACGTCTGGGTTCACAAGAGCCCAAAGTGTTTTTGCTGTATAGATTAACTCCTTGCATGTGGTGGTGTAATCAGTTACCCAAAAAGATATTATCGTTCTGTTTTCCGTAGTGACACTTCTCTGGATGGAATCGGTATAAGTTACCGTCAGACCCCTGGCCGGCGGTTCAAATCCCGACAGCGGCTGCCCGACAAGGATGAAAATCCTGATCGTCCCTAAGTATTCACTAACCTAATTCTACCCCCTAACCCTAACCCTCCCTTAGGGGTGCCTAACCCTAACCTTCCCCCCCAGTGCCTAAACCTAACCCCCCCCCCTTCCCCACCGCCTAAACTTAAATCCCCCGGGGGGGGTGCCTAACCCCAAGTCCCCCCCGGGGGTGCCTAACCCTCCCTCCGCCTACCCTAACCCTATCCTCCCGAGGGGGGGGGGGTGCCTAACCCCAAGTCCCCGGCATTGGTAAAATGATAGGCGTCTAGATTTAGACGCCTGTCATTTAGCCCTCGCCGGGATTAAGCAGTCGGGAAGCCGGCTGTCGGGATTAGATCCGCCGGCTTCCCGACTGAATACCCTCTGGATAACGCCAGGACCTTGTTTTTAGCTTGTCTTAACAGTTTGGGATCATATCCTCTTGAAATAAATTTGGTACACTTATGAATTCTGTTTCTGTGATGGCATCTTTTCTATCACTGCAAATCCTGAAGACTCTCAAAAACTGAGAGTAGAGTAGCCCTTTCTTTAGTGCCCAGGGTGATGACTGCTTCCAGGAACATCTCTCTGTCCTTGTACATTGAGACTCTGAAACGGTTTTATATTTTATGCTTATATCAGCGCTGCCCGGCAGTCAATGTTGTTCTTGTTTTAAGTGTCACTATGGTGATGGGGAGCACGACAGAACCAACCTCCTGCACAGTGTCGGTACATCAATGCTATGGAGCATAACAATGTCATCATGCTCCCTGTGGGGGCAAGAGCACTGCAACATGGACACTTGGGTGAAATCATTATAAAAGTACATACGTGGTTTATTATTTTGTTATCCCTGAAGAAACGTCGCATTAAGACATGAAATGTTGGATGTTTTATTTGCACCGTGGAGTCTAAGGGGTAAATTTACTGAAGTGAGAGTTTTTAAAAGTGGAGATATTGTCCATAGCAACCAATAAGATCCTAGCTACTATCTTCTTGAAGGTGCTAGTTAACTGTTAAGTAGAATCTGATTGGTTGCTATGGGCAACATCTCCACTTCTAAATACTGTCACTTTAAGAAATTTACCCATAAGAGTGCCATCCAAACAACACTACCACAGAAGGTGGTCTTTGTATAGGAGGCTGAAGCTGCTTTATGCATGATGCACAGGCGCTTCTTAACTATTAATTCTTAATTATTTATTTAGAAAAGAAGGCATTCAAAAGGGACTTTAAAATATACTGTAACTTATCTTATGGAAAATACATTTTGGCCCATCATAGTTAATGAGAGGGGAGTTCCTGCTGAAAAGTAGTAGTGTGTGTGTTGTGTATATGTACACACATACACATACTGTATTTCTTAAGTGTCTTAATGCTTAATTTCACAATATAAACGACATAAAGAGCACTGCACAGTTTCAGGTCCCAGTGACATGGGAGACCAGGTTAATTAACCTCTACCACCATAATGGATGGGACAAAAAGAGAAAACAAATCTTTTCATCTAGTTGACAGGCTGAGGTTTGCATTATGTGTTTTAGACTGTACAACGCAATGCAGAAAATGACCACAGCCATCACTCACCATATGCCGCTAATAATTATATTTTACTAGAAAAATGCACCCTGACATCTCTGCTGAATTCACAATATGAACTTAGGAAGAGTCACTGGACGGAGCAGAAGGGAATATATACTAAGTAAAGCAATTATAGGGCATTCCAACACCATGGACAGCTCAGAAACCAAGAATGACAGTCTACTAATAAATAATTTAGGACTTTAAAACTTAATGATCAACACCAAAACTCCCACACAGAATGGTATGTCCCACAATTTCTAATCTATTCCATTTGTATAAATATTACTTAAGTCATGAGCAAAGTTTAAGCATTTCCAGTAAATGTTAATTTAAGATGATCATATTTCTATTACAAACATTGCATTTTATTTGTCATTATAAAAATACAATAAGAAGTCACGTGGAATCCAGAAGGTAATTATACTTCCTGTAGCCTGAACAATAGAATGAGCAAGACAATTAATGGTTCTGTAATCAAATCTAGTGCAATTTGAGTTCTCAAACTATATATACTTTGATAAATGTGATTTTTACATCTTGTTAATATTTAAAATACAGAAAAGAATACAATCTTATACCTATAGTAGCTTGACATTAACATTAGAGGCCTACAGTATGTTCTAACCAGTGAACCCAGCAAGACGAACAGTCATAAACAGAACAGAACAAAGGGCCTGATTGAGCAGTGCACACAAGTTGATTGCAGATTCATGATTATTGGGAATCTGCGCAGGACCAATTCTGTGAGTGTGCAGAATGGGTCATGTGTAGTCGCACGCAGACTCTTGAATGCCTCTGCCTGATTGACAGACAGAGGCATTTAAGGGATGGTGCGGGGGCAGCAGGACGGGGACATGTCCGCCCAGTTACCCAGGAGTGGCCAGCCCAGGATCTGCGTTGATCAGATGGCAAGCTGGCCATCCTGAGTAAGTGGAGGCTTACTCAGCTGGCCAGAGACCCGGCGCCATCCACCATCGCAACCATTGACCACCGATGGTTGCGATGGTGATCCCAGCCTGCGACCTCCATCGCAGTGGTGGGATTGCAAATGCAACAGGGGGTGCAATACACTTCCTGTTGTATTTGCTTAATAGCAAGGATCGCAATTGCAAAGCTGCCTGCATGCAGCTTTGTAATTGCGATCCTTGCTGAATCAGGCCCAGAGTTCCTTGGGAAATGCTTCCTCCAAGCCAATGGTCTTCAGCTCTACCAAGCCACCTTACTCTAGTCTACAAATCTCAGTAATTTGTTTATTCCTGGCGGTGAATGGAAGGAAAGGATGCCAGCCTGTGTAAATGCAATTTGAAGTTCATCACTGTATAATGAAATGGAGAGTGAATAAGGTGCATGATGGGAGAATCCAGGTCCCATGGAACACCATGTGCATCTCTGAAGTCACAAAAATGCTGTAAGTTAGCAACCTGTGGGTTGACTGGTAACTGAGAATAGAGGACTAAGGCATCTACAAAACTTTATTAATACTTGAACGGACACTGATACAACTTAATTTTACCAAGTAGTTAATGCAATTCTAGCATTTATGTCTAACTATTAGCTACATTGAATTTATACTTTCCTGAAGGCAGGGCCACAACTGGGGGGGGATAAGGGGGCATGTGACCTGGGTGCCGGACTTGGGGGGGTGTCGGGGAGAGGCTGCCGTGAGGCTAGGTTGCTGCTCATGTGGGTTTGGAGCCGCATCCCGGCCTTGAGAGGCACGGAGGAAAAGTCAGTCAAATGGGTTGCCGGTCGCAGACCAATCAGTGCTCGCGGACAGGCAGCCAATCAGCAGAGGCTGCCGGCCCGTGAGCTCCAATTGGTTTGCGAGCGGCGCCACATTACAATGGCGGCAATACTGACAGTTGCTCAGCATGTGGCAGCCTCGTCCCATGCCACCCCGAGCTCACCCACCGCACGGCCCTGGCTGGAAAGAGACGGGAGATGGGGCCTTACTGTGGCATATTGTAAAAGGGGCCTTACTGTGGCATATTGTAAAAGGGGCCTTACTGTGGCATATTGTAAAAGGGGCCTTACTGTGGCATAATGTAAAAGGGGCCTTACTGTGGCATAATGCATATGGGCCTTTACTGTGGCATAATGTATATGGGGCCTTACTGTGGCATAAAGTATATGGGGCCTTACTGTGGCATAATGTAAAAGGGGCCTTACTGTGGCATAATGTAAAAGGGGCCTTACTGTGGCATAATGTAAAAGGGGCCTTACTGTATATGGGGCATTACTGTGGCTTAATGTATATGGGGCATTACTGTGGCTTAATGAATAAGTGGCATTACTGTAACTTAATGAATAAGTGGCATTACTGTGGCATAATGTATACGGGGCCTTACTGTGGCATAAAGTATACGGGGCCTTACTGTATATGGGGCATTACTGTGGCTTAATGAATAAGGGGCATTAGTGTGGCAGAATGCGTTATAAGGGACATTACTGTGGCACAATGTGTTACAAGGGTCATTAATGTGTGGCATAATGTGTTATAAGGGGCATTACTGGTGTCACAAAACCACACACCCTTTCGTCCTCTAGGTTGTATTTTTTGTGGGGAGGGGGGGCGGGGGGACAAATTATGGCCTTGCCTCGGGGGACAAAAATCCTAGTTTCAGCCCTGCTGTAGGCGAGCCCCTGTGAAAAGCTGGCAATCAACAATATACAGAAGCCTCTTCAGTTACCTCTTGGGTTCTAGGTTTTACCATATTATTTAGCAAAAATAGTGTCAGTCGAGACTCAACTCCATTGTTTAGCTAATTGACATTATCATCCTGGATCTTTTTTAAATTTTCTAGAAGACAATTTTCTGAGTTCATTTTTCTTTCCAAAACATCCTCCCACGAAAACATTTGACAATGAGATGACTAAAGGGCAGTATGTACACAGCTTGAAATATTGTGAAAATAATAAATAATTGATCACTATGACAGAGCAAGTTGAACGCTATTTTTTTAAAATTAACTTTGGACGAACCATCAACCATTGCTTAATTTCTGGTCAGTCTGAATGTTGTTAAAACTGCAGTGGAATATCCTTTTAGCTTCTGTCATAGTGATCAATTGATTACACCTCTGCCAAGCTGTGTAACAAATGGTTAACTGATCAGCTACATTCATGAAAGAGAACCATCACAGCTTGGCTTAATAAGGTTGTTACAGTGATCCTTTTGTTCCTGCTTAGGGTTACTCACAACGTGACAGCATCCTTCAGCTATGTCCTAGGATAGGTGTGTAAGTGATACTCTTACTCTGGAATACTAAGTACATTTTGCATGCATCTCGTAAGGAACAACACTTAAGCCCTAATACAGACATATTTAAAACATGTCAACGCTAATGTACATATATAGTACATGCATAATTGAATTGAACAGAAGAGCAGCAAATACATAAAAGAAGTACAGTAAATGCAGCTATGGAAATGACAGCTGCCATAACTTTTACACATTTTAAACATGGAATGTTAATGTATCAAAACAATTTTATAATATAATTTTACAGAGCTAAGTTAGATGATTTTTAGCTTGTTGTATGCTAGCCAACTCATACGTGGGATGTTAAGTGCAAATGTGAAGCCAAGTTAAGGTTGCACTTTGGCCCTCGGGAGTGCCATGTAATATTGCTATGGTGCAGCTGTGTGTGCCCAGTGCACAATAAAACAGAGAATGCCAATGTGTGCATGCGAGTCTTTTCACGATACCCATCTTTTGCCACTTAGAAATCCCTACACTAAAGGGAGCTGGGATTGGGAGCTGGAGAGAGAGTGTTCAGACGCACACAAAATGCACCCAAGATGGCCACCTGAACGGCAAAACATGCTCCTGTTGGGAGGGGGATATGACTTGCAGGTACTCAAACCCTGGTGCACGTTGTAGCCGACGAGGATGACGGCCACAGGCAGTGTTTAATAAGCCAAACATGTCTAAGACGCACCCAATTATCGTTGCATTCCATTCACATCTGCTCCTGTTACTTGCAAAGGGAAGGGGGCACAATTGCTATGTATTCAGAGTTAGTTGCATCTCTTGTTTGCTGCCAAGTCCGCATAAGAAGCAAAATTTCACAGCTTGCAGATGAGTACTTGCATAAATAGAGCTGAGAAGCTCCACTGGACACTATCAAAGCTACAGTATTTCTAAAGTGACCAAGTATGTTTGAAAAAACTGGAAAACATTTTATGTACTGTACATGTGCTAGTTCTACAGTATCTCACGTGGGAAGGCTCAGCTTTATACACAGCTTTATCCAGGGATGGAGTCTCAGAAACCTATGCTCCTGTTATGGGGAGTTCATACTCACAGCACATTTATGTTAGAAGAGGTTTGTTACTATCAAAAATGTGTCTTTTCAATGGGTGGCTATACCATAGCAAATATGTTGAAACTAAAGGGGATAAGAGATAATAATTGTTGTTTGTTGTGTGAAACATTCTATATTTGGGCCGCTATATCCAGGGTCAGATTAAAGGCGGGGCAGCAGGGGTGGTCGTTCAGGGGCCCCCACACACACAGGGCCCCCACAACTAGAACAAAAAAAAAACCAGTGCGCACTCAGGTCCTCCTCGGCAGCTGCTCAGCTGCTTCCTAACAGCAGCCGCCCGCGAGGACCGACATTGTAACACAGCAGTACATCTAGGAAGCTTCTCCGAGGAGCTTCACTGTACTGCACTGGTCCCGAGTAAGCAGCAGTCAAAGTCTCATGAGATCATAACGTCACATCTTGCGAGACTTTGACTGCTCACTCAGGACCAGAGCCGGGGCTATAACTAATCACTGTAAGCAACTCAAAGAGCACTGCAGGGGAGACTCCGAGTCCTCAAAGATGAATCAGACGTCCAAGCTAATTCCCCGGGTGTGGTTGTGAGCTGAGCTACTGTAGACAGCTGACAAGCAGGTACCACACATTTCTACACATATAATAGGCACACATTACAGGTCACATTTATATCATTGCTAGGGGTGTGCACCGGCCACTTTTCGTATTTTGGTTTTGGATCTGGAGCTTTCTTCGTGTTTTGGATCTGGATTGGTTTTGCCAAAACCACCCTTCCGTGTTTTGGGTTCTGGATTTTGTGTTTTGGATCTGGATTTTTTCTTAAAAAATTAAAAAAAATGCTAAAATCACATAAAATGGGCCTTTTTTTGTTCCTACGCTATTAATAACCCCAATAACATGAATTTCCACTCATTTCTACTCTATTCTGAACACCTCACAATATTGTTTTTAGGCCAAAAGGTTGCACCGAGGTAGCTGGATGACTATGCTAAGCGACACAAGTGGGCGGCACAAACACGTGGCCCATCTAGGAGTGGCACTGCAGTGGCAGACAGGAAGCCAATCAGCGTTATGGTGCCCATTTGCATGTAGCACGAACCCGGGAGATCCGTGCTACATGCATCTGTGTGATTGGCACAGAGCAATGACAGGTCCGTGAGACCCGTCTGTGCTGCTGTGGTAAAAAATAAAAAAAAACCTGTGTAAAAAAAGAAAAAAAATGGCGTGCCACCCCCCCAAAAAAGAGCAACCAACCCCGTGCATTAGTGACTCAGTGCTGGGTGTGCTTAAATACAGGGGACAAACGACGTAAGGGTCCCCTGTACTTAAGCACAACCAGCACCGGGCTAGTCAGAACCAGCTGGGAATAGACTCACCTGGGATCAGGTCTAACCGTTCCCCAAAAGGTATCTTTACACCCCGAAATCAGTACTCCTCCATTCATCTAGATGGCATCCTTGTATACCTCGTAACAAAATGTCCACTTCCAATAAAATCAGTATTGTTTCTTGTCCAAACAACATAATAAAAAAAAGCTTTTGATCCCATAAAATGTATAAAAAATATATATCACTCTTCATACAAAAAGCAAAAGGGTTATCCCATGGATTGAGATAATATCCCGCCTAGGTACAGGGGCCACTCCACCCAGAATGGTGCGGACACCTGGCACTCAAGATGTGAAAAAACGCAGGGATAAATACCAATCCAACTGGGGGTTCCCCTCCTTGTTCCACCAACGCGTTTCTGACTCTAAAGTCCTTCCTCTCGGCTCCCTCCATTGTAGTCAATGCTGGGAGCCGCAGGGTTATTAAAGTTTACCCTGCAGTTCCCACCATTGACTACAATGGAGAGAGCTGTTCATTGGCTGAGAGACGGGAGATGACCTCTCTCAGCCAATGAATGCTTAGCAGCGGGGTTTCCATGGTGATACCCCTTCGCTAAGCTCTCATTCGGGAAGTACCATTCTATAGAACGGTACTAAGTTCGTGGATTGGGTTTTCGTTTTTTTTTTTTTTGCCAAGTCCGGGGAAGCCTACTTTGGAATGAAGAGGACAGAACCTCGCATAGGAGATGGTGAGTATGTTTTTTTTCCACAGATCCCCTATGGATACTTTACCGGACAAGTGGACCGATGCTACAGGGTTCCATGTTTGAGTATGTGTATGTATGTTTAATAAACTTAAACTGCCACGGTGTGTGTGTCCTGTGTTTTTTTTTAAACATTTTTTTACAGGTGTACTACAGGTACTAGTGGGCCCTTAATGCCCTGCATGCTGGTACTTGTGGTTCTCCAAGTACCAGCATGCGGGGCAGGCTTGCTGGGACTTGCAGTTCTACTTGTAAAGACAATGTTTGATATTTATTTACACCACACTATCAACCCGCCACCCACCGCCACCAGGGGTGGCGGGATAGCCCCGGGCTATCAGCCTGGGCCTGGGGTGCCCTGGATAGGGTGACCCCTTTATTGGGGGGGTCCCCAGCTCTCCAGGGATCCCCGGCCTGGGCTGACTAGCGGTCAGGGCTGATGCTGCGGCTGCGGGACCCGGTGAAAGGTCTCCCCTGGCTGTGGCATCAGCCCCCCGCTAGAAAAAGTCCAGTGCTGGTTCTGGAACATACAGGGGAACCCTACTCATTTTTTTCCCCTGTATTTCTAGAACCAGGACCGGATCAGAGCCCAGAGCTGGTTGCGCAGAATACGGGGGACCTATGTCGTTTGTCCCCCGTATTTTGGCAACCAGCGCTGGTTCTGACTAGCCCGGTGCTGGTTGTGCTTAAGTACAGGGGACCCCTACGTCGTTTGTCCCCTGTATTTAAGCACACCAAGCACTGGGTCACTAAAGCCCGGGGCTGGTTGCTCTTTTTTTGGGGGGGGCGCACGCCATTTTTTTCTTTTTTTACACAGGTTTTTTTTTTTGCCACAGCAGCAGACTGGTCTCACGGACCCGTCAGTGCTCTGTGTCAATGACACAGATGCAAGTAGCACGGATCTCCTGGTCCGTGCGTGCATCTGTGTCATTGAAATACACAGCAGCACAGATGGGTCTCACTGACCCATCTGTGCTCTGTGTCACTGTCAATCATACAGATGCATGTAGCACGGATCTCCCGAGTCCGTGCTACATGCAAATGAGCACCATAATGCTGATTGGCAGAGAGCCGTGACAGACGGCTCTGTCAGCCAATCAGCACTTTGCCCATTAAAGGCAAAGGCATTTTTTTTAAATGGCCGCTCGAGGCAAAACCTCGAGATCCGACAGCAGATCTCGAGGTTTTGCCTCAGGAGAGGGATCCGGGGCAGACAGGGCTTGGGCTCGGATCGCCCCGGATCCCCGAATTTCAGGTGGGTTCGGTTCTCAGGGAACCGAACCCGCTCATCCCTAATCATTACAGGTCAAATCCAATCAAGGTTATATATATATATATATATATATATATATATATATACATACATACACACACGTGTGTGTATATACAGATATATGTATCTATATACTGATATATCATTATATATATATATATATACACACACACACACACACACACACACTATAGAGAGAGAGAGAGAGAGAGAGAGAGAGAGAGAGAGAGAGAGAGAGAGAGAGAGAGAGAGAGATTTCCACCTAACTAAAGATTCCACCTACTGTAACTAAAGATTATTTTCAGGTACAGAGATGTGTCTGTGTGATTTTAATTGTTTTTAGTTAACTTTAGAAATATTGGAAAATCACTTGAAACTTTTTTTTTATATTTGATAATGTAATTGATGGGGCCCCCACCAGTTTATTGCACAGGGGCCCCCACAGACCTTAATCCGGCCCTGGCTATATCACCGCTTTATTTGGTAAGCATGTTCTCGATGCTGGCTGCTTTATACAACTTTTTAAACAAACAATTTGGCTCAATTCCCACGACGGTCCTAACTGTGTGGAATTTGTATATTCTCCCTGTGCTTGAGTGAGTTTCCTCCAGTGATGTGCGGTGAGGTAAATGGCTGGGGAGGCACTGGCTATTATCAGAGTCAGAGTTACAGATACATATATCGTATAAACCCGAGGGCTCATGTGGGCATTATACAAAGGTGCAGCTGTATATAGTACTGGAAATTTGGTGCGTTTTGATCAGGGATGTGTGAAAAAGGTAGACAGGGGAGGCAGTGCCTCACTTGCCATACACTTTTTACTCCAGAGTTTCGACTATAAAAAAAGGATTAGAATACAAAAAAGATATTTATAATATTTCCTTTAATTCTTTTCTTATTTTTAGAGTCAAAACTTTGGAGCATAGCAAAGTAGGACAGGAAAGGCTCTGCCTCACCTGACCGCACATCACTGCTTTCCTCGGGTACTCCAGTTTCCTCTCACACTCCAAAAATATACTGGTAGGTTAATTGGCTCCAAACAAAATTAACCCTAGTGTGTATGAGCATGTCATAGGGAATATAGATTGTAAGCTCCACTGGGGCAGAGGCTGATGTGAAAGGCCAAATATGCTCTGTAAAGTGCTGCGGAATATGTGAGCACTATATAAATAACTGGTAATAAATAATAATAATGCTCCATATGCTGTTACTTGTGATGCTCCAAGTACCAGCATGCAGGGGAGGCTTGCTGGGACCTCTAGTTCTACTGTAAAAGACATTATTCTTCAATCTATTTTACACAATCAACCCGGCACCTGCTGCCCAGGGGTATCAGCCCAGACCTTGGGTGCCCTGGAGAGGGAGAGCCCCTTTATAAATTTACCCCCAGGTCTCTATTTATATGGAGTTTGTATATTTTCCCTGAGTTTGTGTAGGACTTCCCCTAGGCACTGCAGTTTCTTCAAACAATCCAATCGTCTTCTAACATTGTAAGGCTCCACTGGGGCAAGGACTGATGTAAATGAATACATTCTGTAAAGCGATGCACAATGTGTGTGCTATATAAATAACTGACTAAACATATATCTATAAGGCTAGTCTGAACAGCTGGTGGATTTTTATAGACTGACAGACATGTTTAAAGAAAGTTTGAATCTAAGAAAAGACATTATTAGGAGTGACCTACATTGTATGTTTGGATATTGCAACATATTGTATACTCAGCTTTTATTTTATTAGTGCATAATATCGGGTGTGGTATAAGAGATCGACAGTAATTAGATAGACACCAGATGTTAGACAGTCAATAGTTAGACAGGGACAAAAGGTCAATGGACAAAAGTCAGACACTAAAGTTCGCCATGTAAGAAGGTCGACAGGTACAAAAGGTCCACATGAAAATGGGCGACAAATTTTATTTTTGTTTATAGCCCTAATCTTCACTCTAACCGTAACCCTCTCCTTGATGCCTAACCATCTGGGTAAGTGCCTAACCCTAACTGTGGGGGTAAGAGTCTAACCCTAAAACAAAAAATGTGTAAACCATTTTTGTGTCGACCATTTTCATGTTGAACTTTTGTACCTGTCGATCTTCTTACATGTAGAACTTTAGGGTGTCTGACTTTTGTCTCTGTTGACCTTTTGTCCGTCAAACTATTGACTGTCTAACATCTAGTGTCTATCTAGACATCGCCTATCTAATTACTGTCTAGCTACAGTCCGGGACCCCATAATATCTCTGTTAACAGTACAATAATAACTAGCCAAGCCATAAATGTAGTTTACCATGTCGCTTTTTGGATGAAATAGAATGTAAGTGGATTTGATAACAGAGTGGCCTTGTGAAATGCAACATTTATTTTTGGATGTTATAAATAAAATGTGCGGCGATATAAGACTGTACGCAACTGGTAAAGCAAGTCATAAAATAGGTGAAGCCAATATAGTTTACGCACATGCTGCTTGTCCTATAGTTCTCATATATACGGTTTTAAATTCAACCTTTCAATAAATTAAGTTTGAATATAAAATTCAATTTCCTCTTTCAACCTCTCACTGGTCAAATATGATCAATGGAATTGGACATTACTTACAGAAGTCCTGAGGTTTGATTATATTTTGCAAATATGGCAATTTGCAGAGGAGGTCTCAAAATGAGAACCTAAACACTCTAGACTATTACAGTATTTGACATAATGTGGACATCAGTTTTCAAGACTTCACAAAGTAGTGTGTGAAGACAACAGATACGTACATGCTACGGAAGTGATGCTGGCGGGCAGTTTGGGCAAAAATGAATGCTGGTCATTTTCCAGTTCCTCCGATTCATTTAAAATATGTTGTCCTATGTGAGAAGAATGGGCCAGTGGTGCTAAGGGGGTCTGCAGCACATTTGCCTGCTCCAGCTCCTCAGTCTTGCCATCCTCTGGGCGAGTTCTCTCCCGTCTCCACTGGATTAACGCTACTCGATCTTTTATTGACTTTGCAACAATCTTCACATCATTCTCGTGGAAGAATCCAGATTCAACCTAAGAAGACACCAGAGTTGAATTAGATTTTTATGTATGGATTTTAAAGCTGGGTACACACCTATGCAATTATCAGGCCTTCTCATTTGCATAGGTGTGTATGCAGGAGCACTAAACAGCTTCAAACACTACTGCAATGGTTGGAACGGGAGGTCTCATCTTATGCCCTTCTTAAAAATTGTGATGATAAACCACCCGATCCCATCCACAGAGCTAAATATACCATTGTCTGTACAGCAGGGGTATTCAACAAATGGTCCTCCAGCTGCTGCGGAACTACACATCCCTGGCATGCCCTGACAAAGTTTTACCATGCCCTAATAGCAAAACTGTTTGCTGGGCAAGCCAGGATGTGTAATTCCACAGCAGCTGGAGGGTTGCATGTTAATACTCCTGCTGTACATGTGCTCTAAACAGAGTTAATAAAGGAATGATAACTCCACAACACAGTGCAATCCGTTTAAGAAGTTGAAAATATAGACTGAAGTGCCCAAAGTCATGGCATAGCTGTATGTAAAGGTAATGGTAGGTGGTGTCATCTTACTGTGACATCTTGGAAATACTCAGACCTGCATAATTTATAATCTAACATCTCATGAGTCAGTTTGAACACCGGATTGGCTGCTCATGGTAAGGCGACTTGAATTATGAGAGTTCAAATGGGACATGCTAGTGGGTGCCCTATGGATGGGACATTCCATTTCCAGAGTGGTGCAGACATTCAACATTGCTCGATCTACGGTGTCACGTGTGTAACAGGAATACCTCATTGAAGGCATTACCACCCACCGTGGACAGCGTAGTGGCTACCACTGGTGCTTAATGATCGTGATCAGCGGTGTATGGCCAGAATTGTCCGTGGTAACAGACAAGCGACAGTGGGTCAAAATCACTTCCACATTCAATGCAGGAGGTACCAGACACATAACAAATAGTCAGTGCAGTGTTCTTTAGCTTCCATGGGATTGGAAGCAGAATACCCACCTGAGTGCACATTAACACTACAACACCAGACACAGCGCCTCACCTGAGCTCATGACGTCACTAATTGGACACTAGAGGACTTCAGGTGTGGCGCAGGCCCCATGAGGCCATGGACCCCAGTTGTCTACAAGGCACTGTGCAGGTTAGTAGTGGTTCCATAATGGTGTGAGGTGTCTTCACGTGGCATGGGTTGGATCTGCCTGAACAGGTCACTGACTGTTAACCGCCATGTGGCATTACTTGATGACCATTTGCAGCTCTTCATGGACTTCATGTACCCCCACAACGATGGAATAATCCAGCAGGATAATGCACAGTGTCATCTGTCCCAAGTTGTCCAGAAATGGTTTGTGGAGCATTCTGGAGAGTTCTGATGAATGGTGTGGCCATCACGTTCATGAAACATGAACCCAATTGAATAATTATGGGGCATGGTGGAGAGGTCCATTTGCACCCAAGATCCTGCACCCACAAATATCAGGCATCTGTGGGAAACTATCCAGTATGACATGGGTCAACATCTCTCCAGAGGTCTTCCGTCCACTTGTGGAATCAATGCCACGTCGAGTTGCTGGGCTATAGGGGATCCTACATGATACAAGGTATCCATCCTATGACTTTTGGCACTTCAGTGTATCACCCCATTGACCAGTCAATATTACCACCATAGACTCATTGGGGTCGATTCAATTAACTTGCCCCCGCAACAGTGTAGAAACACCGGTAATGGCAGCTGAACTCTCCCTAGCAGCCTGATCTCTTCGCGAACTTGCTGATTTTTGTACATAGCCCTATGAGGCAGGCTGTGAACAAAAAAGTCTGCTAGTCCAAAGCTACTTTAGGTACAGCATAAAGCCGCATATACTTGCGTCGCAAGTAATTTGTGGGTAATTGAATTGACACAATTGAAGCTTTAGGGGGTCAATAAAATTCTATGCGATGTACTCACAGGTGCGAGTCATCGCGACAACGGGCGCACTTGACGGCAGCTCAAATTTGCATAAAAGTGCACGCAGCCCCATAGGGCTCTGGGCAAAATTATACGAATTTGGTGTCGGTGCCAGCTGCGAGGGGTACGAGATGTGGTGCAGTTGCCAGTGCTTTAACGGAGTTGCAACGGCAACTCGCACCCTTCACGTGGAATTGGATTGACCCCTTAGTTTGAGAGAGACAACATTAGTGGTGCAGTAGTGGACATACTTAGACTGTCAGAGGAGACAAAATCACCTTTGTGTTTGTCTCAATTTTTTTCACTTTTCTAAATGTTTTACTTATTAACAGTTATTTATACAGAGCGCATGTTACACAGCACTTTACAGAGAATATATCATTCACATTAGTCCCTGTCTCATTGGCACCTATAACCTATATTCCCTCACACACAGACTCAGTAGGGTTCATTTTTTGGCAGAAATCAATTAACCTAGTGTGTTTTTATTTTATTATTTATTACCAGGTATTTATATACACACAAATATTCCATGTTGGAGAAAACCAGAGAATACACAAACTCCACTCAGTTAGGGCTGTAGTGGGAATCGAACCCAAGACCTCAGTCTTATTTTGAAAAGTTAGTTTCTTGGTTCTCTGTAACAGAGTAAAGACAATAAAGGGGTCCTTCACCTTCAGATGATTAAATTTATTAAATGCATCCCTTTGTATGTGTACATGCTATACTGCAATTTTTATGAATACATGAATTATTGTGTTTATAGAATTAAACAATTAAGTATAGCTCTTTGTATTTAGGTGTGCCTACAGTACAGAGCAAGCAATTAAAAAAAAAACATGGAACAAAATGTATTTAGTAAATGTTGCAGAAGGAAATTAAAGTCACCCTAAGGTCTATAAAATATAAAGCCAAAAGAGCACAGCAATTAAAACATATTTTACAGGTTGCTGTTACTTTTTTGCAATTACATATGCAAATGTCAAACATAGTTTACGAGAAATAGGTGCTGAAAAATTACAATAGACACCAATAAATAGCCGAGTAGAAAATGTTGTACCGGAAAGTCAATTAATAATGCGAATAGAAACTGCAGTGAAGCATAATGGGGGTCTAAGTATGTAGTATTTATCTGAGGAACATAATCAAGCATTGATTTCCCTCAGATCTTCCTGCACTCCAACATGGACACGAGTCCTCATGCCTGGACTACTGCAATTCTACCTGTTCCTCCCAGCTTGAACCTACTAAAACAGGCCCACAGCCAGGCTGTTACAGTACCTAACTGGCTCTGTTCATGCCACATAACACCCATGCTTTACTCCCTTCACTGGCTGCCTTTAAGATGGTAAATGTGTTTCAAGATTTGTTTATTGATATTCAAACTCTTCCATAACCAGGGTCAAAGACACTTTAATAGCTTCTGATTCCCTATACTTCCCACTTGCTTACATTGATCTGCAGATGTAGGATAAATAGCAGTATCTAAAACATACTTACCAATTCTTCAGGGAGGAGCGAGAGACCTAGTATTCAGGTAGTCTCCTGCACCCCCAGAATAGTGGGTGTATCCCATCTTGGGTAGGATAGGGAGATATAGGGAGTGGGACTACAATGGCGCAAATTGCATACTTTTAACCTCTTTCCTTCGTGACGGACCAATGATTCGCACCATTTTGCTGCAACATGGGGGGGGTTTAATGATGCAATAATCCAGCCACACACCCTGAAGTGGCCATCTGAAACGGCTCTCCGCGCTTCTCCCAAAAATATGCAACAGAAAGTAGGCGAGAATGATCTAGAATCTTCTATATGTCATTATGGGCACAAGCTTTTAGCTTTTAAGTTTGAACTTTTTAGAACACTTTGCCTCGCAGAGTCTGTGAGGACCCCTCTCTAAAGATCTTCATATAAACTCCAGACTTGCCTTGTTTATACAAGCATTTCATTAATGCCTTTTTTTTAATCTGTGAGTTGAGTCCGACTGTGAGACACGCAATAGAACTAAAATGCTCGTTATAAATTGTCCACAGTCTTCCTTTGTTTTGTTCTCTTCAAGCTGAATACTGCTAGTCCATATATAAAGGAAAGGTTGTACTTGATACAGGGTTGGACTGGCCTACAGGGGAAACCTCCGGTGGGCCTTCTTCAAGGAATAAGGTTCTAGACTGTTCACTTGAATTATACCGATGTTACATTATACTGCACAGGACCCATGGTGTATTATCTATAATCCATTGCAGTTATTAATCTGGTACATTATCATGCATGCACCAGCTGTATTATATATATATATATATATATATATATATATATATATATATATATATAGATATAGATAGAGAGAGAGAGAGAGAGAGAGAGAATATTTTACCTCAGAATATTGTCATTAATACAATATTTCTTTTAACCCTTAACCAGGGTTACATATGTGACCTCATCCCCAAGTATTCTGATCTGTTACCTCTTACACACGTCTATCTCACTCTATAGCTGCGGCATTGTGCCCATCACGCTCTCTGTTACATCCTGGGATATTTTAGCTTCATGGTTAGCAACCATTGGTATATTGTTGACATCCATAAAAACAAAGTCAAATTCTTATGTCACTAAGAAATAATTATCCCAGACACAACTAATACTGTTTATATAAATAGCAAACTAATGAGTTTAAAATATTGTGGTCTGGTAAACCTCTTGCTTGCCATACCTAACCTACTGTAACTTGTCATCTAGATGTTACTGGTTTCCATTTGTAAACATTGTGGTATAACATGTCAGTAAAAAATGTTTTATCGTTTGCCCTAATATCACTGCAATACACCAGTAATATGATAGAAAGCGGATACGCGGTTCTTATAATTGATAAGTGTTTTTTTGCTTTCTGTGTGAAAATGGCATTGTTCAGGCGCTAATGGATTCCCCGGGGTTTTTCAATTAGCCCCGAAGTCAGCCCGACACCAGCACTTATCGGGGCTTTTTTTTCGGGACCTGATAGGTTCCAATAAATAATCCACGATAAGTGCCATTTTTTTCAGCTTAAAAAAAGGCGAAAACACATAGGTCTGCGAGCTTATCGCGGACCCTATGTGTTTTTGTGAGAGTTATCCTATTATTTTGTTCTAAATAATAGGATAGGGTGAAAAAAACATTGTCGAAAAACTGGGATAATCATCGAAAAATCCCCGTTTTTCGACAATCGCAGGGATCAATTAGCGCCCGAACAATGTTCGGGGCTAATTGGATACGGCTCATGGTCTGGCCATGCCCAATCAGCAGAATCTACAGCACAATGTCAGTGAATGGAGCACCAAAAAGTCCCAACATGGCAAGGTCACATTCTCCACACACTGTGGCCACCTTCCTTCTTCGTACCAGTTGACATTAAAAAAGGACGACATTCAGAGGGATGACACATTCTAATGTTGTCCGTAAAAAGGTCGATTTAGTCATTAGGTCAACCATCATTCTGTAGACAATGATTTTTAGGGCTAGGCTTAAAAAAAAAAAAAAAGTGGAGAGGAGGAGAGTTAGGATACTGACCAACAGGACCCGACAGCCGGCACCCAGTACCCAACCCACTTGAAACAAAGAACATTTTGATAGTGCTACCATTAATTTCATTGTTTTCTGAAAATAAAAATAGTTAGAATATATTTTCATTGCTCCAGTAGCTACATGTAACACTACCATGTGGTGGTCCTACATATTTTGTGTTGGTTAATATGCACTTTGCTTAATATTTTGGTGTCCTATTTAGACAGATCAGTCACCCCGGCATTGGAGGTTATAAACCACTTGTTGCTTCTCCCTTGTAATATTAAACCTTGTAGGGTTCATAGAGTGAGAGAGAGAGAATGAGAGAGTGACTGTGTGAGATATATATATATATATATATATATATATAATCTAGATAGATAGGATATATTTATATTCAGTATAATTTGGCGGCACTCCGAGACTTGTAATGATGGTAAATCAAAGAGAATCTTTAACGTCTACGACTTTTCGGGAGGTACCTAGTCTTCCTGAAGACTGGGTACTCCCCGAAATGTCGTAGACATTAAAGATTCTGTTTGATTTACCATCATTACAAGTCTCAGAGAGCTCTGAATTATACGGACTATATTGGAAGGTACCAGTTACCTTGGATGTAGGCATTTGAGCCAGTTAAGTTGGGTCTGAGCAACCTGTGAAGAGAGAGATGTATGTATGTATGTATGTAATATATATTAAAACAGTGCAAATCTTCCATTTGGCCATTGCTTTCTTTGGTAGCTCTGTTCTCTATTTTCGCATTGAACAGATTTTTTGTAATCGTGTTCAGAAGATCAAATATTAGATGCCTGAAAAATAGTTTAACAACAAGCAAAGAAAATAGATTTTTCTAATTGGATCAATAGCATGTTTGTATTCTAAGAAGAGGACATCAATACTTGGATCAATCATTGCTCTGATTACAGAGAGGATGACGCTCTGCAGGGAGATAATGCGTGCACAGCACAAGTGGCTGTGTAAAGCTGGAATAGGCATCTTATTAACGATAGGCCTTGCTTTGACCCTGTGTAAGCAAATTAATGATGGTTTGAGATCATGCAGGACATATGGGGAATGTGCTTATTTCGAAGACTCCTACATTTGCTATAATCAGCATTATGAATCATCCCCCCACATGTAGGTTGGTGCTTGTTTATTAAAGTGCATCAATTATACCTTATGTGGTCGCCATTTTCATCAGTGTGCTGCCTATTCTCTAGAAGCCAGTTACAGTACTAGCACAGAGGCATATATGCCTTATTTCTCAGTGATGTGTCCTTAGTTCATGGCAATTTAATAGGCGCTATATTTGTTCAGCCCACAAAATGGCTACCTCTGCTGTGCGTAGTAAAGGGTATACTTCTGACCTATCACATAGGCTTGGTTTTTTTTGTAGTCTGGAGCTGAAAATCTGTCATAGCCCTGTCATTTATGCGTTTGTCTTAGGAGAAATTTAGTCTGCACTTGATCTAAAAAGTTAGATGTAAACAATATGTCAATAGGGAGCAATCTAAAAAGACATGATAGCTGCCGTAGCAAGGTTCAAAAAACACAAACGTCTCTCCAGTCAGTTTTGGACTGAGGCATGAAGGACCCACAGTGGGAATGCAGTGATAGGGGTCCATACTTATGGGTGTGCCCAGCCATGACCACAGATTGCACGGTTGGGGCCCCTTTAAAAAAAATAAAGAAAAATAAAGAATTATATACAGTCAGGTGCATAAATATTGGGACATTGACAGAATTTTCATATTTTGGCCTCTATTCACCACCACAATGGCTTTGAAATTAAACAAACAAGATGTGCTTTAACTGCAGATTTTCAGATTTAATTCGAGGGTACTTACATCCAAATCAGGTGAACGGTGTAGGAATTACAACGGTTTCTATATGTGCCTCCCACTTTTTTAAGGGGCCAAAAGTAATGGGACTATCATCTCAAAAGCTATTTCATGGACAGGTGTGGGCTATTCCCTCATTATTTCATTATAAATTAAGCAGGTAAAAGGTCTGGAGTTGATTCTAGGTGTGACATTTGCATTTGGAATCAGTTGCTGTCGACTCTCAATATGAGATCCAAAGAGCTGTCACTATCAGTGAAGCAAGCCATCATTAGGCTGAAAAATCAAAACAAACCCATCAGAGAGATAGCAAAAACATTAGGTGTGACCAAATCAACTGTTTGGAACAGTCTTAAAAAGAAAGAACGCACCGGAGAGCTCAGCAACACAAAAAGACCCACAAGACCACGGAAAACAACTGTGGTGGATGACAAAAGAATTATTTCCCTGGTGAAGAAAATCCCCTTCACAACAGTTGGCCAAATCAAGAACACTCTCCAGGAGGTAGGTGTATATGTGTCAAAGTCAACAATCAAGAGAAGACTGCACAAGAGTGAATATAGAGGGTTCACCACAAGATGCAAACCATTGGTGAGCCACAAAAACAGGAAGACCAGATTAGAGTTTGCCAAACAACATCTAAAAAAGCCATTACAGTTCTGGAACAACATCCTATTGACAGATGAGACAAAGATCAACTTGTACCAGAGTGATGGGAAGAGAAGAGAAGGAAAGGAACTGCTCATGATCCAAAACATACCACCTCATCAGTGAAGCATGGTGGTGGTAGTGTCATGGTGTGGGCATGTATGGCTGCCAATGAAACTGGTTCCCTTGTATTTATTGATGATGTGACTGTTGATAAAAGCAGCAGAATGAATTCTGAAGTGTTTCGGGCAATATTATATGCTCATATTCAGTCAAATGCTTCAGAACTCATTGGACGGCGCTTCACAGTGCAGATGGACAATGACCCGAAGCATACTGCAAAAGCAACCAAAGAGTTTTTTAAGGCTAAAAAGTGGAATGTTATGCAATGGCCAAGTCAATCCCCTGACCTGAATCCGATTGAGCATGCATTTCACTTGATGAAGACAAAACTGAAGGGAAAATGCCCCAAGAACAAGCAGGAACTGAAGACATTTGCAGTAGAGGCCTGGCAGAGCATCACCAGGTATGAAACCCAGTGTCTGGTGATGTCTATGCGTTCCAGACTTTAGGCTGTAATTGCCTGCAAAGAATTTGCAACAAAGTATTAAAAAGTGAAAGTTAGATTTAGGATTGTTTAGTTTGTCCCATTACTTTTGGCCCCTTAAAAAGTGGGAGGCCCATATAGAAACCGTTGTAATTCCTACACCAGTCACTGATTTGGATGTAATTACCCTCAAATTAAATCTGAAAGTCTACAGTTAAAGCACATCTTGTTTGTTTTATTTCAAAGCCATTGTGGTGGTGAATAGAGGCCAAAATATGAAAATTCTGTCAATGTCCCAATATTTATGCACCTGACTGTATATATTTATATATATATATATACATACACACACACACACACACACACACACACACACACACACACACATATACACACACATATACACACATAATGTATGTATAACTTGTGAGGTAAACCTAGGTATACAGATATATGTTCATTTATTTGACTATATTGTTTATTGAGGTGACTGATGTATAAATGAATGTACATTTATACAACTTGTGTATATGTACCCTTTTGAGTTACAAATATTCCCCAGTGTATGGGATACACATGCACTGTAGAAGAAGGGGCGGAGTGATATGGCTGGAAGTGACTTGGTTCCTGTCAGGAAAAGAGGGTCCGGTTATAGTGAGGTATATAACAGCTGTCAGCAGTAGCTGACAGGGAGTCGGGAGTTCCCTTCCTTGGTTGTTCAACCCCTCTGTGCCCTGCTAGGCACAGGGGCGTGGAGCTGGAGAGGTAGCCTGGCACAGCAGGGGCTGCGACGCTAGTGGGAGGAGTGCGACACACTGCCGGAGAGGCGGCTGACTGGGCTGCTGTATGCCAGAGCCGGTGACTGGGAGTCAGAAGAGGGAGGCCAGGTCTCCTTCAGCTACCTGCAAGTTCCATTGAGCAGAGGTAGTAGTGAGCAGCTAGTCGCAGACTACAGTCAGAGAGCTGATCAGCTGTCAGAGGGGGAGGCCAGAGTTCCCAGCCAGGTGAGGAGGCAGCTTAATGGGAGCCACAGAAGCAGTGAAAGTATCCACAACAGTGAACCCTACCTGCAGTGGGTTATATTATACACTGCTCTAACACAGCTACTAGCAGCAGCAGCAGTGGAGAGGAGAGCTGGGAAGGGGCAAGGCACATAGAGGGCTAAAGTAGTCAGAGGTCAACAGCCAGATAAGGTTCAGTCATATATAGTACTGTACATACCTCCTGCCCTCCTATAAACTCTGGAGCTGGGGGGGTTTTATATAGAGACATTTAAACTGGTGTTTACGTATAGCCTATGACATTGGTTAAGCTGTGATTCCTACTGTGGAGTTCATATCACAGTGAACAGACACTACAAGATACTGTCCTAAATGAAACAAAAGGATATGTTATGCAACTGGGTAGGTTACAGTATAGTAAGACTAATTCACTTATTGTAGCTGCAGCCAACGAACAGGAGGCTCTAAAGACAGGCGTCAATATGCCGACGCCTGTCATTAGACATACGCTGGGAGCCCGAC
This sequence comes from Taudactylus pleione, assembly GCA_031769625.1. Taxonomy (NCBI): domain Eukaryota; kingdom Metazoa; phylum Chordata; class Amphibia; order Anura; family Myobatrachidae; genus Taudactylus; species Taudactylus pleione. The sequence continues at coordinate 11,996,166 of JAUIMM010000127.1, forward strand.
GCCCGGCATCCCAAGCGAAGGACGCCGGGCGCGGATAGCCGCAGGGGATGGGGGAGAGAAGGGTTAGGTTTAGGGCTCCCGGAGGGGACTTTTGGTTAGGCTAGGGGAAGGGGGGGTTAGCGTTAGGCACCCCCGGGGGGGAACTTAGGGTTAGGCGGTGGGGAAGGGGGGAGTTAGGCACGGGGGGAAGGTTAGGGTTAGGCACCCCTAAGGGAGGGTTAGGGTTAGCGGGTAGAAATAGGTTAGACAATACTTACCTTTGACGATCGGGATTTCCTCCTCTGCCGGCATGCCGCTGTCCTGATTCCTACCGCCAGGCATGAGTCTGGCGGTAAATCATACCGATTCCGTTCTCTACTGCTTATAACGTAAGAGGCAGTAGCATCCAGGAAACCAGTTATTTTATGCTGCTCGAGTGTTAAGCAAATTAACATTACAGAAGACTTTGGGACTCATACTGTACTGTAAGAGTAGTGAACAAAATATAGAAAAGTTGGTCATTAAGTGTTTCTAGAATTATATCTGTCATTAATGACCTGTGGTACATCTTTGTTCAGTTAAATGTTCATATCTTCATGTATAAATTGGTGTACTTTACATTTCCATGTAATATTTAATATATGAATTAACTAATTTGTTCACTTCCCTATAAAAGTGATAAAATACCTTAAAAGTGAGTACGTACTTAACCCAGAAAATGGCATGAAGCAGCGAAGATCAAAGATCCTAAGTAAGACGGTAATGGGTTTTAATGACCAAAGTATATTGTGCATGTAACTCCCAGCAATACACACTATACTGATATAATAGGGGTTTCCCAAGTAGGCCCATACTACTTACTTATACTTGGGTGGAGGCACTGATCTAAAGGAGGTACACCACTTAGTGGGAGGTAAAAAATGGGTACATTAGCCTAAATGCAGTAAGTAACCTGGTGCCCCTGTTAGAGAGAGTAAAGGGGGGTTACACATACGTGAGAAATGGCAGAACTGTGGGTTACCTTGTTCATTAAAGGTTACATTTTAATACATGCATTCTTAATGTAGCAAAGTCAGAAGTGACGGCTCTGCGGTTAGGGAGATGGATGAGCCTGTCAGCCGCATACATAATACACTTAATTGGGTGCCTCCTGTAGAAGGAATCAATCATTCCTCATACACTGAATCTTGATTAGCCTGAGGAGGGGGAAGGCCCATTGCCACACAGGAAAATGCAATAGCCAAGATGGCAGAAACCACCACAGTGGGACATCATGTGTGAAACAATGGATGCAGCTGTGATGGCTGCATTGCTGACACCAGTGGTGTAACTATAAATTTTGCTACCCCTTGCCAAAAAAAGTTTCTGGTGACCCCCCTCACCAACAGATCACTCTCCCTACTACTAATACCCCCATTTCTCACCTGGAGACTGTTGGGATCCCCTCCCCTGTATTACTGGGACAACTCACTATGACCCCTCCTCCCCCCCTCTGTCTCTAATGCCGGCCACCATCACTTTATCTTTGCCCATTATCTGTCCCGATCTCCGGGAGAGAGGATGCAGCACCAGCCCCTCCCCTCCTCTCTCCCTCCCCCCTGGATTTCTCCTTCCCAAGGGTCTTGCTGTATCTGCTGTCCCAGTACCTTCCCTCCTCCCCCGGTGTCTTGTCCCCGCGCCCCCCTTTAATCCGTCCCTGCGGCGCCCCCAATCCACCGTGGGGTCTGTGGGGACCGTTGCTACGCCACTGATCATCAGTTCAGGGACATTAAGATCATTAGATGGAAAAAAATGTGCCTGTAGTTCTGTTATCTGAGGGAGCAGTCGACAGCGCGACCGTACAACCTGAAGTTGTGTACAGGGAATCATTGTAAAAAGATTGGAATTAAAGGCGTTGACTGATAGCTTCTGTGTTGGATCTCCTCTGCTATGGAAATTACCATTTATCTTTTTGTAAATGTGTGGCTAAAGAGCAGCCTATAGGTACAAGCTGGGGCCCTGCTAAGTACAGTGAACGACTCAGGTCCAAAAGTACTAATATTTAGCTACATAAATGTTTAAAAGTGAAAGCCCCATTTTAAAGGAGTTTGCTGTAGTTTCAATCCTTTCAGCATCCTCAGTAGAGGAAATACTCAAAGCCACAGAACACCTATTGCCCAATAGAGGATACATATATGTGTGTGTGTATCCTATACTAACACTATACATTATACAGATTTGTCCTCACTCATTATTGCTGCAGTTGCGCTAAACAGCACACCTGGTCCAGTGCGACTCTGCTAGCGCTGGGTATCTTAGTCACCACATGATGCCACATTACTACTAGTTATCCTTAACATGGACTTGCACCTACTGTATACTAGGCATATTTTTGTTTGTTTATGCAATAATAGTCTACATTGGCGTTAACTTTGCCTATAAAAGCAACCCCGTTTCACCTCTTTGGCAGAAAGATTATATGCCCTCAATATGCATCTGGCACTAAATCACCCACACTGGTATGTGCACATTTCTGATGTATGCGTAGTGCGATGTCACACAAGATAAACCCGGCAAACGGGCATACGTTGAACAGAGAAATACAGAGTGGATGAATGACATGAAAAACTGATTGCATCAGTACTGAGAACTTCCTGTTTCGTAAAAGTGAATGCACTGTTTAGATTTAATTAATAACTACTAACTTTTATGTTATTCTATTCCTACATGAGAACAAAATGTTAAAGATTTTTCATGTTCTAGCTCAGACGAACTATAACAAATATAAATTTTGCACATGCAAGTGCTGGTTAAAAATGTACATAAAAACTTCCATAAATTTAAAGACATACTTACCTAAATACTTACTTAAAGACATTACTTACTAAAACTGTGACATGCTTTTTTTTTAAATAGAAGTAAAAAGAAATATTCATATCTAAAATTTAAGGAGAGGTTTCCTGTACACTTCGGGATAGTAGTGAACAGCTAATTGAAGCACCACAAATATTCTCATCATCTTTGTAGGTAAGGTTTTATCCTGTGTGTGCGCTAAAACGTTCCCATCTCCAAGTCTCTTTGCGCAACTCACTTTCCCTACTGCAGGTAGAAATTCTCTACTTTCTCACTAGACATGTGGATAGAAGGAAGAAGAGAGAGCCAGAAAGGGACCTCTGAAGACCACCCATACAGTCTGCAGTAGGTGAGAAATCTTATTCTCCCACATAACAGTGCATACCCAAAGATACAACATAAATGCTTACATTATTTTTATATTTATGTCCCAGTTTTCAACACAAGTTGTCCCTTTATATGCCCTAATGTCCATCTTCAGGGACTGGCGCATGTAGAGGTATTACATTTTTAGAGTTTACATTCATTAAAAATTACCATTTCTTGAGCAACATCTTCTGGAGTTTCCTTTTCTAGGTCAAAAGTAAACTCAATGGCTCCATTATCTTTGGGTTTTCCTTTCAACTTTTTAGCATCTTCTACCCAAAGTCTTAAGGCAATAGAGGATTTCCTGCCATGGTCTTCCTCTGCAAGTTCCACTCTCACCCCAGTGTCTTCAGCAAAGAATGCATGGCTTAATAAGTCTTTAATTTCATACCTGAAACATGGAAATCCAAGTTTATCACACTGACATTTGCATTAATTGCCCCAGAGTGGTGACGGTTGGATAAACTAGTCATCATTATTATTTTGCCCAAGATGTACCCAGCTGCTAAAAAATTGTTGCTTCGGGGCAAGTACAGTTACCATCATACTACACCCATTTAGCTTTCTTTTTTTGGGGTGGGGGGAGGAATTATACAAAAGGATTTTCAAATAGAAGGTTGGCTATAATTATAGTTTTCATATATTTATAAATACCACTAACCCGAAAATCTAAATTACTTTGCATAATGACAGATACCACATATTTTCATAAATCCACAATTTTTGTGTGTGTATATCAGAAATTGGGATAATTTGAGACATGGAGGGGGGCATTTTCAGTCTGTAAATCAAAATTTCAGTCTGTAAATATAGAGAGAAGTACAGGGAGCCATTTGGAGCCTCACATGGCTGACAAAGGATGCTGATAGCTTGAAACAGTGTAGATAAAGTTAGGCATAGTGTGAGATATCGTCAATTGTCATGCATACTAATTTTATATATACATACAGTTAGATCCATATATATTTGGACACTGACCCAATTTTCAGCATTTTGGCTCTGTACGCCACCACAATGAATTTGAAATTAAACCATGGAGATGCAACTGAAGTGCAGACTTTCAGCTTTAATGTAAGGGGTTGAACAAAAATATCTTACAAAACTTTTAGGAATTGCAACCAAGTGAAATGCATGCTCGATCGGGTTGAGATCAGGTGACTGACTTTGCAATTGCAGAAGATTTGCTTCTATGCGGTAAAAAAAAAATCACCTTGTTCATCTGAACTTTGAAGTGCTGTCCAATTATCTTTGCTGAATTTGGCTGAATCTGAGCAGGCACAATATCCCTATTCATTTCAGAATTCATCCAGTTGCTTCTGTCACATCATCAATAAACACAGCAACAAGTACCATTGAAAGCCAGCGATGTAGTCATGTGACCGGCGGCCACCAGTCACAATCCCGACAATTCAGGAATGCCAGCTAGGGATTTATGATAGGCGTCGAAATACAGCTCGAACTAAGATAAGTCCTGGGCGCCCATTGCGCTAGCCACGGGGAGGATTGGATTGGGGATTCTAGTGGGGTTAGGGTTAGGTTTGAAGTGGTGGGGGGGAGGGGGGGGAAGATTAGGGTCAGGCACCCTTAGGGGGCAGGGTTAAGGTTAGGCACCCCCTCCGGGAGGGTTAGGTTTAGGGAGCAGTAAGGGGGGTTAGGGTTAGTAAGAGGGGTAGGTTAGGGTTAGGCACTAAGGGGGGAGGACAGCGGAGGTTAGGGTACTCACCTGCCCCAGTTAGGATCTTGATCCTGTCGCACATACACTGTCGGGACTTGAACCGGCGACTAGCCGCCGGCATTTCAATCCCATTCCGTAAACCATGTATGTCCATGCCATCACACTGCTTCCACCGTGTTTTACAGATGATGTGGTATGCTTTAGACCATGAGCCATTCCAAGCCTTCTCCATACATTTTTCATCCCATAATTCTGGCACGGGTTAATCTTAGATTCATCTGTCCGAAGAATGCTGTTCCAGAACTTGGCTCACTTTTTTAGGTTTTTTTTTTTTTTTTTGGCAAAGCCTAATCTGGCCTTTCTATTCCTGAGGCTTATGAATGGTTTGCACCTTGTGATGAAACCTCTGTATTTGCTCTTGTGAAGTCTTCTCTTTACGGTAGACTTAGATAATGATATGCCTACATCTTGGAGAGTGATCTTCACTTGGCTGCATGTTGTTTAGTGGTTTTTCTTTAACATGGAAAGGATCCTGCGATCATCCACCACTTGTCTTCAGTGGAAATCTAGGCCTTTTGTATTTCAGAGCTCACCAATGCATTCTTTTTTTCTCAGAATGTACCAAACGGTTGATTTGTCCAGTCCTAGGGGTCCCGCTATCTCTCTGATGGATATTTTTTGCTTTTGCAGCCTACGATACCTTGTGCCACTTGCATTGAGAGCTCCTTGTTGTGACCGCATGTTGTGGGTTCAAAGCAACAGCTTCCAAATGCAGATGACACACTTAGAATCAACTGCAGACCTTTTGCCTGCTTAATTGATAAATAAGAAAGTAATATCGCCAATCTGTACATGAAACAGTTTATGAGTCAATGGTCCACATACTGTAGGTCTCTTGAAAGAGGGGGCTATATATTAAACAGCTGTAATTCCTAGATCCTCTCTCCAATTTTGTTTTGAATACCCTCTAATTAAAGCTGATAGTCTGCATTTTAAAACCATATTCATTATACAACTGCAACTTGAATATGTTTTGGTCAACAGCTAAAATAACAACCTGCATCCATGTCCAAATATATATGGACCGAACTGTGAATAAGACAAGGTGGTATATTTACTAAAGTGCAGGCTTTTAGAAGTGGAGATGTTGCCCATAGCAACCAATCACATTCTACTTAACATTTATCTAGCACCTTCTAGAATATAATAGCTAGGATCTGATTGGTTGCTATGGGCAATATCTCCACTTCTAAAAACCTGCACTTTAGTAAATATACCCCAAGGTTCCTATTCATACTGGACCAACTTATATTTAAAGTTTCACAGCCATGTTGGCAGCTGCTAGAACAAAGAGGATGGTTTAGTTTTATATATATTCCACTCACAATAAAAGCTTGAGTCAGACGCCTACAACAGACAGGTCCAAGGTTCAACATTTTTTCCCCCTGAGAACGTATTTGCTTTAGATATAATTAAAGAATAAACATTTTAAAACAGAGCTTTATTTACCAGGGCAATATACGGTTTAGCTGACACACTGAAAATAAGCATCAGAAGCTGATTTGCATAAATGAATTGAGCGGTACATGGGAGACTATCTGAGATCCTGGGGCTACGCATTGTAGGTCCTCTGCTGCATGGGCAAATATTCTCACAGCAAACATTGATTGTAATTATCAGACTGACATTTACATTACACAGATAAGGCAAATATAATCCCCTCACCTCTCCTCCTTGTTCTTGCAGATACACTCGCCAATTATCTCTTTGATTTCAGGGTCTGACACTTTCTCAAAGCTGGCTGGTTTCACACCCTGAAAAAGATAGCAGTTATTATTATTATTATTACCAGTTATTTATATAGCGCACACATATTCCGCAGCGCTTTACAGAGAATAGTTGGCCATTTACTTCAGTCCCTGCCCCAGTGGAGCTTACAATCTATGTTCCCTACCACATGCTCACACACATACACACTAGGGTTAATTTTTGTTGGGAGCCAATTAACCTACCAGTATATTTTTGGAGTGTGGGAGGAAATGCTGTGAGGAAACCCACGCAAGCACAGGGAGAATATACAAACTCCACACAGTTAGGGCCGTGGTGGGAATTGAACCCACGACCTCAGTGCTGTGAGGCAGTAATGCTACCATTACACCATCTGTGCTGCAGTTAAAAAGTTTAATGTATTCAAAGTGTTTGAACCATATTAAGCTCAACATTTTAGGACACAAAATGTATGTAGTTTAGCGGTTTACTGGACAGAATAAAAAATGTGCTGAATGATTTGATCGGGCATAAAGATTGCAGTTATTGCTTGCAGGATTCACATCACGGAAAACGAGCTGCAATCTTGACAATCAGCAGGAAATTAAAACAAGATTTATCTTGAGAAAAATCAGGCCAGGTGACAGAATAAATGGCTATAATTATACTTAATACACTTTTCAGAAAACGAACAAAATATGACTTAAGCCCTATAGAATATATAGTATATAATTCTGGGCAATTGAACATCTGTCATTCTACATTTAAAACGGAACATATAGCTTTACGTATATTTAAGTACACCGAAATTTAGGCGAAATACAAGTCTCCGATGAATGCGTGAATGGGCTTGTTGCTTGCTGCCATCATCTCTCCTCACATCATGTCACAGTATTAGTCAAACAAGCAGACAGGTTACAGCCACCCACAAGATCAAAACACACTCCTCTCCAGCTGCTGTGAACATTCTGACTAGAATGGCTAATGGAGAGGAGGCCCATGGGTGAGTGGAAGATGAAAACTGAACAATAAAGTACTTAGACCTAGTCAAACATACAATAAAGGCTAAAAGTACATTTTCAAGTTTTACACCATTGTAAGGAGGAATATATAGAATCCGGCTGAATCCTGAGTGTTTCTAGGAAGAATTCATTTACAGTTAACCAAAGTTGAACTGTGATTTTAGAGCAGAGACATTGTTGTATTTGAAAGAGGCAAAAAATAAGTAAAGAGACTTGCCGATGGGATTGCAGCATCCTTGATAACAAATGCTATACACAGACTACAGATTGTTGGCTTCTGACAAAAGGCCATGGCCAGTGATGTGACAGCTGGCAGAACAGCCATGATTTATCACCTGAGCGTTTGTCCCGTCAGACCACCTTCTATATGAGAGCGGCGATGAGTGTTTCGGCAGTTTGTGAGGGAGGGTATTGGAAATGTTCTGGCTCAAGATAAAGTTTTAAAAAGTTGTAACGGAAAGTGAAGAAATAAAAAAAAAAAGATCAGAGGATTATTCTATCATGCTTCATGTATGTGTAATACCCCACTATGTAAAGTATTATGTCTTGACACTGTACAACACGCTATAGCACATGTGGGTGCCATTACATAAGCATAGCACAATTTCCAGGAGCCTCTGCAGCTGCTGAAGAGGCCAGGCGCAGGTCACATGGGCAGCATCAGGTGGTCAGACATGTGACAGTTGGTCAGGGGAGAGCTGAGGTAGGTCTCTGGAGAGCAGAGCGATGCTGTGAGGAGGCACTGAGGATGGCGTTGTCCTGGTGAGGCACCTGAAGTGGAGGGTCTGTGTCTCCCAGTGCCCCTGTCAGAGGGTGGTCGCAGTGTGAACCCAGCTGAGAGGAGAAACATTTACCTCAAAATCGGAAGGGAGGTAACTGCTAATTACCTGACAGCTCAGGTGACAGTTTCCCAGCACCCAAGGACAGACTGAGCATTATGCAGACATATGGTGCATACACCCGGTCAGACTTTGTATGACGATAAAAACGATAACGATATTGTTTAATCGTTATTTCGTTCATATCCATTTTTTGGCCTCTTCCAACCCCCAAACGACGGACGATGCGCGGGCACGGATGGTCAATAATGACCATCGCCCGTTCATGCGGTCCAACGTGGTTGATATCGTTGATCGTGGGTCGTTTAGGAGTTGGTGGGTCGATACCGATCATCCAGCACATGCAGGATGACAAATGACTGCAGAGAAGGGAGTTAGATAAACCATCCTCCTATATGTAGATGGGTTATCAGTATTGTCCTTAGCAAGGAATACCCAGTACTGCACAGACTGGTCACTCAAGGTGAATTAGCAAAATGAAGGAGCCCAGGGAAGCAGCTAGTTACAAACTCCTCATCTCCTGACTTATTGTGGCAGAGTTAACAAGGGGCACATCTTCTAGCAGACTGTGAAAAGACTGCACGATTACGACATTGTAATCGTGCAGTCGTTTCACAGTCTGTGCTGTGCCTACACTGAATGATCAGTCGTTCAGTGTGGGCACCCTCCCTCATCCCTGAACATGGGCAATCTGTCGTTATCGGCAGATTGACCAGCATGTTCAAGTCATGATTGATGTAAAAAATGACCAGCGGAAGCGCACATGGCTGGTCGTTTTAGACATTTTCATGGCCGATTTGTGAACGAATAATGAACTATTGAACGATAACAATACCGTTCAATCGCTCATTTTAATCGGGTAGTGGATACCTGCCTTTAGAATCGTATGTGCACCAACGAAAGCATATTGGCCAATAAGTGTAGACTCTACAAGGGGAATTAATCTAGTCCAGACTAAGGTTGTTAAGAATAATAGTAGTGTAGTGGACTGAGGGCCTGATTCAGACTCGCTCGCAAGCGGGTCGATGTTGGCCCAGTGCGCATGCGCACGACGTAGCCAGCTCCGTCGTGCGCATGCGCGAGACCCAGATAGCGACGGGCAAACAGTCGCTCCGGGTCTCGTACCAATGGGGGCGTGCTGTCGATGTGAGTGACAGCACGCCCCCTTTGGTGGGCGTGCCGGGGACGTGGCTGCCCAGACGGAGGCGTTCCCATGGGAACGCCTACCGTCTGGGGCAGGCCCCACTGACATCACAAGTGGTGTCAGTGGGAGTGCTTTTGGCTGTTAGAGCCGAAAGCACTCTAGGGCTTGCGGCAACGAGACCCTACCACAAGGGTCTTGTCGCAAGCCCGATGGTCTTCCTGGCCGCTCGCTATAGCTGTGGGTGGTCACCCACAGCTATATGAGCGGCCAGGAGGCCGCTCTAAAAATCAGGAAGGACGGCCCTGATTCAGACCGAGCGCTCTGTCAGAGCGTCCGGCTCTGAATCAGGCCCTGAGTTATGTATATTTATTGTTACGCATAGGAATAGAAAGTTGCTAAATGAATTCTTCTGAAAAAGTGTAATGAGAAAGGTAATTGAAATGTTACAGCGTGTTTATGAAAAGTGTTGCAGAATTGGAACAGGCATGTTGCTCTGACTGTTGTATAACATTTATGAAACTGTTACTATGTATTATTTACTAGTGTTTTACCCTTGCATAAGTGGTTCCTGGTTCTCAAATAGTTCCCGCTTAATAAAGAGAAAATTATTTTATTTATTGTGTCACTTTACTGTGATGGGATTGGGGACCACCTGCCTCTCTGCTGTGACGTGGACAAGGAGAAGTGATGTAAACGTTGAGAAATACCCCAGAAGGGTATCACATACGGAAATGTCAGTTTTTGAGTGTGTATTGATCTTTAAAGCACACAATATTAACTTTCAACTTCTTCCCCCTCGTAACTGACATTTACACTTCTCCACAAATTAATTCGCACTTAGCTTCTACTCCCAAAGTCTCTGTTTGGTGTAACTCACAGACTATAAGGTTCTTGTACAGTCACCCTTATTGCTCATTTAATCACTTAAGAGTCTCAAAGAAGCAGTACCAGCATTACAAATATATTATGAACATTCAATTATATAGCGCCAGCATATTTCGTTACAGTTTATAAAGCTACACATTTGTCTGCACAATGAGAACTTTAGCCACACTTTTCATTTCTCCTCTCTAGTAGAGGCCTTGAGATGAAATGCAGATGATCAGTCAGGTGGTGCGGGAACAGGCTTTTCACATCATTAGGTTCCTTCCCATTATGACAAAATACCGGGAATCGTGGGTCCTACAGAGTTAAAAACTGGGGAAGGAAGGGCCGGACTAACAAAGGTTGAATACAATGAGCGTAAGTTTGCGCAAATGTGAACAGATGACAGTCGACACACAAATACAGCGAGAGATCCGTATTATTTGCTAGTGGTCAAGGGCAGGTAGAAATACATGACGACAACTGTGACCAGCACTAGTGAACCAATTGTGATTGGCTGATTGCGACTGCACTACTGATGGAGGTAGTTACTTTCTTCATTATGTTTTTGTGTGCAAACTTTAGCAATTTCTTCACACCATATATAAGGTGGAGAGTTTATCTGATGTATTAGAGACGTTTTTTAAAATGGTTTTTAAAGCCTCATATCAAATCGCATTTGGCTATAAAATGGTTAGAAACATAAGTGTGCAGAAGCAGTAAAATGTACGTGACCTATGCCTGGCATTAATCAGACCACACTTATGGTTTAATGGTCAGCATTACTGCCGCACAGCACAAAGCATGAGTTTGAGTCCCACCATGGCCTTAATTGTGTGGAGCTTGTATATTCTCCCCATGCTTGTATGGGTTTCCTCTGGGCATTCGGCTTTCCCCCCACAATCCCAAAATATACTGGTAGGTAAATTGGCTTCCACCTAAATAATTAACCCTAGTGTGTACATTATGTGTATGTACATCTGGTAGGGAATATTTTTATTTATTATTTATTAACAGTTTCTTATATAGCACAGCATATTCCGTTGCGCTTTACAATTGGAAACATTTATAGAACAAAACAGGGTAATAACAGATAGACATAGAGGTAAGAGGGCCCTGCTTGCAAGCTTACAATCTATAGGGAAATAGGCATTGATACACAAGGATAGGTGCTATATATTGCAATTTGGTCCAGCCAGAATGCACAGTTTCTTGGTGGGCTGCATGATCCAGTCACACAGGAATGTCGGCCAAATGTCAGGAGTATGTGAAAGAAAGACAATATGTGAGGTTATGTGTGGACTGTGAAAGGGGATGTAATAAGACATGGAAGCTATGAAGGTTATGTGGTCAGTTCTGGAATCTGATAAGCTTGTCTGAAGAGGTGAGTTTTCAGGGAACGCTTGAAGGATTGAAGACTAGGTAAGTCTTATTGTGCGTGGTAAGGCATTCCATAGAGTGGGTGCAGCCCGAAGAAATTCCTGTAACCGTAAATGGGAGCAAGTAATGCGTGGGGATGAGAGACGCAGATCTTGTGCTGAGCGGAGAGGTCGGGTTGGGAGAAATTTTGAGATGAGTGAAGAGATGTATGTTGGTGTAATTCAGTTAATGGCCTTGTGTTTAAGTAACAGTATTTTGTATTGAATACGGTAGAAAACCGGCAACCAATGGAGGGGCTGACAGAGCGGGGAAGCAGACGATGAACGTTTGGCAAGGAAGATAAGCCTCACAGCTGCATTCATAATGGATTGTAATGGCGACAGCCTGTTTTTGGGAAGACCAGTAAGGAGATTATTGCAATAGTCAATGGGGGAAATAATGAGTGCATGGATTAGAGTTTTTGCAGCGTCTTGTGTGAGATATGGTCGAATTTTGTATATGGTTTTTTAGATGTATGTAAATGATTTTGAGACAGATTGAATGTGGGGAACAAAGGACAGCAGAATCAAGGATGACACCAAGGCAGCGAGCTTGTGGGGCAGGGTGGATTGTTGAGTTATCAACAGTGATAAAGAGATCAAATTGGTAACGGTTATTGGCCGGTGGAAATATAATTAATTCTGTTTTAGAAATATTAAGTTTCAGGTGGCGAGGTGACATCCAAGATGAAATGGCAGAAATACATTCAGTGACACGGACCAATATAGCTTGCAAGCTCCACTGGGGCAGGGACTGATGTGAATGGCCAAATATTCTTTGCGCTGCGGAATACGTACGCATTATTTAAGTAACTGGGAAGAAGAAGAGGAGGTAGAAGAAATATAGACCTGCATGCAACTTGCGATAGTTGCAACTTTGCATATGCATGCAATCGCAGCTTTTTTCGTGAAAGCATTTTAGTTCTGTGGTTTGGGGGACAACTAGGTCCAGATCTGCAAAAGGGCAATGGTCCTTAAACAGTAGTCTCCAATGGCACGGTAACGAATATGCAACTCTGTAATAGACTGTGGTATAAGTACCTGTGGTATGTATTGTACAGCTGATACCCACGCAGTTATTTGTGCCCTCTTAAACGCATTGGGTTCCTGTTTTGCTGCACATTGTCGCATGAGAAACAGAAGAATTGTCATGTACTGTAGGTTCATTAAATGTTTCTATGCAATTCTTTATGGGAGTTTTAGCTCAACCTAATCTGAGTTAAATATTATATGACTGGTCAGTTTATATGAATACATACGGCTACAGCAGAAAGGGAACTTAAACACCATTATCCACAGATTTCTATTCACATGTTCCACACACTGCTTAACATCACTTTCTGCGTAACACTCTCAGTCCAGGCTTTCAGATGGGCTCTGACAACTGCTGGTAATTAAATTGTACGCACAAGACAATTGGTTATTGCTGTCAGGAGCAGGCTGAGTGTAACAGGCAGCTCACATGCCCCAGAAAAGAGAAGAGATCTTAAGTGGTGTTGGTAAACTCAAAATTCCCAAGACCTGTACTTCAACAAGTGGGTAATGTAGACTTTTCCATCTCCAATGTCATTCTTGCCTGTAATGTGCCTAGAAAGTTAACCTTTTCTCTGAAATCATAGGAATGAACCTCTACAATTCAAAGTTGTCACAGGCTTATTTCCCTTTAACAATAGCTGTGTGGAAAATACATGCGACACAAGTCTTGGATTAAATAGGTTACAGTTGGTAAGTAACATCTGTTAAAATTGTTAAGTTGTGATGTAATCAATTCAGTATTCAATAAGAAAACTATTATATTAGAAATAAGACAACCTCTGATGTAAATTATCACAACTATAAGGGCGGGATGTACTAAAGCCTGAAATGTGGTCAAAACTAAAAAAAACACAACAACTCAGTTTTCAGAGTTTTGGCTGCATTCCAATATGTACCAAGCTCCGAAATGCAATACATTTCAAAGCTTGAACCTGCTAGGAAATGCTACTTGCAGATGGCATTGCTCAATAGAAGCTTATGGACTTCATATCACACTGTGCTCTGAGAGTGATCCAATCGGATCCCTCCTAGCACCACCGGCGCACGCAGTATACGATGCATGCACAGACTGACTTCTAGGTCATAAACCCGGAAGCTGCTATATCACAAAGCGCAGCTCTTATCGGGAAAGCTGTCCTTTGCCATTTTAAATCGCATTTCTAGGAACATGTCGTATTATTAACATCAGTATGTAGCCGATAAGTGGTGGGATGTAATGCATCCATGATGTGATGCTTAAGGTGCATACACGAGACGATATCTTTGAACAATATGAACGATAATGTTCAATGATATATCGTTCCGTGTGTATGCAATGAACGTCCGACAATGCGTTCCCGCTGGATGATAACGATATCATCCATGCATGCAGGCCAACCTGGATGATATTGTTAATTTTCCATATGGGAGAACGATCGTTGGTCGTTGATATCTTTGGTATGTGGATGAACAATATCGTTCATCCAGCACACTGGGAATTTCAAGGAAGATCGTTCAGCGATATAGTTTGTTGAACAGATCGTCCTGTGTGTACCCAACATTAGTCAATCAATACAGACACCCGAATCCCTACAAAGGCACTCAAGAAAAGCTTTTGAAATACCGACGCCTATCTTAATCCCGACGCAGGAATGCCGAAGGATGCTGGACCAAATGAGGCAAGTCCAGGGTGCCCTTAGCAGCGGAGGTCAGGGTTAGTCACCCCTAGAGGGGGGGTTAGGTTAGCACCCTCGGGGGAGGTTACAGTTAGGCTCCCACCCCTTAGTTAGGCTCCCCCCCCTTAGGGTTAGGTTTAGGGTCCGGTAAGGGGGTATAGGGTTAGGCACCCTCAGGGGGAGATTAGGGTTAGGCACTCGGGGAGGAGGTTAGGGATAAGGTACTTACCTGCCCTGTTGGGATCTTCTCCCTTCGGGCTGCCGGCGTCAGGATATGAACCGGCGGCTATTCAGCCGCTGGGACTTAATACCCATTCCGCTTAGCACACCTCACCCTTAGTCACTTTGGATCTCTGTTATCCATACACAGCATAAGTAAGAACTTTACTGAAAAGGGGATCAATCCATGGAATAGTCTTCAAGCCATTTTGATTGGGACTTATGAAGTAAAAGGATTCAAGAATGCATGGGACAAACGTGGCTGTTGCATATCTCTGAACATTGTCTCAGTACAAATCGGGAGAGTTTAGAAGCGTTTGGACATCCCTAAACTCCCCATAAAAAATATCCCTTTAGAGCCACATGGCAAGAGTGGCAGGTAAATGCATGACATACCAACCAACAGGACAAAGATGCTGTCTGTCTGCACAGTCTCCTCTAATCTGCACTGTCCCACCTTAGATGATATTACATTTAAAGCAGACACAAAGGGTCAGGACAGTTGGACCTCTGGAGTATATTTTGCATACTACATTTAAGTAGTGACAGAACTCCTCTGACTTCATATATCCATTAGTTGTGGTTAAAGATCACAGCAACCACTTCACTTACAGTTTGAAGGATTTTCCCCAGCTCCCTTGCACAGACAGTCTTTCCTGCTGTGAGAGACTGACCTCCAGTAGATATTGGGTAGCAGGTGTACATCTGATTACACAGCAGCAGGACTGGAGCGGAGCAGACTCAGGAAAAACATACATTTGTAATATTGGTGAAATATACCTCCCTTCCACAAGTATTTCCCATATAGGTCACAATATAAAAGAGGATATACAGTCAGGTGCATAAATATTGGGACATTGACAGAATTTTCATTTTTTGGCCTCTATTCACCACCACAATGGCTTTGAAATGAAACAAACAAGATGTGTTTTAACTGCAGACTTTCAGATTTAATTTGAGGGTAATTACATCCAAATCAGGTGAACGGTGTAGGAATTACAACGGTTTCTATATGTGCCTCCCACTTTTTAAGGGGCCAAAAGTAATGGGACTATCAACTCAAAAGCTATTTCATGGACAGGTGTGGGCTATTCCCTCGTTACTTCATTATCAATTAAGCAGGTAAAAGGTCTGGAGTTGATTCTACGTGTGACATTTGCATTTGGAATCAGTTGCTGTCGACTCTCAATATGAGGTCCAAAGAGCTGTCACTATCAGTGAAGCAAGCCATCATTAGGCTGAAAAATCAAAACAAACCCATCAGAGAGATAGCAAAAACATTAGGTTTGGCCAAATCAACTGTTTGGAACATTAAAGAAAGAACGCACCGGAGAGCTCAGCAACACCAAAAGACCCGGAAGACCACGGAAAACAACTGTGGTGGATGACAGAAGAATTATTTCCCTAGTGAAGAAAAACCCCTTCACAACAGTTGGCCAAATCAAGAACACTCTTCAGGAGTATATGTGTCAAAGTCAACAATGAAGAGAAGACTTCACAAGAGTGAATATAGAGGGTTCACCACAAGATATAAACCATGGTGAGCCTCAAAAACTGGAAGACCAGATTAGAGTTTGCCAAACAACATCTAAAAAAGCCATTACAGTTCTGGAACAACATCCTATGGACAGATGAGACAAAGATCAACCTGTGAGTGATGGGAACAGAAGAGTATGGAGAAGGAAAGGAACTGCTCATGATCCAAAACATACCACCTCATCAGTGAAGCATGGTGGTGGTAGTGTCATGGCGTGGGCATGTATGGCTGCCAATGGAACTGGTTCCCTTGTATTTATTGATGATGTGACTGCTGACAAAAACAGCAGAATGAATTCTGAAGTGTTTCTGGCAATAATATATGCTCATATTCAGTCAAATGCTTCAAAACTCAATGGACGGCGCTTCACAGTGCAGATGGACAATGACCCGAAGCACACTGCAAAAGCAACCAAAGAGTTTTTTAAGGTTAAAAAGTGGAATGTTATGCAATGGCCAAGTCAATCCCCTGACCTGAATCCGACTGAGCGTGCATTTCACTTGATGAAGACAAAACTGAAGGGAAAATGCCCCAAGAACAAGCAGGAACTGAAGACATTTGCAGTAGAGGCCTGGCAGAGCATCACCAGGGATGAAACCCAGCGTCTGGTGATGTCTATGCGTTCCAGACTTCAGGCTGTAATTGCCTGCAAAGGATTTGCAACAAAGTATTAAAAAGTGAAAGTTAGATTTAGGATTGTTTCGTTTGTCCCATTACTTTTGGCCCCTTAAAAAGTGGGAGGCACATATAGAAACGATTGTAATTCCTACACCGTTCATCTGATTTGGATGTAATTACCCTCAAATTAAATCTGAAAGTCTGCAGTTAAAGCACATCTTGTTTGTTTCATTTCAAAGCCATCGTGGTCGTGAATAGAGGCCACAATATGAAAATTCTGTCAATGTCCCAATATTTATGCACCTGACTGTACATGTACTGTACATATACACTGTGCGCTTACTACAGTATATGGGGCCTGATTCAGCAGAAGGCAGAATTGCAGAGCCACACACAAGCAGCTATGCAATTCCGTCCATGCTAAGGGTTGGGTATTAATTCCCGGCTGCCAGGATGCCGCTGGTCAGAATACAGTCAGCGGCATCCCGACAGCCAGAATCCAGACACCCATATGAACTAATGGTAAGTGTTTTCCTTATTCCTATTTTAACCCTCCCTCCCCGGTGCCTAACCCTAACCTCCCCCCCTAGTACCCAAGCCTAACCTCCCCCTCCCCGCAATTAATACCCCCTCCCTGGTGTCTAACCATAACCCCTTCCCCAGTTCCTAGTTCTAACCTCCCCCTCCCTGCACCCCAACACCCCCTCTCCGCATTTATCACTCCATCCCCGATTTCTAACCCTAACCCCCTCCTAGTGCCTAAGCCTAACCTCCTCCCCATAGTGCAGAAGCCTAACCTCAACCTCCCCCTCCCCACCTGCCCCCTAACACCCCGATACTTACCTTCGGGATGCCAACGGTCGGCATACTGGCTGCCGATTACATCCCCCTTGTTAAAATGCAAACGCAGCAGGGAGGTGTCCGACACCTCTTGCTGCATCTCCGACTCCAGCGCTGCGACCGAGGTCCGAGTCTGAGCATTCCAGCCTCGCAACCATCAGTCACAGTGCTGGGCAGCTCCGGCCAGCTGAGTAAGCCTCAGTTTACACAGGCTGGCCGGCATGCGAGGCCATGAACCTGCATCCATGGACGCAAATCCTGGCCTTGCCATTCCGAAAAACTAGGGGCACCATGCCCCCGTTTCCGAGAACGCAGGAAGTCCCGACCCTGCATCACCCTGTAAACGCCTTTGCCTGTCACTCATGCAGAGGCAAAGGGGGGGCCTACGTGCAATCACACAGGACCCGTTCGTAATCGGGAATCTGCGATCAGCGCTGAATCAGGCCCATAGATTGCAAAACATACAAATTATCAATGACTTAACAAAAGGTACATAATTTTTATTTTTTCTCCTAAAAAATTCTAATGATTCTAAGCAAAGTGAAATAAAACAAGTGAACTCATCTACACCAAGAAGTCACTTTTGCTTTAAGTGACAATTGCCCGGCACTCGGTGGAAAGCCCCTTACATCAGGAATGGAAACTCTTCACGCTTCAACCACCTGCAAATTGACCTTGATCAGCACGCAGCTCAGACACAGTGCAACTGATCATTTGCAGATTGATCTCTATTTGTCCAACAGTTGAATGTAATCATTAGCTGGAGACAGAAGCAGCACACACCAGACGTTTCCAGTGATTAATGTCAGGAGCTCTAAAAATGACTAGAATAACTCAATCTAGCTGATAATACTATAATGTGACACAATCAACTTTCTCAAATACAGCAAAATAGCCTGGAAAGGGCATCGTTGTAAAACAGTGTAGTTTAACTAAACATTTAACATGGGTTTCTATATTGCTCTGTAATTTACTATGACATAAAGGGTGACATATGCTGCTACTACAGTTTCTGGGCCCCATTGTTCCCAAGCTATGAGCCCCTTGGGAAGCCATTTACTTACAAATACAGCAGGGCTCACAAGGCAGAAAGCATATGGCCAGATCCATTAGCAGTGACCCTAAAGCTCAAGAGAGGATGATGATAAGTGTCTAGGGACGGAGAAAGGCTCTCAACCCCATAGCCCAGAGAAGAAGATAATGTACACATCTGTGTCCCTCCATGCTTTTTGGAGATAAAATCTGAACTGATCATTGCAATATAATGGTAGTAGACACCAATTAAAAAAGGCATTGACAGTACTTCTACATAGCTGTGGTTTACCTGTTAAACAGGAAAGAATCAGGATGAAAACGCTCCCTCTGCCAGCCCCGCCCCTGAACATGTGAAATCATGGTGGCAAGCAAGAGGGTGGGGCCGACGGGACCAGGAAAAAGCTGTGCGCACATATTGTCCTAAGGACACTCTAGGCAGTGGCTTTCTAGGCTGCAAGGTGACGTTCCAGGTAGCCTACGTGCCAAATACAGGTGCCACCTGCCAGCGAAGGTGCCTCTTAGGCCCTGTGCCCTGAGCAGTGGCATCAATCGCCCACCCCAAGTTACGGCCCTGATGTTAACAATGCATATAGTATTCCAGCATGGTCAGAGTCAGTAATATGGTAATACAGCATGAGACATCACGCCTCCTGCTGCATTGCGTGTCTGAGCTGCGTTGTCCAATGCAGCATCGGATACTTTGCGGGACATCCCATGGGGTCATGCAGCTGGCCGCCGCAGTTAAGTTGAAGAAGCCAGGAAATCTCCGTCAGTCAACGGAGATTTCCTCCACTGTTGGACCTCCAGCTATGGCAAAAGTAAGCAGAATGTAACTCTGAAATCTCTACCAACATACACCATACGCTCTTCATTACAAAACCCCAAATAATATGGTGCCGTGCTAGCGGATGTCTTGTCCACCAATCTGAATTTACTCCAGCATATGTCCAACGATTGAATAGAATCAGAGGTTCAATGAGCGTTGAAAGCCAATGCAGAATCCACATAACTTGCCATCATAAATATGAAAGGATACTCAGCAGCATAATGCCATAAGATAGTACATAGCAGACCACATGATAATACAAAAACAACACAAATGAAAAAAAAGTTGGGAGAATTTGCTTAGAATTAATACCACAGAAAATAATTAGTACAATTCATTAAATTACCAAAATCATACACGTTATATTGAATAAAAGACAAGTCTGACATTTTGAGGAGCTGGAATTACTTACACTGGTCACTTTCCGATATATTTGCGCAGCGTTCTGACATTCGGAGTATGGGTATTCAGAGGTAGCCATTTCTAACATGCACATTCCAAAAGCATAAACGTCCACAGACTCGTCGTAATGTTCCTCATACATTTCCGGTGCCATGAACTCTGGAGTCCCTGCAGGTAAAGTAACCACAAGACCCACAGTTATTATTCATCATACACGTGGCATCAGCAAGAGCTGCAAACACAATCATACATTGTCAGAATCTGAACCCTAGCTGTGATAATCAAAGGACTAAACACATTGGATTGTTGAAAAGACCACAAAAACAGAACAAATTATGTAAAAGAAACTTTCAAGGACTGACAATAAACCAGATAGAGAGAAGCATATTATTTTCTCCAGTCTATCAGTTCCATGAAACAGAAAAAATATTGAGGGGAAAAAAAATGGAAGCTACATAGTCTCTGTAAATTAATTGTTACCAATCTGCTGGATAACAAGAGTATATAAAATGTTTATAGGACCAATAACCTTAAGCAGCAGTCGCCTTGTATAAAAGGAGCTTTGGTTGTCATCACAAATGACTGTTACATTTTCAAGTGCTCAGAAGAACTTTAGAACATGCTGAAACGGGGGGGGGGGGGGGGGGGGTTCTGAAGCATGCAAGCATGGCCAAAACCCTTCAAAAAGGACATCACAGAACACTTGCTGATTTTTTAAAAACTCCTCTGGGAGGGCCCCGGAGGTGGCACCCATATCCGAGGTTGGGGGGGGGGGGGGGGGGGACTGGCGTTGCAATCGCGTCATCATGTCTCAGTCCCCCACACTGTTCAAAGCCACGATTCGCAGCACAGAATAGCAGGGAACGGAGACACAGTTCCTAGATTCAATGCAGAATGAATGATAAAAACCTCAGGCCGTCGACCTCACACAGGAAGAGGAAGGGTATGCGGGAGAGCCCACTATAATTCGTGACTCTCCCAGATATTCCGTCGAAGTTGGCAAGCATGCATTACAGGCAGAATAGAGACTCTGAAAATGGAGGAAAGTTAAAGATTCTGTGCACTGTTACATTCTGAATTCTATCAAAGTTATGGGAACATATGTAAATATTTGAATGTGAGTGTTACAAAGACACCTTTTAATGGTTAATGATTATTACTTCTTTAGGAGCTTATTGGCACAATTACAAATAGTATGCAAACAGATGAAAGAAAAAAGAACTCTATATGTGGGCACACTTACAGAAAATACACTAATATTTTTTTACATGTCACAATTAAACTTTATTAATAAACTTATAATAAGTTTAGTTGGACGCCGTATTGATTTTTCTGGCTTCCACCAAGTCTTTGACCCTACCACTCACTACTTCCCCCACTGTCGCCGCCTCTATGGTCAGTGCGGTAACAGTCAGTGAGGGCAATTCAATTCAGCGCCATGTTGAATATTTCCAGGAAGGATTTCCTTGAGCTATTCAATTGGCCGTGCTATTGAGCCTGACTAGAACCACTTAAATCGGAGAATGAAGGTTAACGTGCCTTAAGCTGGGTGTTTAGTCATGCTAACTGGCATTCTACGACTAAAGTGCCAACCATGATGCTATCACCACACTTCGGAGGGTGCGAGCAGAAATCCTGTAGTTGGACATAACGGCACAGTCATTGAATAGCTTCGGGAACTCCTTTCCGGGGCTATTTAACATCACGCTGAATTGAATCACCTCCAGTGAACGGCCAGCCTCTTTTCAGTTCTTTGGCAACACTGCAAAGTTATTTATTGTGATACAGTTTGAAACAAAAACAATGATCAAACTAACTGTGTTTTGCTGTGTTTGATAATCCACAAATGTTAAATGTATTATGTATGTGTATATGAGCCTAACTAGATTTTAGCTGGCACGAAGCAAAAGTTTGGCACGAAGCAAAAGTTTGCCGCAAACTAGACGAGAAATCTATAACAAAGGAGATACAAAGTATTTAATCCCCAATTATTTTGCAAGTAAATCAAATGTTTACCTATTACACTTTTAGCAAAAGAAGCTCGTTTCAGAGTAGCCAGCCCAAGATCTCCAATTTTCACAGAGCCAGTTGGCCCCGTAATAAAGATGTTGTCACATTTTAAGTCTCGATGGATGATTGGTGGCGTTCGCGTATGAAGAAAGTGCAACCCTTTCAATATCTGCCGACACCAACTGCGCAAAACCTTTGGTTTCATCACTTTAAACCTCTTCAAGTATCTGAAGTGAAAAGAACACAAAGGACCATCACAATTGGGACAAACGTTTTACTTACTCAAAAAAAAAAAAAAAAGAAGGTCTACGCTTTGTTGATAAATTTAACAAGTGGTAAATTTACTTGGTGTAGGCAGAAATGTCAATTATATAGGGGGCAAGAAAGCTTTGGGACAAGAAAAGGTCTAGTACTAACCTGGTGCTACCAACTCCAGAGACAAAAGTATGTAAGCAATGTTCTCTGGACTCTTAAGCGGAGTACATACTATATGATATATCGTACTGATGTGCATTGGAACGATATATCGTGCACATTGTATAGTTTGTGTACATCCGATCCATCGTTCACGAAAGTCATTCATCACATCATCCCATCTGCTGTTCTGTACAGCAGATGGGATGATGCAATGTACTATGCAGTGCTGTTACATGCAGCATGTAATGAGACATCACGCCGTCATAAAGTGTGTACGGCGCACGCGATGTATCGTTTCTTCGCACCTTCGATGGGTCACACATCATATTATGTACAAAGCCTTACAGATTGAGTTTTCACAAATGTCCAGATGTTATATTTGACCAGTGTAGCTAGGTGGGTTGTTCCTGCAAGTGGAAGAATATATATATTTTTCAATTATTTTTTTTTTACCTAAATCATACCCTTAACCCATTTTCTATGATTACTAGCCATGTATACAATATTGTGTTAGTGGAAGCATGGGTTACCAACTCCTCCTCTGATCATTTTCTGTATTACATCTTGCAGTCTGACACTCACGTCTTCAGAGTCCCTGATGTCATAAGCTCTGTAACCAGAACAATGCACTTCTTCCCCTTCAGACAGGATTCCCAGAAGTCGTAAAACCTGACAATATTTGGGTGCTGCAAACCTTTCAACATATCCGCCTCTTCTTTAAACCGTTGCCTCTCTAGTTTTGTTAATTTACGATCCTGAAGAAAGCAAACAAAGATGCAGAATGGGCCATTACATTATGTATTCTACATTTCAGAAGTGCTCCGCCAAAACAGTTGAATCATTCACAATCAATATATACGTTTTAGGAGCACAGCACAAGGAGATCGTGTACTGAACAGTATTTTTTGTTTCTTCTTTTTAAAGTTGGCAAATAGTTCATGACCTTTAATGATGATATTTTTTTCTGCATACACAGACATACACACACACACACACACACACACACACACACACACTCTAATATTCAAATGGTATGTTTATAGCAGTTACATGATCCAATACAAAGTTGCTGCATATAAAGGGCAAAATCCCATTAGCCACGAATCAGCTTGCGGCGTGAGTATTTGCGGCTATATGCCGCACTCGCAGAGTCTGTGGTCATGAGGGGAGGGTGAGTTGCAGTGCCGTTGCTGGCATATCTGGACCATTGCAATGGCAACTCACCTCGTTCGCACTTAATAGGATAGACTACAAAGAAAGGGCTACTCAAATACACAAATATCAGTGTATTATATACATACTAGGCAACGTTCAAATCTTCCCTTAAGAGAGTGTATCCGGGGAGGAGATACAGCTGATCACTGAGTGGGTGGGCGTTCTACTCGCTATGCCCTGCCCCTCGCTGCAAAATTGTACAAATAGAGGATCTCCAAGAATGGCATCAACTCATCCCACCAATTTCACTAGGAAGTGGGCGGGATGCGAGCGCGTGACTTAAGGTCCCTACACACTTGGCGATATTTTACACGATTTGCCCGATTCAGACGTATAATCATGACGACAAATCGTGTAAAATATGCCCAAATCATGAGTGTCCACTCACGATGCCGATGCACAGGTCGTACATCACATCTTCAGATCTGCCATGCTGTAGTCAATCTCAGTCACGATTCACTGGAATAGTTAGGAGGCACGATAGATCGTTTGTCACATTGGACAGTTTTCAACACCAAATTGTGCCCACGACTACTGGGGAGAGTTCAAGGGGAAATTGGACACAATATCGCATCGTGACCACATCGCCAAGTGTGTAGGCACCTTTACTGTACTTTTCCAGGAGCCCATGGGACTCTCCAAAAATATTTCACAAGTAATGACCCTTTAAAAATCATTAAAAAATACTTATAGTAATCTTACAGTAGGTTATTACAGTATGTTTTAGGTTTTTCTTTATTTATATTAAACTTGGTGCTTTACTTATGCTGCTTGCAAGAAAAAAAAAAAAAAAAAAAAAAGTGTGGCACTATGGAGGCAAATCAATAGCACAGCAGGAGTAAAGAGAAATCAAAAATAACTGGTAGGAAAATGGAGCAGGAAAAGCTTTCCTGTGACATCACTATTACAGCTCCAGCATCTGTAGTGCAATCTCAGCAGCACAGTACCATGAGCATATGGTAGCAGGACGTGCGCCCAGAACTCTGGAAGTAATCACTGTACAGGGGACTTATGCATACGGAGATGTCACAGGATGTAGATCTAAAAAAAATAAATAATAATAAAAAATAACCCTGCAATACTCAGATTGTTTTTTTTATCCCCACAAAAGTCAACAAGCACATATTTATGTAGCAACTTTCAACCCATAGGACTCAAAAGCACATTAGAGTGTTGCAGAGGGTGAGGCAGCCAACTTTGGGGTCAACCGAGCAGCTGTTATGAGAATTCATTAACATCAGTCCATATAGAAATTACAAGGTGGCAATGGAAAGTATCATCAAACCAAAAGGGATATGGTTGTATTGGGGATCTACTGGAATTATACTTGCCAACATTTTTTCACGTCACTTACAAGAGATCACATGTGATCACAAGACCACAATCACTTAGCAGCCACAAAAAAAAATTAAAAAAAAGTCTCCCCTCTTTTCAAATGAAGCTGTTACTGAAAAAGGAAGGTGGGTAGGGGGTCTTACCCCATTCCTGGACTTTAACTATTTTTGCAGCGAAGGGCTTAGTCTCTGGTGATCACAAACAAGGCTACCCCCGAGTCTGTTGGTACCTGGATTGTGGAGAATTTTTAGTGATACCCCCATACCGTGCCACTTCAAATTCACTGCAGTGTTTGCGGAGAGTGGGGCTCATCCTTAGAACTTTTAATTTACATAATAAGTAAGAGTCCCACTCATCCTTAGCATGGAAGTGGTTAAATTAACATTGCACCCAGCAAAAAAGCCAGCTATATCAAGCAAGCATTTCACAGGTCTTCTCTGCCTACTAAGTAATCAGATTCAATTTAAATATCAATTTCAGCCCATCTATTTATGTGAAATATTTTTCTATTAAGTTTTTTTTTTTTTTTTTTTACTTTTTAGAACCTTCTAACTAAAAGTCTGTAAATTGCCTTATGTCTTATTTATTAACAGTTTCTTATATAGCGCAGCATATTCTGTTGCGCTTTACAATTGGAAACAACATTAATAGAACAAAACGGTGTAGTGACAGACATAAAGGTAAGAGGGCCCTGCTCGCAAGCTTACAATCTTCCCATGCTTATTCACACGCAATATCACCAAAAACTGCATTATTATAGGTTCAGTTGGCTCAGTTTAAACTTGACACCAACCTTTTCTGAGTCGAAAAAAAAAGAAAAAGCTTTTAACATTTCCTTGGGCCATGGCACCTGGAAATTCAGAGGTTACATGATTCATTCATTTCATTCAGCTTCTTCTAGCACAGAGGACTTGGTGGACAGATGTGTTTAGATTTCACCAGCAAATTAAAGAGCCAATGTTTTCTCCTGGGAACACGGAAGTGGAATTCAGGCAAAAGGGCTCCTCGAAAGCTGTCAAACTGGATTGGAAACCAGCAGTGCATTTTAGAAGCGACAACAAAATTACGTTACTATCGACGGCTGATTGGAATCACAATGAGGGGATATATTAAGAATTATTAAAGAAATCAGAAAGAAGTATGTCGGGGGAGTAGGGGTTATTGGGGGTATATGCCTTCCAGGAGTATATATTTTTATATTTTCAGCACGGACAGGGCCTGAAATACAGTTGCTTTAGTACATACAGTGAGTACAGTAATAAACACTGTATATTATTCACACTAATTTCCTTTGGTTTCTTTTGGTTCACAGTAAGCAGCATTTGATGTACTATACAGAATATAGGACCGCATTCAGAGTCTCTCGTTAGGGCACGCTCGCAGGGAGCAATAATCGCACATCTGCGCATGCGTATAATTCGCAGTGCGCGTGCACAAGTCATTTGTTGCAATCTGATTTTGCTAGCTCGCAAGCCACTTTCTGGTCGTTGCTTTGAGTGACAGATAGTGCCGTTTGTGGGTGGTAACAGGGGAAGGTGCTTGTAAACAGGGGAGTGGTTGTGCGAACACAGGCATGTCTGGCCGCCAAAACGGCGTTTAAAGGGTGTGCATAATTAGCAAAGTAGCGTCATAGCACACGTGACTTGGTTGTTTTTTAGCCTGAACTGCTCGCAGTGCTTGGGGTAGGTTAGATCAACCCTAAGCGCTGCAAGCAGCTCCGGTGGCCCTCAATGTTCACGATTAATCAGACTCTTTCCGGAGATGACGTGTGCTGCGAGTGACAGGTGGGAGGTTTTATAGTCCAGCGTACGCTAACTGCCGTCGCTCACTAAGACATCATAGAGGGCGTCCTTACAGCGCAAAGAGCGATCGCTTGATTTGCATACCCGGCCCCTTTTTGCAAGCGACCAATCGCATCCTGCGAGAGACTCTGAATGAGGGCCATAATGTGTACTGTAATGGGACATATTAGGGCAGTGTATACCATCAGCTGATGGCAAATTAGTGCCCAGTGGAATATAAAGCTTTGCACAGAAGCACAGGCACAAAGGAAGCACCCACTGAAAAATTGGGTAGCGTATTTAGTAGTGTCAGTAAATGAAAGTTTCCGCCATATTGCAGGGAGATTGCTCACTCACCAATTTACCAGGCCCTCACCTACCTTCCATTCCCTCACTAGGTGACTGGTCAGTCAGATTTAAGTGGTGTGGCTGAGACTTTGGATCCTGGAGACCGACCCACAGACACATGTTCTAGCGGGAGCGGAGGTGTACGTTTTAACGACATTCAGAATGTCTACAGCATAATGGCACCATGTTCACAATGTTGACAGTGGCACAATGTTGACAGTAGGATTTCCCATTCACTTTTCATCTGAAGCTGGCCACATGCATTAAGGTTATCTGTCTAACCATCCAACTAGTTGACTGGTTGGAACAAAAATCTGGTAATGTATGAGAGCAAATGATAATTGACCCTTTGCTCCTAAACGCTGTAAAACGGACAAAAACAGGTATTCAAACAAATTGGTTAAAGTAAATTTATTTAACCAATTTGTCTAAACAAGCGTTTTAGATCATTTTCCAGTGTTTGGGAGCAAATGACAATCGACCATTTGCTGGAAAATGGACATACATTACCAGATTTTTGTTCTAAGCAGCCAAATAGTTGAATGGTTGGACAGGTAATCTTAAGGTGTATGGCCAGTTTACAGCTAACCCTACCTTTTATTGCAGCCTAACCCAAACCATAAAATCACGTCCAAATTTTTTAGGTTGACATTCACAATGCTCACATTATGTCAGGGTTGACATTCTAAATGTTGATATAGTCAACCTTCAGATTGTTGACAAACTGTCTGCTTACCATTCTAGCTCTCGGTACACAAGTCTTCATTACCAAACAAACACAAAATTCTGGTGCCAATCTCTGCACAAGACAGATTTGCAGTAGAGAAGACAGGGGGGAAAGTATCTTTAAAATGTTCTGATAACTGTTTTCTGGAAGCGTAAACATGTAATGTAGAGTTATTTTACTTAGAATATAATATTGCGCTTGTTCGGTGTAGAGCTCAAAGCACCAGCACTATTAACCGTGTCCCTGGGCTGTACTACAGAGCGGCCTGCAATCAATTCTCACCTTTTCTAACTATCTTAGTCCTTTGTAAGTTGATATTTCATTGACAAATGACAGAGACTCATCCCAACGACACAATTTCAGCTCAAGGGATTGAATCTACACTGTAAGACCACTACATTGCACACAGTGCCAGCGTACACACGTCATATACAAGTTTAATTGCCGTTACAAAAAAATATTGCACCAGTGCTTCAGCTCAAAACCAATCTCACAGGACTTTCTCCAACAAGGAAATCACTGGGGAGGTTAAGACTCTCTAGAAAACAAATCTTCATTATACTGTCTAAGGCTTATTGCTTCTACAATCCTGCATGCTAGCCTGAAATGCTGCTCAGGAGATTGCCAGTTATATTATTGAAAGCGATTTGCAGAACAACTCATTACAAGCGCTATAAAGGAAGTGTATATGCGTAGATTATCAAGCAGTCATCCTAAAAGGAGGCAATCTCAGCAGCAGAATCCAGCAAGGGGGAAGTAATCAAAATTAGACAAAATAAATGTTTTCTTGCTTTCAATCCCATGGATTACTGGTTCTTCCTCTGAAAGAACACCTGATTAGGGCCAGATTAAAACTACAATCAGATCTGTGCTATATACAGCCAGTCGGTCTGCCTGTGAGCTCCTGGTGGAGGAAGAACAGCCTATTTGTTACGTGGAGTCAGGTTAGAAAGAGGTAGGGTCTGTTGACAAGTAGCCAAACCATTTAATATCATTACGCAATATGTAATATTTCAGTTAACTTTTTAATTTAAGACACACCCACCGCGAATACACCAAATGCGGTTTTAAGAAACTATTTTACAGTCACTTTTCAAATCGCTAGATTTACTAAGAGCAAAACCGTCAATATTCTAATTGCCATATTAGACATCACTATCCTAATATTTTTTTATTTTTTTTTACGTTTCAAATATAAAATTTCCAAAAACAAAAAAAGCACTGCTGGCCTTAAAATACAGTAAAAAAGTGTTGGGGTAAAATGGACAAAGTACAATGTTCTAGTGGGTGCTCAGAGTACAGATTTACACAAAACAAGCTGCTCCTAACAGAAGGAAAAGAAATCCAATAACTCACAATTTCTGGTCCACTGTACTTGCTTAGGCCAAGTTAACACATGTTTAAAGCAAATAGAGATGAAATGTTCAGCAATCTGCACTGACAATTAAAGATCATAAAAAAGATCACGGATGCTGGGCATACATTATACAATTATCTGGGTGATCAGTCTGATATCGCCAGATCGCCCGGATAATTATACAATGCATATGCGAACCTGATCTCAAAAATATGGATTGGTCAGAGATGCCGAATCGCCCAGCATGTTCGCCTGATGCAATATTTTTCATGTTGCAAGTCGGCCACATCGGGCAATGTATGAAGCCAGGGAGGAAGCCAGATTTAGTGAGGCCATACACTGGGAGATATCAGATATCGCATGGCCACACAGTTATACTGAGGTCTTACAGGCGTCAGATAACATGCCTGTCAGACCGGCACGCATTTTATGTGACAGTGTATATGCCCGGCATAATGAAAGTGCAAAACTGTTAGGGGGTGATTCAATCGTTTTCAACCGTGGCTGTAAGTAATGGGTGCCCGATGGACACATTTCTGCAGAATGTGCAGAAAATCCTGGTATTGGGCACGCTAACCAGGACGTTAGACGGGTTTAGCTAATGTGAATTGAATATCGCCCCTAAATCTCCCGTCACTTTAGATGCGAGATACGCTGCGATAAGACAACTGAATCGGCCATGTCATATGGATATTTGTGTGCAAATCACCCATTTATAAAGGGAACATGTATTTGCAGAGAAGGATGATGGTGCTTACAGGGTGAAGGGGGGTGTTCCACCGTGCACATTGCATGCAAGGGAGAGAAGCCCTCACTCACTTCCGCTGCTAGCACCTCTATAGGATATTCTTTAACTATGGTAGAGTAGCATATTCGTTATTTTACTCAGCATACAGAGCATATAATGAATATTTGTTTAAAAAAAAAAAAAAAAGAAAAGATACATAGTTAGTGGGAGAGACTGGCTGTAGCATTCTACCAGATAATATCACTACATCCATCACTTGCCAGCATGGCGCTCTGGGCATGTGTTCAGGGCATTAATGGCCCAGAGCCATCACGTTAATTTTGAAGTGTTATCCATTTGTGAACATTAATATAAATCTTTAACATCTTCCAGATGACGGCCAATATGCTGATCAACCAAACAAGGATCTGCTCCACAATAAGAAGATCCTGTGCTGACAAGCAGATGTACAAAAAGCATCCAGAAATAGCAGTAATATTGATCAGCAATATTGGCAAGAAATAAAGCTCTTCTCTTAGGAAAGTTTCCTCCTCCGTCCCCCGTTAAATTATAATAATTTAATTTATTGCATTTTAAAAATGGTCCCCAGAGTTCTATATTTTACTGTGGTTCAGGAACCACAACATGGAGGAAGATTGGATTTGTGCATACAGAGAGCACCAAGCAAAGTTTTAGCTGAAGGTCATCCTAGAATAAGAGGTTGCAGACTATAGAGTTCATGATACCCACATGGCCAATAGCGAGCAAAGATAACATAAAATGCATTTTCCTCAAGTAACCTATAGAAAGGCTATCAAATCGGTGAGTAATCCACTGTGCATTTAAGGTAAAAACGGATTCTGGAAACCTCCCAAACTAAAAAATGTTTTGATATTTTCTGTACATGTAGAGTACACGTTACACCATATTTACCTCTTCTCTTAATATGCCCAAAAGACCCCAGAGAAAGTGGGCAACACCTGGAAGGGGTTTACAAGGCTGCCAGATCAGTGAAGACATGCCCTGCGATACAGTAATGTACTTGGGCCACCCACCTTAGGACGCAAATGACGTCAATAAGTCATATCTCCAGAAGGTGTGGTAGGAAAAATAGTCAAGTATGAGATACACACAGCAGCTTAACATGCCACTGAAATTGTAGTTTTATTTGTGATTAGCTGTTGTATGCGGCTTTGCCCATGACTAAGTCGCTTCTGCCAACATTTTTTTTTTTTATTATTTGAGGTCTTCTAGTTGTATTGCTTTTCATAAGGGTTTTGTGACACACATGCCAGCACTATACAAACTGGTGGCAGGAGCGTCTACACCAGTGGTCTTCAACCGGTAGCTCCTGGCCTTAATTTTGGTAGCTCACCTACTGCCGAGTCAACTAGGAGAAAGTGACCTCTGACCTGTGCTCCCCCGTGGCGTCGACACCATTGGTGGAGCCACAGGGAAGCACGTCAGGTGATTGCCTCTACAGCAATCACCTGACGTGGTTCCACCCATGGAGTCTACGCTACGGCGGAGCGAGTGACTCCCGTCCAGCCCTGTCGGAAAATCACACAGCAGCCCTGCCTAGATCTTTTGCTCCTCTACTGCACGTACCTCCTTGGATCTGGTAATTAACAGAGAAATTAGTCTGTGCTTACATTTTATTTACAAACAATATCACTGTAATACATGCATTATTTTCTATGAAACATTTTTTTTTTCCATTTTCATTAAATTACCTTCAATTGTTCGGTTATTAGCCAGATTTTTTTTTTTCTACAATTTTAGCAGCTCTTCAGGAGATTTAATTTTTCTAAAGTAGCTCACACCTCAATTAAGGTTGGCAACCACTGGCCTACACCATACTTGCCAACTCTCCCTGATTGTCAGGGAGACTCCCTGAAATAGCAGCAATCTCCCTGACTCACTGAAGGGTCTAGTAATCTCCCCGATTGCAGCTTTCCCCCCATTATGAAAAAAAATACTACACACACACACACACCTATCTATCAGAGATATATACGTTCAAATGGTATAATCAGTGCCATTTCCATACAATGATCCCTATGGCTACATGCATTTCCCTGCATTGGGTATAAGGCACAATGATCCCTATGGCTACATGCATTTTCTGAAAAGTATCAGTGTGTTTTCATCAACAAATAACCCTTATCATCTTTGGGGCTCATTTACATGCGGATGCAAGTCAATTTGAGGACATGCCTCCCAGTTGTAGTGGTGCACGCCCACTTTACTGCCGCGCTCATAGGTGTTGCTTTTGCAATCTCTCTGAGAAGCTTTTTCAAAAGTAGGCAAGTATGGCCTACACCTACCACTCACACCAATGTCACTGTGTGCCCTGTGCACAGACTGCTATGTAGTCTATCCTATTCAAGTGAACGCAGGACCAAAGCACCTCTCCCCCCACCCCTTACCGGTTGCGCACATGGTGCCACACCTATCTCTTGCATTGAGGTCAATAAATTTTGTTTTCGTTATTGCTCAGCTCTAACTTGACGGATCAAGATGAAACAATGTGCAGGTTATTTCTAGGAGTGTCCTCTACAAAATTATGAAAATCAGTTCAGTAGTTTTTGTGCCATCTTGGAACAGACAGAAGGTTCTTATTATATTAGTAAAGATTGTGTGTCAGTTTTTCATCCAGTTTTAAGCATGGAATTTATCCAGGAATTCAGATATTTTGTAATTTTATTTAGATTGGCATTTTAATGTGCATTGAAGCAGTTTTTAAAGATGTCAGAAACAAAATGCCAATCTATAATATATAAGGGTAGTGTCAAAAAAGGACCACCAGGTGACCAAATAGTGTGCCCAAGTTACATCATAATTTTATATGGGGGAACGTGTAAATTAAAGTTCTAGATTATGCAACCAATAAAATGCTGAGGATAAAAAGCTAAAAAGTCACACAGGATTTTTTCACCCCTGTTCTGTTACTTGATCTGGTCAATTGCAGTAGATTTTGGCCAGTTGCGTGATCACAATATTGCACAACTCCAGTTGGCAAAATGCCGAATGACACCTGGCTGCTGCATGGCCCTCCTAACATCATTGAAAGGAATTTTCCACAAGCGCAGAGAAGTAATCGGCCAAACCTATTTACTATTCTGACTGATTAGATCCCTTGCGATCTGCTACAAAACATACAAGTGTTCTATAGCAAGCGCGAGTAATCCCAAAGATTTTGACTATTGTTTGCTCATACATCATTACCTAGCACCCAGCTACTGTATTCAATTGTCGGCAACAGTTTTGGAGCTATGAGAGATTTATTCAATATTGTGGATGAAGACAGGAGATCTAAATTAAATCAATACATTTAATAAAAGAAAGACACAACTGTAATGTCCCAGCAGGCAATCTAACAACCTGCCTGGCATGGTCACGTGGAATCGAACAGCACGCGGGTGGTCTTTCCCAGACACGAGCGTCACCTCTGCATTTTTAGCACTCAGAGGGGGCTCAGAGTAGGAAATCACTTTCTCCGCTTCTTGATTTTTGCACCCCAGATGCCTTGTGGTCGTCATTCTGAGAGGAGCGCCAATACAAAAATACAAATGCTTGGAGAGGAATTAAAGTTCAATATGGATGCCAATATGGATGGAGATAAAACTGTATTAAGTCTAGCGCTAGACACCCACTAGGCAGTATTTTTTTTTTTTTTTTTTTTAAGTATTAAATAATCTTATGAAACAGATATTTACCTAATTCATAAAAAATAAAAAAAATAAAAAGTACAATTTTGGAAACATTTTTATAAAAACTAGGCCTGTTTGTCATTTAAGTACGTAAAAAAGCATTACAATCTGTAACAAACAGATGTAACAACAAAGCAGAAAGGCTCAGAGTGCCACCTATTGCAAATCACTGTGGTAAAAACAGCCCTTAGATTTAAAAAAAAAAAAAAAAACACATGCTATATTCTAAACCAGGGATTCTCTACTCCAGTACCACTAACCGGTCACATTTTCAGGATTTCTGTAATCATGCACAGGTGAGTTAATCCATTTAGCTGGGTCAGACACTAGCCAACATTTTTTTTTTTTACTGTCACTTCAATATCACTAATAAAACTGGTGTAATTTTTGTTTTTTGAAATGAAACTTCCTTGGTGGCTTTAATTTGAAAATTTTAAATTGGAAACATAATGGAAGTGCAGTTCTACTTAAATGTCTGTGATGTGCCTACACTGAACGAGCAGTCATACAGCGTAGGCCAATCAATCATCTGCAAACATGCTGAACCTGATGTTATCGTCAGGTTGACCAGCATGTTTGCATGTTATAGAGGTCTAAAAGACCAACTTTTTAAACAATTTGCAAACGATTTTCAAAAGATTATCGCACGATATCGATATAGTTATCGTTAAATCGCTCATTGTAATAGTCTAGTGGATAGGCACCTTAAAAGTTACATAGACACCCACACGCTAAATACAAAGCCCATTACTCTGACCACAAGAAAAACAATCCCCACGGATTACTCAAATCTCTAAAAACACTGTTCCCTACACCACCATGCGGAGTGTATTCTCTGCCCGACACCTCCTCTGGTTCAGGTTGTGTTCGCCAAGTACGGGCATTCTCAGTGAAACATCCTTGTCTTTATTCAAACAACTTTCACTTCGAATACGTATCCTTGGTACGCCCACTTTTTTTTTATTTTTTAAATAGAATATGGAATTTATCACTTAGCTCAAGTAAAGGTCCAACACTATTGACATCACATGCCAAATGTGAATACATTTTAGTGATCAACAAACTCTTGTAATTGGCATAAGACAGGTCAATAGAGGACACTCCATTAACCTCAACTTATTTGACCTGCGCTGAACGCAAAAAATGTACCAGACAGCATCCGAAAAACCAAACCACTTTGCAAAGGAAATACGACTTTCTGTATTGTGTGAACACATTGGGTATGGAGAATTTGGAAACAAACAGGTAGTAAATTAGTGTTCCCACTAGACTGGGCGGGGGGTTTATGGTGAAGCAAACGACGGGTGAATAGATGCTCTGTTCACGCTGCAACGAGTGCTGGACATGCCCCTTGCAGTAATGAAAAGGGGATGTGTGTTAAGGACACGCCCCTTCCAACTGACCACGCCCTTTTTCAGGCATGCATGTGCAAAAGTGTGTGTTCACTGGCAAGCGCCCTGCCCCCTGCATTCGCTAGTGCGAACAATTGTAAATGTGTGTTTTGATGCCAGTGGGTACGAGATGTAGAGGAGGGAATTAAATTGTTTGCATCTGCACTTTTAGTGATGGGCGCTTGACGGAGCAATTCAATTGTTGCTCCATTTGGGTACAACAGCCTCAGGTGCCAGCAGCCTCCTCAGGTGGCGAGCAGAAATGTGCGATGTCTGAGGTTTGGACGCCCAAAGTGCTGGTTGGTTGTCCTAACCAGAATTTTAGATGGGTTTAGTCGTTTTACAAGGCTAAACATGGTCTACAGATGTGTCCTCATACATCTAGCCTCAATACGTCACGAAGCGCGACTTGCCTGGCGTGAGTGAGCCGCCAAGTCTCGTGCTACTCTGCTAGCATTGGGAGTCTTTTTATGCGATGTGACTAAGACACCAGCAGACTGCGGATTAATTTGATATGTGACACTTGTATATCTCTGTGCAGCAGAGTCTGTACATGAACCACGGAACTTGGAATGAAGAAAGTTGCGGCCGCTACATTGTCGTACTTCTTATACAGATTCATGGATTCAGTTGCACACAGCTACACAAGCGTTGCATATCAAATTAATCAGCACAGTCTTCTGGTGCGTCCTACTCTCATCACACTGCGACTTGGAAGCATTTTTCTGCAAAAAAAAAAAAAACACCCAAAAAGATACCCGGCGCTAGAGGAGTCTCACAGGACCTGGCGCACCAGAGGGGCTTTTTATCGCGACTGCAGCAAAGATGTATAAGGACACATCTGTAATTGGGCACGACAAGCGCGATAATTAATGGGTACCCCAAAAACAACTGAATTGCTGCATTGGTCACCCATTAATTTTTGCAGCTAAGAAAAAAACGAAAAAAAAAAAATCACCCCTAAAATATCCAAGATTGTTAAATTTAGAATACAATGTAACTGAAAGTACAATGTATATTTAGGAATAGTTGAACCACCATTACTGCATGCTCACTTCAGTCATTTTAGGAGTGTACTTTAAAAGCAAAGCATTTTACGGAGGATCTAATTTTCTTGGGAAAAATATATTAGTTTTCTATTGTAGGACTACTCTGCTTTAATTGCCTTCTAATTCATTCCCATCTGTATTCTGGCAATGAATCCAGAAACTGGAATTCCTATAAATGATTTATTTCCTGATAAACTTGATAAACTCTCTAATAAAGCAGCTCTTTCATTACATCTCCCACAAAGAAATAACAGGGAATGATGGAAAACAACAAAACTAGAAATAAAAATTATTTACCTCAAAGGGATAGCACAAATATAAATGCTGGCTATAAGACATTGTATAAAATGGATATATTAAGAAAAATAAAACATACTGGAATACATTGATAGATATATATACAGATGTGTCCACATCTATCCTCCGTGCGCTACAAGTCGCGTTACACATAGCGCATGAGCACCGTGCAAGACTGCAGCGCCAAGCGTCTTCTCGACCTTTTCCCATACAGTTAGTTTCATTCGCAAATCAGCTGTGACATTGTAACGTAGCGTTTCGCATGCAGATAACACCCATAGCTGCACACAGAATATAGGCATGTTGCATGTTTTAATCAACAGAAGCTGCTTGTGCGTACTATGGGCCTGATTCAGACCCGGTCAATGGTGGGCCAGTGCGAATGCGCACGACGGAGCCGGCTCAGTCATGCGCATACGCGAGACCCGGATAGCGACGGGCACTCCGTCGCTCCGGGTTTCGCAACAAAGAGGGCGAGCTGTTGATGTTGAGTGACAGCTCGCCCCCTTTGGTGGGAGGGCCGGGGGAGTGGCTGCCCAAACGGAGGTGTTCCCATGTGAACGCCTCCGTTTGGGGCGGCCCCACTGACATCGCGATGTCAGTGGGAGAGATTTCGGCTCTGTTAGAGCCGAAACCTCTCTAGGGCTTGCGGCCACGAGACCCTACCACAAGGTCTTGACCATCGCGACCCTACTACAAGGTCTTGAACATCGCAACCATCTTCCTGGCCGCTCGCTATAGCTGTGGGTGGTCACCCACAGCTATGCGAGTGGCCAGGAGGCCGTTCTAACAAAAAAAAAAAAAAGACCGGCCCTGATTCAGAGCGAACATCTGTCACAGTGTCCGGCTCTGAATCAGGCCCTATATTCGCATCGCTTTGCTAATAAGACGCGCTGTAAGGTAAAAAGTCACATGAATAGACGCTCAACACTACAGAGAAGGGTTGTATAACATGCAAGGAGACTAGATGAATGTCGACACATCTGTAGAACACCCAAAGTGAATGTGTATAAAAAGTGCCTATAGTTGTATGATTATGTTAAAAAAAATATATATGCAAAAGCTCCCACTGGGGAAGTAGGAGAGAGTATGCCCAGGTGGGTAGTGCTATGGGCGTGGCAACATAAATGACATTATTGGGGCCCCATGTGTGTCATCGTGCAGCGGAGGGGAACACAACACTGCTATATCAAAGAAAACCTGTCCACTTCATTCAGGAAGCAGGCAGGAGCTGGGAGGATGGTCTACTCTCCCAGGAGTCCTCACCATAATTTTGGAGTCTTCCAGACATTCCGAAGATGTACAGTAGGCAAGTATGAGGTAAAAGATGTGAGCCATATATTTAAATTTGCCACAGTTTGAAATGGTTTTTCCCAGGGAAACAAGGGAAGGAACTAGCAGTCTGTCAATTTGAAGCTGGGTACACACTGACAGATATATTGGCCGATCAATTGATTGGCCAATATATCGGGTGCCCGTCGGCCAGTGTGTACCAGTGATATATGTCTGTGAACGATGACAGTCACAGACATATCGAATCTGCTCTGCTGCACAGCTGATGGCAGATATACAGCAGGTAGGGAGTTTGACTGGGGTGGTACACCTGTCAAACCGTAACACCGGTGTCCTAAGGCGAGCTCAGGGAGGGCAGAAACCTCCCGTGGAGCAGAAGGGCAGAGGCTGCGGGGAGGGAGGCGGAACACTCACCCGGGCCAGAGGCAGATTATGATTGTTCAGCGCACATGAACGATCATCTGCAGATATATCTGTTCAGTGTGTAACCAGCTTTAGACACTCAATGGTAACTTGGCTCCTTTTTACAAGATTTCTCTTTTATCAAACATGACCTGTTGGCCACTGATGTATAAACAAGTGCCCTAGGGAAAGCCATATAATAATTTGTACCCACACTCCTTTCAGCCGCATTCAATTTGCATGAATTTCAACTCTTTCTGTAGAATTCATTACCATATACAACTGAGGTGGTTTGTCTATGATTGCAATATGTATTATGGGCCTGCATCTAGATACATATATGTCCAAAAAAAGCTTACAGTATCTCAAATAGCACCAAATACTCCCGTTTGGCGCACCATAGAATTTTTCACAAAATTGGCGTCCTACTCGCATCACTAATGAAACAATAGCGCAATGCAAGGGTACCCTGAACACTGACAATAGCATTCATGTAGCTTCTGTGTGCAATTCAGTAACTAATATAGCCAGAAAATCAAAAGACAGAGGTCTGATAGGAGTGGTCCACGCCATTTCTCGTGTCACGCATCATGTGGCTTAATCTGTGACTTTATACCAATTCCTATATGACAAAAATACTAATCCTAAGCACCTAGTATACAATAAGCGAATATATATGCGGCTGTGATGCAAATAAGATACATGGTTTTGGAAAAGGCACAAGATGGGAAGCAAAAAAGGATAGGTGTATGGTGAGACATATGTATGGAGACTTCTCTGAAGGAGGATCCTGTCTTTAATACAATATAAAATATAAAAGCTTTGACATTATTTGAATTCCTAAAACTACAGAGAGTTAGACAACAGCATTTTTGAATTACATTAGATATAACTTAGGGATGGGAATTAAATGTTTAATTGCAACAAAACAATTCATTGGATTGACATACAGTCAGGTACATAAATATTGGGACATTGACAGAATTTTCATATTTTGGCCTCTATTCACCACCACAATGGCTTTGAAATGAAACAAACAACATGT
The DNA here is from genome assembly GCA_031769625.1 of Taudactylus pleione. NCBI lineage: Eukaryota > Metazoa > Chordata > Amphibia > Anura > Myobatrachidae > Taudactylus > Taudactylus pleione. Next base: position 12,035,346 of record JAUIMM010000127.1, read on the forward strand.
GATTTAACTGCAGACTTTCAGATTTAATTTGAGGGTAATTACATCCAAATCAGGTGAACGGTGTAGGAATTACAACGGTTTCTATATGTGCCTCCCACTTTTTAAGGGGCCAAAAGTAATGGGACTATCAACTCAAAAGCTATTTCATGGACAGGTGTGGGCTATTCCCTCGTTATTTCATTATCCATTAAACAGGTAAAAGGTCTGGAGTTGATTCTAGGTGTGATATTTGTATTTGGAATCAGTTGCTGTAGACTCTCAATATGACATCCAAAGAGCTGTCACTATCAGTGAAGCAAGCCATCATTAGGCTGAAAAATCAAAACAAACCCATCAGAGAGATAGCAAAAACATTAGGTGTGGCCAAATCAACTGTTTGGAACATTCTTAAAAAGAAAGAACGCACCAGAGAGCTCAGCAACACCAAAAGACAGGGAAGACCATGGAAAACAACTGTGGTGGATGACAGAAGAATTATTTCCCTGGTGAAGAATAACCCCTTCACAACAGTTGGCCAAATCAAGAACACTCTCCAGGAGGTAGGTGTAGATGTGTCAAAGTCAACAATCAAGAGAAGACTTCACAAGAGTGGAACAACATCCTATGGACAGATGAGACAAAGATCAACTTGTACTAGAGTGATGGGAAGAGAAGAGTATGGAGAAGGAAAGGAACTGCTCATGATCCAAAACATACCACCTCATCAGTGAAGCATGGTGGTGGTAGCGTCATGGCGTGGGCATGTATGGCTGCCAATGGAACTGGTTCCCTTGTATTTATTGATGATGTGACTGCTGACAAAAGCAGCAGAATGAATTCTGAAGTGTTTCGGGAAATATTATATGCTCATATTCAGTCAAATGCTTCAGAACTCATTGGACAGCGCTTCACAGTGCAGATGGACAATGAACAGAAGCATACTGCAAAAGCAACCAAAGAGTTGTTTAAGGCTAAAAAGTAGAATGTTATGCAATGGCCAAGTCAATCCCCTGACCTGAATCTGATTGAGCATGCATTTCACTTGATGAAGACAAAACTGAAGGGAAAATGCCCCAAGAACAAAAAGGAACTGAAGACATTTGCAGTAGAGGCCTGGCACAGCATCACCAGGGATGAATCCCAGCATCTGGTGATGTCTATGCGTTCCAGACTTCAGGCTGTAATTGCCTGCAAAGGATTTGCAACAAAGTATTAAAAAGTGAAAGTTAGATTTAGGATTGTTTAGTTTGTCCCATTACTTTTGGCCCCTTAAAAAGTGGGAGGCACATATAGAAACCGTTGTAATTCCTACACCATTCACCTGATTTGGATGTAATTACCCTCAAATTAAATCTGAAAGTCTGCAGTTAAAACACATCTTGTTTGTTTAATTTCAAAGCCATTGTGGTGGTGAATAGAGGCCAAAATATGAAAATTCTGTCAATGTCCCAATATTTATGCACCTGACTGTAGATCTGCTTAGCTACAATGGTTTAAACCAGTGGTCAGAGAACAGGGGTAAATTACCCCACATGGGGTAAAAATAAAATTCCTGGGGGTAATGGACAGATAGCCAGGCATGCATATGAATCATTCTATAATATAGAGGCGCAGGGAGGCTCTAAGCTGGATGCCCGCTGAGATGTTATTACCAGCGGGCGCCCGGCTCCTTCCCTGCAGCGCAGCGTTAGACAGAGGCTGGAGTTCTCTTCTGAACTCCAGCTTCCGGCTCTCTCCATGCGCACTATGAGAGAGACGTCATGACGTCTCTGCCATAGTTCCGAGACAAAACGGCAACGAATGCAGGAGCGGGAATTAAGCTGTTTTTTTTTTTTTTGTACAAGTGGCACTACAGGGGCATTATATGGGGGCACTACTACAGGAGCACTACTATGGGAGCATTATATGGGGGCACTACTACAGGGGCATTATATGGGGGCACTACTATATGATTTCCTTCCTTTCAAATCAAGGGGGTAACATCTGCGTATCTAAATATATTTTGGGGTAAAAGGTAATAAAGTTCCCTGACCTCTGGTTTAAACTAATAAGTACAACTAGCTTTAGATTACTAGGTTTGCAATAGCTTATGTGTTAAGTGACTTTGGAACTAGTCTCCTGGTATGCTGAGCAATGTGTTTTAAATACAGAGGGCTTTAAGGTGCCTACACACTTGGTGATGTGGTCACGATGTGATATCGTGTCCGATTCCCCCTTGAACTCTCCCCAGCAGTCGTGGGCACGATTTGGTGTTAAAAACTGTCCAATGTGACAAATGGTCTATCGTGCCTCCTAACTATTCCAGTGCATCGTGATTGAGATTGTCAGATCTGTCCTACAGCACGGCAGATCTGAAGATGCGATGTACCACCTGCCGGGACGCGCATCGGCATCATGATCGTAAGTGGACACTCATGATTTGGGTATACTTTACACGATTTGTCGCCACGATGCGTCGGAATCGGGCAATCGTGTGAAATATCGCTAAGTGTGTAGGCACCTTTAAACTGAATTGTGGGGATCCAAGGTTTCCTCATTTTAACAAGTTTTATTCCTGATGTTCTACAGATCTATTGTGGAAGGTGCGTGGCAGAGAGGCTGGTACAGGAAATATGTGCACATTTATCCCCTTGTATTTAAAACGCATTTCTCAGCATATCATGCCATACAAGGGACTCAAACTTTCAACCTCATATACCACAATCAGACATCTAACACATGAAGCTATTTGCTGCTTCATAGAAAACAGTAATTCTAACCATATTCAGACATACAGCGCGGACTCTCTTTCTAGTAGGAAATGTATTGGGTATAAGACATTTAGGGGACATGCCAAACCTTGTGAACCCCTAGCCCAGGAAAGTGAGCTTTTGATATGGGAATTATAAAACAGTCAATGTTTGTTGAAATTATGATTTAATGAGACTGTTGTAGTTTTGTGAAGGAAATTTGAGAAATGAATCATCAATTTTGCAAGTTCCCCTCTGTAGTATGAGTAGGATAAGATTTTCCATAAGTACAAATGTCAATAAAAAAAATTAAGTTCATGTGGGTAAAATAAAATAAAAAAACGAGAAAAATAAATAAATAAAAATGTAAAACAAAAAAGGGAAGAGAACCCGCTAAAACACCCTTACCAGTGTACTAAATAAAATAGTTTTGGCTATGACTCCTTCATGGAATAAAAAGTATAAAGAGTGTACATTTAATGACTTGTGCTACACTATTTATAAACAAACGAAATCTGCATGAAGGAAAAAGGTGCGACAAAGAATAGAACATTTATTGAAACAAAGTTCAGTAAACTTTAACAGACATCATTATAATAAACCAATAGTATGGGATTTTAATTATAAACCTGAATATACAGGCCTACTTCTTAAATAGCAAGTATCAAATACATTTGTATTACATTTTTATCCTGGCCTTTTTATACAAAACATTATGAGGGGTATTCAATATGAATCGTTAACTTCACTGTCGAAGTTAACGTTTCATATCAGAGTTTTTTTATGCGTTAAGGTATGGTGCGCGCTCCCGCTTATCCCCGTATTCAATATAAAATTAACGAAAACGGGAAACTCCGAAGTTGGATTTGCGTAAAGTTACAAATTTTTCCTTAAAATAATTGTAAGACCCCCCTAAAGTTGTAAAAACATGGGGGAACACTATGGGTACCCCGTTTTAGCCTTTAATTGAAAGTCGGGGATTTAATAGCCGCAGCAGGCGTTTTTTTCCCGTCTTTGAATAAGTGTTGCAGAAGAGCACTTAGGTAATTTTTTTTGTTTTTTTTAAGTGGTCCCATCAAATTTGGGGTACATGAAAATGGGTACTAGCATATTTTTAAGTCCCTAAAGTAAGTTTTTAAAAATTCTGCATTTGTGCACCTGCCGCTATAATTCTATTCTAGAAAACATCTGCCGCATACTTGCAGAACAGCCCCGAACCTATTTCCCTATTGTTAAACAATTTTTTCCCATTTTTTTTTTTCACCCCAATTTTTAAATGAATTTTTTGGGGTGTCCCTATTTTTTTTTTTTTTACTTTTTTTGACACCGTTCTTTTTTAAATGTCATTCCCAGGGGTGCAGGCTATTTTTTTTAAGCCTGCACCCCTAAACCCCAATTCTGCACTTTTTTTCGACACCTATTCAATGGTGAAAAGTTATTCCCGTTTATTATCAAAGACTTTTCAAAACTGCGATAAGTCTTTGAAATTGAATACGGTGTAAAAGTAAAACCTGCGATAATGACGTCATACCTCCGATATTAGCGCAAAAACGATGTTATCGCACCCATATTGAATACCCCTGTTTGCCTTTTTCTTTTATTTTTTTATAAACAGCATTTACCCACTGTTATTTAAATACTGCCACTCACTTGGGCTTTTATAGCTCAATCAAAAATATTCAAATAACTAAAATCATACTACTCATTTTTTAATTATTTTTGGAGTTTTCCCAGTCATTTCAACAGATCATTAATTTCAATGGGGTTTCTATAGCTATCACAAACAATGGACACCCCAATTAAAAGAATAGGCAAAGCATTGTGCTTTCTGTGAATCAAAAGCTTCTCAGATGTATGCTCAAACGCATAGCATTCATATGTGGTTTTACAAGGTTTACAGTCACTTTTTTTTTTTTTGACACAAACATGACACCACCCAATGAAAAAAATCCACTTGATATGCATTCCAGATATTGGCCCCCGCAGCTAATGCTATCTGAAGATGGCGTTAGCTGCTGTAGCCTATGGGCTACACCGCGTATAATTAGCCGGCAGAAGGTTCCTCCGGTGGATGATAGTACCTTGCTGTGAATAAATTGCAGCATAGTATTGGCAACTGCAAAGATACATTTTATCATAATTATAATTGTTTGATATTATAACACTTTTTCTTATAATATGTATTCTTGTGGAGGAATGGAATTTTAAATGTTTATTGAGAAAACCTTTTGAAGTTCAGTGCAGTGGATAATGTGCCCACACTGAACGACATGTTGTTCAGTGTGGTCACCCTCCCTCATCCCCCAACATGCACAACCGGACGATCTAGTCAGGTTGGCCTGCATGTTCAGGAGATCGCTGGTAGTTGCCGGCATAATTACTGCACGATTAAACGATAACGTTGTCGTTCAATTGTTCATTTTAATCATGTAGTGGATATGCACCTTAACAGTAGCCACAACAATCCATAAACAAAACCATATAAACCATATAGCAGATATATACCATAACGCCAAACAGTGCTGATTTTTTTTTTTCTTGTAGGTCTGTGTGGAACATTTATATGGCATGACATGGGTAAACTGAGTATGTGCTATGCTCATTGGTAGCTGGCATTAAAAATAGCCAGACATTCCCAAGTGAGTGGGCCGGAAGGCTTTTATCAAACAAAACTAAAAAGGGTAATTCTGGAGATAAATGGAAATCACTATTTAGTTTGGTGCCTTTTTAAAAGGATAAATCCACCTTGTGCCATTTTTTTAATGTATGTTTGTTGGGGAAAAGGGAACAGACTTGACTGCAGGGATGACTAGGCGCAACTTTGTATATTTGTCAGCAGATCGGGCTCTCCTTCGTGTATTTGACACCAGGCATGGCTCAGCACATTACAGTATACGATCCACCAGATATGGCCTAGCTGTACATACTTCACACCAAATAAAGCTCAGTTCCGTGCATTATATCTGTTATCAGATATGTATCATCATATGATAACTTCTAAATTGGATATACCTGCCTAGCCCTGCTCATACTGTAAGGGTGCCCACACATATACCGATGTGCTCACGATACAATTTTATGGCCAATTTACTCATGAACTTTCACGGGAGCTCCCTTGCCGTCGTGATCACGATTTGGAGTTAAAAATGTCCAATCTGACTAAAGATCTATCTTGCAGCCAATGCATTGTATCCCAGATTGGCTAATCTGCCCTGCAGCACGGCAGATTAGAAGATGCGATGTACGACGAGCGGGGACGCGCATCGGCATCATGCTCGTGAGTATAAACTCACGATTTGTACTTTTTTTACCCGATTCGTCGTCACGATTCGTCAAAATCGGCCAAATCGTGTAAAATGTCGCTATGTGTGTGGGCACCTTAAGTGTCTCTGGAGCCTTCGATGCTAGCGGTTTACTGAATGAATGCTGTAGTCAGCTCAGGTGCAATAAAACACAGAATAAGGCATGCTACGGGATGCTGCGAGGGAAGAGGCAGCTTCATCACTGTAGCAGTGTAAAACCTCATAATGTGGTTTTGTAAGGACAGGATTAATTTTATATTCATCTAGACCTCCTTCACCTTCCATCTAGTGGGCCCGCTCAGATCTCCTTTTCAAGATTTCCCAGGTTTTATTATAATGAACAAAAAAAAAAAAATTTAAGTTTTATGCATGCACAAAACCCGTGCAATAAGGTCTAAATATTGTACAGTTTCCTTGTGAAATTGTGCTATGAAGTCTATCGAGTAAGCGATAAAGCAATTACACAAGGAAATAAAGTGGGCGAATCATACAAGAAAGAAAAACGCTCCAAGTGTCAATAGCAAGAGCAATAAAAATAGGTTTTCCAAGGGTAAATTGTAGCTTCTTGGAGAAACAAATATAGATACAATTAAAATTGGAGTTGGGCGCAAACCTTGGGAGAAACATAAAAAAAGGTCACTCGGCCTGGGGTAGGCCGCAAATCAATTTTATAGCTTAGAGAGAAAGAGTCATCTAAATGCCAGCCTTGTCATTTGCCCTTCCTCTATAGGACATACTATAACAAAGGCGGACATTAATACATTTTAGGTACAGCCATATAACATGTCTCCATTTGACTGTAAACTGAATGTGCCTTAAAGTCAGCATTTGCACTGCAGGATGATAATATATATATATATATATATATATATATATGTTATGTGTGATAGGAGCACTGGAGAAGTTAGGGATGGCGTGTATATATGTCCCAAATTCCTGTAATATGTATTTTAACTCCCAGGAAAAGTCTGTTTTACAAACAGATCTGAGTACTGGCTTTCGGTAAAAGCCAGAGAATGGGTCCTGGGGGTGTGGATGTGAGAGAGAAGGGAGGGCTCCATCCACAGGGCCGTTTCAGGTGTTAGGCCTTTCAGCCTGAGAGCATGCCAATTAGGTATTACACCTGGAGGTGGCTCAATATAGCTGTGTAAGAGTTTAGATGCAGTGTCTCACACACCCTGGGGAGAACAGACAGAGGTTTGTTCAGAGATACTGACCTTTTGGAAGTGCTGTGTTTGTGGTGAGGTAGTAGGCCTTGCCACTTGCAGAGAGGAAATTATCTGTCTAGTCAGTGCCCAGCCGGGCTAGGAGTTATTTTATGTTTGGTTTAGTTTGACTATTGGAGTTGCACAATAAAAAACTGGTGCCGACCAGCTTGCTCGAAAACCCACGGCTGGAGTGCTGTTTCCTGGCTGCTGTGTGTAAGGAGGTGTCCACCTACCCCAGGAGAGGGACCCCTACCCCGATCATATCACAATTGGTGGAGAATGCGGGCAATGCACACTGGAAATTGCAGCAAGAGGAAAAGTTCTACATTTAAAATTTAATGTGACAGACACCAATTTGTTGTGTTGGATATCAACTCGTGTTCTGTGAAGTCCATGAAGGTGGCGTCGACAGATGCTTAGAGAAGCTAGGTTTTTCTACAAACCTACACCTAAAGACAACATGGAGGACATTGTTAAGGCCTTGCTCCCAGCTAACAAAACTCAGCAGGAAACTAACAAAGCCTTGCAAAAAGCTACCAGAGCTCAGCAAGAAGCTACCAGAGTGCAGCAGGAATCCACCAATGTGCAATTATTGGCCTTGGAGACTGCCCAGAAGGCAAACAAGTAGCGGCTCTGTTAAATTCCGGCAGCCTGGTTACACTTGTGAAAGCTGACCTGGTGACCTTAAGGTGCAAGGGAAGAGCTGTTGGTGTGACCTGCATACATGGGGATAGTCTGTATTATGTTACTGCGGAAGTGAACATAGAAACATAGGCCCTCATTCCGAGCCGGACGCTCTGAGCAGAGCGCACGCTCTGAATGAGGGCCGTCCTCCATAATTATGGAGCGTCCTCCTGGACGCTCGTATAGCTGTGGGTCACCACCCACAGCCTATACAAGCGTGCAGGTTGATGGCCGCAATGGTTTTGACCATCGCCACTGCGAGCCGGAGCCTGCGGTTGAGTTTCTCAACCGCAAGGCCCGGAGTGACTTTGGCTCTATCAGAGCCAAAATCACTCCCACTGACATCACTAGTGATGTCAGTGGGCCGGCTTCTGCCGGTAAGCGTTCCCTTGGGAACGCCCCCGTCTGGGAGGCATGCCCCCGGCACGCCCACCAAAGGGGGCGTGCTGTCAATCAACATCGACAGCACGCCCCCTTTGATCAGACACAACGAGCGAAGGAAAGTCCTTCGCTCGTCGCGTCTGGCGCATGCGCACGACGGAGCTCCCGTCGTCGTGCGCATGCGCAGTGCACACCATCGACCCACTTGCGAGCGGACAGCCGCTTGCGAGGGGGTCTGAATCAGGGCCATAGTGTGGTTCCGCTATAGTCTCTGTGGGTTTGGTGCATGGCTTGAGGTATGATATAATGTTGGGGAGAGACTTTGCTCACTTCTGGAAGTTGTGGGAAAGCCAATTTGTTACCGAAGTAAATAATCCCGACCCATTTGAGAAGGTTGCTGATGCAGTAGCAGGGGAAGTTTTTTCCGAGTATGAGAAGTTCCCTTTTTCTAGCATGGTTGGTGAACCAGAGAATACTGAGATGGGAAGTATTGTTAAGCCAGTTGGTCATCTGTCTGATCCTGAGGTCAGAAATAAGATCTTGGCAGTGTAGCAGTTAAATGACCCTACTCTGGTGGAAGCCGGGGAAAATGTAAAAGTGATTGATGGTAAATCCATAGACCCTGATAGTCCGTTGTCATATCCTCACATGGCAGTACGCCAGGATTTTTTTGTACGGGAGACATCCTAGGGGGATTACCTGACATTGTTAAATATACATGGGAGGGGCAGTCCTGTCCCTATAAAACTGTCATTGAGCCTAGGAAAAGAAAGCCAGAACAGTTATGCCATGTAAATCTTATCTAACCTTGGAAGGACAGAGCAGCTCTGTCAGCCGTCCCGGCCCCTCCAGTAAACTTAGGGCCTTTGGTTCCTGAAGTGACAATAGCTAAAACCCTGTCGACCGTTCAACAGCAGGAAGTTAAGGAATTTATCAGAAATAGGGTTTTGTTCTCAGGTGTACCGGGCAAAACCACAGTCATTAAACATGACATAATCACTGATCCAGGGGTTAAGATTAACCTAAAGCCCAGTAGCTTGCCAGAAGCCCGAAGAGAATCCGTGTCTAAAGAAATGTAAAAAATTTTGGAACTGGGTGTAATTGAAAAATCACATAGTGAGTGGTCAAGTCCCATTATGCTTATTCCAAAACCTTACAGGAGTGTATGTATCGGCAACGCTTTCCAAAAATTGGATCAAGGGACGCTGTCCACACGCTGTGCGCTGTTTCGGGGCTTCCAATATTGCGTTCCACCTGCGTCTCATGGGTCAACTGACGCGTTTCTCCGCCCAATGACGTGGCGGTTTCATTAAAGCACCAAAACCGGAAACAGCACACCGCGTGTGGACAGCGTCCCTTAATCCATCATCATACTGCCAACAGCCAGGAGAGCTAGAGAGAAGGAGAGGAGGTCTCTATGTTATAGGACCCCAGCATCTCAGGACTGCATGGTACAAACAGCAGACTGGAGTCACGGAGTGCACAGCTGATTACACAACTGCACGGACTAGGCACGATAAGCATTCTCCCCACATGTGGGTAGAGGTAAGGACTGATACAAAGCGGGTTCTATGGAACTTTGTTACATTGCTGGATGATAATATATATCGCTCAAACTACTGATCTAATCTGCATAACAACTGAACTTTTTCTGCTTTGGCTAACAAATCTGCTTAATCTGCACTAACTTTGGCTGTGACAATCTCTGGAATCTATGCTGTGCTATTGCTGATTGCTTTTTTCTTTGAAAAAAGACCGGTTAAAGGTTTTCAGTGAATTTTTCAATATTATGAATATTATACTGTAATTTGTATGTAAATTTTAGGAAGATGTGTGCAATAGATCATTAGATCTTGATCAATTGTTTCCACTTGTATACCATGGTATGGCAAATTGTTTTGTATGATATGTGATTGATTGTTTAATAAATTTTAATATTACTAATTTTTCAAACCAGCAGCTTATCTCGAGGTTATCTCGTCTAGGGAATAAATATAATTTTTTTCTGAACTAGCTATATTCTTCATCAGTTTGATGTTTATTATATGTGTGCTTATGTGTATAATGATTTATTTATTAAATTGATTTTTATATTTTTATGTTTCTATGTGTAGAGCTCCTTGTTTGGAAAATCACTCTGTTTCTCATTTGAGCTTTCATTACATGATCATACGGTAGCGAAGTATTTCCAAACTATTCAATGTTACATGTTTAGTGGGATAGATAGATCTTACCACTGTAAGGACCTGCTTTTATGTTAGTTACTTAAGGTGATTAGATTAGTAACTTTTTTGCTGCGCCTGAATTGTATATGGTTACATATACTAGTTAGTTTCATGTAGTTTGCTTGTTGACAATCAAAATGTCAGCAAGCATTATTGGGACCCCCGAAAGCAGGTGCTACTTCAAGCATTTCAAGGTTGCTGGCAGTACAACTGTGAACATGATGGGGCATGTTAAATACGGAATCGCACCGCCTGACTTCCTGGGTCAACATACCGCTTTCCACATTTTGATTGTCAGCAAGTTTTATATATCCGGTATCTGGTTAAAGGAAAGGGCAGAATTAAAGATTAGGTTTAATTTCCGCACCTTCCTCGTCAACCTCTATGCATAATTTTTTTGCACGATTCCTTTTTATACCCGCCTGGCACTGCACTGTTGTATTGCATTTTTTTTTTAAATAAAATGTTAATGAGACAGTGAGCTGGTGAATGGGTGAGAGAAACTTAGAGATAATGAAATGAGGAAAGTTGCGCAAAATGAAATGTGTTTAAAGTACAGGAAGAGAAACAGGGAGATTCAAACTGCATGGCTGAGGAGTACAAGGAGGGGACATGTGCAAGAGGGACAGGAAGAAGTCTGCATGGGTCAACATGAAGGGATCTATTTAGGGGGGAGAAAAATATGGGGGAGAGTTGGTACATAGGAGGGAGGGCAGCTGCATGAAGAAGAAGGGTATTGGGGCTGTTGTGCAGAAAGGAGGGGGCTGAGTGGGAGGAATAGCGCATAAACACTTACATGTGGTAGAAATGTATTGGTGCAAGCAAGAAATATGAAATGCATGTGATGACTGAGGTGGGAAAGCTATAGTTGGAGAGCTGACAATATGAGGAAGAACAAGGTCTTGGAATATTAAGGTAATAGTGTACATAAGAACATGTGTATATAGCGCTGAGCAGAGACATGGGTAAGCATGGGACTGGCGAGGGAAATGGAGAGAGCAAGAAGTACAGGGGGAGTGAAGGGAGGACAGAAAGAGAGGAGAGAGATTCACATGAAAGAGAGATAGAAGGACCAAGAGAAGGAGTGAAAGTAAAATAACAAAAAGGTAATGGGAGAGAAAGAGAAGGAAGGATAATCGGGAACAGAAGAGAGAGAGAAATGGGCAGTTAGGCTAGTCCAGAACAGGAGAGAGGGGAATGGGTAGATAGGAGGGTAATCGGGAACAGGAGAGAGGGGAATGGGTAGATAGGAGGGTAATCGGGAACAGGAGAGAGGGGAATGGGTAGATAGGAGGGTAATCGGGAACAGGAGAGAGGGGAATGGGTAGATAGGAGGGTAATCGGGAACAGGAGAGAGATAAATGGTTAGATAGGAAGGTGATTTGGATGGAAGTCACTTCCAGGTATTACCTTAGTAAAACATTGCCCTTAATCTGCTCCAGAAAGATACATGCTTTGGTTTGCAGTTACAGGCAATAAAGAAATCAGGTCCAAATAGAACACAAGTCTCTTTATCCATATGAATAGTTCAGTATCATTTTCATCATCATCTAGTATATTGGACGTGTCATTCATCAGGTGGCCAGCTTTTGTGCTCGGTGTTGCATTTATTTTCTATCACTTCCCTCACTTTCTCATCTCTCCCACTATTCTCCCGTCTCTTACTCTATCCTGGTCACTCTCTCTTCCTTCCAACCCTCCCTTCTCTCTTTCGGTCTCCAGTCTCTCCCTATTACCCTCTAATTCTTCTTTGTCTTTCCTTCTTTTTGCTCTCCTCCTTCTTTTCTTATTTATTGCCTGTATTTTAGATCCCTCTTTCTCCACTGTTCAGGATGTATTTTTTCTTATTGCCAAGGGACAGCACTGGATTACATGAAATCATAGCGAATGGCTGCACAATTCTTCCGAGAGAGTGAGAGAGAGAGAGTGTGAGAGAGAGTGAGAGAGAGTGTGAGAGAGAGTGAGAGAGAGTGTGAGAGAGTGTGAGAGAGAGTGAGAGAGAGAGTGAGAGAGAGTGTGAGAGAGAGTGTGAGAGAGAGTGAGAGAGAGTGAGAGAGAGTGAGAGAGAGAGAGAGAGAGTGAGAGAGAGAGAGTGAGAGAGAGTGAGAGAGAGAGAGTGTGAGAGAGTGTGAGAGAGAGTGAGAGAGAGTGAGAGAGAGTGAGAGAGAGTGAGAGAGAGTGAGAGAGAGTGAGAGAGTGTGAGAGAGTGTGAGAGAGTGTGAGAGAGTGTGAGAGAGTGTGAGAGAGTGTGAGAGAGTGTGAGAGAGTGTGAGAGAGAGTGTGTGTGTGTGTGTAAGACCAGGTTTGTAGTGTTGGAGATGGGGTCCATAATTGGTGGCAGTGAGCAGGGGTCACGTGATTGGGCATGTCAGAGACAGACCTTTCACAGGATTAGATTAATAGGTTATTATTGTCATAATGAGTGTTTCTCAAACTTGTTCTCCAGACCATATGTGGATCTGTACATTGTGTCTAGGGATTATCACAACTCAGCTTTGGAACTGTAAACAGACCTGTGCACCAGATAGGGGTCCTGAGAGATATTAAGAAACACTGGTTTATTTATAAAAAGGTACCACAAGGGTTCCATAGCACCAAACAATTGACAATAAGTCATACTTGCCTACTCTCCCAGCACCCCGCAAGAGTAGACAAGTCCCCCAGAATGGCGGCTGGGGGTGCGATGACAACACAATTCGCATTATAAAGGGCGGGGGCCCCGATGATGCATTCGCATTGGCATGCCCTTGCTCCGCCTACCTAAAGCGTCATCCCCCTCCCTGCTGCACCGACCTGGCAGCCCTGTCCCGGAGGGGGCTGCCCAATTGTAGGTAAGTATGTAATAAGTTACATGACTACAGACTATTAATTTGTAGTCTATACAGAGCAATCAAGTGCTGATTAAAATTAAATAATTATATAAAGTCAGTATGAGCTCTCTATATGTGTTTATGTAAATGTGTTTAGGCACTGATGCAAACTATACATAATAAAAACAAAGAAATAAATATTCTAAACTGGGTGCACTGTATCTTCAAACAGTCCTGTGTCAGTGGTGCCAATAATGGAGGAGAGTGGTTCTAACTGGCCTAGCAATTCCCCTAACTCAGCCTCCTGGCTTCCAGAAGCGGTTTGAAGATACAGCCCATCCAGTTCCCCTTACATCATCAATTTAAAAAGCTGTAACCATTACCACTACACCAATTGATTTTACATGTTCAGAATATATACTTCTTTGTTTTTATTAAACATAAAGTTTGCATCAGTACATAAACACATATATAGGGCGCCAAAATGTAACGAGCACCCATCAAAGCAATTCAATTGTTCCTCAGTTAGGTCGCAAGTACCACGTGTGCGCGCCCAGAATCATCAAGTTTAGCCACGCAAAATGGTGAAGCCCATCTAAAGTACTGCTTTGGGCGCCCAAAGTGCTGACTTATTGCACATTTCTGCTCACCACCTTGCATGCATACCGCATTACTAAACGCTGGTATGCATGCGATCATTGGCGGGATGCATCACATCCAAAGTGCAATGCTTGGTGTACCCTGCCCACTGTGTATTCCAAGCTATGGAAAAATAAAAATCTGAAATCCGAAACACTCAAGGCACTTTCAGAAAAGCGATACGCAACCTGTAACACAAGAGTATTTAACAGCGGGCAAACGCAGGCAGCAGCAACTCTGGACCGGGAAACTTGAATACTCTTCCAGGTGGCCGAGACATCACCTGATAATTGAGGGCATCCCAGCTGTTCCGGGAGAGTAAGCATGTATGACTCAGAGCTATAGAGTTCTTTAGGTTGGTGCCACATTGGAAAACACTCGCTTGATCTGCATAAATATCGCCATTGCATCCGCCTCTGAATCAGCGTCTTCCTTTCTTTCCCTCCAAGTTCCATGATGACATCACCTTTGACATCGCTGCTCATGAAAACATTATCCAAACTGAGCTACCTGGGTCACTAAGGCCCTGACAAACATACCCCAGTGATTACCCTTCTTTCAAAGCCACCAACTCTCCACTGGCAGCAATACCAGCTAGAATTATAGTCCACCAGGGCAGACAAGGATTTGTATATATAACCTTGACCATGCCAAGCTGGTATTTACTTAATTAACACATCAGCCCAAGCTGTGTAAAAGCCCTTTTAATATGCTTAGTGTCCTTTACCAAGGATGTTTTGTTGACTGTTTTTTTTTCGCAGGCTTTGGCTCTTCTAACCTCTTTCAATAAGGCCAATCTACTTGTGGATTTTATTTTATTGCTCACAGATCATCTGTAAAGTTGTCTTAACATGGTCTGTCATATTTTTATTTACACAAATGTCCTTGTTTCTGGATGCACTGAAACAGGCATTGCATACGAAACAGCTTTTCCACACCAAAAAAAAAAAATAACAGATGTGGTGAAGTAGACCGAGATCTGGCCCTCTGTACAGGTCACCCTGCATCCATATATACAGTACACACAGTCTCTTCGCCTCCTCCCGCAAGTAATAAAATGTTTGGCTGCTATCTAGATAAACTCATCAAATATTTAGAAGCTCATGGAACCTCTCAGGCTGGGAACGGTGCCAGCAGCTGCAAGATGTGAGACTGCAGATATTTCTCCCCTTATCCGCAAGGATAGCCAAACATAAACCTAGCGCTTAAATACAAGGTGCTGTTTGGAAAATTTGACAGATGAGGGTTTGTGTTTTTTTCATCCACCTAGATGCCGGTATGACAAATGTTCTATTTACAATCATCTTCTAGTCTTGCTGCCTTAATACAGTAGAGGATCATTACACTACAGTGGCATAGAAGTAATGGGTTAACAGTGGACGTCATGGAAAATAAGGCAATACATCTCTGTTTAAAATGCACTAGCTGTAATGCAATGCAAACTGATCACGTTGAATTTCTATGCATTCAAAATTACATCCATAAATAAGGTAAATGTAGGAAGCATTCTACAGGACCTATCTCCAAAATTAGGTTCTGAACAATGAGCAATAGGGCTAGCACTGGAGTCACATAAATAACTATTAATAAGGGTTTTCTCATAAATGTACACCTGGCAATTGGTGAAGTTATCTGTATATTTTATGGCTAGTGAAGGGTGGTATGTTGTCTGAATACAGAGAATACATCAGTGTATTTCTATAATAGAAATATGATCATCCACCAATTACAGAGTGTAGAGCAGGGGTTCCAAACCACAGTCCTCAAAGCATACTAAAGCTGCCCATCCATTTAATAATGCGGGAGACGACGGCACGATTACGACGCCGTCGTCTCCCGCGGGGTGAACTGCATACACTGAACGTTCAGACGTTCAGTGTATGCAGATCAATCATCCCCGAACATGGCAACCTGACGGTGGTCGTCAGGTTGACAGTCATGTTCGGGGCGATGATTGATGTTACAAATGGCCAGCGGGCGCGCGCATTGCTGGTCGTTTTTAACCTTTTGTTGCCCGATTTGCGGGAGATTACCAAGCGATGGAGCGATAACGACCGTCGTTATCGCTCCATTGCTAGGTTTAATCGCCTAGTGCATGGGCAGCTTAACAGTCCATGTTTTAAAGGATAGCCACACTTGAGCACAGGTAACTCAATTAGTACCTCAGTTATTTTGATTTAAACCACCTGTGCTGAAACATGGATATCACTAAAACCAGGACTGTTCTAGTGTACCTTGAGGACCGAGGTTGGGAATCACTGGTGTAGAGTGAGACTCCTTGGACGATAATGGCAGTGACTGTGTGCTGGGAATGAAGACGACAGCAATCAGAAAATGCATCCAAATAATTTGTAAAACCATCCCTTACAACTTTACAATATTTGTACACTGAACTAACAATACTTTGCTCACATATTAGCACTGCTGAATTTAGCGAACGGGAGAGGGAAAAAAATCCTTACAAGTCAACAACGGTGGGAATTTTCACCAGGTACATTGGTCACAAGCAGCCACACTGGGTGCAAGCTCTATTAACATGCAAAATGTGCTCAGTTAATAACTATACAGCAATTCATGTTACGCCCTGCCCCCTGGAGGATTATATACTATATACGCATGCATGTGTGTGTATATATATATATATATATATATATATATATATATATATATATATATATAATATGAGATATGGTAAGAACTTACCCTTGTTATCTCTATTTCTACGAAGTCCATAGGGTTCCACAGGATACCTTGGGGTATAGGTGATGACGTCAGTCTTCAGGCACCACAGAGTTAAAGTTTTCAGCCTCCCAGGATGCATCTGGGTCCCTCTCCTATACCCCGCCCCCGGGCCAAGGCATCTCAGTTACGTCACAAGCCATAGGCCGGAGGAGGAGAAGAAAGAGAGAGAAGAAAAAAATCTGGACACTCACAAGAATCACATTCTCACCATAGGGAGACGGAAAAACCGGTGACCAGAATAAAGCCCATCTGCAGTACAGGTGCGACAGGGCGGGAGTCCTGTGGACTTCGTAGAAATAGAGATAACAAGGGTAAGTTCTTACCATATCTCATATTTTCTACTTCAGGGTCCATAGGGTATCCAAAGGATACCTTGGGGATGTCCCAAAGCAGTATCCTTTAAGGGTGGGGACGCTCCTGTGCTGAGAGGAGAATCCGCCGCCCGAAGGAAGCATCCTGAGAGGCAAAGATGTCAAAAGCGTAATACCTCACAAAGGTATTGACAGAAGACTACATAGCAGCCTTGCAGATCTGAACTGCAGAGGCACCACGTCTAGCTGCAAATGAAGGACCCACAGACCTAGTGGAATGAGCCCTCACCAAGGAGGGAACTGGAAGACCTTCATGAAGATAAGCTTCTGAAATTGCCATACGAATCCAGCCTGCCAAAGTCTACTTTGAAGCAGGCCAACCCTTTTTACGGAACCCATAGGGGACAAACAAGGCGTCCGACTTCCTAAAAGAAGAAGTGCGGTCAACATAAATTCTCAATGCCCGCACAACATCCCAAGTGGCGTCACCCACTGAAAGTCCAGGTGAATTGAAAGCCGGCACAACAATTTCTTCATTGATGTGAAAACTGGATACCACTTCGGGAAGGAATCCCGGACGAGTGCGAAGCACCGCCCTATTCCTATGAAAAATCAGAAAAGGGGGTCTACAAGAGAGAACCCCTAAATCCGAAATCCGTCTGGCCGAGGCAATGGCCAGAAGGAATATGGTTTCAGCTGTAAGCCATTTAAAGTCCACTGAGTCCAGTGGTTCAAATGGCGGCTCCTAGAGAACTCTCAGGACCACAGCCCAATTCCAAGGCGCCACCGGTGGAACAAAAGGTGGCTGAATGCGAAGAACACCTCGCATAAAGGTGTGCACATCAGAGAGCGCAGCAATCCTACGATGAAACCAGACTGACAGGGCAGACACCTGCACTTTCAGAGAAGCCAGGCGAAGCCCATGATCCAGTCCAGCCTGTAGGAAAGCCAACACCCTAGACAGGCGGAACTCCCTAAGGGAATACCCTCTAGGTCTACACCACCGGAAGAAAGTATGCCAACACACGATGGTAGATTCTTGCCGAGGAAGGTTTACGAGCTCTTAGTATGGTTTGCACCACGGAGCTAGAAAAACCCTCTGGACCTTAGCATGACCGTTTCAACAGCCACACAGAGTCAGGTCCGGGTGAAGACAAGGACCCTATGACAGCAGATTCGGTCGTAATGGTAACCTCAGAGGAACATCTACTGACAGACTCTGGAGGTCAGAGAACCAGTGCCGTCTGGGCCACTCGGAAGCCATCAACAGTAGCGTACCTCCTTCTTGATTTGAATTTCCGTAATACCCGCGGAAGAAGGGAAAACGGAGGGAAAAGGTATGCAAACTGGAACGTCTACTAGACGGACAGGGGATACACCAGAGACGCCTTTTCGTCTCATGTTCGAGACCCGTACACCGGCAACTTGTTGATGTGCCGGGACGCCATGAGGTCTATCTCTGCAAGACCCCACTTGTCCACCAGACTCCGAAAGACGTCCTGGTATAAAGACCACTCTCCCGGTTCCTCCTTGCTGGTTTAAATAGGCCACCGTGGTGGCGTTGTCCGACGGGACCTGCACAGGGTGACCCTGGAGAACCGGCTGTGCCCGCTGGAGAGCTCTTGTCCATTGTTAACAGGACCCAGTTCGCCACCCAGAACGGGCGACCCTTGTTGAGGTGGGTCGTCTGCAAACACCAGGTTAGAGACAGGCGAACTTGCGGAGTGAGCCCCATCGTCTGGGACTTGAGACACTGAGGCAATCCATTCCATCTGGACCGGATCAATAGCAGCAGAGGTTTGGAGTGACATTGGGCGTACTCCACCATGTCGAATACCGACACCATTGAGCCCAATAACCTCTTTGCCAAGTGTATCGACACTCGACGACACTGCAGACAACTGCGCACCCTCAACTACAAAGCAAGGATCTTTTCCTCCGTCACAAAGATCCACTGCTGCCTGGAGTCCAATAAGGCCCCGAGGTGCAGGATCCTCTGAGACGGGGTGAGAGTGGACCTCTGCCAGTTTGTCAACCAGCCGTGACGTTGCAGTACCGCAATCGTCAGATCCAGATGGTGTAAAAGAAGCTCTGGAGACCCCGCTATCAACAGGAGGTCGTCCAGATAAGGCAACAGTCGGACTCCCTGCGTCCGCAGGAGAGCCGCCATGACCGCCATGACCTTGGTGAATACCCGTGGAGCAGTCACCAGGCCAAAAGGCAGTGCCCGGAACTGGAAATGTTCGTTGCAGATTGCCAATTTGAGGAACTGCTGATGGCGCAAAAGAACAGGGACATGCAGGTAAGCGTCCTGGATGTCCAATGACACCATGTAGTCCCCAGGTTCCAGTGCCAGAATAATGGACCGCAGGGTCTCCATCCGAAACAGAGGCACCCTCAAGGACTTGCTGAGGGCCTTTAGGTTTAGTATTGAACGGTAAGACCCATTGGGTTTCTGCACCAAAAATAGAATGGAATAGAAACCCAGGCCCCTCTGGGAAATTGGAACATGCACTGCGACCAGCACCGGGCGAACTGAAGCAGGCGCCCCCCACTTTGGGGTCCCCCAAAAGGAGGCCTGGACCGTCAGGCCGCAGGTTTGTTATCTGACCTAGGAGCCGGACGTCTGGTACTCCAGACCTGTTTCTTGGGCTTGGACAATTTCTTGGCCCCAGCCTGCTGTGGAAAGGACTGTACTTTAGGCCTACCTTGGGCCCTGTGAGGCCAAAAGGACGACCCACCAGCACTAGAAGGAATCGTAGCAGACAAAAGACATGCAGATTTTGCTGCTGCCAACATAACTACAATTTTGTCCAGATCTGGACCAAATAGTACCTGTCCAGACCTTCTAATCCCTTTTTGGAATCCGCGTCCGCTTTCCAAGAACGCAACCAAAAGGTGCGACGAGCAGCCACAGCTGCAGAGGAGATCCTAGAGGTGAGCATACAAATATCTAAGGCGGCTTCATTAATGTAAGTGGCCGAGTCTCGGAGATTGCCCACCAACTCGGTCTGTTCAGCCGAACAGTCAGAGTCCAAAGACGCCTCCAAATTATCCGCCCAGCGCTCCATAGCTCTGGCTACCCAACACACGGCCAGAGCCGGTCTGGATGCTTCCCTGCAAGGGAATAAACGGATTTGAGGCAGATCTCCACCTTGCGGTCAGTGACATCCTTCAAGGATGACATCGAAGGCATAGGCAACGTGGCACTTTTGACTAGGCGTGTGACATGTGAATCCACTTGCGTAGGGGATTCCCGCTTAGAAAAATAATTGACCGCAAACGGATAAGCCACGGCTAAGCGTCTCTGGGGCTGAAACCGTTTACCTGGATTTTTCCACGCCTCCTCTAAATGATCCACTAATTGATCAGAAAGAGGGAAAACCGTAGCCTCACCCTTAATATCCTTAAAAAGGCATATATGAATGTGGCCACCAAAGGATCAATATCCTCAATAACTAAAGCCGAGCGGACCGCTCGAATAAGACCAGGGATATACACCTTGGACTTAGCGTCCGGCTCTTTGGTACGGAGAGGTTCGTGGTCAGATAGATCCAGAATCTCCCCATGATCTGACGTCTCATCGTCATCCCCATAAGGAGCAGATAAAGACGCCACCGGCCGTTATGAGGCCGCAACACAGACTCCCCCTGTAAAACATCGGACAAATGCTGAACCGATGTAGTTAAGAGTATTAACCCACGCAGGCTCCAGAGAAACCTGGGAAGGGACAGGGAGTCTGTGGGGTACCATCAATTGTTTCGGGAACTCCCGCATGGGTGACGACACCACTGACTGCTGGGACAAACACGTCTGGGTAAACGCATGTGGCGGAGCTAGCTGGCCCACAAGGCTTGTAAGCGCCTTAGCGAAACAAGCCCAGGGAGGTTCCTGTACCGGGACCGGGACCATAATCGGCCGTGACAGTGCCAGGCACTGGGGGCATAACCCCTCCGCGTTACCCTCCCCCTCCGCTATTGGTACCTTACATTTAGTACACATGAGCTGGAGAGGAAAATCAGTCTCAGACATGATGGTAAGTATGTGACACTCACACCTATACGTATTGGTATAGTGTGAATAACACCCTGCACACCGCGCACCGCAAGGGCTTTGAGCAGAGCAAGATCAGGGACAGTAATAAAGCTGACAGTAGAAAGTGAAAGTACAGACAGCAGGCTAGCAGTTCAGTCACATACAATGCAGAAGAAACAAATCCCTGCACTATTAGCGCTGATTCTCAACTACTCAGACCCTCAGGCTGGTAGGACTCAGCGCTGCATACACTGACCTGTGACAAACAGAGGAGAGGTATGCTGGGGGACCCAGACCGCAATGCCACCGCTCACAGGCTTCCAGCAGTGTTCACCATGCTTTAAAGATGGCCACCGAGGAGCAGAAGATGAAGGAGGCCGGCCTGGGGAGGACAGCTGACACACTGTGGCCAATCAGGCAGAGCAGAGAGGCTGTGTGCAGCAGGGGAGGCGCCGGCTGTGAGACAGGGAAAGCACGCTCCCCTGGCATGCATTTAACCCCTGGGACGCCGCAGCGCATGCCGCTCAGCAGCGGCCCGCTGTCCCAGGGGGTAGTGGAAGCGCAGGTTGGTCGCCTGGCTCCACGCTGCAGCCAGTCCCCAGGGAGCCCCCTGCCTGGGGACTCAGGACCATGTGACCAGCGGGGACCCACCGCGGGACCCCGCTGCTTACCTGCATCCCCTTGGATCCGGCCATGGTCCAAAACATCTGGGGACACCGCTAGCCGTGACCCCAGATGTCTACCAGCATCCCCGGATCAGTACCGGCGTTCTGGTACCGGCGGGGTGTAGGGGAGACGGCATGGACGTCAGTACTGACTGTCCATGCTGTACTCCCAGATGTGCAGCCAGCGCTGCCTTTAAAAGAAACTTCAGGGGCTCTTCATAGCCCCCCTCTGCACAGTGCCTCAGACTCCGGCCAGGCACCGACGAAACCGAGATGCCTTGGCCCGGGGGCGTGGTATAGGAGAGGGACCCAGATGCATCCTGGGAGGCTGAAAACTTTAACTCTGTGGTGCCTGAAGACTGACGTCATCACCTATACCCCAAGGTATCCTGTGGATACCCTATGGACCCTGAAGTAGAAATATATTTTATACACACACACCTAAACCTAACCCTCCCGGGGGGGTGCCTAACCCTAACCTCCCCTTACCCTAGCCTGACCCTAACCCTCCCGGGGGGGTGGCTGAACCTAAGTCCCACCTGGAGCCCTTAACCTAGCCCCCCTGCGGCTGTCCGCACCTGCCGCCTGGCTTCCCATCATTCGATATGCCGGGCGTTGGGATTTCCACGCTTATCATTAGTCCCTTGTCGGGATTGCACAGTCGGGAAGCCGGCGGTCGGCATTTCGACCCATCGGCTTCCTCACTGCATCCCGTCTGACCAGACAACACAACTGGTCAGGCATATTAATTTGCCACCAAGTAGTGATGTCCGTGTTGACGGTCCCTGTTACCAATATATAGGCAATCAGTGCCGCCCATACACGATATCGTTCAAAGACATATCGGGTATACACACCAGCTGATTCACTATCAATATATCGTGTCGATCACACGATATATCTACAATTGTGTACACATTAACATGATGCATCTAACTACACATCTCGCCATCGTACACCAGATCGCACCGTGTGTACATGATGTATCGTTACATCGGTTGCCGCATCGCTGGGTCATACCATTGTATAGTGTGTACCCAGCTTACATACTGTTGGCTTACAACTGGTCCTTAGGCTACCCATCATCTAATGCCAATTTAAGTTAGCAGGCTAGCCCTTACATACCTGGTTAGGGGGAAGGGCAAGTTAGCTATAACATTTCCAAAGGAAAAAAAAAAAAAAGGACTGTCACCAGAAACTAGGATGTTGTGGCTTGTGCAAGCAAATAATTTGCAGTAGGAGATAAACTATGGTTTTAGGTCTGCAGATCCTGAACTAAATGCACATAGTACTCAAAGTTGCTGGCCTTTTAGTATGTCCTTAGTCTGCCATTAGCTGTAATACAACCTTTGCTCATCATTTATAACGAGTATTGCTAGCAAGCCGTCCGGTTAGGCGGCCATTTAGGTAGAATGAGCCATAAAATGATTGCATAATACAGGTTGAGCAGATGTTTATGTAATCTTTAGGAGAAACATTCTAATTACTGATTACTCACCAGAACACTTACATGACTAAGAAAATAATGATGATAAAAAAATAGCTGAAGAAAAACTTATTGCCCTTCTCTATACACAACATACGCACACTTGTAAAGCAGTTTACAATCCATCAGTCATCAGGTAATGTGGGGACCTGAGCAGAGGAGATGATTAATACTGCAAGTTAAGCTTTCTGAGTCATCTCCAGATAAAGCCTTCCGCTGTTGGTGACAGATGCAGAGGTGCCATTTCAGTCACACAGCCCCTGGTAATACAAATCCAGCCAAGAGAAAGGGTCTCCCACTAAAATGTCTGACTACAACTGCCTCCAGCAAAACTCCAAGACTAAATGTTGTGCCTGTCACCAAATTACATTTCCTGATCACAGCACTAAAGTGCTTCACACGTCTACACTACCAAGGGCCACTTTAAATATCAAATGTGTGTGACTTGTATATCAATGCAGAAAAAAAAAAAACACGGAACAAGGCCCACAAGATTAGCTTTTTCTAGACCCACAAAACAGCTCCTTAAAAAAGGTAAACAAAATATATATTCAGATGCTGCTCACTACCCTCAGATGTATTTGCATGAGAACATACATTTCATTTTTCCAGTCAGTAACTGAAAGCAATAAGTAATAACATTAAGCAATAAGCAGCAACAATCTCAGCGGTGGTAAAACTTTATATATTACAAAATAAAAAAAAAAGGCAGCATATTTCAAATACTGTGTAACTTTATTTGGTCCCATCATATATTGTATGGCATATTAAACTGCACTTCGCGCCGTATATATATAATATCTCTATTAAGGCATAGGGTTATACAAGTCTATACAGGACCCGTTCAATACTTTCACCTGCCTCTCCCATATACCAAACCATTTGGTTTAAATTAAGTGGAATGAGCTAGGTATTTTTCTAGCCCTTACAAAAAAAATGTAAATAAAAAAACCCCAAAACCATAAAATAAGTAATTGACCATTTGTCTATTCAATACAGAAAGCAAACTGCTTTAAAATTACCCATCTGTCCTTTCCTGAAATCTACAGCAGCCATCATTTTTGACATTACTAGAACAGTTTGTAATGTATTTCCTCACGATCATTTCTTTGAAATGTCAATGACACTGGAGGTTAAAAAAAAAAAAAAGTCAATGGAGGCGATTCAAATGTTTTTTTAGGTCATGATAATTAATGAGCGCCCAGTTTACTATTCAATTGTTCTGGGCGCTCATTAATTATCGCCCTCTTCGCTGCCTATGAGACGAGGTTTAGCCGTGTAAAATTCTGGTTAGCGCGCCCTAACCAGGGGGTTTTACACACATTTCTGCTTGCACCCCCCTGAGTGCGTGCAGAAATGCTGGCGGCTATCGCGCCCTGACAGAGCAATTGAATTGCTCTGAATGAAAAGGGGTCGGAAACAGTCATATATAACAAGTAGTTCTGAAAAAAAAAAGCCTAACAGTACATGTATTTTTTTTATATATTACTAAACCATAGTGTGTTCATTCAAGTGGACTGATCTCATCATAAAATGTACTAGTTTTTAAGATCGAACAGATTACAGTTCACAAGAAACAGGATATCTCCTAAGGTCAAGCTTAAGTATGTCTACAATACTAAAGGTGGGTACACACGGTACAATGTGTACCCACCAATGCGATAGACGATCCAAGGGTCGACATGTCGGGCGGTCCTTACACACTGGGTGATCTGGTGCCCGATCGCCCGATATGCCCCCCAACATAGCGCTGCATGGGATCATCAGACAATTTGCCTGATCTTTCGAACATGCAGAAAGATTAGACGAATCGACGGATGATCCCACGGGAGCACGCAATGCACGATATCTGCATACACGCGGTATTGCCGATTTATCAGTCCAATCCATCGGATCGTTGCCAATATTGTTCAGTGTGTAGGGGCCTTAAGAAGATCTCTTTAAAGTAACTAAACAGGCGAGTGTCGCTGAATTGTCCAAAAAAGGTCCACACCTTTGACGCATTTCGCAGTATGGGTGCTTTATCAACGATGATATTGCGGTGCAAAACGCGTCAAAGGTGCGGATCTTTTTAGGACAATTCAGCGACACTTGCCTGTTTCCATCATGGAGCTCCGGAGAAACGGACACACGCTTTATAACTGGACATACAACAGGCACTGAGGATGAGGCAGGGATCGAGCCGCAGCTGACTACAAGATATAAACTAAGTCTGTCAGGTACTTGCTGTCCCCAGTCTCCATCTTGAGATTAGCCTCCCTCCCTCCCTCCCTCTCTCCCCCTGTCAACATACAGGGGAATATTCATACTTCGCACAGTGGAGACATATCAGTATTTATATGCACCCTATGCTCACAACTATACGGAGATATAACACAGGCTGAACTTTCTTATGCTGAAAAGGTATATTCCAAGACTGAGATTTGACCACCTCCAGTAAATGAGATTTTGCTTCACTTGAGAATACCCTGATATAGGTGTGGACACAGCACTCGTTTCTTCAACAACGGATTCATTGGAAAACATTAGATCCACCTCCTGTAATAATTAAACTAAGCTATTCTTTGGATGTCTTTTGCAGGATAATTCATAATTATTTTAATAATGAATGTATAATTTTCTATCTATGGAAGTTATATGTGATGTTTAAAATAATTTTATTTGACCAGCCAATTTATTATTAATAGATCTTTTTATAGATAATTTATAATTAGCATGTGATTTTTACCATACCTATTTTCTTTTGTATTACTAGCGCAAAGATAGCGTATTTTTTGTATTGTACCTATACCATAGGTCTTTATATGTGCAACCACAAGCACATTTCTCTTTTGCGGGTCAACTTGTAATATCTATAATAATCAATTAGTGATATTATTATTCAATTATTAGCGCCACACTTCTTGTGTGTTTTTTGCTCTTGAAGTAACTGTAATGATTGGAATGTGTTTATGTTCCCCTTAACTACATATTGGCCTAGCCCGTCTAACTCCGCATTCAGCAACGCAGCAATGGAGTAGAATGTTATGTAAATGGCAGGACAGATCCTATGTGCAGATCGGCTACAAATTGTTCTAGACCAGCCCATTTCAAGAACAGAGCACCTGTGTGTATCTTGTTGTAAATAATGAATGCAGAAGGCGCTTCAATAAGATACAGAAAATAAAATAAAGAATCAGCTGGCAAGAAAAACATGTCATACGTAAACTGCTTTACAACTGAGGGCCTCAATTAGCCTAGTTAATTTGCCGCATGGGGAAAATGGTAGCAGCCTCAGACTTTTTGCCCAAGGTTACTCAATTAGATGCCCTTTGCCTCGTGCGGTAAATTTGCGAATAACGCGTGTTAACCCATAGATTCTGGAATAAGCACCTGGAGCTATGGGTTAACGTGTTTGTGGCGGCCACAGTAAGGGCAAAAACCACTATTTAATGCAGATTTCTGTTCGAGCCTCAGTAATACCCCTTTTCCCCCTAAAATTCCGGGTCTGACCCGGAGTTGGAACAAAGTTCCTATCCGGATCAGACCCGGAATTTTGCAGGCGCCGACTCAGGATATTCCCGAGTCAGCGCCGCTCACACCGCAGTCGGGTCTGCATAGACCCGGCTTTTGCGGAGTGAAAGTGGTCGCTTGGAGATGACGTCATCTCCAAGCGCCACTGAAGCCGGACCAATCGGCCGGCTAGCAGCGCACTCCAGGTCATCGTGACCCGGAGTGCGCTGTTCCCATAGCAGGGTTTCACGGGCTAAACCCGTGTTAAACCCTGCTAGTTACCTGGGTTGGATTGCCACTCTCTCAACCCGGCGATCCAACTCTCTCCACTTTTACACCAGGGAGCTGCCCGGGTTAACCCTTCAAAAACCCGGGTTTTAGCTCCGGTGTAAAAGGGGTATTAGTGGCTTACATAAGCTGTAATCAAATAGCCCTGGCACTGCATCGCGGCTGATTAGCCCTTCGAGGCTAATTGAATTTGGCCCTAAATAATACAACCTTTTGTGGAAATACTACTTTGACTGTCCACAATCAAGCTAGTGAAACCTGGTCATGGGACACAAACATCCAAAATTAAATAAAAGCATGTCAAACAATGTATCTGCCTCTAAAGTCTATAACACTATGAAACAGATCAATGCCTCTGCAATTAATGAGCCATAAAATATATTGTATCGCATATTCTACACTACAGACAGAAGTTCCTTTTTAATGACAAGGTCTTCGATGGTTTCTTGTCTTGAGTTATGCTTTAACATTATTCCCTGGCTCATGTGGAAGTAATAGATCTGTCTAGTCATTGTCCAAGGTCATACAATCTGGCAAAATTCCCACCAAAACTCGGCAATACTGACAAGGCAGCAACCTCATAGAAGACATAATTCACAACAGGCTGTGGAGCCGCAGTTAATTTTGGGTGGGGTCTCAGTCGGCAGAAATGTACCTACTCCAGCTTCAAAATAATACAAATAAACCCCCAAAAAACTTATAATATATAAATATCAGCGATCGTATTAACACACGTACAGGCGTGTTGGTAGAGGTATGGGAAAGGCTGAGTACTAACGATGGCCCCGATTTAGAGTTGATGCAAATTGCACTTTTTGAACAAACCACATAGCACTGCAAGCAAGGTAAGCAAATGCATTCTGTAAGCTTACAGTGAAAATAGTGTATGACTTCACATGCTGCATGCACATATTGCTCAGCTCTATTGCCCTTTAGAGTAAAGCTGGGTACACACAGTCAACAGTGTCACCCAGCATTGCGGCGATGTAATGTAACGATACATTGCCATAAACACTACACGATCTGACGTACAACTACATAATATAGTGTTACATGCTTATGTAATGCCACCACGTAGTCCCATTAGATGTGCAGACAATCCAATGGGATGATGCAATGAACGATGGTTGAAAATTACGGATTGGGGGAAGGGGCACCGAAAACTGGGGGAGCAGGCTTGTTGGAGGGGACTGGCGGGGGTCCAGGTCCGCTGCCGCCCCCCACCTGCTTACCTGTCAGCAACCCAGCACACACTGCTGTGTGCTGGGCTGTAGCAGTGGGAGACCAGGGAGACTGCCGACTGCTGCTGAGCAGCCACAGTAGTAGTATCCTCTCCTCTGCCTGTGGGGGGGGAGCAATCAATGATTTCGCTCCCCCCCTGGATTGGAGCCGGGCTGATGGGCTCACAACGCCCCCCTCCCCAGTGCACAGATTGTTTTCCTAAGGGAGCGTTGGTACGCCTCCTGCAATTAGGCCACACCCCCAATAACACTGGTGCCCTGGTTGGCTCTCTACGGTCATGATTGGGGATACACGTATACAATGATTGTGCAGATTGGTCGAAAGTACCATCATTGCATAATCTATATCGTACAGTGTGTATCCAGCTGTAGGCTGGTCTGCACCTCCAAACAACTTTACAGCATAAATTATATTACACATTATATATTGCATTTTTTTGTTCAATCTAAGCAGCATGATGATTTATGGAGTGGTGATGACAATGTCTTGTACTACCAGTTTACTATAGTAAATTTGTTACTCCATTAACATACATTTGCCATTCATGAAAGCCAGACAGAGGAGTTAAATGTTTGGCCTACCGACTCCACAGCTCTGATTTACAAAACAAAAACCTCAAAGATCACAGAACATGCAGTAAAAAAAAAAAAAAAAACTGCTTAACCGAAAGGCAAAATAAACACAGGCCAAAAAAAAAGCCACAAGATACTAAGATAATAGGTGGAAAAGTCCTTGAGTGTGGAGTAGAAGGAATTATTTGACATTTAAGAAGTACGGGGCACAGGTTGATACTGGGCTAACATAATGGACCTAAAGCAGAGAGGAAAATAAAAATAAACTTGGATATCAGCGTGTAAATGAGGGAAATTTGATTTGGGTTTAGGAAAAAGACAGGGGTCAGGTTACATACAGTGTACTCAAATTATACAGATGTGTCTATATACATCTTGCCTCTATGCGCTACAAGTCACGTTTAGCATAACGCGTGAGCGCCATGTGACATGGTAGCGCCAAGCGTCTTTTCGTGCAACTTTTTAACTTCAAATGCGTCCTATTCGCAAAGCAACGCGTATAGGACGCACAAGTAGCTTTTCCTAATTATTAATTTTATTAGCAGTTACTTACTGTATATACTCGAATATAAGCCGAGTTTTTCAGCAATTTTTTGTGCTGAAAAAGCCCCCCCTTGGCTTATACTCGAGTCATGCGGGCCGCGGTGCAGACTGTGACTCTGTGACACAGCTGCACCGCGTGTGTATCGCTAACAGGACGGAGTTCGGTCAGCACTACCCACTGCCAAACACACAGCCGCCGGAGCCGGCAGCTGTGTGTTTGTTGTAATCAGCAGCCGATGAGAGTCTGTCAGACTCTCATCGGCTGCTGCTGCTCCCACTGCAGGAGCCATCTTCCAGCTCCCGCAGTGGGTAATGGGAGAGATGACGCCGTCTCTCCCATAATGCAAAGCGGCCGAAGGAGCCAGTAGCAGCGTCGGGACCAGGAGCGGGGTTTCAGGCAAGTGTTTTTTTTTTTTTATTATTACATCTCTCTCTACTGGGGGGGCTACTACTGGGGTAGTACCCAGGGGGTGTAACTACTGGGGGCACTACCAGGAGGGGATTAATACTGGGTGCACTACCAGGAGGGGCATTACTACTGGGGGCACTACCAGAGGGGAAATATTACTATTGGGGACATACCGGGGGGGGGGGGAGGGGGATTACTACTGGGGGCACTACCAGGGGGGGCTATTGCTGCTGGGGGCACTACCAGGGGTGGGGTATTACTACTGGGGGCACTACCAGGGGGGGTATTACTACTGGGTGCATTACCAGGGGGGGGAATATTACTACTGTGGCAGTACAAGGGGGGGGGGGGGATTACTAATGGGGGCACTACCATGGGGGTGTTACTACTGGGGGCAGTACCAGGGGAGGGATTACTACCAGTAGCTGCTGCATTTCCCACCCTAGGCTTATACTCGAGTCAATAAGTTTTCCCATTTTTTTGTGGTAAAATTAGGTACCTCGGCTTATATTCGGGTCGACTTATACTCGAGTATATACGGTATATAGCGCAACATATTCCATTACGCTTTACAATTGGAAAAACATTAACAGAACAAAACTGGGTAATAACTACAGACAGACAGAGGTAAGAGGGCCCTGCTCGCAAGCTTACAATCTATGGGGAAATAAACAGTGATACACAAGGATAGCTGCTACATATTGCATATTGGCTCTGAGAGATTGCAGAGGTTATTGATGAGCTGTATGATCCAGTCACAGTCATAGAGACGCCCACTGCCGCTATCTCACGTCCGTAATACCTTGCAGTCCTGCGTATACATTGGGAACATTGAGCAATATCGGTCCCTCACGCACAATTACAGCAGGACTGACCTGCCGCAGAAATTGCAAGTCTGAGTACTCACTGTGTTCTACAAAACTGCGTATGCCGTCTCAGTGGGCAATTTATGCATGCCCAGAAAACTGCGTTCAAACGGACAGACACACCTGTGTTTCTCCGACCACTCCACCGTCACCACCCCCAAACACTCACAGCCTGTCACTCACTCTGCGATGGCCTTTATTCTGCTTGAGTGATCGCAAAACGAACTCCATGTTAAATCACACATGCGCAGTACGCGCCATCGATCGATCTGTGTAGACTGTTGCAATTGCAATCCATGCTGAATCAGGCCCTTTGTTTACTAGAATATGCTCCTGGCCATTGGATCTATATGCAGCCATGTATCCCACACCAAGTTGCATCCTGCTTCAGCAGATATGTTGGAGCCCCACACTACAGGATGGCTACAAGCGAGGTGAGGAATGGAGGAAAGCCATGTGCAGTCAATGGTAAGTGAGGGTTTAAAATAAACACACTAAAAACGCATATACAGGGCACGAATGTTCGGCGGCAAGTGGATTGTAAAGCCACCATGGTCTTTCCTACTGTGCATATCTAACAAAAAACAGTATGACATTGAGCCTAGCAGATTGGTAGAGGAGTGAAGTGACTTGTATTGTGCATCGGAGAGCCTGGAACAAAGACACTGGTAGGGTATATGGTGTCAATTGCAAAGTAGTGAACCCTCAAATATCATCAAAAGTTAAATGCAGTGCGTGTTATACTTGTATAATATAAAAGGGTTCTATTTCTTCCACCATTTGCCTAGGAGATATATTTATCTTACACGGAGGGATTAGGAAGGTGAGCTGACACATACAGCTAACCTACAGACAGACCAGTCACCTGGCAGGATGAAACCAGCTCAAATTTTACCTCTGCTATAATAAGAATATTGCGATTTAAAAATCCTTGTTTTTGTGGGATGCTATTAATGATTTATTATTCTACATAATGTCATGGACTACAATGGCAACAACATTCCCATGGCACATGTTGCAGTGCCACCATCCCAGATTTTGCCCTCTTCCCTTGATCACACAATTCATTAAGAAATCTTGTCATCATGACCCCATCACATGCTGAGCAATGGTGACTGGAGTCACGTCCTCTTGCCACCAACACTTGACCCTTTGGATCACCCGGAGTGTAGGTTGAAAAAGTAGGAAAGTATGATTGGACCCATACATAAGGAAACCCTAGATACGTTGATTCCAACCAAAACATTATCGTAATCAGTGATTCAGGGATTTTTAACATGCTGGATTTTTCCCATTCCCCAACAAATCGCCGTTCATCGTAGTCCGCCAATTGGTTAATCGGATAGGCAGCAGGGAATTGACCAGTAGATGAAGGGCTGGCATTAGCTTACTTTATTAGTTGCAAATCACTTTATATAAGCAAGGGCAGGTTATTTTTTTTTTATTGAATGGGTATGTTTATAAATTATCAGGAATTAGTCCCGATAATTATAAATTTCTTATTGCCGAGATAAGAAATTTATAATTAACACCCAAATGTATTAATATTTACATCCAGGGATAGGGCTCTGATAGGAGTTTGTCCTAGCAAAAATGTTTGCCGTGAAATGAATGCTACTACGATTACTTTATTTCCAGATTCAGGACCCAGCCGCGTTACAGTGCATGCGCGGTTATAGAGGCTAGACACTTGTGAGCGGCCTTTGCCGTGTAGAGGTCTTATGGATCCTTCTCTCTGAAAGTTTTTAAGGAAGTGCAGCTCATACAGAATGACTAACGCCATCTGAAGATGGCATTAGCTACTGAGGTCAAGCTCTGGAAAATAACTCGCTTTGTGGAGCTTGATAAATTTGGCGCTCTTTTTCTCACAGGACTGCTGCCCCCCCATACATGCATCCAGGTGATGCATAAAATTTGATGGTAGCATTTCAAATCCAGCAGTCTAAATTTATATACCAGAAAAAAAAAAAAAAACGCTATCTGGCTGGAAAAAAAAAAAAAAAAAATTCTAAATGATCTAATCTTTTCATTAAAACAAGACAAAAAATATCCAACAAACGTTCCATTTATAGCTTAGAGGGAACTTCTTTGTTGACTGAAAAATGACTTTCGTCCTCTGGACTGTTTGGGTTAAAGACAGAGTATTACCCAAGCAATTGAACTTTAACACACAACTTGTTTCACCAAAGTTACAAGGTTATCTGAATAAACTCTATATTGGCCAACAGAAGATTTTTCAATAGTCCTACTTTGGCTTTTTAAACCATATGCTGGGAGCCTCTGTGCAATAAGCCTTTTTTATAATAAGGCAACAGATAAATAAAAGTGTGATCTATAAATGTCTTTATTTTTTTATTTATTTAACATACAGTAGGCGGCCATTGTATGATTATTATTATACGGTTATCTTTTCTCATTTAGAAAAGAGCATTTTTCACTGATGGAATATCCTACACCAAACTCAGCGCACAGCAGTATAAAATGGTCTGTCATCAACCCAATTCAAATCATAGGGGGGAATTCAGTTCCCAACATCGATGCCGTTTCGGAATGGCACATCATGTCCTACTGACATCGCAACTTGCAATATTAGCATTGACAGATATGCACACAACAACTGGTGAAGCCTGGCAGCACGTTGTGCCAAACTGAATTCCTCCCAAAGACATAGGGGTCTATTTACTAAGCCTCGGATGGAGATAAAGTGGACGGAGATAAAGTACCAGCCAATCAGCTCCTAAATGTCATGTGCAGAACGGGTCCTGTATGAATGGCATACTGCATGCAGCCCCTGCTATGTCACTGCCTGGTTGTCTGACAGACAGAGGCATTTAAGGGATGGGGATGATCAGCATTCCCGGAAACGGGGGCATGTCGGCCCCCTGTTTTCCCAGGAGTGGCAAGGCCAGGGGCTGTGTCCTCGGACGCAGTTTCCTGGCCTTGCAAGCCAGCCGGTCCGCATAAACTGAAGGATTACTTAGCTGGCCGGTGCGGACCACCATGGTTGTCGCAGTGCTGGGATCGCAAATAAAACAGGGGGGTGTCAGACACCTCCTGCTGCAATTGCAGATTTGCAAGGACAGAATTGAAAAGCTCCTTACGTGCAGCTTTGAAATTCGCCCTGTGCTGAATTACCCTAAGTTTGTAAAACTACTTTAAATTAATTATGAAAGCCATGTGATAGTAGGGCGATAATCCGACTTGTGCTGCCCACCCCCATGAACATGTATTATGATGTCACACTGAGGAGGCAGGCCGCAGCAAGTATGAAGAGGATTAGTGCCCGGAGTGTCTTTAGGATGGTTCTGCATCTGCTCTACAGGCTGCCTTTCTAGGCACCCTGCAATCCAAATGGTGAAATATTCCATATACACAGACCTCCTAACTGTCAAATTTGGCAGGACAGTCCCGCTTTTTAGATTTTTAGATTACTGTACTGTTGATCCAGACAGCTGTACAAACTTACCATCTATGTTAACACTATATTACTCCCTCCCTGGCTCTTGGAGAACAATAATCTGTGGACTTTCTTGGAATTGTGGTGTTTTTTTATGAAGAAGAAAAATTCTTCATGTTTTTAAAGTAAATTAATTTGTCATTACAAAATAACAACGTGACTTTTGCATATGAGATCCTGTGGAGAAAAAGTAAAGATACCTTTACAGGAGGAAGACACATATCAATTATGTGAGTAAGGTACACTTTCCCTTGAATAGATTGTGTCATCTATAGAGTAAAGATACTTTGATGAGCAGGTGTATATGTAGTTACTAATACCCCTTTTCCACCTAAATTCCGGGTCTGACCCGGAGTTGGAACAAAGTTCCTATCCGGATCAGACCCGGAATTTTGCCGCCGCTGACTCGGGATATTCCCGAGTCAGCGCCGCTCACACCGCAGTCGGGTCTGCATAGACCCGGCTTTTGCGGAGTGAAAGTGGACGCTTGGAGATGACGTCATCTCCAAGCGCCACTGAAGCCGGACCAATCGGCCGGCTAGCAGCGCACTCCAGGTCTTCGTGACCCGGAGTGCGCTGTTCCCACAGCAGGGTTTCACGGGCTACGCCCGTGTTAAACCCTGCTAGTTACCTGGGTTGGATTGCCGGGTCACTCGACCCGGCGATCCAACCGTCTGCCCTGTTACACCAGGGAGCTGCCCGGGTTAACCCTTCAAAAACCCGGGTTTTAGCTCCGGTGTAAAAGGGGTATAAGTGAGTAAGGTATATTACATATCACTATTATTACTTTTTTGATGGATATTACATTTTTTTGGTGGAAATTACACGTGGAGTGCTAATTTTGAAGATACCTATTTCCACATATGTCTTTATGAAGTGAGGAAGAACATTTAAAGAGTTTATACAGATTTTGTGTTTTCCTTTTCATATTGAAAAAACTTCGAGTGAAAGAAGCATAAAGAAAAGAAAAAGCTAAAGGAACTTTGTAAGAACTTTTTTTTGGATATTTGGAATATTATTTGCCTGTTTCTAGTTATCGGGAGCGCTCTTTGATCCTAAAAATCTATTTGTATATACTATTGTTTTCTTGTATTTTGGGTAAGAGTAGGATAGGATTGGAGCTACAGCATACCGTTTTAATTGCGTCCAGACATCTCCTTTCTATAAATTTGTAAAGTTGGGAGTTCTCTCTAGCACCTGCTGCAGAGCAGCAGTTAACGTGAACATACACGTGGCAACCAAACATTAGGTAGAGCAACCCAGCAGCTCAGGAAACTCTGGGCATGCCCCCAGCGTGACAAGAGACAGGAACGTGAAGCACGGCCACACCCCTGTACCGCTAAGCTATGCTCCTTTTTCATGCACATGCACAATATCTCCCTTCCTATAGGCAAAAGCTGGGGGATTTCCAGTTGCCTGGAAAACCCCCTCCCCAGCCCACACCATGACCACAATAGAAATAGTAACATAATAGAATTTTACTAGTGCTGCATGTTCTTGTCCGTATCAAACTAAATAATTAGCACCATGTGTGGATCTTTTAATATGTTTCAGCCAGTAATAAATACACCTGTGCACCAACTAGGAGATCTGGAAAACATGCACTATCAGAGGTGCACTGCTATAGACCATCAATGGTGTTAATTATGAACACTGTGTAATATTACACTATCCAATGCATAAAGGGACCAATATGTACATATATGTCCAGGGCAGTGCTAGGTTTTTCTGCTGCTTCCGCAGACTCCTGGACTTGCTCCAATGCTCTGGAATGGTGCCCATATCTGAAATAAAATCAATCATTCAGCTCAGACATGATGGCCCTACTGCCACATTAAATTGCTTTCTATGATTGCCGGTCCTGTATGTGCTGGAATCATGACACACAATACACTTTGTATGACGCATATTACAGCTGGATAAGTGCGGATTTTGCCCTCTTCATTTACTGGCCACACTCACTCTAAAATCAAGCATTTAGAAACCCCACCCCAGGAATATGTAACAGTATGTATACAACAAGTAAAAACTAACAAATTTGGAATTGGTGACCTGGTGGTGGCACTTAGTTGTGGCACGAATGAAAGCACCCAACTGTCACATTTTTAATAGATACCTATCAAAAAGTTTAGAATGTTTAATTACACTTTAAAGCCTTGCCATTCTTTACAGTATGCAGGGGCGGATTGGGACACTGGGACGGTCCCTTTATATGCCTTTAGGGGCCAGCGGTCACCCGGCATGCTTGCATCATCTACCAACTCTATGATCAGCCGGGCCTGCCCCAGCTGCCGCAATCGGCAGTGTTACAACTTCTGCGCATGCGCAGAAGCTTACTCACCCGAAGAAAATGGCCGGCACTGGGCAGCGCTGCAGCTGTCTGTCCCATGTGCTCCGCCCCCTCCCTGGCCCGTCTCAAGTCTTCTTCGTTCTTCAGGGATTGGGAGAGACGTCATGACGGAAGTCTCTCCCATCCTGGCCCACAGTGCCCTGTGCCGCCGAGCAAGACCATGGTGCTCGGCAGCGTGTCCGCTCCTCCCATCTCCAGGACTGCCGTGAGCTGGAGCGCGACATCACCACACTTTCTGCCTGGAAGAAGAGCCGTCTGCCCCACACAGAGGAGGAGGACCATGCAGGCTGCAGAGAGGACCATGCAGGCTGCAGACGGAGCAAGCCGGTAAGACAACACCGGGCTGGAAATATAGAGGGGAGACAGGAGGCTGGAAATACAGAGGGGAGACAGGAGGCTGGAAATACAGAGGGGAGACAGGAGGCTGGAAATACAGAGGGGAGATAGGAGGCTGGAAATACAGAGGGGAGACAGGAGGCTGGAAATACAGAAGGGACACAGGAGGCTGGAAATACAGAGGGGAGACAGGAGGCTGGAAAAACAGGGCAGAGGCTTGCAAGACAGGTGGCAGGGGCAGGAAAGCCAGTGGGGGCTGGTCTTGAAATTACAGAGGGGAGCAGCTATTCTTGAAAGACAGGTAGCAGAGGAAGGAAAGACAGTGGAACAGGAAGCTCAAGTGACATGGGGCAGGAGGTGACACAGGGAGTAGGAGGCTGGAATGTCACAGTGAGCTGGAGGACAAATGGAGTAGGAGGCTCGGGGGGTCATGGGGCAGAACATGAGAGAGAACAGGAGGCTAGAGATGACAAAGGAAGCTGGAAGGGACATTGGGCAGAGGTTGAGGAGACACAGAAGGTTGGTGGGGACTTGGAGTAGGAGGTAACACAGGGAGCAGGAGCCTGGAGGCGACATGGGGCACAAGACTTGAGACATGGGGCATATAGCTTGAAAGACACATGGATTAATTGGACACAGAGCAGGAGGCTGGAGTGACACAGGGTAGGAGGCTGTAGGGGACATGAGGCACAAGTTTGGTTGAACCTCTGTTGTATGATAATGACATTGGTTATATTCCTACACAAACAGGCATCTTCCTGTAAATGGGATTTCCTAGATGAATAGTGAATCGCAGAGAAACCATCATATAGGTAAGGTGTATTTTTATTTAGTACACACATACACACTGTGTCTGTACCAAATACATAGTATATGTGTAATATATAGTACATGTACTGGGGTTTTGGAATTGAATTGCAGAAAGAGAGTACAATGAGCTGCTAAACAAAAATGTGTAAAAGCAGTTCCACATATGACATCTTTTGTTTTGCAGCTCATTGCTCTGCTCTCTCTACAATTCCAAAACCCCAGCACATCTATTATGTGCAATTCTATTTGGCACAGGTACTATGCAAACAGTCCAGTCACAGTGATCCTACACCTTCTCATTGCCCCCTTCCCATCCTGCCCAGTGCCCCCATTCACAAAGTTTCCCCCCATCCAGCTCACCATCTCATGCCCC
Organism: Taudactylus pleione; assembly: GCA_031769625.1. Taxonomy (NCBI): domain Eukaryota; kingdom Metazoa; phylum Chordata; class Amphibia; order Anura; family Myobatrachidae; genus Taudactylus; species Taudactylus pleione. The sequence goes on from JAUIMM010000127.1 coordinate 12,073,280, forward strand.
CATACCAGTGTCTCCCATCCTGCCAGCCAAGTGTCTACCTCCTTCCCTAACCCAACCAGCCCACTGCCCCTCAGCAAGACCCCCCCAGCCAGTCCGTGTCCCCCCATCATTTAACCCAGTGAACCCTTCTTCAGCCTAGTGTTCCCTCCCTCCCAGCACCATCTTACTGCCCCATTCCCATCCAGCCCAATGCCTCCCTATATAACACCCACTGCCTCTCTGTATCACACTATTTCTCCCCGTCACCTATGTCTCCTGTCACCCTCTCTCCTCGACACCCACTGACTCTCCCTATGTTCCTCTACGTTACCCACTACCTCCCCATAGCGTCACCCACTGCCTCCCTTTGTCATCCATTCCCAGGCGTAACCCACTACCTCTCCAATGAGGGCATAGCTTGTGGATACAACACTACCTTTGAGGCCATGCCTCTTGTTGCGAAGTCACTCCTACTTTTCCATGAGCGTGCACACTCAGCATTTGTACCGTGTGGCATAATGTGTAAATGGGAGGGGATTACCAATGTGGGCATAACAACTATGCAGCATTACAACTGTGGGCATAGTGTATAGAGCATTACAACTGTGAGCATAATGTGTAAGGGGCATTACTACTTTGGGCATAATGTGTAAGGGGCACTTTACTACTGTGTGGCATAATGTGTAAGGGGCACTACTACTGTGTGGTCATAATGTGTAAGAGGCAATGTGTATTGTAACATGTATAAGGGACACTACTATGTCTCATAATGTGAATTGGGGGTACTATAGTGTGGCCATGACCTTTCCCTACAAGACCACAACCTTTTTTGAGCCGCACACCTGAGGCGCAGACTGTCCCTGTTTAGACTATGGGCGGGGGAGGCACAATGCTGTTTCGGGCACAGGAAACCAAAATATCTATTTACGGCTCTGGTCTCAGTCCTTGCACATTCAGATGCATGGCTGTGCACCATGCAAAGAGTTTGCAGCAATATTAGTATAAAGTTGCAAATGCGACAGCGACAAAGGACGCACAGTTGGATGCTGCAGTATCCCACTCAGAATCAGGCCCTATGGTAGAATAAGGTGCTGTTCAATTCTTTATTTCTGCAAAGCAATATCAATATTTTAAATGTATTGGGCGATCCTGGGTGGTTACAGGTGGTTATTAATCAGATGTATATTAAGCATAGTATGGGCATGTTATTGGAAGGTTGCAAGCGTTTGCTGAAAGTAGTTGCATACACATTCAGGCCATACTGATGGATGAAATGCAACTTGTATATTGCTGGTGCAACCGATGGTGGCATTTAAAGGTGCACCTAGCGGTATTGCGGCATCTATAAATGCTAAACGTAGCAGTCTCAGTCCTTGCACATTCTGACACAGCTGTGCACCATGCAAGGGGTTAGAAGTAGCCACGACTGCATCCAATTAAAAGGAGGGAGTATCCCATTCCATCAACAGACCCCACACCATTAGGGCGGTTTTCAAAAATTTCCCGGGCTGGTTTACCATCCCAATCCACCCCTGACTGTATGTATGTATGTATGTATGTATGTATGTATGTATGTATGTATGTATGTATGTATGTATGTATACTTCATGAACCTGAGGATGTGCAGACATAAAACAGCAGCTTTCTTTGTTTCCGTGTGAGCGTGGTTGCTTCGGTATCCCGGTGTTCTGGATGCCGATGCTTACCTGACCGGCGCCAGAACACCAACCCGGTCAGAATCCTGGCACCGGCAACCCTAACGCTGGGATGCCGAAGGTACTTAAAGGGGTTGGGGGGAGGGTTAGGTTTAGGGTGCAGGAAGGGGGAGGTTAGGTTTAGGCACTAGGGGGAGAGGTTAGTTCAGGCACCAGGGAGAGAGGGTTAGGGTAGGGAGAGGGTTAGCATACCAACCACCAAGTGTCAATATGTTAACCCTGTCGGGATCCAGGCATCGGGATTCTGACAGACTGGATCCAGTCTGTCGGTATTAAATACAGATTCTGTTGCTTCCTTGTTACAGTTCACATTGATTCAAGCTGCCATTAATGATTCACACTTTGTATCATGAGATTACCATGGCATTTACTGTCACATGACAATGTAGTGAGCAGGACAGCTTTGGAATGTTCATAGCACAAAACCTAGCACCTTCCTTCTATTACCACCATAGGATCCCCCACACTGACTGGCATAAATCTACTCTGCACATTTACAAGTGAAACGCAGAGTTTATTGGAAACCCATCAGTTTCCTCATCATATTGAAACAAAACTTTTGATTAAAAGAAAATAACATTAACCAGTGGCATTGCAGCTGTGTAAACAGTTTAGAATAAGTCTTCAAAACTGCTTGCTCTGCAAAAGTCCGAAGCTGCAGGCGAGTGGCGCACCACATAGTGAAACGGGGGCAGGTTATTCAGCCGCTGGTAATGTAGGTGACAAGAAGAAAAAAATCCTGGTGCTTTCACTCTGTAATCTCTCGGTACATGCAGCAAAGAAAAATTCAGCAGTTTATAATGCCTACATAAGACCAAGAGTACTATGGTCAATAGGGGACAGTGGGAGCAAAAATTCCCACTTATATGGGTACAAATTACTGCTGCGTGCCATATACATACAATTATCTACACAATTATCCCATTTCACTATACTGTATTGCCACTTTGAACAATAGGACAGCTAAAATAACCAAGCCTGAAGACAGACCTGAATGCCCTGGAGCTCTGTGTATGCAAGCACAGGAATGTGTTCTACCCAGAATGAGCGCAGAGTCCCTAGGACACAGGACACAGATGGTTCACAACTCTCAGCCCCTACTGGCACAACACATGGCAATACCCAAATACTGAATATATAGCACATACAGGTATACGCAATATGCAATCTAGTACAGGAGAAATCAATTTATGCAAGTGCTACCTGCACCTCTGCATGAGTGGATTAAGGACACAGAAATTAATGCGCTTTCCATCAATCTAAATTGTATCAATTATTTGAACAATAATTATTCTAAAGTATACAATTCCTGTATTAAAGGTAGTCATATTTTATTGAATTAAGTACAAAGGATATATATCATTTATTTTTGTCTTATTTTTATGCGTTTAGATTTCCACTTATCGGCTACATCATGCCTGGATGTTCTAGATTAGATAAATGTAAAACCATTAATATCATAAAAAGCAAAAAAAAGCTCCTGCTCACTGCCTAAATGTAAAACTAAATGGGAACACAGTCACCCAGATACTACAAAAGGTCACAATCAGTGATTTTCAAAACAAGGACATCACTAGCAGTGGAAATTAGCACCTCCGACCTGTAGCTTTTATCCAATGGTCCTGGATTACAAGCCTTCCTGGACGGTCAACCTAGATTTGGTTGGGATCATTTTAATTTGTCATGCAATGGACAGCACCTGTAGGATGATCAGGTTCATTCATTATATGAACTATGTCAAATTACCTTGACTGATAAGGACCCTTAATGCTGAAAAGGCATATTTGGCAGGATACGTAGGCCTTTCATGTTCCATGCATGTAGGGAGCGATTCAAATCGTTAACTTTTTAGGCGCTCTAATTAATGGGCGCCCAATGCTGCAATTCAATTGTTTTTGGGCGCCCATTAATTAATCGAGCTTGTCTCACCCAACTAGGGCAGCCCGACAGGAGCAGAGTGCGACACAGCGGAAGCCCGAAAGCGCTGGAAATCCCGCTCGTGGATAGGCAAGTATCCACTAACCTAACCTAACCCCCCTAACCCTAACCCTCCTTAGGGGTGCCTAACCCTAACTTCCCCCCCAAGTGCCTAACCCTAATCCCCCCTCTAAGTGCCTAACCCTAACCACCCCCTTCCCCGCTGCCTAAACCTAAGTTCCCCTGGGGGGGTGCCTAACCCTAAGTCCCCCCCGGGGGTGCCTAACCCTAACCCTCCCTCCCCCTAACCTAACCCTAACCCTCCCGGGGGGGTGCCTAACCCTAAGTCCCCCCCGGGAGCCCTAAACCTAACCGTCCCCCCCTGCGGCTGTCCGCTCGCGGCGCCCGGCATCACTACGATCGTGATGCCGGGTGCCGGTCTCCCGGCGTCTGGGAAATGCGGGCATCTACATCTAGACGCCCAGCATTTCACCCTTGCCGGGATAAGGCAGTCGGGAAGCCGGCTGCCGGTATTTAGGCAGTCGGCTTCCCGATTGCCTCCCCCCAACTAGACCTAGTTTAGCTGCGTAAACAGGGGTGTATATATAATGGGTGCAGGATGTGCGATGCACACAGGCCCCTGGGTCCAGGGGGGCCCACACCGCAGGCACCTTAGACCCATTTAGTCTTTAAACTTACCTGTCGTTGTTTCCAGAGTGCTGCTCTGCAGCGCCGGGCCGGAGCTGCAGAGCAGCAAACATCACTAGGAAAATGGCGACGGACTTTTTCCCGGTGTCTTGCGCATGCACAATACTGGTGTCCAGCCAGTCTACTGCACCTGCCGGCTGCCGTGGCACCGCGAGAGAGGAGGGAGTCTGCACACAGACCCCCTCCTCTCTTAAAATGCCCCTGTGCGTAAAACAGCTATACCTGTCTAAAGTCCTGGTTAGGGCGACCAAACCTGGAACTTTTTGCATATATTTCTGCTCGTCTACTCAGGAAGGGGGAATGTGCAGCTGCCGGGGGTCCAGGACTGACAGCATCTAACAATTGAATTACCCTCTTGGAGTTTAGGACAAGTATTTATTATACTATGATGTCGCTATACTTTAACCAGACTATTTTGGAAATGAACGAATGCACATCTGATGTATCCAGTTGTGAAATAGGACAAGACTGAGCTGCCCTTCACCTTCCTCATTTGTGCACTTATGACCGAACCACTGCAAGTTCCCATTACAACATTTACTCTTTATATCTTGGATGCCCATGAATCAGAATTGTAAATCCTCTATGGAATACATCACATATTAGGCGGATCCAAATCAATCTCATTGCCAGAATTAGACATATCAGTTACCTCAATAATTGTACCCCTTCCTCCAACTTTATGAGCTTTCCAGTCTAGCCCACTAAGAGCTTTAAAAAAAAAAAAAAGTTACAGTCTTTGAACACTACAAACTGGAAGAGCAGCTAGGGTCCAGCGACAGGGTGTAGTGAAGTCTATTCAGTTTATTGTGAATACATTATTAACTTGATGACTAGCTCAGGCCATAAACGCCGTGATGTTTGTTGGTAGCTCTCAGTGACCTCTGCAATTTATGTTATTTTGGCACTCTACCAATACCCATGTCCTCCACTCCCCCTTTTTTGCTCATCTGTATTTTTGGAGAAGTCTCCCCACCCTCACCCAATTGCACCTCTCTTGCATACGGTTTATTTACAACAATAGATATTCAGTTTCATTTAGCAGAAAACAGCTAGCAATGGTGAACAGTAACTGCAAATGCTAAATATCTCAAGGTCTTTAGAAAAGGTCTGGGAACATTAACATACTGCACATATTCGTGAATGTTATTAATAGCTCTTCACAGGAGCATTCTCAGTGCAGTCTCTGTCACAGGCCCCCTCCTCTCCATCCGGCAGCGCAGTGAGCGGGGCGCAGCCAGCGCCACACTTATAGACTCTGGGCACTAGAGTGTGCTCAGAGTCTATAGCACATGCGCAGGTCACTGGGAAAATGGCCGCGGCAGCCATTTTCCAGCAGTTTTTTTACAGCGCAGGCACTGGTGCAGAGTGCCGACATGGGATTCTGGAGCGGTAAGTATAATATGTGTGCAGGGTGTGCGGTGCGGGCCCCCCCTGGACCCAGGGGCCTGTGTGCCCCGCACACCCTGCACCCATTATAAATACGCCCCTGGCTCTTCAGTTCAAGGCAATTTGCACTTTAGGATTAGTAATCGCTTACACAGCGTTATGCGATGTGGTGTGCTGGGCCGCATCTCATTATCACTTATGCTACAGCATCTGTAGGAGCTACAAGAGTGGAAAACAGAAACTATTGCACAACCTGTATTGTTTCTGTAGTCAGCTATCGCTATCCCTCTGTTAGCTTACATAGAGTAATGTGGACAATGTCTTGGAAAACCCAGGAGCTGTGGTAGCAGCATAGGGGGTGCTAGAAGCAGTGGCGTAACCAGAGCAGGTCGGCCGAGGCGTGTGCCCTGGGTCGCCATCGGAACGCACTACATAGTAGCACACGCCGCCGCCAGCGCTGGGTAGTACACTTGTACTACCCGGCGGCGGTATGTGTGTTTCAGCAGCCAGCGACAGTCAGACAGACTCCCATTGCCTGCTGCGCCCACTGCCAGAGCCAGGCTGGAGCTCACTCATGAGCTCCACCTTCTGGCTCCTGCAGTGGGTGATGGGAGACAAGTCATGACATCTCTCTTAAAGTACAGTGGGAGGATGGAGGAGCAGACAGTGGCGGGCGCAGCAGGAGCATGGATTCAGCTAAGTGTTTAGTGTATGTATGTCTGTCTGTGTGTGAGTTATATATGTAAGGGGCACTTACTGGCCAGGGGCACTGTAACACTACTGGGGACACTGAATAGGGGGGACCACTACTGGGGGCACTGCATACTGGGTGTACTGTATAAGGGGCACTGCATACTGGGGGTACTGTATAAGGGGCACTACTGGAGGTCTGCATAAGGGGGACAACTACTGAGGGTACTGTATAAGGGGCCCTACTGGGGCCACTGTATAAGAGTGCACTAGTACATGGGGCACTGCTACTGGGGACATTGCATAAAGGCACTACTACTGGAGGCATTAAGATGCATATGTAATGGAAAGAATTGTTGCCAGAGCGACGAGACATGGGGGAGAGGTCATGTTGACATGCCCCATTTTCCAGTGACCACGCCCCTTGTGGCATGTGACCACACCCACTTTTCAACGCACACACATTGGGGGAAGAGGCTCCATTTTTCATCTTGTCCTGGGTTCCAAATACCCTAGTTACGCCACTGGCTAGAAGCAGTGGTGAGTTTCCCTTTAGGCAGGTGCCTAGGGGCGCCGCTTGTTTTAATACTGGTCAGTCCATAATTTACCAGTAACTTCAAAATATTTCTACTCTACCATACCGTACGCCATGTTCAGTGTAGTGTAGATGGGTAGAACATGCCCAGACTGTCCCTGTAAGCGGTCCTACTTAGTAAATATGTATACATAAATAAAAGTAAAAAAAAAAAAAAAAAGCCATGAACGAAGACATTCCGTTTTATTAGTTAAGTTATACAGTATTAAAATGCCACTCAAATGAGGGCTTATAACCAAACCATGAAAATAATAAAATTAGGCAGAGGAGAGGAGTACAAATAACCATACAAATGTGATGCCACTATTTGGGGGATCTGCAGCTACTCGGAAAAGTAGGACGATCATATATTTTCAACTTTGTCCAATCTTTTATTTTTTTATATTGAATAAATGGAAATGTGTTGCATTAGAGAAACTATATAGGACTTTTTAGTCTTGGGCTAGAAAGAAACAAACGGTACAGTCTAAAAATTCGAAGTCTTCTGACAAAAAAAAACCAAGGTACGATTTGTGGGGGTCCTGCACATAAAAACTACAGAGATTGAAGTTAATGGGCCTTATACTGCCCTGGCTTGCACTGTCAAAGCCATATCAATTGTGGTTGCCTGAGGGCTGATGAAAATACACACTGATGTGGAGCACTAGCTAGCCACATCCGATTGCCTGACTACATATTCATCTGAAATGCCTTCAGGTGCTTTACTCATTGAGTGCATATTTAGGATTCTATGTGCATTTCTAAAATATATTTTTTAGAGATACTTTTAAAGGTGTATACACACGTAATGATTTTGTAACCAACGATTTTCTGTCAGATTTTCCCTCGAAGTGTAATTAACGATTTTTACAACGATGAATGAAAAATGTTTCTTCCCTTAATGAAAATCGTTACGATAACGACGTCGTTAATGACAAATCGTTCAAAAAATCGTGACGTGTGTATGCACCTTAAGAAGTACATAAGACGGCAAATTATATATACTGTATAAGATAATTTTTACTATTATTTGAAAATCAAGCCAAATAGCAAACACTTTTTTCACCATCAAAACAAATTTAAAACGTTTCTTGTGCAGACGGCCTGGTTGTGTGTGTACCCGACGTAAACCTGGCGCCTCTGATACAGTTGCAGAGCTGGACGCATCTTGTGCTTCAGCATATGGGCGTAAATACACTATTTTTACACGCAGACTGATTTGCTTCCAAATCTGTATGAGTTACAATATATGAGAAGTTTACAACTGGCAATATAGGCTTAGCATGGGGATTAAAAATAAAAAAAGGTGTAGCTGCGAACAGAGATAAGATAATAATAAATAATAATAATTTAAAACTTCCAAAACTCCACTGAACAGGGAAATAATATGCACAATGCAGAAATAAAGCATGAACACTTTGTTTCTAGGGGGAGGGTTAGGTTTATGGGTGAGGCATTAGGGGGAAAGTTAGTGTTAGGGACTAAGGGGGGAGGTTCGGTTTAGGGGGAGGGGGTTAGGGTTAGGCACAGAGGAGGAAAAGTTAGTGGTAAGGGTTAGTGTTAGAATCCTGACAGCAAGGTAAGAAACCTGACTGTCTGGATGCAGCTGCCGGTATTCCAACCAGCGGCATCCAGACTGCCGGGATCCCATATCCAAACTAAATAAGTCATACTCACCTCTTTTGGCGAGATCAGAATTAGGTCATACTTGCCTACTCTCCCGGGACCCTCCCGAAAATCGGGTGCCACTCCAGGCACCCGTAAGAGTAGGCAAGTCCCCCGGAATGGCGGCCGGCCCCCATGACCCCCCCCGTGATGCTGCCAATATATGGCCACATTCGTGTCGGCACGCTCTGCTCCGCCTGCATAAACCGCCCCCACCCGCCCTGTTGCACCGACCAGGGGGCCACCAGCATCAGGGGGAGAATCTGAGGGACATTCCGGGTGCTCAGCTTCCCCTAGTCTCAACAGCAAGCCAACACAATGCCGCCTGGAGCATCCCAAGGACACTCTGGGAGCTCAGCTTCTACTCCTGGTACCGGTGGCAGCCCAGAAGCCAGAGATGACGCCGATTTCCGCTTCTACCTGCTTATTTCAGTTCCTTCTAAAAAGATTGCCTGGATTCCCCTTTGTTTCTTTACCGGCTGAAAAATATTGAATGCTACAATGGAGAGTCATAGGTCTTCCAATTCACTAAATACTAAATATTACAGATGTAAAGAAAAAATAAAAAGTTTATTTTGTATTGTATCTACAACACACCGATTCCATTCAAACACCGTTTATAACATTGGGTTATTAGGTACATTTAACCTGTTCTATAATGGTAGGCGTTGATCCCACACTTAACTCTGAAAACGTACTGGATCTACACAACAGTAATTTTATGTGGCTGTGTCACTTCCCTGCAAGTGCTACAGTTTCACTCCATTTCCTGCTCTATAAATTAGGATTAAATGTATTTAAAAGGGCCACTATACTGAGAGGGGGAAACTGCTGTAGGAGGTGAGAGTGGAAATGGTGGGTAAGAGATAGGAACATTGGGGCTAATGAATTGGTTGCAAAAATAGTGCATTTCTATTCATATGCTAACCTGTACACAAGAGGTATAAAAGTTCTGTGGCTACAGCATATGCGCCTGGTTACCGCCAACCCATTTTTTGCTGTTGAAATATGCATTTGCTATTAGGCATCAATTAAAAAAAAAAACTCCAATACAGCAGAAAACTTTAATTCTTATTCAGAAACAAATAAAAAGTAAAAAATCTGCTAATACGCAATCAAAAAGATAAATCTATGCCTGGCAAGCGATTCACTAGTGCTAGCATCATCAGTTAATTTGCACCTGCACTGAAACCAGAAAAATATGGCGGTCACTGATGTATGTGCATCTTATAGTCGCGCTGCATGTGCGAGCAATTATGTGACCACGCACTTACAGAACTTGGCCTACATTAAAACCCCAGGAGCAGTTGGGTGAACAGTGCCAGAATCACACAGGTCTGCCTTTGCTCTATGATGATTTCATGCAAGATATACTAAGCAAACTGGTATACAGCTAACAATGCATGAGCCTCGTTATGTGTGCGCGGCGGATGGATTGGAGGAAGAAGGATATGGTGCACAGGAGAGGAGGAGAGCTGGCTGGTATTTGTGTGTAGTAGAGACGAGCGGTTCTGGTTTAGCTGAAAACCGAACACACCTGAACTTTGGGGTTCCGAGTCAAACCAAGTCGCGACTCTGATCACTTTTGGGGCTCCACGTAGAACAGAGTCCTGGCTCAAGTCTTCCCACAAGTTGATCTCTGTTCTAAAATCTGTATCCCGCGTGTTTTTTATTGCATTCCTTTTGATTTCAGGTGCCAAAACTGGTTAAAATTGACTGGATATGAATGTTATTGATGTTGATAATACTATAGGCAAAAAACGGGTCCAAGATACATAAGTTTAGCCGTTTTAATTATTATTATTTTTTTAAAGAAATTCAACACAGAAACAAAACACTTGTTAGTGGTTTTGCCAAAACCTATTCCCGGAGTATCTTACACATCTAGTGCGTAGTTCTTTATTTATAAATCAGCTCCAGAATATTCTGTGGCATGTTACAATTGGGAAAGCGGGATGTATCAATGCTAAAAATGAGGTCAAAACCCAGAAATATGCTGTTTTGGGGATTTGACTGCATTTTCTATATGCTTGGACCCGATCGGCTTCTATTAGGCAGGCATTGACTATGGGATTCTTTTCGGTAGACTTCCCCAAGAGGGATCCAACCGGATCCCTTCCAAAGTTCCCCTGCGTCCCACGCTTGCGCAGAGGGACTCATGGGTCATAAACTCGGAAGTCCCCACAACGTAAAGGACAGCTGTTATCAGGAGGGTTGTCCTTTACTAAAATTATTGCTAAATGCCGGTATGCATGCGATTATTGGCTGGATGCATCGCGTCCAAAATGTGGTGCTTGATGCATCCCGCCCCCAGTCACACAGCAAGGTTGGTCGAAGGCTAGAGAATTGCTTAAATATATAGAAAGGGAACACATGGGAGCTTTGTTTGTAGAAACTGCATAGAGGATATCAATTGGGTAGAATGGTTAAGGGAGGTTACGTGGGTTGTTCAACAATTTCATAAGCTTGTCTGAAGAGATGAGTTTTCAGGGAACGCTTGAGGGTTCGGAGGCAAGAGTAAAATCTTGTTGTGCGAGGGACAGCATTCCACAGAATGTGGGCAGCCCCCCCCAAATAACCTGTAACCCTGAATGAAAGCAGTTAATGAGTGTGGATGAGAGATGAAGATCATGCATAGAGCAGAGGGGTCGAGTTGCGAGATTTTTGGAGACAAGTGTAAGACCGTATGCTTATTCTATTCTCAGGCAACATCACTAATATGTATACAAGCCATTAATCAAGACAAGTCAGAGTCCAAATTATAAAAGACATTCACTAAGGGGCCGAATCATTATAACTTAAATTTCTCTGGAGGTAATCAGGTTTAGAACCCGTATGGAGTTTTACCTAATTACCGGAGGAAATCATCATTACTCCTCTCCATAACTGTCTATTTAGAAAAACTGTAATTTTTGCGATGACAGCTTTTCAGGAAATAGATAGTTTTCCCTCTATACACTAACTTACTGCAGCTGTAATCTATTCTGCGCATACGCTGTTACATCCATAAAACCAGCGCATGCGCAACATTACCTACAGCTGCGGTAATTTTGTGTGTGTCCCCCAACCATAATTTCCATATCCCCATACTAATGTATGGGGAGTGTGGAAATTAACACAGGGGGACATAACCAAGAGATAGTGATATCTCCTGTGTTAAGTCTCTTCATGAATACTTAAATACAGTAATGGTAATTAAGGAATGCAGATCTGCAGGAGCATTGAGGGGGGGTGAAGCAGGTAGTAATCACCCAGGCCAGATCTTGCTGGAGGGGCCGGAATCCGATGCCGCCCCCTCTCTCCTCCCAGTCAGTTGAGCAGCCCAGCACACACTGCTGTCTGCTGGGCTGCAAAGGGAGTCCTCTGACTGTGGGGGGAGCAATCATCCTGATTGCGCTGGGCTGAGGGGCCCCTCAGCAAGCCCAGGTAATTCCCCATTAAGTCTCCCCATCCTGCCCGCTTCTCTAGGAAGTTGGCAGGATGAGAGAGATCTGCCTACACTTCCGGGGGGCTACCCAAAAAATCGTGAGCCTCCCGCGACTTCTAGGTGTGTAGGCAAGTATGACCCCCCTCACTGAGCCCGAGATAGATATTATATACAAATCAAATACACACTGATTGAGACTAAAAGACACATCACACATATTGGATTTTTATATTACTAGGTCAATCACCCACGTAGGATATAACAAACCAGTAACGGCCTGAAATGGTTCTAGGAGGTGATCATCCTGTCTGAGTTACTGGATGCCTGATGCAATAAAATGCTCAGTACCCAGAGGTGCAATGAAACCTCCAGGAGAATGAGTCATCTCCTCCTGCCAATGAACTGATTTATCGGCTCTATACATAAAGGGATACAAAATGCAACAGCTCGACATTAAACTTGTGAAAGCCATTCACAATACAACAAGTTATGTCATTTACAGTGCACCAATTCTCCACTGGGAGTAAGTTATACTAATGCATACTTGTTATTAGAGGTAAAAGGTCAAAGATTATTGATCCCAGAGAATAAATAAGAAGCTTAAATTCAAACTAAAAAACACAAAAGTAACAAAAGTTTAATAATCATTAAATCTATGTAGAGGAGGGCAGAGCTGTAGCCTAGAAATTGACAAGCACCAGTGAATGCAACTTCTAAAATCCAGAAATCATTGGCATGCGCAGCACATTTCATTAGGGTGTGCCCCCAGAGTTCTAGACAGCGATATTCTGCACCCAGGGTAGTGTATCACTAGGTTCATCAATCATAGTTTGATCATGTTCCCCAAATCGCCCCCTAAATGATATCCCACCCTATACTCCCCTCATATCACGTCCCACCCAACTCTGGCACCTCACTTCATATTATGCAAAATAGAACTGGACGGTGTTTTTTTTTTATATAGTACATGCACAACTCGCTACACTACTCGTCCTGAGCGGCTGGGGATAACTAGGGAGCAAAGTGAAGGAGAGGGTGGCACTGCATCTTTCAAGCCACTGAGCAACTCACAGACACCGTCATCTCTTAGCAAAATTACTGGTGCCGCTGAAATTCCTGACAAGTAGAAGGCGCCTAACATTAGGGTGTGTCTGGCCGTATGCGAGTATGTCTATGTCACAAGACTTCAGGTTGTAATCCAGAGTGGACAGGCATTGTTAAATACAGGCTGACAATATACGCATAAAATTTGTCAATTGTATCTACTAAAAGAAAATAGATATACCATCCCAGAGTATAAATACAAAAATGGATAGATTTACTGAGGAGTGGGTTGTCAATGCTGCCGACCAAAACTTTCCCAGGCACTTCTCTAAATCAGTTTTATGTGTCTCTGAGCAAATGAGTCTGGTCATCATCTTGCAGAAACCCTAAATAGTAGAAGGACACCACCAAAAAAAGTTGTTGTCTAAAAAAAAAAAAAAGTAAATAATGACCAGCACAGCAGTGTTTGTTCTTTGTTCTGAAAACAAAATTTAGTTAAAAAAAAGAAAGGAGAAAAAAAAAGAAAAAAAGCTAGTAGTGACAGACATCACAAGCCCACCCACAAATGGTGGATGGGCTTTCGACATCAAATCTTGTGATGCAATGGTAACTATCATAACCATTCGATGGAAGTACAATTGCGATGGTTTGCACATATGCAATAGATACACTTATCCGGATGGACTGTATTTAGCTGTATTTTACCATCGGGAGAGCATAACTTCCACATTATTCAAACGTGGCAAACATTGGAAAGATGCTGCTTAATAGAAAAAAAAATAAAAAAAAATACTAAATTCACAAAAAACATTGATGAAAGTAAACCATCCGCTATTGATGTCCAGCTATAAAAACTAGCTGCATAGTGAAGTGAAGTTGAAGTGTCCCTTGTCCAGACTGATTGGTTTGATTTTAAGTAACACATAATAGGATACTAATAATGTTGGTTGTAGTGGTACAGTATAGGGTATAGAGGCGTACAAATAACAATGGTACAGCAGAGATGAGGATTAGGAGCATTGTGTATTAGTTGGAGAATATGATGGCAAAATCATGTAATTCGCAGAACAGCAGGAGTAGAAAGCCAATACTAGCAGCACAGACAACAAGGTAGGGTTGTTCTAGGTATGGCTATTGACCTTCGATGTTCTGCAATCATCAATGGTTTGACACCAATGGTCGATGGGTTTGCCATCGATGGCAGAAATCGAAAGGGCAAAGGGCTTCACGGTGCAAAGCCCCGTCTCTGTCAATTGCTTAGCCCCACATCCTTCACTAATTTGGCCACCGCTTATCCCGGCCTTCTAATTTATCTAGTACAGTGCTTAGTCCTGCTTCCTCATTTATCTCAACCTTTCTTTCACCTTCCCAACATTTGTAATGAATATAGGGCCCCATTTATAAACCAACGAAAATACCAGCGTCAATATTTGTTTAGTATCACTCCCCGGCGAAGTCCTCCTCTTACCTGCTGGCAGCCGAATGCTGCCAGCGCCGTTGTAATGTGCATGCACAACGGTCCGTCTGCACGTATGCATAACGGGTACCCGGCAAAGCCTGGAAAACTTTGTTGAAGCCAGAAAGGCACCGCCGGGTCTCCATTGCCGGCATTGGGGAGCGCATCGCGATTCATAACAAACAGCGGTATTCTTAGATCACCGCTGTTTGTTAAATCCAGAAAGGGTGGCATAACCCCTTTAGCGAGCACTAAAGGTGTTATGCTTCATTGTTAAATGGGGGCCTCTGTGTGTTATAAACAAAAACAATATTTAACTTGTAAAACGTTGCTACACTGCAGGTGGGGGAACATTTAAAAGGAGCAGAGAGATGTGAATGGGACGTGTCCAAACTTGAATCTAATTTGCATTATAAATATAAAGCTGCCCACTATCGATTGTATCATCAGTGTTGAACATCGATGGTGTCTAACCATTGGCAGTAAACTATTGCTTGTTTCACCCATTGATGGTCAGCCCTGCTCTAGTAGTCTCCAGGCCAATCAGATTTGGGGTCAGGGCTTCAGGGGTCGCGCAGGGTGACAGAGCTATGCTCTGTGTCCGGGCACCAAGGAAGGGAAAAAAAACATTGTGGGGCTCTGAACCATTGGATCTCCTCCCATCGATGTCAAAATCATCAGCGGCTAACCTTCGATGGATGGTAATCATCGATGGTCAAATGCCATGCTTACTGTCCAGCATTTCTGGGCTACAAGCAAAAGCAGCCTGTGACATTTGCACCCCTTGCATAGCAATATGGTTTGTCCATGTTTTTTTTTTTTTTGCTTTTCTCCCAACTCAGAATCAGACTCATATTTATCCCATATTATAATTTAACAAAATAAAAGTAATAAAATTATACTTTTCGGAATCGGTATGAATCACCGCTGCACCCTAGTCCGAAAGCTGAAGATCCCGAAAGGGGAGGCAAGTAGGCTATCCCTACTCCTCTACCCCCCTTAACCCTCCTTTACGGGTGTCTAACCCTAACTTTCCCCCCTAGCACCTAACCTCCCCCCAGGGGTGCCTAAACCCAACCCCCCCTCCGCGCACCCTAAACCTATCCCTTCCGGGGGTGGGCGCCTAAACTAAACCTGACCCCGGTGGTGTCTGACCCTAACCTCCCCTTCCCCTATCCTAAACCTAACCCTTCCGGGGGGGGGGGGGTGCCTAACCCTAAGACCCCCGGGAGTCCCTAATCCTAAACCCTCCCCCCCCCCGCGGCTAAGCACTCACGTCGCCCGGCTTACCTACGAGCGGTATGCCGGGTGTCGGGATTTCAGCGTGGGGCTGATGATAGGCGTCGGTATTTAGACGCCTATCATTAGTCCCATGCCGGGATTTCCTATTCATTTTTAAAGCAATGTCACAATTACAGGGATACCCAATCTGTGTTGTGGTTTCTTTTATTTTATAACTTTAATGGATTATATATTGTTTTTTTAAATTCTATTTTGAAAGTGGAAAACATAAGATACAGTCTGATGCAATATTCTGGGATGATGCTGTAGTCACTAGTTCCGACATTCGGTGCGCTGTGCTGCACTAAGGGCCTGATTTACATTAACGCTATCGCAACCGTGATCTCTCACAGATCACAATTGCAAAAATATGCTAATAACTACCGTCCAGTGCTTAGAGACGCCCGCTGAAAGCATCTCACATCACATCTGCTGCTCATGCACAATACCGGCAACATCGAACGCAGATCAGGCGGCCATCAGCCTTCTGAGCAAGTCTAAGTTGTCGCAGACATAGCTGGTCTCCAGACACAGAGGACTTTCCTGCTGCATGCAATTATGCAGGGCTAATTTATGAACGCCCTGCAAACAGTGGGCCTGATTCAGAGCCGGACGCTATTTGCGGACGGTCGTTCTGAAAAAGGGGCCGGATATTTAAATTAAGCGCTTGCTCTTTGCGGTCTGTTGACGCCTCTATGTCTGAACGAGCGAACGAAACATGCGCTCGCTTTTTTGAAAAAAACGCCCCCTGGCCGCTCGCATCATACGTCATCTCCGCTATTTATTAGATTAATCGAGTACATCGGACGGCGTATGAACTGCTCGCTATTCTTGTGGTAGCATTTTCCTACCGCAATCATGCGAGCAGTTCAGGCTAAAAGACAACCAAGTGACGTGGTCAATGACGCTGCTTTGTTAATTATGCACACCCTTAAAACGCTTGGCACGCCTGCGTTCGGATCTCCACTCCCCATTTTCAAGCACCTTCCCCTGTTACCACCCACAAACGCCTCATCCTGTCACTCAAATTAGCAGGCATTCGCTATTTTGTGAGCATACGATTTCCGACCGCACTGACTGGTTCGCGCATGCGTATTACAACCCATATGCATGCGCAGATGTGCGAACATCGCTCGGAGCGAACGAGCGGCCGCTTACGAGCGGCTCTGAATCAGGCCCAGTGTTACAACAGTCAGACATGCCTGCCCCCCCCAAATGCTGACTACCGATCACTCACTTTGCATAAGCGCTTACACTTATCCGCAATAGCAAACAATCGCTCAATCTCCGTAAATATTGGCATTGCATCCATCTGAATCCAGATAATCTGTTTTAGGCAGGAAACACCAGTGATAATATTACTACTGTATTCTTCTGCCTGTTATCAGGGTCCAAATGTGATGCATGGGGGGCTTTCCCTGTGTGTATTATCAGCTGGACCCCTGATTCAGTTGGGTGCTGTTGGCCTTTGTGTGACAGTTCCTAATGTAATTGATGGCAAGGAAATAATTAAGGATTGTAATAAATTACAAGGGAAATGATGGTTAAAGGCTGAGCCTTTAACCTGAGAAGTATATTTACTTCTTTCACAATGACCCACACAACCACTTTTTCTTATTAGTGCAATTATAGTTTTCCTTTAAAAAATAAAGAATACAAAGCTTTATGCTTACAATTATGCTTTGTATCGGGCTCGGTCAGGTAATTTGTGCTAATGAAAGTTGTAACTTATTAATCATATATGCATTTCACATGTATCAACATATACAAGGCAATGCTAGACGTGCATGCTTCTGAAAACCAATTTAAATGTTTGGAATTATAAACACACAAGTTTAAGTTTTTCCATCTCCCCCTCTGGTTAGACCACTGAAAAGACAGCAGCAAATTGCCTAACAAAAGCTCAAAGAGTCATCACAGCCACAATGATCATTGGCACGTGTATGTGCACACAGACTGATTATGGACCCTGCGAACATGCCCTCCGTCTCCAATACACCACTAATATAATCCCCTTGTATAGTATAAATACCTGTCACACTAATTCCAACCCCCACTGTATGCACAATAAATTGGCGTACAAATGTATTCTAACAGGGTGATTTAAATTCAGAATAATCCACATATAGTAGGCCCAAGACCTTCCACATTGCTGCCATATTGAGCTTCACACAATTTCTACATTTAGAAGCTTGCTATTCTCAGACATACACACAGTCACAGGATTTCAAGCATTGACACATTATGTTTTGTAAACTTGCAAGTTCCAGAGCTTGCTTCAAACCTCAGGAGTTGTTAGAGGATTTCTGTTGTTCCTGGTGTGTGCAATCTGTGGGCCTGATTCAGCAAGGATCATAATTACAAAGCTGCACACAGGCACATACTGTAGTGTGTAGTGCACGCAGGCAGCTTTACAATTATGATCCTGGCAGATATGGTAATGCAGCATGAGGCATCACACCCCCTGTGCATTACTTATCCAAGCTGCGTTGTCCAATGCAGCATCGGATAATCTCCGTACCATTGGCCAGCTGCGGTGATCCATGGGGTCCCGCAGCCGACCGCTGCAGTTTAGAGGATGAGGCCAGGAAATCTCTGTCAGCCAACGGAGATCCTGGCCTCCCTCCCCTGCAACGGCGGCGACACACCTCAGTTTCACAAAAAGGAGGGTATCGCCGCCCCCAAACGGCAGCAGACTGTCAATCACCGACAGTCTGCTGCCAGTTTATGTGCGGGCTCGCAGACCTGTTCTGCACATGCGAAGAACGGGTCTGACGCCTGAGCAGAATCCTGAACATCGGGAATCTGCGTTCAGCACTGCACTGCTGAATTTAGCCTTGTGTCTGGTTTGGAAGGTAATAAAAAAAACAAAAAAACACCATCACAAAATTGACAGTTTTCACCCAATTGTAAAAGTGAAATGGTATATGCTGGCGCAGTGATGTAGTTGGCATCCCAGCGCACACAATGACGTCGTCCAGAATCCCGGTGCTGGAGTCCAGACAGGAGTCAGAATCCTGGTGGATGTGATCCCGATAGTAAGTATTAAATTAGGGTTAGGGTTAGGCACTAGGTGGATGGTTAGGGTTAGGTTGCAGGAGGGGCTAGGGTTAGGCTGCAGGACAGGTGGGTTAACTTACCTGCATGCGTCGAGATTCACCATTGGGATTCTGGCCATATATAAAATTAATGACAATAAATAAGAATAAATGACACAAGAAAGTCAACATTCACAATGTCGACACTGGGCTCGATTCAATTCAATTCCCAGAGCTATTCAATTCAGAGCGCTGTTAAGCCCAACTAAGGATTTCTTTTCGCACCCCTACTGGGGTGCGAGAAGAAATCCGGCAAAACTCCTGGCACGATGCTCTTTTCTGCCCAAAGCGCAGCGAAAACAGCATGGCATCGGGCAGTTTAGTCGGAGCTAGCCGGTTATCGCGACTAAACACCATGTTTAAGGCGCGAGAACGGGCATTCTCCAACTTAACAGTGCGCTGAATTGAATAGCTCCGGGAGCTATTATGGGCACGATTCAATATGCGTTGACAGATTGTTGACAGGTGGCATGTCGAGCATGTGGCCGTCCACTCCGAGAGGTTAGCATGCCAAATCTTACCACCTAACCAGAATTGCAGCCTAACCCTTAAATCATCTGTTGCAGATATTCCCAATGTCAACAAGCCATGTCGACATTATAATCATACCTGTAAAGAGACCCGGCCTCAGTCTGCACCAAAACTATTCTTCTATCTGCAGGTCCCCCTGCTCTATCCAGAACTACCCATCTGCCACCCCCTGCCTCCATACTTGCCCATTTTGTCTTCTACTAGGTCTGTCCTGTTTCCCTAGCAGTGGTAGCCGTTGGCTGGGTGACTCCCACTGTGTACGCATTCTGAAGGTTTGCTAGACTTATGAAATTACGAAACTTTCTCAATAAGTAAGGTAACAAGACCTCTCACTTGTTCTCGATTTCATTCTAATTTCCCACCAGGCTTCCCCACACGGCCATTAGACTGCGCCTCATTGCATTTATACTGTCCCAACATCAGTTGAAAGATGGCGGGGCTGGCGAATACATGGTGAAACATTGAGGTCTGATCAGATTTCTGTGTCTAAAGGGGACATCAGCAGCTAAAACTCATCGATAACTTGTCGAGGTGTACGGTTCTAAAGTCATGTCACAGAAATAGGTTTGGGTTTGGTGCACTGCCTTTGATAACTGCGGGACAGAGATTCAAGATGAGCAGCGATCCGGCCGGCCAAGCGCGTCCACCGCAGATGGCAATTTATGCCACATTGAAGGTTTGATTCAGGAAGATAGACTCAATCGAGTTAGTGATATTTCTGACGAACTGAACATCTCAGTGGGTACAGTGCACAACATCGTTCATGAGCAACTAGGGTACAGGAAAAAGTGTTCACACTGGTTACAGAAGCAACTCACAGAAGTTCACAAAACCAACAGGATGGGTTTTTCTCTCATGCACTTGACGAGGTATCATGAGGAGGGAGCGCAGTTCCTGCAGTGTATTGTTACAGGCGATGAAACGTGGGTGCATCTTGTGACACCGGAGATGAAGCAAGCATCCATGACATGGAAACTCACATCATTCTCACCTTCAAAGAAATTCAAAACAACTCCATCAGCAAAGAAGGCCATGGCGACTGGATTTTGGGACCACAAGAACGTTAATTCCCTCACCGAGGGAGATACGGTGAATGCTGTCCGCTATTGTGCCACATTGAGGCGGTTGCGGAGAGCAAGTAGTTGAAAATTACCTGGGCAGCTACGAACAGTCATCATATTGCTGCATGGTAACGCCAGTCCACAACCGCACGCGTAAGTGGTTACAGCTCTACCATTGGGAAGTACTGGACCATCCTCCCTACAGCCCTGACATTGCAGATTGTTTTCAATATGTTTAGACCAGTAAAGAAGCACCTGGATGGAAGGCGATTCGCAACAGACTGTGAAGTTCAGCAAGCCATCTTGTCCTGGCTTCAGGCGCTTGACATAGATTTCTTCTATGCCTGGATAGATGGCTTGGTGTACCGTTGGAACACATGTTTAGTCAAGTATGAGGACTGTGTGTAAAAATAATCTGTACAAAGGCCATACTATTTAGTGTTCCTGCTAGGCCGTTTTAGCATATAAAAATATGGCAATTTTCTGTTTATCCATATGGAAAAAATCTATCTGCACTCTAGATCACTTAATTCAACTGTTATCTATGACCTAGATTATACATTAGATCATGCTTGCCGACATTCTGGCAGCCCCCTCCGGGAGGGGACAGCCAGGTCAGACAAGCAGGGGGGCGTGACGCGATACAGAGGGCCGTGGCCGGAAATACTACCCGGTAATGGGGGCGGAGCGGGGGCGTGAGCATGGAATTGCAACATTTTAACATTGTGAAGAAGGGGTCATGATGACACGATACAGCGCAAATTGCGACATCGCTCCCCAACCCCCGCTGCAGGTGTTTGTGTTTTATTTGCGGGGGGGGGGGGGGGGGGTCTGGAGGGGTTGGCGACTGAACTACTTTTCCGAGGGGGCGGGAGCGTCACCCGATTTTCAGGAGGCTCCCGCCCCATATCGGGAGAGCAGGAAAGTATGCATTCGATTCAACTGATGTATGACTACAAGGGGGCGATTAAATTGTTTTCGCCTGCGGCTGTAATGAGCACCCGACAGAGCAATTCAATTGTTGCTCCGTTCGGGCGCGAATTACGCAGACGTAAAGATTTCTGCTCACACACTCCTGAGGTGGCGAGCAAAAAAAAAAAAAAAAAAAAAAAAAAATCGGTCAAAAGTCCTGGTTGTGCAAATTCAAACAAAAAAAAAAAAAAAAAAGAAAATGTACCAAAGTTAAAATATTATTGATAAGTTTTGCTTTTCTACATACTTGCAGCAACCGGTGGACAAGAGTAAAATAATTTAAAAGCAGTACATAAATATAATAAGGAAAGGAAAGTTGAGAAATATGTTAAAAACCCTGGTTTAGTCAGTGAGTGGCGCTATTCTGTTTAGATCTATAGATGATACAGATTATAGTATTCATAACAAATATATTTTCACCTGTAGCTAGGCTTGCCGTATCATCCCTTTAATTCGGTACACATATGAACCGAACCAATGTAATTCTCATGTGTCCCAAATTGAAGGGATGATATGGCAACCCTCCAGATACGTTTTTGCCAAGAAGGAAAAGTATCACCAGTGGCGTAACGTTGGGGGAGTCGAGTAGGGCATGTGCCCCGGGCACCAACGGACCCGGCGTTGCAAGGGGCGCCAACAGCCACAATCCAGGGCACGTGCAATCCAAGGCACTACACATTAGAACAAACACGCCAGCGGGAGTGTGTTTGTTTTAGCACTGCAGCCAATAAGAGTCAGTCAAACAGACTCTTATTGGCTGCTGCACCCAGGGCCAGAGCCGGGTTGGAGCTCGCTCACTCATGAGCTTCGCCTTCCGGCTCCCGCACTGGGTGAAGGGAGAGACGACATGTCTCTCCCACAGCACCGAGCGGGACGGGAGCAGTGGACAGCGGCGGGCAAAGGACCTGCTGGGAGCACTGTATATTGGGTCCTGCATAAGGGCCACTACTACTGGGGGCATTAAAGTCCATATGGAATTGAATGTTTCCAGAGTGACGAGAAACGGTGGAGTGTCATGTGGAAGAAACAGGACTGCCCTGAAACCTGAACCTTCAGGGATCCAAGACGTAGGCCAGCAGAGAATCCTGCTTGCAGGAAAAGTAGGAGCCTGGACACCTTGAACGCTGTAGGAAGCGATCCCCGCCGTTCACACCAAATCACATAAGCCTTCCAAATACAGTGGTAGTGTTTTGACGCGACATCCTTCATGGCCTGGAGCATGGTAGGGATCACAGTAGATGGGATCCCCTTTTTTCTTAAGATAGCCCTTTCAACAGCCACTTTGTCAAACTTAGCCACCTTAAGTATGGATAGACGAAAGGACCCTGTTGCAGGAGATCCTCTCGCAGTGATAGAGGCCACGGATCGTCTACCAGCAGTAGACATAGGTTGGAATACCAAGCTCTTCGGGGCCAATCTGGAGCCACTAAGAGAACCGTGGCCCTTTTCCTCTTGATGCATTGCAGAAGTGGAGGCAGAGGAGGAATGAAACAGGCAAACAAATCGGAACTGCCAGGGTGTTGAGGGAGCTTCTACTGCAACGGCCTCCGGATCTCTTGTTCGTGAGCAGTATAGAGGCAGTCTCAGAGCTTATGTACATGCATGATTTGGCTATCTAATCCGCAAATTGTAGAACATTGTGCCACCATCCTTGTCACCACATACATGTTTAACCACTTCCCCATGCTTTGTCAGTGCTGACCTCCCAATGTAGAGGGCGAGCCAGTTTTTGGATGAAAACACCATTTTCAGGAGATAAGGCTTTTCAGCATTTAATAAATAGACCATAAGATTGCATCAGTTACACAATTTAAAATTTCAATTGCTTATTGGGGCGGCTACAATGATCACTCAAAACAACAACAACAACAACAGTGATAGTGTGCATATAAACACTGCAAATTGTTCTAGTTTTCTAAACAATGACATGGTGTAAATAAAATCCTTTAGAAATAGGTCAGCAAGCAGTGAGTAACTTAAAGGAACAATCCCACGTATTTTTTTTTTGTTACGTTTTATTTTTTTTAACATAAATTACTGTTGGGTTTTAAGAAGGAACTTGTTAAACCATTTTATGTTATTAAAAATTGTGCAGAACTCAAACTCAATAGTGTGTCATGTGAACACCTTGGCAACCACAGTCACACAACACATGATGAAGTGAGCACAAAGGCTTTGGAATACCACTTTGAGCTCCGTATGTAAGGGCACTGCAAAATACTCCTCCCTCTGCCAACAAATAACCCCTGTGGCTTCCTAATCAGTACACAACACTGAAGCATGGAAATAACAGGAGGAATGGAAGCTATGGTAAGCAATTCAGATAGGTATTTATTTGCATGTTCCAGATGAGAGACTCCATATGACTGGCAGCCATGCTTGGCTCGCTCCTCAGGAAGGTGCAAGCAGAAATCCTTAAGTCACACTTAACAGCACAGGTCAATGGGATAGCTCCGGGAACTCCTTCCCAGGGCTATTCAACATTGCGCTGAATTGAATCGCCACCACAGAAAACTATGGGGGTTGCGGCTGCTCTCGTATCTGAGATGGCTGCTGTGATCCCTCCATGATACATCTGGGGAATACTTAATATGTGCCGCAAATATTTAATGATAAATAGGCCCCCAAGGCTTGATACATCTCCCATACAGTCTCATATCTTTTCTTGCTTAGTGCTATGCACATCTGCTTGAGCAGCAGTGAATGGCATTTACATCCCCAACCACCTGACCAATCAGTACAATGCAGATCTGATCAGAAAGGCAGAATAAAATCCTCAGATAGGGGCTTCAGAGCGGTATGTTATCACCAGGTCTGAGTTACAAGCTACCTAAAATTAAGTACTGAATATTCTGCAAAAGTCACAGTAACAACTGCCCACAAAGCAACAAGAAACATCATTTGGAAAAACTATTGCAATTAACAGTGGAATTTAGAGAATCAGAGTAAAGTTTAGGTAAGCCCAATCAATCAGTGTTAACTCACTTCTGGCTAGATCTATATGAAACCATCCACATACTGCAGCATGTAATGCCAACACATTTAACTGTTACACTACCAATTAGTACACCTAGAGTGATACCGCGTTCTGGGTCTGACACGGAGATTAGAACAGGGTTCCAAACCGGATCAGACCCAGAATTTAGCCGGCGCCGACCCAGGACATTCCCGAGTCGGCACCGTTCACACCGGAGCCGGGTCTGCAGTGACCCGGCTTTTCCGGCTTGAAAGCGGACGCTTGGAGATTACGTAATCTCCAAGCGCCACTGAAGCCAGCCAATCGGCTAGCATGCACGCACGCTCCAGATCATCGTGACCTGTATGACGCCGTTTACACTGCAGGGTTTCACTGGTCATTCCAGTGTTAAACCCTGCAAGTTACCTGGGTTGGATTGCTGGGTGACTTGACCTGGGAATCCAACTCTGTCCCCTTTCACACCAATGAGCTACCCGGGTTAACCCTGTAATAACCCAGGTTTTAGCTCTGGTGTAAAAGAGGTATAACATAGTATATGGGCTTAAAACCCCTCATTTGAAGGGTTTTCTGGTGATCCTGTATAGATCTACACAGACCGTATTAAAATGGAGACATTTCTTTATTTTTCTTTTTATGGCAAACAACCTACTTAGGACATTGAATTTCAATAACTCCTTCAGTCTTAGCTTAGCAAATATGTGATGATCAAGCTGTCCAATTATAGGAATAGTGGATAATTATTACATAAGCACAAGAAACTCCATGACAGCATGTCATCAGCTTTTTTATGTAATCAGACAAGTTTGTATTCCTCGGAATTTCAGAGTGAAGTTTTCATGTATAATGTGGATAAAGCACAATAAATTAATCTAGCAGAAGGTTATTTCTAGAATCAATACAGAACCCACCATTTATTCAGCAAGACTGGTGCAAACACACTTCTCTGGAATTAGCAATTAGGTGATCTATAAGTGACCTGTCCTGCAGCCTAGATCTCACACGTAGGATACCCAAACTAGCACACAAATCAACACAAACTAAAAACAATAATCATAATATTAAAAGGGGGGGGGGGGGGAGGGCAAAATATAGTTAATACGAAACAATTTTAAAAGATAAATAGAACGTAAAGTACTATATATATATATATATATATATATATATATATATATATATTACATACACACACACAAATATACACACACGTATACTGTCAGCACTTTATAACTCGTTACTGAGACATCAAAGGTTTCCAAGCAAGGACCAATTAAATCAGCTTACTTAAAGTAGTTAATGTGAATAAACCTTGATCTTACCTGGAGTTCACACCACGCTACCTCCACCCATGTTTCTGTATCCAGACCCTTGTAAACTGTTTTAAAGGAGCCTCTTCCAATTTCAATGTCGAATTTTAAAAACCTGCCATCAGGGGATGTAGAAACAGCTTTCATATCTGCCTCCTCTTCATTGTCCTCTTCTTCCTCCTTTTTGGACTTTGATACCTCTTTAGAAGTTTCAGGTTCATCCTTCTTCTCTTGTCCAGCTTGGTCTTGTGGTCCTTCAGTTCTAATTTCCCTAGAGGATTCACATTTGGGTTCAGGGGTCTCTGTGGTTGAACCCTGATCGCTGGCCCCATGCACTCTCTTGGCAATGGCTCTTCTGGCTCTAGCTATAGGAATGACCTTGTTCTGGTATTGAGATTCACTTAAGTCAAGAACTGGAGGTTCCTCTTGATCCGACTCGATCACAGTCCTTCTCAAAAACCGCAGCTTGACCGTTTTGGAGTCCTTAGCAGCAGGCACAAGCTGGGCTTCTTTCCCAGAGTTGAGCATTGCAGTGTCCATGATATCCACACCAGTGTTCAGCCCATGAATATTCATAGGACTCCCAGCACAGTCATTGGATTCTGCAGGACACGCACCTTGAAGAACTATATCCTTATTGTTATGAACCCCACTTTCCATTAGATTTGTGTCTGCAGGTTGTGGGTCCAGTGTTTCCAGTCTGTTGGACTCATGGTCCATATCAGTTTAAGAAACAAAACAAAAAAAAAATACAACTCAACAGATTTCCCTGCAGGAGGCTGTGACGCAGACCGATGCAGTTGCAGCAGCCCTTCCTAGAGCTCCCATGAAAAGGTTATCAGACTCTGCCCCCCCAGATCACTGCAGATCCTCTCTCAGCACAGCAAAACCAGATCTTGTCAAAAAGCTGTAGAAGCCTGTGTGATAGAGACAGATCATTAGATACATGCAGCATAGTCACACTCTACTCCCTCCTTGCGACCACTTGTCCATAGCACTGGGGTCAGAAGACACACGTGGGAACATGGGCTAAAGCTCCTGACATCATCAGAACACATGTGGTGCATAATAGGATATTTAGGTGGGACTCCTCCATAGGGTTAGATAAAGGGACGTAGGTGTGAAGGTAGACTTAGCATCCAATTAGTAATGTCAGATAAATAAATGACAGTACGTTCAGAACATGGCATTTTCTGTACAGCATCCAACATAAGGTTCCAGAGATTCCACTGGGCCCGGGATACTGAGAAAGTGGGCCAGGAGGCCCTGGCATCCTTAAAACAAAGAGGGAAGTAGGTGTGTACAGGATCACATAAGAATACAAGGCCTGATATACCTTTGCTATTAAGCTTTCCCAATGATAGAAGCTGGCATCAGGCCTTGACATGATTACTACATGATCACTGTGGGTACCAGGCCTGCCATTCTTCCCACTGCATGGGTACCTCAGGCAGACACTGAAGGAACATTGAAAATGATCATATTAAATCGACAACGTGCAGCCAGGGAGGTCCCATGTGGCTCTGCAATAAGATGATTCCTGCTTAACCCCTGCTCTGCTGCCCGACATAACAGAGAGAGAGAGAGCTACAAAGAGGATGGATGCTGGCAGGGAACACATGCATGCAAAGGGTGGGGAAGAGTCACACAATACTCACATCACATGTGTCCGACCGGACTCCTGTACAGGAGAAGGAAATAGAACTTCTCCCCTTTATACAGTGACCCCCTACCCTCCAGCCTGAGCTATTGCTGCCACCACCCACCCTGCCCTGTGCTCTCTGCATGACATCCCTCTATACACACCCTGATCACAGGAGTGACCTGCGCCCCCAATGCATGTCTGATAGTAATCCGATCCCTCTCCGCCTGTCCTCTGTCCTCCTCCTGATGGCAGCTCTGTAATGACAGATCCATTGAGCAAGCCGGCTTCTGGACAAGGGGATGCCTAGGTGGGCAATGCAGGGAGGAGGAGGAAGGAGGGATTTAACAGCTCTGGACCAGTAGTCGATGCAGCCCCTCCCTGATATCACTCGAGCTCTCTCAGCACTCAGTAGCTCTGCTCTCATTACATGCTGCTACCATTCACTCTGCTGGGACCAACTAAACACACACACACACACACACACACACACACACACACACACACACACACACACACACACACACACACACACACACACACACACACACACACACACACACACACACACACACACACACACACACACACACAATGTGTTCAACTAAAATTCAATATACTATATTCAGAATAACCTCCAGCTAACATATAGATGAGTGTTGGGCCCCTTTGAGGTGGAGGGGTGCAGCTAGTTGAAAAAAAAATTTTTTTTATCCCAATAGTTTCTTTGATAAGGGTTTTTACTGAACTGACCAGTGTGACTAGTGAATTGCAGTTCAACAATATCAAATAGTTGGACTAGATTGCTACATTCTATTGTCTAACAAGGGGTGCACACCCCCTTTCTATCTTATCATAATATGGAAATTACTTGTTTTTGGTGGTCTAAGCTCTGTTGGGCAGCTAGTTATTAACGCTAGTAGTATATTGTGCTGGTGTTGTTCTTCATCTACTGTCGAACTACAAATCCCAGCAATAATTTTGCCTGCGATGAGGTATTTCTCTTATGCCATAATTCTCTTTTTTTTTATATATTTTTCTCACATAAATCAATTTGCTACCCATAATATGTGCAGCAAAAAATGATTTCTGTGAGGAAAATATATATATATATATATATATATATATATATATAAAAAGTCTACATTAGTATTAATTTGCATTGTCTTGGTAATACTTTACAAAAGATATATAAGCCTTTCCATTTAAAGTACACATATATACATATGCTTTGGTAGTTTGTATGAGAGGGGAGAAGCTTGTATTTTAGTCGCCATCTCAGACAGCAAAATGGAGAGGCTCATCCCTGCTCCATCTCCTCCCCCCAGCATGACCCCCTTCTGACATAACAGCTGATTGCCTGAGCCTTTTATAATGTGAAGTACTTTCTGGCTTGTAATATTTTCTACAACCATGGGAGCTAGCTCTGAGGGTGTTGCAGGTACTGGAGCACTTGCACTTCCAATATAGGTAATTGCCATCATTAAGCATATCTATGCATTATTCAGTCATATAGGGGAGGAGGATAAGATGAGCACCCCTAATCGTTTAAAAAATAAAAAGTTATGGTGGGTACACACTGGGCGATATTACTGAGCGACTGCACGATTACAACATCGTAATCGCGTAATCGTGCACAAATCGTGCACTTTTATGTCGGAAACGACCAGCGATGCGCACCCCCGCTGGTCGTTTCCGACACTAGCCATCGCCCTGACATGCAGCACAATCTGATGACCTCGTCAGGTTGCTGCATGTTGGGGAATGGGGAAGAGAGCCCGGCGCTGAACGATATAGTTAATGATATTGTTCAGCGGCTGTGCTCAATGTCATGAATGACATTGAGCACAGCCTGCCGGCGACACACTACACGGTATCGCTCAGGGAGCATATCGTGTAGTGTGTACGCACCTTTATCTCCTATGTCTGCAACTGGCCCCTTTTGGACTCCACAGCCCATATAGCTTTTAATTGTATATCTTTCATGTTTTTGTAAAAAAGTCACTTTGCAGCTTTGTCATCATAGATTAATCTAGAGGTACAAAAGGGGACATTTATGAAGTCTGATGCATAAGAAAGAGGTAACACAACAAATAAAATGTTACTGTGTAAATGCCAACTTTTGTCTGAGAACCAGGTTTAAAAATGTATGTCTCAGACAGAGGTAAAATGTGTGTGTGTATGATAGAATGATACATTTTGTTTTTTCTCATCATATGTAAAATTAAGCTCAGTCTTTCAATTAAAATGACTTTTGTTTAGGAACTTCATGTTCTGGCAAATTAACCATAAACCAAAAAAAGAACTTCAACTATACAGAGAAAAGTCTGTACCCTAAAATTAGCACCAATCACATATAATGCATTACTTGCGACTAACACTATTTTTTACTGCAGACGGACAGGACAAATAGGACATTGAACTTTAGCCAGAAAAACATAAGCTTTTTTATTGCTGTGCCTCTATTTGATTATAGGAGTTGAAGTGCTTTGTGAACTTTGGTGGTTTAAGGTAGCGAACACCCCTTTACCTGGCTTGTGTGGAGCAAGCAGGAGGACTGCTGGATGTCGGTCACAGGACTGTGGTGCGCAGCACATTGTTAATTTAAATATTTGAAACACCTCGCCCCTCGATTTCGCCATTGTCAGACAATGAGGAAGGGGGTGTACTTCATGGAATTGACAGGAGTGGCCTACGCTCAATGCAGGTCAAAATAAAAACACTAAAAGGGAAAATATATCAAACCTTCATCTAAGAAGTTGCCCATAGCAATTTCTGTACTCTTTAGAAGGTTTAATAAATCTCCCCATAAATGAGTAATACTCTTTGTAACTGAAGGCCCCCATACATCAGAGATTGATTGCAGCAACCGTGCAACTTGCAATCGATTGACAAAGAGAGATTTTTATACACAATCGATTGTGGCAATTCTGCAATCTGCTATCGATTGAAAAAGGGAAAGATTTTTTATACACAATCTATTGCAAATTGCACGATTGCTGCAATCAATCTCTGATTTATGGGGGCCTTTAGGGAGTAGATGTATCAAACCTTCTAAAAAGTGGAGAAGTTGCCCATAACAATCAATCAGCTTCTACCCATCATTTTATAGCATATACTTAATAAGTGCTAGCTAGAAGCAGATTGGAAAAATTATGATTATCGGCTGATTGGGCCAATAATTAGATGCCCCCACTAGACTTGTGGGGCCCATTCATCAGCAATCACAAATTAAGATTCACATATTCTGTGTTTTTTCCCCAAAAATGTAACGATTCTCTAGTCCACCAGTATGCGCCCATACATTGCTGATACTTTTCAGTGATTTCCAGATCATTTCTGCCAAAGAAAGGATCTGGCAATCGTGAAAGGCTCATCATTTTACTAGTAATGGTCTGCAAAATGGCTGATCGTTACCATACACTAGCAATCTACATGTTGGACAACCTGACTTACCAATTCCAATCACTTTTTTGCCTCAATTTATCACAGATATATGGGCCTCATTACTCCCCACCACAAAATACACCTCTGCATTGATGAGCATTGCTGACACAACAGCAGTGTTTGTCAAGATAGTCTATTAAAAGTAGGACTATCCCATCTAAAAATCAAGACAATTATACCACTTTTACACTAAAGTCCCATGTCTGAACAGGTATCCGGGTCAGAATTTGTTCCCATTGAGGACCTGTTCCTCCGGCGATTGGAGATGACATCATCTCCAAGAGCAGAGAAACCCGGAAGTCCCCATGTTTTAGCTGTGGTGTAAAAGGGGTATTAGAACTGCAGGCATGATCTGTATTTACATGGTACCAACTACAACCAAGGTCTGGCCAACCTGTGGCTCATAAGCTGTTGTGAAACTACAAGTCCCAGCATGCTTTACCAGCTAATCGGTGGGAGAGTATGCTGGGATTTGTAGTTTCGCTACAGGTTGACCAGGCCTGATCAAAACTGCATCTCAACTACAAAATTGACAGAATTGCAGCAAAAAAATAAAATAAAAAAAAACTAAGTTTTAAGTGGAATTCTGTACCCTAAACATTAATCTAGAATATTACCTACAGGCCGGCATCCCACCCCATTCAGTTGGTCCCACAACATCTACCATGGTCTGGGGATTCATCGCCAGCGCTTACAGCAAGTTATTGCTGCATAACAAGTTGCATCCATATAAATAAATGTTCCCTCACTAGGAGAACCCTCGATTTCTGCCAGTCTGGCAGTGGCCTCCTAGCTACTGCCAAGAAGGGCTTTTCTTTCATTCAGACAGCAGGTTGTCCATCAATAACACGCTGCCAGCAGAAGAGCATAATCAAACCACAGTAGAGATCATGGTGGAATGTGGAACACCAGGTAAATAATCTTTATTAATGTGCGATTTATGGAAATATCCAAGTTTTCAGTTTTGTGCTGAAATAACCCTTAGTTCTTTTTTAAATTGCGTTTAGTTGTAAATAGCTGGTCTAACAGCCTAAAGGCCCGTACACACTGGATGATATGTGTATGGGGCGATGTCGTCAGCAGGGGGTCCGGCGGGAGTCCAGGCATCGTTTAGTACATCCACACTTGACGATGACTACATCGACAATTGGCAGGGTGGTTTGGGCCATGCTGCATTCGGCAGCATGGCATCACTAACGATATTCCCAGATTATGCTGCATGTACAGCCAACTGGGGATATAGTTAACGACCCGCAGGAGCGCGCATTGTTCGTCGGCGAGTACGTACACACTGGACGATATGAACAATATATCGTTCAACAATATTGTTCATGGATATCGCCCAGTGTGTACGGGCCTTTAGTATATGCAGGTCAATGATGTCTGTGATCAAAGAAAATATATTTTGTTTTATTATTTTTTTATTATTTCTTTGCCCATTTAACATTTTGGAAGATATGTTTTATTACCATTACAAATACGGTTGGAACATTGATATATTATTTCCTGCAGTCCGGTAGTCAGTTCCCTAAATTGTCTCTCCTCTGGTGCAGCATTTGATTAATTCCCAGGTGACTAAAGTAGAACATTGCCTTATTTTGTTTTTTTTTACATAGAAATTAAAAGTATTTAGTTGTTAAGTTACCATACTAAAAAATAATACATTAAAACGCTTTAGCAGTACATACCTGCCGCCTGTCTACAGAAGTCCCAGTTCAAGGTCATCCTCCATGTGAGCAAAGGTATAGTAAGTTAGTGCATGTGAATTTCTGACATATGACAGTTCTGTCCATGTGTGAGAGAGTGAAAACCTGCACTGTCAGAAAACTTGGGATAGGACCCATAAGCACTGAATCAGGGCCTAGGGTTTGCACCACTCCAGGTTTTCCGTTTGTGAGAACTGGATGGGGTTAACAGTCCCTCAGTAATTAAATAGTAGAAGCCAGTGAATTGCATGCTACTTACTATTACAGCTGTAAACTTTACAATTCATGACATAAAAGGTCACTACAGTAGGCTTGATGATATGATTGATATTTATGTAACCATCTAATACAGAGGTTCCAGAACTCTGTCCTCAAAGCAGCCTAATGGTCCAGGTTTTTAGGATAACTGTGCTTGGGCACAGGTGACTTAATTAGTTACTCAATCTTTTGATTTAACCATCTGTGCTCAACCATGGATAGCCTTAAAACCTGGACTGTTAGGGTGCCTTGAGGGCCGAGTTTGGGAACCTCTGATCCGATTATTAATGTTTTAAACATACCCTTGTGCACAGTTGGACTGATCAAGTGAAGTCACCTGTGCTCAGTCAGAACTGACCTTAAAGGGGACTATGCTTTTGTATACTATATTTCCATGTAATTTATCCTTTATAGAAAGCTGTGCTTTTCTGCCACAGAATATATTGAATAATTTCTCTATCGTTAACTTGATTATGTCAGACATGCACAGCATATGTAGGCTTACCATATTATACCTTTAAACCGGGATACACTCAAGGATTACACAGGTTCTGTGGCTCATTAAAACCAGATGAAATCCAGGCTTGAAGTCACCCAGCCACAGAACCTGTGTAATTTATGAGTGTCCCAGTTTAAAGGGATAGTATGGCAAGCCCAAGCATATGCAAATACGTCTGAATAGGCTTGCCATATCACATGCTATCTCGGACAAGCAGAGGGGTGTGTGACGCGATAGTATCCCCGGCCACACCACGCACTAACTGGTAATGGGGGCGGAGTGGGGCGTGGCCATGGAATCTCATCATCTTGGCCACGCCCCGCTACTCTTGCCAATATTTTCGGCACTGTGAAGCAGGAGGCGGGGTCATGATGATACGGTTCAGTGCGAATCGCATCACCGCCCCCCCTCGCTGCGGGGGTTTGTGTGTTATTTTGCGGGGAGTCTGGAGGGGCCGGCGGCTGGCCAGGAGGCTTGATTGCTTTTCTGGGGGGGCGGGAGCGTCCCCCGAATTTCGGGAGACTCCCACCCAAATCGGGAGAGTAGACAAGTATGCCATATCATCCCTTTAATTTGGGGCACATATGAATTGCACAGATTCTGTGGCTGACTGACTTCAAGTATCCATTTCACCTGGTTTTAATCAGCCACTAAACCTGTGTAATTCACATGTGCCCCGAATTAATAGGGATTATACGGCAAGCCTACGTATGAAGTACATATATTCGCATCGCTAAGATCACATTCCTGCTTTGAATAAATGAATGCCTTTTTACTAAAATGTGAACTGACTGCATTGCAATTAAGCAACCTGTGTTTTTCAGATCATGGCTGATCTGGCAATCTTATCTATAGTTTATGCTGGCCAGATATGCTATGTTATTGCAGAAGATATTGGGAAACTGATCTGATATCCACAAGTAGGGACTTTTGACCCTAAGATTTCAGCAGTAAATTATGTTTACCGTATAGAGGGAGCAACTAACATCAAAGTAATGCATAGCACACAGCGGTGATAAGGGATTTTTGTGACAGGAACTAAACTCTTCAAGCGTTTCAGAGCTCCTGGTCTTCCCCTCTATGTTGATATTGTCACATATACGTGACCCTAGAACTTTTGAGTGCTTTATATTAAAACTACAACATACTTGGCGACTTTTATTATCCTCCTCTCCAGGTTATCCTAGATTGGTTGTCCAAGTTGGAGCTATGGGTTTGTTGTCCTGTGAATCACATTACACCTTGCTATTTGTGGCATGTCCTGCCTGTGCGACAAGCTAGCACTATGCACCACATATCGAGTCTCTCGTACATTCCGGGTTAGTAAGCAAGTTCGTTACCAGGCACTAGAATGTAAGCTCTCATGAGCAGGGCCCTCTTTCCTTTTGTGTTTCTCCGTACTTATACTTTAATCTACTTCTTACTCCCCACAAGGGCACCTAACACTTGGTTGCTTATGCCCAGTTGCTTATTTGAGTGTATTGTACTATAAGTCACTGGTTTCTTGTTCACTTATTGTTTATGTACTATGTAAGGCGCTGTGGAACACTTGTGGCGCCATAGAAATAAAGGATAATAATAATGTTGGTAAATGTGTTTGGCACATGGCCAATACTTCTGAAGAAATTCTCACAGAGAAAGAAACGCGTTAAGGGGGTCCCTGGATTTAGTCTGCACTTCTGTTGCTATGAGGAAGCTATATAGATCGTGTGGAATATTGTCGTAACCATCCTCCCGACATCTATACCGGCATTTATACCAGCTTTTGGACTTAGGGGTCTATTTATCAAGCCGTGAAAAGTGTGGAGAAGTGGACCAGTGGAGAAGTTGCCCATAGCAACCAATCAGGTCCAGCCCATTATTTTATAGACTGTACTTGATAAATACTACCTCAAAGCTGATTGGTTGCTAGGGGCAACTTCTCCACTGATTCACTTCTCCAGACTTTTCACTGCTTGATAAATAGACCCCTCAGTCTTGTGCCTGCCTGCCCCGTGGTTACTATCCATTTGGATATTATTCAGAGTCCAGGACTGTGGCACATACTGCTGGCCGTACCTATTAGGTACATACTGCTGGTCGTACCTATTAGGTAAGTGGACAATCTTGTGAGCGGTAACCCTCACCCTTACTTAGTGAGCTGGTGACCAGCTAACTCCAAAGCACAGCAGCCTGCCGACCGCAGGGATAACAACGGGACCCGGCGTCCACCGCTGATTACATATACCAGGTGAGCGAGCACACATACACGCAGCGGCTCCCCGGGCACATTTACTGACAGCGGGTGTTGATGGCAATTATTAAGTCCGGTTCCATTGACCACCCTGTGTGCAGCGGTAACTAAAGGATTGCGGCTATTCCCACAGTATTTTAACTATATTCATATGGAACTGATATCAGTACAGGATGATTATAGTCCTTTTACCAAATGAGAAAATAGTTTTTTAAAACATTTGTTCTTTTAATTGCAAAAATATTATATTACAATTTAATATATTTTGTAAAATATAATATCTTTGTATTTGGTGTATCTCTTTGGTCCGGGAAAGGCTATTGGCGCTCCCATTTATCTATCTATTTACCCTTGAGGCTTTTGGGTGGTGGCGGACCCCTAGGATAGCTGCCAGCCACTATTCATCTGTGTTTTGTAGGGAGCCCTTCAATTTCTGCACATGGCCAATACTAGCTTGTATGTACAGCTATCTTCTGTTCGCATAGACCCTAATGATGCTAAGAGTGATTCGGCTCCTAAGACACAAACGCCAATCAGATGGACATTGGACCTGAGTCAGCAAAGATCGCAGTTGCTAATACGCATGCAATCGGCTGATTATTTTGCACTGCAGTGCGCAAACTAGATGCTGCGATTGGAACTGCAATCACAGTGACAATGCAGACCCATCGTGTCTGATCAAAGGGGGCGTGCTGTCGATGTTGATTGACAGCACGCCCCCTTTGGTGGGCGTGCCGGGGGCGTGCCTCCCAGACGGGGGCGTTCCCAAGGGAACGCCTACCGTCAGAAGCCGGCCCACTGACATCACTAGTGATGTCAGTGGGAGTGATTTTGGCTCTGATAGAGCCAAAATCACTCCGGGCCTTGCGGTTGAGAAACTCAACCGCAGGCTCCGGCTCGCAGTGGCGATGGTCAAGACCATCGCGGCCATCAACCTGCACGCTCGTATAGGCTGTGGGTGGTGACCCACAGCTATACGAGCGTCCAGGAGGACGCTCCATAATTATGGAGGACGGCCCTCATTCAGAGCGTGCGCTCTGCTCAGAGCGTCCGGCTCTGAATTAGGGCCTTTGTCCAATGTGGCAGGATTCCTGGTTGTATGACTAGCTTTAAGTAAAGGACATCTGTCATCTGCACAGAGGTTCGGGCTGGCCTTCCAGAGGAATCCACATTTGACCCCACAGCATGAGATCCTGCCTCCTATCCTAGGAGAATGGGGCCCAAAGCATGTACAGACAATGCTGACTATCTGACAATGCCTATAGACAGTGGCAACCACCATTTTGTATGCTTATCCACATCAGAATGTATTACCAGTTATTTATATAGCACATAAATATTCTACAGCACTTTACAGAGAATATTTGACCATTCACATACAATTTTTCAATTCAGTAGTAACAATTTCTGATCCCTCTGGGTTCAATATGTAAGCTAATTGATGTGTACCCACTGTACATTTCAGGTAGTAAAATGTACATATCCACATAGCAAAAACATCCAAGTAGTAGCATGCTACTACTTGGATGTGTTTTCTTTGTGAATATAAATTGCTGATTATCTTGATAAAGGTCTTGCTTGAACCGAAACATTGATTATGACTTTCGCCCTCTCTGTTGTCATTTTTTTACATATGGGACCTCTGAACGAAGTCCCACGTGAAGCACTCCAGCCGTTGGAAGTGGATGATGTTGTGAGTGCAGATATCTTCAGAATATAGACAGAGGGAGAGAGAGAAAGTACATCTCTTCAGGGTGCTCCCACAGCGACATCTAGAAACCAGTCCCAAAAATTTTGAAATACAGAAAAATGTCAAACACAGGGCACTCGCCAATAAACAAAATTTATTTTAATCCACATCCATTATCTCAGAGCCGGCCCGGGGTATAGGCAAACTAAGCGAATGCCTAGGGCATTTGGAATACCTAGGAGCATTCAAGCCTGCCTGGGGCTGGCGGAGGTTTGGGGCCAGCCACGGCCAGGACACTTGCTGCCAGGTGGGCAGAGACTCTGTCACTCAGTTGACAGCTTCGTTCAGGTCCGGCAGCAGCAAACAGTGAGTGGGCAGCGGCAGTTTGCAGGGACGGTGCACCTGGACGGCAGCTAGTGGTTAGCGCTAGGGCGGCATGCACTGGGATGCAGCCTGCCAGCCTGAGCCAGGAAAAGTGGGTACCTAGAGTCGGGCGGTTCTGCAGGTTGAAGCTGCTGCACTCATGTAAAGTCTGGAACTGGGAGAAGGCCAGGGTGTTGTGGTCCTCACTGCTTGGAGATAGGTGCTCTGCTGGTGTAGGAGTGCCAGGTAAGGGTGGGTGCTGACACCATGTTGTCCTCAGAGAGGGGGGTGCTGTGCTGGGTGAGGGCCGGTGTGTCGGTAAACGGTGTTGTCATGCTGGGTGAGGGGGGTGCTGTGCTGGGAAAATGGGTGCTGGGTCAGGTGAGGGCAGCCATTGTGCTGTACTGTGTGAGAGTCAGGGTATTGGGTGAGGAGGGCTGTTGTGCTGGATGAGGGGTGTGCTGTGCTAGGACAGGTAAGGGGTGTCATTGTGCTGTGCTAGGAGAGGGGGGTTCTGTGTTGGGTGAGTGCCAGGGTGCTGGGTTGGGGGTGTTGTTCTGTATGAAGGTACTGTGCTGGGATAGGGGTGCTGGGTCAGGTGAGTGGTGCAATTGTGCTGTGCTGGAAAAATGGTTGCTGTGAAGGTAGGGTGTTGGGTGAGGGGTGCTGGATGAGGAAGGGTGCTGTGCTTGGATAGGGGTGCTTGGCAGGTGAGGAGTGCTAGCACCATGTTGTGCTGCGAGAGGGGGCTTGCTGTGTTGGCTGAAGGCCGGGGTAATAGGTGCTGTGCTAGAAGAGGGGTGATGAATATTGTGATCTGTGCTGCGCTAGGAGAGGGGTAATGGGTGGTGTGCTGTGTTGGGTGATGAGTGCTGTGACCTGTGCAGTGCTGGGAAAGGGGTGCTGTGCTGGGAGAGAGGTGAAAGGTGCTATGAAGGGTGCTGTGCTGAGAGAGGGGTGATTGGTGCTGTGATCTATGCTGGGAGAGAGTTGTTGTGATCCTGTGCTGGTAGAGTGGTGCTGGGTGAGGGGTGCTGAGTTGCAATCTGTGCTGGTAGAGGGGTGCTGGCGGCACAGCGCAATGGGGGAAGGGGCCACAGCACAGTGAGACCACGCTCCTTCTGAGGCCACACCCCTATTCAGGATCCCACCCAAAAAATTTTTTCGAGCATAGAGAAGCAGCTCACAGAAACATAAAGGGGTACGATCCATACATTAATTATAACATCATTCTGAATCCCAGTAATCAGAAAAATGTATCATAGAAGTGATTGCTGATTAGTTTTTCTCTTTACTGGAATTTTATATATATATTCTCACATCAAATTTGAGTTTTAAGAATTATGGCAATTATGAGGTAACTAGTATGCCCGTGGTGAACATTTCACCAATTTGCACCCAGAACATACGTACGGAAAATGCTTCACTGGATAATGGATATGCGATGATATATTTGGCCATGGACTCTGAAGCAAAATGGACCATTTCTAGGAGGTATTGCAAGCTGAGCCCCTATAGATGCAAATGATAATGCACTGTTACTCCGTCTTACCGTGTCCCAGCCTCCTGCCAATCAGTGGCTGCCGGCAGCTGTCGTGGAAAGCAGAGAAAAGAGGCGTTGCTGTCAAGGCGCCACCCTGGTGCTGATTGGTTGGGAGTTGCAAGCATGGAATCCACATGTTGGAGAGAATAGGTCAGGGAA
Organism: Taudactylus pleione; assembly: GCA_031769625.1. NCBI lineage: Eukaryota > Metazoa > Chordata > Amphibia > Anura > Myobatrachidae > Taudactylus > Taudactylus pleione. The sequence goes on from JAUIMM010000127.1 coordinate 12,112,608, forward strand.
GAGCGTCCTCTACTGTGACAGTTCCTTACACAACTACTCACAACAGTAACTATAAGGCTGGGTGACAGGGAGGTGAGCAATGTGTCACATGACATCAGTCAGCTGAGTGGCGCCCCCACCAGGCACAAGGCTGTGTAACACGTGTGTGCGCTCAGTACACACCACACTCCGCCTCACCGTCTCCCAGCCTCCTGCCAATTAACGGCTGGCAGCAGCTCTCGTGGAAAACAGAGAAAAGAAGCATTGCTTTTGAGGCGCTAACCTGGTGCTGATTGGCTAGGAGTTGCGAGCCTGGAATCCAAGCGCTGGAGAAGGCCGCGTGCCTTCCCTCAGTATATATTAGCTACGTCATGCAGCCAGGCGTCCAATCAGTAGCTGAACTGGGCAGAACGTAAACAGTGTCCGCACATGGCTAGGGCGCCAGGTCCATGTGAGAGCACAGACCACCAGTTGTGTGGGTAAACAGCAGCCGGCGGCGGTCACCCCTATGTCGGTTCCCTTGGGTCACTGTGCCGTCTCTGTGTTCAGGTAGTTTTCTTCACATTTTGAGGTTAGCTACACTACAGCATTTATTATGTTTTTTTTTGGATTTTATTTTATTTATTTTTACATCAAATTTTATTCCAAATTCTATAATTTATAGCTGATTGAAAATCCGTCGCCAAAGAATCATATTAATATCTTAATTAGTCTTTGAGATATTCAAATTGAAAAAGCACTCCGGACAAAGGGACTAAGCAAATAATAAATATATATTTATATGGAGAAGATGGGAGCGCTAATAGAAATCATATACATTTAATGTTAATAATACATCAGGGTAAGGTAGAAATCAAATACACAAAAACATGTAAAATACAAATATAATACTCAAGAGTAGAGATTTATACTAAGCCTCATACGTTGTGTGAATGAGGACAACTGCATTAAAATGACATGTGATAAATGTCCATGGTTGAGAGGTAATAAATAGCGTGACAAGTGACCTATATGAGATCATATATTGTCCAATCGTGTATAAAAAAGATGATTCAATTTCCAGAAAAAATTGTTTGGTTGATGGGAGTTCCGTAAACCAGTGCTAACCTGACTAGTGTCCTTGCACTGTGGTAGAAAAGGTATCCCGATGGATAAGGTAGTTATCAAGGGTTAACCCAGATAGATATTTTGACTTATAGTGTAAATGGATGATAAAACCAGTACTTAGCTGATATGTAATGATAACCGGACCGGTCTCTGTAACAATCGGTCAGTATTCCTCCTGGTCCCGTACTCTTGTGTATAGCAGGCAGTGTCCGGAATGCCACTCTGAGGTGGCCTTGTGGAAGAAAGACAGCGATGAAGAGGTGATGCTCCGTCTGAGCTGGTCCGTGTAGAGCGGAATGTGAAATACAATCTTTGCTCTCCTTAGTCACACCGCGAGCAAGACGGATAGAGCCGATGCAAGGGCGGCTCACCTTTGATTCAGGGGATGCCGCGGCTGGTGGAAAAGCCGGTAGGGCTAAACAGAGATAGCTCGTGAAGGTCTGAGCAGTTCCTTAATCCAGCAGTTTCCTCAGAGGTACCTGTGAGGAAACTGCCAGACTATTACAGGCAGAGAAACGCGTTAGCATATCCTACTTTTCTCACCACATATGGTCCATTTATTCACAAGACTGCTCAGACCCCCACGAGCTGTCTCTACCCAGCCTGACCGGCTTTCCATTCAGCCGCTACTTCCCCTGGATTAAGGAACTGCTCAGACCTTCACGAGGTCGGGTGCCGGGTCGGGACACTAATTTGATACCTCTTTCCCACAACCCTGGACTTTGCACATGAACGCGCATTGACTCTTTAAATGTGTGAATGTAAATGACAAGTGTCGAAGTCCAGGACTATGGTCTGTACCAGGGTTGGGGACTGAGACCGGGAAATGCATGAGTTGATAAACCTGTGTATTTCCTAGGTCATCGAGTTTAAAAGGGGTAAAGCATGGGCGCATTAATAAAATCCCGGGTGTGACCCAGCATTCAGATGTAAAAGAGGTATCATTGACAATGTTATACCCCTTTTATACCCGGGTTGGTGCCGTTCACACCCCACTCAGGCAGCGTTTACCCGATCAGAAGAGTGATCGAATAGGTGTGTGTCCAGCTTAAGTCAGAAAGTACTGGTTAATACAAATACATATTATCTGAATGAATCATACACTCAAAAATATGAAAACATGCAAATACAAGTAACAGTACTATGGTAATTTAGTATAATTAAATGATGTATTAGTGTTTATCATTACGATACAGTGTTAGATGTACAGATTAGTAGCAAAACAAAGCAGGTTTAAAATTTGCCTTGACACAAAGTCATCCCATATTGTCCATAGATATCCTGATGCTAATCCTAGTAAACAGAAACTAGAACTGCTGGGATTTCATAATGTTTGGGGACTTCCTGTTAACATTGTGCTGACAAAAACCTGCTGTTCACAAGACAATGCTGTTTTTTTGTGTAAGCAACCAGATACTGATAATCTTTATGACCAGAGACTGAAAATCTTTACATGCAGTAATGTGTACACTTCATTCATATTATTAGAAGCTGTGACTCACTCTGTCATATGACATGAAATGTTCCCATAGACCAGTGATTGCCAAACTTTTTTGAATCGCGGCGCCCTAATGCATCAGAATTGTTTTCACGGCACCCCTAAGTCAAAAGTTTGTTATTGAGAAATTCAGAAGTGAAGTAAAGTGCTTACCTGTCATCCTTAGGTTCATTTATGTAGTGGGTGACAGGTTTGCGCTTCTGTTTGTCCACATATTTATATTACATTGACCATAAATAATTTGATTGGGTGCTGGACCACCAACCTGAGGCACCCCTGCAAGTGTTCCAAGTAGAGATGAGCGGTTCGGATTCTGTGGAATCCGAACCGCTCCGAACATTGGGGATCCGAGTCCACCCGAACCCTGTTCGGGTGTTCACCGCCTGACTCGGATCCCCGTTCGGGGCCGAACGGCGGCCGCCTGATGTCGGATTCTCACTAGAGCGTGTAGGGCAGAGCGCAGTGATAGCGCTCTGCCCTACACAGACACAGACACACAGCCGCCAGCGGCAGCTGTGTGTTTGTTACAGCAGCCAATGAGAGTCACACAGACTCTCATTGGCTGCTGCACGGAGGGAGCCGGCTGGAGCTCACACATGAGCTCCGTCTTCCGGCTCCCTCCTCAGCGTGTGACAGAGCGGACGGCGCGGGAGCGGGGATACAGGTAAGTTTTATTTTTTTTATTTTTTTACTTGTCAAAGGTCCGGGGGCGCTACTGGGGGGGGGGGGGTCTGCACTACTGGGGGGGTCTGCTACTGGGGGGGGGGCTATACTACTGGGGGGGGCCATACTACAGAGGGGCCTGCTACTGGGGGGGCTATACTACTGGGGGGGGGTCTGCACTACTGGGGGGGGGTCTGCTACTGGGGGAGGCAATACTACTGGGGGGGCCATACTACAGAGGGGCCTGCTACTGGGGGGGGGCTATACTACTGGGGGGGGGTCTGCTACTGGGGGGGCCATACTACTGGGGGGGATCTGCACTATTGGGGGGCCATACTACAGAGGGGCCTTTTACTGGGGGGGGCTATACTACTGGGGGGGTCTGCACTACTGGGGGGGGTCTGCTACTGGGCAGGGCTATACTACTGGGGGGGCCATACTACAGAGGGGCCTGCTACTGGGGGGGCTATACTACTGGGGGGGTCTGCTACTGGGGGGGCCATACTACTGAGGGGCCTGCTACTGGGGGGGGGGCATACTACTGGGGGGGCCTACTACAGGGGGGGCCATACTACAGGGGGGGGCCCATACTACAGGGGGGGCTACTACTGGAGCAGCCTACTACTGGGGGGGCCTGCTACTGGGGCAGCCTACTACTGGGGGAGCCATACTACTGGGGGGGCATACTACTGGGTGGCATGCTAATGGGGGGCATACTACTGGGGGGGCCTGCTAATGGGGGACATACTACTGGGGGGGCCTGCTAATGGGGGGCATACTACTGGGGAGCATTCAACTGGGGGCACTGCATAGTGGACCGTACTACTAAGGGGACTGCATAGGGGGCACCACTGCTGGGGGACATTGTGTAAGGGACACCGCTACTGTGGGCATTGTGTAAAAGGGTCACTACTGTGGGCATTGTGTAAAAGGGGCACTACTGTGTGTCGTAACATAAATAAGAGACACTACTTTATGGTGTAATGTGAATCAGGCCCTATGTGCGGTGTAATGCTAATAAGATTGTGCACTGTGACTCCTAGGGCCGTAGCCCACTTTGTAAACAAGTACTGTGACTCTGCTGGCCGTACCCCACTGGGTGGGTGCACTACTTTTCATTTCTGCCACTGCTGTGTGGCAATGTGTCATAGATGTGCTTTATACTGTGGTGTCTGTGTCGTTGTGCCGCTGCTTTGTCGCTTAGTAACCAGTCAGCTCACTGCAACCTTTGGCCAATAATGTTGAAAACAATATTATAAGCTGTGATATGGTCTAAATTGACTGGAAATTAATGTTATTGAGGTTAATAATACTCTAGGAAGAAAAAAAAGACCAATTTATGTGATTTTAGCTTTTTTTGTCAATTTTTGTAAAAAAATCCAAATCCAAATCCAAATCCAAAGCCAGTCACCGCAGTTTGGCAAATCCAAATCCAAATCCAAAGCCGGACGACGAATTAGAACCAAATCCAAATCCAAATCCGGCAAAAATGGTCCGGCGCACATCCCTAGTTCCAAGGCACCCCAGGGTGCCGCGGCGCACAGTTTGGGAACTACTGCCATAGACTATGATAGGTACAGGCACTAATGGAAGAGTGTCTCCAGTGGACAAATTATCATGAAAAATAAATTAAATTAATAAAATACATTTTTGAATAGGTTTTAACTTTTAGGTGGAATAATAAAAAAAAAAGTTGTTTAAAATGAATAATGGTAGCTTTGAGTTTACCATCAACTATTCCCTTACATAACAAATGTGCATAGAAATTGTTTTGAAGTTGCCTAAACATGCTGGATAATGTGAGTGGTATTCAAATTAAATAATATGTGATCTAGCTAGTAGACTGATACAAGTTTACACCCAGTTAGACTATTTTTTGGTGAAGCAATTTGACACTTCAAATATGCTACTAATTAGGGGCGGACTGAGGCTATAAATCATCGCTTGCAATCTGTCACAGGGGCGTAGCCTAACCCTACGCCCCTGTCTAAGCATGCCGGTTAAACAGAGTGCCGGGAGGCGGAGCTGCTGGGCCAGGTTTCCAAACGACCAGACTGGCCCATCAGGTCGATTGTGATGCAGTTTTCACCATTGTGTAGATAATATTCCCAGGCAGGTTTTAAGGTGCATATCCACTAGCAGATAGTGGAACGACAGTATGACTACAACATTGTAATCGTACAGTCGTTCCTCTTCCCCTGCAGTGCCTACACTGAATGATATGTTGTTCAGTGTAGGCTCTCTCCCTCATCCCTGAACATAATCAATCTGTCTTTATCGGCAGATTGACCTGCATGTTCAGGCGATGATTGATGTCGAAAACGACCAGCGGGAGTGTGCATCACTGGTTGTTTTCGACATTAAACTGCCAGATTCATGTACGATTACTGAGCGATTACGATATCGTTATCGTTCAATCGCTCATTTTAATCGGCAAGTGGATACGTGGCTTTAGACTAAGGTTCATCACCATTGTCAGGGGACTGTGGGCAGGGCTCCGCGGTGGAGGAGTTCCCTGCACTGCTCTCTGGAAGACGAAATTATTTTCAGCCCTATGCTCTGAAGAGGAGCTTTTGCTGTGAGCAGTGAGAGGAGTCCCAAAGCCTACAGTAAAGAGGGCAGCTGCTACCTGAGTAGACCCATTACAAAAGTGCTGGTGTACAGCCTTGTCTCGGTCTCCACACAAGCCACGAGCAGCTCTGCATCAGCCTACGCTTGGAGCTGCCCGGCCACTCCCTGCTCAGCTGTCAACGGGTCTGCATCAGCTGGCTTTCATACCACCTGACACGGAAGCGCTGACATCTGAACCAAGTCTGGCAGTGGTCAGGCACTGCGCCGCAATCAGAGTTCCCAGAGGGTACGAGAATTTGAAAGAGGGAGGATCAAGGCCGCCCAGCAGCAGCAGGAGTCAGGCACCTAGGGTCATAGAGGAGGTCCACAGCTAGCACTAGGGCCCACACATCAAAGGACAAGCTGCTATGTGTATGTATGCTCTGTGGGCCTGATTCAGACCCCGCTTGCAAGTGCACAGCGATCGCAAGCGGGTCGATGGTCCCCCACTGCGCATGCACCACCTCTGGTTTGCGCATGCGCGAGACCCATCCAGCGATGACAGCTCCGTCGCTACGGGTCTCACTACAAGACGGTGCGGCTGTCGATGATGAGTGACAGCTTGCCCCGTTTTGTAGACGGGGAGCGGTGGTGGGTGCACAAACGCAGGCGTTCCCTTAGGAACGCTTGGCATTTCTGGGCGGCTCTACTGACATCACTAGTGGACTTCCTGTTCTATTAGAGCAGGAAGTCCACTTGGGCTTGCGGGAGCCGATACAGTACCACAGGGTCTCGTCACAAGCCCCATGGTCGCAGTAATTGCGACAGACTCCAGACTGCATGCAGAAGATGTGGGTGGTCACCCACAGCTTTGCGAGCCGGCTGGAGAATAAAAAACAAAAACATGCCCTGATTCAGAGCGAGCACTCGCCAGCAGCGAGCGGCTCTGAATGAGGCCCTGTGTGTTTGTGTATGTTATGTATATATGCTATGTGTGTGTTTGCCTGCTGTGTGTGTATCTCACATATATACAGTATAAATATATATAGAGATGAGAACCTCCCCAAGAAGGGGTTCCCCCTCTCCCAAAACCACAGGCTTAGGCTGAAGCCCGGGGCTCTTTCCCGCACTCCTGGGCTGTGGGTATGGGGTTATTTTATTGTGAAAATAGTTGAAAACTATTGTAGTTTACAGTGGAACTACAGGTGCCAGCATGCCTGCCCTTTGACACATTGTTAGGATCTGTGTTTGTTGTGGACCTGGGGTGGAAACAGGAGCAGCTGAAAGGTGGGTTGTTTAATGTAAATACTAGTAGACAAGCACAAGAATAATACTGATTAACATCTGTGGTGAAAGAACAATAGTGATGCAATGAATGAATGTCCAGATCAGTGACAGAACTAAAATAAAGTCTTGATTACTGAGGTAACTGTGGAGCTGAAGGAAAAGTCCAGAAAGTCAGTGGTAATAGCAGGGTAGGGAATCCGGGAATACTGTGATAATAGCTGAAAGGGAAATCAGGTAATGCTAAAATGATGGCTAAACAGGGTAATCCGGAAATGCTGTGATAATGGCTGAAGGGAAATCCAAAAATGCTGAGAGTTGACTGCGCAGGGTAATCTGGAAATGCTGTAATAGTTGCTGAAACTCAGGTGCAGGCTGGAGTAGGTAATTGGGAACAACAGGTTCAGGATGGAATGGGTAGGTTTGGGAACTTTAGGTTCAGGGAGGAGTGGGTAGGTAGAAGCAGCAGGACTTGATTCAGAGCAGGAAGCAAGGCAGGGTAGTATGGTACAGGTTTGCAGGGAGCCAGGGACCAACCAGGAGTTAGGGCAAGCACCGGAGCACAAGACTAAGGTCAGAAGCACAGGAACTCTCTCATAGCTGATGCTGCAACACACGTTTGCACTGGCAACTACAGGGAGCTCCAAACCCCCTTAAGTACCCAGCAGCAGAGCGTGAGTGGCTGGAGAGATCACCTGATGCATCAGGATAGTCCCAGTATGTCACATGACCTGAGGTAAGATGGTCACTCCCATGTACCTGTGATGCTGAGACACTGCTAGACTTACCCTTGCCAGGATGGCCCAATGCTGGCAGACCCCTGCACACACAATGCCAGTCTCCACGCGCCAGCTCCCTCACCGGAAGGACTGCGCCACAACGCCCCCACCGGCAAGGACCGCAACCTCCACGCCGCAAAACCCTGGTCGTGACACACATCGTATACAGTATAACTTTAATACATACACCTATCCCACTCACACATACTTACCTGCTGCCAGATGTGGGGGTACGGGTGCCAGCCGTCTACTGGCACTTGTAGTTCCACAAGTGCCAAAGGGCAGGCATGCTGGCACCTCTAGTTCCACTGTAAAATACAATAGTTTAGAAAAATGTTTACAATATTATTACCCCCGTTATCACAGCCCAGGGGTTCAGGGAAGAGCCCCGGGCTTCAGCATAAGCCTGGGGTTTCGGGAGAGGGGGACCTCTTCTTGGGGGGGGTCCCCACCTCCCCTGAGATCCTTGGCTTGGGTTGACTGGCTTGGGGTGTTAAAGCTTTGGCTGGGGAGACCCGGTGATAGGGTGGGACCAGTACGCATTTTTCCCCCTATATTTAAAAACTGAGACTGACCCTGCAGCCAGGTGCTGGTTCCTAAATTACAGGAGAACCCTACTCGTTTTTTCCTCCCGTAATTGTAGGAACCAGAACTGGCTGAGCAGCTCGGGGCTAGTTATGCTTTGTTTTTTGGGGGGGAACCCTACGTCATTTTTTTTTAAAGATTTAACCTTTTTCTTTACAGGTACAACACACAAGCAGCCTTCACATAGCTCACTGATATGTGCAGGCTGCTTATCCGGGAGAATTAGGCAGAGAGAAAAGACTGCAATCTCGGGTGAGTAATCTCCTTCAAAATTTGCTACACGGGGCGGATATCTTGATCTGCTTCATCATCGGCCAACTCACTCTCAGCTAAACTCACTTCTTAGTAAATTTGTGAGTTTTAGGAGCCTCAATTCACCCGTGTTTCGGCGATGCTAATCGAGTTGGAAAAAAAATAACTAAATTCTTAGTAAATTTACTAAGATTCGAGTTTGGTCGAGTTAGCATTCTCTGGAGAGTTTGGGCATTTTTTTCCACTCACAAATTTACTAATGACAAACTTGGGAGAGAAATCTCCTTTGCTACCGGAAAATTCTGGAGAGCTAGCAAACTCTCTTCACTTCACCATCGGCCAAACTCGAGTAACTCTTAACTAGTGAAGATAGGATTCGGGAATTTACCAAGATGAGAGTTTCTAAACTCTCATGAGAACGGACAAAAGTCCTGTAAAAATTTGTGAAATCAATTCACCTGTCTGTGAGCTGTGAGTTTGACAGAAACATACACAAATCAGTATGATCCATGCACAGCCAAAGTTTTAAGAATGACACAAGTATTGGTTTTCACAAAGTTTGTGGCTTCAGTGTTTTTAGACCTTTTTACCAACATTAAAGCATCGTGAGCAGTGGCGTAACTACAGCCCCCGCGGTGGCTTGGAGGCGCCGGGTAGCTTGGGGGTTACGGGGGCAGTGGTTACGCCACTGCAACTGTGAGCGCTGGCCTCTGAAATGATCGGAGGCTAAGGAAGCCTCTGATCACTTCAGAGGCCAGCGTTCCCAGTAATGCAGTGCGCGGGTGACGTCATGACGTCACCCGAGACCTGGGGAACCTGTGCGGCCGCGTCTGCTGGATCTATTTAGATCCAGTCAGCGCGGCAGTGGGAGAGACAACGCGGATGATAGCGCGCAAAGTCAGGTAAGTGAGGGAGGGGGGGGGGAGGGAGAGAGGTTTGGGGAGGCCACAACTACAGTGGGCACTACTAAAAGGGGCACAACTACAGAGGGCACTTGTAGAAGGGGCACAACTACCGAGGGCACTACTAGAAGGGGCACAACTACAGGGGGCACTACTAAAAGAGGCACAACTACAGGGGGCATTACTAAAAGGGGCACAACTACAGGGGGCACTACTTTAATGGGCACAACTACAGGGGGCCCTGCATAATTGGCACTACTACAGGGGGCATTGCATAATGGCCACTATTACAGGGGGTATTGCATAAGGGGCACTTGCTACAGGGGGCATTGCATATGGGGCACAACTACAGGGGGCACTACTTTACTGGGCACAACTACAGGGGGCCCTGCATAATGGGCACAACTACAGGGGGCCCTGCATAATGGGCACTACTACAGGGGGCATTGCATAAGGGGCACTATTACAGGGGACATTGCATAAGGGCACTAGTATAGGGGGCATTGCATATGGGGCACAACTACAGGGGGCACTACTTTAATGGGCACAACTACAGGGGGCCCTGCATAATGGGCACTATTACAGGGGGGCATTGCATAAGGGGCACTAGTATAGGGGGGCACTGTATAAGGGGGTACTAACTTGATACACGCAGTTTACATGTTCTAAACTATGTTCCCAATAATCTGGTTCTACACGGACATAAAATCTGTGCAACCTGTCTTGAGCTGAGGTGACAGACTGGCAAGAGCAGAGAGGAGGGTTGGTGAAGTATATCTGTCAGGATGGGATGTAATGGGCATTACTGTTTGGCATAATGTGTATTTGGCATTACTGTGTGCACAATGTGCTACTAGGGGCATTACTGTGTGGCATAATGTGTTGTATGTGGCATTACAGTGTGGCATAATGTGAAATAGGGGCATTACAGCATGGCATAAATTTGTTATAAGGGCATTACTGTATGTCATTATGTGTTATACATTATTGTGTGGCATGTGTAAGGGGCATTGCTGTGTGGCATAATGTGTTGTAAGGGGCATTCCGGTGTGGCATACTGTGTTATAAGTGGCATTACTTAGTGTGTCATAATGTGTAAGGCACATTACTGTATCATGTAACCACACACCTTAAATGTCGTCTTTGGGTGTGTTTGATCTTTGGGCGGGGAAGGGGGGGGGGAGATGTGGTGCCTGAAACTTTTTTGGCATGGGGGAGCAAAATTTATAGTTACGCACTGATGTGTGGGGTTGCTTCTCAGAAAAGGGAGTGGGCTCACTTATAATTGTGCCTAAGTGTTAGGATCTGTGGTTAGCAGATTATTTTAGTTGCTATTGAGACACTGCATTTAATCCAGGCTGTGTGCTGATCACATGTGTTCAGTAATTAACTGTCTGCCAGTGTGCAGTATCAGCTAATTAACTGTCTGCCAGTGTGCAGTATCAGCTGCTCATTAATTGTCTTGTCTGTGTGCACAGGCCAGCTGCACACTGGTCTGTCATTAGGGAAGCTTGCATGGCTTCCTCTGATTGGACCTTGTATCTGTTAAATTACAGCCAGCCCTTCACTCCATGCCGGTGATAGTTACTCGTGCTTCTGTTTGTTAGCAGTCAGTAGCAGATTTAATGCTAGGCAACACAAGCAGTTGCCTAGGGCCTGGCGGGTCCCAGGGGGCCCAACAGGGCTGAACAAATGGAGTGCCTCGGCAGGCTGTCAGTGCATTGATTTGACAGCTGCTCCACCTCCAACTCACTGCTGTGTAGAAGAGGGAAGAATCCCAAGCTGACACTGTCAGTCTCCATGTCTCCCCCCACCAGCAGTGTGTATGTCTCCATGTCTCCCCCAAACAGCAGTGTGTATGTCTCCATGTCTCCCCCCTCCCTCACCAGCAGTGTGTATGTCTCCATGTCTCCCCCCTCCCTCACCAGCAGTGTGTATGTCTCCATATCTCCCCCCTTCCTCACCAGCAGTGTGTATGTCTCCATGTCTCCCCCAAACAACAGTGTGTATGTCTCCATGTCTCCCCCCTCCCTCACCAGCAGTGTGTATGTCTCCATGTATGTCTCCCCCCTTCCTCACCAGCAGTGTGTATGTCTCCATGTCTCCCCCAACCAGCGGTGTGAATATCTCCATGTCTCCCCCCCCTTCCTCACCAGCAGTGTCTATGTCTCCATGTACCCCACCAGCTGTGTCTATGTCTCCATGTACCCCACCAGCAGTGTGTATGTCTCCCCCCTCCCCCACCAGCAGTGTATATGTCTCCACGTACCTCACCAGCAGTGTGTATGTCTCCATGTACCCCACCAGCAGTGTGTATGTCTCCATGTACCCCACTAGCAGTGTGTATGTCTCATGCCCCCCCCGCCAGCAGTGTGTATATCCCCCTCCCCCGACCAGCAATGTGTATTGCTGGCCATACACCTGCACAATTTCAGGCCGATTGCCCGATTTTCAACGAGTCTTACGATGAATCGTGTATTTTTGGAGTAGGATACGATCTGATGCAAGCTCCCGCAGCTCCTAAAACGAATCGTATGATCAGGTGTGCAGCCCATATGGTCAATCGTATCGTGTGCAGATCGTACCGTGTATTTTGTGAATGCGATGCATCGTGCGTTCATGTTATTTCAGTGACTTTTCCCTTATGAGCGCATGAGGCACACGATCGATCGTACGACAGATCGTGTGCAATGAAAAACAACAAATCATGCCGCCGGGACTGCCAGGGAGCTCCGGGAAGTCGTATGTGAATCTGATCTTATGCTGGTCGTGCAGGTGTATGGCCAGCATATGTCTTCATGTCCCCTTTACCCTGTTCCTCATTCCGCCACCCCCTTTCTTATTTCAATTGTCCCTCCTTCACCCCTGTCCTTCTTCCTCCTTCTCTACTGAAGGCGATGGAGTTCTGCTGGCCGATGATCAGAAGTGTCGAAGGAGAAACCTGAGGATGGCTGGTGAGCACAATCTTCTGTTTTAAATTATTTTTCTTCTCTATAATGCTGCAGTCACTGGCGAAAACCCTTACGGCAGTAAAATATGCCAGTTTTCACCAGTTAAGCTTCACCATATAAACAGCACGGAATGTGGTTAAAATAACGACCGCTGGGATTCCGGCGGTCAGAATGCCGACGCCGGAATCCCAACCTGTTAGAATCCTGGCCCCGTCATCCCGACCACCAAAATCCTGAAGTAACGGGGTTAGGGGGGTTAAGCCAGGTACATACTTAACGATGTGTGTACCCAGCGACCTCGTCAGCGGCAATCGTCGGTGGGTGGGGAGGGAACTGGGTCATGTTGCATTCGGCAGTATGGCCTCGTTAACGACATCCCCAGGTTGGGCCGCATGTACAGCCGACTGGGTATATCGTTAACGACCCACGAGAGCGCGCATCGTTGATCGTTCACCGTTCACTGGACGATATGAACAATAACGTATCATTGAACATTATTGTTCATGTCGTTCACTTTTATCGTCTAGTGTGTATGCGGCATTAGGGTTAGGCACTAGGAGGAGGGTAAGGCTGCGTACTTGCCTATAAATATATCTGTCCAATCTGTCTGCTGGGAAGGAAAATCTGGTCCATTTTCCAGTGTTTGGGAGCAAATTTCTATTGTTATTTGCTCCTGTACATTACCAGATTTTCTTTCCCACCAGACAGATTGGACAAATATATCTATAGGTGTGTACGCAGCCTTAGGCTTTTATGGGGGTGGGTTAGGGTGTGGGGAGGTTAGATTTAAACACTATGGGAGGAGGTTAGGTTCAGGCATCGGGGAGGAAGGGGTAGGGAGAGGGGGAGGGTTAGGGTACCGACCAATAGGTGTTGGTATCCTTACCCTGTCGGGTTTCTGACCACCAAGGTTCCGAGTACCGGCATTCTGTACCGAACCCAAACTGCACAGGTGTTTTGTCAGTACTTGTATCGCCACAGTACTTGTTCTTTCAGTAGATTAAAATTCATTAAAAATGCTTTATTCTTTGCAAAATATTTTTAGTTTATGTAGAATTTTTATTTATTTATTTTTTCTTCTAAAGACAGGTGGGAGGTGGTCCAAAACAGTAACCTGCCTAGGGCCCCATGAAGTGTAAATCCACCTCTGGTTCCAGTCTACTGTTTGTTCAGTCGAGTACCTGTCTCCAGTTTAAGTAGTATTCAATGCAGTTTGTTCCATCCAGGTGGCATGGTCTGCATTCCATCTGCTGTGTGCTACTCAAGTTATCTAAGCAGCACAGTATGTATCTCTGCCCTCAGCCAGGTGTGTCATCCCAGCGGGTAAGAAAACATCCCGGGTGCATGCCAGCGTCTGGTGGCTAGTGTCAACCCGGCGACACTGGTCGCATCTCAGCGTCCCAAGTGTGCAGTCCGGCTCACCAACGCCAGTGTCAACCCGGCGACATTGGTAGCATCTCAGCGTTCTAGGTGCACAATCCAGCGCACCAACGCCAGTGTCAACCCTGCGACATTTCTAGCATCTCAGCTTCCCAAGTGCGCAATCCGGTGCACCGACGCCAGTATCAACTCTGCGACATTGGTAGCATCTCAGCGTCCCAAGTGCGCAATCCGGCACGCTGACGCCAGTGTCAACCCGGCGACATTGGTAGCATCTCAGTGTCCCAAGTGCGCAATCCAGTGCACCGACGCCAGTGTCAACTCGGCGACATTGGTAGCATCTCAGCGTCTTGTTCACATTTTCATAAAGAGACTCACCAGCCCTCAAGGCTGCTTGAAAAGCCCAAAGGCTGCATCTCACCTTCGGCCCACAGGCCACTACTAGCAAAAGCAAACCAGCCCTCAAGGCTGCTACAACAGCCCACAGGCTGCGTCTCAGCTTCAGCCCACAGGCCGCTACTAGTAAAAGCAACTCAGCCCTCAAGGCTGCTTCAACAAACCAAAGGCTGCGTCTCACCTTCGGCCCACAGGTCACAACTAGTAATGGAAAATCAGCCCTCAAGGCTGCTTCCACAGCCCAGAGGCTGCACCACTCCCTCAGCCCTCTGGCCACGGCTAGTCAATGCAAATCAGTCCTCAAAGCTGATACTAGACTTGATCTTGCGTGATTAATCCTGAATTCCTAACACTAAGAACACAGCCATGAATAAAGAATGGTACCAAAACATCCTCCAAGAGCAACTTCTCCCAACCATCCAAGAACAGTTTGGTGACGAACAATGCCTTTTCCAGCATGATGGAGCACCTTGCCATAAGGCAAAAGTGATAACTAAGTGGCTCGGGGAACAAAACATCGAAATTTTGGGTCCATGACCAGGAAACTCCCCAGACCTTAATCCCTTTGAGAACTTGTGGTTAATCCTCAAGAGGCGAATGGACAAACAAAAACCCACAAATTCTGACAAACTCCAAGCATTGATTAGGCAAGAATAGGCGGCAATCAGTCAGTATGTGGCCCAGAAGTTGATTGATAGCATGCCAGGGCGAATTGCAGAGGTCTTGAAAAAGAAGGGTCAACACTGCAATATTGACTCTTTGCATAAACTTAATGTAATTGTCAATAAAAGCCTTTGACTTTTATGAAATGCTTGTAATTTTTCTTCAGTATACCATAGTAACATCTGACAAAAAGGTCTAAAAACACTGAAGCAGCAAACTTTGTGAAAACAAATACTTGTGTCATTCTCAAAACTATTGGCCATGGCTGTAGTGCGTAATAGCTATTGCATTTGCATTCCATAGTGAATCAGGCCCATAAGTGTATGGTTAAGCAATCATACCAAACAGGTAATAATGATCATCATTTTCATATGTAGGTTGAAACACAGTCATTAACAGAAACAGCTGTGTAGATGTCTGTATGAGCACAGCAACAAAACACTAGGCAGTTATACTGCATCAGCAAGATCTCTCCCAAGATTTCAAAGCAAACTGGAGTTTCAAGATGTGGTGTTCAAGCTCTTTTGAAGAAGCACAAATAAATGGTG
Organism: Taudactylus pleione; assembly: GCA_031769625.1. NCBI lineage: Eukaryota > Metazoa > Chordata > Amphibia > Anura > Myobatrachidae > Taudactylus > Taudactylus pleione. The sequence continues at coordinate 12,128,145 of JAUIMM010000127.1, forward strand.
CCACCCACGGTTCTATCCCTTTGTGGGCACACCAATTCCCTGCTGCCCACCCCAGGGATTTCCCGGCTGCCCGACGCTTAGTATACACATACACTGAGTCTGTCACAATCACTACAGAGTGACAGACAGTCTGGATCTGGCAGCGCTGGGTGGCCATGTGACCCTGTGTGACATCACACACCATGTGTGCTTTGATAGAGAAGAGGACACATGCCTAATGGCAGCATCTAGATGCCCTACAAAGTAGGGGTCAGGGAGTGGTGAGGGCACATGCTGCACTGCTGACTCCGGCGGCCGGGACCTGCGGGGGTGAGAACTGAGCAGGCAGGAGAAGTGTACAGCAGCGTGAGGACTTGGGCTGGGGAAGTTGGGATCTGTCTGTGAAGGGGGCTGGATGAGGGCGGTGATTGGGGCTGGCTGAGGAAGGTGATGGGGGCTGGATGATGATGGAGGTTGAGGGCTGAAGAAGGTGATGGAGCTGTGGCTGAGGAAGGTGATGGAGCTGTGGCTGAGGAAGGTGATGGGGGCTGAGGATTGTGATGAGAGAGTGAGGGAGGTGCTGAGGAAGGTTATGGGGCTGAGTAAGGTGATGATGGCTGAGGAAGGTGATGTGGCTGTGGGCTGAGGTAGGTGATGGGGCTGAGTAAGGTGATGATGGCTGAGGAAGGTGATGTGGCTGTGGGCTGAGGTAGGTGATGGGGCTGAGGTAGGTGATGGGGCTGAGGTAGGTGATGGAGCTGAGGAAGATGATGGGGCTGAGGATGGTGATGGGGCTGAGGATGGTGATGGGGGCTGAGGATGGTGATGGGGCTGAGGTAGATGATGGGGGCTGAGGAAGGTGTTTTGGGCTGAGGAAAGTGATGTGGACTGGGGGCTGGCTGAGGAAGGTGATGTGGCTGTGGGCTGTGGAAGGTGATGGGGGCTGTGGAGGGTGATGGTGCTGAGGATGGTGTTGGGGCTGAGGGCCTGATTCAGAGCCGGACGCTATTTGCGAACGGTCGTTCAGAAAAAGGGCCCAGCTATTTAAATTGAGCGCTTGCTCTTTGCGGTCTGTTGACGCCTCTATGTCTGAGCGAGCGAACGAAACATGTGCTCGCTATTTTGTAAAGACGCCCCCTGGCCGTTTGCATCATACGTCATCTCCGCTATTTATTAGATTAATCGAGTACATCGAAAGGCGTCTGAACTGCTCGCAGTGCTTGTGGTAGGTTTTACTTCCCGCAATCATGCGAGCAGTTCTGGCTAAAAGACAACCAAGTGACGTGGTCGATGACGCTCCTATACTAATTATGCACTCCCATTAAACACCCGTTTTGACCGTTTGGTACGCTTGTGTTCGGATCTCCACTCCCGTTTTCAAGCACCTTCCCCTATTACCACCCACAAACGCCTCATTCTGTCACTCAAATTAGCAGGCCCTTGCACGATTTCCGACAGCAATGACTGGTTGGCGCATGCGCATTACGACCCATACGCATACGCAGATGTGCGAACATTGCTCGGAGCGAACGAGTGGCCGCTTACGAGCAGCTCTGAAACAGGCCCTGAGAATGGTGATGGTGGCTGAGGATGGTGATTGGGGGCTGAGGATGGTAGTGAGTGGCTGAAGGAGGTGATGACGGTCTAAGGATGGTGATGAGGGTCAGTAACTCACCTCAGCGTCCGAGCAGTCAGATGCCAGGCACTTTATGCTTGTGCTGAGGATTATACCTGGGGTCTGCTAAGACATCCATGTGCTCGCTCCGTGATGTGGTTTCTGTTGTTACCATCATGGATGCAACCATGACAGTCTATATCCTATTTAGCCCTTTACCCAACGGTAGTATTGCTTGCTGTCAGCTGACACTATCCTCCAATGGACTGCTACCTTAGTGTATTTAACAGGGCTCTGGACAGCAGGGAATTGCCTGTACAATGTCGTTACTTCCAGTGAAGACTTGCTGTTGCAGCATTCCAGGTCCCAAGCTCCGTTGCTTCTAGTGACTTGTTACTAGTGTTTATCCACGGTGTGTGTACTCACTACGTCTACTGAGTACAATATCCTAGAGAAGAGGTTCTCAAACTCGGTCCTCAGGACCCCACACAGGTCACGTTTTCCAGGTCACCCAGCAGGTGCACAGGTGTATTCATTACTCTGACACATTTTAAAAGTTCCACTGCTGGAGCTAATTATTTTGTGATTCTGTGAGGAGACCTGGAAAACATGCACTGTTTGGGGTCCTGAGGACCGAGTTTGAGAACCTGTGTCCTAGAGTCATCTCCTGTGCCAGTTCTGCATCTGAAGCCACAGTGTGTGTACTTAGGGCCTGATTCAGATCCGCTTGCAAGCGGGTCGATGGCCGGGAAGTGCGCATGCGCGGCGTGTGCACTGCACAAGCGAGAAATCGCTCGCTCTGGTGCTCGCATCCAAAAGGGGCGGCTGTCGATGTTGATCGACAGCTCGCCCTATTTTGGAGGCAGGCAGGGGAGGTGGCTGGCCAAACGGAGGCGTTCCCAAAGGAACGCCTGCCGTTTGAGGGCGGCCCCACTGACATCTCGAATTATGTCAGTGGTGAGCTCGGCTCTATTAGAGCTGAAAGCTCACTGGGGCTTGCGGGAACAAGACCCTACCACAAGGGTCTCGTTGCAAGCCCCGATGGTCGCGATGGTCAAGTCACCCACAGCTATGCGAGCAGCCAGGAGGCCGAAACAAACAAAAAAAAAAAACGCCCTGATTCAGAGCGAGCGCTCTGAAAGAACGTCCGGCTCTGAATCAGGGCCTTAGTACTTTATCCAAGTACCATTTCATCATACCATTCTCCTGTGCCAGCTCTGCGTCTGAAGCCACAGTGTGTGTACTTAGTACATCATTCAAGTACCATCTCCTAATATCATTCTCCTGTGCCAGTTCTGCATCTGAAGCTGCAGCGTATGTACTTAGTACGTCATCCAAGTACAATCTCCTAGTGCCATTTTCCTGTGTCATCCTTGCGTCTGGATCTACCCAGTACAAACTTCCAGTATCTTTTTCCTTTGCTTTCCCTGTGATAAATGTTCTTCCATTTCCCACTTGTGCCGGATACCTGACAAAAGGGCCACGACCTGCTTGCTAGGTGCAGCTTAAGCCCAAATCCTGCTTGGAGGGGTCACTGGTGAACACCTCCCAGTAAGTTAGACTCCGCGCCTTTGGTCAGGTCTCACCAACTTCCGGTACTAATGGATGATGAAGTCATTTATCCAGGCCCGTCGCCTCTTGTTCCTTTCCCAACCTGGGTCCACGTCTTCCAATACCCCAGCAGAGGGTCAGCATAGCTTGAGCGTGACATAGTCTGAGGATGGTGATGAGGGGATGAGAACAGTGAGGACAGTGATGAGGGCTGAGGACAGTGATGAGGGGGATGAGGGGCTGAGGACAGTGATGAGGTGTTGAGGGAGGGAGTGGGACCAAGTTCCAACCCACTGGCCTGGTCTGGACTCTCTGGACGGAGACACTGGTCTGGACTTTCTGAAGAGACTGGAGGCTGATCTCCTGGAATTAGCTCTGCAGCTATCTTTGACAGCCCAGCAGGTGAGGTCACTCATGGCCTGATTCAGCAAGGGACACATTTGAAAGATCGCACGCACTTGGCCGCTGCGAATATATATGCTAATCAATGCATACGCACAGCAACCGCAGCAGAAGATGTAGACGCCCAGCACTATACAATACCGTCCACTTCCCTTTACTCAAAGCCTGAGCTGTCCGCAAAACAGCGGAAACATCGGTAACATCGAGAACCATCGGAACCATACACACAATAGAGGTTGACCTGATGTTGTGCAGGATTTTGGCCACTTCCTGCGTGAATCGAGTCATCTGGCTGCATATGCCGCCGCACTGCCTTAATTATGCACACCCCTATAATGGCTTCTCAATGCACAGGCACACCTGCGTTCAGCCAACCACCCACCGTCACCACCCACAAATGGCACTTCCTGTCAATCAGTATCACAAGGGTCTGCGTGCACACTACATGTAGTATGCGTACCCTTACCTGATCGCACTGGCTAGTTCACGCACGTGCAGTGCGATGCATATGTATGCGCAATGCGAAAACATCGGCCGAGTATGTGCATGCGTTCTCTCACTTGCTTTCCTTGCTGAATCAGGCCCTCAGTCTTCTGTAGGGAGCTGGGGGAAATCAGTGTTTGTTTTTATTTGTTTTCTGGCTGTGGGGGGCAATGTATTAGTGTGTGTTATTTTATTTCCTGTGGGAGCAATCATTGAATCATTGGGGGAGGGTGCCAGTCCCTTAGTTTGCCAGGGATGCTCGGACCCCTAGATACACCCCTGACCTTGAGGACTGTAGACACAGTGGTCGACATCAGAAGAAAGACACATCATGGTTACTTCCTTTTGAAATCAGAAGACCCAGGTGCACCCATCTACTATTTGGAGAAGTCTGGCCAGAAGTGGTCTTAATGGAAAAATTGCGGGAAAAAGCCATACCTTCGACTAGATATGTGCGATTCGGTTTTACTCGGATTTACTCTGATATGTTTGGATCTCAAAAACGGCATCATATTGGCTATCTGGCTCTCACGTGTTTTGGATATCCAATATAATAAATCCGAACTTGGGCTAATTTGGCGATAAGAACCGAATAAAACCGAACCCGCACATCTCTACCTTCGACATGGAAACAAGGCCAAGCGACTCAACTATGCACAAAAACATAGGAACTGGGGTGCAGAAGAATGGTAGCAGGTGCTCTGGACTGATGAGTAAAAATTTGTCTGCCGGCATCTGTGATCTGCTACTTTGTTTGAGGACGCAGCCTTAGATCACCATCGGGCAGCCATCGGCCATCTGAGTAAGCCTAAGCTTATTTAGAATGGCATCCTAAACTCCTCTGTCAGGGCTAGTAAATCTGTGTCAGGAGACCCGGCCTTGGCACGCCTAGAAAACAGGGACGCCTCCCATTTTTGTATGCCTATCATTACCCCTGTCCCTCCATTCGATTCTTGATGCATACTAGCGGTTCATAATTTCTTATTGTTGTGATAAGCTAGAATTTATAATTATTAGGTCTAAAACTCAATAATTAATAAATGGTCCCCATAGTCCATTATATCCACATGTATGTAAAGTCAGTTGCATAAATATTGGGATATTGACAGAATTTTCATATTTTGGCCTCTATTCTCCCTCACAATGGCTTTGAAATGAAACAAACAAGATGTGATTTAACTGCAGACTTTCAGATTTAATTTGAGGGTAATTACATCCAAATCAGGTGAACGGTGTAGGAATTACAACGGTTTCTATATGTGCCTCCCACTTTTTAAGGGGCCAAAAGTAATGGGACTAACTAAATAAGCCTAAATCTAACTTTCACTTTTTAATACTTTGTTGCAAATCCTTTGCAGGCAATTACAGCCTGAAGTCTGGAACGCATAGACATCACCAGACGCTGGGTTTCATTCCTGTTGATGCTCTGCCAGGCCTCTACTGCAAATGTCTTCAGTTCCTGCTTGTTCTTGGGGCATTTTCCCTTCAGTTTTGTCTTCATCAAGTGAAATGCCTGCTCAATCGGATTCAGGTCAGGGGATTGGCCATTGCATAACATTCCACTTTTTAGCCTTAAAAAACTCTTTGGTTGCTTTTGCAGTATGCTTCGGGTCATTGTCCATCTGCACTATGAAGCGTCGTCCAATGAGTTCTGAAGCATTTGACTGAATATGAGCATATAATATTGCCCGAAACACTTCAGAATTCATTCTGCTGCTTTTGTCAGCAGTCACATCATCAATAAATACAAGGGAACCAGTTCCAATGGCAGCCATACATGCCCACACCATGACACTACCACCACTATGCTTCACTGATGAGGTGGTATGTTTTGGATCATGAGCAGTTTCTTTCCTTCTCTTCCCATCACTCTGGTACAAGTTGATCTTTGTCTCATCTGTCCATAGGATGTTGTTCCAGAACTGTAATGGCTTTTTTAGATGTTGTTTGACAAACTCTAATCTGGTCTTCCTGTTTTTGTGGCTCACCAATGGTTTGCATCTTGTGGTGAACTCTCTATATTCAGTCTTGTGAAGTCTTCTCTTGATTGTTGACTTTGACACATATACATCTACCTCCTGGAGAGTGTTCTTGATTTGGCCAACTGTTGTGAAGGGGTTTTTCTTCACCAGGGAAATAATTATTTTGTCATCCACCACAGTTGTTTTCCGTGGTCTTCCGGGTCTTTTGGTGTTGCTGAGCTCTCCGATGCGTTCTTTCTTTTTAAGAATGTTATAAACAGTTGATTTGGCCACACCTAATGTTTTTGCTATCTCTCTGATGGGTTTGTTTTGATTTTTCAGCCTAATGATGGCTTGCTTCACTGATAGTGACAGCTCTTTCGATCTCATATTGAGAGTTGACAGCAACTGATTCCAAATGCAGATGTCACACCTAGAATCAACTCCAGACCTTTTACCTGCTTAATTGATAATGAAATAACGAGGGAATAGCCCACACCTGTCCATGAAATAGCTTTTGAGTTGATAGTCCCATTACTTTTGGCCCCTTAAAAACTGGGAGGCACATATTGAAACTGTTGTAATTCCTACACCGTTCACCCGATTTGGATGTAATTACCCTCAAATTAAATCTGAAAGTCTGCAATAAAAGCACATCTTGTTTGTTTCATTTCAAAACTATTGTGGTGGTGAAGAGAGGCCAAAATCTGAAAATTCTGTCAATGTCCCAATATTTATGGACCTGACTGTGTGTATATATATATATATATATATATATACACACACACACACACACACCAAGGGGACCTAACTTGTACACAGAAAGAGAGCACTTATTCGGGATCAAATAATGGACTTAAGTGTAAAAGAGAAGTAATAATATTGAATTCAATTCATACACCATAAACAAAATAAATCTTTCATTAATGCATGTTTATAGCCCTTTTGTGAAGGTATCTGCGGGTCCGCTTTGTCTCGGTGTAGGATTCCAACTATGTGCCTTCTGGAGGTGGACATACATTCGAAATGCCCTAATTTCTAACTTTCCCTAGCTATTACCTTAGTATGCCACCAAATCTTCCTCCTGGCTGGTCTCCTTTCACTTGTGCGGCCACTTCCGGTGATTGCGTTTCCAAACTTCTGATTTCCCGCTGACACTAACCAATGCATTTCATGCTGATTACACTTTGTCAAGGTTGCTGGTCCAGTAGTGAGGCTGCCTCTTTATACTTAAAAAATGTCAACAAACTTTATTGAGTCTTGGTTAAAATGGATGCCTCTCCTGAAATAGGGAAAATAAAGAGGCGGCAACCTCATGGGATTTTTGGCATTGCATTATCCATTCTAAAAACTATATATATATACAGTCAGGTGCATAAATATTGGGACATTGACAGAATTTTCATTTTTTGGCCTCTATTCACCACCACAATGGCTTTGAAATGAAACAAACAAGATGTGCTTTAACTGCAGACTTTCAGATTTAATTTGAGGGTAATTACATCCAAATCAGGTGAATGGTGTAGGAATTACAACGGTTTCTATATGTGCCTCCCACTTTTTAAGGGGCCAAAAGTAATGGGACCATCAACTCAAAAGCTATTTAATGGACAGGTGTGGGCTACTACCTCGTTATTTCATTATCAATTAAGCAGGTAAAAGGTCTGGAGTTGATTCTAGGTGTGACATTTGCATTTGGAATCAGTTGCTGTCGACTCTCAATATGAGATCGAAAGAGCTGTCACTATCAGTGAAGCAAGCCATCATTAGCCTAAAAAATCAAAACAAACCCATCAGAGAGATAGCAAAAACATTAGGTGTGGCCAAATCAACTGTTTGGAACATTATTAAAAAGAAAGAACGCACCGGAGAGCTCAGCAACACCAAAAGACCCGGAAGACCACGGAAAACAACTGTGGTGGATGACAGAAGAATTATTTCCCTAGTGAAGAAAAACCCCTTCACAACAGTTGGCCAAATCAAGAACACTCTCCAGGAGGTAGGTGTATATGTGTCAAAGTCAACAATCAAGAGAAGACTGCACAAAAGTGAATATAGAGGGTTCACCACAAGATGTAAACCATTGGTGAGCCTCAAAAACAGGAAGACCAGATTAGAGTTTGTCAAACAACATCTAAAAAAGCCATTACAGTTCTGGAACAACATCCTATGGACAGATGAGACAAAGATCAATTTGTACCAGAGTGATGGGAAGAGAAAAGTATGGAGAAGGAAAGGAACTGCTCATTATCCAAAACATACCACCTCATCAGTGAAGCATGGTGGTGGTAGTATCATGGCGTGGGCATGTATGGCTGCCAATGGAACTGGTTCCCTTGTATTTATTGATGATGTGACTGCTGACAAAAGCAGCAGAATGAATTCTGAAGTGTTTCGGGCAATACTATATGCTCATATTCAGTCAAATGCTTCAGAACTCATTGGACGGCGCTTCACAGTGCAGATGGACAATGACCCGAAGCATACTGCAAAAGCAACCAAAGAGTTTTTTAAGGCTAAAAAGTGGAATGTTATGCAATGGCCAAGTCAATCCCCTGACCTGAATCCGATTGAGCATGCATTTCACTTGATGAAGACAAAACTGAAGGGAAAATGCCCCAAGAACAAGCAGGAATTGAAGACATTTGCAGTAGAGGCCTGGCAGAGCATCACCAGGGATGAAACCCAGCGTCTGGTGATGTCTATGCGTTCCAGACTTCAGGCTGTAACTGCCTGCAAAGGATTTGCAATAAAGTATTAAAAAGTGAAAGTTAGATTTAGGATTGTTTAGTTTGTCCCATTACTTTTGCCCCCTTACAAAGTGGGAGGCACATATAGAAAACGTTGTAATTTCTACACCATTTACCTGATTTGGATGTAATTACCCTCAAATTAAATCTGAAAGTCTGCAGTTAAAGCACATGTTGTCTGTTTCATTTCAAAGTCATTGTGGTGGTGAATAGATGCCAAAATATGAAAATTCTGTCAATGTCCCAATATTTATGCACCTGACTGTATATATATGTATATATATATATATATATATATATATATATATATATATATATACTACTGTTCAAAAGTTTGGGTTCACTAAGAAAGGTCCTTATTTTTGAAAGAAAAGCACTGTTTTTTTCAGTGAAAATAAAAATTTAATTAATCAGAAATACACTCTATACATTGTTAATGTGGTAAATGACTATACTAGCTGAAAATGTCTGGTTTTTAAAGTAATATCTACATAGATTCATAGAAGCCCATTTCCAGCAACCTTCACTCCAGTGTTCTAATGGTACAGTGTGTTTGCTAAGCGAGTCAGAAGACTAATGGATGATTAGAAAACCCTTGAAAACCCTTGTGCAATTATGTTAGCACAGCTGAAAAAATGGGTTTGCTCGTTAGAGAAGCTATAAAACTGCCCTTCCTTTGAGCTAGTTGAGTATTTGGAGCATCACATTTGTGGGTTCGATTATACTCTCCACATGGCCAGAAAAAGAGAACTTTCATGTGAAACTCGACAGTCTATTCTTGTTCTTAGAAATGAAGGCATTATTTCATGCGAGAAATTGCCAAAAAACTGAACATTTCCTACAATGGTGTGTACTACTCCCTTCAGAGAACAGCACAAACAGGTTCTAACCAGAGTAGAAAGAGAAGTGGGAGGCCCTAGTGCACAACTGTGCAAGAAGACAAGTACATTAGAGTCTCTAGTTTGAGAAATAGATGCCTGTGTCAACATCTACAGTGAAGAGGCAACTCCTGGATGCTGGCCTTCTAGGCAGATTGGCAAAGTAAAAGCCATATCTGAGACTGGCCAATAAAAGGAAAAGATTATTATGGGCAAAATAACACAGACATTGGACAGAGGAAGATTGGAAAAAAGTGTTATGGACAGACGAATCGAAATTTGAGGTGTTTGGATCACACAGAAGAACATTTGTGAGACACATAACAAGTGAAAAGATGCTGGAAGAGTGCCTGACACCATCTGTCAAGCATGGTGGAGGTAATGCGATGGTCTGGGGCTGCTTTGGTGCTGGTAAAGTGGGAGATTTGTACAAGGTAAAAGGGATTTTGATTAAGGAAGGCTATCACTCTGTTTTGCAACGCCATGCCATACCCTGTGGACAGCGCTTGATTGGAGCCTTTCCTCTTCCAACAGGGCAATGTCCCAAAGCACACCTCTAAATTATGCAAGAACTATTTAGGGAAGAAGCAAGCAGCTGGTATTTATGTCTGTAATGGAGTGGCCAGCGCAGTCACTAGATCTCGACCCCATTGAGCTGTTGTGGGAGCAGCTTGACCGTATGGTACGCAAGAAGTGCCCATCAAGCCAATCCAACTTGTGGGAGGTGCTTCAGGAAGCGTGGGGTGAAATTTCTTCAGATTACCTCAACAAATTAACAGCTAGAATGCCAAAGTTTTGCAATGCTGTAACTGCTGCAAAAGGAGCATTTTTTGAAGAAAGCAAAGTTTGAAGGACAGAATTATCATTTCAAATAAAAATCATTATTTCTAACCTTGCCAATGTGTTGACTATATTCATTCATTCATTCTATTCATTTTGCAACTCATTTTTATAAATAAAAGTCAGTTTTCATGTAAAACACGAAATTGTCTGGGTGACCCCAAACTTTTGAATGGTAGTGTGTGTGTGTGTGTGTGTGTGTGTGTGTATATATATATATATATATATATATATATATATATATATATATATAGGTAAAATATGTGTAAAGGGTATTTTAAAATATGTTAAAAATCAAATAAGATAGATAATATTTTTAGAAACATTATTTTATAAATAAAGGTTTTAATTCTAGGTCCACATTAAGGCCATGCGGTTTTAATGTGTTTAAATAGAATATCCACTTGGTTTCATTTTTTTATTAATTCCAGGACAGGATTCCCTCCTCTCCAATTATTGTGAACCTTTCGGTTGCCCATAAACCGTAAGGAGGACAATCCAAATAGTTCTGGAAGACACTGTTATGTTATATACAGTAGGTATTCAGCTATGCTAACTTTTAGTTTCTTTTTTGTCTGGCCCACAAGGACATTCAATGAGATAAATCACATTTCCATATTGCAAGTTATGTGGTCCCTTAATTCATATTCCTTCTTTGTCTGATTAGTGAAACTTCTTTTTATGGGAATAGTATTGGTTCTTTTTGTTGTTCTGCAGGCCATCCAAGCTGTAGAAATGTTCTTCTTTCATAATTTTTATTTATTTGAGCCTGGGTCTCTATTGGTATGAAACTTTTTGTGAGTCGTTTTTTGCGAGCCTTTCAAATTACTTACTTTTTTATATATAATCCTAGGATTCTTAGGTAGTAATTGTGAGAGTTGTTCGTCAAGTTCTAATACGTGCCAATGTTTTGTTTAGGGCTTCCTCCATTAAATAATGGATGCTGCTGAATTGTGTGATAATCATAAAAGTACATTTTAAAACATCTCTGGGAGTCTTTGTATTTAATCATAGTTCTGCTGTCGATTTTGGCAATATCTTCAATTTGTCTTTGTATCTGTTTCTCTTCAGAGGGCTACTCTGTGACCAAACTACCGGCGAAACGTACGTCAGAGATCTCTGTCGGGCCATGTGGGGCGCACATGTGATCCGCATCAGCTGACCTTCCTTCTTACAAGGCTGGACTCTACCCGTGGAACATACACGGAAGACACGGCAGTGTCCCAGCCGTAACCGACCTGCAAGAATCGAGCGGCTATTCTTTAGGCACAGTGGTAACATTCTTATACTCTGTTATTTCCATTCTCCACATGGTTAAATTGCCTCAGGGGGGAATGTCTCATTTTGCACTTCAATGCAATCAGCAACAGTACTGATGACCATGGACCCCTGTCGCTAGATACCTCTCTTTCTTCCTTCATTTGCTACTGGGACCCTTCTCCCTCTCATTCCGTGCCCTATACCTCTGGCACGATGGGGAAAAGTAGAGGAGGGGAACCCCATTAGGTTGTAAACTATTGTACTTCTATGGTACTAATCACCAAACAATATACTATTATGTGAAGATCTTCTGGAAGCAAACATCCCTATTGTTGACTGCCTGCTAGAAGGGAGGAAAAGCACAATATAACTAGAGTGCAAATACTCAAATGTACTACTGTAGTGATTAACTCATCCTGCAAGGTTGCAGATACATTATACATATAAGTATGGAGATGTGAATACCAACTGGAGGCCACAGTTTTTATACTATTGACTAATTTCTATGACTATTAAATGCTCTGAACCTGCTCATTTATGTTGTGGAGATGCATTGTATGGGAAAATAATACTAATGAAAAAATCCTCCCCAGCATATCCGTTTGGAAGGAAGGGAATGGATAGCTGAGATAATTGCAACAGCGGCAGCCGCAAATAGTTTTTTGTATTACTGTTCAAATATTTTTGCCTTGGTATAAAAACTGTTCACAGTCCAAACTATTTGTTCATCTGATGGAATTCAGAATTTCCTGTTGAAAAGAGACAGATTTTCCTGTTGAAAGGAGAACAATAACAATCTTTTATTCATTTCTCATTGATTTGAATGGCTTTTTTGATGACCACTATTGATGTCGGTGGCTTTCTTTGGTATTTGGATATGTGAGGAACCTATATCTCACGATTGGGTATATTCATGATAGTCACCATACGATCACAGGAGCATACAATTTGGTATGCGTTCATGATGCATTAGGATTGGCAGTCTTGACACTTGGAGGAATTACCAATTTCATCCATGACCAATTTGCTGTGTTGATCATTATTAGTGTCTGATGTTTATTAGATTGATGGACACGTGTTGAATCCATTTTCTGCCATCTGCTGTGTCTATGATATTCACTAAATGCTTACAGGAGGACAGATGTAAAGTGTTACAAGGGAACTTCCGCACAGGATTATGCGTAATGCACAGTATATTTGTTCAAATAGTGACGTGATTGCATTTGTTGGTGGTGCTCCCCGGAATCAAAAAACGCATCTAGTAGAGATGGGTAATTTCTCAAAAGACAGAGGAAAAAAAGAAAAGAGTGATTCCTTTGTGGAGGCACTCTTATTGCAGCATTTTTGCAGTTTTAAAAAATTAACTTGTATTATAATAATTTAAAAAGAGGGGGTTTGGTTGCAGCATGGTGGTTACTATTGATAGATAATGCATTATTCCCGCTTACTAATTTTGTATGAGTCCTGATTTCTATCTCTTTATTGTTCACAAAAATTTCCAAGTCCAAAAAAATTCAAGTCTTTCAAGACTTTATGGTTACAAGAACAATAATGAGTATGGTCTAGAATTCACATCAACAAGCAGCAAAGAAATGGTAATTTTTTTTACTTGGAAATTTTTGTGAACAATAAAGAGATACAAACAAGGACTCATACTAAAGAAGTAAGCAGGAATAATGCTTTATCTATCAATAGCAACCACCATAAAAATGGTTAGCTAATATCTCGGGAGGACAATTTAGAAGAGTAAGGCGTAACTGCTCAAGTAAAGATAACTTTTTAATCACAAAGTCATGATATGAAGAAGAACTTTGAATTAGAAATTTATAGAAAAAGGCTACAAAGAGGAACAATTATAAAGACAAATTGAAGATATTGCCAAAATCAACAGAACAGCTATGATTAAATACAAGCAAAAGACTCCCAGAGATGATTTCAAATTTACTTTTATCACATAATTCAGCAGCGACCACTATCTACTGGAGGAAGCCCTAAAAAAACATTAGCACGTATTAGAACTTGACAAACAACTCTCACAATTACTACCTAAGAATCCTAGGATTATACATAAAAAAGAGAGGAATTTGACGACTCACAAAAAGTTTCATACCAATATGTTACCTTATATGTTTAATGTTCTCTCCCCTCACCTTATATAATATTTCATTAATTTCTGCCTTCTCACCCCTTATATATTTAATTTGTTTCTCCCCTCATCCCACTCTTTAAATAATATATTTAATGATTTATAGCCTTATTTCACCTACCTTGATGGGTGGCCTGGGTTCTGCTCAGTCCTCCCAGGCCTCGGCAGCCGGCACTCTTCTTGGGGTCCCCCAGTGATGTGGCGCTGTCATCATCGCTGGAAGAGAAAGGCCAGCAGGGACAGACAGGTGCTGGCGGCCACTCGTGTATTTGTAAAGCAGATGGGTAGAGAAGCTGTTTAGCCTCTTCGGAGTGTTTGCACATGTTCAGAAATAGGGCTGTAGCAAGGACGCTCCAGCCCTGCTTCAGCACATGCACAGATGCTCCAAAGAGGCTAAACATTGCCTGAACGGAGTTCTGCTGCCAGCCCGACACCCCGTTTATGAATCTGCCCTGGGACTGCAGGCCACTGAGGGGAGCACAGGGTCCGGCCCAGAGGGTATGTTGCAGGAGCAAACGGGCCCTCTCTCATTGTCTGAGTATGTGGACCCTGGACTCCAGTCCTGGCAGTCCTCCCCTGATGGTGGCCCTGCCTGCAGAACAACAAAAAGAACCAATACTTTTCCCATAAAGAAGTTTCACTCTAATCAGACAAAGAAGGAATATGAATTAAGGGACCACATATCTTGCAATACGAAAATAGTGATTTATCTACTCGAATGTCCTTGTGGACACCAATATGTGGGCCAGCCAAAAAGGAAACTAAAGGTTAGGATAGCTGAGCACCTATATAACATAAATAGGGGTCTGACAAACCACAGTGTCTCCCAGCACTATTTGGATTGTCATAACAAAGATCCATCCTCCTTAAAGTTTATGGGCATCCAAAAGGTTCTCTATAATTGGAGAGGAGGGAATCCTGTATCAAAATTAATAAAAAATGAAACCTAGTGGATTTTCTATTTAAAGACATTAAAACCACATGGCCTTAATGTGGTCCTTGAGTTAAAACCTTTTTTTTTTTAATAAAATAATGTTTTTAAAAATATTATTTATCTGATTTGATTTTCAACATTTTAAAATACCCTTTACACATATTTTACCTATATATACAGTATATTGAGTTTTTATAACGGATAATGCAATACCAAATATCCCATGAGGTTGCCACCTTTTTAATATTCCCTATTTCCAGAGATTCATCTATTTTAACCAAGAATCAATAAAGTTTGTTGATATTTATTAAGTATGAAGAGGCAGCCTCAGTACTGGACCAGCAACCTTGCCAAAGTGCAATCAGCCTGACACACGTTGGTTAGCGTGAAACCGGAAGTTCGGGAACACCTTCACTGGAAGTGGTCGCACAAGTGAAAGGAGACCAGTTGGGAGGAAGATTTGGAGGCATACTAAGGTAATAACTAGGGAAAGTTAGAAATTAGTTCATATCAAATGTATGTCCACCTCCAGAAGGCACATAATTGGAATCCTACACCGAGACAAACCGGACCCGCAGATACCTTCACAAAAGGGCAATAAACATGCATTAATGAAAGATTTATTTTGTTTATGGTATTTGCATTAATTAAATTTTGTTTATGGTATTTGCATTTAATTCAAAATTACAGGTTCAGTCGCCCATATCCAAAATGTTTGAGACCAAGACTATTTTGGATATCGGAATATTCCGTATTTTGGAATATTTGTATACCATATTGAAATGTCTTAGGAATAGGGCCCAAATCTAAACACAGAATGCATTTATGATTCATATATACCTCATACACACAGCCTGAAGGTAATTTTATACAATGCTTTCAATAATTTTGTGCATCAAACAATGTTTGTGTACATACATGAAATTCATTTATGTTTTGATATACACCTTATACACACAGCCTATAAGTCATTTTAAACTTTATTTTTGAAAATTTGGTGCCTTAAACAAAGTTTGTGTATATTGAACCATCAAAAATCAATGCTTTCACTATCTCAGTCATGCTAAAAATATTCCGTATATCGGAATTTTCCGTATTTCGGAATATTTGGATATGGGAGACTCAACCTGTATTATTTATTTTATTCATTAACAGGGCTCTGATAAAGTTTTAAGTTTATATCATATGGAAAACAGAGCTGCTTTCATTCAAAACAAGCGCAGTGATTAATTTATTTTAATGGACTTAAGTTCCACAGTTTCGTTCAGCCCTTCTGGATGTAATGATCATCTGGTCTATTGCTCGGAGGCGCACAATTGTTAACATCACACTAGGGACAACAGCTAACTTTTGGTTCACTGACCAGGTATTCAGGATTTACCCTAATCATCTGTCCACTACACTCTAACACCAATTTGGAGGAGGACAAATACGCCAGCATACTCGTGGACTGGAGACCAATCAGCTAAAGGTCCCTTCGCTATCTGGACTCCCGTTCACACATATATGAACTTGCTGGTAAATCCATGACAGATATAGGGGTAAATTTACTAAAGGTCGATTTGCAGCACGATTTGAGGAGTGATTTAGCACTTCTCAAATCGCATGCAGTGAAAACCAGTTTTTCACTGCATTTACTATTAGTCAATTTGTTTTGTGATTTGCATAACAAATTCGATTTGAGTCGGTTTTGAAGAGTGATTTGCTGTTCATTTGTCCAAATCGAACGGCAAATCACCCTTCAAATCACTCTTCAAATTCCCGACACAACAAACTGCATCATGCTTTCACTTTCAGCATGAGCAGTTCGTTGTCACAAAGGTACATGCAGACATCAGTGAGATGCCTGCTTGTATCTGCCTGGTAAAAGTGTCTAAATAGTTGAATTTTAAAATAAATAGTGATTGTGACAGTGTGGTGTAAAAAGAAATATAAATAAACATTGTATTTCCAGTAGAACTGAAGGTCCCAGCAAGCCTCCCCCGCATGCTGGTACTTGGAGAACCACAAGTACCAGCATGCGGGGAATTAAGGGCCCACTGGGATTTGTAGTTCTCCTGTAAAGAAATGTCCCAAGAAACACACACACACCTTACAAAGTATAACTTTAATAAATACATACACTCACTCACACAATACTCACCTATCTTACCTCCAGTGGTCCCCTTCTCCAATAGCAGGTGGCATCCATGGGTTAAAATAATAAAAAGTAAAAAACGGACCCTCGCATTAAGGAGTAATCAGTCTAACCAGACTGATTACTCTTTCCCGAATGAAGCGCACAGACGCGGCTTCATCCTTTGAAGCTCCGTGTCTGTGCGTTCATTGGCTGAGAGAGGTCAGGCCCCCACCTCCCAGCCAATGAACGGCTCACTCCATTGAAGTTAATGGTGGGAGCCGCAGGATAAACTGTTATTTTAACCCATGGATGCCTACTGGAGACGGGGACCACTGGAGGTAAGATAGGTGAGTATTCTGTGAGTGTGTGTATGTATGTATTTATTAAATTTATACTTTGTAAGGTGTGTGTGTGTTTCTTGGGACATTTCTTTACAGGTGAACTACAAGTCCCAGTTGGCCCTTAATGCCCCACATGCTGGTACTTGTGGTTCTCCAAGTACCAGCATGCGGGGGAGGCTTGCTTGGACCTGCAGTTCTACTAGTAAGACAATGTTTATTTATATCTCTTTTTACACCACACTGTCACAATCAACCCGCCACCCACCACCCAGGGGTGGCGGGGATAGCCCCGGGCTATCAGCCAGGCTAGGGGTGCCCTGGAGAGGGAGACCCCTTTTTTTAAAGGGGTCTCCAACTCCCCAGGGATCCCTGGCCTGGGCTGACTAACGGTCAGGGCTGATGCTGCGGCTGGGGGGCCCGGTGATAGGGCTCCCTTGGCTGTGGCATCAGTGCCCCATTAGAAAGGGTCCAGGGCTGGTTCTGGATCTTACAGGGGAACCCTACGCAAATTTTTCAGGATTTACCCTAATCATCTGTCCACTACACTCTAACACCAATTTGGAGGAGGACAAATACGCCAGCATACTCGTGGACTGGAGACCAATCAGCTAAAGGTCCCTTCGCTATCTGGACTCCCGTTCCCATAGCCATGTGCTGGTTGTACTAAGTACAGGGAGACCCTACGTAATTTTTTCCCTGTACTTAAGTCAACCAGAACTGGGTTGGCAAAGTCCAGGGCTGGTTGTGTTTTGGGGTGTGACCTCACATCAGTTTTTTTCTTAACTTAACTCTTTAATTGCTTTTTACGGTGAGATACATGCAGGCATCTCACTGATGTCTGCATGTATCTGTGTCAATCCGACCTGCTCATGCTCAAATCGAAGGCATGAAGCAGGTCTATTGTATTGGGGATTTGAAGAGTTATTTGAAGTCCGATTTTGAGGACGATTTCAAATCGAATGATAGTAAATAAGGGTTTTGTGTGTTGGGCTATGTAAAAGTACCAATGTTTTTCCGATAGTCGATTTGAGGGCGATTTGAGTCCAAAGTCGATTTGTAGTCCGATTTTACATGGGATTTGGCCTTTAGTAAATACTTAAAACCAAAATCGAATCCAAATCGAATGAAAATCGCACCTCAAATCACTCAAAATGCCAAATCGACCTTTAGTAAATTTACCCCATAAAATGATGTTTTAGAGTATTTACATTGATTCTTATTTATTGTGGAGTTGATATATTTTAACTGATATTAATGTTACTTTTTTATTAAATTGCTTCAATATAGTAGAAGCAAACTTCCATTATAGTTTTATTCATTCAGTATCATTCTCAGCGCTGTGGGTATTTCAGTAATTATTGTCCAGTGGATTCTTCGGATACCACTATTTAGGTGGCTATACACACACGCCTTCTCAGCTGCGAAGTGCTATTGGTCTAGTGCCATTTTGAAAGGGATTTTTTTCTACACTTCATTAGTTTTTACAGGGGCTGTGCAGCCTATTACTATAAAGCACAGCCTCTGACAGTCTACGGCCACTGTTTAGGTGAGGGAAGGGGGGGGCAGCGCCAGAACAATTTTATGATGACCCCCGCAACATAAAATCGTTCCGACACCCCTGGGTGTTTGGGATTGTTAACTATTTTAATTTCATTTGTGTATGCACTCTGGGCCTGATTCAGAGCCGAACGCTATTTGCGAATGGTCGTTCAGAAAAAGGGGCCGGCTATTTAAATTGAGCGCTCGCTCTTTGCGGTCTGTTGACGCCTCTATGTCTGAGCGAACAAACGAAACATGCGCTCGCTATTTTGTAAAGACGCCCCCTGGCCGTTCGCATCTTACGTCATCTCCGCTATTTATTAGATTAATCGAGTACATCGAAAGGCGTCTGAACTGCTCGCAGTGCTTGTGGTAGGTTTTACTTCCTGCAATCACTGCGAGCAGTTCAGGCTAAAAGACAACCAAGTGACGTGATCGATGACGCTGCTTTGTTAATTATGCACACCCATTAAACGCCCGTTTTGACCGTTTGGCACGCCTGCATTCGGATCTCCACTCCCCGTTTTCAAGCACCTTCCCCTGTTACCACCCACAAACGCCTCATTCTATCACTCAAATTAGCAGGCCCTCGCTGTTTTGCGAGCGCGCAATTTCCGACTGCAATGACTGGTTGGCGCATGCGCATTATGACCCATACGCATGCGCAGATGTGCGTACATCGCTCGGAGCGAACGAGCGGCCGCTTACGAGCGGCTCTGAATCAGGCCCTCTGTATGGTGTTGCTGACCCTTTGTGGCACCCTATAAATATAAGTTATTTGAAAAAAAACAACAAACTGGTGAAATGACTGAAGGCCTGATTTAGACCCGGTCGCAAGCGCTGAGCGTTCACAACCGGGTCGATGGTGGCCCACAGTGCATGCGCACGACGGAGCCGACTCCATCGTGCGCATGCGCGAGACCCGGCTAGCGACGGGCACTCCGTCGCTCCGGGTCTCGCAACAAAGGGGGTGAGCTGTCGATGTTGAGTGACAGCTCGCCCCCTTTGGTGGGCGGGCCGGGGGGGGTGGCTGCCCAAACGGAGGCGTTCCCATGAGAACGCCTGTCGTTTGGGGGCGGCCCCACTAACATCACAAGTGATGTCAGTGGAGAGATTCCGGCTCTGTTAGAGCCGAAATCTCTCTGGGGCTTGCGGCCACGAGACCCTACCACAAGGGTCTCGTCGCAAGCCCGATGGTCACCCACAGCTATGTGAGCAGCCAGGAGGCCGTTCTAAAAAAAAAAAAAACCCGGCCCTGATTCAAAGCAAGCGCTCTGTCAGAGCGACCGGGTCTGAATCAGGCCCAGTGTCCAGAAGAAAATCTAGAAAAGGGACTGGGCATCAACAGTCCAGAGGTCCAGGAAGAGCAGGGTATAAGATTGGGAGGGGGGGAGGGGAATACTCTATCTCCCAGGGCCAAAATGTCTGATATTGACGTAAGGTGACATACTTTTTTAGGAAAGTTCTTAAAGTGTTAATTGTGTGATCCTATTAGTTGAAAAAAACAAAATGATGAGATTCTTTGGATGACATATAATTGCTGTACTCTGGTCTAAGATGTTCTGTTTGTTAATCGTTTTTTTTAACAGCTAACAATTTTCTGTAAGAACATGAATTGAGATTAGTAACAAGAACCTATTTGTAAGATTGGATTAATCCTGGAGTTGTTGTGCAAAGGAAATTAAAAAAGTACAACTTGCCTTTGTATGAAAAAGCACTTTATCAAAATGTTAATTTCACGCACACGCACACGTGTATGTTTATCGACCTGGTTTTGATTTTTAAATTATTGCCACTTTAAATCTAGTGGCTAAATAGCTGAAGATTTGCTCCATTTAGGGGTAAATTAAATTCCCCACGATAATTTTGTGTGCGGTAAAAACCGTTTACCGCTATTTTTTGGGGGGGCAATTCAATTACCCTCAGATTTTACAGTACAAGAAATTCCCGGGTGAAATCACATAAGATCCAGGATAAGTTCCCAGATCCATATGTTTTCACAATTGTGGCCATGAAAAAACAGCACTTATCAACCTCCAGACAGGTAAAAAAAAAATCCCTGATCGTGACGGCTTCCTGTCGGCAGACCATCAAACGCTGCTGTGTGCTGGGTTGCATTGGGACAAGGAAGACACTCAACCGATATCATGGTCATAGACTTTGAGAATATTTCACAGTGTACTGGCAACGATATCTGTCCCAGGGAAAATGTCAGTTGGTCGGACACTGCCCAATGAGGCCGACTTGTAACATTAAAATATGCTGCGAGGAGGGAGGGTTAGGTTTAGGCTGCAGGGAGGGAGGGTTAGGTTAAGTTGTCTGTATTTTAACCCAGTCAGGATCCTGAATGCCGGGATCCTGAGCAGCGGCATCTCGTACCCAACCCATATATATTTATATATAATCCACGTTGACATAGTGGGGTGAGGCATGATGCGATTTTCGAGGGTGGGGGCATGGCTGCGCAATCGTGTAATCGCGGCCCCACCCCCGCTACGCAATGCCGAGATTACCGGCATTGTGCAGCTCGGGACGAGGCCAGAGTGACGCAATTCATCGCAAATCGACCACTCTTCCGGTGGGGCCGGGAGCGGCACCTGATTTTTGGGAGACTTTTGGCCGTTCAGGGAGAGTAGACAAATATGTATATACACATGGAAATATGTATATTGTTTGTATTGCTGATATTAAAGCACTGGGTTGTCTGGGGTGGCAAAAAAAAAGGTTCCCCACCCCTGTTCTAGAGAGACACCTCTTTCCACAGTAGTTGTTCCTTTGTGCAACATAATAGTGCCCTAATTAATTTTAATTATAATAGAGCTCTAGTACCTTTTAAATACCCCATAGTTCACATTATACAACACAGTGCCACCAGTTCATATTATGCCACATTGTATTCCCCAGTTCACTATATGCCACATTGTAGTACTGCCCATGCTGCTGCCTTCTCTGTCCCTCATTTGTCCTTGCAGCCTCATGCATTCTGATTGTCATGCTCTCATAGGGTGTGACCGGCATAGGGAGCAGAAAAGCCCTTTTACATCCCTGGCTCCAGCCATCCACCATTCGGTGCTTGGAGACATCCCCACAATTGTGATTGGTGGATGGCCAGAGTCTAACACCAATCAGCAGCTTAGCAGCATGGCTGGGCGGAAGCTTCATGTACATGCCTGCTGCAGCCGGGAAACTGGCAGTAGATGCTGATCGGCTGCTTCAATAATGTGTGTAACACCATACTTGCCTACCCCCCCGATTCGGCCGGGAGCCTCCCGAAAACCGGGTCCTGCTCCCGGCCCCCCGGAAAGGCAGTCAAGCCTCCCGGAGGCCACCATCCCCTCTGAACCCCCCTGAAATAGAAACCCCCGCAGTGAGCGTGACTGATGACGCGATTCATGCTGAATTGCGTCATCATGACCCTGCCCCCCAGGGCCGGCTCGAGGCATGTTCGACCAGTGCGGTCGAACAGGGCACCACCCCATATAGGGCACACCCCTCCAAGCCAATCCTGATTTCAGCAGGACGTCCCGTTTTTCAGACACTGCTTCGCTGTTCCACCCGCAGGATGGAATGTCCTGTGGGTTGGTCGGGAGGCTGGGTACTTCCACTGCCGCACCTGGAGAAGAAGAATGGATGCGCGCGGCATCCATTCAGTGCAGAGAGAGAGGTGGGTGCACCACAGCTACTGACGTAGTGCTGGGCTCGCCCCCAGCCAGAAGTTAAATGGGAGGTGTGCCATATGGGCACGCCCCAAATAGCGTAATTTAGGGGGCATGGCCTATTTTAGTTAGGCTATGCCCCCCTTTCGATCACGCGCGGTGAAATTTGGGGCATCCGTGTCCCTGGCTGCACAGGGCACGGTTCCTGCTGCAGCCGGCCTTGCCGCCCCCTGCTTCACAATGCCGGTAATCTCGGCATTGTGTAGTCGGGGCCAAAATGAAGTGACTGCGTGGCCACGCCTCTCGCTCTGCCCACAAATGCCAGGTAATATGTCTGGCCGTGCCCCCCATGCTGGCCCCGATCCCCGCTATGCTGACCTGGCTGCTTCCTCCCAGAGGGGGCAGCCAGAATGTTGGCAAGCATGTGTCAAATGGACAAATGGAGCAGCCGGGGTGCATCCTGTGCCTGTCTCCCAGCCACCATGCCTGTATGCAGAGTGCGGCTGCAGGCAGCTGGCAGTCCCCCGGGACTGAAATTGTACAGGCCTGGGGTGCAGACGGCACCTTGCCTCCTGGCCCAGCCCACCTCTGGTAGCAATAAGAGTAATCTTACCACTCGCAAGGCTAGGCAACAGGGACAGAGTAACAATGAGCCAGATGTGATTACAGTTTCGGGTCTCCACATCAGAATAGGCTCATCATCATGACATGATGATGATCAGCTACCCAGCTGGCTATACAACCAACCATATATCATAAGCATTTCTGTTTTTTCTGTTTTCCAAAATGATGCAATTTTTATTTTTTTATGTATTTAGAAAGACATTGGGATGATAGTGTAGGGGGGTGTACACGCCCACACAGCACTGATCACAGCTCCTCTGCTCTCAATAGGCTCTTGATCATTTCCTTCCCCAGGCCCATGTGACTGTAAGTGGGGTGCGGTGCAGTGCCTGATTGTGCAGGTATACTTCAGTTCCTTACCTTGCGTTGCACCCTCTCACCTTCAGGCCGTGTGTTGAACAGACGGTCCTGGAACTCCCAAATAGAACACAGACACGATGACCTAGGAGGAAGGAGACTATGTGAGTACCGTCCCTCCTCACGTCAACCGACATGCCCTACCGAACCGAGGGATAGATTCAGGTTTTAAGTGAAGATCATCATTGGCACTTTTGGACTCAGATCCCGAATTTTCACCTATCGGTACTCACGCACCAGGTGAAGACCCGTCCTTGCTCCCGGTTGCAAGGTTCACCGTCCGCCCAGAAGGAAGGAAGGATAGGTAGTGACAAACAAACAGGGAGAGACAATACACACAGATTGATGGGAGCCTGACAGCTCTCCACGGGGGTTTCTGTCACACCTCTAATCAAGTACATAGGGGCTGCCTACTTCCTATACCAGTGGTCTACTGTTAATGGGCTCAGGGCCCTGGGCCTAACGCCCAAGGTCTTACCAGCAGCTCAGGCGTTTAAGCCTGCCTAATACAGGGCATAGGAGGGGCTTGGGCCTCCTGCCCAGAGTCCCTTTTCTATATCGTGGCTCAGGACTATGGGCCTGCCTAATGATGGGCTCTGGTAGTGGCCTGGGCCTGGTGCCCAGCGCCACTTTATATGGGGCTCAGGCCTATGGGCCTGCCTAGCTGTGGGGCTTGCTTAACGGCCTGGGCCTAATACCCAGGCCACCTTATTGTTTGAGTGGCTCAGGCAAGTTGCCCGCCTACTTTTCCAAATAGTGACCTGGGCCTAGTACCCAGGCCACTCACATTTAATTAAGGGTAAATCCTTTATTTGGGCCTAATGCCCGATAACCCTGGTGGTCTAGGGAGGGGGGGTATATGGTAGGCCTCACGGAGGGCCTACCTGCTCCGTTGGAAGAGGCTGCGGGGGAAACTTCGTGGAGCTCTTTTACTTCCCTCCCCCGCAGTCCTCTCCGGTCCTCAGCCGCATTCTTCGGCCACTGGCTCATCCTGGCCAGCGGCGCCGCCTCTTCTTCTCTTCTTCCAGCTGGCGCCGCCTGTCTTCTTTCTTGACAGCGGCGTCTTCTGGCCTTTTCCGCAGCCGCTGGACCTGTTGCCGCGACGCTCTCTTCGGGAGGTCTTCTCTCCTTCCTCTCCGCTGCCGAACTGCTTTTTCCCACCCAGCGGCGTCTAAAACTAGATGTCACGAGAGGGCGGGGCTATGACGCTGCGAGCTGCGATTGGCTCGTTGCATCCGCCTCCTATTGGCTGCTGGCCCAGCTCGCGGCCAGAGCCATACACCCGCCGCTGTAACCAGGCAGTCGAGTGGCGGGCTACAATATGCCCGCACCCTGAGCCAAGTACAGAGCGCCGCACCCGACGCTTGATCGGCGCTGGGAACAGATACTCTGTCCCAGCACCAGCTACTCGCTGCCTCTGCTTCCCCGACGCTGGGAGCAGAAATAGCATCCCAGCGCCGGATGCTGATGTGTCCCGCAGGGGACACATCTCTTCTAGTGCCACTTGATCCCAGCACGGCTCTCCACATGGCCTTTAATTCGGCTCTGGCAGTCAGTAGTCTATCAGTGCATGTGTAAGCCTGTTCACTAGCTCCCATATCTGCGCTGAAGCTGAAATCCACACTAACACTTCTATTCTAGATTCAGAAAAAAAGGAAAATAAAGTTTATATATATATTGCTTTATTGCAGACACACGCCACCGCAATGGTTGCAACATGCCTGCATTTGACTGTCAATCACTCTGCGAACGCCGTCCGTAATCAAACTTGGCGCATGCGCAGTACAACTCTTCTGCGCTCGCAGTACGAATAATCGCTCAACTCTGCAAACATTGGCATTGTGTTCACCTCTGAATCAGGCCCTCAGCCACATCCCCACTTGTGGCTGAGTGGGTGGAACTTGGCTGCAAATGGATGTTCACGCATAGCTTAAGCATTCTGTGGGCATGTCGTGGGCATGTATTGCAGGCTATTCAGAGGGGATTTCAGGTGGATCTCTTGCCTTAACAATAGGGCTGGAGCAGATGGATCCGGGAAGTGCAGCTGCATAGATGTGGCCACCTCTGAATACAGATCTGCAAGCGACTTGCGTGCAATTCTGAATCATATACATAATCCCACGTGCAGTCAAATCAGAATACACTATTCAGTAAGATATAGTCACCGTATGACAATATAACACACTACAAGTTTCTTTATTGCTAAATGATGAAATGCAGGAAGCTGAGCAGGGTGGGAGAGAATTGCCTCATATATATTAAACACACACACGATTTAGGTTCTAAGCTGCCAGGTGTCAGTCACTGGTATTAAAAAACCTGATAGCAGCCTGGCGTGATGTGTTCTAGGCTTTCAACCCCTTTAAATGAGCGCTCTGTAGTACATTTACGACTTCTGAACACCCTAAAGACAAAATTCCTTACGAGGAATGAACAAAGCAGGAGCCTTTCACATACAGGCAATTTTCCCTATGATACAGATTCCAATTAATTTCTACCCGCAGGACAGGCTGTATTACTCAATGTTCCATAGGCTTTTTAATTTTATAAGACGACTGTCTGCAAACAATAGTTTATGATATAGCATCTGTCATAATTTGGATAAAAATGTTGTTATACTGAACAGGAAACTTTACAATTATCTGGTACCAGCAGAATCCCTGATGGTCCAAATGAGCCTCTAACAAAGGCCACCAGGTTCCTATCACATCTTGGCTGTGCACTTCACCGCAAATCCTGGTAACCGAACCACGCTAATATTCCTGCACACCTCTATGGGCTATGAAGGAAAAGTAGTAATGTTACTGGTTGTGCAATGCCATCGTCTGACTGACCATTCCAAAGGCCCTTCCTGGTCATCATGCTAAATTTAATTCCTCCCTTTCCAGTCTTGCATGACTGAGATGGGACAACAACAACCAGAGATTTATGGGTGTGTGGCAAAAGAAAAATCATTGTTAAAGAAAACTTAAAATAAATCTGGATGAGAGTTTGCCTTAAAGCAAACACGAGACAAATATACCAAGTGGTGGAAGGTTACATGGTCTGATGACACCATGGGGTATGTTTACTAAAGGTAATTTTTTCGAGTTGATTTTAATTGGCTAAAATCGACTGTATAAATCACTGGTCAAATATCTTATTTCCTAACATTTCAAAATCAAGTGTGATGTGGGTCGATGAGTGTAAAAATGGTCGATTTGGAATGTGCACTTCAAAATCAACAAACACTTCCTTATGTACTCCTGTTGGTCAAAACATAACACATGCACTGTCTGTAAGCCACAGAAACTCATTATAAAAATGCAAACTGAAGAGATTTTTGTGGAGAGAGCGGAGGGAGGAGTGTTTAGCATTGACAGTGGCGATTTCATATACTGTAGTTGCTTAAAAAGTGATTTCTGAGAGTTTTATCCTGTCAATTTATGTATTGTTATTGTCATTTTGAAGTTTGTCTTATTTTTTGTCTTATCTAATTTTTCTATTTAGCCTTTGTCAGTGTTTCTGAGTGTGTGCTGGGGAATGTGTGTTTAATTTTTGTATTTGTTTTTAAGTTTGTGTATGTCTTTTTGTATTTGTTATGGAGGCTGCCAGGAGTAGGGCAAGAGAGGATAGGGAGGTGGAGGAGAGAGATAAAGTTAGTGAGGATAGTGTGATGGAGGAGGCAGAGGGCGAGGACTGTGGGGAAGGAGCCTCAACCTGGCAAAACTAAATCTGGCCATAATGTCAGGTTTAACGCTGAGAAAAACTGTGCATTGGTAAATACCTTGTTGTCTAACTTTGAGGAGTTATTTGGTTGCCAGACCCAACACACATCTGCAAGAAGCAAGTGGGCCATGTGGTAGGCAGCAGTTGATGTGGTTAATTCTATTGGACCTTAAAATGCGATAAGCACCAGTGTGTGAAGCGTTTTTCAGACAGATAATTAAGGCCCTGATTCAGAGCCGGACCCTCTGACAGAGCGCTCGCTCTGAATCAGGGCGTCTTTTTTTTTTTTTATGGAGCGGCCTACTGGCCGCTCGCATTGCTGTGGGTTACCACCCACATCTAATGCGAGCGGCCAGGATGATGGTCATGATGGTCAAGACCATTGTGACCATCGGGCTTGCGACGAGACCCTTGTGGTAGAGTCTGGTGGCCGCAAGCCCCAGAGAGCTTTCGGCTCAAACAGAGCTGAAAGCTCTCCCATTGACATCACTTGTGATGTCAGTGGGACCGCCCCCAAACAGTAGGCATTCTCATGGGAAAGCCTCCGTCTGGGCAGCCACCCCCCCACCCCCGGCCCGACCACTAAAGGGGGCGTGCTGTCACTCAACATCGACATGCGCTCTGGGCCACCATCGACCCGGTTGCGAGTGCTCAGAGCTTGCGACTTGGTCTAAATCAGGCCCTAAGTTCCAACCCATAGAATGGTGTTTAGAAGCTAAAATCACCTGTTCTTTATTAGTCTATTTATTTATTTGGTTTTTTTTCTGTTAATTTTGTAGTCGATTTTAAGTCGAGCTTCAATCCGACTGTTCGTAAATGAGAGAATCCTGTAGTGGTCTATGTGAAAGTATCGATGTGTGGTTGATGGTCGATTTTAGGTGGGATTCGGTTTTATAGTCTAATCTATAGTTGATTTTGCCTTAGTAAATCCCCGATTTTGCAAATTACACAGAAAATCACCTATTATTAAACCAAAATACCAAAATCGACTTTTAGTAAATATATCCCCAAGAGTGAACTTTTTATTTACCAATAGCCATACCCTGCGCATCTTATTGTGAAACATGGTGTTGGGGGGATGCAGTTATCATGCCGGCAGATGGGATGCCGGCAGTCGAAATACCGATGCCGCTATCCTGCCGCGCGGGCATAATGCCGACAGCGATATCCCGATGGACATCAGGGTACCGGCGTCAGCATCCCGACCGACGGAATCCCGAACGTCCGGACGGCAGGTAAGTATGCTAGTAAGCTGGGGATGGGGATGGTTAGGATTAGGCACCCCCGGGGGAATTAAGGTTAGGCACCCCCCCGGGAGAGTTAGTGTTAGCATGCGGGGAGGGGGGGTTTGGGTTAGGCACCCCGGGGGGAGGTTAGGGTTAGGCACCCCCGGGGAGAGGTTAAGGTTAGGCACCCCCCCGAGAGACTTAGGTTTAGGGTGCCGGGAGGGGGGTAAAGGTTAGGCACCACTGGGGGGGACTTAGGGTTAGGCAACCCCCAGGGAGGTTATGGTTATTCACAACTAAGGGTGGGTCAGGGTTAGGGGGGGTTAGATTACTTACCTTAGCTTGTTGGGATTTTGTACTGTCGGGCTGCCACAGGTGGTATTTGAGCCATCAGCATTTCAATACTGTTCCTGCTATGGGGATGCTTTACTGTATCAGGCACTGAAAAATATGATAAAATAGAGGTAGATGTAGACTAGTGGTTCACAACCCCATCCCTCTAGTACCCCCAACAGGTCATGTTTTGAGAATTTCTGTCGGTGAAAGAAGATGAGATAGTTACTGACCAAGCTACATCGATTAAGTCACCTGTGCATGATTAAAGAAATCTACAAAACATGACCTGTTGGAGGGAGTTGAGAACCTTGATGACTTAAGCCATCTTTATTGCTAGCTTTTCTTTGGTTGGCCAATTGGGGGTTTTCATTAATTAGTGTCCACACTTGCCTGCTTCCCTGTATAAGTGTCAGTAGTGTGGCTGGGTGGTGCAGTTTTTTCAAAGTGCAGTGTTTTTAAGTGCATAACTAGCGTTAGACCTGCGCTACACCGAGGAAAAGCAGAGGGAGAAAAAGATCCATCCAGCAACAAACCTCAACGATCTAAAGATTCAAGCTACAACTGGACTCCCTGTACAGTCATGGCAAGAACACTTCCACTGCTATTTATAATACTGTCCTTCTGATTCTCACATATATCTCAATGCTTATCCTTCTTGTTCCAATGTCAGTTTACATCTTTCCACTTTGAAACACTGGCCCTGATTCAGAGACGGACGCTCACTCTGAAAGAGTGCTCGCTCTGAATCTGGGCGGTTTTTTTTTTTTTTGTGCGGCCTCCTGGCCACTCGCATAGCTGCGGGTGACCACCCACAGCTATAGCGAGTGGCTAGGATGATGATCGCGATGGTCAAGACCATCGCGACCATCGGGCTTGCGACGAGACCCTTGTGGTAGGGTCTCGTGGCCGCAAGCCCCAGAGAGCTTCTGGCTCTAATAGAGCCGGAAGCTCTCCCACTGACATCACTGGTGATGTCAGTGGGGCCGCCTCCAAACGGCTGGTGTTCCTTCAGGAACATCTCCGTTTGGGCAGCAACCCCCCCGCCCGCCTACCAAACGGGGCGATCTGTCAATCACCATCGACAGCTCGCCCCCTTTGATGCGAGACCCAGAGCGATGGAGCACCCATCGCTAGCCGGGTCTCGTGCATGCACACGGCGGAGCTGGCTCCGTCGTGCACATGCCCAGTGGGCAAACCGACCCGGTTGCAAGCACTCAGCGCTTGCTGCCGGGTCTGAATCAGGCCCACTGTCCTTTATCTTAGCTCTCCTGCCTAGCCTCACATCCTCTATCTGCTTACAATCTGTGTTATTTATCAAATTCTGAACACATTAAATTGTCACTTGTAATCCTCCCTATAACAAACTTGTTAATCTGCATACATATTTACCATCACTGTTCTTTCTCTTGCATTTCTACAAATCTCTTGCATTCATATCTCATTCACATTTCCAAATTTCTTTACTCTTGTTTACTTATAAACACCATGACAAGGTTTTCTTCAACTCCCTCCTTCAATCAGTCTCTACCTAATCCTCTGTTCTGCCCCCTGCTTCCACCTTTATCCTTTCCTCCTTGTCTCTTCTCCCTCCTGGTCCCCTTCTCCCCCTCTCCTCTGTCTGCCTACTCTTCCCTCCTCTCCCATTACTCCACTTTCTTCCTGTTCTACCCCCCCTCTGTCCTACTACCCCACCACCAAACCCTCCCCTACACTCCTCTCCCTGTCACTTCACCCCACTGCCATTCACATCTCCCTCCCTGCCCACCTCCTACAGGTTCCCTTTCTAGCTCAGGTGCCCGCACCATCACTAAATTTTATGCATATCGGTCCCCCAAATTAATCTTACCTCCACGTTACAACAACCTGGATAATCTTATTCACATCTACCCCACAAATACTATCTCTCTATCCTGTGCCCTCTGGAATGCCAGGTCAGTCTGTAATAAACTGGTCCCCACCCATGACCTTTTCATCTCCAACTCCCTGAATCTCCTAGCCATTACTGAAACCTGGATCTCACCCTCTGACACCACCTCTCCTGCTGCTCTATCCTCTGGGGACCTTGCCTTCTCCCACACCTGGGGGTCACCATGGTGGTGGTGTTGGAGTGCTTCTATCCACCAGTTATTCCTACCAGCTTATATCCTCTGAACCATCCCTTACATTCCCCACATTTGAGGTTCATGCTATACGCCTCTTCCAACCAGTAAACCTCAGAGTAGCTATCATTTACCGTCCCCCTGGCTCTCCCTCCAAATTCCTTGTCAACCGCTTCCTGGCTCCCTCACTTTCTCTCCTCAGATCTTCCCTCCATTATCTTAGGTGATTTTAATATTCCTACATTCCCACAGAATCCTCTGCAGCTAAACTCCTTACCCTCACCTCTTCATTTGGTCTTGCCCAATGGACCTCATCACTGTCCCATGTGAGTGGGCACTCACTTGACCTGGTCTTTACTCACTGTTGTGATATTTCTGATTACTCCAATTCCCCATTCCCCCTCTCTGACCATCACCTTCTCTCTTTTAACCTATCCCTCTCTCCTTCCCCTCTTTTACCTCCTAAGGCTACCATTACTAAGCGTAATATTGAGGCTATTGACAATGTTGCCTTTTCCTCCCTGCTTGACTCTATTCTCTCCCCTATCCTTTCTCTCTCCTGTCCTGTACAAGCTATTTCCCTGTACAATTCCTCCCTTACTTCTGCTCTTGACTCTGTTGCTCTGGCAATAACTACTCACCCTTGCAGATCCACACCACAACCCTGGCATTCCAAATGCACCAGATACCTGCAAAAATGTTCAAGAATTGCCAGGCATCAGTGGAGAAAATCACGCTCTAAGGCTGACTTCCTCCATTTCAAATTTATTCTCTCTTCCTACAGTGCTGCCCTGTCTTTCTCCAAACAAACATATTTCAAGAACCTCATCTCCTCCCAGTCCTCAAACCCCCGGCGTCTCTTTGTTACTTTCAACTCCCACCTCTGCCCTTCCCCTCCTCACCTCCCCTCCTCACTCTCTGCCCTTGACTTCGCCACCTACTTTACATCTAAAATTGACTCCATACGTGAGGACATCATATCCCATCAGACCCTCAGCACTCCTCCCCCTCCTTGCCCTGACCACCCCTCCCCTTCTGTCTCACCAACTCTAACATCCTTCTCCCCTGTTTCTGGAGAGGAAGTCATGGCCCTCATCCGGTCCTCCCCTCCTTCCACCTCCCCTCTTGACCCTATCCCTTCCCGTCACCTCTCCTACCTGTCTCCTTCTGCCTGTTCCCATCTGGCTTACCTCCTTAATCTCTCCATAGCATCTGGCATTGTCCCTTCTGCATTCAAACATGCCCTTGTCTCCCCCATTCTTAAAAAACCTACCCTTGATCCTAACATACTTTCCAACTATCGACCCATCTCTCTTCTCCCTTTTGCTTCCAAATTCCTTGAGTGTATTGTCTACAACCGCCTTACCACCTCTCTTTCCTCCCACTCCCTCCTTGACTCATTTCAATCTGGCTTCCGTTTTCTCCACTCCACTGAAACTGCCCTCACGAAAGTCAGCAATGACCTCCTTGCTGCCAAATCCAAGGGCCACTACTCTCCTTGACCTCTCCTTGACTCTCCTTGACATCTCTGCTGCATTTGACCCTGTAGACCACCCTCTCCTCCTGCAAATCCTTTACTCTCTCGGTTTACGTGGCACTGCCCTCTCCTGGCTTTCCACCTACCTCTCTGATCGTTCCTTCTCTGTGTCCTCTCATGACTCCTCCTCCCCCCACTTCCACTAACAGTAGGAGTTCCCCAAGGTTCTGTTCTTGGACCTCTCCTTTTCTCCCTATATACATCCTCTTTAGGTGAACTCATTAACTCCTTTGACCTCCAATATCATCTCTATGCTGATGACACTCAAATTTACCTTTCCACCACTGAGCTCTCCCCCTCGCTCCTTACCCATATCTCCAACTGTCTCTCTGCTGTCTCTTCATTGATGTCCCAGCGCTTTCTTAAACTTAACATGTCTAAGACTGAGCTGATCATCTTCCCACCCTCTTCCACTTCATCAGTTCCCACAATTTCATTATCCATTGATGGCACAACTATCTCCTCTAGCCCCAAAGTGCGCTGTCTTGGAGTTATCCTAGACTCCTCCGTCTCCTTTAAACCACACATTCAGCACCTCTCGCATTCCTGCCGTTTCCACCTAAAAAATATCTCCAGGATTAGACCTTTCCTCCCCCAGGATGCCACTAAAACCCTCATCCACTCAATGGTCATCTCCAGATTGGACTACTGTAACCTTCTCCCAGCTGGGCTCCCAGTCTCTCACCTCTCTCCACTACAATATGTTCTCAATGCTGCTGCTCGGCTCATCTTCCTCTATAGACGTTCTACATCTGCTTCCCCTCTCCTTCAAGCCCTACACTGGCTCCCCTTCCCCTTCAGATGCCAATTCAAGGTTCTTACACTCACCTACAAAGCCCTCACCAAATCCTCTCCCGCATACATTTCTGACCTTCTCTCCCTTCACACTCCCACCTGTCCACTTTGCTCAACAAATGCATGCCGCCTCTCTTGCCAACTGATTACTTTCTCCCACTCCCACATCCAAAATTTTGCCCGTGCTGCTCCCTACCTTTGGAATGCTCTCCCTCTCCCCATCAGACTCTCCAACTCTCTACAAATCTTCAAACGGGCTCTCAAGACCCACTACTTCATCAAGGCCTTCCAGCACTCATCCTGACCCACCTCATGCTCTTTCCTCCCTATCTTCCTCTTCTATGGCATGCCTGTCTGTCTGCCCCTCCCCTTTAGAATGTAAGATCTCACGCGCAGGGACCTCTTCCCTCATTTGCTTCTCTATTTACATTTTCTTCTACTCTTTACTCCCCATAAGGGCACCTAACACGTGACTGATAACTCCCTGCTGCTTATTGTGAGTGATTTAATCGCTATTGCAGCAATGTATATAAATCGGGTCCTTGTCCTGCACTGTAAAGTACTGTAAGTAACTTGTTACTTGTTCACCTGTTAGTTCTATGCACTATGTAAGGCGTTGCGGAACACTTGTGGCGCCATATAAATAAAGGATAATAATAATAATAACCCCTGATATAGACAAATCTTAGGGGAGAAAATCTGCTGCAGTCTGCAAGAGACCTAGGACTTGGGAGAATATTCATATTTCAACAGGATAATGACCCAAGGCATACAGAAAAAAACACACTGTAGGCAAGTAAATACCAAAATATCATGTTTTGGAATAGTCCTGTAAAAGTCCAGTGAACCACATTACATTCATGAGAAACCTTGTGTTAACTAGTGACATTTGAGCCATGCCTGATGCCATCAATAATGTGTAAAACCATATCTAGTGCAAACTAGAAAAAATTTATACAAATCTGGGCCAGCTGGATAAGGACTGAGCTATGGGCCTGAGGCCCTGATTCAGAGCCGGACGCTCTGACAGAGCGCTCGCTCTGAATCAGGGCCGGCCCTCTGGTTTTTTAGAGCGGCCTGCTGGCCGCTCGCATAGCTGTGGGTGACCACCCACAGCTATAGCGAGCGGCCAGGAAGATGGTCGTGATGGTCAAGACCATCGCGACCATCGGGCTTGCGACGAGACCCTTGTGGTAGGGTCTCGTTGCCGCAAGCCCTAGAGTGCTTTCGGCTCTATCAGAGCGGAAAGCACTTCCACTGACATCACTTGTGATGTCAGTGGGGCGAGCCCCAGACGGTAGGCGTTCCCATGGGAATGCCTCCGTCTGGCCAGCCATGCCCCCGGGCCACCCACCAAAGGGGGCGTGCTGTCACTCAACATCGACAGCATGCCCCCTTTGGTACGAGACCCAGAGCGATGGACTGCCCGTCGCTATCCGGGTCTCGCGCATGTGCACGACGGAGCCGGCTCCGTCGTGCGCATGCGCACTGGGCCAACATCGACCTGCTTGCGAGCGCTCGCGAGCGGGCCTGAATCAGGCCCTGAGTCAGCAAGGATCGCAATTACAAAGCTACATGCAGGCTATAGATATGATGTATACATGCAGGCTTTAGATATAATGTATACACGCAGACTATAGATATGATGTATACACGCAGGCAGCTTTGCTATGATCCTTGCAATAATGCAAATGCAGCAGGAGGTGTATGACACTCCCTGCTGCATTTGCGATCCCAGCACTGTGACGGAGGTCACAGACAGGGATCACCATCGTGACCTTCGATGGTCGCAATGGTGGACGGCGCCGGGCGGCCGGCCAGCCGAGTATGTCTCAGCGTAATATGCTGAGCCATATTGGTGTCAACTAAAGGTAACATTTAGAGTAAAGGGGGGCATCCACTACACGATTTTAGCAGGCAAATGAACGATAACGACGTCATTATCGTTCAATCGTTTAAAAATCGTTTATAAATCGTGCAGTGTTTGGTCGTTAACGATCAACGATGCGCGTTCCCGCTGGTCGTTTGATCGTCTCGTCAGTCGACTGAACATGAAGGTCAGTTTCACTTGATCTATTATGGATCATTTGCAAATCTATAAGACTGAAAGATAAAATTTCAAGGGAAAAAATCAAGGGAAAATCGTTTAGAGATTGGACAGGGAGTAGATCGTCTAGTGGATGTGCCCCTTAATTTGCTGGGTTACTTATGATCTCACTGAATGGTTCACAATCTTGTTAATTCAAGAAATCAAGGGGGAAATTCAATTAGCCGCTATAAGCCACTTTTTGAGAAAGAGTTTCTCATGCGAATACTTATTGCGCAATCATATTAGCCGCAGTTTTCGCGGGTGCAAATTCTCCATAGCATTTAACGCAAATTAGTTTTCACCACTTCCTGAGCAGGTGAAAAGTTGAGGAAAATCCCTATTTTAAGGTAAAAATGTCTGGCCATCCTCCTTAATGACTGCTTGAGGTAAAATTAATTTTTTAAATTAGCTTAATTTGGGCAATAATGACATGTAATTTTTGGGGTGTAAAAGTACAAAGGGCAGGAAAATGGGTTAATTGATGTGGATAGGTATATGGGGATGCTATATGAATGGGACAGGTGTTTTTAAGATTGCAGATGGGCGTTAAGGCTCATACACACTAGACGATGTGCTGTATGAACGATATTGGTGAAAGA
The DNA here is from genome assembly GCA_031769625.1 of Taudactylus pleione. Lineage (NCBI taxonomy): Eukaryota > Metazoa > Chordata > Amphibia > Anura > Myobatrachidae > Taudactylus > Taudactylus pleione. The sequence goes on from JAUIMM010000127.1 coordinate 12,163,969, forward strand.
TTTCCCTTGAACTTTCTGTAGTGCAGGACAAACGATATTGGGTGTACACACTGAGAGATATCTTTAAAGATATCTTTCAGTGAAGTCATCCTGCCACATCTCTGAACAGGCAATTCTTGATGATATCATCAGATTGTACGGATGACAAAAGACATTGGCCCTCATTCAGAGCCGCACGTTAACAACAGTACGCTCGTTCCGAGCGATGTTTGCACATCTGCGCATGCGTACGCTTTTTAGTACGCATGCGCGAACCAGTCAGTGCGGCCGAAAATCCTTTGTACGCTATATAGCGAGTGCCGGCTATTTTGAGTGACAGAATGAGGCGTATGTGGGTGGTAACAGGGGAAGGTGCTTGAAAATGGGGAGTGGAGATCCGAACGCAGGCGTGCTTAAAGGTCAAAACGGGCGTTTTATGGGTGTGTATATTTAAAACAGCAGCGTCATTGACCACGTCACTGGGTTATTTTATAGCCCGAACTGCACGCAAATTTGTGGTAGCAAACACCAACCACAAGAATAGCGAGCAGTTCATACGCTGGTCGATGTACTCGATTAATCTAATAAATAGCGGACATGACGTAGGATGCGTGCGGCCAGGGGGCGTTTTTAACAAATAAACGAGCGTATGTTTTGCTCGCTCGTTCAGACTTAGAGGCGTGAACAGACTGCAATGTGCGTACGGATCATTTGAATAGCCACCCCTTGTTTTTAAACGAACGACCGCAAATAGCGTACGGCTCTGAATGAGGGCCATTGGCCCTCATTCAGAGCCGCACGTTAACAACAGTACGCTCGTTCCGAGCGATGTTTGCACATCTGCGCATGCGTACGCTTTTTAGTACGCATGCGCGAACCAGTCAGTGCGGCCGAAAATCCTTTGTACGCTATATAGCGAGTGCCGGCTATTTTGAGTGACAGAATGAGGCGTATGTGGGTGGTAACAGGGGAAGGTGCTTGAAAATGGGGAGTGGAGATCCGAACGCAGGCGTGCTTAAAGGTCAAAACGGGCGTTTTATGGGTGTGTATATTTAAAACAGCAGCGTCATTGACCACGTCACTGGGTTATTTTATAGCCCGAACTGCACGCAAATTTGTGGTAGCAAACACCAACCACAAGAATAGCGAGCAGTTCATACGCTGGTCGATGTACTCGATTAATCTAATAAATAGCGGACATGACGTAGGATGCGTGCGGCCAGGGGGCGTTTTTAACAAATAAACGAGCGTATGTTTTGCTCGCTCGTTCAGACTTAGAGGCGTGAACAGACTGCAATGTGCGTACGGATCATTTGAATAGCCACCCCTTGTTTTTAAACGAACGACCGCAAATAGCGTACGGCTCTGAATGAGGGCCATTGTTAACGACTCACGGGAGCGAGCATCATTGGTCGTTCACTGCATACACACTGAACAATATGAACGATATATCGTTGAATGATATCGTTATCCTCCATATCGTTCATAAGAATTGCCTAGTGTGTTTGCGGCTTTAGAGGCGTATTTTGAAGGTTTTTTTAAAAGTGTCTTTAAATTACACAAAAATATACTTATAGGCAATTTTATGCACCCCCGAATTTAAGTAGAATATTTATTTGAGCAAAAAACACTTGCTTTCTATAATTCTTTGGCCGTTTTGCATATAGCAGCCATTTGACACATATTAAGAACCCCAATAACTTTGATTAGGGCCACTAATACAATTCTATACTGTTATCCTATATGACTTTGCCTTTTTTTGGGGGGTACTGGCAGAATTCCCCATTTTCACCTACACTTATTGCGGGTAAAACCAGGAAGAATTATCGTGCAACTACTGCAACATGACTGCAATTGGACTTCTTGGAAAATGGGACTGCGCATAGACGCAATAATCAAAATTATCGTGCAATGTGTATGATAACGCGCAACAAGTTATTGCTTTATCGTGACTAATTGAATTTCCCCTATACTTGTAATACATGCACTTGCCAAATAAGACAAGCCGCCATCCAGTACTACTAGACTATATAAAACCACTGTAAATCTTGTAAAATTCTGGAAGGCAATTAGTAATTTATTTCAACCTATTAGCTTTCAGGATCTAATTGGTATCATAAAGAATGATGTGAGGCTGAGAAACAATGCTGCTATTACTAATGCATCTAATGATTAGCTTGTGTTATGTGCTATTTCTTTACTGGCCAGTCATAATTGGGACCTTTAGGCTGTGTAAGCAGTGACAGTACAACAGTGGAAGGCCCCATGTCAGTGACAGTGCTTATCTATGACAGGAGGTAGTTAACGAGCACTTGAGTTGTATTGAATGCTAAAAATGGAACTGGCGACATCTGAAAAATCCTGCTTCACCACATAAATGTAATGCTCCCGGCCACAAGTATGAATGTGAGTCAGTATTGTGACATTGGAAACAATGCGTTCCAGTGATACTGACATGCATTGTACTAGCTTTACATTAGCTAGTAAATTTATGTATCTTGATACCAATAGTTACGAGGCCTAAGTATAGAGTATAAATTATACTCACACATTTACATGTTAAAAACTATATTGCCCATCAGTTACAAAAATTGTCATATTCATATATAATCATTAGGGACAGATTTTTTTTATTACCTGTAGTTTTGGTGATGGGTGCTTTCGGACTGGCCCGCAGGGGTACAGGGGAATCCCCCGGTGGGCCCCACTGCATGAGGGCCCACCCCCTTCTTTAGGGACCAGGTTCCAGACTGTGCACTTGAATTATACTGCTCAGGACTAAGTTTAGATAGAGATTTCTGACTCAAGATTGCAGTATCTTCTCTCTGCCAAACTCTCCCGAACAAGCAGCCTGTATATATCAGTGAGATATGTGAAGGCTGCTTGTGTGTTATATCTTTCAAAAAAGGGTTAAATGTGGGAAAAAAATTACGTAGGGTCCCCCCCAAAAAACATAACCAGCCCTGGACTGCTCAGCCAGTCCTGGTTCCTAAAAATACGGCGGAAAAAATGAGTAGGGTTACCCTGTATTTTAGGAGCGAAGCAGTCGGGAAGCCGACGGACGAAATACCGACCGTCGGCTTCCCGACTGTCTAATCTCGGCAAGGTACTAATGACAGGCATCAAAATCCCAACACCTGTCATTAGACCTACACTGGGAGCCCGACTCCCAGCATACCGATCGATGGTAAGCCGGGTGCCGAGCGCTAATGACAGGTGTCGAAATCCCAACGCCTGTCTTTAGACCTACACTGGGAGCCCGACTCCCAGCATACCAATCGATGGTAAGTCGGGTGCAGAGCACTAATGACAGGTGTCGAAATCCCAACGCCTGTCATTAGACCTACATCGGGAGCCTGACTCCCGGCATACCGATCGAAGGTAAGCCGGGTGCCAAGCGCGGACAGCCGCGGGGGGGGGGGGGTAGGTTAGGGTTAGGCACCCTCCCGGTTGTGTTAGAGTTAGGCTAGGGGAAGAGGGGTTAGGGTTAGGCACCCCTGTGGGCAGGTTAGGGTTAGGAACCCCACTGGGAGACGTAGGGTTAGGCTGCGGGGAAGGGGTGGTTAGGGTTAGGCACTTAGAGGGGGGTTATGGTTAGGCACTTGGGGGGGAGGTTAGGGATTGGCACCCCTAAGGGAGGGTTAGGGTTACGGGGTAGAATAGGGTTAGTTAATACTTACCTTATTACGTTCGGGATCTTCACCCCTGCTGGGCTTCTGCTGTCGGGATTTGAACCGCCGGCCATGCGGCCGCCAGTAAATCATACTGATTTCTTTTAGGAACCAGCACTGGGCTTCTGAGCCTGTCCTGGTTTTAAAAATAGGGGGAAAAAATTGCGTATTTTTGAAACCAGCACCGACTCAAATTCACCCTGGATGTAATGCCACAGCCAGGGGACCTTATCACTGGGTCTCCCCGGCCAAAGCATTATCAAGCTGGGGATCTTAGGGGAGGTGGGGACCAGGGATGTACCTTCTCCCAAGCACCCCAGGCTTGCCAAAGGGCTTGCCTGCCCTTTGGCACTTCTAGAACTACAAGTGCCAGCAGGTGGCGGGTACCCGTACCCCCGCTATAAAAGAAATAATTTAAAACCACAAGACACACACACACCGTAGTAAGTACAAGTTTATTACATACACCTACCACACTCACACATACTTACCTGCTGCCTGACGATTGGTCCACTTCTCCGAATAGAATTCCATGGGTGTACCTGTGAAAAAAGATCCTATAACTCACCTCTGTCCTGGCGCTGGTGTCCATAGCACCCCGGGTCTTGGCAAAACATGGACAGTGCTGCTTACACAAACACCGCTACCCGGCTAATGATGGGACACCCCCACGTGGGAACTGTCAGGAGCCGGAGCCAGCCATCCAATCAGCGCCCTGGCTTCCAGCAATGTGTACTTGTGCCATGTGTGTAGTGACCTTGTCCAAATGGCGTCATCACCACCCTATCCCATGCAGCAAGCACCTATTAGAATTCATAAAATTTTGTGATATTAAAAGCAAGAAAAAAATAACAGAAAAATTAAATGTCACCAAATTTTATGAATCCCAATAGGTAGCTGGCTGTATGTGATAGGGTGGGTCAGACGCCAGTTTGAACAGGCCAATACACACATGGCACAAGTATACATTGTGGCCCTGGCTTCCAGCAATGTGTACTTGTGCCATGTGTGTAGTGACCTTGTCAAATGGCGTCATCACCACCCTATCCCATGCAGCAAGCACCTATTGGAATTCATGCAATTTGGTGATATTAAAAGCAAGAAAAGAAATTACATCTCTGTATAACGAGGCGATTCATCCACTGCATCCAGCAGAGCATTATACAAAGTCGTGCTGGTGCTTGGGGTGCTTGGTGGGGGAGTAATATCTAACTGGGCAGGGGGGGATGGACATACCTATTTGCGGCAGGGGAAAATAGCTTTGGGTCTGCCATGTACATAGAATTGTTGACATTTTTGCTCATACAGCAACTCAAAAGGTCGTAGTTTAACCTGAGAAAATTTCTTTTGGTATCTGTATCCATATATCTCAAAGTGCTGTTCACATGAGCTGTGAAATCATCTATTGCATCAGGGGGTTTCTGCAGCAGCCGTTCTGCATTCTGGAAAATATTGTCCTCACGTTCAGTAAGGTTCTCCTTTCTTCCCTGTTTTCTTTTCTTTTTTTGCGGTTGTTGGGAAGAAGATGAGGGCTCCAGGTGGAAGTGGAGTTTCCACTTGTGTGGTATTCACCGGCTCACTGTCACCACCGAGCAGACTGAGGTCCTGTGTGGATCCTAAATCAGGGTCTTGGGTGGGAGTCTATATAGGAAAAAAAGAAAAAGAAAATATTATAGTCATGTTTTTTAACCCCTTTTTTACTATCTTTACAGTTTCCTAACACCGTGGAGGAGTGGACCAGCATAGCGGAAGATTTTGAACAACTTTGGAATTTCCCTAACTGCGGAGGAGCCATTGATGGGAAACACATCCGCATCAACCCACCTGCCAACACCGGATCATATTACTACAACTACAAAGGATTCTTTAGCATCGTTCTCATGGCAATGGTGAATGCCAACTACGAATTTCTGTTTGTGGATATCGGCAAGAATGGCCGTGCTTCGGATGGTGGGTCCTTCAAACAGACGACTTTCTACCAGAGACTCACCAAAAAAACCCTCAACTTGCCCTCACTGAACCAGACAAAGCATGGCCTAAATTACGTTTTTGTCGCAGACAAGGCTTTTGCATTACATGAACATGTGATGAAGCCATTTGCACAGAGGGGCCTGACCAGAGAGAAGAGGATCTACAACTACCGTCTATCCCGGGCATGGCGCATTGTGGAAAATGCATTTGGAATAATGAGCAACCGCTTCCGCATTTTCTACACCACCCTCAATCTACGTGTGAAGAAGATAGACTGGGTCTTGATGGCATGCTGTGTGCTGCACAACTTTCTGCGTAGAAAATCTACCCAACGAGGACCAGTCCCAGCTAGAGCAGAAGATGTAGGACCCCTGTAGGACATTGGACATTTTACATCTGTGTCTGCACCACCAACTACAACAACATCCACCGCACGTGCCAAAGAAGTGAGGGAGGAGTACATGGCCTATTTTAACAGACCAGGTGCTGTGCCATGGCAGGAGGACTGTCTGGGAACTACTGACTAAATTGGACATTTGGGATTTAACAACAAAAACATTAAGGATTTTGGTTTAAACTGTGTCACTACTTACCAAGACTTCTGCAGACGGTCCAGGCACTTCTGCAACCTCCTTTTCTCCCTCACGCTCAGCCATCAAGACGATAGATTCCCTTTGTAGCTCTTGATCACTGATGAATTACATCATATGGTAGTACCAGAGCGCAGGCATATATATATCATCTGTGCCCGCTCCTGATTTTTTGGAGTCATCCACCTTCTTTTTTTATTTTATGTACACTTTCCAGAGATTTTGAATCTTTTGCCGTACAGTTTCAGGTCTGCATCAGTGATGTACTTTTTCGTATACTCCAAGAGCACCTCTAGTGCGGCCAACTTGTGCGACTGGTTCTTCCGAGAACTGATCTTCCACAGATTTCGATGAATCCTGTAACGAATTCACGTTCACTATCCATGGACATATCTATGAAGAGGAAAAAAAAGGACATTTAAATATTTGTGTATATAGTTTTGTTAAATTTAATGTTGTTATGGTTAACATTTTTAATGTTTTAATATTTTCTTTTTTACAGGTTTTTAAAGGTTTGTTATGGTATTGTAATCGTGTTTTCTTTTACAGGAATGTCATGTGTTCATTTCTTGGTAATATAATGTTTTTCTTTGTTTGACAGCATGGGTCTTCCACCTTTTGGCCTGTCGCTGTTGTGGAACTACAGATCCCAGGATGCCCTGCCACAGTTTTAACATGCTGATATTTCCCAAGGGTGGGTGGCAGGGCATCCTGGGATCTGTAGTTCCACAGCAGCTGGAGGCCAAAAGGTAGAAGATCCCAGCTTTAAATGATGTGTGTTTTTAAATGTAATGTATGGTGATTATTTTGTTAAATACGTGTTTATTTTATTATTTTTTTGTTATATTACTTAAAATGTATTTTTATTTTATCTGTATTGAATTGATTTTTAAACATGTTTATTATTAATATTTTATGTTATTTCAATATGAATAATCTTCCTGGAATGTATTTGTTTATCTTGATTAAATATTTTTGTCTATTAATTAAAAAAAATAATGGATTTTTTTTTTCTAATTAATTATTAGGTGGCCCCATGACATTGGTGGCCAGTTAGTGGTTAGGTAGGGGATACACATTGGTGGGCAGTGGGAGCTTAATGCATGACCCAGCCACCGCCTGCCTCATTATGGCGGGCGGTGGCTGGGTCATGCATTTATTACCTGGGGGCACACATTGGTGGGCATTGGGGGAGCACATATTGGTGGTCAGTGTGGTTGCATTTAAACTGTACAAATACTCACCAAAATTCAGACAAAACAACACTTCAGTGTGCAGGCTCCTGAATGTGCGTCTGTCTTCCTCCATACACGATGCTGCACAAGATGGCGATGTGGCGTACACAGGAAGCTGTCAGTCAAATTCCGCGTTGTGCGATGAAAAAAACCCTCACGATCGGCTCCCATCGTATTCCAGGTTGGCTAATCTGCCCTACAGCACGGCAGATCAGAGGATGCAAGGTACGACGAGCGGGGACGCGCATCGCATCGTGATCGTGAGTGGGGACTCGGAATCGTCCAGATCGTGTAAAATATCGCTATGTGTGTGGGCACCTTAAGATGGCCAGTACTACATTTGAATCCATTTTACATTCTGTTCCTGTATGGACCTACAAAAAATACAATTTGCTTGTTCTGTTCTTGCTTCTGTTCCTTATGACTTTGACTACCCGCTCTTATACCAACCGAGCAGACATCTGACTAGCCATTTGTATACCAACACAGCACATATCTGAGGGCATGCTTATGTACCCAGATGGGCACTGCTAATGTCTGACTACTTTCTTCTCTGCTTGGGCTGGAACCGGTGGCTTTGTGGGCGTTGGCTTGTTGTCCTGACCCACTGAGCTATTGTTGCTGTTTTTTTCTAGGCTACTAAACAATCATTTAAGTGGCTAACATTGGTATAACTAACATTAAATTGAAAATAATAATACGATCTATATTAAATAATATTTAGATAAAAATAACAAATTCCTTCCCTGCCTGGACTAGAACCAGGAACCTCATAAGGGTCAGCTTGCTTCCTTAGTTTACTGAGCCACAGAAGCTCAGTGGCTATAATATAAATATTTTGGTATACTTATGATTTAATGTTAAAAAAGAAATTAAATTGAAGCAAAATACCTAATTATTAATTTTCCTAGATGCCATTGGTCAGAAATATCTTATTGTTTATTGTTTATTATATGTGGATACTTTTTGCTGTACAAGAGTATTAATACAAATGTGTTTTAATTATTTCTATTTTAATTGTGAATTTTAAAGTAAATGAACATCATTTGTATGTGCTAATTACCTGATCACAGGTGTGTTTAATCACTGGAACATTTGGATTGGATATGAGTCCTTTAAATACCTTATAGGAATATCACAGTGACTACACTTATTTTCTTGCCTTCTGAGGAAGCCGCTACCCTAAATAGCAGAGAAACGCGTTAAGGTACAAAGACACTCCATCTTAGAGCAGTCGCATAAGACGACTTATTGCTGAAATATCAGGTCTCCTGACCAGAAGCTGGCTAAGTGTGCTTTTCATCCTGCTCCCTCCTGTGAAGTGTGCCATTCCTCTCCACCGTCAGCCTGCATCCTGGAACAGCAGCAACCGAGGAAGCAGAGCTTTACTGCCCTCATCAGTGGCAGTTCATACTCTATAGCACAGTGGAGATTGATTAAGCAGAACCCCCACTATTTCCAACAGCAACAGTGGTAAGATTGACTTTAAAATCTTCTGTCATCTATGGGCTGCTAATATGGATTAATTTATGGACACTAACTATAAAGAGAGTGGAGATCTAACACTGATGGTGAAATTACTTTCTCTGGAGAGAAGGATAAGACTATCCATATAAAGGCAACTGAACATCATTTTGTCTAAAAAGCACACTAATTGACTGCTCCCAAAATTGAGTTCTCATTAGACGGAGTTCATTAATTTCTTAGCATTTTATTAACTACTTCTGAGGATATATCAGTATGTCTTTTAATGTATACTAATACTTATTGTGCTAACTGCTATTTTATGAATGTGTCTATAGATATATGTTTTGTTTATTAAATATCTTTTTGATATCTTGATATATTTTTTGCGCTCCTTATTATTGTATAATAGTTTTTGCTTACTTGTGAAGCTACCTGGCTTACATGTGTAGAAAGAAACATAAATAATCATCTTTATAGTACACACTATGTTTGCCTATCAGGACCATAAATCTGAAACAATCTGTCACAGCCTGATAAGTCTGCCACCAATTTAAGAGTTTCTAAAACATCTGTTACTTCATATTTATAAAGCATGTGTGTCATTATAATGCATAATTGTTTTTTTTTTCTGTAGCAAAAAAAAATCTTTACATGGAATAAAGGAGCTCATTCAGACCTGCTCGCAAGATGCGGTCGCTCGCTGGCGAAAAGGGGCCGGATATTCAAATTCCTCAATCGCACTGCGTGGCGTAAGGACGCCCTCTATGTCTTAGCAAGCTACGGCAGTGAGCGCTCGCTAGTGTATAAAGACGCCCCCTTTCCCCTCGCAACACACGTCATCTCCTGGATTTGTTTGATTAAACATCGTGAGCCATCGGAGCTGCTCGCAGCCCATGAGGTTGCCTTTCCCCGCCGCAAGCAGTGCGATCAGTGCTGGTTGAAATCCATGCAGGTAACGTGTACAATGACTCTACTTTGTTAATTATGCACGCCCATTAAACGGAGTTTTGTTGGCCTGACACGCCTGGGTTTGTAACACCACTCCCCCATTTACAAGCACCTTCCCCTATTATCACCCACAAACGGCACTATCTGTCACTCAAAGTAGTGACCTGATAGTGGCTTACGAGCAACCAAATTTGGATTGCAAACACTGGCTTGTGCACGCGCACTGCGAATTATATGCATGTGCAGACGGGCGAAAATCGCTCAGTGCGAACAAGCGCAACTTAGCGTCTGGGTCTGAATCAGGTCCAAAGTACCAAGGACATACTTGGAAACTAGAGGTAACTTTTCATGTATTTCTTCTTGGCAAAACATTGTAATAATCTAATAATAAATAAATTTTAGAGAAGGATGGATCTAGTACAGGCATGTCAAACATGCATCACACGGGCCGCATGCGGCCCGAATAAACATTTTATGCGGCCCACACCCCTGCGACGATTGGCGCTCAGCTCCGATCGGGCAGTGTTTACTTTATTTAAAGCTGGCAATGCTGGTCTCTGAAGCGATCAGAAGCCTTTCATCACTTCAGAAGTCAGCATTCCCAGTGATGCAGCGCGTGGGTGATGTCATGACGTCACCCGCGATGAGAGGAGCCTGTGCCTGCCGCTCTGGATCTAAATAGGTCTAGTCAGTAGCAGCGTCTACGCGGGATGGTGGGAGTGAAGACGGCATGGACTGGAGCAGTGCCCAGCAGCCATCGTGAAGAAAGGTAAGTACTGCACAGGTGAGTGGGGCCTGTTCTATACTGGGGTGTAGTAGGTATTACCGCCAGCCGCAAATCCCGACAGTGGAGGCCCGTCAAGGGTGAAGATCCCGATCGTCCCTAAGGTAAGTATCGCTAACCTAATTCTACCCCCTAACCCTCCCTTAGGGGTGCCAAGTGCCTAACCCTAGTGCCTAACCCTAATCCCCCCTCTAAGTGCCTAAACCTAAGTCCCCTGGGGGGTGCCTAACCCTAACCTCCCCCTGGGGTGCCTAACCCTAACCCCTCCTTTCCCTAGCCTAAACCTAACCCTACCAGGGGGGTGCCTAACCCTAAGTCCCCCCGGGAGCCCTAAACCTAACCCCCCCTTGTGACTTACCTTTGTTCGTAATGCCGGGCGTCGGTCTTCCGGCATATGGTTAATGACAGGCATCGAGTTCTCGACGCCTGTCATTAGTACCATGCCGGGATTAGAGTGTCTGGAAGCCGGTGGTCGGCATTTAGACCATCAGCTTCCAGACTACATCCCCTATACTGGGAAGGGGCACAGCATAAGGGGCATTACTGGGGGCACAACATAAGGGGCTCTGCATAAGGGGCATTACTGGGGCTCTGCATAAGGGGCACTACTAAGGACATTACTGCTGGCTCTACATAAGGGGCATTACTGGGGGCACAACATAAGGGGCATTACTGGGGCTCTGCATAAGGGGCACTACTAAGGACATTACTGGTGGCTCTGCATAAGGGGCATTACTGGTGGCACAACATAAGGGCATTACTGGGGGCACTGAATAAGGGGCACGACTAGGGACATTACTGGGGGCTCTGCATAAGGGGCATTACTGGGGCCTGCATAAGGGGCACTACTAGGGGCATTACTGGGGCACCGTGGAGGCACTGCATAAGGGGCACTACTAGGGACATTACTGGGGGCATAACATAAGGGGCAGTACTGGGGCACTGCATTAATGGCCACTAATAGGGCACTGCATAAGGGGCATTGCACAATGGGCACAAATTCAGGGGGCATTGCATAAGGGGCACTACTACAGGGGGCACGGCATTGGTTTTTATTAATAATAAACCTTTCAAAATTGCATATAAAACTTTTTTTTTTTGTTGCGGCCCACACACTCTTAAGACCTTGAATATTCGGCCCAGTTAGTATTTTGAGTTTGACATGCCTGATCTAGTAGAACATTAAACATCTGCCTAGCCCCAAAGTTTCAAGTTCTAATGTCAACACCTTCTTCTAACTAAGAGGCACGAGCCTTTATTAGAGATTGCAAATGTTCACCTGCACTTTGCTTACATGGCAGGACTAAGGGTCATCTCATATACAACTGCTCTGTCAGACCTAATTTCCAGTAATAGGCTTCCAGAAGAAAATAATGAAAAGCCAAGTATACTATACTACCCCCTAGTTGCTGTGTTCATTGCCTTCTGCTTATCCTCACTTGGGGGACTTCTATCAATTATTTGTCCTCTGAGGATTTTAGAGCTGCAGAAAATGTTGTTTTTTTTTTTTTTGCGGCCCAACATAATATTCCGTTCCTTTGTGAGCAAGTTGAAGAGCCATTGAAGCCAGTAGTAGGTGTCTAGTTCCACTCCTTATAATATCTGAAAAAGCTTCCCAGAAGATCGCAATAGGCGTAATTCATATCCATGAGCCATGTTCCTCCATCAGTATCATAACCGGGGTATTCTGCTAATGACCACTGTAGTAAGAAACACCATGAGAGGTGAAGATAGATCCTGTATTCTTTTCCATAGTTTTCTCACGTATACTTATAATTACCTACATCCCTGTACTTGTCATTCAGCAACCTAACTTTGTAAGTTGGTTTCAGTCAGGCTCCAGTCATTGAGGCTTAAAACTGGGTACACACTTAGTGATATTTTGGACAATTTGACGAGATCAGAACGAAAAATCGTTCAAATCGTGCAGTGTGTACCCACTATGTCGGGTGGTGCGCTCTCCCGTGGGGATTTCAGCCACATTGTCAGGTCGGCCCTACATGCTGCTCAATCTGTTGATGCGTCTGACGACCCCATGAAGTGGAATATGGCAGGGGCCGACATATCGGGGGCAGTCAGGCACTGGATAGTCTAGTGTGTACCGGCCACCCGATATGATGGCCCATCGGTGTGCGCGCAGGGTGGGGTGGGGGGAGCACCTGTCGGATTGCTAGGTACACACATCGTTTAGTGTGTACCCAGCTTAGGTTATACGTTGTGCTATACTTGTGAATACCTGCAATGCTGCTCCCACACTTCAATCCTGCACCTTGTTATGAGTTATCACTCCTATAGTCAGCAATCAATCGGAAAGTAGTCAGTATCCCGACGTGCACTATACCAGCTGCGAGATCCTGGCAGGTCAAAATGCAGACAACTTCAAATGGTAAGTATTAGGGTTAGGCTTTGGGAGGGGAGAGTTAGGGATAAGATGCGGGAGGGGAGGGTTAGACTGCGGGGGGAAATGGTTAGGGTTAGGCTGCAGGAGGGGTGAGTTAGGGTTGGCCTTAGAATACTTACCAAAAATCACCAGCATTATCACCATTGGGATCCCTCTGCTAGCATTCCGACCTCCGGGATTCTCACCCTCAGAATGCCGTACCCAACACTCAATCACAATTATATTTTAATACCCATTTCACTTTTCTTTTATTCCCTGGTGTGAGAGTCAACTTCCATTTTGGAGCAATACATGCAGAAGAACTTGTATGCAATTTCCCTAACCTGTGACATCCTCAATAAGACAATGTTTTCAATTATCAACAAGTAGAAAAAAATACTACCACTTTACAGTCCTGGAGACAGGAGTCTTTTCTTATGTGACAGCCAGAGAATGAGAACAAGTACACATTAAAGAACATCTACAAAAAATATTAATCTTACCCTTTGTCTCTCCGACTGGAGCAAAAGTTTTATTTGTTAAAAAATTAAGACTGCACACTTTGTCAAACAAAATTAAAACAAGTATCATCTACTGATTACTGAGCTATTACATGGTCTACAAGGAGCCAAATTCTTTACTACAGTAGTACGTGAACAGAGACACTATGGGGTAAATTTACTAAGATTCGAGTTTGGTCATGTTAGCAATCTCTGGAGAGTTTGGGCATTTTTTTCCACTTGCAAATTTACTAATGTAAAACTCGGGAGAGAAATCTCCTTTGCTAATTGAAAATACTGTACAGTTAGCAAACTCTCTTCACTTCACCATTGGCTAAACTCGAGTAACTTTTCAATAGTGAAGATAGTATTCAGGAAATTACCAAGATGAGAGTTTATAAACTCTCATGAGAACGGACAATACTCCTGTAAAAATACGTTAAATCAATTCACCTGCCCGTGTAATAGCTCAGTGAAAATTAATTAATTAGAACCTCAGTATATCATCCCCAAATGGATGGCTTAGATGAAAGATTCAACCGTACACTAAAGTCTATGTTAAAGAAGTTTATAGATACTGAAAAAAGGTGGGATGAGCTTCTACCCTATTTGTTATTTGCAATCAGAGAAGTGCCCCAGGCTTCTACTGGCTTTGCCCCTTTTGAGCTTCTTTATGGCAGAAGCCACGTGGTGTTCTCGATCTTCTGTGGGAAGCATGGGAATAACATCCAATAGAGGGCATAAGCATCCTTCAATATGTGGTCCAGATGCATAATCGCATATACCTACTAGGTCAATTGGCCCAGGAAAATTTGGTAAATGCACGGAGGCTCAAAACTTCTCTATAACCGTAATGCCCGAACTCAAGTTTTTTCTCCTGGGGGTAAAGTCCTTTTGTTGTTACCTACTCAGGGAAGTAAATTACTAGCAAAGTGGCAAGGGCCATTTTAAGTAATTAGAAAGGTTGGCAAAGTAAATAATGATGTCTCTCAACCTGACTCCCCTGGAGGTAGGCAGATTTACCATGTTAACCTATGAAAGGATCAAAGGTTTGTTTTGGAGACCCTGGTAATGGCCATAGTGACCTTGGTCCACAGAGTCCTCAGTCCGATGGGGTCCCTCCAACCTTGAACCTTTGAATTCAGAAAAGCTGGAGCCTCCCTGGGGGAACCTTGTTAATGAATTCTCAGATGTTTTTTTCTGATAAACCAGGGAGGACCAATTTACTCTTACATGACATTGTAACCCCACCTGGTATAGTAGTTCGACAAAGACTCTATAGGCTTCCAAGTGAAAAACAAGTGCAGGTAATCAAGGAAATATAAGAAATGTTGAAGTTAGGGGTAATTGAGGAGTCTTCTAGTGACTGGTGTAGCCCCATTGTCTTGGTTCCACAAGATTCTGCATAGACTTCCGCAAGTTAATGCAGTGTCCAAATTTGATGCCTACCCAATGCCAAGGGTCGATGACCTGCTTGATAGCTTAGGTTCGGCCAGATATATTTCTACCCTTGATCTTACAAAGGGATATTGGCAAATTGAGCTGACAGAGGAAGCTAGGAAGGAAACTGCCTTTTCTACTCCGTTGTGCCTCTTTCAGTATAAAACAATGCCTTTTGGCTTGCCTGGTGCCCCGGCCTCTTTTCAGAGGGTAATGGACCGGGTGCTTCGGCCTCATTCGAATTATGCTGCAGCATACTTGGACGATATTGTCATATATAGTCAGCATTGGAATGCCCATGATAATAGGCTTAGGGCTGTTCTTCAGTCTTTGAGAGAGGCAGGTTTAACTGCTAGTTTGAAGAAATGTGTTCTAGGTAAAAATGAAAGTACTTAGGGTATGTGGTGGGCAATGGGTGTCTGAAGCCCCTTGTGAGCAAGGTACTGTACAGGCACTAGCTGATGCCTGAGTTCCGACTCCCAAAAAAGAGTTAAGGTCCTTCTTAGGATTAGCAGACTGTTACAGGAGGTTTTCGCCTCAGTGTTCTACCTTAGCAGCTCCCTTATTAGATCATTTGAAAAATTCTGCTCCAAATAAACTAGAGTGGTCTAGGGACTGTCAGTTTGCATTCACCAATATTAAACATCTTTTGTGTAAAGACCCAGTTTTAAAGTCTCAAGATTATACCAAGCTTTTTGTCATACAAACAGACGCCTCAGATGTGGGCTTGGGGGCAGTTTTGTGTCAGGAGTTTGATGGCATTGAACACCCTATTCTATATCTTAGTAGAAAATTGTTCCCACGAGAGACTAGATATTCTGTAATAAAAAAAAAATGCCTCACTATAAAATGGGCTCTAACACAAGACTGGTACCTGGCTCACCAGGCTTTTTCTTTTGAGGTTCGGCACAGACCGGGACATGTACATATGAATGCAGATGATTTTGTCCTGAACTGGACTGGAGAGTTAGGCTTCCACCGCGGGCAATTTAGGTTTGCCCTTTAACGAGGGAGGTATGTGACAGAGTGGGTCTCTCCCACATTCTGAGGAAATGGTTAACCTCCCTGTAGCCAGGGAGGAACCACACCCTTACCTCAATTAAGACCAGCTAAGGTATAAAAACCTGGTAAGTTTAGTTAGTCAGTGGGAATGTGAGGGAGAGGTTGCACTTTCAGCAGCTCTCTCTATGCTGGACAATCTGAACCATGACTGCTGTGAATACTCTGCTTATTTGAACTGCTGTCTCATGTAAGCTGAAGTATTGTTCCTGAACTGTGTTTGCCTTATGGATAGGTACGTATAGTGGATGGCGCTAGGTCCTATTAAGATGAATGATCATACTCATTTCAATATATCCGATAAAACATGAATTCAGGGAAAAGAAAAATATTTATTCCACTAGATTAAAAACATGTGAATTCATAAACAACACCATAAAATATAGGATAAAACAATTAATATCACTAAATATAGCAGCATCAGATTTTTAGAAGCATATATTTGTGCAACATATATATTTAAGCAGCAAGTAAAATAAGCAGCATGAAAGATCACCATATGGTCCTTCAGTCTCTCACCATATAAAGGTGTTGCGGTGGGCTAGCTTTCATTGAAGCAATAAGGTCCCGGGCCTTCCAGCTCTGCACCACCACAGAAGATTTTGACAAGGCCAGTTGGAAATATCAGCTGCAGTTGGTCCTTCAAGGTCCGGGCATCAGAATCCCATGCAATGCGTTTCGGTACGTATACCTTCCTCAGGCACATATATCCTGTAGCCTTTTGGAGGGGTTTAAATACTCCGGATCCTGTTTGTGTCCTCCTCCAGTTTTTTCAAAACCGGAAGTGACATCCGCATGTCCCTGCTCACTTCCGGTTTTGCATTCCATTCTGCCAAACCGGACGTCACGTGTGCGTGTCATCGTCCACTTCCGGTTTAGTTTTCATGCAGCAGCCATCTTCTGACAGAACTTTATAGAGGGCATAGTTTGTTTTGGCCATATTTAGTAGTGGATAAAGGGCCTGATTCAGACCTGGTCGCAAGCGCTGAGCGCTCGCAACCGGGTCGATGGTGACCCACAGCGCGTGCGCCCGACGGAGCTGGCTCCGTCGTGCGCATGCGCGATACCCGGCTAGCGACGGGCACTCCATCACTCTGGGTCTCGCACCAAAGGGGGCGAGCTGTCGATGTTGAGTGACAGCTCGCTCTGTTTGGTAGGCGGGCCGGGGGGGGTGGCTGCCCAAATGGAGGCGTTCCCATGAGAATGCCTGCCATTTGGGGGCGGCCCCACTGACATCACGTGATGTCAGTGGAGAAATTCTGGCTCTGTTAGAGCTGAAAGCTCTCTGGGGCTTGAGATGAACAAGACCCTACCACAAGGGTCTCGTCGCAAGCCCGATGGCTTCATCATGGCCGCTCGCTATAGCTGTGCGAGCGGCCAAGAGGCCGCTCCAAAAAAAAGAAAGCCCGGCCCTGATTCAGAGTGAGCGCTCTGTCAGAGCGGGCAGCTCTGAATCAGGCCCAAAGTCCATTCTTCCATAAACCCATTAATTCCTGGGTTCGTTATCTGGACAAAGTGGATTATTCATCTATTCTTTCAGGGGGTGTTTCTCCTTGAATTTTGGTTTTCAACATATGCCAACACCAATCAGATGATTTTTCTGTCCCTTCAAAAAGGTGGTTCTCATCCCCCCTCCTATTAAAACTATTGCTGTACTTTGTATTCCAGCAAAGTATCCCCTGTGTTTGCCTTATGTAAGAAGCCATTATACTGGCTCTGCCTTTTCAAGCCTGGAATAAAAAGCGTACTTGTTGGCAACACCTCATTCTCCCATTGGTCATCTGAATTTACCCGTTACATGTACATTATTGTCTTTGAGCCTGATTCACATATACATGCAGTGTAGACAGGGACCACTGTTGCAAATGGAGTTACTTGGAATAGAGCTGGCGACAGACAGCCATGGGTGTCCACCACTGAATCAGGCCCTTTGATACTGTAGTAAATATACTGTATATTGGGCCTGTTTCATTACCATTCGCAACTGTGTATGTATCGCAGTACACGTGCGGAAACCGTCCGCTGCAATCGGGACTGCAATAGTGACTATGCAGACCCATCGCAGAGTGATTGATAGGAAGTGCCGTTTGTGGGTGGTGTCAGGTGGCGTTTGAACGCCGTTGCATATACATGCATAAATTATCCACTGCGATGCCTTACGCAGCTTGAGTACTCATAGCGTGCGATGAGGTTAGCAATTCCTGAGTAAGGTCACAGCTTGTGCAAGTGTGTGTGAGGCTGCGATGGTACCCGATTCTACCAATGGTTTCGCAGTCTTGCTAAACATTGCGGATGTGTGTAAGGTAAAGTGGGCGTCCTTGTGTAGTGCTGTGAGGGCATTGTGATCGCAGTGGATTAGCATACCTTCACAGTCAAACTGCATGCTTAATCCATACTTACCTGCTTTTGAAAGAGCATTTCAGGGAGATTGTGAAAGCAACACCTATGAGCGCGGCGGTAAAGTGGACGTGTACTGCTACATCTGAGGGGCGTGTCATAAAATTGATTTACATCCAGTAGTAAGATCTATTTGTTGATGAAAACACACTGATACATTACAGAAAATGCATGTGGCCATAGGGATCATTGTGCCTTATACCCAGTGCTGGGAAATGATCTCATTTGAATGTATATATCTGTTTTTTTATTTTATTTAATATAACAGCTTCATCTTGGGGGTAAGATGCAATCATGGAGATTGCTAGTCTCTTCAGGGAGTCAGGGAGATTACTACTATTTCAGTGAGTCTCCCAGACAAAACGGGAGAGTTGGCAAGTATGGCATAATCGCAGTTGCGATTCATAGTGAATCAGGCCCATTATTACTTATAAATTGAGAAATAGGTTATATCAGATTTGAGGAGAGAATTGTGGTTACACTGTACAATCGAATAGGGAATCCAGTAGTTGCTCAAATGATTCCAGTGTAATGTCCTGCCCAATGGCGTAACTAGGTATTTGAATGCCCCATAGCAAAAGTTTGTAATGGTCCCTATGTACCACCCAATGTTAATGTATATAACACATGTAACATTGACAAGGAAGATGGGCCCCCCTCAGCTTTGGGCCCCATAGCAGCTGCACCCCTTGCACCTATGGTAGTTACACCCATGATCTCAGCACTTAAACAGTGGAAATCTATTTTGTTTCACTTAAATGTTCTACCCATAGAAGATATTTAATCCAAAATCTTGCAACACATAACTCTATTAATAAAACAAAATATAATCTGCACTCAAATGATATGCTGTAATCAGTACAAAAGGTACTTTTGGCGTAAGACATAACACAATTGTTGAAATTGTTGTAGTCATGATTCTCACGAATGGACTTGGTTGAAACATTTGTGAATACTTCTTAGAGTCAAAACGGTGATAACGACAAATAATTACAGTGAATCCATGCTCAGTAAACTGCAGTTATCTAATCCCTCATGTTTAATCAGAAGCTGAGGTCACTAAGCTCCATCTGCTGGCACAAAACAGAACTATCTCTGGTTGTGTGATACTAAGATCACTGCAATGCAGCTATCCCAGCAGATTCCCAACAAACAGTACACATTGTAAACTCAAACAAATTCACAGTGACCAAATAACTGCAGCTTGGTGGTTTGATTATCAATCATTTGTATTGTGAGTGAAAATCTGTATGATGCAAAATCACTGGCCTGCACATCCCTAGTTTAAACCTATCGAACAAGCCACCTGTATTCACCTATAGACAGTGCCGTAATAGAGAGGCACTGCAATTTGTGCCAGCAGCACAAGGAAGTACAGCTTTGGACGGCTCTACAAGCTGCAGGGTTCAGTTCCAGGCACCCTCCTAGCTAGATGCAAGGGCTGTGGAGCAGTGATAGTGCCGCTCCATGTCTCTGCATCCTGGACGATGCACCACTTGCACACCCCTTACAGGTCCTTACACACGTAAATATCTGAGTGACCTTGACAAGTATCAAACTGTAATGGCTAGACGACTGGGTCAGATAATCTCCCAAACGGCAGGTCTTGTGGGGTGTTCCTGGTATGCAGCGATTAGTACCTACCAAAAGTGGACCAAAGAAGGACACTGGTGAACCGACGACAGGGTCATAGCTGCCCAAGGCTCATTGATGTTGCTTGGGGAGCTAGCCCGTCCAATACCACCGAAGAGCTATTGTAGCACAAGTTGATGAAAAAGTTGATGCTGGCTATGATACAAAGGTGTATATAGGAAAGGTTCCTGGACTGCACACCCTGAATATATATATAATGGGAGGTGCTACCTGATGAGACTAATTGCAGGCACAGAAACAGACAAATCTCAGGTGCAAAACTCCAAATTACTAATAAAATATAAATGCAATAAAATGTTGCAATCAATAGAGTTATGGGCCTACCCACCATATCCGGGTAACTTCTTTAGAGTTGTGCACCTGAGATTAGTCTGTTTCTATGATAAAGAGGTGTAAGAACACACTGAGCATCGTAGTTTGCAGACCATTTAGAGTGCCCATGCTGACCACTGTCCACCTCCGAAAGCACAGCCGGATAAAGGGGATGACAAAAAGGGTGGACATCCCAGGGTCCCCACACAGGGGAGGTTTGCCCCTGCAATTGCCAAGAACAGATGCCCAGCAGCAGAGCCGTAACTAGACTTTTTGGTGCCCTGTGCCAGTGAGAGCATTGGCGTCCCCACCCATTTTTTAAATAGAGACATAAGATAGTGCATCTGAAAAAGGGCCATAGCCTCATGGGGAAGTACCAAGGAAGAGAGAGGTGAGGCCAGGAGATGCTGGGGATAAAAGAAGAGGAAGCTGCAAGTGAGAATGATATTAAACTGGAAAACTGACAGGCCCAAACAGCGCCCCCTGTCCTGCGGTGCCCTGTGCCATGGCACTGGTCGCACTACCCTAGTTATGGCCCTGCCCAGCAGCACCTGTTCCCGGACAGTAATAGTGCAGAGTGGCTTCCGAATCACGTGACACATTACATCGGATTGTAGTGTAAATCCCTGTCAGAATGCTGGCACTCAGATTGCCGGCAGGGGAATCCCATCACTAGTCAGAATCCTGACACAAGCATCCCGACCACCGGTATCCCGACGGTAAGTATTGGGGTAATGGGAGGGTTGCGCTGCGGGGGGGGGGGGGTTGATGTGGGGTTAGGCACTGGGGGAAGGTTAAAGTTAGGTTGCGGGGGGGGGGGGTAGGTTAGGTTTAAGTTGCGAGGGGAGGGGTAGGGTTAGGATGCTTACCAAAAGGTGTCGGCATCAGGATTTTGACCGCTGGCATCCTGTACCCAACCCATTACGTCCGGTTAACAACCAACTTTTTGAACATATGCTATATTAATTAACATTTCTGGTCTTTCATTTATATATGCATGTGTTACTTTTTCATACAAGGTATAATCAATTGGTATGATATCTGAGATTGATAATTACTCACCAACTCCCTGCTTCTTCAAATTAATACCATTACTGAAGTACTATTTTATTTGTATTTTAATTAATTTACAGTTATTAGATATATGTTAATGTATGTCTAAAATAAATCCTAGAGTCTCAAGCCAATTCTCTATTGTTCCAATTCTTCTGAAAAGGTTAGCACTAAATATATATCATAAAATGACCACAGCAGCACTGTATATTATTTGTGTGTGCGGGATATCTTTGTAGGTAGAATTTACTATTTCTCATTGTACATGCCACAGCTGTGACGCTAATGATTAACTTATTGATTTCATTCTTCACTGGAGTACCAGGATATCTGTGGTATATATCCACATATATTTGGTATAGATCCATATTCAACATGTCTACATATCGGGAAGGTATGCCAAATTGACATGCAGAAGTAATTTATATATGATAGAGATAATGTTTAGGGATTATAAGGAATCTACTGAATATTGAGCCCATTGTCCAGGTAGACCGGGCAGATAAAGGTATACTACCTTTTTCTTTTATTTGGGTACTATATTTTGTGCCTAATAGATTATATAAACAGGCTATCCATTTTTACCTCTTTTCTACTCCCTTGACCCTTTTTACCTTGATATGTTTACCTAGGGTTGGGTATGAAATACAGATGGCTTAAAAGCCGTCGGTTCAAATCCCAACCCTGGTAGCCCGACACATCATAATCCCTATGCTGGCAGGTAAGTATATTTAACCCTCCCCTCTCCCCCCCTAACCCTCCCTTGGGGGTGCCTAACCCGAAGACTCGGGGGGTGGTGCATAACCCTAATCCCCCCTCCCTGCACCTTAAACCTAACCCTCCCGGGGGGGTGTCTGGCCCTAACCTCCCCCGGTGATGCCTAACCCTAACCCTTCCCCTAGCCTAAACCTAACCCTCCCGGGGGGGTGCCTAACCCTAAACCCCCAAGGGGGTGCCTAAACCTAATCCTCCCCGGCTAACCTACATTCAGTATGCCGGGCGTCTGGATTTCGGCATGGGGCTAATGATAGGTGTCGGTATTTAGACGCCTATCTTTAGTCCCATGCTGGGCTTCCAGTGTCGGGATTCAGGTGGTCGGCATTTCGACCGCCGGCATCCTGACTACATCCCGTTTTCCTACATCCCTTCTTTCCCTTTCCCCTTCTTTATTTTTTATTTCTTATTTATTTATTTGTTTTTGTTTTTAAATGTATTCACAATGTGTTTGATTTTATATTATTTTAATATTATATATATATATATATATATATATATTAATATTTAATATTTAATTATTATTTTATTGTTTTTGTGGTTGTTAATAAATATTGAATATACAAAAAAAAGTAATGTGTGGCAAGATAAAATCCATCATATTCATATTTTAGTCTTATCCTAAGCTTAAAACTTAAAACAACTGGACAAGAAAAAAAAATCTTAAATTCTCCATATGAATGGGAATTGTGATGGCAGGACTTGTGACCAGTATGTCACCAGCGAGTAAAAAGTTTAAACCGTTCCTCATCCAATCTCACTATAGTTAGGACTATTTGACTTAATTCAGAGTATAAATATTAATGGAGACAGTGAGCAACCTTGCCTAGTCCCACTGGAGATAGTCATTGATTCAGATAGACTGCCAATAATCTTGACCCTAGCAGTCGGCGACTTTAATAATGCAAGAATTTTGTTTAGGCAGGGAGGTCCTACTTCCATGTGCTCCAGCACTCCCATCATGCATTGACAATCCATACTAGCAAAGGCCTTCTGTGTATCTGTTGGCAATAATAAGGTCAGCTCCAAAATACATTTTATAAGATCAGTAACCTTAGTGGTATTATCATGGCGCACAAAACCCACCTGATCATTATGAATTAGACTGGTTAATTATGGCTTTAGCCAATTGGCAGTCATTTTGTAAAGTGCTAAAAATATACTATTTAAGATATAAATTGGGTGATAGCCCAAGTAGAGATATTGGTGGAAGGGGTCCCTACCCTCTTTAGGAAGAACAGTAATGTGAGCCACCGACGTTTGTTGATATAAATATTTTTAATCTGAGACATCATTAAAGGACTGTAGTATAGGCAATAGGCATACGTTTAGTCTTAAAATTTTACAGTAATAAATAAAGAACCCACCTGGGCCTCTATAATTGCTATTAGTGAATATTTTATTGCATATTCTTCTTCTTGAGTCAAAAATGGAGGTCTAGAGATGCTTGTGTGGCCTCCAAGGTTGAAGATAACCACATTTGATGAGACAATGTGATGTATTTTCCTGCAGAGAATGAATTTCTTTCCTGCATAGAGACTTAGAAATGGTATATGCCTTTATGTAGAAACTATGAAAGGCCTTCAATATCTCCCTATTCAAATAAAGGTTCTTACTACGAGGGTGGATCAATGAGTAAGATAACACTATCTCTCACGTGTGTAATGTTTTCTATATCATTCTAATCTTTCTCCAGGCCAGAGCAGGTAGACCACTGCTTCCCCAATGGCCATTAGACTCATATCAGTCATCAGGGGTGTATCTAGGGATCCAAGTGCCCCTGGCAATGTAATGTACTGGCGCCCCCCTACCCCCCTTATGCAGTGCCCCCAGTAGTAATCCCCCAGTAGTAATCTCCCCTATGCTGTATTGCCCCCAGTAATAGTCCCCCTATACAGTGCCCGCGGTAGTAATCCCCCTATGCTGCATTGCCCCCAGTAGTAGCCCCCCTATACAGTGCCCCCAGTAGTAATCCCCTATGCTGCATTGCCCCCAGTAGTAGTCCCCCTATACAGTGCCAACAGTAGAAGACCCCAGTAGTAGTCCCCTATACAGTGGCCCCAGTAATAGTACCCAGTAGTAGTCCTCCCTATACAGTGCCCCCAGTAGTAGTCCCCCCTATAAATTGCCCCCAGTAGTAGCCCCCCTCTAAACAGTGCCCCCAGTAGTAGTCCCCTATATAGTGCCCCCAGTTGTAGACCCCCTATACAGTGCCCCCAGTAGTGGCCACCCCTATACAGTGCTCCCAGTAGTGGCCAACCCCCATAAATTGCCCCCAGTAGTGGCCACCCCCCATAAATTGCCCCCAGTAGTGGCCACACCAATACAGTAGTGGGCACCCCCCCCATAAAGTGCCCCAGTAGCGGACACCCCCTATTTCAGTGCCTCCCCTGTAGTGCCAGGCTTACACACACACACACACACACACACACACACAAAGAACAAAAAAAAATTTTACTTACCTGGTCCCCGCTCCTGACGCGACCGCCGCTGTCCGAGTCCCGGGCCCGCTCTTCTCCTGCATGGGAGAGACGTCATGACGTATGACGTCTATCCCATCACATGCTGCGGGGGGAGCCAGAACACGGAGCTCATGAGTGAGCTCCAGCCGGCTCCCTCCGCAGACGACGCAGCAGCTAATGAGAGTCTGTCTGACTCTCATTAGCTGGCTGCTATTACAAACACACAGTCGCTGCTGGCGGCTGTCTGTTTGGAAACTGTGTAGGGCAGACCTCTCTCACTGCAGTCTGCCCTACACTTGTGGGGCCAAGGGACTTGTCCACTCCTTGGCTACTGGTGGCACTGCCGGGCGGCGCCCCCCCTTTGGTCGGCGCCCCTGGTGAGTGCCATCCTGGCCAATGGTTAGATACGCCCCTGTCAGTCATACAGTCCCAACAAAAGTTGTAAGATTGCCGGGCTGGTGGAAACATGGTCAAACCCTGAGGACCGTAATGTGATCAGATTACTACGTTTAAAGGGCACATTGCCAACTTGTCGAGGTGTACGTGGTAACGTCATGTCATGGAAACCGATTGGTGCACTGCCTTTGATGATTCAGGATAGACGTTCAAGATGAGCAGCGATTCGGTCGGCCAAGCACATTCGCCACAGATGACAATTTGTGCCGCATTGAAGGTCTGATTTAGGAGGTCAGGTGCATTCAAGTTAGTGATACTGCTGATGAACTGAACATCTCAGTGGGTACTGTGCACAACATCGTTCATGAGCAGCTGGGGTACGGGAAAAATTGTTAACGCTAATTACTGAAACAACTCACAGAATTTCACAAAATCAATAGGATGGGATTGTCTCTCGTGCACTTGACACAGTACCATGAGGAGGGAGTGCAGTTCCTGCAGTGTATTGCTACAGGCAATGAAACATGGGTGCATCATGTGACACCGGCGACATCTTTCAAAGAAATTCAAAACAACTCCATCAGCAAAGAAGTTCATGGCGACTGTATTTTGGGACCACAAGGGCGGGCTTCTTGTTGCTTTCCACACCTATGGAGATACTGTGAATGCTGTTCGCTATTGTGACACATTGAGCCGGTGTGGAGGGCAATTCATCATAAAGGATCTAGGCTGCTGTGAAAAGACATCATATTGCTGCACAATAATACCAGGCCACACTCAGCCAACCACATGCATGACTTGTTATTGAGCTACCTTTGGTAAATACAGCCCTGAACTGGCACCGAATGATTTCTATCTCTTTGGACCATTGAAAAAGGAAGAAGCACCTGGGTGGAAGGCGATTCACAACCAACAGTGAAGTTCAGCAAGCCGACGTGTCCTGGATTTAGGAGCTTGAAACTAATTTATTCTATGCCGGGTTAGATGCCTTGGTGTTTGGAACAAATGCTTAGATAAGTATGGGGACTATGTGGAAAGATAATCTGTACAAAGACCATACTATTGACTATACGTACAGTATATATATATGAGTTGAATAAATTTAAGCAATGAGAGGTCTTGTTATCTTTATTTATTGAACCACCCTCTTAGCATCATCCTGAATAGAGTAAATATAAGTTGAGGATCTCCATCCAATAGCTTATTCAGGGTTGCTCGTGCCTCCAGCATCTCCACGTGAATGAACAGGGACTTTTTATATGCAGAGCAGCCTTTTTAGCTTCCTTCTGTTTCTTGAGGAATAAGCCCAGCTTTCCCCGTATTATGCCCTTATGTGCCTTCCAAACTGACATAATGGAGGTCTCTCCATTATCAATGATAAAGAATATTCAGCTAGGGCTTCCTCTATCTGAGTCTTGCAATAAAATTCCTGTAGGATTATCTTATTGAAAACACCACAACCTGTCCTGTACTGTCTTTGAAATTGGGATGGTGGAGCCTCCTGCTGTTGGCCATCTGGAAGCCATGGAGCACCCAATGCACTATGCATGCATCACGCTGTGGAAATACCAATTTAGGACTCCACCTACAACCAGTATGCCCTATTGTTGTGAGTTAAGGTCCGTGAAATTAAGCTGGCTGACCCTGATAGGAGGGGATGTAGTCATTAGGTCAATATTTACAATGTCGAGACATGAGGGCAGGAGGATAAGGCAATAGAGGGAGGCACCACTGCCACCTTCTCCATTTGATGGACGCCTACTGATTTTGTTACCAGCGGATGCCTGGTGGCTTCTTCCCTACAACCGGTCTTCACAGCTCTGCCTTCCAGCTCTCACAGTGTGTATAGGGAGAGATGTCATGATGTCTTTCCCATAGTGCTAAGCGCAAGGAGCTGTCAGACGGTGGCGGGCGCAAGACCGGGGCTTCAGGAAAGTGTGTTTGTGTGGCATAATGTGTAAGCATATTAAAAATGACTCCGGCGCTAATAAGAGGATAAAACATCCAAATTCTCTATGCAATTAAAACTTCCATTGAAATGCATATAATTATCACAGCTATAGAAACTTTGTGTCAAGCTTGTGCTGGCTTGACTAGATAAAGCACATACAGTACCTATTTAAGAAAAGTAAGAATCTGCGCTAATTACTTAACAATAATGTTTGTGAATAGGCAGAAGATAAATCAGTCAGGACTCAATTCCAATTTATATTTAAAAAGATGTTTACATTTTTTTTTCTATTACCAATATCTGGGTTAAACGTGTATTTTTCTGCGCAGGAAAAAAGTGTGTAACAGTGAATACTTGTTGAACAAAGTTAAGGGTATCGTATGATCCTTAAGGGCTAGGTGCAAGGGTTAGCCTAGTCATTCGGTAAGCAGCTTTACCGTTCTATACACAGTAGCAGGTGTACATGTTGTCTTTGTTGTATAGAGGTGCGTGAGAGTAGCCGACATATAAACTCTCATAGGTTTGGAAGTTGCCTTACTAAAACTTATCCGGGTGTGTGGGCGCCGCCGACTTAAATTGTCCACAGGTAAGTGAAAGTATCTTGATTGTCTTTCACCAGTTTAAATTTTTATTGAAAAGCTTAGGAGTTGTCTCAGAATGGGAGCCACGCAAACAGTAGAGAGGTTAGGCAATGATGTGCTGCTAATGGAGGCTACGATTGGATTGGCCCGTCGTATTATGCATACTAAGTATGTTACTTATGCAATAAGGTATTGTGATTTATGGTTTAATATGACGAGGAAGAGTGTTAGACCGTTTCCCAGAATTGGTAGTTTTGACAAAAATGTGTTAGACAATGTCCATGATCACATCAGTATGGTGCGATCCCGAGAAAAAAAGATTAAGTATTTGAATGTTTAAAACTATGGCAGCATGAAGGGGATGCTTGGCTTAAAAATGTGCAAACGACGCAAACTAGCGTTGCGAGCGCATTGCCAGAAAATACGTCCGTGACGCTGAGTTGCAATACGGGTGAGCCGCAAATTGGCATGCACGTGCGGCAAGGTAGCGTCATGGAGAGTATTGCCAGCAGTTCACGCTCACCTCCCCCACCTTATGTGGATGGAGGTGCAAGTACAGTTACCAAAAATACCCATAAAAATGTAACAAGTAATTTGTACCACCTCTTAAGTAACCATAAAGAAAATGTTTATGATGTAGATGATGAGCCTATTGTAATGTCTGCCATTTCCCATGCTGTGCAAATGATAGATGCTGCATCACCACAATCAGGGGTGGTGCCGCCATCTCCAAGGTAACAGCAAGGGAAGTATTAACACACTCTGCACCCATTGAGGAAATTGTTAATACCATACGTAGCAGCAGCAGATTAAACCCCCAGCCAGGTAACCAGGTCAGAGGTAGCAATGCTGCCGGTCTGCATCCCATTCGGACAGTAACTGTTCCGAATGGAAATGCGGATGCAAACGGTGTAGTGCCCATGAGGGAAGTAGTAATGCATTGTCCATGGACAAGAGCAGAACTAAATTCCATCATAAATGATTTCCCTGATCCAAAAAAGGAATTAGCCAAATGTCAAAGATTTTTGAGAAATTTGGGTAGTTCTCATGAGCCCACTAATAAAGATTGGCGTGTGGTGTTAAGGGCCTGTCTACCACGCAATACCGACGTGACAAAATTTATCACAGATTGTGTATTGGATGGCGACGTTCCCTTAACTAAACTAAAACTAAACCAAGGTAACATTTCCCACATTGTGACTCAATTGGGTGTATATTTTCCAGTAGTAGTTAACTGGAACAAAATCTTCACAATCAAACAAAAGGAGAGTGAAACTGCCGAAGACTATTGCGACCGGGCTCTGCAGGCTATCACCCAGTACACTGGGATAGAAGATATTAAAGATAGCATTCACCACAGGGGAATGATAGTCACGATATTGATGGACGGTTTAAAAGAGAATTTAAAAACTCGGGTTCAGACCTCACAGCCTGGCTGGAGGGGACTTACAATAGACAACCTCATAGAATCTGCCATAGAACATGACAAAAACATCTAAAAAAAGAGAGAGACCCAGAGCGCAACATTAATGGCTGTCAGTATACAAGCTCTGGAGGGAATGACGGTAACATCACAGCCAACAGACACGCTTGCACTTGCACACACACTCATGTCAGAACAAGTTGCTCTCACTAACCCCACTCAACAACAAACACAACTCTATCCCACTAACCCAATGCAACCACAGGTCCCAGGATATCCACCTACTTCTTACCCCCCACAATACCCTTACCCTCCCTATCCTTACCCATATCCACCACCTTTACCCTCTGCTCAAACTTCACAACAACACATGCTTTCACCTGAATCACGGACATGTTTTAATTGTAAACAAACAGGACACTTAAGTAGAAACTGTACAGTATAAAGAGTATGGCCCCCACATCAAGGGAAACCTGGATACCCCCAAAAGGGATATGCACAGAGACCAGCAAATGTTCAGCAAACACCAGCTTCAATTGTAGCCATAAATGCTTTATTGGAGAATGGTAGCCAACGCTAGGGGTCAGGTCATACCTGTGGTCTACAGATAGTCAGGTTAACGGGAAGTACTAGGGAAGAACCGGTCTTGATGGTTGATGTAGCTGGTACTGAATATCCTTTTCTTGCAGACACAGGGGCAACCAAGTCAGTGATGAAATCTCCCGATAATTTACAGGTGACCAACGAGACAATACCAACAATGGGTGTGACAGGTAAAGTGGAACGTTATCCTTTAACAAAGTCCGCAGAGGTTAGTATTGGGCCGTTGCATACCAGACATTCTTTTCTACTGGCTGCCGCTGCTCCTACTAACCTGCTGGGCAGAGACTTATTATGTAAAATGGGATGTGTTATATATTGCACCCCTGATGGTGTATATTTAGATATCCCAGAGAGAATGGTATACAAGGTGCAGGATATGTTAGACACTCCTCAAAGGATAATGTATCACTCTACCGTTTTAAAGGAAAATCCATCACAAGTAGATGAAATGTTGTCCCAAATTCCAGATTCCCTTTGGACAAAAGATGGACAAGACAATGGACTAATGGCAAATGTAAGCCCAGTAATGGTAAACTTAAAAGACGGTAGGCAAGCTCCAAAAATTCCTCAGTACCCACTAAAACAGGAAGTAGAACTAGGGGTGTTTCCAATAATTGAGCGATTATTGCAACAGGCAATTTTAGTTTGTACAGCTAGTGTAGCCAACAGTCCCATCTTTCCAGTAAAGAAGAGTGGTGGGAGGGGTTATAGGCTGGTGCAAGACCTTAGAGGTGTTAATAAGGTAGTAGAGAGCCAATTCCCTGTTGTGCCAAATCCAGCTGTCATCCTGATGCAGATCCCACAAAATGCAACCCATTTCACTGTCATTGACCTCTGTTCTGCTTTCTTCTCTGTGCCTCTCCACCCTGACTGTCAGTACCTATTCGCATTCACATACAGAGGTGTGCAATATACATGGACACGATTGCCCCAAGGTTTCATAGACAAACAGACACAGGTGAATTATGTACAGGTTATGCTGTTATAAATGATACAGACATCATGGAAGCTAAACCTCTCGGTCCTCCTCACTCAGCCCAGGTGGCAGAGTTAGTAGCACTGACTAGAGCATGTGAACTGGCAGCAGGCAAATCTGCTAACATTTACACTGACTCGAGGTACGCATTCGGCGTGGTGCACGATTTTGGGGCTCTATGGCGTCTGAGAAATTTTATGACAGCAGCAGGCACACCAGTTGCACATTCCCGACATATAAAACATCTTTTAGAAGCAATCCAACTGCCCAAAGCAGTGGCAGTAATTAAATGCAAAGCCGACACATGTGAGGATGACCCAGTGTCACTGGGCAACAACAGAGCTGATGAAGCTGCAAAATGGGCAGCAGGGTTAAAAATGTCTTCCCCAATTGAAACAATTATGTCATTCCAAACCATTGATATGCTGAAATTAATTGAGATGCAAAGTTTGTGTTCAATTCATGAAAAATCCATTTGGAAGTCCAAGGGATGTGGGCCAGAGTCCTCTGAGCTCTGGAGGGACGGACATGGTAAGCCAGTAGCCCCCAAGGCATATTACCCCAGCCTGGCTGAGGCAGCACACGGTCTAACTCACCTAGGTAAACAGGGTATGTGCAAGTTGGTGATGGCATACTGGTGCGCACCAGATTTTTCTTTACAAGCAGAGAAGATGGCAATGTCCTGTCTGACCTGCTTGAGAAAGAACATAGGGAAAGCGATCCCTACTGAACCGTCCCACATTCCACCTACTGATGGACCTTTCCAGGTGATACAAATTGATTTCATCCAATTACCACCCTGCAGGAACCTTAAGTATGTACTAGTGTGCACAGACGTATTTTCCAACTGGGTTGAGGCGTACCAAGCAGCCACTAATACTGCTGCGTTTACTGCCAAGAAAATAGTCCAGGAATTTGTATGCAGGTACGGTATCCCTAAGATCATCGAGAGTGACAGGGGTACTCATTTCACAGGTGATGTGTTCCAAAATATGTGTAAGCTGATGGGTATTAATATCCGACTTCATACCCCCTACCGACCGCAAGCCAGTGCCAAGGTGGAGAGAATGAACGGGACTATTAAAAATAAATTTTGTAAAATTATGGAAGAAACTGGACTAGGATGGCCAGAAGCGTTACCTTTGGTCCTAAATAGCATAAGGACCACTCCTAGACTTCCTCTGAATCTGTCCCCATTTGAAATACTATTCGGCAGACAACCTCATTTGATTATAAGTCCCCAGGAAGACTTGAAGGGTAACAACGCGGTAACTGTAAAGTATCTTATATCAATGAGTAGGCAGTTAAAGCAACAGCAGCAGAAACTGAAATTGTTGTCTAATGATATGCCTGAAACTAACTGTCATGATGTTGAACCAGGAGAATATGTAATGATCAGAAATTTCTTGCGTTCAGGTTGTTTGACTGATCGGTGGGAAGGTCCATACCAGGTTCTGCTGACGAGTACTACATCTTTGAAGGTGGCCGAGAGAGATACCTGGGTCCATTCCACTCACTGCAAAAAGGTCAATCAACCGGTGGAGAAACAAGGCGGAGACAAGGCTGATAGTGTGGACCTGTCGCTCGCGAACTTGTTCCCGGAGGATTGAATAGGTCGTAGTGAGATACCTGAACCGAGAGAAATTTTGCAGGACTTGTTGTTAAAATGGACGGGCCTGCTGTGTTCATTCTCATATTCTCTTTTAGAGTGTTCACCATCCTGGTCAGTTCGGGAATATCCAGTGTCTGTGATGGGGGACCAATTGAGGAAACGGGAGCTGATGGCAGTGCTGATGGAGTGGAATCAGGAGGAGTGCAATGCCAATCAGGGGAGTGTCTGACCAATATTAGTACCGTTATTGTTAAGAGAGCTGTCATTCCGGATACTCGGGGAAGGTGTGGAGGTTTATCGTATGAAGATTCCTGTATTTGTGAGTTTTGTGGGTCCCTAGTTGATGAGAACTGTATCCAACGGTGCCAACCTAAATATAACCCGTACTGGGGAGGGTATCCTTTAGAGGATTATCACAGCATGGTAGGCAAAGTGTTAAATCAAACTGATTGCTGGGTGTGTTCACAGGGACAGCATAATGTAGGGTTGGGCCATTTCCGCTGAATGTCACTGAAATTTTAGAACTGCAAAAAGGGAAAACATTGGATGGAAAATTCCTCTCATCCAAACCACCTCATTTCAAACTCTATCAATTCCAAGTAGATAGATCACTTTTCTGTTTAAACATAAAAACCCCAATAAACCCAGAGGTTGGAAAGTGACGGGGA
Source organism: Taudactylus pleione (assembly GCA_031769625.1). Lineage (NCBI taxonomy): Eukaryota > Metazoa > Chordata > Amphibia > Anura > Myobatrachidae > Taudactylus > Taudactylus pleione. Next base: position 12,196,854 of record JAUIMM010000127.1, read on the forward strand.
ATAATCAGACGATGACCTTCTCACAAAGAGCTGATAATGAGTCCATAAACTATGATCTGTTATGCTCAATTAAATCAAGTGGGAAACACTTTAGGTACAGGTATACATTGAGTTCCACCAAAGAAATTATTGGTAAAGTACCAGATGGTTATTGTGCTAAACTAATACAACCAGAAACTTGCATATACCAGATGGAAGAGCCTGAGATAGGATTGTTTGCAAGGGAAATGTGTGTAATGATAATGATGCATACCATTCCTTATGTTCTCCCCGATAATGTATATTTTATATGTGGAAGAAAAGCGTATAAATGGCTCTCCCCGAGTTCCGAAGGCTTGTGTTATCTGGGAAGAGTAGTCCCAGAAGTTATGACCCTCATACATGTTGAAATGCTGGGAATACATAAAAACACACCGTCACCATATCTTCACACACAATGTGAACACAGAGGCAAGAGAAATATGATACCTGATGATATGCATAAAGCCGCTCAGTTAATCAGTGAGACAACTGGCTTCCAAGTTTTAGGTACCCTGGATCCCACCAGGATTGCTAGGGGTTCATAAAATTTTAGATATATCCAGGAACTTGCTAAATTAATAGATAATGGGGGTCATTCAGACCCACTCGCGAGCGGCAGTCCGCTCGCAAGTGGGTCGATGTTCTCCACTGCGCATGCGCACGACGGAGGGAGCTCCGTCGTGCGCATGCGCGAGACCCGGCGAGCGAAGGACTTTCCATCGCTCCGGGTCTCGCACCAAAGGGGGCGTGCTGTCGATGTTGATTGACAGCATGCCCCCTTTGGTGTGCACTCCGGGGGCGTGCCTGCCAGACGGAGGCGTTCCTATGGGAACGCCTACCATCTGAAGCCGGCCCCACTGACATCACTAGTGATGTCAGTGGGAGTGATTTTGGCTCTAATAGAGCCAAAATCACTCCTGGCCTTGCGGTTGAGAAACCCGACCACAGGGTTTCTCTCGCAAGTCCGATGGTCGCGATGGTCAAGACCATCCCGACCATCTTGTTGGACGCTCGTATATGCTGTGGGTGGTGACCCACATCTATACGAGCGTCCAGGAGGACGCTCCATTTTAATGGAGGTGGGCCCTGGTCAGACCGTCCGGCTCTGAATCAGGGCCAATATCACCGAGATGTACGATGACACATTCAGGTACACAGGGAGAGAATTGCAAGCGTACAAGAAAGAACTAGTGCAACACAGGCTAGTGTTGAATTATTTAACTGCTGTTACTGGAGGGTATTGCGTAACGTTAGCCACCCAATTTGGAGTAAAATGTTGCACTTATGTCACCAATGATACCAGCGACCCTAAGGAGGTGATAGACCAGAAGATGGATGAGATTCTGCAGCTAAAGTGGGAATTTCGTAAGAACCATAACGCATCAGTGGCTGAAGCAGGGGAAAAGATAGAAGGATGGGTGTCATGGCTGAACCCAGTGAAATGGTTCTCAGGTCTAGGGGAATGGGTCCAGGAAGTGATCGCCAGCATAGGCAAATTCTTGATCCTTATACTGATTGTCATCATAGTAATTGGCATATGCGTCCGGTGTGTTCCTATTGTGTTGAAGTGTGGAAAATGTAAAAACAGAGTAAAACGAAAGAATGAAACTATGATGGTGGTCAGAAATGATAATATGTATACCGAGGTAGACACAGAACTGCATTACAACCCTGAGCTAGAAAGTACCATCATTTAAATGTATAATATTTAGACATGCATAGAAGATATTATTGAAATGTTATTTATAGAACACCTCAGACAATGTAAAGTCTCAAATTCCCCTTCAAGACTGCTGTTATAAGACTGGTGCTTTCCCACACCTGTCACATGATCTTCCAAGATCCGCAGTGTGCGTATAATAGTAGTTTTATGTCCCCACCCAGAGACACATTATTGATGGATTAAGAACCACCTTGTGCCATCCCATAATAACACTAAATAATATGCAAATGTAAGCCTAAAATAAATTTAAATAGCAGATTGTGATAGCATGTTGTTTGCTATCAAAGGGTGGACTGTTGAAGCTGAATAATTGGCTGAGACAAGTTCGGTTTAAAATGTAATCGCAGCGACGCCATCTTGCGAATGGCCGCAAGACTCCATTTTAGAAATAAGATCGCAAGACACCATTTTGCGAATGGCCGCCTAAGCGCCATTTTAGGTAAACTCACAGTATAGTACATGTGGCGATATTTATGTTAGCACTATGCGATCGCTTCTTTCATCATTTCTCATACACACAATCATACCCACAAGAGCGCTATTAACTAGTCGCATATTAGCGAATGCATAAGACTTTGAATGAAACCGCTGTAAAAGTAGCTTTATGCGCACGCATCTGCCCCAAGTTAACTAGCGTCCTTATATCAAACCCTGAATACCCACACATTCAATATTCACACATAAGGTTCCATAAGCATCAAAATGTATGATTTAAGTCGGTTAAGTTAGTTTCAATGCTGAGAAATAAAGGTTTTTGATAGCTAAGGTATTATACATGATAAGCAAGTTTTGTTTGGTCTTGTTCTGATGCGTATGCTTTTTACAGCATTCCGGTATTATCGGTGGAGAGATCGCATCATGCAAACTCAAGTTATGGATCGCAGAACCTACAAGCAACAAAATGTTTAACTGTTGGAATGTAGGAAGACGTTACTAGAAAGATTCCGCTGCTGTTAGAGGCAGGGAGAGTCTATTTGAACCAGCCTGTTAAATGTGCTGTAACATATGCTTCTCCTCTGGGAACCAATGACATCAGCAAGAGACTTCCCCTTTGTCCTGTTCTAGTCTGAGGGGGATAAATATGTGTGCCTGAATACTGTTTTTTTAGTCCATGCTGAATGCTGTATGAACTGAGGGTCTCTATTCTGAGGTCTATCTCTGGGTCCGGAGGCGCAGCGTATGTATACTGTACTTGGGTCTGTATTATTTCCTTTTATGCCTAAATTGTGTATGTATCAATTGTGTGTAACTGACTGTACTTTTACCTGAATAATACTTGTGCGTTGGAAACACAGATTCCACTCCTGTCTTTATTTGCGGTTAGACTGCGTACGCAAATTAGCGTTATTCTTAGAGGTTTATAGGAAGGATTTTAGAAGGTATAGGCAGGGGTATATAAAGGTTCTGATCTAGTTACGTTAGTATAATCTGGGGTGATGTATACTGTACATCATCTTTTTCACACACTATTAATCTGTCCCCGCTGGAATCCTCCATTACAGGTGGCTCTGTAACTTTTTGCACGTAATTGATGGTAAAGGTCTTTCTCATAGAATTTGTAGTTCATTTTGTTGGACATCATCTTTTCCACATTTTGGGGAAGTAGCCTCAGGCCAATCACTGACAAGGTTGCCGGCTGTGCTGAAAACTCTTTCTGAGTACACACTGGAAGGTGGGCAGCTCAAGTAAAGCAAAAGCAGTTTTGTGTTAGGGCCTCCAAATTGCCTCTTTTTCCTGCCAATAGTTATTTACATCTCTTCAGATCTGTGTCTGTTGGGAAGAAAACACAATGTCTTCATCCCTTCTGGGATGAAAATCCACTCCCAGCAGCAGGCATGGCTCTCAAGAATTCTCAAGAATGACAAAACATAAGACTTAAACCTTAAATCTTAAATGATGCATTTGCTACTCTGTTCCGCTTGTCCACAATATCTGCTCCAGGAAAGTGGACAGTGGGTACAACGGCACTTTAAACTGAAGGCCACTAACTATGTTTTTTTTAATGTCCCTGTACAGGTTGGGAATAGCTTTTTCTGAAGGTTTGCAAAGTATTATTTAACAGTCAATTGTTTTTGGAAAGCACTCTTCCTAGTCCCCTTCTAGGATGAAAATCCACTCCTAGCCGCAGAGGCAGGTGCAGGATTCTCAAGAAAGACACAATGTAAGGCCTTTAGGGGTAAATTTAATTTACTAAAGTGAGAGTTTTTAGAAGTGAGTTTTAGAAATGATGTTGCTTGCCCATAGCAAATAATCGGATTCTAGCTATTATCTTCTAAAAAGTGCTAGGTAAGTGATGTTATGTAGAATCTGATTGGTTGCTATGGGCAATATCACTTCTAAACTGCACTTGTAAAAAATATCACTTTAGTAAATTAAATTTACCGCTTAATATTTTTGTGCTGGTTAAAGTATCAGTTTGGAGGCCACTAATTAACTATGTTTTTTTAATGTCCCTCTACAGGTTAGGAAATGCTTTTTCATGTGGAAAGCACTACTAGAAGTCTTCCTGGTCCTCTTCTGGGATGAGAAAATCCACTCCCAGCAGCGACAGCAGGCATGGTGCTCAAGGATTCTCCTGAGGCAAGGACTGATGTGAATAAGTAAAATATTTTTTTTGTAAATACCTCCTCCCCTCCCCTTCTCCCTCATAACTTTACTTTAGAATAAAAAATTAAATTAAGTTTACTACCAAACCCTTCCTGACCCTACCTTCAACTACATACATACTCCAACTCCCTCAGGCCTCTCTTGAATAATAAAAACAATTGATTCCTGATGTGCCATGTTAGAAGTTGAACTGCCACATGTTTGTGCCACCCACTGCTGCCAATTTGCTTAGTTAGCCAGCTAGCTTGGTGCAAATTTTGGGCCTAAACTGGATGAAAACAATATTGTGAGCTGTGAGGTGGTCAAAATTGACTGGAAACAATTGGAAATAAATGTTACTGAGGTTAATAATACTGTAGAAACAAAAACAGGCCCATTTAATGTGATTTTAGCTGTTTTTATGATTTTTTTAAGAAAAAGTCCAGAACCAAAATCTGAAAACAAAACATGGAGGTGAGGTTTTGGCAAAACCAATCCAGATCCAAAACCAGGGGACATCCAGATCCAAAACAAAAGCAAAAACACGGGAGTTGGCGCACATCTCTATTTGTAACCACCTCACAGCTCACAATATTGATTTCTCTATTTTTCAACAATATAGGCCAAAGGCTGCAGCGAGCTGGCTGGCTAAAGTAAGCAACAGAGCAGCCGCACAAATACACAGCAGTTTAAAAAAATATAGGACATCTATGAAACATTGCCACATAGCAGTGGCAGACAGGATGGCAGTTTAGTAAACTGTAATAATGTCAGTCGGCAATGCCCCAAATTGTGCAAAATGTAAAGAAAAGAGGTGCAAGATGGAATTGTCCCTCCCACCCACTCTTATTTGGGATATTAAAAAGGACATGCACTGTTTAACAAACCAAACACTTTAGCGACTAGGACTAACACTTTCGTGGCTCCTTTTTTTATATGGGCCCCCACAAAACATTTTTTGGAAGGACAAGCTTTATTTATTAAGGAGGTTGATGATGAGGGTGTTGGTGGTGGAGATTGCATGTGCTGGTCCAAACTGCTGGTAGCTGATACTGGACTGCTTGTTATTAATTTAAAAATTATTATAATTTGTTAAACAAATTGCATGAACTCGCTGCAAATGACGTAACAGGGAAGAGGTTGCTAGATAGTTAATGTCCCTTCCTCTGCTAACTTTGGCTTTACAAATGGAACAGATACCTTCACAACTGTTGTCAGAATTTAGATTAAAATAATTCCACACCCAAGACGTGGCTTTTCTGGCTTTCTTTTTATCATGAGCAAAAACTGCTGCCACTGGTGGCTAATTTACGCAAACAACATCCTCATCATCAACATCCTCATTAGCGTCAGATAAGACACAAATTTCCCCCTCTTCCTCCACACTATCATCCTCATTTTCTATTATTTAACCATCTAATACTAGCACAGCAATCATGGCGTCCGTGATTCGCTGTGAAACTGGGTGACAGCTGTTATACTTACTTCCTCTATAAAAGGACTGTTTAATAGCCAATTGTTTTCATAAATTACTACTAGTAGTAGTCTTCTTGGTCCTTTTCTGGGATGAAGATCCACCCTCAGCAGCAGCAACAGGCACAGCACTCAAGGATCCTTCTAAGGAATCATGGATAGGAGAGGAGTCAGTCATGCTTATGAAATTGATTGCAGGACTACTTCCGATCATGACTGAGGATGTTGATGATGATGCAAGTGTTGGTGGTGGAGATTGCAGGTTCTTGGATCCAGATAGAAGGGAGCATCTAGGTGACACTGGACTGATTGTTGTTTGGATTTTGTCCCCAAAGTTTCAGAATTTGAAATACCCTTTCCAATTTGATGAATGCACTGCAATTTACGTAACAGGGAGGAGGTTCCTAGATGGTTAAGGTCGTCTACTCACTGTTACATGGCAATGGTCACAAATGGCTTGGCAAAGGTTGTCTGGATTTGGGTGGAAATGATTCCACACATGAGATGTGGATTTTATGGTCCTTTGCCCAAGCATGGAAATAATGGGATTTTTCCCACCATGGGCAACAACTATTGCCTGATTTACAGTTTTTACACAAACATCCTCATAATCCTTGTTGTTAACGCCAACTACGTAAGTATCCTCCTCATCCTCCTGGTGCAATTCCACAGAAGCATCCTCGATTTCTACATCAGCATGTTGACTTGTGCTGCTCATCCCCACATTTGCAGAGGGCACACAAATGGTGGAAGCACGATCCTCTTCAAGTACAGTATTAGAAAGGTCAGGCTCACACATGGCAACCACGGACACAATTGGACTCTCCTCGGGGATCTGTGACTTTTTGGAGACAATTTAATTTTTTTTATACCTCTTCTACAAGCAGAAGGGCTTAAATCATCACAACTAGAACAACCAGTCATAAATAAAGGCCAAGGCCTTATCCTTTCCTTGCCACTTCGTGTAGTGAATGGTATATTGCCAATTTTTAGTTTCTCTAAAGCTGACTTAGCTTTAGAATTTTTTTTCTTTAACAGGGTAAAAGTTGATTTTTTTACATGGCTTGACTTAAGCCATGGTGCATCGACCTTCATGGATGACGTTGACAGCCTTGCATAGTCATCATGACTGCTGCCGGCAGCTACAAGACTGGTATATGGATCCTGCGCTCCTGTCATGTGACTATCCTCCATACTCACTGCAGTCTTACAGCAGTGTCACCAAGCAATTATAGGACAGCCAAGTTGTGGCTAACACATACAACCACACACAGAAAAAATAAAAATAAATTATTTTCACACTGGGGGGGAGAGCACCTCTGAACGAGGCAGCAGCCCCTTGATAAATGACACAGGCAGCACCACTGTGCACCTACGTTGCTGATAAGTGTGGCTAATGCACACATACAAAAAAAATTGTTTTAATTTTTTTCACACTGCGGGTGAAGAGCACCCCTGACAGAGGCAGTAGCCCCTGGATAAATGACAAAGGCAGCACAGCTAACCCTGCACATCTGTGTTGCTGATAAGTGTGGCTAATGCACGCACACACACACAGAAATAAAATCATTCTGGGGGGGAAGCACCCCTGAGCGAGGCAGTAGCCCCTTGATAAATTACACAGGCAGTACCCCTGTGCACCTACATTGCAGATAAGTGTGGCTAATGCGCACACACACAATTTTTTTTTTTCATACTAGGGGTGAAGAGCACACCTGATGGACAGAGCAGCTCCTGGACAACACAGCAGCACAGACAGCCAGCCCCTATGAACAACAGCCAGCCAGCCCCTATGGACAGGACAACAGCCAGCTAGCCCCTAAATGGACAACAGCCAGTCAACCAGCCCCTATATGGACAACAGCCAGCCCCACCCCCTATGGACATTAAGTAGTCAGCCCCCGAGTGACGACAGTAGCCAGCCCCTCTGCACGGCATCAGCAACAGTAGCGCATGCAGGGGGGGTTTCTGAGCACTCAGAAACCCCCCCTGACCAACCAAAAAAACTTTTTGAGAGACAGAGACAGCCTTGTCTCTGTCTCTGGTCGTTTCCAGGGTGGTCGCACAGAGCGGAGAATGCTCTGGGAGCTGACTTGGCCACTGCTGCAATTTCTATTTGCCGGGTGCCGGACTGCAATGTATATCAGCGGCGCACACGGCTGTCCTGACTGCTGTGAGGGTTATGTATAGTATTTCAGTAGGTACATCTACGGAAGGGGATCTATCCACAACCATGCTGTGAGCTTGTGAGCTCTGCATCCCCCGGCTCCCGCATGGCACACTGGCTTTAAGGAGAGACGTCATGACGTCTCTCCAGTGACTCAACTCCAGTCTCCCACAGTGCATACAAGGGATCGAGGAGCTGTTTGGAAGCCTGAATGGCAGTGAGAGGCTTAACTCTGTAGAATCATGTGAGGTTAGTCTCTTGTTAGTGTTGGCCGAAGAGGTATGTGTGTGATGTATACGTGTGATGGATGTGTGTGTGAGTGTGACATTGAAGTCCCGGGGAGGAAGAGTGGGAGGGTGTTTGTGATGTATGTGTGTGAGACATAGGAGTCCCAGGGTTGGATATAGTAATATAATATACAGTTTATTAATATAAAATACAGTATAGTAATATAAAATACAGATAATCACAGCCACCCAGCGCGCAGCAGCCCGGCAAATAGTGTGTGTTTAAGTATGCTATGTGTATGTATGCTGTGTGTGTGTATTTGTAAGTATGTTGTGTGTGTATGATGTGTATGTATGTATGTATGCTGCGGGTATGTGTGTGTGCTGCGTGTGTATATAATATGGAAACTCCCCTAAAAATCCTGCGTTTGCCCCTGAGCAACAGCACAGCACAGTGATCACATTCACAGCTCCCTAGCTCTTCACTCTTCACAGCCGTAATGAAAAAGGGTGGCGATCGCGGGACCTTTTATACAATCCAAATCCCGTGAGAATCTGTGAGTGGGATGATGACGTTTTGCCTCGAGATCCGAGTCAGGTGGGAAAACCTGAGCCAACTCGGAACTGCCTCGTATCTCCTAAGTTCGGGTGGGTTTGGATCTCTGAAACCTGAACCCGCTCATCTATAATATATATGCACAAAAGGATGGAGGTCCTATTTGTTGCACCAATCAGTTCAACAAAACCTCTTAGAGAGTCCCCTGTTAGTAGGACACAACCATAAAGATATCCAAACACAATACTTAGAGGGCGCTAACAAATGGAATGTTTTGTACAATTTAATACCAATACAAAATTCACAAAGGAGATACCACTGAGAACTTTCAGCTGACAGATATTAGCATTGAATAATTCTTCTGATTTGGCCACCAAGGTTCTTATTCAATGTGTGAGATGTCCATTTGGTTCTGTGAACATACCCTCTCACCAAAGAAATCACCCAACAATGAGGCCAATGGTCAAATATTAGTACATCAGAATAATGTTATTCTTGATTAAATGTTAAAAATTAGCATAAAAAGCAATTGCTTTCATCAAATGTATATAATGCTGTTGATAATGCCAATATGAAGGTATAGAGATAGCCTGGTGATTATCCCTTTCATTTTTGGATTCCAAGACTGAACATAAACATGGACGTTATAAGCGGCACCCCGACCATATGCGTTTCGTCCTTCTCACTGACTTCATCAGGGATACAAATCCATGTAAAATGGTAACAACACTAATAGATGGTGCAGTCAACCAAATTTGGCTGTGGGCCTGGCGAATCTCACGATATCTTGGGGAAGCCAAATGTATAATGATATGGGCGAAACCTTCATACATAGGGGTTTCAGGATGTGGTGTCTCACACTTGGGCCAAACAAACTTAAAAACTTTTTTAAAAGTTGACCAAGAGTAGTAAAATGTGGCACCTGCTCTGGATACTCTGGTTGGATTCGCCGTGCCCACAGTCAATTCTGGTTGACTATACCATCTATTAGTGTTGCTACCATTTTACCTGGATTTGTACCCCTGATGAAGTCCGTGAGAAGGACAACACCTCTTTCTATACATTTGATGTAAGCAATTGCTTTTGATGCAAATTTTTTTACATTTAATCAAGAATAAAATTATTCTGATGTACTAATATTTGGCCATTGGCCACATTGTTGGGTGATTTTTTTTGGTAAGAGGGTATGTTCACAGGACCAAATGGACATCTCACACATTGAATAAGAACTTTGCTGATCAAATCAGAAGAATTCTTCAATGCTAATATCTGTCAGCTGAAAGTTTTCAGTGGTATCGCCATTGTGAATTTTGTATTGATAATAAATTGTACAAAACACTCCATTGTTAGCACCCTCTAAGAATTGTGTTCAGATATATGGAGAGAGAGAGGAAGCCGCGGCACTCACAGGACTTATTCAATTAAAGAAACTCTGGTGACACAACACCTATATCTCCTTGTCGTCCACGTTTCAGTTTGTTCAACTTTCATCAGGACAAGACTACAAAAAATCTGTCTTACCTTTATAAGATCACCCAGCATATGCAGTCACCATTGGGATCAAATGACGTCACTACATCTGCCACGCTGACCATAATCCCCCGCAGGCTGCTCTACATTGTGGATAAAGAACTAATCACCAGAGTGTACAACTGAAGACAAGACACAAGGTTTTAGTATAATCAGTTACTTACAATATACTAATACCAACACATTACATAATAAATGGAACTATCGCAAACACAGACATAGAGAAGCACTGGACAGAACAAGATTTGTAACCCAAAATATCTGATCCCAGAATGCATATACAAAATACACATAAGTAATAAAGACATTGTAACCCTGGTTAAGGGTTAAAGAAAAAACATTTAAATGTATACTTTTGACATATACATTTCATAGCACTCTGAGGTAATTTAAGTCTGTAATTGCTTAAATAAATAAGGTATATATGTGTGGAGATATCAGGGTACATTAAATTCCTACTGTACATGTTTATGTATAGGGGCAGCTGGGGCTGTTTGCAGCTGGTGTTAAAAACACCAAGTGTTAAATGCACAAAGTGTGATTACATAACAGTTAATCAAACATTTATCCTGCATGAATATGGACTAATCATCTGTTTATTTCATTTCATCCCTCAGGTATGTGACTGTATCATCTTGCTTATTGCACCGATATTCTGCATAGAACCTCATGCTTGCAATCGTGTGTGGATTCAAATGTATGTGACTGTCTCATCTTGCTTATTGCACCGATATTCTGCATAGAACCTCATGCTTGCAATCGTGTGTGGATTCAAATGTATGTGACTGTCTCATCTTGCTTATTGCACCGATATTCTGCATAGAACCTCATGCTTGCAATCGTGTGTGGATTCAAATGTATGTGACTGTCTCATCTTGCTTATTGCACCAATATTCTGCATAGAACCTCATGCTTGCAATCGTGTGTGGATTCAAATGTATGTGACTGTCTCATCTTGCTTATTGCACCGATATTCTGCATAGAACCTCATGCTTGCAATCGTGTGTGGATTCAAATGTATGTGACTGTCTCATCTTGCTTATTGCACCGATATTCTGCATAGAACCTCATGCTTGCAATCGTGTGTGGATTCAAATGTATGTGACAGTCTCATCTTGCTTATTGCACCGATATTCTGCATAGAACCTCATGCTTGCAATCGTGTGTGGATTCAAATGTATGTGACTGTATCTCTTGCATAGTTTTTTTTTTTTTTTTTCTCTTCCTGTATAGTCTGTATTGGTCAGTGAAGCATAGTTTATGGTATATATCTGGCCTGGTTTTTGATCCAACACAGAGCAAGTTATCTCCTTTGATCAGCAAGCCAATTGAGTCAGTTGTAGCCTGTCTTAATCAAGGGTTACCACTCCTTATATTCAGTCTAGGGGCAGCTGGGGTTAAAAACACCAAGTGTTAAATGCACAAAGTGTGATTACATAACAGTTAATCAAACAGTTGAACAAACATTGACCAACATCTTAGGTAATTTCAGATTAATATATCATTACTTAAAATTTGTCTAAAAAAAACAAACCTAAAACTCACCATGTACTACACATTTCTTTTTTTCAAATCCCTCCTTTGTATTTTCTCTAAGGATATAACATCCCTAACTCTCCCTGCATCTCCCCTCTCTGGGCACACTGCCGCCCTATTGAGTCACTCACCTCCTCTAAAAACTAATGAGATTTCTTTTCATAAAAAATTGACTATTACAGCCTCATTGTGTCACTATAAAAAATTTTTACACACCTACAACTATATGCACTTCTCCATTCTTCTGCTTTTATTATCTGGTGACATATCACCAAATCCAGGCCCCACACACGGACAGCGGATATACTATGGAATAAATATCCTGCAAACCTCACATGTCTCCCATCACCCTCCAAATCAATAAATGTGCCTTATAGAATTCACACTTGATCACAACTTATTATTTTACATCTGAACATCTCTTTACAATAACTACTTTTACCAATTTCTACATTAACTTGAGACTGCTGGTTCACACGTTAACCAAACTCTCTAAATAGCCCTTCACGAAGTGGCTTCAGCTACCTGTCAGACTTCACGTAAACTGATATAACAGCCATGGCTTTCCACAGACACCTACAAAAACTGCCTCTTAAAGTAGAATGTCAGTGGCATAAATCTTAATTCAAATGACTTCCACACATACTGTAAAATAGGAATCCACCCATCTGTCATCCTAACCCTCTGTCCCATGCTCACTTTCTACCCCATCCGTGTCACCCCTGTCTGTTTGCCCATCCCCTCTAGAATGTAAGCTCTCACGAGCAGGGCCCTCTTTCCTCTTGTGCTTATCCTTTCTTTACTTATATTATCTGCTCTATACTCAAAAGCACCTAACCCGTGACTTTTGCCATCCTGCTTCTGTTGCAGCAGTGTTTATATACCATGTACTTGTATTGCATTGTCTTAAACTGTATGACACTGTTTTCTTGTTCTGCTCAACTGTCTATGTACTGTGACTATGTACTATGTTTGTGCACTATGTTTATGTACTATGTAAGGCGCTGCGGAACCCTTGTGGCGCCATATAAATAAAGGATTATAATAATAATAATAATAATAATAATAATGTATATGTTTAAGTAGTGTGCACTATACAAGAAAGTGCCAGAACTGGCAGGCAGAAGCTGCTGTCAGGTGGCCCCTGTTTATCATAAGCGGAGTGATACATGTAGGAGTGAATTGGTTCCTGTCAGTAAAAGAGGGTCCAGTTAGAGGGAGACAGTTAGTCTGGAGTTCCCCTCCTCAGGCACCACAGGGGTGGCATGGGAAGCGGAGCCGTAGTAGGCTGCTGGGCACAGGGGGGTGGAGCCGGAGAGGAGGCATCAGTGGCGGCGGTCAAGCTTACCGCTCACAGGAGGGTGAAGGTCCCGGCAGTGAAGCTGCAGGGCGGTCGCATCGGCAGAGCTGCGAAGAGGGACTGATGGCAGACACAGGCTGTAAGCGGGGCGGAGTTACAACACACTGTTGATGTTGAGAGGCTGTGGTCCCAAAGAGGGGCATGTCTGCAAGCGTATATGTGAGCTGCAGCGGCTGCATCAAGAGGTCAGCTGCCGCCTCAGCGCGGCTATGGAGCTGGATTGGTGGACAGGGGATATGCCGGGCTATGTGAGGAGACAGAGAACAGGAGAGAGGGAGAGTCCTCTGGAGGTTCGTGGTAAGCTGACAGGGAGCAGCATCGGGGTAGTGCAGCATCAGGGTAGCCATATGTAGCAGCAGAGGAGGGGCTTGGCAGCATGCCATAAGCATACAAACTGTTATATGGGCTAATCCCTGCAGTGGCTGCCTGGTTAAAGACTACAATTCGGAAGTGATAGCAGTTGTAAGTACGAGAGCCCTTTACCAAGCATACAAGCAGAAACCAGTCAGAGCAGGGGAGTTGCAGTGTCAGCTGGTTACAGTTCAGGAGCAGCAGGTAGCCCACAAGTATTACAGCAGGACTGCTCATTGGCCAGCACAAAAAGGAGAACCAGGGCAGTCATAGGGGGGGCTGGATGTTCTCAAGGGAGTAAAGTAGTTGCTTAGGATGCACCTGTGTTGTGACACATTGGTAGTGACAGCAGCGCCCTACCAATGGTCAACTTGCACTGCATTCTGCCTCAGCAGGATAACTAAGGGTTAACCCACCGCATATAGAGCACTGCTATTTACACTGATTTATAGGGCAATATTTATCCTATGGGACCCTTTGCATTTTATGTCATCCTATAAATTGGAAATATATAAGTATAACACATTGAAGCTGGAAGCCAATAGTTAGCACTGAGAAAGGACAATAACTAGTACATGTGGTGAAAACATTTGTAACCAACATTTATTTAGTTTTCTCAGTGTATCACCTATTAAATAAAAGACTGTAGCACCAGCCAGGATTCTGTAGACTTTGAACTGAAAGGATGTGTATGAAGATACATACAGGTATACACACAAGGTAGACTGCATACAGTATAAGCCTAGAGCGGTATTAATAGATATAGGAGTTACCATTAAGGTAACATATAGAAATATACATGTAATTTATGGCATACATATGAAATACATTTCACAGGAATGTGCCCACAATGTCTTTGAATAACAGCTTTTCCAGAGATAGGTGAAATAGTTATTTATACTAGGGGTGTGCACCGGCCACTTTTCGTGTTTTGTGTTTTGGTTTTGGATCTGCATCTTTCTTCGTGTTTTGGATCTGGATTGGTTTTGCCAAAACCACCCTTCCGTGTTTTGGGTTCTGGGTTTTGTGTTTTGGATCTGTATTTTTTTTTTAAAAAAGCATAAAAACAGCTAAAATCACAGAATTTGTGTGTTTTTCTGCTCCTATGCTATTATTAACCTCAATAACCTTAATTCCCACAAATTTCCAGTCTATTCTGAACACCTCACAATAGTGTTTTTACATCCAAAAGGCAGGGCCGAAACTAGGATTTTTGTCACCAGGGGCAAGACAGTAATTTGGCGCCCCCCATGTAATTCCCCCTGCAGTAGTGCCCATATTGTAATGCCCCCATAGTAATGCCCATATGTTAATACCCCCATAGTAATGCCCCTGTAGTGCCCACCATACAGTAATGCCCCTGTAGTGCCCATGCTCCCATATTAATGCCCCTGTAGTGCCCATGCTTTCATAGTAATGCCCCTGTAGTGCCCATGCTCTCATAGTAATGCCCCTGTATTGTCCATGCCCCCATAGTAATATCCCTGTAGTGCCCTTACAGTAATGCCCCTGTAGTGCTCATGCCCCCACAGTAATGCCCCTGTGGTAATGCCCCTGTAGTGCCCATGCCCCAATAGTAATGCCCCTGTAGTGCTCATGCCCCATTAGTAATGCCCCTTATTGCCTATGCCCCCATAGTAATGCCCCTGTGGTAATGCCCCTGCCCCCATAATAATGCCCCTGTAGTGCAGCTTATTAAAAAAAAAAATACTTACCTTGAACCCCGCTCCTGCATCCAGCGTCGCGTCCGGTCCGCCGGCTGCTCCTTGGAACTATGGGGGAGATGTCATGACGTCTCCCCCATAGTGCCCGTGGGGAGAGCCGGAAGCTGGAGTTCGGGAGAGAACTCCAGCCTCCGGCTCCGGCTACACCGCGTCGCTGCAGAGAAGGAGCCGGGCGCCTGCTGGTAATAAATATTACCAGCGGACGTCCAGCTTGGAGCCTCTCTGCAGCGCCGGGCTGGAGGTCACTGGCACCAGGTACAGCGGCTCACCCGGTGCACGTGCACCTCCAGCCCCCCCCTAGTTGCGGCCCTGCAAAAGGTTGCACCGAGGTAGCTGGATGACTATGCTAAGAGATACGAGTGGGCGGCACAAACACGTGGTCCATCTAGGAGTGACACTGCAGTGGCAGACAGGATGGCAGTTTGAAAAACTAGGCCCCAAACAGTACATAATTCAAAGAAAAAAAAGAGGTGCAAGATGGAATTGTCCTTGGGCACTCCCACCCACCCTTATGTTGTATAAACAGGACATGCACACTTTAACAAACCAAACATTTCAGCGCCAGGGTCTGCCACACGACTGTGGCTGAAATGATTGGTTCGTTTGGGCCCCCACAAAACAAGCTGGCAATTAATCTGTCCCTGCACAAACTGGCTCTACGGAGGCAAGATGTCGTCCTCATCCTCCTCATCCACCGATTCCTCACCCTCTTCAGTGTTGTGTACAGTACATCCTCATCCTCACAGAGTATTAATTCGTCCCCGCTGGAATCCACAACCACAGGTCCCTCTGTAAGTTCAGGAGGCTGGTCTCCCTGGAAGAGTTGATAATTCATTTTATGAACATCATCTTCTCCATATTTTGTGGAAGCAACCTCCTACGCCTTTTGCTGACAAGGTTCCCGGCTGCACTAAACACTCTTTCGGACTACACACTGGAGGAGGGGCAACTCAGGTAAAATAGAGCCAGTTTGTACAGGGACCACCAAATTGCTTCTTTTTCCTGCCAGTACAGGTACGGACTGTCTGACATGCCTACTTGGATGTTGTCACCGATGTAATCCTTTAACAGACAGACGCACGCTTGTTGCTGCTGCTTTAAGGATGCAGGTGCGGCTACAGCCCACACATTTCACAAAGACAGAAAAAAAAAGAAGAATATTTTTATTGTTTGTGGAGCGCACTTTGAGGGTTACACCACCCTTTAACAGACAGACGCACGCTTGTCGCTGCTGCTTTGAGGACAGTATCATATGCAGTGACAGTAGACTTCTCAGAAATTGTTGGCACGTCCTTCAGTCCGGACCAGATGTCCAAACCGGCCCTTTACTTATGACACAGGCGCACACTTGATGCTGCTACTGTGTTGATGCACGTGGGGCTACATCGCACACAAGTCACAAACACATAAAAAAAATAGTTTTTTATTTTTTGGAGCACTTTGAGGATTACACCACCCTTTATCAGACAGACGCACGCTTGTCGCTGCTGCTTTAAGGATGCAGGTGCGGCTACAGCCCACACATTTCACAAAGACAGAAAAAAAAATAAGAATTTTTTTATTATTTGTGGAGCGCACTTTGAGGGTTACACCACCCTTTAACAGACAGACGCACGCTTGTCGCTGCTGCTTTGAGGATGCAAGTGCGGCTACAGCCCACACAATTCACAAAGACAGAAAAAAAGAATATTTTTATTGTTTGTGGAGCACACTTTGAGAGTTACACGACCCTTTAACAGACAGACGCACGCTTGTCGCTGCTGCTTTAAGGATGCAGGTGTGGCTACAGCCCACACATTTCACAAAGACAGAAAAAAAAAGAAGAATTTTTTTATTGTTTGTGGAGCGCACTTTGAGGGTTACACCACCCTTTAACAGACAGACGCATGCTTGTCGCTGCTGCTTTGAGGATGCAGGTGGACTCTAGACGGGATTTGGAACCGGGGACACACTACCTCCATCAATTGTCTAAATCCCACTGCACTAATGGCGGATACCGGACGCACGTCTAACACCAACATAGCAGTCAAGGCCTCAGTTATACGTTTTGCTTCAGGATGACTGCTGTCGTACTTCATCCTCATCGCTAGGGACTGTTGGAGGGTCAATTGTTTAGTAAAAGTAGTGGTGTTCCTACTTCCTCTCTGGGATGATGAACAACTCCCAGCAGCAGCAACAGCACTAGGAGGAAGTGGTTCTTGATCTTTCCCTATTTTATTTTTATCGGAGAAAGTTTGGTCCTCCATTTATGTTATATTGATATATACGTGCGGCTAAGGCGTACACAAACACAGAAAATATTTTTTTATTTTTGCTGGAGAGTAGTGCACTTTGTGGGTTACACCACCCTTTAAGAAATGAGCCAGCCGGCTCTTTACTTATGGGACACAGACGCACGCTTGGCGCTGCTCCTTTGTTGATGCATGTGCAGCCACAGTGCACACAATTCACAAACACAGAAAATATTTTTTTATTTGGTTTGGAGTGTACTTTGGGGGTTACATCACCCTTTAACGGTCAAGCCAGCCGGCCCTTTACTTATGACACAGGCGCACGCTTGGCACTACTTTGTTGATGCACGTGCGGCTACTGCGCACACAATTCACAAACACAGAAAATATTTTTTTATTTCTTTTGGAGTGTACTTTGGGGGTTACAGCACCCTTTAACGGT
Organism: Taudactylus pleione; assembly: GCA_031769625.1. Classification (NCBI taxonomy): domain Eukaryota; kingdom Metazoa; phylum Chordata; class Amphibia; order Anura; family Myobatrachidae; genus Taudactylus; species Taudactylus pleione. Next base: position 12,214,781 of record JAUIMM010000127.1, read on the forward strand.
CAAGCCAGCCGGCCCTTTACTTATGACACAGGCGCACGCTTGGCACTACTTTGTTGATGCACGTGCGGCTACTGCGCACACAATTCACAAACACAGAAAATATTTTTTTATTTGGTTTGGAGTGTACTTTGGGGGTTACAGCACCTTTTAATGGTCAAGCCAGCCGGCCCTTTACTTATGACACAGGCGCACGCTTGGCACTACTTTGTTGATGCACGTGCGGCTACTGCGCACACAATTCACAAACACAGAAAATATTTTTTTATTTGGTTTGGAGTGTACTTTGGGGGTTACAGCACCTTTTAACGGTCAAGCCAGCCGGCCCTTTACTTATGACACAGGCGCACGCTTGGCACTACTTTGTTGATGCACGTGCGGCTACTGCGCACACAATTCACAAACACAGAAAATATTTTTTTATTTGGTTTGGAGTGTACTTTGGGGGTTACAGCACCCTTTAACGGTCAAGCCAGCTGGCCCTTTACTTATGACACAGGCGCACGCTTGGCACTACTTTGTTGATGCACGTGCGGCTACTGCGCACACAATTCACAAACACAGAAAATATTTTTTTATTTGGTTTGGAGTGTACTTTGGGGGTTACAGCACCCTTTAACGGTCAAGCCAGCCGGCCCTTTACTTATGACACAGGCGCACGCTTGGCACTACTTTGTTGATGCACGTGCGGCCTACTGCGCACCACAATTCACAAACACAGAAAAACAATATTTATTTTTAACACTTGGGGGAGCACCCCTGATGGACAGAGCACCCCCTGGACAACACTACAGCACCCCTTTAGGACTGGGACACTGCACAGGACTTTGGAGTGGACACAGCCTCTATGGAAAACTGACTGCACAACACAGTCCAGCCAGCCCCTATGGACTTTGAAGTAGTGGACACAGCTCCTATGGACAACAGCAGCACAGCGCAGCACAACACTACTCTGCACTACACTACACTACACAGCCAGCCCTAACTCCCACCCTCTCTCTTCACTGTCCACAGCCGAGTGAGAAAATGGCGCCGACGCGGGTACCTTATATAGGATCCAAAACCCGCGAGATCCGGAAGGCGGGATGATGACGTTTTGCCTCGATTTCAGATCCGAGTCAGGCGGGAAAAGTCGAGCCTGACTCGGATCGGCCTTGGATCGGGGGGGCTCGGGCGGGTTCGGATTTCAGAAATCCGAACCCGCTCACCCCTAATTTATACTGGTATGTTGTCTTATGTAACGACATGTAATGTTATGTTATATACTATGATATGTACTATGTTATATGATTATGAACCTATGTATTTTCTATAAATATAGCAGGTGATGTAATGTTATGTTCATGGTAAGGAATGCACATAATACTTATCCTGCAACTTCATAAACGTAAGTATTTACAACTGAACCATATGTTGTGGTGACATTATTATGGTGCTAAAATGTCGGTAAACCTAACCTTCTGTAATTAGGAGAATAAGAATAACACGAGTATATAAACTAATCCCCAATTTGGGTTTTCCCAAGTAGGCCCAGACTACTATTGATACTTGGGTGGAGGCACTGAACTGATAGAGAAAAGGTACACCACTTAGAGAGTGGTTAAGGGTGGGTACATTATACAACATGGGAGTTAGTAACCAGGTGTCCCCTTAGTGGAAAAACGGGGGGTTACAATATTATTAAGTATAGGACTTTGAACAAAAGTGTCTTGGGCCATACACGAGGACATCAAGCAGATAGAAGTAATCTAACGAAAGCGCAGAATAATGCTTTGAGAAATCTGAAAATCCTACGATGATATCGTAATACGCCCCGCTGCCAAGGGGCTGGGGTAGTTGTTCTGAACCTCTCTTTATATAGGGATGAAATCCTGGAGCATCTGAGGGATGCACAAGTTTACAGAAAATTACCAGCAGATCCCATGAACACCTTTAAGAAAGAAGTGGATTCTATAATATTACAGACTGTTCAAGGTCAACTTATATTGAAAAGTACTGGTGATTTTTTGATGCAGATTGGCCAAAGGCTCCAATCCTTTACACCAGTGGTTCTCAAACTCGGTCCTCAGGACCCCACACAGGTCACATTTTCCAGGTCACCAAGCAGGGGCTCAGGTGTATTCATTACTCACTGACACATTTTAAAAGATCTACAGCTGGAGCTAATTATCTCACTTGCGATTCTGTGAGGAGACCTGGAAAACATGCACTGTGTGGGGTCCTGAGGACCGAGTTTGAGAACCTGTGCTTTACACCATCCAAAAAATTCACAAACACCCCACACGTCCTCCTGAATGCCCAATAATCAGCGCTCGGGACTCTTTATGCTATAACATCTCACTCTATCTTGATTCTTTCCTGCAAGATGTGATCAAAATACAAAGCACTTACTTAATAGACACTAACACCATCAACAAGTTGAAACAATTCACCACGGTACCAAATGGAGTTTTTCTCTGCACTTTGGATGTTGTCAATTTGTATACCAGCATCCCCCATGAGAGGGGACTCGATGCAGTACGGAGACTACTCACAGGATATCTTGCCTACTCTGGTCCTGACATAGTTTTTTATGAGATTATTGGAGCTAATTTTATGTTCAATAGTGTTTGCTACTTGCAGCTACAAGGCTACGCCATGGGATCCTGTGTGGCCCCATCATTTGCGAATTGCTTTATGTTTGACTTAGAAAAAATGTTTTTTTTTCTGAACCCATCCATGAAGGACAATATCATCTTTCTAACGCGTTATATTGACGAACTCTTCATGATCTGCAGTGGCATAGAGAGTGAATTCAAGTCAGCCATTACAGCAGGGGTCTTCAATCCGCGGAGCCATTCCCTGTGGCCCACCGATGAGTACTGTAGTGCAGACCGCAGTAAGTGCAGCCTGCACTACAGACAGAAACAAACACACTTCCGCCGGTGCCAGAAGCAGTGTGTTTGTTTTGACAGCCAGCCAATGAGAGCCAGACAGTCTCTCATTGGCTGTTCGTCCATTGCAGAAGCCGGGCTAGAGCTCACTCATGAGCTCCATCTTCCGGCTCCCGCAGTGGGTAATGGGAGAGACATAATGATATCTCTCCCATAATTCAAAGCGGGCCAGTCCAGGAGGATGGAGGAGCCGACGTTGGCAGGAGCGGTAGTGGGGATTCAGGTGTTTTTTTTTTCTTTACGTGTGTGTGTTTGTCTGCACTGCTGGGGGGGACCACTATTGGGGGCACTGCATCAGGGGGAACACTACTGGGGGGTTCCACTGCTGGGGGGGACTACTAGTGGGGGCACTGTATAGGGGGGCACTATATAGAGGGCACTACTGGGGGCACTGAGTAGGGGGTACCACTACTGGGGACACTATATAAGGGGCATTGCATAGGGGGCCACTATTGGGGGTAGTGAATAGGGAGGACCACTGCAGGTGGCACTGTATAGAAAGGGCACTGTATAAGCAGCACTGCATAAGGGGGACCACTACAGGGGCACTGTATAAGGAGGACCACTACTGGGGGCCTACATAAGGGGGACCACTACTGGGGGCATTATATAAGGGGCACTACTGGGGGTACTGCATAGGGGTGGACTACTACTGGGGGCATTATATAAGGGGCACTACTGGGGGTACTGCATAGGGGTGGACTACTACTGGGGGCACAGCAGGGAGGGACTACTACTGGGGGCACTGCATAGGGGGACCACTACTGGGGGCACTGCATGGGGGGACCACTACTGTGGGCATTATATAAGGGGCACTGCAGAGGGGGGCAGTTATGGGACATAATTAATATTGTAGGAGGGGGCAGTTATGGGTCATAATTGTGTGAGGAGGGGAGCAGAGTTTAAATACCGCAGTATAGCTTAGTGGCCCTCGGCATCATTGAATTTTTTAATGTGGTCCACACTGCCTTAAAGGTTGAAGACCCCTGTATTACGGCAATTAATACCCTAGAACAGTATATTAAATTCACTTCAAACATTAGCAGTACCTCAGTCCAATTCCTGGATGTGCAAATATCTCTAGTTGAAGGTAAATTACACACAGACCTATACAAGAAGCCAACGGACCAGAATACGGTACTTCGTTCATACTACTAGTCAACACCCTAAATCCACTATGCAGAGTTTACCCTACTCACTGTATTTACAGGATATCAGATGATATCAATAACACAGGATATCAGATGATATCAATAACACAGCTGCTCAAATCAATATTATGATTACAGATTTCGAGAGTATAGGTTATCAACATGATGAACTCGTTGCAACTAAACAGAGAGTTTTATCATTACGTAGAGAGTAAGTTCTCAATCCGGTGACTAAATCAGCAAATAAACATACTAAGCTACTGTTTGTACAGAAATATCATCCTACTGGTGCATTACAAATGAAAAGAGCTAAAGAATTGTGGCCAATAATTGTGTTGGATCCGGATCTGAAAGCAGTAAAGGATATCACAATTGTGCCCAGTTTTACTAGGAATAAGAACTCAAAGACATTCTGGTCAGAAATGACATTTTCAGTATGCATACTCCACGGAGAAAACCTGGGTGCTACAGGTGTACAGGATTTACCACATGTAGCTATATGGAGAGTGGAGACTGGCTCTTACCTGGTAAATCCTCACTCAGGACAATATATTCCTATTCTTCATGTGATTACGTATATCATTTAATGCATATTAATTGTTCTAGTCTGCTTTTTCCTCTAATTAGCTAATACCTGGGTGAGTGGACAATTACAGTTTAAGTATTGAATTAGTATACAAGCAGATATTTAGGAGGAATATTTAGTAGACAGCACTTTGTCTAATCCCCTTCTCAGTACTACATCCTTACATAAACCTAGTCCTCATCATCCTAGGAGGGTTAATATTATCCTCTGACAGCTTCATTTTTACTTTAATACTGTGATTGTTATACTTAATAATGTCTTTATTACATATGTGTATTTTGTATATGCATTCTGGAATCAGACATATTGGGTTACAAATCTTGTTCTGTCCAATGCTTCTCTATGTCTGTGTTTGAGATAGTTCCATTTATTGTATAATGTGTTGGTATTAGTATATTTGTAAATGATTAAGTGGTTTATACTGCCACCTTGTGTCTTGTCTTCAGTTGTACACTCTGCTCTACATTGTGGATAAAAACCTAATCACCAGCCTGCGGGGGATTATGGTCAGCATAGTGCATGTTGTGGTGTAATTTGATCCCGACAGTGACTGCATGGGACGCGGGGGTGCACATGCTGGGTAACCTTATAAAAGTAAGACCGATTTTTTTGTACTCTTGTCCTGCCGAAAGTTGGATTAACTGAAACGTAGACGCCAAGGAGATCTAGGTGCTTTGTCACTAGCTTTTCTTTAATTGAATAAGTCCTGTGAGTGCCGCGGCTTCCTCTCTCTGTACATTAAACACATCCTAGGGCACCCAGGCATTTCATTATTGATTGGCGGAGTGCCAGTCGACTTGCTGTTTCCACTCATTTCCAGTCTATTCTGAACACCTCACACCTCACAATAGTGTTTTTATATCCAAAAGGTTGCACCGAGGTAGCTGGATGACTATGCTAAGAGATACGAGTGGGCGGCACAAACACGTGGTCCATCTAGGAGTGACACAGCAGTGGCATACAGGATGGCAGTTTGAAAAACTAGGCCCCAAACAGTACATAATTCAAAGAAAAAAAAGAGGTGCAAGATGGAATTGTCCTTGGGCTCTCCCACCCACCCTTATGTTGTATAAACAGGACATGCACACTTTAACAAACCAAACATTTCAGCGCCAGGGTCTGCCACACGACTGTGGCTGAAATGATTGGTTTGTTTGAGCCCCCACAAAACAAGCTGGCAATTAATCTGTCCCTGCACAAACTGGCTCTACGGAGGCAAGATGTCGTCCTCATCCTCCTCATCCACCGATTCCTCACCCTCTTCAGTGTTGTGTACATCCTCATCCTCACAGAGTATTAATTCGTCCCCGCTGGAATCCACAACCACAGGTCCCTCTGTACGTTCAGGAAGCTGGTCTCCCTGCAAGAGTTGATAATTCATTTTATGAACATCATCTTCTCCACATTTTGTGGAAGCAACCTCCTACGCCTTTCGCTGACAAGGTTCCCGGCTGCACTAAACACTCTTTTGGAGTACACACTGGAGGGGGGGCAACTCAGGTAAAATAGAGCCAGTTTGTACAAGGACCTCCAAATTGCTTCTTTTTCCTGCCAGTACAGGTACGGACTGTCTGATATGCCTACTTGGATGCTGTCACCGATGTAATCCTTTAACAGACAGACGCACGCTTGTCGCTGCTGCTTTAAGGATGCAGGTGCGGCTACAGCCCACACATTTCACAAAGACAGAAAAAAAAAAAGAATTTTTTTATTGTTTGTGGAGCACACTTTGAGGGTTACACCACCCTTTAACAGACAGGCGCACGCTTGTCGCTTTTGCTTTGAGGATTCAAGTGCGGCTACAGCCCACACAATTCACAAAGACAGAAAAAAAATAATTTTTTAATTGTTTGTGGAGCGCACTTTGAGGGTTACACCACCCTTTAACAGACAGATGCACGCTTGTCGCTGCTGCTTTAAGGATGCAGGTGCGGCTACAGCCCACACATTACACAAAGACAGAAATTTTTTTTTTTTTTATTGTTTGTGGAGCGCACTTTGAGGGTTACACCACCCTTTAACAGACAGACGCACACTTGTCACTGCTGCTTTAAGGATGCAGGTGCGGCTACAACCCACACATTTCACAAAGACAGAAAAAAAAAGAAGAATATTTTTATTGTTTGTGGAGCACACACTTTGAGGGTGTCACTACCCTTTAACAGACAGACGCACGCTTGTTGCTGCTGCTTTAAGGATGCAGGTGCGGCTACAGCCCACACATTTCACAAAGACAGAAAAAAAAAGAATATTTTTATTGTTTGTGGAGCGCACTTTGAGGGTTACACCACCCTTTAACAGACAGACGCACGCTTGTCGCTGCTGCTTTGAGGACTGTATCATATGCAGTGACAGTAGACTTGTCAGAAATTGTTGGCACGTCCTTCAGTCCGAACCAGATGTCCAAACCGGCCCTTGACTTATGACACAGGCGCACGCTTGGCGCTGCTACTGTGTTGATGCATGTGCGGCTACATCGCACACAAGTCACAAACACATAAAAAAAATAGTTTTTTATTTTTTGGAGCACTTTGAGGGTTACACCACCCTTTAACAGACAGATGCACGCTTGTCACTGCTGCTTTGAGGATGCAAGTGCGGCTACAGCCCACACAATTCACAAAGACAGAAAAAAAAGAAGAATTTTTTTATTGTTTGTGGAGCGCACTTGAGGGTTACACCACCCTTTAACAGACAGACACACGCTTGTCGCTGCTGCTTTAAGGATGCAGGTGCGGCTACAGCCCACACATTTCACAAAGACAGAAAAAAAAGAAGAATTTTTTTATTGTTTGTGGAGCACACTTTGAGGGTGTTACCACCCACTAACAGACAGATGCACGCTTGTCGCTGCTGCTTTAAGGATGCAGGTGCGTCTACCGCCCACACATTTCACAAAGACAGAAAAAAAAAGAAGAATATTTTTATTGTTTGTGGAGCACACTTTGAGTGTGTCACGACCCTTTAACAGACAGACGCACGCTTGTCGCTGCTGCTTTAAGGATGCAGGTGCGGCTACAGCCCACACATTTCACAAAGACAGAAAAAAAAGAAGAATTTTTTCATTGTTTGTGGAGCGCACTTTGAGGGTTACACCACCCTTTAACCGACAGACGCACGCTTGTCGCTGCTGCTTTAAGGATGCAGGTGCGGCTACAGCCCACACATTTCACAAAGAGAAAAAAAAAGAAGAATTTTTTTATTGTTTGTGGAGCGCACTTTGAGGGTTAAACCACCCTTTAACAGACAGATGCACGCTTGTCGCTGCTGCTTTGAGGATGCAGGTGGAATCTAGACGGGATTTGGAACCGGGGACACACTACCTCCATCAATTGTCTAAATCCCACTGCACTAATGGCGGATACCGGACGCACGTCTAACACCAACATAGCAGTCAAGGCCTCAGTTATATGTTTTGCTTCAGGATGACTGCTGTCGTACTTCATCCTCATCGCTAGGGACTGTTGGAGGGTCAATTGTTTAGTAAAAGTAGTGGTGTTCCTACTTCCTCTCTGGGATGATGAACAACTCCCAGCAGCAGCAACAGCACTAGGAGGAAGTGGTTCTTGATCTTTCCCTATTTTATTTTTATCGGAGAAAGTTTGGTCCTCCATTTATGTTATATTGATATATACGTGCGGCTAAGGCACACACAAACACAGAAAATATTTTTTTATTTTTGCTGGAGAGTAGTGCACTTTGTGGGTTATGCCACCCTTTAAGAAATGAGCCAGCCGGCTCTTTACTTATGGGACACAGACGCACGCTTGGCGCTGCTCCTTTGTTGATACACGTGCAGCCACAGAGCACACAATTCACAAACACAGAAATTTTTTTTTTATTTGGTTTGGAGTGTACTTTGGGGGTTACAACACCCTTTAATGGTCAAGCCAGCCGGCCCTTTACTTATGACACAGCCGCACGCTTGGCACTACTTTGTTGATGCACGTGCGGCTACTGTGCACACAATTCACAAACACAGAAAATATTTTTTTATTTGGTTAGGAGTGTACTTTGAGGGTTACAGCACCCTTTAACGGTCAAGCCAGCCGGCCCTTTACTTATGACACAGGCACACGCTTGGCACTACTTTAATGCACGTGCGGCTACTGCGCACACAATTCACAAACACAGAAAATATTTTTTTATTTTGTTTGGAGTGTACTTTGGGGGTTACAGCACCCTTTAACTGTCAAGCCAGCCGGCCCTTTACTTATGACACAGGCGCACGCTTGGCACTACTTTGTTGATGCACGTGCGGCTACTGCACACACAATTCACAAACACAGAAAATATTTTTTTATTTTGTTTGGAGTGTACTTTGAGGGTTACAGCACCCTTTAACGGTCAAGCCAGTCGGCCTTTTACTTATGACACAGGCGCACGCTTGGCACTACTTTGTTGATGCACGTGCGGCTACTGCGCACACAATTCACAAACACAGAAAATATTTTTTTATTTTGTTTGGAGTGTACTTTGAGGGTTACAGCACCCTTTAATGGTCAAGCCAGCCGGCCCTTTACTTATGACACAGACGCACGCTTGGCACTACTTTGTTGATGCACGTGCGGCTACTGCGCACACAATTCACAAACACAGAAAATATTTTTTTTTTGGTTTGGACTGGAGTGTACTTTGGGGGTTACAGCACCCTTTAACGGTCAAGCCAGCCGGCCCTTTACTTATGACACAGGCACACGCTTGGCACTACTTTGTTGATGCACGTGCGGCTACTGCGCACACAATTCACAAACACAGAAATTTTTTTTTAATTTTGTTTGGAGTGCCCTTTGGGGGTTACAGCACCCTTTAGCGGTCAATCCAGTCGGCCCTTTATTTATGGGACACAGGCGCACGATTGAGCACTACTTTGTTGATGCATGTGCGGCTACTGCGCACACAATTCACAAACACAGAAAATATTTTTTTATTTGGTTTGGAGTGTACTTTGGGGGTTACAGCACCCTTTAATGGTCAAGCTAGCCGGCCCTTTACTTATGACACAGGCGCACGCTTGGCACTACTTTGTTGATGCACGTGCGGCTACTGCGCACACAATTCACAAACACAGAAAATATTTTTTTATTTTGTTTGGAGTGTACTTTGAGGGTTACAGCACCCTTTAACGGTCAAGCCAGCCGGCCCTTTACTTATGACACAGGCGCACGCTTGGCACTACTTTGTTGATGCACGTGTGGCTACTGCGCACACAATTCACAAACACAGAAAATATTTTTTTATTTTGTTTGGAGTGTACTTTGGGGGTTACAGCACCCTTTAACGGTCAAGCCAGCCGGCCCTTTACTTATGACACAGGTGCACGCTTGGCACTACTTTGTTGATGCACGTGCGGCTACTGCGCACACAATTCAGAAACGGAGAAAATATATATTTTTTTGGTTTGGTCTGGAGTGTACTTTGGGGGTTACAGCACCCTTTAATGGTCAAGCCAGCCAGCCCTTTACTTATGACACAGGCGCACGCTTGGCACTACTTTGTTGATGCATGTGCGGCTACTGCGCACACAATTCACAAACACAGAAAATATATTTTTTTTATTTGGAGTGTACTTTGGGGGTTACAGCACCCTTTAACGGTCAAGCCAGCCGGCCCTTTACTTATGACACAGGCGCACGCTTGGCACTACTTTGTTGATGCACGTGCGGCTACTGCGCACACAATTCACAAACACAGAAAATATTTTTTGTATTTTGTTTGGAGTGTACTTTGGGGGTTACAGCACCCTTTAACGGTCAAGCCAGCCGGCCCTTTACTTATGACACAGGCGCACGCTTGGCACTACTTTGTTGATGCACGTGCGGCTACTGCGCACACAATTCACAAACACAGAAAATATTTTTTTATTTTTGCTGGAGAGTAGTGCACTTTGTGGGTTACACCACCCTTTAAGAAATGAGCCAGCCGGCTCTTCACTTATGGGATACAGGCGCACACTCGGCGCTCCTCCTTTGTTGATGCACGTGCAGCCACAGAGCACACAATTCACAAACACAGAACATTTTTTTTTATTTTGTTTGGAGTGCCCTTTAGGGGTTACAGCACCCTTTAGCGGTCAATCCAGCCGGCCCTTTATTTATGGGACACAGGCGCACGCTTGGCACTACTTTGTTGATGCATGTGCGGCTACTGCGCACACAATTCACAAACACAGAAAATATTTTTTTATTTTGTTTGGAGTGTACTTTGGGGGTTACAACACCCTTTAACGGTCAAGCCAGCCGGCCCTTTACTTATGACACAGCCGCACGCTTGGCACTACTTTGTTGATGCACGTGCGGCTACTGTGCACACAATTCTCAAACACAAAAAATATTTTTTTATTTTGTTTGGAGTGTACTTTGGGGGTTACAGCACCCTTTAACGGACAAGCCAGCCGGCCCTTTACTTATGACACAGGTGCACGCTTGGCACTACTTTGTTGATGCACGTGCGGCTACTGCGCACACAATTCACAAACACAGAAAATATTTTTTTATTTTGTTTGGAGTGTACTTTGAGGGTTACAGCACCCTTTAACGGTCAAGCCAGCCGGCCCTTTACTTATGACACAGGCGCACGCTTGGCACTACTTTGTTGATGCACGTGCGGCTACTGCGCACACAATTCACAAACACAGAAAATATGTTATTTTTTTTGCACTTGGGGGGAGCACCCCTGATGGACAGAGCACCAACTGGACAACACTACAGCACCCCTTTAGGACTGGGACTCTGCACAGGACTTTGGAGTGGACACAGCCCCTATGGACAACTGACTGCACAACACAGTCCAGCCAGCCCCTATGGACTTTGGAGGAGTGGACAAAGCCCCTATGGACAACAGCAGCACAGCACAACACAGCCAGCCCCTATGGACTTTGGAGGAGTGGACACAGCCCCTATGGACAACAGCAGCATAGCACAACACAACACTACACTGCACTACACTACACTACACTACACAGCCCAGCCAGCCCTAACTCCCACCCTCCCTCTTCACTGTCCACAGCCGAGTGAGAAAATGGCGCCGACGCGGGTACCTTATATAGGATCCAAAACCCGCGAGACCCGGAAGGCGGGATGATGACGTTTTGCCTCGATTTCAGATCCGAGTCAGGCAGGAAAAGTCGATCTGCCTCGGATCGGGGGGCCTCGGGGGGGTTCGGATTTCAGAAATCCGAACCCGCTCACCCCTAATATATGGTGGTGAGGGGGGTTGTCTCTCATCTGAATTACCCACATTCTGGTGGTGTCAGCTCCGTCCAAGGGAGATGAATGCAAAGCCTGTGCAGTCTGCAGCAGCAATGGAGATTTGAAACTCCGTGTTTTCAAGGTTGCACAAGCCCAGCTGCAAGTCAATACTCAAGACAGGAAGAGTTTAAAACTTTCATTCACACAGTACCCTGGGCACTGATGCCGAATAGCGGCCAGCAAGTAGGTCAGAGTGTGATTAGTGCCAGGGACCGACTGAATAGCTGTGCTGGGAAGCATGGAAGGAGGTTGCTGCATTTCTCCAACTCTGTTACAATAAATAAATATATATATACTGTGTGTATGTGTGTATATATATATATATATATATATATATATATAAACAAATTACTGCTCCTCATGATCCAGTTCGCTATTGTTTAATTTAGACAAATTGCCCTATCAGTAAAGTAGGATGACTATGCCACTGTTCTATAATCTCTGCCTCTACGGTAACAGTGATGGGGCTGTTCTGTGACTCAGTCACAGATAAATGCTTAGCATCAGTATGACATGGGTTTGTCTTTCTATAAACCCACTTATTTCTCTGTTTGTGGTGCTATATCAGTCACTGCATGACCCCGTGAATAACACACCACTATTTCATGACTTTTGTATGGGGAATACTCTTGGACTGCTTTTAAATGGCTTCCAAGATTGAAGCAACCAGGGAAGTAGGTGCGCCTGTATTACATAGTTGTTTAACCTATACAGGGGCGTATCTAACCATTGGCCAGGATGGCACTCGCCAGGGGCGCCGACCAAAGGCCCCACAAGTGTAGGGCAGACTGCAGTGAGAGAGGTCTGCCCTACACAGTTTCCAAACAGACAGCCGCCAGCGACGACTGTGTGTTTGTAATAGCAGCCAGCTAATGAGAGTCAGACAGACTCTCATTAGCTGCTGCGTCGTCCGCGGAGGGAGCCGGCTGGAGCTCACTCATGAGCTCTGTGTTCCGGCTCCCCCCGCAGAATGTGATGGGATAGACGTCATACATCATGACGTCTCTCCATTGCAGGAGAAGAGTGGGCCGGGACTCGGACAGCGGCGGTCGCGTCAGGAGCGGGGACCAGGTAAGTTTCATTTTTTTTTTGTTCTTTGTGTGTGTGTGTAAGCCTGGCACTACAGGGGAGGCACTGAAATAGGGGGTGTCCGCTATTGGGGCACTTTATGGGGGGGTGCCCACTACTGTATTGGGGTGGCCACTACTGGGGGCAATTTATGGGGGGTGGCCACTACTGGGGGCAATTTATGGGGGTTGGCCACTACTGGGAGCACTGTATAGGGGTGGCCACTACTGGGGGCACTGTATAGGGGGTCTACAACTGGGGGCACTTTATAGGGGACTACTACTGGGGCACTGTTTAGAGGGGGGCTACTACTGGGGGCAATTTATAGGGGGGACTACTACTGGGGGCACTGTATAGGGAGGACTACTACTGGGTACTATTACTGGGGGCACTGTATAGGGGGTACTACTACTGGGTACTATTACTGGGGGCACTGTATAGGGGACTACTACTGGGTCTACTACTGTTGGCACTGTATAGGGGGGACTACTACTGGGGGCAATGCAGCATAGGGGATTACTACTGGAGGCTCTGTATAGGGGGGTTACTACTGGGGGCAATGCAGCATAGGGGGATTACTACTGCGGGCACTGTATAGGGGGACTACTACTGGGGGCAATGCAGCATAGGGGGGATTACTACTGGGGGATTACTACTGGGGGCACTGCATAAGGGGGGTAGGGGGGCGCCAGTACATTACATTGCCAGGGGCACTTGGATCCCTAGATACACCCCTGAACCTATATTAAAGGCCTCTGTGTACTCATGTACTTAATCCACAGGCCTCTGTGTTCTGACGTACTTTCTCCTCAAGGTCTGAACCACGATGGCAGAGCTTGAAACAGCGAGCCAGACTCCTGAGATCCCGCTTGATTGCTCTCTCTCACACGGGGAATGCATTCTGCCAGTGTTCTCGGCAGGATGCTGCCTTCTCCCTCACTGCTACTGCAGGGAATAGAAAATCCAGTACTACACATTAGTCACTAGTGCACTGGTGCTATTGCTTCATAGATTGATATACTGTACAGTTGATATAGGTTTATATAACTGACAGGGATTAGATTCTTAGAGCTACACATAGCAGCCATTATAGCTCTGAGTCAACCATTTTGCAATACACCGTAAAATCCCTGATACTAGGTGCATCCCACAGGGACATGCAACTACTGGATGCAGTAGCTAGCATAAGGTTTTTATAGCCTACTGGACTCATGCTCCATTTTTGTAAGCCTTCATATATGAGGGCTTCATAAGCTGTTGCTACTAACTATGATGTCTGGTCTGGAGCTGCCAGAAGTAGGTTGTGTATGTAATGGTTGTGGATTTAAAAAATCAGTATGGCCTTACACAGGTCCGCCATACGTGCGGCACTTAATGGCAAAGAGATAGATCAACCAGTTGCGAAACATTTCCAAAAACAAAAACATCAACTATCTGTATTAAGATATAGGATGATTGACCGCATCCCTCCACTACCTAGAGGAGGTGACAGAACAACTGCCCTTTCTAGACTTGAAGCTAGATGGATTCTGAGACTGAATACAGTGCAACCGTCAGGTCTTAATGAATGTATCGCATGGAGGGCCTGATTCAGAGCCGAACGCTCTGACCAGAGCGCTCGCTCTGAATCAGTGCCCTCCTCCATGAAAATGGAGCGGCCTCCTGGCCGCTCGCATAGCTGTGGGTGACCACCCACAGCATCTGCGAGCGTCCATGATGATGGTCGCGATGGTCTTGCGACGGAGACCCTGCGGTAGGGTCTCGCTACCGCAAGCCCTGGAGTGAATTTGGCTCTATCAGAGCCAAAATCACCCCCACTGACATCACTAGTGATGTCAGTGGGGCCGGCTTCAGACGGTAGGCGTTCCCATGGGAACTCCTCCGTCTGGCAGGCACGACAGCACGCTCCCTTTGGTGCGAGACCCGGAGCGATGGAGAGCCTGTCGCTCGCCGGGTCTCGCGCATGCACACGACGGAGCTCCCTCCGTCGTGCGCATGCGCAGTGGGGGAACATCGATCCGCTTGCGAGCGTCTGAATGACCCCGGAATTACTTCACTTGATGGGCCAACGTTATACAGGCAGTTATTACTGTCTGTCTGCCTGCTCACTGGTTTTATATGTATAGGATGCTTTAGCGTTGTCATAAGGCTACACATATTTTTTCCCAGGAGTGATATGGCTTTTCTCTGCTACCGTCATTTTATTTAGCTATGTCTTATTCCATTATTGATTATACAGCTTATTAGAACACTAACATTGACGGCAGTAGTGAGTCATATACAACAGCTTGTGTAGTATTTGCACTTTATACTCTTTTATTCTTTTCATTTTCATTCATCATTATTTTGCACGTTTTATTATAGTCACAGTAGTTCAATCACATTTTTGTTTATTTGTTTCTGACGCAGGCAGCACGGAGCTGCAGGACCATCAATGGTTACCATAGCAACCTCCGGAGATGCAAGGTGTGACGTCATTTCCAGGCGCCCGTGCCCTCCGGTCACGTGAAGGTGGCTCCGGAGCAGCCCAGCACAGTGCACGCTAGGTGGGGTATAAAGGTAAGCTTCCTTGTTTATTTATCACTACATGTATTTTCCTGACGACGGGGCCAACTGAGCCCCGAAACGTTGAAGTAAACATCTTTTGAAATCAAGCCCTGGAGTGATGCATCGTGTCTGCGACCTTGTGTGGTTATACCCCCGGATCATATATATATATATATATATATATATATATAAAAATGTATTTTGTATCAGGAATTTAGCTGTAATTCTCACAAATCTGTGTGGTGTTTGTATATTCTCCCTGTGCTTGTGAGAGTTTCCCCGGAATCTCATGATTGATTGCTGTACTTATATTCATAAGCTATGCGTCCTTGCATTACTGCTCATGTTCTTCAATTTCAAGTGGTCGCTTCAGCAGTACATACAGTATACTTAAATTGGAACGATACAGACTGATATGTTTACACCTGAGGATTATTTCTTTAACTGTCTCCTCTGGCTGGGCTACAATAGCCCAGTGTATATAGGCTCTGCCTTGTTAGATAAGGGTTTTTGATTACAGTGGCTTGGGGTTCTAAGCCTTCACTGCTGGGGTCAGTTCGTCATGATTTTGATCCCCTGGTATTCCTAGCTCTATCTATTCCTACTGGAGTGATAGGCATTCTTAACATATTTATTTTAGTGTTCAGACCTTAAACCATACTTGCCTACCCTCCCGCTTTCCGCGGGAGCCTCCCGTTTTAAGGTGGGAGCTCCCGCTACCCCGCAATATAAAGAGAATCTCCCGTTTTCCCCACTGCCCGTCAAAACATCCTAACTGCGCATGCGCGACTCAGTCTGGATGTGACAAGGGTGGGGTTTGAGAGGGCATGACGCGCATGTCTGGATGTCATGCTTATTGGCCGGCCACAGCGGGATTGTGAGTGAGTAGCGGTGGCCAGCCGCCTAACCCAGCCCGATCCCGTGGCTGTATAAGAGAACATGCGCGGGTGGTCGGGCGTGTTGTGCTGCGGCAGAGCTGCCCTTACCTCCTCTCCACAATGCAGCAGAACCCGCCTTCTCCACCTCCGCAGCCACGAGAACTGAGCAGCAGCAGCAGGAGAGTCATGTGAACCAGGTAAGTAACTGTGGAGACTGCACACTGGCCCGGGAGGGTGATTAGAGTGATATATGAGGGGAGGGGACACAGGTTCTAGTACACACTGATATGTGGAATTACTGTATAGGTGAGAAGGGACTGTACAGATATATGTGAGGGGAGGGGACACAGCTCCCAGTACATACTATGTGGTATTATTATTATATAGGGGAAGATGGACTGTACAATGATATGAGAGGAGGGGACAGCTCCCAGTACACTCTGATATGTGGTATTATTATAATAATATAGGGGAGAGGGGACTGTACAGTTATATATGAGGGGGAATAGCACAGCTCCCAGCACACACTATGTGGTATTATATAGGGGGAGGGGACTGTACAGTGATATATGAGGGGGAATAGCACAGCTCCCAGCACACACTATGTGGTATTATATAGGGGGAGGGGACTGTACAGTGATATATGAGGGGGAATAGCACAGCTCCCAGCACACACTGGGCTCTATTTACTACAATCCGCATATTGAATGCGGATTGTAGTGTGATATTACCGAGTGAATTCGCATTGCGAATTCAGGTAATATCACAGGGATTTACTATAAATCCCTTGCAGGGACAGAGCTTGCGATAAAGCTCTGTCCCTGCGGATCCCATCCGCACTCTAGTCGCGGTATTTTCGGAAAAAATACCGCGACTAAGAGCACGCGCATGCGCCGACCGACCACCGCTACTACCCCCCCACCGACGCTAAGCCCCGCCCCCCGGCGCTCAGCCCCGCCCCCCGCGATCGCGGACCCCCACGATCGCGGACCCCCGCGACCCCCCCTCCCCCCCCCGCGACCCCCCCCTCCCTTCATTGCACTTACCTGCATCCTCCTGGCCTCCGGTGGTCTTCTCCGGGCTTCCCGATCAGGTGATCTCCCATACTGCACTGGGGCCCGATCACCTGATGACCGGGCCCCAGTGCACTGTGGGAGACCAGCTGACCGGAGAGGAGCCATCACCGGAGGCCCGATCACCGGTCCCTGGATTCAGGTAAGTGAAAAAAAAAATGTTTAATTTTTTTTTTCTTTTTTTCACAGCAATCAGCTTGCGGTCTACTTAGACCACACAGCTGATTACTGGTACCGGCTCCCGCCTCTGCTCTCCCCGTTAGAGCAGAGTGGGAGCCCGGTAACCGGGGGAGACCCTGGATAACGCCACCTCCAGGTGGCGTTATTAACACAGGGCTTCCCCCGGTATTTTTTTACAATTTATTTTTAGTAACTTGCACACAGATCACATTTCCCATTACAATTATGGGAAATGCGATCTGCTTTACTAAAAATAAGTGATACTGGGGGTTGGAGTAGAATTTTACTAATTCTACTCCAATTGCCCTGTAATAAATACAGGTGAAACTAAAATAATGTGAAAAGGGTGTGAAAACACCCTTTTTCACTTTATTTTAGTAAAAATAATGTTAATAAATAGAGCCCACTATGTGGTATTATATAGGGGGAGGGGACTGTACAGTGATATATGAGGGGGAATAGCACAGCTTCCAGCACACACTATTGTGGTATTATATAGGGGAGAGGGGACTGTACAGTGATATATAAGGGGGAATAGCACAGCTCCCAGCACACACTATTGTGGTATTATATAGGGGGAGGGGACTGTACAGTGATATATGAGGGGGAATAGCACAGCTCCCAGCACACACTATTGTGGTATTATATAGAGGAGAGGGGACTGTATAATGATATATGACACATCTTGCACCGCAGCAACAGAATTGAGACACCAGCCCACACACAGCAACTGGACAGCTGTTACTCTTACCCACAATCCCCAGCACCTGCATTTTGAAGTATCCAACCCCGTTATTACCGGCGTCTCACCCCTAGTAGAAATAGATATGGTAGTGTATACATCCCTTTCAGTAGATGTACCTAGAAGTGACGTAAAGTGGGGGCGGAAGTGCGGTTCCATAAAGGCCAGCAAAAGTAGAAATTTGTTCGCTTGCCACGCTTCACTTGCCACAGGCTTATATTTCCCCTCCATGTGCACATAGATAGTAACCATTGACGTTGGACATTGAGTGATGACCTCAGGGTATATCTACT
Source organism: Taudactylus pleione (assembly GCA_031769625.1). Lineage (NCBI taxonomy): Eukaryota > Metazoa > Chordata > Amphibia > Anura > Myobatrachidae > Taudactylus > Taudactylus pleione. The sequence goes on from JAUIMM010000127.1 coordinate 12,233,479, forward strand.
GAAGGGGATCTATCCACTATCAAATAGATATGCCCATAGGTAAAGCTAGACACGCCCTTTGGGCGGAGCATGACACCCCCCCTCGATGACACATAATACAATCTCCCTGAAACTAATTTTCAAAAGTAGGCAAGTATACCTTAAACCCCTTACTGGGCTTATAGCTTTTCTTTCATCTTATACCCATTAAGGGAGGATCTACTATACTGTCTTTCTATACAAATCCACAGGTTACAAGCCAAGATCGTGAAATTTTACATACGAGCGTATTAAACCACGGCCGAGGCAACTAAAAAAATTTGAAATCGAAATGAATTACTGTTAATTTTTAATTGATTAAAAACTACATTTTTTGCTGGACACTCATTGTGGGGCCTTGCACTCAGTACTGCTGTCTGCTGCCTCCAGTGGTGATATTTAAGAACTTTCTTATCTCTACTATTTATACTATTTCTGTCCTTCTGTCTAGGGATGTACATCGGAAGCCCACCATCATATGATGGCAGTGCTTCCACCATTGAATCTTTCGATGCAATGGTAACTAACCATCGCATCAAAAGCATTCAACCGTAAAAACCATTTATATGAATAGTAAAGGGGCCAGCGTTGGGGAAGGGGCTCGGACATGAAGCAACAAAAAAAAAAAAAAAACCCAGGCCAGGCAGGCAGAGCTGACTGAGGACGAGGAGGAGAATGAGACACACTGTCACTGCCATGCTGCTGCTGCTGTGGGCACTTAAAACAACAATAAACTGAAGTCTAAAAACATTATTAAATATACTTATAACACACAGAAAAGGAACCTCTTACAGCACCAGCAGAGAAATCACTCCCCATCTCTGCTGGTATAAACGTTGTTAGCTGTCACTCTGTGTGTCTGAGAGTGACTGCTGCTGCTGGGCCAGGGCTGCACAGTGATTGGCTCTCACAGTCTCAGAGAGCCAATCAGAGCTAGCAGAGAGGGGAGGGATGGACGGGTCTGAGTCAGTGAGAGACAGCCTCCAACGATCCCAGCAGCATGAGCCAGAAAGGTTAGAGGCAGAGAAACAGCACACAGCAGCCATGGGAGGCATAGCTTATAGTATTTAAAGAAAAGAAACCACCATCGAAACACCATTGAATGATTATCATTTGATGGCAGCAAACATCGGAATGCTGCCATCAAATGGTAAAAACACTAACATCGGAAGAAAAACATTGATGGTCGGCAAACATCGACCAACAATGTCCATCCCTACTTCTGTCCTTCTGTCTTTCTATACAAATCCACAGTTTACAAGCCAAGATCGTGAAATTTTACATACAAACAAATTAAAACACGTCCGAGGCAAGTAAAAAATTTTGAAATTGAAATTAATTACTGTTCATTTTTAATTAATTAAAAACCTAATTTTTGCTGTATACTCATTGTGGGGCCTCACGGCATATGGGTAGGGCCTCGGTGCGAGCCTTTCGTGTTGTCATGTTTTGTCAAGATCTTAATGTTTATTATCGAAGAGAGCTTTAGCAGGCTTTCCCAGCATTCTCAGCTGTCTGCCTATACCAAATTACGCAACAACATTGACTTCTTTCTTCGAACTGTGTCAAAATGATGACTTTGCAAGGACCCTGCTGTACTGTGAGTTGCCAAAATATTACACATGGAATGCTTCTCGAAAAGCTTTTATGTGCAGAAAACAGGCAGTTGCTGTAGATGGTCATCCTGGTATCAGAGCAAAAGAAGCTCTTGGCCGTGTTTACACTGTACATCCGACAAATGTTGAATGCTTCTATCTCCGAAGTTTGCTTTACACCAGTACAGATCCTACTTTCTTCTAAGACCTTAGGACTGTTGATGGGGAAGTTTGTCACACTTTTCGTGAGGCCTGCCTAAGGAGAGGTTTGTTGGAGGATGATGTGTAAACAAACATTCTTAAAATCCCAGGCAACGCCGGGTACTCCAGCTAGTACACTATAAGTATAGTGTTTCTAATCGTATCACTCCTTAGCGTGGGTTCCCTATTATCTAGCCAGGGGGTGCAATAAGTGTTTAAATGTACAATGTGTTAGTATAACAATGTTACACTGTGCTTCTTGGGATTCAGAGACCGCATTAATTGTATTGTTAGCCTCGGTATATAGCTTGGCTAGTAGTTGGGTCAGAATAGGTCTGCCTTGCGGTGTATTGGTATTTACCTTTTCTATGTATACTGTATATGTATATATCTACAGTGCATCTGGAAAGTATTCACAGCGCTTCACTTTTTCCACATTTTATTATGTTACAGCCTTATTCCAAAATGGAATAAATTCATTTTTGTCCTCATAATTCTACACACAATACTCCATAATGACAAAGTGTAAAAAGTTTTTTGGAGATTTTTGCAAATGTAATTAAAAAAAAACTAAGAAACCACATTTACATCTTATTAAGATATAGAGTGTAAGGTCTCAGACCATTTACGGATGATGTTGGTAATGTACATACCTGAGGGTTCTGGTGTCTGCAACGTGGACCTTAGGTCAGTAAAGATACGTGATCAAGTTGTTTCTTGCTGCTCACAGGTAAGGGGTTCCTCATCCCATTCTGAGGCAGACATAACTCAGATCCCTTAAAAGGGTTCTGAGCTTTCTGCAAGACTCGCACACCTGGCATGGCGCCTTTTCCTACTGTTCTGGAAAACTTTGTCTCTTTAGGGTACCCCCTGTCAGGTCTATTTTGCTCCATACCTTAGCAGCTCTCCTACTTTTCCCTTTCTTTTAGTCTACGGACACTCCAGCCTGAGCACACACGATGTCGTCTGATCTTGGAAGCTAAGCAGGATCAAGCCTGGTTAGTACTTGGATGGAAGACTGCCTGGGAATACCAGTGCTTCAACCTGTTCAGGTGTCCAAACAATGCACATAGGTGAGGTAGCTCAGTGTAGAGCGCACGCATGCATGTCGAGATCCAGGGTTCTATCACCGGCTTCTCCATGTTGTCTACAAGGTGGGCTCACACTACATTAGTAGGTAGAATATAATTAAATCCTTCAGGGAAGCATCCACATTGTCCATTGTACACTGTGGTTTGTAACATGCTGCCACCTTACCAGTGTAAGGTTCACACTAGGGTGTACCAGCCAAACAACTGGTGTACCAGTTGTTTGGCGTTACCTTGCTAGCACTCTGGTTCCACATGTCTTATGTTAGAGATGCTACTCCTCTGCTTTGGGGACTATCATTTTATAGTGTCAATTTCATTTGTGCTTCAGTACGTATTAGACGATGTACTTTGAGCAATACCGTGGTGGTGATTTCGGTCCTCTCCTAGGTCAACTTTAATTTGTCTTGTAAATGTACCCAGACTCAATCTTTTCCTTTTGCCTACTAGGATGACATAGGAGGGAGCTTCAGTCTTTTGCATGTTCGTTTATACTAACTTACTTCTCCTGGTTGTCTTGCATTATATGTATTGCTCTTTGGGTCACTGGTTTCTTATCTAGTGACTTCCTGATTATGTCCTTCTTTTTTTCTATTCCCATTACCTTAGTTGTCCTCTGGTTTGCTGTTTACAAATATTTAAACAGACGTAACCTGGAGTATATTTAATGGATTTTTCCTGGGTTCTGCTACAGTCTGTTCTCCTCTGCAGGTGGAGTTGCGTAGGTTTCACAGTTCCCTAGCAGCCTTCCAAGTCACCCTTGCAGCATTTCTTTGATAACTGACTTGTTGTTCTCATGCATTAATGTGGTCTAGGATTTCTTCTTGGTTCCCCTTGGATATAGGACCTTTTTAGTACACTTGTGATCCTTGCCGGTGGATCCAATGATTCTATGCCCTCTTTTAGAGGTCTGTGGCACAGCAGGCCTTCATAATTTTAGCAGACAACCCATCGCTGTTGCTGCAATGGCTGGTTCTTCATCTGCAGACATCATTCTTGTTATCTACCAGGCCTGGGCCGGTCGTTGGAACGCTTCCGTCACATGGAAGTCTTCTGCCACTTGCTGTCACACGCAGTGATTCTTATGTGCTTCTTTCCTCCTGTTCCATTTTTATCATTCCTCAAGTCGTCAGTGGTTACTGGTTTTTGCCTGGACTCGTTGAGGGTGCAAACTGATGCCTTCTCGGTAGTTTCCGGGATCTGTTGCCCTGCTACCTCGTCTGCTAACCTTCTGCAAGGAGTTCTCCAGTCACATTTGGTGCTTCCTGCTTCTGGAATCTCAACCTTGTGATGATTCCTACATTGTGCTCCTGCAATACGTGGACCTCCTTCATAATCCTGGTCAACACTTGGCTCTTGTCTTTGCTACGTAGGGTCAGAGCTGGAACTTTGTTCAGTCCCTCTCACTTCTGTCAAAACCGGATAATTGGCGAAGACAGAATCTGTTTGCAATTGGAATCTGCGCAATGCTGTCTTGTAAAGGGCCTAGACTCCATCTTAGAAAATATGAGATATGGTAAGAACTTACCCTTGTTATCTCTATTTCTACGAAGTCCATAGGGTTCCACAGGATACCTTGGGGTATAGGTGTGACGTCAGTCGCAGGGCACCAAAGAGTTAAGCTTTCAGCCTCCCAGGATGCACTAGGTCCCCCTCCTATACCCCGCCCCCGGGCCAAGGCACCTCAGTTAGTTACCAAGCCATAGGCCGGAGGAGGAGAAGGAAGAGAGAGAACAAAGATCTGGACACATACAAGAATCACATTCTCACCAGAGGGAGACGGAAAACCAGTGACCAGAGCAAAGCCCATCTGCAGCACAGGTGCGACAGGGCGGGAGTCCTGTGGAACCCTATGGACTTCGTAGAAATAGAGATAACAAGGGTAAGTTCTTACCATATCTCATATTTTCTACTTCAGGGTCCATAGGGTATCCACAGGATACCTTGGGGATGTCCCAAAGCAGTATCCTTTAAGGGTGGGGACGCTCCTGTGCAGAAAGGAGAATCCGCCGCCCGAAGGAAGCATCCTGAGAGGCGAAGGTGTCAAACCTGTAATACCTCACGAAGGTATGGACAGAAGACCACGTAGCAGCCTTGCAGATCTGAACTGCCGAGGCACCACGTCGAGCTGCCCACGAAGGACCCACAGACCTAGTGGAATGAGCCTTCAGAGAAGGAGGGACCGGTAGGCCTTCATGAAGATAAGCTTCAGAAATAGCCATACGGATCCAGGCTGCCAAAGTTTGCTTTGAAGCAGGCCAACCCTTTTTACGGAAGCCAAAGAGGACAAACAAAGCGTCCGACTTCCTAAACGAAGAAGTGCGGTCAACATAAGTCCTTAAGGCCCGCACAACATCCAAAGAGGCCTCACCCACGGAAAGACCCGGTGAGTTAAAGGCCGGAACAACTATTTCCTCGTTAATATGAAACTGGGAAACAACTTTGGGAAGAAACTCGGGCCGAGTGCGGAGCACTGCCCTGTTCCCATAAAAAACCAAGAAAGGGGGTCTACAAGAAAGAGCCCCTAACTCAGAAACACGTCTGGCCGAAGCAATGGCCAGAAGGAAAACAGTCTTAGCTGTTAGCCATTTAAGATCCACTGAGCCCAGTGGTTCAAACGGCGGTCCTTGGAGAGCCCTCAGGACCACAGCCAAATCCCAAGGCGCCACAGGTGGAACAAAGGGCGGCTGAATGCGGAGAACACCCTGCATAAAGGTGCGCACATCCGGGATTGTAGCAATCCTACGGTGAAACCAGACAGATAGGGCCGAAACCTGTACCTTCAAAGAAGCAAGGCGAAGACCATGATCTAGTCCCGCTTGCAGGAAGGCGAGAATCCGAGACAGACGAAACTCCCGCGGTGCATAACCTCTCGGTCGACACCACTGGAAGAACGTATGCCACACGCGATGGTATATCCTCGCGGAAGACGGTTTCCGAGCTCGTAACATGGTACGCACCACAGAGCTGGAAAACCCCCGGGACCTCAGCATGGCCGTCTCAACAGCCACGCCGTCAAAGACAGCCGAGTCAGGTCCAGGTGAAGGCAAGGACCCTGAGACAGAAGGTCCGGTCGTAGCGGCAACCGCAGAGGAATGTCCACGGACAGACCCTGAAGGTCTGAGAACCAGTGCCGTCTGGGCCACGCGGGAGCTATCAACAGGAGCGTCCCTCCTTCCTGTTTGAATCTCCGGATTACCCGTGGAAGAAGGGAGACCGGAGGGAACAGGTATGCGAACCGGAACGTCCACCGGACGGACAGAGCATCCACCAGAGACGCCCCTTCGTCTCTTGTGCGAGACCCGTACACCGGCAACTTGTTGTTGTGCCGGGACGCCATGAGGTCGATTTCTGGAAGACCCCACCTGTCCACCAGTAGTTGAAAAACGTCCGGGTGCAGGGACCATTCCCCCGGATGAACGTCCTGGCGACTTAGAAAGTCCGCCTTCCAATTGAGCACTCCCGGGATGAAGACCGCTGATATGGCCGGAAGATTGTGCTCCGCCCAAACCAGGATCCGAGAGACCTCTACGAGAGCCGCCCGACTGCGAGTTCCTCCTTGCCTGTTTATGTAGGCCACGGTGGTAGCGTTGTCCGACTGGACCTGCACCGGGCGACCCTGGAGAAACCGCTGTGCCTGCTGGAGAGCATTGAAGACCGTACGGAGTTCCAAGATATTTATTGGAAGCTCCGCTTCTGTCGGCGTCCACCTGCCCTGGAACAAGTGTGGACCCGAAACTGCTCCCCAGCCCCGAAGACTGGCGTCCGTTGTCAACAGGACCCAATTTGGAACCCAGAACGGACGTCCCTTGTTGAGGTGGGTCGTCTGTAACCACCACGTAAGGGACAGGCGAACCTCCTGGGTGAGCACAATCGTCTGGGACTTCAGAGACTGAGTCAGCCCGTTCCACTTGGACAGGATCAGGTGCTGCAGAGGTCTGGAGTGAAACTGGGCGTATTCCACCATGTCGAACACCGACACCATGGAGCCCAGTAACCTCATCGCCGAGTGTAAGGACACCCGGCGGCTGTGCAGACAACTGCGCACCCTTGACTGTAAAGCAGAGATCTTGTCCTCCGTCACGAAGATCCTTTGCTGTCCCGAGTCCAATAAGGCTCCAAGATGCAGAATTCTCCGAGACGGGATTAGAGTGGACTTCTGCCAGTTGATTAGCCAGCCGTGCCGTTGCAGCAGTGCAATGGTCAGGTCCAAGTGGCGTAACAGGAGCTCTGGAGATCCTGCCACCAATAACAGGTCGTCCAAATACGGCAACATGCGGACTCCCTGCAGCCGCAGAGAAGCCGCCATGACCGCCATCACCTTGGTGAAAACACGTGGTGCTGTTGCCAGGCCAAAAGGTAACGCCCGAAACTGGAAGTGGTCGCTGCAGATTGCAAACCTGAGGAACTGTTGATGGCGCCAAAGAATAGGGACATGCAGGTAAGCGTCCTGTATGTCCAATGACACCAAGTAGTCCCCAGGTTCCAGCGCCAGAATGATGAACCGTAGGGTCTCCATCCGAAACTTCGGGACCCGCAAAGACTTGTTGAGTGCTTTGAGGTTGAGAATCGGACGATATGACCCATTGGGTTTCTGTACCAAAAATAGATTTGAATAGAAACCCTGGCCCCTCTGGGAGAATGGAACCGCCACTATAACTCCAGCCTGGAGCATAGTGTGCAATACCTTCCGCAGCTCCGTAGCCTTGTTCCGGTCTGATGGGAGACCCGTGGTGAAGAAGCGAGCCGGGGGTCTGTGCCGGAAGGAGAGGGCGTATCCGTGGGAAACCACCTCCAGAACCCAAGTGTCTGTCGTAGTGGTCGACCAACACTGGGCGAACTGTAGCAGGCGGCCTCCCACCCTGGGATCCCCCAAAGGGAGGCCCGGACCGTCAGGCCGCAGGCTTGTCACCTGGCTTGGGGGCCGGACGTCTGGTACTCCATGCCTGCTTCCGGGGCTTGACCGATTTCTTAGGGCCAGCCTGTCGAGGAAACGACTGTGGTTTGGGCCTGCCCTGGGCCCTAGATGACCGAAAGGACGATGGTCCCGAACCAGAAGGAGCAGCGGCCGACGGGAGACAAGCAGATTTGGCTGCCGTCAGCGTGGCCACAATCTTATCCAGATCCGGACCAAAGAGAACTTCTCCGGTAAACGGCAACGCTTCCAGACCTTTCTTGGAATCTGCGTCCGCCTTCCAGGATCGCAGCCACAAGGTGCGACGAGCAGCTACCGCTGCTGAAGAAATTCTAGACACCAGAGTACTAATGTCTAGAGCCGCCTCGTTGATGTAGGTGGCCGAATCACGGAGATTGCCAATCAACTCCGCCTGTTCGGCCTGGACAGTCGGATTCAAAAGAAGCCTCTAATGAATCCGCCCAGCGCTCCATCGCTCTGGCAACCCAGCAAATGGCCATAGCCGGCCGTGCTGCCCCCCCTGCAAGGGAATAAGCGGACTTCAGGCAGATTTCTACCTTGCGGTCCGTAGCATCTTTAAGGGAGGACATGGATGGCATCGGCAATGTGGCACTACGGACAAGACAGGTCACGTGAGAATCCACCTGTGGAGGGGATTCCCACTTAGCAAAATAATTATCCGCGAACGGATAAGCCACCGCCAGGCGTCTCTGCGGCTGGTATCTTTTGCCAGGTTGTTTCCACGCCTCCTCTAAATGGTCCACCAACTGACCCGAAAGAGGAAAGACTGTGGCATCGCCCTTCACATCTTTGAAAAAGGCATACTTAGATTTAGCCGCTGGGGGAACTTCGTCCTCAATCACCAAGGCTGTGCGGACCGCCCGAATAAGTCCAGGAATATATACTTTGGACTTAGCATCAGCGTCCTTAGTATGGAGAGGTTCCTGATCGTAAGGATCTAGAATCTCCCCATCATCAGACGTCCCTTCGTCATCCTCATAAGGAGCGGACAGAGACGCCACCGGCCTTTTATGAGACCGCATCACAGACTCCCCTTGCAACACATCCGACAAGTGCTGTACAGAACTCGTCAGGGAGTTAACCCACGCTGGCTCCTGAGAACCCGGGAGCGGGGAAATAGGGAGACTGTGGGGTACCACCAATTGTCGTGGGAACCCCTGCATGGGTGACGACACCACAGACTGCTGGGACAAACCCATCGGAGTAAACGCGGGCTGCGGAGCTAACTGGCCCACTAAAGCTGTTAACGCCTGAGCGAAACAAGCCCAGGGCGGCTCCTGTACCGGTGCTGTAACCGTAATAGGCCGCGCCATGGACAAACACTGCCGGCAAAGGCCCTCCGCGCTACCCTCCCCCTCCGCTAACGGTACTTTGCACGTGGTACACTGTAGCCGGAGGGGAAAATCACTTTCAGACATGATGGCACCACGTATGTGACCTCTCTCACCAATTAAGTATTAAATAGGCGAGAGACCACCCTGCAGCACCGCACCGCAAGGGCTTTAGCAGAAAGAACAGGGACAGTAATAAAGCTGACAGTTTAGAGAAGAAAAGTTACAGGCAGCAGCGCTAGCACAGTCACATACAATGCAGAGAAATAACAATTCCTGCACTAACAGCGCTGATCACTCAACTACACAGACACAGGGCCTGGTAGGACACAGCGCTGCATACACAGACCTGACCACAGCGGAGGAGAGGTATGCGGGGGGACCCAGACCACGATGCTTCCGTCCAGCGCTTCCAGCAGCGTTCACCATGCGTTCTGGAGAAGATGGCCGCCGAGGAGCAGAGAGGAGGCTGGCCTGGGGGAGGAGCGCTGCCACAGGACCAGTCGGCAGCATGCAGAGAGGGCTGTGTGCAGCGGGGGAGGCGCCGGCTGTGAGACAGGGAAGGCGCGCTCCCCTGGCATGCATTTAACCCCTGGGACGCCGCAGCGCTACCGCTCTGCTGCGGTCCGCTGTCCCAGGGGGTAGTGGAAGCGCAGGTTGGTCGCCTGGCTCCACGCTGCAGCCAGTCCCCAGGGAGCCCCCTGCCTGGGGACTTAGGACCATGTGATCAGCGGGGACCCACCGCGGGACCCTGCTGCTTACCTCTGTCCCCCTTGAATCCGGCCATGGTCCGGAGCATCTGGGGTCACCGCTAGCTGTGACCCCAGACGCCCACCAGCATCCCCGGATCAGTACCGGCGTTCTGGTACCGGCGGGGTGTAGGGAAGACAGCATGGACGTCAGGACTGACTGTCCATGCTGTTCATCCAGATGTGCAGCCACAGCTGCATGAAGAATAAGCTTCAGGGGCTCTTCTAGCCCCCACTCCAACAGGTGCACCCGACTCCGGCCGGGCACCAAACTAAACTGAGGTGCCTTGGCCCGGGGGCGGGGTATAGGAGGGGGACCTAGTGCATCCTGGGAGGCTGAAAGCTTAACTCTTTGGTGCCCTGCGACTGACGTCACACCTATACCCCAAGGTATCCTGTGGATACCCTATGGACCCTGAAGTAGAAATAAAATCTCACAGCACTATTTTGTAAACAAAAGGTACATAGTCAGCCTTCCTCAAACACAGGCAGACTAAACAGGGAGGCTCCGACAGCACAGCTGGAAGCCTCCTTCCTGTATGAGAATTAAATTCACTGTATAAACACATATTGCAAATGCAGTTTAAAAACATCAGAAAAATACATGTGTGCTTGTATATACTTTTCGTGTTTTGTGTTTTGGTTTTGGATCTGGATCTTTCTTCGTGTTTTGGATCTGGATTGGTTTTGCCAAAACCACCCTTCCGTGTTTTGGGTTCTGGGTTTTGTGTTTTGGATCTGTATTTTTTTTAAAAAAAGCATAAAAACAGCTAAAATCACAGAATTTGTAGGTTTTTCTGCTCCTATGCTATTATTAACCTCAATAACCTTAATTTCCACTCATTTCCAGTCTATTCTGAACACCTCACACCTCACAATAGTGTTTTTATGTCCAAAACGTTGCACCGAGGTAGCTGGATGACTATGCTAAGCGACACGAGTGGGCGGCACAAACACGTGACCCATCTAGGCGTGAAACTGCAGTGGCAGACAGGATGGCAGTTTGAAAAACTAGGCCCCAAACTGTACATAATGCAAAGAAAAAAAAGAGGTGCAAGATGGAATTGTCCTTGGGCCCTCCCACCCACCCTTATGTTGTATAAACAGGACATGCACACTTTAACAAACCAATCATTTCAGCGCCAGGGTCTGCCACACAACTGTGGCTGAAATGATTGGTTCGTTTGGGCCCCCACAAAACAAGCTGGCAATTAATGTGTCCCTGCACAAACTGGCTCTATGGAGGCAAGATGTCATCCTCATCCTCCTCATCCACCGATTCCTCACCCTCTTCAGTGTGTACATCCTCATCCTAACAAAGTATTAACTCGTCCCCACTTGAATCCACCACCACAGGTCCCTCTGTACCTTCTGGAGGCTGGTCTCCCTGGAAGAGCTGATAATTCATTTTGATGAACATCATCTTCTCCACATTCTGTGGAAGCAACCTCCTACGCCTTTCGCTGACAAGGTTCCCGGCTGCACTAAACACTCTTTCGGAGTACACACTGGAGGGGGGGCAATTCAGGTAAAATAGAGCCAGTTTGTACAGGGGCCTCCAAATTGCCTCTTTTTCCTGCCAGTACAGGTATGGACTGTCTGCCATGCCTACTTGGATGCTGTCACCGATGTAATCCTCCACCATTCTGTCAATGGTGACAGTATCATATGCAGTGACAGTAGACATGTCAGAAATTGTTGCCAGGTCCTTCAGTCCGGACCAGATGTCCAAACTTGGTCCTGCCTGCCCTGCATCACCGCCAGCGGGTTGCTTAGGATACCTAAGTTTTTTCCTGGCAGCCCCAGTTGCAGGAGAAAATGAAGAAGGAGCCGTTGACGTGTCACGTTCCGCTTCAGCTGACAGTGTGTTCACCAGCAGGTCTTTGCACCTCTGCAGGCTTGTGTCGGCTGGAAAGAGAGACACCACATAGGCTTTAAACCTAGGATCGAGCACGGTGGCCAAAACGTAGTGGTCTGATTTCAACAGATTGACCACCCTGGAATCCTGGCAAAGCGAATGAAGGGCTTCATCCACAAGTCCCACATGCCGAGCGGAATCGCTCCGTCTTAGCTCCTCCTTCACTTTCTCCAGCTGCTTCTGCAAAAGCCTGATGAGGGGAATGACCTGACTCAAGCTGGCAGTGTCTGAACTGACTTCACGTGTGGCAAGTTCGAAGGGCTGGAGAACCTTGCACAACACGGAAATCATTCTCCACTGCGCTTGAGTCAGGTGCATACCCCCTCCTTTGCCTATGTCATAGGTGGATGTATAGGCTTGTATGGCCTTTTGCTGCTCCTCCATCCTCTGAAGCATATAGAGGGTTGAGTTCCACCGCGTCACAACCTCTTGCTTCAGGTGATGGCGGGGCAGGTTCAAGAGTGTTTGCTGGCGCTCCAGTCTTCGGCACGCAGTCGCTGAATGGCGAAAGTGGCCAGAAATTTTTCGGGCCACCCAAAGCGTCTCCTGCACGCCCCTGTCGCTTTTCAGAAAATTCTGCACCACCAAGTTTATTGTGTGAGCAAAACATGGGACATGCTGGAATTTGCCCAGATGTAATGCCCGCACAATATTGGTGGCGTTGTCAGATATCACAAATCCCCAGGAGAGTCTAAGTGGGGTAAGCCACTGGGCGATGATTTCCCTCAGTTTCTCTAAGAGGTTGTCGGCGGTGTGCCTCTTACTGAAACCGGTGATACACAGCGTAGCCTGCCTTGTAACGAGCTGGCATTTCTGAGATGCTGCTACTGGTGACGCTGCTGCTGTTGCTGCGTAAGGTGATACATCTACCCAGTGGGCTGTCACAGTCATATAGTCCTTAGTCTGCCCTGTTCCACTTGTCCACATGTCCATGGTTAAGTGGACATTGTGTACAACGGCATTTTTCAGGACACTGAGGACACTTTTTCTGACGTTTCTGTACAGTCTCGGTATCGCCTGCCTAGTGAAGTGGAATCTAGACGGGATTTGGAACCGGGGACACACTACCTCCATCAATTGTCTAAATCCCACTGCACTAATGGCGGATACCGGACGCACGTCTAACACCAACATAGCGGTCAAGGCCTCAGTTATACGTTTTGCTTCAGGATGACTGCTGTCGTACTTCATCCTCCTCGCTAAGGACTGTTGGAGGGTCAATTGTTTAGTAAAAGTAGTGGTGTTCCTACTTCCTCTCTGGGATGATGAACGACTCCCAGCAGCAGCAACAGCAGCAGCGGCAGCAGTAGGCGTAGCAATGCAGGATCCTCCAGAGGAATCCCGGATAGGAGAGTCAGTCATGCCAGTGACATGGCCTGCAGGACTACTTCCGATCCTGACTAAGGAGGAAATTGACGAGGAGGGAGTTGACGGTGTGGTTTGCAGGCGCTTGGATACAACAGGACAACGGGATTTAGGTGTCCCTGGACTGCTTACGGTCTTAGCCAAAGTTTCTGAACTTGACAGTAACTTTTTATGAACGCGCTGCAGGTGCCGTATAAGGGAGGATGTTCCTAGGTGGTTGACGTCCCTACCCCTACTTATTTCACCTTTACATATGGTACATATGGCAAGACAGTTGTTGTCCGGATTTGGATAGAAATATTGCCAGACCAAAGAGGTGGAATGTTTGGTCTTCTGCCCAGGCATGACCGTGATGGGCTTTTTCATCCCACGGACAACAACTGTCTCCCCCGGAGCCTGATTTAAACAAACCACATCACCATCAGAATCCTCCTCGCCAACTTCCTCCTCAGCGCCAGCTACACCAGTATCCTCATCCTGTTGTACTTCAACAGTGACATCTTCAATTTGCATATCAGCAAGTGGACTGTGGGTGCTCCTTTCAGCACTTGCAGGGGGCGTGCAAATGGTGGAAAGAGCCACCTCTTCCCGTCCAGTGCTGGGAAGGTCAGGCATCGCAACCACCACCACACTTGGACTCTCCTTGGGGATTTGTGATATCTTCTTAGAAAGCACAGTTCTTCGCTGTGCTTTTGCCAGCTTAACTCTTTTGATTTTTTTAGTGGGAGGAGGGCTTCCATCGTCATGTGAAGCTGAACCACTAGTCATGAACATACTAGGGATCGACCTTAGCCGTTCCTTGCCACTCCGTGTCGTAAATGGCATATTGGCAAGTTTACGTTTCTCTTCAGCTGATTTAAATGTCTTTTTCAAGGTCATTTTCCTGAACTTTGCCATTTGGGATTGTATGTGCCCTCTACTATGACATTGGGCATCGGCCTTGGCAGACGACGTTGATGGCATGTTATCGTCTATGTCATGACTAGTGGCAGCAGCTTCAGCACTAGGAGGAAGTGGTTCTTGATCTTTCTCTATTTTATTTTTATCGGAGAAAGTTTGGTCCTCCATTTATGTTATATCGATTTGATATATACGTGCGGCTAAACACAGAAAATAATTTTTTTTTTGGTTTGGACTGGAGTGTACTTTGTGGGTTACAGCACCCTTTAACGGTCAAGCCAGCCGGCCCTTTACTTATGACACAGGCGCACGCTTGGCACTACTTTGTTGATGCACGTGCGGCTACTGCGCACACAATTCACAAACACAGAAAATAATTTTTTTTTTGGTTTGGACTGGAGTGTACTTTGGGGGTTACAGCACCCTTTAACGGTCAAGCCAGCCAGCCCTTTACTTATGACACAGGCGCACGCTTGGCACTACTTTGTTGATGCACGTGCGGCTACTGCGCACACAATTCACAAACACAGAAAATAATTTTTTTTTGGGTTTGGACTGGAGTGTACTTTCGGGGGTTACAGCACCCTTAACGGTCAAGCCAGCCGGCCCTTTACTTATGACACAGGTGCACGCTTGGCACTACTTTGTTGATGCACGTGCGGCTACTGCGCACACAATTCACAAACACAGAAAATAATTTATTTTTTGGTTTGGACTGGAGTGTACTTTCGGGGGTTACAGCACCCTTTAACGGTCAAGCCAGCCGGCCCTTTACTTATGACACAGGCGCACGCTTGGCACTACTTTGTTGATGCACGTGCGGCTACTGCGCACACAATTCACAAACACAGAAAATAATTTTTTTTTTGGTTTGGACTGGAGTGTACTTTCGGGGGTTACAGCACCCTTAACGGTCAAGCCAGCTGGCCCTTTACTTATGACACAGGCGCACGCTTGGCACTACTTTGTTGATGCACGTGCGGCTACTGCGCACACAATTCACAAACACAGAAAATAATTTTTTTTTGGTTTGGACTGGAGTGTACTTTCGGGGGTTACAGCACCCTTTAACGGTCAAGCCAGCCGGCCCTTTACTTATGACACAGGCGCACGCTTGGCACTACTTTGTTGATGCACGTGCGGCTACTGCGCACACAATTCACAAACACAGAAAATAATTTTTTTTTTGGTTTGGACTGGAGTGTACTTTCGGGGGTTACAGCACCCTTAACGGTCAAGCCAGCCGGCCCTTTACTTATGACACAGGTGCACGCTTGGCACTACTTTGTTGATGCACGTGCGGCTACTGCGCACACAATTCACAAACACAGAAAATAATTTTTTTTTGGTTTGGACTGGAGTGTACTTTCGGGGGTTACAGCACCCTTTAACGGTCAAGCCAGCCGGCCCTTTACTTATGACACAGGCGCACGCTTGGCACTACTTTGTTGATGCACGTGCGGCTACTGCGCACACAATTCACAAACACAGAAAATAATTTTTTTTTTGGTTTGGACTGGAGTGTACTTTGGGGGTTACAGCACCCTTTAATGGTCAAGCCAGCCGGCCCTTTACTTATGACACAGGCGCATGCTTGGCACTACTTTGTTGATGCACGTGCGGCTACTGCGCACACAATTCACAAACACAGAAAATAATTTTTTTTTTGGTTTGGACTGGAGTGTACTTTCGGGGGTTACAGCACCCTTTAACGGTCAAGCCAGCCGGCCCTTTACTTATGACACAGGCGCACGCTTGGCACTACTTTGTTGATGCACGTGCGGCTACTGCGCACACAATTCACAAACACAGAAAATAATTTTTTTTTTGGTTTGGACTGGAGTGTACTTTCGGGGGTTACAGCACCCTTAACGGTCAAGCCAGCCGGCCCTTTACTTATGACACAGGCGCACGCTTGGCACTACTTTGTTGATGCACGTGCGGCTACTGCGCACACAATTCACAAACACAGAAAATAATTTTTTTTTGGTTTGGACTGGAGTGTACTTTCGGGGGTTACAGCACCCTTTAACGGTCAAGCCAGCCGGCCCTTTACTTATGACACAGGCGCACGCTTGGCACTACTTTGTTGATGCACGTGCGGCTACTGCGCACACAATTCACAAACACAGAAAATATATTATTTTTTTAGCACTTGGGGGGAGCACCCCTGATGGACAGAGCACCCCCTGGACAACACTACAGCACTCCTTTAGGACTGGGACACTGCACAGGACTTTGGAGTGGACACAGCCCCTATGGAGAACTGACTGCACAACACAGTCCAGCCAGCCCCTATGGACTTTGAAGTAGTGGACACAGCCCCTATTAACAACAGCAGCACAGCACAACACAGCCAGCCCCTATGGACTTTGAAGTAGTGGACAACAGCAGCACTACACTACACTACACTACACTACACTACACAGCCCTAACTCCCACCCTCCCTCTTCACTGTCCACAGCCGAGTGAGAAAATGGCGCCGACGCGGGTACCTTATATAGGATCCAAAACCCGCGAGACTCGGAAGGCGGGATGATGACGTTTTGCCTCGATTTCAGATCCGAGTCAGGCGGGAAAAGTCGAGCCTGACTCGGATCGGACTCGGATCGGGGGGGCTCGGGGGGGTTCGGATTTCAGAAATCCGAACCCGCTCACCCCTAATATATATATATATATATATATATATATATATGTGTGTGTATATGTGGCCCATTTATAATATCACACAGACTTATATTTGAAAAGTAGCAAAATTCCCTGCAACTCATACACACAATGTTAAACAGAATACAGTCAGTTTTTTAGTGATCCTTCCCGAAATCATACTGGCATGGCCACACACACACATAGATGCCCTTCCAGCTTAGTGCTGCTCACTGAGTGCCCCACCGACCCTCAGACGCACAACGCAATTCAGTGGTGTTTTCCCCGCATACATACATTTAAAAGCAATGGTCCCGTAATGCAAAAAGGATAATTTAAACGCAATGTTAGTATATAAAGAAATGAATGTTTTCTGTAACTATGGCTTAGTAAATGACAATTGGACTGTGTTTGGAACCGTTCTGATCTACCTTGTTTCCGCAGCATTCCGGTGACATCAATATGAAGATCAGAACATGCGGCTATGAAATATGAATGTTAGAGAGAATATCTATTTGAAATGTTGTTTTCCATAGCAGCTTAGATTTGCATGTTGGGGGATACAAAAGGAGGTTGGAGACCTTTTGTATCCATTTGGAATTGTCCAATAAATGCCCTGTAACAGATTTCTCCAAAGGACTGGTTATTCCAGTCTAATCAATAGAGCTAGCTAGCTGAGAGTAGAAACAGTAGTCTCAGGTAACCCAAAAGGATACTCCCTTTCTGATGACCTCACAGGTAAAAGGGGGCGGGAACATAGCATGCACATAGCTGAGAAAACACAGCTTAGCACAGACTGGGAGATTTTTAGAAGGAAGAGAGAGGTACACTCCCTGACCAGACAACGGAAAATGGATCTCAGTTCCCCTGGGTTGTTGTAGCTAAGTATAAATTGTGCAATATTTAGCCTATTTGGGTGTCTGTGGCTTTTTGGTGTTAGTCTGTTATTAGCTTAGCATGGTGTGTGGTTTGTAGTTTTCTAAGGATATTCATGGGTCTGTGTTGGCATGCAGTGTATGATGTGTTGTCTGGTCTGTGCTTTTCATCTGCACTGTAGGGTACAGTGGTCTGTTGTCAGCATGCAGGAAAGGGATTGATTGTGGAATTGTTGTGATATTTGTGAATGATTGATGCTGGTTGATTGAGACCCTGCCATGTGTTCTGTGTTTGGGCCCTGCCATGTGTTCTGTGTTTGGGCCCTGCCATGTGTTCTGTGTTTGGGCCCTGCCATGTGTTCTGTGTTTGGGCCCTGCCATGTGTTCTGTGTTTGGGCCTTGCCGTGTGCTTGAACGGTATCTCTGCTTGGGAGAGATGGGCTTTGTGTGTGCTGTATACTCATGAATGTGATCATAGGGTGGTGTCACGTGTTGTATCGTGGAGGTTGAATTGATGGCAGCTTTGAATGGTCGTGGGTGGTTGCCGTGTGGTGTTGTGTGAGTCAGATGGGTATGTTGTCTGCGGTTTGTTGGAGATGGCTTGCCTCCATGTGGGGTGAACAAGGGAAATTGTGAATCTGCCCAGTTGTGGTGTTGTGTGGGTCAGATAGGTATATTGTCTTTGTTGTGGTTGTGGTCATTGATGGATGATTTGCGGAGCTGCAGCTTGGTGCAGGATGGAGTTTGCCTAGGGATCATGAGGCTTGCAAACAAAGGAAAAACATGTGCTTCGGCCCTTCCCCCTCCCCACGGTCTAGTGACTACTGGATGAGGTCTGTTGTAGGTTCAGAGACCATGCGGTTTGGACAATAGGGCAGGAAGCATTCCCAACCCCCCTCACGCACAAACATGCACACCATCACCAGCCATCTTGAACATGTACTCTCAGCAGACATTGATATATCCCTCATTGTATTTTAATGTGTCTCTTTTTCTCTCTCTCTCTCTTTCTCTCTCGCTCTCTCTCTTTCTCATATTGCTCATTGTATTTTGATCTTTAATAACCGTTTCATGTATTTTAACTGTACCTTATGACCTAATGTTTGTACAATTTATTTGCGCTCATTATTAGATCATAGCGTTGTAACATCTGTACTTTTAACCTGAATAATAATCTTTAGCGCTTTGGAACGCTATTCAACTGTCTCGGTATTTAATTAATGGTATAATCAAAATAGCGACATCTTGTGGTTTTAGAAGGTACAGGCAGGTTTTGTCTTAGAGGTTCTAGGCAGGTGAATCTTAGAGGTTTATAGGCAGGAATGTATTAAAAGGTATTTACAAATTTTACAGTGGGGGCTCGCATCGGTTTATCACACTATCTGATACACGATAACAATCGGTCAGTCCTCTCTCAGCAAAAGGGTGGAGGCGCCTTTTGAGAGACGCATTAGTCTCTCATTACCACAGTGTTGCTGAGAGCGTACTGCCGGTTATTGTGTAGAGGAAGCGCTGATCAGAATTCAGGGACAAGAGAGGAAAAAAAAAAAGTTTTTTTTCTCTGTTGATAGAACCTTACGTAGAGGGGTGCCGCAGTATTGAGTATGCGGCTGAGATGCATTTTTGCGTACGCAGTTAAAAAGTCATTATACGCTTGTGTGGTAGTCGCATAATTGTGTATGCGGCCGGTCGCACAATAAGCGTATACGCACTTCCGGTTCTGCTGCCACATGTTTGAACAAAGCCATTGAGGTTTACATTTTTTTTTTTTCTATCTACCAATATCTGGGTAAACGTTTATTTTCTGCGCAGAGAAAGTGTGTAACAGTGAGTATGTGTTGGACAGTTAAGGGTATCATATGATCCTTAAGGGCTAGGTGCAAGGGTTAGCCTAGTCGCTCGGTAAGCAGCTTACCATTCAGTACACAGAGCAGGTGTATGGTTTGTTATTTTTGTTAGGGACCGGCTCTCAGTGTGACTGCAGTGTTCAATAATATTTGAGCATTATAGTTGAGCCGCACTAGGTGTGATTGTGAGCTGAGAGAGAACAGGTGAGTGAAAGCATCTAGAAATAACTTTCATAGGTGAGTGATAGCATCTAGAAATAACTTTCATAGGTGAGCTGGGCCCATCTAGAAATAACATCCGTAGGTGAGCTGGGCGCATCTAGAAATAACATCCGTAGGTGAGCTGGGCGCATCTAGAAATTTCGTCCGTAGGTAAGTGAAAGTATCTTGATTGTCTTTCACCGGCTTAAATCTTTATTGAAAAGCGTAGGAGTTGTCTCAAAATGGGAGCCACGCAAACAGTAGAAATGTTAGGCAATGATGTGCTGCTAATGGTTTAATATGACGAGAATGAGTGTTAGAACGTTTCCCAGAATTGGTAGTTTTGATAAAAATGTGTTAGACAATGTCCAGGATCACATCAGTATGGTGCGATCCCGAGAGAAAAAGATTAAGTATTTTGTTTAAAACTGTGGCAGCATGAAGAGGATGCGTGGCTTAACAATGTGCAAACGACGCAAACTAGCGTCGTGAGCACATTACCAGAGAATAAACCCGCAGCGCTGAATTGCAATGCGTGCGAGCTGCGAAATAGCGCACACGTGCGGCACGGTAGTGTTGTGGAAGGTAGTACAGATGGTTCACGTGCACCACCACCGTCATATGCGGATGGGGGTGTAGGTACAGTCAATGTGAAAACCCATAAAAATGTAAGAGATCCAGAGTAAAGTAGCTTAACTATTGTTTATTTTCTCCCTCCCATACCCCAACTACCAGTGCCCTCTTGCTTCCATATAAGGGAGAGGTACACTGCACATAGACACGAAAGCCTCAGGGTCCCAGGGACTAACCCAGTATTGTTTGTCAAAGCTTTATAGAACTGTTATGTGTAAATGATATTAAACTGTTGTGCTTTATCTCTCATATACAGGACGCAAGGCTGCCAAAGACATACGACAGCCATACCCGGCTAAGGTTAAATATTTGGAGTATTGCCCTACTCAGGGGACAAGGAAACAATAGAACCGTAGACATTTATAACAGAATTTTTTTATTGCAGGAATTTTTGTATCAATACAGTATCCTTAGAATTAGTGATGGAAGGGATACTCATTTCACAAGTAATATCTTTTACAACATGTGTAAGGTGATAGGTACTAGTTTCAAGATCATCCCAGACCACCTGTCTGTCTCCCGTTGAGATACTGTTTGCCAGGTAGCCTCATGTGAAAATATTATGAGGTTACTGTGCAGGTTCTCATGACAATGTGTAAGAACAACAGGAATTGAAGTGTTATTTACTAACATGCCTGAAGCAAACTGTAATGATGTTAAACCTGGAGAAAAATTCATTTGATCTAATAATTTCTTGTGTTCAGATTGCCTGATTGATTGGGGGATAGAACCATATATACGATGTGTTAACGAAATTCTACATCCTCAAAGGGTGGCCGACTAAGATGCCAGAGTCCATTCCACCAAATACAGGGAGGATTAATCTACCGGGGGAGATGCAAGGCGGAGACGAGGCCGATAGCATGGACCTGTCGATCGCAAGTTTGTGCCGGGAAGATTAAAAGGTGACTGTGAGCTATCTGAGCTAAAGAAATTGCAGATCAGTGTTGCAGCAATGGACCAGTCCGCTGTGTTCATTTTTGTATTCTTTTTCAGAGTTTTCACCATCCTGGGTTGCTTGGGGATTCCTGGTTTCGGTGATAGGGGACTGATACAGACAATGGGAGCTGATGTCGGCATTGATGCAGAGGAGTCGAAAGGAGGAGTGCTATACCAAACCAAGGGAGTGCCGGTCCAATATGTAGTGTATAATAATGTAGCCTGAGTTTGAGTGGTCATGCATGGATATAACGTTTATGTTGTTTTAAGTCATCTTAGGTAATGCAGCCCCAACCCCTTCCAAGGCTCTCCTTATAGGATAGGTGCATCCCAACATCTTTCCCATGATCCCTTAAGGATCCGCGGTGTGCGTATAAGGACAGTTTCATGTCCCTCCCGGAGACGCATTATCTGGATGGTTCAAATGACCATACCGTGTCATACCATAATAACATTGAATGGTATATTCTCATGCATGGCTAAACAGATTCAGAACAGGTTGTGATAGCGCTTGATTGGCTATCAAAGGGTGGACTGTCAAAACCGGATAATTGGCGAAGACAGAATCTGTTTGCAATTGGAATCTGCGCAATGCTGTCTTGTAAAGGGCCTAGACTCCATCTTAGAAATAAAATCTCACAGCACTATTTTGTAAACAAAAGGTACATAGTCAGCCTTCCTCAAACACAGGCAGACTAAACAGGGAGGCTCCGACAGCACAGCTGGAAGCCTCCTTCCTGTATGAGAATTAAATTCACTGTATAAACACATTTTGCAATTGCAGTTTAAAAACATCAGAAAAATACATGTGTGCTTGTATATATATATATATATATTTGGAATTGTCCAATAAATGCCCTGTAACAGATTTCTCCAAAGGACTGGTTATTCCAGTCTAATCAATAGAGCTAGCTAGCTGAGAGTAGAAACAGTAGTCTCAGGTAACCCAAAAAGATACTCCCTTTCTGATGACCTCACAGGTAAAAGGGGGCGGGAACATAGCATGCACATAGCTGAGAAAACACAGCTTAGCACAGACTGGCAGATTTTTAGAAGGAAGAGAGAGGTACACTCCCTGACCAGACAACGGAAAATGGATCTCAGTTCCCCTGGGTTGTTGTAGCTAAGTATAAATTGGGCAATATTTAGCCTATTTGGGTGTCTGTGGCTTTTTGGTGTTAGTCTATTATTAGCTTAGCATGGTGTGTGGTTTGTAGTTTTCTAAGGATATTCATGGGTCTGTGTTGGCATGCAGTGTATGATGTGTTGTCTGGTCTGTGCTTTTCATCTGCAATGTAGGGTACAGTGGTCTGTTGTCAGCATGCAGGAAAGGGATTGATTGTGGAATTGTTGTGATATTTGTGAATGATTGATGCTGGTTGATTGAGACCCTGCCATGTGTTCTGTGTTTGGGCCCTGCCATGTGTTCTGTGTTTGGGCCCTGCCATGTGTTCTGTGTTTGGGCCTTGCCGTGTGCTTAAACGGTATCTCTGCTTGGGAGAGATGGGCTTTGTGTGTGCTGTATACTCATGAATGTGATCATAGGGTGGTGTCACGTGTTGTATCGTGGAGGTTGAATTGATGGCAGCTTTGAATGGTCGTGGGTGGTTGCCGTGTGGTGTTGTGTGAGTCAGATGGGTATGTTGTCTGCGGTTTGTTGGAGATGGCTTGCCTCCATGTGGGGTGAACAAGGGAAATTGTGAATCTGCCCAGTTGTGGTGTTGTGTGGGTCAGATAGGTATATTGTCTTTGTTGTGGTTGTGGTCATTGATGGATGATTTGCGGAGCTGCAGCTTGGTGCAGGATGGAGTTTGCCTAGGGATTATGAGGCTTGCAAACAAAGGAAAAACATGTGCTTTGGCCCTTCCCCCTCCCCACGGTCTAGTGACTACTGGATGAGGTCTGTTGTAGGTTCAGAGACCATGCGGTTTGGACAATAGGGCAGGAAGCATTCTCATATATGCGTCTGTGTATTGAAATAGCAAATATGTGTCTGTATGTATGTGAATACGCATATGAGCGTCTATGTGTACATATGTGAATATACATACGAACGTCTATGTGTGTGTAGATATATATATATATGTGTGTGTGTGTGTGCGTTATGTGCATTGTGGATTCGCATTTGTGCGCATTGGATTGCACTGATGCAAAGTAGCGTCCTAGTAACACATAATCCGACCATAGACGACTATATCGTCAGATAATAATTGTACAGCAATCATATCCAATTATTTGACTTTGACAGTCCACCCTTTGACAGCAAACATAAACTATCACATTCTATTCTTAACCTTTTTAGTCATACATAATAAATTATCTAATGTTCTATATGGTATGACACAATTCGGTCATTGAACCATCAATAATGTGCTTCAGGAAAGGGTAAAACAACCCTTATACGCACTCAGCGGATCTATAGGGGACCATTGGTAGGATGTGAGACCTCATCGAACTTATAAAGGAAGTTTGGGGGGAATTGAGACTACATTATCTATGATGTTTAACGGAACATTTACAATATATTTTACTATACATGACCAAGCCTATTCACATGTTATTATCTGATGGTACATTCAATTTCAGGATTGTAATGCAGTTCTTTATCAGCCTTAGTACCTATACCACCACCACTCACCACCATTAGGATGGGGGTGGTGCGGTTTTATGGATACCAATCATTTCATCATGTGTAAGGGTCATTATCTCTGGGACCAATTTACCTATAAAACATAAACCCTTGGAACTCGGAGATAACCAAGAATATGCCCTTCTTCCAAAAACATAGCATACATTATCTAAGAATGAAATATGGTATATTACGATCCTGCACAATATCACATAAAGTTTTAACAAAACTACCTATGCCTATTGTCCTCATCTGCTCAAGACACGTTTCAGCCTGAATAACATTTTTACAATAACCCAATAGATACCACATTCGGTTTGTTCCTATGTCCTCATCTCTGGTGTTCATCACTAATAGTGTGGCGAGCCATTGTCTGATCCAATAAGTCTGCTTCCCAATTCTCCAGTCTTTCTATTTATGAAATGGTCAGACACAGCAAAGACCGATCTATGGAGTATTGGTGCAGCTTTAAACTAGGGGACCTGGTAATGTTATACTTCCGTCTATGGACCTCCCTCCCGTAATTCAAGGACCTCAGAGAAATTTAATGGGAATGGTACTAATCCTACATTATGTTGTCCCTGAGGCACGTGAGTGCACACCCAACATTCAGGCTGATTTAAGACCTTACCCACTAAGAAATGGTAATCCTCTAAAGGATACCCACCCAAATACAGATTACTCTTGGACTGGCATCGTTGGATGCATTTCTCATCAACTAGGGATCCACAGTACTCACAAATACAATATTCCTCAGACAATAACCACTCACACTGTTCCATGGCTAACAGATCTCTTAACAATCCCTGAACTGAGTTTGACCATAGGTTGCCCTGATCATTTTATTGCTCTCTCCTCTGACTCCACTCTATCGACATCACTATTGAACTCCCTCTCCATCATCTGTCCTCCGTCACAGAAATAGGAAATCCTGAAACAAATAAGAATGAGAAGAACCCTGGGACAAGAAGAAGAAACAGAAACAGATCGCCACTCTATTGCTGGAATAGTAATCTGTACACGTCTCTGGCTCAGGTGTTTTCACTGCAGTCTTTAGTTCTCCCTGAACAGGCTCGCAATCGACAGGCCCACGTTGTCTGTCTCGACTTCGCCTTGTACCTCCTTCGGGTGGTTGACCTTTCTGCAGTGAGTGGAATGGACCCAGGTATCTCTTTCTGCTACCTTCAAAGATGTGGTACTTGTCATCAACACCTGGTAAGGACCTTTCCACCGGTCGGTTAACAACCTGAGCATAAGAAATTTCGTATCATAACATATTCTCCAGGTTTAACATCATGACAGTTTGTTTCTGGCATATTAGGTAACAACATTTTCAGTTTCTGTTGCTGTTGTTTGTCTACTCATTTTTATAAGATATTGCACAGTAACCTCATTATTACTCTTCAAATCATCCTGTGGATGTATAATCAAATGAGGTTGCCTCCCAAACAGTATCTCAAAGGGAGACAGATTAAGAGGAGGTCTCGGAGTGGTTTTGATGCTATGGAGGACAAGCGGTAAGGCTTCTGGCCATCCTAATCCAGCTTCAGCCATGATCTTACTCAGTTTATTCTTAATAGTACCGTTCACTCTCTCCACCTTCGCACTGGCTTGCGGCCGGTAGGGGGTGTGAAGTCTACTATTAATTCCCATTAGCTTACACATGTTCTGGAAAACATCACCAGTGAAATGAGTACCCCTATCACTTTCTATGATTCTAGGGATACCATATCTGCATAAAACTCCTGAACAATCTTCTTAGCAGTAAAAACAGCAGTATTAGTGGCAGCTGGATATGCCTCTACCCAATTAGAAAATACATCAGTACAAACTAATACATACTTGAGATTCCTGCAAGGTGGTAATTGAATGAAGTCAATTTGTATTACCTGAAAAGGACCATCTGTTAGAGGGATATGTGATGGCTCGGTTGGTATTGTCTTCCTGACATTTTTCCTCAAACAAGTCAGACAGGACATTGCTTTCTTTCCAGCTTGAGAAGAAAAGCCTGGTGCAAACCAATATGCTCTGACCAACTTGCACATACCTTCTTTTCCCAGGTGAGTCAGACCATGCACTGCCTCAGCCAAGCTTGGGTAGTATGCCCTGGAAGCAACAGGCCTACCTTGTCCATCTCTCCAGAGTCCTGAGGACTCCTGACCACATCCCTTCAATCTCCAGACCGTCTTTTCTTTAGTGAACAGAAATCTTGCATTTTAATTAATTTCTGTGCGTCTATTGTCTGGAAGACCATCACTTTGTTAGTTGTTATATTTATGTGTAACTCTACTGCCCATTTGGCAGCTTCATCTGCTCTGTTATTGCTCATTGACACCGGGTCTTCTTCGCATGTGTGGGCTTTGCATTTGATGACAGCTACTCCCTTTGGTAACTGAATTGTTGTCAGAAGCCCTTTTATGTGTTGTGAATGTGCTACTGGTGTGCCTGCTGCTGTCATAAAGTTCCTAAGATGCCAAAGAGCCCCAAAATCATGTACTAGCCCGAAGGCGTACCTAGAATCAGTGTATATGTTAGCTGATTTACCTTCTGCCAACTCACACGCTCTCCTTAATGCCACCAGTTCAGCCACCTGGGCTTAGTGAGGTGGACCAAGTGGTTCAGCTTCTACAACATCCTCATCATTTACAACAGCATAACCTGTGCATAATTCTCCTGTATCTGTCTGTCTATGACAACTCCCATCTGTGTAAAACGTCAAATCTACATCTTCTAATGGTGTGTCATGTATGTCTGGTCTTGCAGTAAAGGTCTGATTCAAATATTCTATGCAATCATGTGTGTCAGTATACTGTAACTTTTTATCTGTTCTTTCCCTGGAATAGACAGAAGCTCTTTCAATTCCGAGTCCTGCCAAGTCCCCATCGCTGTTCTTCTGCAGCTTGTAGACAACATCATCACTGAGCGTTTCTGATCCGCCAATGAGCTTAGTAGGGAAACCTGGGTACACCCTTTCTTACTGCAGCGTTCCCGGCTTAGACCCAGGAAAACAAGAGATATGGTAAGAACTTACCTTTGTTATCTCTGTTTCTACGAAGTCCATAGGGTCCACAGGGTTGACCTTGGGGTATAGGTTGGGAATCAAATCCAGGCACCATGCAGTTAAAGCTTTCAGCTCCCAGGATGCACTGGGTCCACTCTCCCTATAATCCCACCCCCAAGCCAGAGGCACCTCAGTTTGTAAGTAGCCAAAGGCCGGAGGAGGAAAGAAAGAGAGAGAAGACTGGAACACTCAATAACCATACTCACAGAGAAGGAAATAGGAAACCGGTGACCAGTAACACAGCCCATATGAAGCCAGGTGCATCAGGGCGGGTGCCCTGTGGACCCTATGGACTTCATAGAAACAGAGATAACAAAGGTAAGTTCTTACCATAACTCTTGTTTTCTACTTCAGGGTCCATAGGGGGTCCACAGGGTTGACCTTGGGCATGTCCCAAAGCAGTCCTTATAAGGGTGGGGGTGCTCCTGTGCTGAGAGGAGAATCCATTGCCCAAAGGAAGCATCCTGAGAGGCAAAGGAAACCAATGCATAGAACCTTAAAAAGGTGTGACAGAAGACCACATGGCCACCTAGCAAGGCAGAACAGCCGAGGCGCTACAGCGAGCCACCCATGAGAGGCCCACAGCCCGAGTAGAATAAGTAGCAACCAAAACAGAAAGGCCTAGCCTATGTGTAGGCCCCTGAGATAGTCATATGAAGTCATCTAGCCAATGTCAATTTATTGGCCGACCATCCTTTACTGTGAAATCAAAGACCACAAATAAGTAGTCTGATTTACTGAAGGAACTTGAATGGATCACATAAATCTGGAGAGGCCGGACCCCAGTCAATGAGGCCACACCAGCCAAGAGGACTGGTGACTGAAATGTCAGTACCATAAGTTCCGGAATAATATGGAACTTAAAAACCACTTTAGGAAGAGACACAGGGCAAGTTCAACTCACAACCCTGACATTGTGGGCTAACCAGAAGAGTGAGCCACCTGAGAACTCTCCCAATTCCGACACTCTCCCGGCGGATGCAAACGCCATGAGAGAGAGAGAGAGCCTAAGCAATAGACCAAGTAATGGTTATCACAGCCAGTGGTTCAACTGAATGTCCCAGGAGGGCACAAAGAACCACTACTAAACCCCAAGGAGCCCCTAGGGGGGGGAGAAAGGGAGACATAATCCAGAAAACACCCTGAAGGATGAACCGGATACCAGAGAGTGGAGCAATTCCACATCCGAACCATACTGACAATGTAGAGATCCACACTGTCAGGAAGGCCAGGTGGAGGGTGAGACCCAAGCCAGCTGGAAGGAATGCCAGAATTTCTGGAAATCCTAAACACCGGAGGATCAAATCGACCGGTATGCTACCATAAGAATTATGTATGCCACAGTCTGTGGTAGATCCCAGCAAAAGCTGGTCTATGTGCTCTAAACATCTCAATGATGACCGAGCCAGGGAAGCCTTAGGACCACAGTAGGGATGCAGCCAAAGACGAACGATCAAAGGTCCAGGGCAAAACAAGGACCCTGAGACAACAGGTCCGGACAGTGAAGCAGCAGGAATGGAGTATCGATGGGGAGACTCCAAAAATCTAAGTACCCGTGATGTCTGCGGCAATCAGGAGCCACCAGCAGGACAGCACCTCCTTCTTAAGGATTCTGGATTTGAACCTCTATACACTCCTGCCTATACCTTCTAATATCCTTCCTACAAACCTCTAAGGATGACGCTATTTTGCGTACACAGTCATACAGTAAATAAAGACTCCAGACCTTGAACCTGTGGTTCCAAAGCACAAAGTATTATTCAAGTAAAAGTACAGTCAGTTACACGCTATGATCTAAGTACAATTTAGTGCAAAGAAATTATACAGACCCATGTACAGTTATCATACGCAAGCGTACTGGACCAGATCCCGGCATCAGCAAGATAACCTCCGTCAATCAGCAATCAGCAAGAAGACTATAAACCCAGGGTCAGAGCACACATATTTATACCCCCCCAGAAATAGACAACACAATAGAGGAGTTTGTTGCTGATCCCATTGGTTCCCAGTGCGGGCGCAATTGTTACAGGGCATTTAACAGGTTGGTTCAAATGGACACAGAACAGTCTCTAACAGCTTGTTGCCTCCTCTATTTCCCCTGCATGCAAATCTAGGCTGTTGGTTTCACAAAAATACATTTTGGTTCTTTATGTCTTTATGGTCCATAAGTTGCGAACGCATGTTCCGATCTTCACACCGTTGATACCGGAAAGCTGTGGATAAAGTGCTGATCAGTATAATATCAAACATGGCTTACTTATCACGTATTAAACCTTAGATACCAAAATAGTCTTTATTTCACAGCATTTGTAATAAATGAATAAAACTTGGATCTTTTACTTTATAGCTATGGAACCTTTTGTGTAAGTGCATTATGTAAGTATTAGGGATATGGGAAAAGACGCTAGTTAGGTTTATCTGATTTGGGGCAGATGTGCACGCATGCAGCTAATAATCAGCGTTCGCATGCAGGATATTGTGCATTTGCCACTGAGCATCATGTTAGCAGCGCAACTGTGCGTAATGTGCAGTGTTTATGCCTGAGACTCTATCTATGATGGACTTAACATATACATATATATATACATGTATATAAATGTATATACACATATATATATATATATATATATATACACACACACACAGACATACACACACATATCTCATTCCTTACTTACAGTTTCAAACTGGAATGCAAATGTGTTACCCCAGCTGTGAAGCTGGGGCCATTCTGTCTGGGAGTAAGACTAAAACCTGTTTAGGATTCAGACAAGTTCAATTGTGTAGATCAATGTCTGGGTTATATTACAATGGCCACAACTATACTTGTCTATATACAGGGATTCCCAATTTGTATGTAAAACACTCACAGTATTCTGGTGTATTGTCTATTCTATTTACTTTTCTCAGGAGGCTGTTTTTCTAGTTGTTTTTGGTAGAGTATCAAAAACATTGCCATATGTACTTAGCTCGTGAGTTGTAACTTAAAATGGCGCTGGTCGCAAAATGGTGTCTTGCAGATTCTTATTTTTAAGATGGAGTCTAGCTGCCATTCGCAAGATGGCATCGCGCACGCTAATTTTTATGCTGATTCCGTCTCAGCCACTAATCCAGCTTCGACAGTCTCTATTTAAAATCTTCCGAAGACCTCGAGGAAGAAGGGAGACCGGAGGAAATAGGTACACAAAGTGGAAGGACCACTTCACTGACAATGCGTCACCGAAGGTTGCTTCAGTACCTCAAGAGCTGGACTCTAACACCGGCAGTGTGTGACAGAGTCAGAAGGCCATGAGGACCCCCTCTGAGAGGCCCCCTCTGCTCACTAGGAGTTGAAACCTCTCTTGGAGAAGAGACCAGTCCCTGGGATGCACGTCGTGACGGCTGCGGAAGTCCCCTTCCCAATGGAGAACTCCCGGAATGAACACTGCAGAGATGGCCGGGAGGAGACTGTCAGACTATGTCAGAATGTGTGACACTCCCGTCGTTGCTACCCAACAACCAGTGTCTCCTAGATGTAAGCCACTGTTGTGACACTGTCGGACTGAACCGTTTCAGGTTTACCATGAAGCCTGTGTTAGCCCAGAGTGAGGGCCCAAGACAACTTAAAGTTCCAACAAGTTAATTGGCAGGGCGGAAGTGACAGACGTCCAACAGCCCTGAAAGGTGGGCGGACCGGTCACAGCACCTCAGAGACTGGCGTCCGTAGTAAGGATTACCCTAGATGAAATGACTATAACCACCCAGATAGAGGCAGACACATCTCCGGAGAGAACATCTCTAAACAGTGATCTGATGGAGAAAACCATTCCATCTGGAGAGGATCAGTCTTTGCAAAGGCCTGGAATGGAGCTGAGCATATACCACCCTTCTGAAGGTAGACACCCTGGTATAGACACTTGTCAACTGTGGAGACATCTGCATGCTGGTAGTTAAAGAGTGGAGATCTCGTCTGATGTTAGAAAGGTTTCTCCGATTCTGAGAATCCAGCAGGGCTCCCAGATGAATTATATCCTGTGAGGAATTCAGGGAGGACTTTTTCCCAGTTGATTAACCCTCGCTGAGATAGCGGGGCTGGCATAATTACTCCTGCTTATCACAAGGACTGTACAGCTTCCTGGACTTGTAAGGCCTTGTTCGGGTCTGAAGAAAGGCCTGTGTAGCAAATTATGTGGGGAGGCCGTCTGAGCAATGAGAGGGCGCACCCGTGAGAGACCTCACCTCTTACCCAAGCGTCCATGGTGACTTGACACCAGCACTGGGTGAACTGAGAAAGTTGGAATCTCACTCTGGGATCCCCCAGATGAAGACCTGTCCCGTCAGGCTGAAGGTTCGTCCTTCAGTTTTAGAAGCAGGGCGTCTGGATGACCAGGACTGCTCGGTACCGGGTATGGCGGCCCTCGTGGAGACCGATGGCCTAGGAGAAGACTGGCCTTTAGGCTGTCCCTGAGGACAAAAAGACTCAACAGATGTAGTCTGAGGCCTCGCAGTGGGAGTAGCTGAAGGCGGAAATTTGCCGAGTGAAACTGCCAACATTGCTACAATCTTATCAAGGTCAGGCCCAAACATGATCTCCCCAAAATAGTCCATATTAAGGCCTATCATGGAGACTACCTCTGCCGCCCATGAGTGCAGCTATAGGGTATGGTGGTGGATACAGCCACAGCCGAAACCCTAAAGAGTAGGAGACCGGCATCCAATGTTGGTGCTCCAACATATGAAACTGCATTTTTAAATGTGAGCGACAAAATGCGTCTGATCCCCAGACGTTTTTTTGTTTTTTTTAAGGGAAAAAGCTCTACAAATGCAGCGGCCCAGCACGCAATAGCATTAGCCACCCCTGCGATAGCCATGGTTGGATAGGCAACAGCTCCTGAAAACGTGTATATTTATTTCAGGCAAAGTCGCCACCTACGGTTCCGTAGAATCCGTCCGGGCAAGGATGGGAGGCGTAGTAGCCCTCTTAATCAGACAAATAATATTAGGATTTACCCCAGTAGGTGATTCCTATTACTTGCAATGACCCTCAAGGAATGGGAAACATGAGGCCCAACGCTCTTGTGATACCCCTTATCTGGCCATTGCCCGACCCCCGCCATGTGATCCACCTGCTGGTCAGAGAGGGGGAAAACAGCCAAAGACAATTAATTGTTTAAACTGAGGGTGTTTTGATTTTAGGTGCTGGTTCAACATCCTCTATAACCAGGATGGACATGACCACCAGCACCAAGGCAGGGATAAAAAAAATACTTGATTTAGGCACCCCCTCGTGTGAAGGAGTCCGACACCTCGTCGAGTGCACCCTTGGCTGACGATCTGTGTTAGACAGCCATGCAAAATGAGCAGTAACCACAGGGCATTTGTATTACGCCATTTTGTGTACCGTAGAAACGACATCCACCCAGGGTGGCTGTTGTGGTAGTCCCTGCCAGGGAAATTACAGACTGTCACCTGAGGGAATTTTAAAATCCCCGGTAGGGAGCGGTAGTCTGTGTCACAGGGGTAATTGCAAGAACTGCGAGAAACCCTGAGAGGGAAGGGTAGCATGTTGCAGCAACCCAAAGTGGGTTGCAACTAAGGGGGCCACCAGGCGATCCACCAGGGAGGTCAGTGTCCCAAGAATCAAACTGCCCCAGGGGGATTCCCTCATACATAACCCTTTCCGAGTCAATTCCTCCGCATTCACACCTGCAGCACATGACAGGCAGGATAGCAAGAATGGGTGCAGTATCGTGCTCTATTCCCTAGTCAGACATATCTGACTAACACGCCATCGTGGAAAATCAAGCAGCGCTATACTGGTACTGACTAACGCTAAGCTTAGCTGCAGGTACCCATTATCAGTGTATGCAACACACAGTTCCATCTAAAATATGGCAACGTGCAGCATGCAACAGTATGTGACAAAACCTCACAAATATTGACAAGTATATATATATGTGAGGTCTCAGAACCACCCTAGGTACACCTGTATCTGGGCAGATTGTAAAGAAAAGGGATAGATATACACTGACAGGTGAAATAAAAGCAGACAGTCAGCTCTAGCATAAGTCACATACAATGCAGAAATATATATATATATATACATGAACATGACATATAATATACTGCAAAAAGTCGCGACATTCAACTGCCCAGATTCAGTGTCTGGGAAGGCTATAGCGCTGTGTACACTGACCTGATGGTGAGGTACACAAGGGGACTGGACCAACTGTGATCCTGAGAGATTTCTGCTGCACCATAGAGATAAAATGGCCACTGGAGACCTCAGAGGAAGCGTGGCCCGCGGATGAAGCAGCTCAGCGACGCCAGACTAGACACTGCAAGACGCGCTGAGCTGAGGGGAGGAGCTGCTACAACAGGGAAGGCTTCCTCCCCTGGCCGGCTATTAACCCCCGGGACGCCGGCTCCCAGCGCCAATCGTTAAGTCCCTGGTGGGCTAGTGGACATGCGGGGTTATGCCTCCATGGAGGGGGAGCCCGCCGCCACTACCAGTGCCTCCGGTCTGTCCCCAGAGACTGGAGGCATCGGACTGCATTTTTAAAGCGCGGATCACCGCAAACGGTGATGCGTGACCTTACCTGCTCCCTGTCGACCCGGCAGCAGTCCTGGGCGCCCACAGTGTCCAGCTAGTACAGACTCTGAGGTCCTGCTGAGATCCACAGATCTGTACTGGCATCTCAGCGCCGGCGGGGTGACAGAGCGGCAGCTTGGACGTCCTATGGACAGTCCGATGCTGCCGCTCAGAAGAGTCCAAAGTAGAAATTAAAAAAACTAACAAACTGTGAACTCATAAAATTAAAATAAAGCTTAGGGGCTGCTAATCAGTCCCCCCCTGCGATAATGGTGCCCCGACTCCGGCCAGGCACTAACTTAAACTGAGGTGCCTGGCTTGGGGGTGGGGTTATAGGGAGAGTGGACCCAGTGCATCCTGGGAGCTGAAAGCTTTAACTGCGCGGTTCCCGGATTTGGTTCCCAACCTATACCCCAAGGTCAACCCTGTGGACCCCCTATGGACCCTGAAGTAGAAAACCCTGGTCATGGCCACGGTCGCAGACCTGGGTCACATAACCTGGGTTGAACCATTCACACTGACACATGACCTGTTTTTTTTTCTCGGGTCCTTGCCTCGGTAGCTTAACGTTTAAGAAATGTATACCACTCTCAGACATATTTTGCTTAAGCTTAAACAGGGCTATATGTTGCTGTTAGTTCTGCAAAATAAAACATGGGAATTCCCAGTTCAGCAAACCCATAGCCCCAGAGGTAAGTAAAATTGGCGAGACCTGGAGTGGCTGTAATAACTTAGAGGACACAATCATATTATCAAATTGACTCGACCCAAATAAGATTGGGGGAGATTGTTTGTCATTTCTTGAATGGAAATTTTGTTTCAGGGTTTTATGTTACTTGTATCCTTCTTATTCAATACTTCCTCCATTTTGTTTTGTATTTCCTAGTGATGGCCCGTATCCTTCGGAAACCTATGTCAAATGGGTCAGGACTAAAGTGAGGGACAAGACAAGAGTCAGAAAAGAAACTCTGAGATGTTGGACGACGTATGAGCAGTTTCAGGAAACGATTGGGTGAGTTTAGGAGGACAAAGGGGTTCAGAGACCTGATACAAAGACAGATCCGTACATGTCATTCAGCACAGCCACTACCCACAAAACACCTGCCCTCCATATGTAGCAACACTTTTGCCAAGACAAATCTAGCATGTCATCCCCAAGCACATTCAAAAAGGGAATCAAACACCCCCTCGGGGTACCATGATGGTGTTATACCTCCCAACTCCCCGTAAGTTAGAACAAAACCTGCTGACTCGCAGAAAGGAGGGCATACTTGCCTACTTTCAGCTCCCTCCTTCCGGGAGAGAGCTGTCAGGCTTCCACGGCGGGAATGGGTACCACATCTTAAAAGGGGGCATGACGCAGAGATGATACTACATGGGGGGGCGGAGCATGGGGGTATGATCGCAATCGCGTCAATGTGGCCCTGCCCCCTCTTCACAATGCTGAAACTAACGGCATTTTGAAGCAGGGAGCGGGGCCACGATGACGCAATTCAGTGCAAATCGCGTCATCATTGCCAGCGGGGGGGTAGGCGGCCACGGGAGGCTTGCCTGCCTTTCCGGGAGCGGGGAGCAGCACCTGATTTTCAGGCGGCATGATGGAGGTTAGCTGCATTCTCCGCTGAGCAGAGCAGTTTCCATCTGCACTGTCAGCAGCCTTCTATTTGTACCATGCTTAATACCTAGAAGCCCTCTTCAGTTACTCTTTATCTCTGCATTTGGCGGACATACTTATATTGGTGTTTGGCCACAGGTTTTAACATTCTGCCTCTCCCTTCCTTGAAGGTACAGGTTTCAGCCTGGTCTGTTCTCTTCCAGAGATCAGATTGCGCTCTTTCCAGATGTTCTGACTTTTTTCAGAAAGTTTTCCGCATACAGCCGCCATTTGTTCCTCCGGTGACTCCATTGACCCTATCTTGGTTCATAGGGCTCTCCAGTGGGCTCCCTTTGGCCTCTGGAAAAGTTGGACATGGGATGGCTTGCATGAAAGACTATTTTCTGCTTGCCTCCGCATCAGCCCCAAAAAATGTCTGAGTTGACCGCCTCGTTACCATTCTGGTATTCCACTCGGATCGGTCCATTCTGCAGACTCGCTTGGGTTACCTTGCCAGGGTTGTCTTGCTTTCACATTAACCAGATGTTCGTGGTCCCACTTTTCAGCATTCCAGATTCTTTGCGGGAGGAAGCCTCTTTGGATGTTGTGCAGGCTCTCCGGATTTACGTGGACAGGACCAGAGATATCCGCACAATGGGTTCTCTGTTTGTCCTGTATGATTTCACGAGCAGGACTGGCCTGCTCCTAAGCAGTCCTTGGCCAGGTGGCTCTGTTTGACTATCTGCCAGACCTACTCTTTGGCGGATCTTCTTGCCCCTGCCATGGTGACTGCCCATTCCACCCGGTTAGTGGGAGCCTCTCGGATGGCTCAATGTAGCACTTCTGCGGAACAGCAATGTAAGGCTGCCCCATGGTCTCCCATCCACACTTTTGTTTGCTTCTATGTATTTGACCCTTTTGCATCTTCAGAGGCAGCCTTAATGCGAAGCCCAGAAGCATCCCCTCCCATATGGGGACAAGCTTTGGGACATCCCAGAGTGATCCCTGTGCCCCCTAGTGGAGTAAGAAATGTTCTTACCAGTTAAATCCTTTCCTTTGACTCCATAGGGGGCACTGGACACCCACCCTGAAGCAGCTGGCTGACGGGGTTTAGTTACTTGAGTATCGGTTCTGTTCACCTTGCCTATGTGTGTGATTCAGAGTGTCTGCCTGTCTTCCTTCTCCTCGTCATGGCTTGCTAACTTAACTGGCTGCCAGTGGCTGGGGCCGGGGTACAAAGGAAAGGGAGCCTGGGCTGCTGAGAAATAAAAGTTAACTATTTGGTGCCCAGACTCTCCTCTTTCCAGGCTATAGCTAGAGTGATCCCTGTGCCCCCTATGGAGTCAAAGAAAAGGACTTAACAGGTAAGAACATAAATCTCCTTTTTTCTGGATAATGCAATTCCACAAAGCTGCACCTTAAATTTAAAAACAAATACATATGTATTCTATACATTTTAATATTACTGCCATGCTTTAGTAGGTAAACACAGACCACTGTGCAACTGTCCAGCAGGAAACATGCTAATACATTTATCACTGACCTTGTTATCTGGGAGATCGATAGCAAGGTCAGGACAGAACATTCATATTACAGTGCTCTTTTTTAAGAAATAAGTAGAGCAAGGATGTATGTTTTTTTTTGGAAGAACTGAGTAGAGCAAGATTATCTTACTTTAATGAATTACATTTATCACCATACTGTATAATGTGACGTAGAACTGAACAGCTGGAGACAAACATCCTATAAATGTCTTTTTTTATGTAAACAAAAGAAACTGCTAGAAAAATTTTATATTTCTATCAAACTTGTATAGGATACTCTGGACCCAATTCATTGGGTTTATGTACAACTCCTATGGAGCGAGATCTTCACACGTCCATGTTACAAACTATGCATGTGCAGATCTCGTACCAGTAGTTTAAGCTAAGTGCCCCCTAAGCTGCTGGCAGATTGCCATGGTTCACACGTTAGGGCATCAGCCCAGTTTTCTCGGAGAGACAAGGCCAGTGCCTGAGTATCCTAATTTAGAGAATTTGTTATAATTAGTTACTATGGCCGTTTCCTTCTTTGCAAAATACCTTGTAAGTGTTCATTTCCTGGCAAATGTGTTCAAATCGATAAACATTTTACATTTATTGGGTTTCTGTGTGAGGGCAAACATCAATCCTTTACTGAGTATGGATACGTCATACTGTGATAAATGGTGCGGTGACAAGCTGAATATATCTTTGTTTTTTGGATCTACCTCCTTGTTTGCCTCATCTTCTGAACTTTTGCTTCTCAAAAGGAGATATCCTATTGGACGGCATCCATGCCCTCACATCTTCATTCACAGATAAACTATTTTATTCTGTATGATATAGCTTGTATGCTGTATGTATTGTTCCTATTTTTTAAACGTACATACTATGCTATGGAGATATCTTTTACTGATATATGAGGCTTCTCATAAGTGAAGTATTCTCTTCTAGGAGGAGTACCAAACCTGCAAAGTTAAACTCCTGCAGTTACGCTTTTGAACAAGTGTACATTTGGTACGCATATTATCAAAGGATTTTCAGCCATAATATTACACTATCTGTCCTGTAGGCTGACCCTCCAGATACGCCAATCTGAGAATCGCCACCCGTGACTTTTACAGGTTACCTCAGCATGTGTGATTAACTAAACCTGGTAACTGCCACCAGCAGAAGAACATAATGCTAAAGCATAAAGTGAACGTCTGCTCTTACCTGCACACATATTTATCAATACTTGGAAAAATAGGTAACATGAGCCATATGAGGCCTTGGGTCATAAAAACAGATCCAGAACTAGAATTAATGTTTAATTGAAGAATGTCTTTTATGTACAAAAGTTTACAAAGAATATAATAATGTTAAAAACAAATCACACAGTTACTCACACTTTCCAGAAAATAAAATAATACATGAGGAAACAAACCATTCGGGTCATGGCAAATTAAATGGTTCTGGGATGAGGCCTACCCAGTGATGAACTCGGGATCATCTGTATCCTTTGATAGCCTCGTGCAGGATGAACCATTGGGGCAGGGTTGACTCACATACTTATGCCTGCTTTTTCCAGGCACCCCCCTCGGGATGATTTTACCCTTTTTAGCTCAGAGTGGATTGTTTAGCTGGCTGATGCACAGGGTTTCCTGGCAACCTGAGCAGGGGTTCTTTAACTACACACTCAGCTCTATTTGAAGTTTGGGGAACAGGCTTAGGTCAATAAACATGCCCAGTGACTAGGTGATGAGATTCACACCTCTGGAGAGCAAATGTCTCCCTGGTCCATCCATTCTTTTGATCACTGTCCCCAAACAGAACACAGGGCTCTTAATGACTGTTTTAGGAAGAGACCTTCTTACATCCTCGCTTGCCCAGCTTCAAAGGGGACTAGTCAAGAGGGGTTTTGTCACCTTTCCACACACCAGACCTCATGCTGATTAGACCCTAGAATAACGCTATACAAAGGATTATTACATACAACTGTACAAGAGGGAAAATACATGTTATTAATACAATATCATTTGGAGTTGTGCCCATTCTGATGTGAAATTAGCTTTTCTGCTACACTATCAGGCGCTTGTTCTGTCTCCATTTGATTCTAGAAATTCTGCTGACTCACCATCGGTTTACCGTAGAACTGAGCTGCCACCCACCTTTTTCAGTGCAGTATTTTTACTTGTGGCACGGCCTGCCCTGTGCTCCTGGCAGTTTCTGATAGTCAAAGGGGAGGCTGATCTTGTTGCTGCCTCACCTCTCACCTCTCCCTGTCATACTCCAATGAAAATAGCAGCTCACCTCTCATTAGCAAGTGGTAGGCAAAGTAGATGCTGGATATAGCTGTTACAGGAGCATTATGGCAGTGGCAGTGCGCTGTCAGAACCCCCTGCATATAGAAAATGCACGATAAAAGGAATATATATGTGTTTAACTTATCGAAGATGTCAGAATGGCAAGAGGTTGTTTCTTATTTCGCGCTGAGTGTAATCTACAGGCTCACAGATGCTTCCTGAGATGGCAGATCATAGATGATAATACTGAAAGATACTGTTCACCTTGCTATATGAAGATCGCGGGCTAGAGATACTAAGGTCCATCTGTCACTAGTGATTGCGGTCTCAGATAACTTGGAGAAAGTCCACATAACGGTGGCAGCAGCACAGATTAACACAATCCCCATTGATAACGTTCACTGATGAAGGCATGGCTGATATCAATATTGCTGAATTGTAATCCTCTGCTAAATTATTATATAAAGAAGAATTTTCTCTTTACTTGGTTTGGAAAGCAAAAGTTATTTAATTGCTCTAATTCCACTGATGTGTATATGGCGACAAGAGTGAGAGACACTGCACGGATCCACACAGTTCTCTTTTCCTGCAGGAAGTGTACTACAGGTAGGGAGCGGATCATGAGGCATTTTGTCTCCACCTGGGCCTCCAGGTTCTGGGTTTAGCACCCTACAATGGTGATTTTCTGGTCCTCCTGGATGTTATCATTTTGTAACCCCTCACCCGGGCGCAAGTCTCTCTTGGTGTTACTGAAAGATGTCCCCTCACCCGGGCGCAGGTCTCTCCAGATGTTACTGAAGGATGACCCCTCGTTCGGACGCAGGTCTCTCCTGGTCTTACTGCAGGTGGTGGATTTGCTCTGCTCATTGATGGTATTACCACAGAAGCCTCTGCCAATGACTCTGCAATCAGAAAGAGATCCAACATTGTTACCGATATGTTTATGTGGATGGACATACTCTGTGTCCTACAAGTCCCGGATTGGCTAACGCTACTGTAACATGAAAAGGGCCACACATCAATTACACTACAGCGGCAATAACCCAAGATTGGTAACTTAATGATAGTTTTCACTAATGTCTCATTCTAGCACGTAAGTGAAATATAAGTTATGATGTTAGATACTGTACTACCTAGTAATACGTGACAAATGACCGGGGATAGTACTTACCATCAGCATCCTTCGGCTTCTCCAGAATGGAGACACACTCTGCACAGGTCCATGTGCTCTCAGCAGATATCAGGGCTGAGCAGGCAAGGTGGGTTCCCGCTGACCCACAGCAGTGACATCGAATTATATACCATTCACTGAAAGAGGAGACACAGAGGATAAATCTCTTCCCTACAGCTGGAGCTATAAATCTGAGAAATAGCCCCAAAGATACTAAATGTTTTATTGTGTCCAAATACCTCCTTGCGTTCCCCACTAGTCACCCGCCATGCTATGGCGTGACTCTGTAGTGCTGAGTTTTTTTACCTTCAAATTCATCTTAAATCGCATAGTGATGCGAGTAGGACGCACAAGCAGCCCCTGATGCGGCATGCCTATATTCTGTGTGCCACTGCAGGTTTATCTGCATGCGAAATGCTATGTTACAGTGCCAGTGGCTGCGACATTGTAATGGCTGATACGCCACCCAGCACAGTGGATGAAACACCGCCTGGCTCCCCTCATTCATTTATATTGTGGGCATGGGATATCATAATGTGTCTCTGGTGCCGAATAGAAGAGCAGCCGGGAAGAGAAGCCTCCGAGCCGCCCAACCAGCACAGTGAAGCACGATAAAGAGAAGAATGGAATTATAGGGCAGAGGAAGAAGATAGAGATGGAGGAGGAGGTAAGTGTGGGGTTAAACCAATAACAAAGTGGGCAGCGCTGTCAAGAAAACCTAAGGTACTGGGAACTCACTGATGAAGATTCCAATAATACAATTTATTGAATACACAATAGATTCACAACACATATAAAATATGGGATACGTACAGTATCCCGGCGCATCCTGTACCCATCCTATAACATATATAATAACAGAAAACGATTATAGTAGCCAGGTTCTTAGTGTCGGCCTCTTAGTAAGCACACAGTACATGTGAAAGATATCAGCCTCTTAGTAAATAAACCGTCACATATATTACGCAAACACCCAGTAGGTCCTTAGCTAATAAATGTAAGGGCCTATTTATCAAGAGTCTCGGCCGCATTAATCATGCAGAATGAGCAGGGGAATCTTCCCAGGGGCTGCTGCTGGGCCATAGCACACTGGCAGCCTTTAATAAATGAAATGCAAAAAGTTTTACCTGCTGCTCTCGCTGTGAGTTCTGCCACGGTCGCAGTGGCAGGGATCCACGTCACACTGTTGGTGGACCTGCAGCAGTTCTCCGAAGGCGTTGTTCTCCAGTTCCCAGGATGCATCTCTGAAATGTTAATGTGAGTTAATATCGCTGATGTAATTAATCAATGTGACATTACAACGCTTTATTCTGTCTGTTTCATCTAGTCCAGCATTTCCCAAACTGTGTACCATGGTGCCCTGATGAGATGCAGTGCACTTACAGGAGTGCCATGCAGGCCCGTGCCTGCCTTCCGCCGGGCGTTTTAAAAATTTTTTTTTATAAGATATTTTTTTTATCAGGCTGTAGGGAAAACAGTGAGTTCTCCCCAGCCAGTCTCTGGGACCATGCGGTACTCCTGATTTTGGGAGAACCGCATTAGGGAAGGGCCAGATGGTGGTTGGAGATACAAAGCAGCAGCTCTGGTCCTTCCTTCCTGCTGCTCTATGGTGAGGCTCCAGGGTCAGAGGAGCATGTGCTGAGCCGTGATTGGTGGACCCCAGCAGAGGGCGTGACTACAGCGGCATGTCCTGGCAGCATGGAGGAAGGAGCTAATGGCTCCACATCAAGGTGAGAGGTACCTCAGTGTGACCCTCCCTGCCTGTATGTAATGCATGTGTCTATGTGTGACCCTGCAGGTATGTATGTATGTAATGCATGTGTCTATGTGTGACCCTCCCTGCCTGCATGTAATGTATGTGTCTATGTGTGACCCTCCCTGCCTGTATGTAATGTATGTGTATATAAGTGACCCTCCCTGCCTGTATGTAATGTATGTGTCTATGTGTGACCCTGCAGGTATGTATGTATGTAATGTATGTGTCTATGCGTGTCCCTCCCTGCCTGCATGTAATGTATGTGTCTATGTGTGACCCTCCCTGCCTGTATGTAATGTATGTGTATATAAGTGACCCTCCCTGCCTGTATGTAATGTGTGTCTATGTGTGACCCTCCCTGCCTGTATGTAATGTATGTGTCTATGTGTGACCCTCCCTGCCTGTATGTAATGTATGTGTCTATGTGTGACCCTCCCTGCCTGTATGTAATGTATGTGTCTATATGTGACCCTCCCTGCCTGTATGTAATGTATGTATCTATATGTGACCCTCCCTGACTGTATGTAATGTATGTGTCTATGTGTGACCCTCCCTGCCTGTATGTAATGTATGTGTCTATGTGTGACCCTCCCTGCCTGTATGTAATGTATGTATCTATGTGTAACCCTCCCTGCCTGTATGTAATGTATTTGTCTATATGTGACCCTCCCTGCCTGTATGTAATGTATGTGTCTATATATGACCCTCCCTGCCTGTATGTAATGTATGTGTCTGTGTGTGACCCTCCCTGCCTGTATGTAATGTGTGTATCTATGTGTAACCCTCCCTGCCTGTATGTAATGTCTGTGTCTATATGTGACCCTCCCTACATGTATGTAATGTATGTGTCTATGTGTGACCCTGCAGGTAAGTATGTATGTCTGTATGTCTTATGCACACATAAGAGGTTATTATTGTTATATAACCTCATTTGCTGTTGCTAGCATTACATTAGCATTAGAATTTCCAACAGAACCTCAACGATAATTGAATCTATTCCTTGGCCTAGGGGTGCAGCAAAATAATACTGAGATAGTAAGGGTGCCATGATCCAAGAAAGTTTGGGAACCACTGATGTAGTCCTTTCCAAGCCTTGCCAGACACACAGCAATATTATCAGGCAGAAACTGGCATCTACATGGGCCTCCCCCGACTAGTAGAGATGGCAGAAATAATACATTATATTTGGACACTGTGCCAGGTCCTTGGTATCCTCCACACATAATATTGTCTCAATGTGTCCAAATCTACGTCCTGGCCAAGGAAACTGGACCTTTCACTGAGGGTCCAGCACTGTGACTATATTATAAACCTCACGGCTATTGCGCACCTGGCTGGCTATTACTTATGGCTGTAGGAAGAATCCAGAAGACTTTCAGCTATTATAGAAGTCTGCAAGCTGGAGCATGGTGTGTAAGCTGCAACAGACGAATGCAACAGACTTGTCTCAGAGCCGTACTGATGCCGTTCGCCCCATTATTCTGTTGATAGCTGTCAAAAAATGCACCCAGCACCGTGTTTCAGAAGCGATCCCCAGAAACATGGCAGCTGCACCATATGTACGAATATAACGCCAGATTACTGCGCATCCACAGGCGATCTGGGTAAACTTGTTGGTGATGTTCTGCGCATGCGCCAGTGCCATTTTTTTTTTAAAGGGGGAGGTGGCTCACAAAAATCCTCACATGGGCCTCCTCCAGTCTTAAAATGCCCCCGGTTGGCACATGCATATAGCTATGCGACCGAGTGAGAGATCCGGCA
Source organism: Taudactylus pleione (assembly GCA_031769625.1). NCBI lineage: Eukaryota > Metazoa > Chordata > Amphibia > Anura > Myobatrachidae > Taudactylus > Taudactylus pleione. The sequence goes on from JAUIMM010000127.1 coordinate 12,277,069, forward strand.
AAGCCTCTGTGATGGAGCTGGATTCTATGTTCTAGATAAATACTATAGTTACATATACCTGTGGGGAATGTAAATTCCCATTCGCAGCATCTCCTGCTGGAAACTCTCCATGTTCTGGCATATGGGGCACTTCAGGAAATACTTCCCTGCGTTTAATGCCTGCATCTGTAATGTAAGAAGTTCCGATGAAATACCACGTATATATCTACAGTCATAAAGCAAATGTCCTGCACAAGAGCTGACGAGCACGGACAAGCCGACCAGCTAACGTCAGGCCGCATTCGCCTAATCCGTCATATACAGAGAGCGGACACCGGGATCAGCTTCAAACCCTCCTCTCCATTGGCTGTCATGCCTCGGCTCTCTGCTGGTTGGCCTCCTCCCGGTGACTCTGATAGTGAGGAGTAAATAGTAAAGCCATAGCTCACCTGCAGGCAAGTCCTGTGGAACCAGGTGTTTTTGCAGCAGGGGCTCTTAATCACATCATATGCAGGGGCCGGGGTCAGCTCCTCCAGGCAGATGGTACATGCACTTACTTCATTCTGTGCCGCAGCCTTCTGAACTGGCCGATGCCTTGGGCAAAATGATCTGCAGGGAAACAAATATTACAGAATTAATTGTGAGACGTTCAAACAAAAAACCCCACTGTAACGGAACATACATACACAGCGCGATCGCACGCCAAGACATATTGGGCGTGCTAATGCCTTCCCGTGCGATTGCCTGCCTTGCCGGATTTGCATACGTCAGCTGCATGCGAACGCATCTAGCAAGTGAGTCTGAATCGAGCCCTATATACCTAGAAGCAAATGGATTACTCACGGAAACTCCTTGAAGTACTGGAATATAAATTCCTTTTCCTGGCCACAGGGGAAGTGCACGGTCTCAGCGCAGCCCTTCCTGCTGCAGCGTATGGAGTCGCCCGTCCTCTTGCACACTGTGCAGGGCTGCAAAACATGATTAACTAATTACAATACTGAGCAAAACATGAACAATGAGTGTAAATAGGTTCCCCAGTATAAATTTGTTCTAGACTCCTTTACTTCCTAATAATAGAACAGTCACTGTATATAACGCTCAAGTATAGCCAGGTCCTCTGCTAACCACCTTAGTGGGAGAGATAGAAAATAGCTCCTCTAAGGCTTCCAATCATAGCTTCTGCGGCCGATCGGCCGTCCTACAGAGAGACCTATGGGACTTTAATCTTTTTTCTTTCTTTTTTTTTTCTTTTAGTGAAGTGCAAGTGCTGAGCTTCCAGTCCTCTGTGCATGCAGGAACCGACAAGCTGGATCACACATGTGCATTTAGGAGCACACTGGAGCCAACACCTGCAGTGCATCCACCTCTGAATTTAATTTTGGGAAAACACTTCTGATTGGCTGAGTAGCTTTTGGCCTTCCTGGTCACGTCAGTTCCACAGTCATTCTGCACCGTGGCTCCAGGCAGAGCCGTTCTCACTGTGGGATCACAAAACTGTTTATTTTATTCTCTGTGGATTATCAGGGAATAGAATAAACTCCCTATTAGGCCCAATATGTGTCATTCAGTTCTCCGGTGACTTCCTTAGCGCCGGTCACATAACATGAGAAAGTATCAGCATGATCAGCTCCTCACCTGCTCTGCCGCACGGCTGGCTGCCATCCGCACATCTGGGTACAGGAAGCCATAGAAGCCTTGCCTGTCACTGCCCCTCTGCAGCACACCGCTGGATAGTAACTGGATAGAAGAGAGGGGAGAGGTACTTATTGCTGTCACCACTGCTGCATTATCTATAACAATTAGGAACACTTGTATCGCTAACATATGCTCCAATACAGTTTTATAATGTTTTATGCACTTAGTATATTAATGTAACTGCATAGATAACTACATATCCTTAGGGGAGGTCTCCAACAATATTTAATGCCAAAAGTTAAAAATTAAAACAAATGTTTTTTTTTATTTTTCCACCATTTTAATTAACAGAAAATATATGGTTTCATATGGTAGAACAATTTGTTGCTTTTATGTGGGGGGAGGCCAGACCCCTTTCCCCTGGCCTCCCGACAAGAGGAGATTGATAAATTTGAGTAAACATTTACATTATCACCATGCGAATATAGGGCCTGATTCAACACGGATCATAAATCTGCAATCACACGCACCCAGCCGCTGCAAATATATGCTAATGAATGCATTAGCAATGCGATCACAGCACTATATTCAGATGCCCACCACTTCAGAAAGCCGCCCACTTCCCAATACTTACATCTGCAATACCTATAGTAGTCTGCGAAAACATCGGTAACATAGAGTAACATCGGACCCAGACGCACAGTTGTGGTAGAGCTGACCTGACTCAGAAATTGCTAAACTTCCTGTCAGTATCTAGAGCTCAGGCTGCGTATGCCGTCACAGGGGCTTTATTATGCAGGCCCCTGTAACAGCGTTCAAACGCACTGGCACACCTGCATTCCTTCGACCACCCCCCTCTCTCCACCCCCACCAAAAATGGTCACTTCCTGTTAATCACTGTGCGATGGGACTGCGTGCTCACTGCAATCGCTTCCGGATCGCAGCGGCCGGGTCGCGCACTTTGATGCATACGCATGCGCAGAACGCAAACATCAGCAGGGTGCGTGTATCCGCAGACTTGTGTTCCAAGCTGAATCAGGCCCATAGGACAAAATGATTATCACATTTGCATAAATATTGCAGACTGTGATAAATCTGCACCTTACTGTGTAACAGGCTGATTTCAGCTGCTATAACTGATGCATCATTACTTTCCATACTTACCAGGCAGTAGTGGTGGGCGGTCAGCTTCTCCTTGGCATTACGCAGCAGCTCTCCATACTTGGGCACGTCATTCTCTGCACGACCACAGAAAATGCATGCTGTGGAAGCAAGGCAAGACATTATGTATGGTGTGTTCTTCATACAAAACACAAATCACACATTAAACCAGAACAAGTACATGCAAGATAGGTGAGGGAATGTAGTTGTGAGACAGAGGGTAGAGAGAGCGATGCTCGACCAGGTGTATACCCAGCTTTACTCTATGTCAAAATTACAGATATAGGGGGTCATTCAGACCCGCTCGTGAGCGGCAGTACGCTCGCAAGCGGGTCAATGTTCCCCCACTGCGCATGCACACGACGGAGGGAGCTCCGTCGTGCGCATGCGCGGGACAAGGCGAGCGACGGGCTCTCCATTGCTCCGGATCTCGCACTAAAGGGGGCGTGCTGTCGATGTTGATTGACAGCATGCCCCCTTTGGTGGGCGTGCCGGGGGCGTGCCTGCCAGACGGAGGCGTTCCCATGGGAACGCCTACCGTCTCACGCCGGCCCCACTGACATCACTAGTGATGTCAGTGGGAGTGATTTTGGCTCTGATAGAGCCAAAATCACTCCTGGGCTTGCGGCTGCGAGACCCTACCGCAGGGTCTCCGTCGCAAACCCGATAGTCGTGATGGTCAAGACCATCGCGACCATCATCATGGACGCTCGTATAAGCTGTGGGTGGTAACCCACAGCTATGCGAGCGTCCATAAGGACGCTCCTAAAACAGGTAGGAAGGCCCTGATTCAGAGCGAGTGCTGTGGTCAGAGCGTTCAGCTCTGAATCAGGCCCATATTACTGAAGGTGTATAAAGACTTCTGCTGCTGTCTTACCTGGATCGGCTTCTAGCGATGAGCTTGATGCCGAATCTCTATTCGTCTTCCGCTTTCTCTTACTAAAGATTGAGATGCAAAAACAAAATTGTGAATTATAAGTGCAAATAATAATCCTCCTTTATGTATATGTCATATGTAATCTGTTCTGTGAGCTGGTGCTTTAGTAGAAGTGGATCTCAAGGTGCTGCTGCTGTATAAAATTACCTTTGTGGACAGTGTAGCTAGTTTTATGGGACCAGATAAGCAGGGGTTAAAGTGAGCTGGAACGCAGCGGTACTGAGTTCAGTCAGTTATATATGAAGGGGAGACAAGTCCCTCCCCTGCCCATGGCCCTGCTGCTGAGCCCAATGCCAACCGAGTGACTCTGTCTCTGAGAGGAGTCACTAAGTGACAAGTATCACCCCATGCCATCTGCAGTCAGCGCACAGCGTCACCCCATGCCGTCTGCAGTCTGCTCATGTAGTGATGGACTCGGCCTTTCCCCCCAATCCATGCACTATTATAAGCTGTGCATGCACACCACAAATCTTATGTATCGACAGCCATGTCGGCAGAGACACATTTTAGGATTACTACGCCTTATGGTAAGGGGGCGGTGTAATGCGACCAAAGTACAGTATGAGCGCCTTCACTTTAAAAATATGCCCCATAATGGGCGGCAGCAGAGTCCAATCGGCTGAATGCGTCTTGAGCCTGTTTATGCCAATATACAGTAATGTTACTGTTATTATCTATATACATTATTACAGTGATGTTGGTAATGGGTTTGCAGTAATAAGGCATATACTTCTGCAGCTCAGATTACATTAGTCTTCATTCTAGCACACTCTGGTCTGTGTATCAGCACTGTGTTGCATCAGCTGATGATGCTAGAAGCACCACAGCAGAGAGCGACACCCCAGGCAGGAAAGAGGAACTGCACGGGCTGTGACAGGTGCAGGGTGCTAAAATGAACACTATTACATTGGCCCCTGAGAACAGAATTTTGATACAGCATAAAACTGTTCCTAATATTCCAACATGACAACAACAAAACAGAAGAAATTGTTTCCTTGGATCATTTTGAATTTAGCTTTATAAGCGGATTTGATGGTTTATAATGAGGAGGATGAGGGCTGGTGCGTTTCCAGACATATCTTAAAGACAACTACATTAAAGAAGTTTGTGTAGAGCCAACCTGCGGCTCTCCAGATGTTGTGAAACTACAAGTCCCAGCATGCCCTGTTACAGTTTTACAACAGCTTGGGAGCAACAGGTTGTCCAGGCCGGGTGTAGAGGATGAGAACGCTTGTTTAGTACTACTAAAATAATTCAAGTGGTTTCATATGAAAAATGTAAAAAATAAAAACAATTCTATTATATGCTAATATGTATTGGATTGATGTGATATTCTATTTTTTTTAAACAAATTTTGTAATTGTAATTTTCTATGGTGTTTCAATAAAAAAAAACTATTAAAAAAATGATAATAATAACAATCCCCACAAAAAAAAAAGTGAAACATTAAAGTATCTCGGCTTCTGTTTTAAAGAATTTGAAGCACAATTATAAGTTAATCAATTTTGGATGCTATCAATGTTTGTGTAATTAGTCACAGTATTATGTACTTAGTGAAATAAATGAGCTATAATTGGTTTTCCACATAATTGTAAATCTGATCATAAATATTACATTTGTAACAAGGAAATCCCTATTTTTAAAGACACAACACAACCAGTCACTTACCTAGACGAGGCCATGACGCCTCACATTTAGTCTTACAGCCTCCCAGATGCTTCTCCAGTAGTAGAATTAGAGAAAAATGCGCTTTATAATAAAAACGATGCAACTGGCTAGGATTCTGTAACTATAATGCAAGTCTCTGCTGAGGGTGAGCCTCACTGGCTGTCCTGTGTTATGACATCACTGGCCACTGTGACATCACTGATTCGCATAACCATGGTAGGTCAGATATCTAACACAGGGTCTCCATCATGCACATGCAGGGGCTCCATCAGAGGCCGGACTGCCAGGGAGCCCGCTGTGGCCAGAAACACAGCCTAATTCCTCTGTACTGGGCCCCATATTTCTCTGCACACATGTACCTGCTGCCCGGATCACTAGTTCTCTCAAACCAAAGACAGTCATTCTGGGGCAGTAGTAAGCTCCTTGTAATAATAAGCAAAGATAAATCAGGGGAAGTCCATGGAATTAAAGTTTTCTTTCTGAAGTTATTACCACTTAGTGTAGCCCCATGTACACTATTAATGCACATTCATATCATACTCTGCAATAAGCCGGTGTACCAAATTTGCTGACTTCTGAGGTGGCAAACAGGTTGGCTCAGCAGGGGGGAGGGTCCCACGGGAAAACTGGAGCCAGGTCAGTGGTCCAATCTTTTATTTATTAAATTGGCAAGGTGCAGAAATGAAGAAGCTGCATCTCTTGTGCGCCCTAGAAGGCTGCACCGTGGGCCTGGAGCAGATGCTTGTTTGCTCTGTAGTAGTACAGAATCTGCACCGTAGAGTTAGGAGATGCAGGTTAGCTATGCCGCATATACGCCACACCCCCTGACCTCTCCTCAGTGCTGCTGCTGCTCCGTTGGGGCTAGAAGGGAAATTATGTGCTTCTGATGGGAAGCTAAAGTTTGTTTCCATCTGCTCCATGAACAGAACTCCAGTGTGCCCTGCGCCCTACACACAACACTCCAATGTAACCCTCTCCCTTCCAGTGAGTCCCATGCCCTACCCATGGCCTTCACATGTCACCAACTGCAAACCAGAGGTTCTCATATGCCAGCCGCTGTCCGCTAGCATTTCTATCACATCAAGTAGGGGAAGAAAAAACGGGGGAATATCCATAGTGGTGCACTAAACAATACATAAAACATAACTTTTAATAAGTTGTATACATAATAGCAAAGCACTAAAAAGCGAAAATAGGTTTAAAAAGAATTCGGTGTGTGTAATGTAAATGACTGTATTTAAAAAGGGGGTGTACGCTCCTGATCCACTAAATGTCCTATTATAGATGTTGAGTATTTAATTCTTTATATGCAGCTGCAGCTGCTCCTAACTATCTCTTTACACTGCACTTTTCTTACTATGGTGGTGCCCTGGGGCAGCTTGGCTGGGTCATTTTTGGGGGGCCCTGCACTCTGGATTTGGACCCTAGTATGTTAGGGACCTACCTGAAAGAGTTTACCTGGATATGGTGGGTAGGCCCATAAGCTTGGCCATGATTATGCTAAAAACCTCTATTGATTGCAAAATTTTATTGCATTTATATATATTATTAATAATTTGGAGTTGTGCACCTGAGATTTGTCTGTTTCTGTGCCTGCAATTAGTCTCATCAGGTAGCACCTCCCATCATATATATAGTCAGGTTGTGCAGTCCAGAAATCTTTCCCAGATGTTGAGTATTAGGACGGAGTGCATTTCATATGCAAGGAGTTAAAGTAAACACCTGAGCCTGTGGGTGTCGGCCTCTAGACAAGAAGGGGCTAGTTGTTTAGTGAGGTAGTGTTGTGGGGTTGGGTTAGGTTTGATTAGCCTATAGGATTGGCAGAGGTTGGGTCAGTACTATTTCAGAGTTGCTGCTTGACAGCCATTTTATAGAAATTTCTCTGGTCGGCTGTTTCCCGCCCTCCCTCCCTTATTCATGGAGTTGTTTGGTGTCAGCTTTTCTTGTGGCGGGAAAGAACGGTAGCAGTCGCCATCTGTCTTTGGAGCTTGAGGTGCTCTCCCTTCCAATACATGGCTTAGGCTGATTTTACCCTACTGGGGTCAGCGGCAACCACCTAACCAGGTGGGCCTCACGTCGTGTCATTGGGGTGGGAGGTGGATACCTTGGGTGTGGTAATGGGCTGGCTGCTCGCCTCCCATTTAGAAGATCGATGTGAGTATGCAGTTGGTGATCTTGCATTGTGGGGCCGTTCTTTCTGCGCCACCATAATTTGTCTGTCTTTCTTATTCTATTAGTTAGTTCAGTTATACATTAAATAGTTTAATTAGTTTAAAATTAAATAAAGCTGACCTTTCTTTCCCCTTATATAAGTCTCTGTGTCATTATTTCATTATGACTATGGTTGATGATTTACCCTGCACTGTTAGGAGGGACCACTCATCAGGCGATGGGGAGTTTATAGGTCAGTGTGTGTGTGTCTATCAGTATAGACAATTCCATTTGCATATTGATCTCACATACAGGTGATGCACTAAGTGCTTCGGTTAATATATGTATAGTATGTCATATACCACAGTGTATCAGGGATATTATTCAATGGAAAAGAGGGGATAACAATTCTCCAAAATATGGTCCTATAATTATTGGTTATCGCCTCACATATTGTACCTGTTGGTATAAATATGAGGTTTATTACTTCTATTTTTGACCAAAAAATGTTACAGCATATGTGCTGTGTAATTCATCTCTATTGCTGCTGCGCTCACAGAAACAGATTTTATTTTTATTTACATTTATTTATATTCTTTTCCCCTATTCCATTGAGATGATTTTATACAATGTGTAGTGACATTACTAATCACACTGACTGTTGCTAATGAAATCACGAGGTGCAGTGCTGTTTTATGAAGGAAATTACCTCAGACATGCACTTGAGCATATAAACCTGTGAATGAAGCCAAACAAGTGTGGATAGAGATATGTGTCATTTGCATAATTCATTTCCCAGCAATACCTGTAGTGACAACTATGAGAAGTCACATGAACTATAACACACACACAGGGCCGGCCCTAGCCAATTTGGTGCCCTAGGCAAAATTTTGACTGGTGCCCCCTAGCAGATAATCCCACCACCAATCAAAGGCCCCCATTTATCAATGAAGCATAACCTCTTTAGCACTCACTAAAGGGGTTATGCCATCTTTTCTGGACTTAACAAACATCTGTTTGTCAAGCATTTCTCTCAATATCTTTTAGATGGTGAGTGTGATGCGGTTCCCATTGCTGGCAATGGAGAACCAGGAGTGCCTTTCTGGCTTCAGCAAAGCCTTAGAGGCACTGCCAGCTCCCCGGATTAGGCACATGCGCAGACGGACCATTGCCCATGCGCATAACATCAGAGCGTTGTCGCTGGCAGCATTAGGCAGCCAACAGCCCAGGGGAGGACCTCACCGGAGGTTGAAGTATTAGTAAATACCAGTCAAGTTTAGTTTGTATCACAGTGATACTAAACGAAAAATTACACTGGTGTTTACCATCGTTGATAAATAGGGGCCTTAGGGGCCTATTCATCATCAAAGGCCGTATGGCCTCCGATGAAGTTCTGAATTCGCTGCGAGGGATACTTTAGTATCCATCTCGCAGCCGGGGAAGCCTGACACTGGAGCAATTCATAATTTCTCTGGTGAGTGGACAACTGCTCCGAAAAGCAGTTGTCCACGTGGAAAGTATCGCAGCTACTTCTGTAGCTACGTTACCTGCTCCTTGTCATCCCGGCAACGCATGCATGACCTCGGGTCACTCATGCGCAAAGCCGTCAGGAGGGAGTCAGGAGGCGGCAGAGGGATCCGCTCGGATCACTCTTCGCATCTTCGGAACTCCTTCCCAAGGAAGGAGCAGGTACCCGATTTCAAGCTCCGTCTGAAGATGGACCCCTAATGATGAATGGCCCAGTAACTTAAAAATGCGGAAACTAGCGTTGGTTACCGGGCCATTTATCGGTTGATGAATAGGCCTAAATGTTTTATACGTGGACACCAAAAATATCACAGTGGCATATATATATATATATATATATACACACACATATATATATATATATATATATATATATATTAGGGGTGTGCACCGGCCACTTTTCGTGTTTTGTGTTTTGAATCTGGATCTTTCTTCGTGTTTTGGATCTGGACTGGTTTTGCCAAAACCACCCTTCTGTGTTTTGGGTTCTGGGTTTTGTATCAGTATTTTTTTTTAAAAAAAGCATAAAAACAGCTAAAATCACAGAATGTGTTGGTTTTTCTGCTCCTATGCTATTATTAACCTCAATAACCTTAATTTCCACTAATTTCCAGTCTATTCTGAACACCTCACACCTCACAATAGTGTTTTTATGTCCAAAAGGTTGCACCGAGGTAGCAGGATGACTATGCTAAGCGACCCTAGTGGGCGGCACAAACACGTGACCCATCTAGGAGTGACACTGCAGTGGCAGACAGGATGGCAGTTTGAAAAACTAGGCCCCAAACTGTACATAATGCAAAGAAAAAAAAGAGGTGCAAGATGGAATTGTCCTTGGGCCCTCCCACCCACCCTTATGTTGTATAAACAGGACATGCACACTTTAACAAACCAGTCATTTCAGCGGCAGAGTCAGCCACACAACTGTGGCTGAAATGATTGGTTCATTTGGGCCCCCACAAAACAAGCTGGCAATTAATCTGTCCCTGCACAAACTGGCTCTACGGAGGCAAGATGTTATCCTCATCCACCAATTCCTCACCTTCTTCAGTGTTGTGTACATCCTCATCCTCACAGAGTATTAATACGTCCCCACTGGAATCCACCACCACAGGTCCCTCTGTACGTTCTGGAGGCTGGTCTCCCTGGAAGAGTTGATCATTCATTTTTATGAACATCATCTTCTCCACATTTTGTGGAAGCAACCTCCTACGCCTTTCGCTGACAAGGTTCCCGGCTGCACTAAACACTCTTTCGGAGTACACACTGGAGGGGGCAACTCAGGTAAAATAGAGCCAGTTTGTACAGGGGCCTCCAAATTGCCTCTTTTTCCTGCCAGTACAGGTATGGACTGTCTGACATGCCTACTTGGATGCTGTCACCGATGTAATCCTCCACCATTCTGTCAATGGTGACAGTATCATATGTAGTGACAGTAGACATGTCAGAAATTGTTGCCAGGTCCTTCAGTCCGGACCAGATGTCCAAACTTGGTCCTGCCTGCCCTGCATCACCGCCAGCGGGTTGCTTAGGATACCAAAGTTTTTTCCTGGCAGCCCCAGTTGCAGGAGAAAATGAAGAAGGAGCTGTTGATTTGTCACATTCTGCTTCAGCTGACAGTGTTTTCACCAGCAGGTCTTTGCACCTCTGCAGGCTTGTGTCGGCCGGAAAGAGAAACACCACATAGGCTTTACACCTAGGATCGAGCACGGTGGGCAAAATGTAGTGGTCTGATTTCAACAGATTGACCACCCTGGAATCCTGGCAAAGCGAATGAAGGGCTTCATCCACAAGTCCCACATGCCGAGCGGAATCGCTCCGTCTTAGCTCCTCCTTCACTTTCTCCAACTGCTTCTGCAAAAGCCTGATGAGGGGAATGACCTGACTCAAGCTGGCAGTGTCTGAACTGACTTCACGTGTGGCAAGTTCGAAGGGCTGGAGAACCTTGCACAACACGGAAATCCACCGCGTCACAACCTCTTGCTTCAGGTGATGGCGGGGCAGGTACAAGAGTGTTTGCTGGTGCCCCAGTCTTCGGCACGCAGTCACTGAATGGCGAAAGTGGCCAGAAATTTTTCGGGCCACCCAAAGCGTCTCCTGCACGCTCCTGTCGCTTTTCAGAAAATTCTGCACCACCAAGTTTATTGTGTGAGCAAAACATGGGACGTGCTGGAATTTGCCCAGATGTAATGCCCGCACAATATTGGTGGCGTTGTCAGATATCACAAATCCCCAGGAGAGTCTAAGTGGGGTAAGCCACTGGGCGATGATTTCCCTCAGTTTCTCTAAGAGGTTGTTGGCGGTGTGCCTCTTACTGAAACCGGTGATACACAGCGTAGCCTGCCTTGGAATGAGCTGGCGTTTCTGAGATGCTGCTACTGGTGACGCTGCTGCTGTTGCTGCGTAAGGTGATACATCTACCCAGTGGGCTGTCACAGTCATATAGTCCTTAGTCTGCCCTGTTCCACTTATCCACATGTCTGTGGTTAAGTGGACATTGGGTACAACCGCATTTTTCAGGACACTGAGGACACTTTTTCTGACGTTTCTGTACAGTCTCGGTATCGCCTGCCTAGTGAAGTGGAATCTAGACGGGATTTGGAACCGGGGACACACTACCTCCATCAATTGTCTAAATCCCACTGCACTAATGGCGGATACCGGACGCACTTCTAACACCAACATAGCAGTCAAGGCCTCAGTTATACGTTTTGCTTCATGATGACTGCTGTCGTACTTCATCCTCCTCGCTAAGAACTGTTGGAGGGTCAATTGTTTAGTAAAAGTAGTGGTGTTCCTACTTCCTCTCTGGGATGATGAACGACTCCCAGCAGCAGCAACAGCGGCAGCAGGAGGCGTAGCAATGCAGGATCCTCCGGAGGATCCCGGATAGGAGAGTCAGTCATGCCAGTGACATGGCCTGCAGGACTACTTCCGATCCTGACTAAGGAAAAAATTGACGAGGAGGGAGTTGACGGTGTGGTTTGCAGGCGCTTGGATACAACAGGACAACGGGATTTAGGTGTCCCTGGACTGCTTACGGTCTTAACCAAAGTTTCTGAACTTGACAGTAACTTTTTATGAACGCGCTGCAGGTGCCGTATAAGGGAGGATGTTCCTAGGTGGTTAACGTCCCTACCCCTACTTATTTCACCTTTACATATGGTACATATGGCAAGACAGTTGTTGTCCAGATTTGGATAGATATATTGCCAGACCAAAGAGGTGGAATGTTTGGTCTTCTGCCCAGGCATGACCGTGATGGGCTTTTGATCCCACGGACAACAACTGTCTCCCCCGGAGCCTGATTTAAACAAACCACATCACCATCAGAATCCTCCTCACCAACTTCCTCCTCAGCGCCAGCTACACCAGTATCCTCATCCTGTTGTACTTCAACAGTGACATCTTCAATTTGCATATCAGCAAGTGGACTGTGGGTGCTCCTTTCAGCACTTGCAGGGGGCGTGCAAATGGTGGAAAGAGCCACCTCTTCCCGTCCAGTGAGGGAAGGTCAGGCATCGCAACCACCACCACACTTGGACTCTCCTTGGGGATATGTGATATCTTCTTAGAACGCACAGTTCTTCACTGTGCTTTTGTCAGCTTAACTCTTGATTTTTTTAGTGGGAAGAAGGCTTCCATAGTCATGTGAAGCTGAACCACTAGTCATGAACATAGGGAAAGACCTTAGCCATTCCTTGCCACTCCGTGTCGTAAATGGCATATTGGCAAGTTTACGTTTCTCTTCAGATGATTTAAATGTTTTTTTCAAGGTCATTTTCCTGAACTTTGCCATTTGGGATTGTATGTGCCCTCTACTATGACATTGGGCATCGGCCTTGGCAGACGACGTTGATGGCATGTTATTGTCTATGTCATGCCTAGTGGCAGCAGCTTCAGCACTAGGAGGAAGTGGTTCTTGATCTTTCCCTATTTTATTTTTATCGGAGAAAGTTTTTTCCTCCATTTATGTTATATTGATATATACGTGCCGCTAAGGCGCACACAAACACAGAAAATATTTTTTTGTTTTTGTTGGATACTAGTGCACTTTGTGGGTTACACCACCCTTTAAGAAATGAGCCAGCCGGCCCTTTACTTATGGGACACAGGCGCATGCTTGGCGCTGCTCCTTTGTTGATGTACGTGCAGCCACAGTGCACACAATTCACAAACACAGAAACATTTTTTTCATTTTGTTTGGAGTGTACTTTGGGGGGTTACAGCACCCTTTAATGGTCAAGCCAGCTGGCCCTTTACTTATGACACAGGCGCACGCTTGGCACTACTTTGTTGATGCACGTGCGGCTACTGCGCACACAATTCACAAACAGAAAATATTTTTTTATTTTGTTTGGAGTGTACTTTGGGGGTTACAGCACCCTTTAATGGTCAAGCCAGCCGGCCCTTTACTTATGACACAGGCGCACGCTTGGCACTACTTTGTTGATGCATGTGCAGCTACTGCGCACACAATTCACAAACACAGAAAATATTTTTTTATTTTGTTTGGAGTGTACTTTGGGGGTTACAGCACCCTTTAACGGTCAAGTCAACCGGCCCTTTACTTATGACACAGGCGCACGCTTGCCACTACTTTGTTGATGCACGTGCGGCTACTGCGCACACAATTCACAAACACAAAAAAATATATTTTTTTATTTTGTTTGGAGTGCCCTTTGGGGGTTACAGCAGCCTTTAGCGGTCAATCCAGCTGGTCCTTTATTTATGGGACACAGGCGCAGTCTTGGCACTACTTTGTTGAGGCACGTGTGGCTACTGCGCACACAATTCATAAACACAAAAAAATATATTTTTTTATTTTGTTTGGAGTGCACTTTGGGGGTTACAGCACCCTTTAACGGACAAACCAGCCGGCCCTTTACTTATGGGACACAGGCGCAAGCTTGGCGCTGCTCCTTTGTTGATGCACGTGCAGCCACAGTACACACAATTTACAAACACAGAAAATATTTTTTTATTTTGTTTGGAGTGCACTTTGGGGGTTACAGCACCCTTTAATGGTCAAGCTAGCTGGCCCTTTACCTATGACACAGGCGCACGCTTGGTGCTACTTTGTTGATGCACGTGCTGCTACTGAACACACAATTCACAAACACAAAAAAATATATTTTTTAATTTTGTTTGGAGTGCCCTTTGGGGGTAACAGCACCCTTTAACGGACAAGCCAGCCGGCCTTTTACTTATGACACAGGCGCATGCTTGGCACTACTTTGTTGATGCACCTGCTGCTACTGCGCACACAATTCACAAACACAAAAAAATATATTTTTTTATTTTGTTTGGAGTGCACTTTGGGGGTTACAGCACCCTTTAACGGTCAAGCCAGCTGGCCCTTTACCTTTGACATAGGCGCATGCTTGGCGCTACTTTGTTGATGTACGTGCGGCTACTGCACTTTGGGGGTTACAACACCCTTTAATGGTCAAGCCAGCTGGCCCTTTACCTGTGACACAGGCGCACGCTTGGCGCTACTTTGTTGATGTACGTGCGGCTACTGCGCACACAATTCACAAACACAGAAAAAATATATATTTTTTTGCACTTTGGGGGGAGCACCCCTGATAGACAGAGCACCCCATGGACAACACTACAGCAACCCTTTAGGACTGGGACACTGCACAGGACTTTGGAGTGGACACAGCCCCTATGGACAACTGACTGCACAACACAGTCCAGCCAGCCCCTATGGACTTTGGAGGAGTGGACACAGCCCTTATGGATAACAGCAGCACAGCACAACACAGCCAGCCCCTATGGACTTTGGAGGAGTGGACACAGCCCCTATGGACAACAGCAGCACAGCACAGCCAGCCCCTATGGACTTTGGAGGAGTGGACACAGCCACTATGGACAACAGCAGCACAGCACAACACAGCCAGCCCCTATGGACTTTGGAAGAGTGGACACAGCCCCTATGGACAACAGCAGCACAGCACAACACTACATTACACAGCCCAGCCAGCCCTAACTCCCACCCTCCCTCTTCACTGTCCACAGCCGAGTGAGAAAATGGCGCAGACGTGGGTACCTTATATAGAATCCAAAACCCGCGAGACCCAGAAGGTGGGATGATGACGTTTTGCCTCGATTTCAGATCCGAGTCAGGCGGGAAAAGTCGAGCCTGACTCGGATAGGCCTCGGATCGGGGGGGCTCGGGGGGCAGCACTCCGTGGACTTCAAGGAAGTAACCACAGCATAAAGCTTAATATTGATAAAGTTATGCATTGTGGATTGTGCTGTGGTCATTTCCTTGAAGTCCATGGAGTGCTGTGCTTCTGCGTTTGTTTAAAGGATGTGCACCCTTGCTGTTTACATTTTGTGGGGCCAGGCCTGCCAGGCATCTACTGCAAATGTCTTCAGTTCCTGCTTGTTCTTGGGGCATTTTCCCTTCAGTTTTGTCTTCATCAAGTGAAATGCATGCTCAATCGGATTCAGGTCAGGGGATTGACTTGGCCATTGCATAACATTCCACTTTTTAGCCTTAAAAAACTCTTTGGTTGCTTTTGCAGTATGCTTCGAGTCATTGTCCATCTGCACTGTGAAGCGCCGTCCAATGAGTTCTGAAGCATTTGACTGAATATGAGCATATAATATTGCCCGAAACACTTCAGAATTCATTCTGCTGCTTTTGTCAGCAGTCACATCATCAATAAATACAAGGGAGCCACTTCCATTGGCAGCCATACATGTCCATGCCATGACACTACCACCACCATGCTTCACTGATGAGGTGGTATGTTTTGGATCATGAGCAGTTCCTTTCCTTCTCTTCTCTTCCCATCACTCTGGTACAAGTTGATCTTTGTCTCATCTGTCCATAGGATGTTGTTCCAGAACTGTAATGGCTTTTTTAGATGTTGTTTGGCAAACTCTAATCTGGTCTTCCTGTTTTTGTGGCTCACCAATGGTTTGCATCTTGTGGTGAACCCTCTATATTCACTCTTGTGAAGCCTTCTCTTGATTGTTGACTTTGACACATATACATCTACCTCCTGGAGAGTGTTCTTGATTTGGCCAACTGTTGTGAAGGGGTTTTTCTTCACCAGGGAAATAATTCTTTTGTCATCCACCACAGTTGTTTTCTGTGGTCTTCCGGGTCTTTTGGTGTTGCTGAGCTCTCCGGTGCATTCTTTATTTTTAAGAATGTTCCAAACAGTTGATTTGGCCACACCTAATGTTTTTGTAATCTCTCTGATGGGTTTGTTTTCATTTTTCAGCCTAATGATGGCTTGCTTCACTGATAGTGACACCTCTTTGGATCTCATATTGAGAGTTGACAGCAACTGATTGCAAATGCAAATGTCACACCTAGAATCAACTCCAGATCTTTTACCTGCTTAATTGATAATGAAATAACGAGGGAATAGCCCATACCTGTCCATGAAATAGCTTTTGAGTTGATAGTCCCATTACTTTTGGCCCCTTAAAAAATCGGAGGCACATATTGAAACTGTTGTAATTCCTGCACCGTTCATCCGATTTGGATGTAATTACCCTCAAATTAAATCTGAAAGTCTGCAGTTAAAGCACATCTTGTTTGTTTCATTTCAAAACCATTGTGGTGGTGAATAGAGGCCAAAATCTGAAAATTCTGTCAATGTCCCAATATTTATGGACCTGACTGTATATATATATATATATATATATATATATTTATTTATATTAGGGGTGTGCACCGGCCACTTTTCATGTTTTGTGCTTTGGTTTTGGATCTGGATCTTTCTTCGTGTTTTGGATCTGGATTGATTTTGCCAAAACCACCCTTCTGTGTTTTGGGTTCTGGGTTTTGTGTTTTGGATCTGTATTTTTTTTTTAAAAATCATAAAAACAGCTAAAATCACAGAATGTGTTGGTTTTTCTGCTCCTATGCTATTATTAACCTCAATAACCTTAATTCCCACAAATTTCCAGTCTATTCTGAACACCTCACACCTCACAATAGTGTTTTTATATCCAAAAGGTTGCACCGAGGTAGCTGGATGACTATGATAAGCGACACGAGTGGGCGGCACAAACACGTGACCCATCTAGGAGTGACACTGTAGTGGCAGACAGGATGGCAGTTTGAAAAACTAGGCCCCAAACTGTACATAATGCAAAGAAAAAAAAGAGGTGCAAGATGGAATTGTCCTTGGGCCCTCCCACCCACCCTTATGTTGTATAAACAGGACATGCACACTTTAACAAACCAATCATTTCAGCGGCAGAGTCAGCCACACAACTGTGGCTGAAATGATTGGTTCGTTTGGGCCCCCACAAAACAAGCTGGCAATTAATCTGTCCCTGCACAAACTGGCTCTACGGAGGCAAGATGTCGTCCTCATCCTCCTCATCCACCGATTCCTCACCCTCTTCAATGTTGTGTACATCCTCATCCTCACAGAGTATTAACCCGTCCCCACTGGAATCCACCACCACAGGTCCCTCTGTACGTTCTGGAGGCTGGTCTCCCTGGAAGAGTTGATAATTCATTTTTATGAACATCATCTTCTCCACATTTTGTGGAAGCAACCTCCTACGCCTTTCGCTCCTGGCTGCACTAAACACTCTTTCGGAGTACACACTGGAGGGGGGGCAACTCAGGTAAAATAGAGCCAGTTTGTACAGGGGCCTCCAAATTGCCTCTTTTTCCTGCCAGTACAGGTATGGACTGTCTGACATGCCTACTTGGATGCTGTCACCGATGTAATCCTCCACCATTCTGTCAATGGTGACAGTATCATATGTAGTATCATATGTAGTGACAGTAGACATGTCAGAAATTGTTGCCAGGTCCTTCAGTCCGGACCAGATGTCCAAACTTGGTCCTGCCTGCCCTGCATCACCGCCAGCGGGTTGCTTAGGATACCTAAGTTTTTTCCTGGCAGCCCCAGTTGCGGGAGAAAATGAAGAAGGAGCTGTTGATGTGTCACGTTCTGCTTCAGCTGACAGTGTTTTCACCAGCAGGTCTTTGCACCTCTGCAGGCTTGTGTCGGCCGGAAAGAGAGACACCACATAGGCTTTAAACCTAGGATCGAGCACGGTGGCCAAAATGTAGTGGTATGATTTCAACAGATTGACCACCCTGGAATCCTGGCAAAGCGAATGAAGGGCTTCATCCACAAGTCCCACATGCTGAGCGGAATCGCTCCGTCTTAGCTCCTCCTTCACTTTCTCCAGCTGCTTCTGCAAAAGCCTGATGAGGGGAATGACCTGACTCAAGCTGGCAGTGTCTGAACTGACTTCACGTGTGGCAAGTTCGAAGGGCTGGAGAACCTTGCACAACACGGAAATCATTCTCCACTGCGCTTGAGTCAGGTGCATACCCCCTCCTTTGCCTATGTCATAGGTGGATGTATAGGCTTGAATGGCCTTTTGCTGCTCCTCCATCCTCTGAAGCATATAGAGGGTTGAGTTCCACCGCGTCACAACCTCTTGCTTCAGGTGATGGCGGGGCAGGTTCAAGAGTGTTTGCTGGCGCCCCAGTCTTCGGCACACAGTCACTGAATGGCGAAAGTGGCCAGAAATTTTTCGGGCCACCCAAAGCGTCTCTTGCACGCTCCTGTCGCTTTTCAGAAAATTCTGCACCACCAAGTTTATTGTGTGAGCAAAACATGGGACATGCTGGAATTTGCCCAGATGTAATGCCTGCACAATATTGGTGGCGTTGTCAGATATCACAAATCCCCAGGAGAGTCTAAGTGGGGTAAGCCACTGGGCAATGATTTCCCTCAGTTTCTCTAAGAGGTTGTCGGCGGTGTGCCTCTTACTGAAACCGGTGATACACAGCGAAGCCTGCCTTGGAACGAGCTGGCGTTTCTGAGATGCTGCTACTGGTGACGCTGCTGCTGTTGCTGTGTAAGGTGATACATCTACCCAGTGGGCTGTCACAGTCATATAGTCCTTAGTCTGCCCTGTTCCACTTGTCCGTGGTTAAGTGGACATTGGGTACAACGGCATTTTTCAGGACACTAAGGACACTTTTTCTGACGTTTCTGTACAGTCTCGGTATCGCCTGCCTAGTGAAATGGAATCTAGATGGGATTTGGAACCAGGGACACACTACTTCCATCAATTGTCTAATTCCCACTGCACTAGTGGCGGATACCGGACGCACGTCTAACACCAACATAGCAGTCAAGGCCTCAGTTATACGTTTTGCTTCATGATGACTGCTGTCATACTTCATCCTCCTCGCTAAGGACTGTTGGAGGGTCAATTGTTTAGTAAAAGTAGTGGTGTTCCTACTTCCTCTCTGGGATGATGAACAACTCCCAGCAGCAGCAACAGCGGCAGCAGGAGGCGTAGCAATGCAGGATCCTCCGGAGGAATCCCGGATAGGAGAGTCAGTCATGCCAGTGACATGGCCTGCAGGACTACTTCCAATCCTGACTAAGGAGGAAATTGACGAGGAGGGAGTTGACGGTGTGGTTTGCAGGTGCTTGGATACAACAGGACAACGGGATTTAGGTGTCCCTGGACTGCTTACGGTCTTAACCAAAGTTTCTGAACTTGACAGTAACTTTTTATGAACGCGCTGCAGGTGCCGTATAAGGGAGGATGTTCCTAGGTGGTTAACGTCCCTACCCCTACTTATTTCACCTTTACATTAGGGGTGAGCGGGTTCGGATTTCTGAAATCCGAACCCCCCCGAGCCCCCCCGATCCGAGTCCGATCCGAGTCAGGCTCGACTTTTCCCGCCTGACTCGGATCTGACATTGAGGCAAAACGTCATCATCCCGCCTTCCGAGTCTCGCGGGTTTTGGATCCTATATAAGGTACCCGCGTCGGCGCCATTTTCTCACTCGGCTGTGGACAGTGAAGAGGGAGGGTGGGAGTTAGTGCTGTGTAGTGTAGTGTAGTGTAGTGCTGCTGTTGTCCACTACTTCAAAGTCCATAGGGGCTGGCTGTGTTGTGCTGTGCTGCTGTTGTTAATAGGGGCTGTGTCCACTACTTCAAAGTCCATAGGGGCTGGCTGGACTGTGTTGTGCAGTCAGTTCTCCATAGGGGCTGTGTCCACTCCAAAGTCCTGTGCAGTGTCCCAGTCCTAAAGGGGTGCTGTAGTGTTGTCCAGGGGGTGCTCTGTCCATCAGGGGTGCTCCCCCCAAGTGCTAAAAAAATAATATATTTTCTGTGTTTGTGAATTGTGTGCGCAGTAGCCGCACGTGCATCAACAAAGTAGTGCCAAACGTGCGCCTGTGTCATAAGTAAAGGGCCGGCTGGCTTGACCGTTAAGGGTGCTGTAACCCCCGAAAGTACACTCCAGTCCAAACCCAAAAAAAAATTATTTTCTGTGTTTGTGAATTGTGTGCGCAGTAGCCGCACGTGCATCAACAAAGTAGTGCCAAGCGTGCGCCTGTGTCATAAGTAAAGGGCCGGCTGGCTTGACCGTTAAGGGTGCTGTAACCCCGAAAGTACACTCCAGTCCAAACCAAAAAAAAAATTATTTTCTGTGTTTGTGAATTGTGTGCGCAGTAGCCGCACGTGCATCAACAAAGTAGTGCCAAGCGTGCGCCTGTGTCATAAGTAAAGGGCCGGCTGGCTTGACCGTTAAGGGTGCTGTAACCCCCGAAAGTACACTCCAGTCCAAACCTAAAAAAAAATTATTTTCTGTGTTTGTGAATTGTGTGCGCAGTAGCCGCACGTGCATCAACAAAGTAGTGCCAAGCGTGCGCCTGTGTCATAAGTAAAGGGCCGGCTGGCTTGACCGTTAAAGGGTGCTGTAACCTCCGAAAGTACACTCCAGTCCAAACCAAAAAAAAATTATTTTCTGTGTTTGTGAATTGTGTGCGCAGTAGCCGCACGTGCATCAACAAAGTAGTGCCAAGCGTGCGCCTGTGTCATAAGTAAAGGGCCGGCTGGCTTGACCATTAAGGGTGCTGTAACTCCCGAAAGTACACTCCAGTCCAAACCTAAAAAAAAATTATTTTCTGTGTTTGTGAATTGTGTGCGCAGTAGCCGCACGTGCATCAACAAAGTAGTGCCAAGAGTGCGCCTGTGTCATAAGTAAAGGGCCGGCTGGCTTGACCGTTAAAGGGTGCTGTAACCCCCGAAAGTACACTCCAGTCCAAACCAAAAAAAAATTACTTTCTGTGTTTGTGAATTGTGTGCGCAGTAGCCGCACGTGCATCAACAAAGTAGTGCCAAGCGTGCGCCTGTGTCATAAGTAAAGGGCCGGCTGGCTTGACCGTTAAAGGGTGCTGTAACCCCCAAAGTACACTCCAGTCCAAACCAAAAAAAAATTATTTTCTGTGTTTGTGAATTGTGTGCGCAGTAGCCGCACGTGCATCAACAAAGTAGTGCCAAGCGTGCGCCTGTGTCATAAGTAAAGGGCCGGCTGGCTTGACCATTAAAGGGTGCTGTAACCCCTGAAAGTACACTCCAGTCCAAACCAAAAAAAAATTATTTTCTGTGTTTGTGAATTGTGTGCGCAGTAGCCGCACGTGCATCAACAAAGTAGTGCCAAGCGTGCGCCTGTGTCATAAGTAAAGGGCCGGCTGGCTTGACCGTTAAGGGTGCTGTAACCCCCGAAAGTACACTCCAGTCCAAACCAAAAAAAAAATTATTTTCTGTGTTTGTGAATTGTGTGCGCAGTAGCCGCACGTGCATCAACAAAGTAGTGCCAAGCGTGCGCCTGTGTCATAAGTAAAGGGCCGGCTGGCTTGACCGTTAAAGGGTGCTGTAACCCCCGAAAGTACACTCCAGTCCAAACCAAAAAAAAATTATTTTCTGTGTTTGTGAATTGTGTGCGCAGTAGCCGCACGTGCATCAACAAAGTAGTGCCAAGCGTGCGCCTGTGTCATAAGTAAAGGGCCGGCTGGCTTGACCATTAAAGGGTGCTGTAACCCCTGAAAGTACACTCCAGTCCAAACCCAAAAAAAATTATTTTCTGTGTTTGTGAATTGTGTGCGCAGTAGCCGCATGTGCATCAACAAAGTAGTGCCAAGCGTGCGCCTGTGTCATAAGTAAAGGGCCGGCTGGCTTGACCGTTAAGGGTGCTGTAACCCCCGAAAGTACACTCCAGTCCAAACCAAAAAAAAAATTATTTTCTGTGTTTGTGAATTGTGTGCGCAGTAGCCGCACGTGCATCAACAAAGTAGTGCCAAGCGTGCGCCTGTGTCATAAGTAAAGGGCCGGCTGGCTTGACCGTTAAAGGGTGCTGTAACCCCCGAAAGTACACTCCAGTCCAAACCTAAAAAAAAATTATTTTCTGTGTTTGTGAATTGTGTGCGCAGTAGCCGCACGTGCATCAACAAAGTAGTGCCAAGCGTGCGCCTGTGTCATAAGTAAAGGGCCGGCTGGCTTGACCGTTAAAGGGTGCTGTAACCCCCGAAAGTACACTCCAGTCCAAACCAAAAAAAAATTATTTTCTGTGTTTGTGAATTGTGTGCGCAGTAGCCGCACGTGCATCAACAAAGTAGTGCCAAGCGTGCGCCTGTGTCATAAGTAAAGGGCCGGCTGGCTTGACCGTTAAAGGGTGCTGTAACCCCCGAAAGTACACTCCAGTCCAAACCAAAAAAAAATTATTTTCTGTGTTTGTGAATTGTGTGCGCAGTAGCCGCACGTGCATCAACAAAGTAGTGCCAAGCGTGCGCCTGTGTCATAAGTAAAGGGCCGGCTGGCTTGACCGTTAAAGGGTGCTGTAACCCCCAAAGTACACTCCAGTCCAAACCAAAAAAAAAATTATTTTCTGTGTTTGTGAATTGTGTGCGCAGTAGCCGCACGTGCATCAACAAAGTAGTGCCAAGCGTGCGCCTGTGTCATAAGTAAAGGGCCAGCTGGCATGACCGTTAAAGGGTGCTGTAACCCCCAAAGTACACTCCAGTCCTAACCAAAAAAAAAATTATTTTCTGTGTTTGTGAATTGTGTGCGCAGTAGCCGCACGTGCATCAACAAAGTAGTGCCAAGCGTGCGCCTGTGTCATAAGTAAAGGGCCAGCTGGATTGACCGTTAAAGGGTGCTGTAACCCCCAAAGTACACTCCAGTCCAAACCAAAAAAAAAATTATTTTCTGTGTTTGTGAATTGTGTGCGCAGTAGCCGAACGTGCATCAACAAAGTAGTGCCAAGCGTGCGCCTGTGTCATAAGTAAAGGGCCGGCTGGCTTGACCGTTAAAGGGTGCTGTAACCCCCAAAGTACACTCCAGTCCAAACCAAAAAAAAAATTATTTTCTGTGTTTGTGAATTGTGTGCGCAGTAGCCGCACGTGCATCAACAAAGTAGTGCCAAGCGTGCGCCTGTGTCATAAGTAAAGGGCCAGCTGGCATGACCGTTAAAGGGTGCTGTAACCCCCAAAGTACACTCCAGTCCTAACCAAAAAAAAAATTATTTTCTGTGTTTGTGAATTGTGTGCGCAGTAGCCGCACGTGCATCAACAAAGTAGTGCCAAGCGTGCGCCTGTGTCATAAGTAAAGGGCCAGCTGGATTGACCGTTAAAGGGTGCTGTAACCCCCAAAGTACACTCCAGTCCAAACCAAAAAAAAAATTATTTTCTGTGTTTGTGAATTGTGTGCGCAGTAGCCGAACGTGCATCAACAAAGTAGTGCCAAGCGTGCGCCTGTGTCATAAGTAAAGGGCCGGCTGGCTTGACCGTTAAAGGGTGCTGTAACCCCCAAAGTACACTCCAAACCAAAAAAAAAATTATTTTCTGTGTTTGTGAATTGTGTGCGCAGTAGCCGCACGTGCATCAACAAAGTAGTGCCAAACGTGCGCCTGTGTCATAAGTAAAGGGCCGGCTGGCTTGACCGTTAAAGGGTGCTGTAACCCCCAAAGTACACTCCAGTCCAAACCAAAAAAAAAATTATTTTCTGTGTTTGTGAATTGTGTGTGCAGTAGCCGCACGTGCATCAACAAAGTAGTGCCAAGCGTGCGCCTGTGTCATAAGTAAAGGGCCGGCTGGCTTGACCGTTAAAGGGTGCTGTAACCCCCAAAGTACACTCCAGTCCAAACCAAAAAAAAAATTATTTTCTGTGTTTGTGAATTGTGTGCGCAGTAGCCGCACGTGCATCAACAAAGTAGTGCCAAGCGTGCGCCTGTGTCATAAGTAAAGGGCCGGCTGGCTTGACCGTTAAAGGGTGCTGTAACCCCCAAAGTACACTCCAGTCCAAACCAAAAAAAAAATTATTTTCTGTGTTTGTGAATTGTGTGCGCAGTAGCCGCACGTGCATCAACAAAGTAGTGCCAAGCGTGCGCCTGTGTCATAAGTAAAGGGCCAGCTGGATTGACCGTTAAAGGGTGCTGTAACCCCCAAAGTACACTCCAGTCCAAACCAAAAAAAAAATTATTTTCTGTGTTTGTGAATTGTGTGCGCAGTAGCCGAACGTGCATCAAGAAAGTAGTGCCAAGCGTGCGCCTGTGTCATAAGTAAAGGGCCGGCTGGCTTGACCGTTAAAGGGTGCTGTAACCCCCAAAGTACACTCCAAACCAAAAAAAAAATTATTTTCTGTGTTTGTGAATTGTGTGCGCTGTGGCTGCACGTGCATCAACAAAGGAGCAGCGCCAAGCGTGCGCCTGTGTCCCATAAGTAAAGAGCCGGCTGGCTCATTTCTTAAAGGGTGGTGTAACCCACAAAGTGCACTACTCTCCAGCAAAAATAAAAAAATATTTTCTGTGTTTGTGTGCGCTTTAGCCGCACGTATATATCAATATAACATAAATGGAGGACCAAACTTTCTCCGATAAAAATAAAATAGGAAAGATCAAGAACCACTTCCTCCTAGTGCTGTTGCTGCTGCTGGGAGTTGTTCATCATCCCAGAGAGGAAGTAGGAACATCAGTACTTTTACTAAACAATTGACCCTCCAACAGTCCCTAGTGATGAGGATGAAGTATGACAGCAGTCATCCTGAAGCAAAACGTATAACTGAGGCCTTGACTGCTATGTTGGTGTTAGGCGTGCATCCGGTATCCGCCATTAGTGCAGTGGGATTTAGACAATTGATGGAGGTAGTGTGTCCCCGGTTCCAAATCCCGTCTAGATTCCACCTGCATCCTCAAAGCAGTAGCGACAAGCCTGCGTCTGTCTGTTAAAGGATGGTGTAACCCTCAAAGTGCGCTCCACAAACAATAAAAATATTCTTCTTCTTTTTTCTGTCTTTGTGAATTGTGTGGGCTGTAGCCGCACTTGCATCCTCAAAGCAGCAGCGACAAGCGTGCATCTGTCTGTTAAAGGGTGGTGTAACCCTCAAAGTGTGCTACACAAACAATAAAAATATTCTTCTTTTTTTTCTGTCTTTGTGAATTGTGTGGGCTGTAGCCGCACTTGCATCCTCAAAGCAGCAGCGACAAGCGTGCGTCTGTCTGTTAAAGGGTGGTGACACCCTCAAAGTGTGCTACACAAACAATAAAAATATTCTTCTTTTTTCTGTCTTTGTGAATTGTGTGGGCTGTAGCCGCACTTGCATCCTCAAAGCAGCAGCAACAAGCGTGCGTCTGTCTGTTAAAGGGTGGTGACACCCTCAAAGTGTGCTACACAAACAATAAAAATATTGTTCTTTTTTCTGTCTTTGTGAATTGTGTGGGCTGTAGCCGCACTTGCATCCTCAAAGCAGCAGCGACAAGCGTGCGTCTGTCTGTTAAAGGGTGGTGACACCCACAAAGTGTGCTACACAAACAATAAAAATATTCTTCTTTTTTTTTCTGTCTTTGTGAATTGTGTGGGCTGTAGCCGCACTTGCATCCTCAAAGCAGCAGCGACAAGCATGCGTCTGTCTGTTAAAGGGTGGTGTAACCCTCAAAGTGCTCCAAAAAATAAAAAACTATTTTTTTAATGTGTTTGTGACTTGTGAGCGATGTAGCCGCACATGCATCAACATAGTAGCAGCGCCAAGCGTGCGCCTGTGTCATAAGTCAAGGGCTGGTTTGGACATCTGGTCCGGACTGAAGGACGTGCCAACAATTTCTGACAAGTCTACTGTCACTACATATGATACTGTCCTCAAAGCAGCAGTGACAAGCGTGCGTCTGTCTGTTAAAGGGTGGTGACACCCTCAAAGTGTGCTCCACAAACAATAAAAATATTGTTCTTTTTTTTTCTGTCTTTGTGAATTGTGTGGGCTGTAGCCGCACTTGCATCCTCAAAGCAGCAGCGACAAGTGTGCGTCTGTCTGTTAAAGGGTGGTGTAACTCTCAAAGTGCTCCAAAAAATAAAAAACTATTTTTTTAATGTTTGTGACTTGTGTGCGATGGAGCCGCACTTGCATCCTCAAAGCAGCAGCGACAAGCGTGTGTCTGTCTGTTAAAGGGTGGTGACACCCTCAAAGTGTGCTACACAAACAATAAAAATATTCTTCTTTTTTCTGTCTTTGTGAATTGTGTGGGCTGTAGCCGCACTTGCATCCTCAAAGCAGCAGCGACAAGCGTTTGTCTGTCTGTTAAAGGGTGGTGTAACTCTCAAAGTGCTCCAAAAAATAAAAAACTATTTTTTTAATGTGTTTGTGACTTGTGTGCGATGTAGCCGCACTTGCATCCTCAAAGCAGCAGCGACAAGCGTGCGTCTGTCTGTTAAAGGGTGGTGACACCCTCAAAGTGTGCTACACAAACAATAAAAATATTCTTCTTTTTTTTCTGTCTTTGTGAATTGTGTGGGCTGTAGCTGCACTTGCATCCTCAAAGCAGCAGCGACAAGCGTGCGTCTGTCTGTTAAAGGGTGGTGTAACCCTCAAAGTGCTCCAAAAAATAAAAAACTATTTTTTTAATGTGTTTGTGACTTGTGAGCGATGTAGCCGCACATGCATCAACATAGTAGCAGCGCCAAGCGTGCGCCTGTGTCATAAGTCAAGGGCTGGTTTGGACATCTGGTCCGGACTGAAGGACGTGCCAACAATTTCTGACAAGTCTACTGTCACTGCATATGATACTGTCCTCAAAGCAGCAGCGACAAGCGTGCGTCTGTCTGTTAAAGGGTGGTGACACCCTCAAAGTGTGCTCCACAAACAATAAAAATATTGTTCTTTTTTTTTCTGTCTTTGTGAATTGTGTGGGCTGTAGCCGCACTTGCATCCTCAAAGCAGCAGCGACAAGTGTGCGTCTGTCTGTTAAAGGGTGGTGTAACTCTCAAAGTGCTCCAAAAAATAAAAAACTATTTTTTTAATGTGTTTGTGACTTGTGTGCGATGGAGCCGCACTTGCATCCTCAAAGCAGCAGCGACAAGCGTGCGTCTGTCTGTTAAAGGGTGGTGACACCCTCAAAGTGTGCTACACAAACAATAAAAATATTCTTCTTTTTTTTCTGTCTTTGTGAATTGTGTGGGCTGTAGCTGCACTTGCATCCTCAAAGCAGCAGCGACAAGCATGCGTCTGTCTGTTAAAGGGTGGTGACACCCTCAAAGTGTGCTACACAAACAATAAAAATATTCTTCTTTTTTCTGTCTTTGTGAATTGTGTGGGCTGTAGCCGCACTTGCATCCTCAAAGCAGCAGCGACAAGCGTGCGTCTGTCTGTTAAAGGGTGGTGTAACCCTCAAAGTGCGCTCCACAAACAATAAAAATATTCTTCTTTTTTTTCTGTCTTTGTGAATTGTGTGGGCTGTAGCCGCACTTGCATCCTCAAAGCAGCAGCGACAAGCGTGCGTCTGTCTGTTAAAGGCTTACATCGGTGACAGCATCCAAGTAGGCATGTCAGACAGTCCGTACCTGTACTGGCAGGAAAAAGAAGCAATTTGGAGGTCCCTGTACAAACTGGCTCTATTTTAACTGAGTTGCCCCCCCTCCAGTGTGTACTCCGAAAGAGTGTTTAGTGCAGCCGGGAACCTTGTCAGCGAAAGGCGTAGGAGGTTGCTTCCACAAAATGTGGAGAAGATGATGTTCATAAAATGAATTATCAACTCTTCCAGGGAGACCAGCCTCCAGAACGTACAGAGGGACCTGTGGTTGTGGATTCCAGCGGGGACGAATTAATACTCTGTGAGGATGAGGATGTACACAACACTGAAGAGGGTGAGGAATCGGTGGATGAGGAGGATGAGGATGACATCTTGCCTCCGTAGAGCCAGTTTGTGCAGGGACAGATTAATTGCCAGCTTGTTTTGTGGGGGCCCAAACGAACCAATCATTTCAGCCACAGTCGTGTGGCAGACCCTGGCGCTGAAATGTTTGGTTTGTTAAAGTGTGCATGTCCTGTTTATACAACATAAGGGTGGGTGGGAGGGCCCAAGGACAATTCCATCTTGCACCTCTTTTTTTTCTTTGCATTATGTATAGTTTGGGGCCTAGTTTTTCAAACTGCCATCCTGTCTGCCACTGCAGTGCCACTCCTAGATGGACCACGTGTTTGTGCCGCCCACTCGTATCTCTTAGCATAGTCATCCAGCTACCTCGGTGCAACCTTTTGGACATAAAAACACTATTGTGAGGTGTGAGGTGTTCAGAATAGACTGGAAATGAGTGAAAATTAAGGTTATTGAGGTTAATAATAGCATAGGAGCAGAAAAACCCACAAATTCTGTGATTTTAGCTGTTTTTATGCTTTTTTTAAAAAAAAATACAGATCCAAAACACAAAACCCAGAACCCAAAACACGGAAGGGTGGTTTTGGCAAAACCAATCCAGATCCAAAACATGAAGAAAGATCCAGATCCAAAACCAAAACACAAAACACGAAAAGTGGCCGGTGCACACCCCTACTTTACATATGGTACATATGGCAAGACAGTTGTTGTCCGGATTTGGATAGAAATATTGCCAGACCAAAGAGGTGGAATGTTTAGTCTTCTGCCCAGGCATGACCGTGATGGGCTTTTTTATCCCACGTACAACAACTGTCTCCCCCGGAGCCTGATTTAAACAAACCACATCACCATCAGAATCCTCCTCGCCAACTTCCTCCTCAGCGCCAGCTACACCAGTATCCTCATCCTGTTGTACTTCAACAGTGACATCTTCAATTTGCATATCAGCAAGTGGACTGTGGGTGCTCCTTTCAGCACTTGCAGGGGGCGTGCAAATGGTGGAAAGAGCCACCTCTTCCTGTCCAGTGCTGGGAAGGTCAGGCATCGCAACCACCACCACACTTGGACTCTCCTTGGGGATTTGTGATATCTTCTTAGAATGCACAGTTCTTCGCTGTGCTTTTGCCAGCTTAACTCTTTTGATATTTTTAGCGGGAGGAGGGCTTCGATTGTCATGTGAAGCTGAACCACTAGTCATGAACATAGGGAAAGACCTTAGCCATTCCTTGCCACTCCGTGTCATAAATGGCATATTGGCAAGTTTACGTTTCTCTTCAGATGATTTAAATGTTTTTTTCAAGGTCATTTTCCTGAACTTTGCCATTTGGGATTGTATGTGCACTCTACTATGACATTGGGCATTGGCCTTGGCAGACGACGTTGATGGCATGTTATCGTCTATGTCATGCCTAGTGGCAGCAGCTTCAGCACTAGGAGGAAGTGGTTCTTGATCTTTCCCTATTTTATTTTTATCGGAGAAAGTTTGGTCCTCCATTTATGTTATATTGATATATACGTGCCGCTAAGGCGCACACAAACACAGAAAATATTTTTTTTTTTTATTGGATACTAGTGCACTTTGTGGGTTACACCACCCTTTAAGAAATGAGCCAGCCGGCCCTTTACTTATGGGACACAGGCACACGCTTGGCGCTGCTCCTTTGTTGATGCACGTGCAGCCACAGTGCACACAATTCACAAACACAGAAATTTTTTTTTCAATTTGTTTGGAGTGTACTTTGGGGGTTACAGCACCCTTTAACAGTCAAGCCAGCCGACCCTTTACTTATGACACAGGCGCATGCTTGGCACTACTTTGTTGATGCACGTGCGGCTACTGCGCACACAATTCACAAACACAGAAAATATTTTTTACTTTGTTTGGAGTGTACATTGGGGGTTACAGCACCCTTTAACGGTCAAGCCAGCCGGCCCTTTACTTATGACACAGGCGCACGCTTGGCACTACTTTGTTGATGCACGTGCGGCTACTGCGCACACAATTCACAAACACAGAAAATATTTTTTTATTTTGTTTGGAGTGTACTTTGGGGGTTACAGCACCCTTTAATGGTCAAGCCAGTCGGCCCTTTACTTATGACATAGGCGCACGCTTGCCACTACTTTGTGGATGCACGTGCGGCTACTGCGCACACAATTCACAAACACAAAAAAATATATTTTTTTATTTTGTTTGGAGTGCCCTTTGGGGGTCACAGCACCCTTTAGCGGTCAATCCTGCTGGCCCTTTATTTATGGGGCACAGGCGTACGCTTGGCACTACTTTGTTGATGCACGTGCGGCTACTGCACACACAATTCACAAACACAAAAAAATATATATTTTTTATTTTGTTTGGAGTGTACATTGGGGGTTACAGCACCCTTTAGCGGTCAATCCAGCTGGCCCTTTATTTATGGGACACAGGCGCACGCTTGGCACTACTTTGTTGATGCACGTGCGGCTACTGTGCACACAATTCACAAACACAGAAAATATTTTTTTATTTTGTTTGGAGTGTACTTTGGGGGTTACAGTACCCTTAAACGGACAAGCCAGCCGGCCCTTTACTTATGAGACAGGCGCACGCTTGGCACTACTTTGTTGATGCATGTGCGGCTACTGCGCACATAATTCACAAACACAAAAAAATATTTTTTTTAATTTTGTTTGGAGTGCCCTTTGGGGGTTACAGCACCCTTTAGCAGTCAATCCAGCTGGCCCTTTATTTATGGGACACAGGCGCACGCTTGGCACTACTTTGTTGATGCACGTGCGTCTACTGCGCACACAATTCACAAACACAGAAAATATTTTTTAATTTTGTTTGGAGTGTACTTTGGGGGTTACAGCACCCTTTAACGGACAAGCCAGCCGGCTCTTTACTTATGACACAGGCGCACGCTTGGCACTACATTGTTGATGCACGTGCGGCTACTGCGCACACAATTCACAAACACAGAAAATATTTTTTTATTTTGTTTGGAGTGTACCGTGGGGGTTACAGCACCCTTTAGCGGACAAGCCAGCCAGCCCTTTACTTATGACACAGGCGCACGTTTGGCTCTACTTTGTTGATGCACGTGCGGCTAGTGCGCACACAATTCACAAACACAAAAATTTTTTTTTTTATTTTGTTTGGAGTGCCCTTTGCGGGTTACAGCACCCTTTAGCAGTCAATCCTGCCGGCCCTTTATTTATGGGACACAGGCGCACGCTTGGCACTACTTTGTTGATGCACATGCGTCTACTGCGCACACAATTCACAAACACAGAAAATATTTTTTAATTTTGTTTGGAGTGTACTTTGGGGGTTATAGCACCCTTTAACGGACAAGCCAGCCGGCCCTTTACTTATGACACAGGCGCACGCTTGGCACTACTTTGTTGATGCTCGTGCGGCTACTGTGCACACAATTCACAAACACAGAAAATATGTTTTTATTTTGTTTGGAGTGTACTTTGGGGGTTACAGCATCCTTTAACGATCAAGCCAGCTGGCCCTTTACTTATGACACAGGCGCATGCTTGGCACTACTTTGTTGAAGCACGTGCGGCTACTGCGCACTCAATTGACAAACACAAAAAAAATATTTTTTTATTTTGTTTGGAGTGCCCTTTGGGGGTTACAGCGCCCTTTAGTGGACAAGCCAGCCGGCCTTTTACTTATGGGACACAGGCGCACGCTTGACGCTGCTCCTTCGTTGATGCATGTGCAGCCACAGTGCACACAATTCACAAACACAGAAAAAATGTTTTTATTTTGTTTGGAGTGCCCTTTGGGGGTTACAGCACCCTTTAGCGGTCAATCCAGCCGGCCCTTTATTTATGGGACACAGGCGCACGCTTGGCACTACTTTGTTGATGCACGTGCGGCTACTGCGCACACAATTCACAAACACAAAAAAATATATTTTTTTATTTTGTTTGGAGTGCACTTTGGGGGTTACAGCACCCTTTAGCGGTCAATCCAACTGGCCCTTTATTTATGGGACACAGGCGCACGCTTGGCACTACTTTGTTGATGCACGTGCGGCTACTGCGCACACAATTCACAAACGCAAAAAAATATATTTTTTTATTTTGTTTGGAGTGCACTTTGGGGGTTACAGCACCCTTTAACGGACAAGCCAGCCGGCCCTTTACTTATGACACAGGCGCACGCTTGGCACTACTTTGTTGATGCACGTGCGGCTA
Source organism: Taudactylus pleione (assembly GCA_031769625.1). Taxonomy (NCBI): domain Eukaryota; kingdom Metazoa; phylum Chordata; class Amphibia; order Anura; family Myobatrachidae; genus Taudactylus; species Taudactylus pleione. The sequence goes on from JAUIMM010000127.1 coordinate 12,309,273, forward strand.
CTGCGCACACAATTCACAAACACAGAAAATATTTTTTTATTTTGTTTGGAGTGTACTTTGGGGGTTACAGCACCCTTTAGCGGACAAGCCAGCCAGCCCTTTACTTATGACACAGGCGCACGTTTGGCACTACTTTGTTGATGCACGTGCGGCTACTGCGCACACAATTCACAAACACACACAAAAAATTTTTTTTATTTTGTTTGGAGTGCCCTTTGCGGGTTACAGCACCCTTTAGCAGTCAATCCTGCCGGCCCTTTATTTATGGGACACAGGCGCACGCTTGGCACTACTTTGTTGATGCACGTGTGTCTACTGCGCACACAATTCACAAACACAGAAAATATTTTTTAATTTTGTTTGGAGTGTACTTTGGGGGTTATAGCACCCTTTAACGGACAAGCCAGCCGGCCCTTTACTTATGACACAGGCGCACGCTTGGCACTACTTTGTTGAAGCACGTGCGGCTACTGCGCACACAATTCACAAACACAAAAAAAATATTTTTTTATTTTGTTTGGAGTGCCCTTTGGGGGTTACAGCGCCCTTTAGTGGACAAGCCAGCCGGTCTTTTACTTATGGGACACAGGCGCACGCTTGACGCTGCTCCTTCGTTGATGCATGTGCAGCCACAGTGCACACAATTCACAAACACAGAAAAAATGTTTTTATTTTGTTTGGAGTGCCCTTTGGGGGTTACAGCACCCTTTAGCGGTCAATCCAGCCGGCCCTTTATTTATGGGACACAGGCGCACGCTTGGCACTACTTTGTTGATGCATGTGCGGCTACTGCGCACACAATTCACAAACACAAAAAAATATATTTTTTTATTTTGTTTGGAGTGCACTTTGGGGGTTACAGCACCCTTTAGCGGTCAATCCAACTGGCCCTTTATTTATGGGACACAAGCGCACGCTTGGCACTACTTTGTTGATGCACGTGCGGCTACTGCGCACACAATTCACAAACACAGAAAATATTTTTTTATTTTGTTTGGAGTGTACTTTGGGGGTTACAGCACCCTTTAGCGGAAAAGCCAGCCAGCCCTTTACTTATGACACAGGCGCACGTTTGGCACTACTTTGTTGATGCACGTGCGGCTACTGCGCACACAATTCACAAACACAAGAAAAATTTTTTTTTAATTTTGTTTGGAGTGCCCTTTGCGGGTTACAGCACCCTTTAGCAGTCAATCCTGCCGGCCCTTTATTTATGGGACACAGGCGCACGCTTGGCACTACTTTGTTGATGCACGTGCGTCTACTGCGCACACAATTCACAAACACAGAAAATATTTTTTAATTTTGTTTGGAGTGTACTTTGGGGGTTATAGCACCCTTTAACGGACAAGCCAGCTGGCCCTTTACTTATGACACAGGCGCACGCTTGGCACTACTTTGTTGATGCTCGTGCGGCTACTGCGCACACAATTCACAAACACAGAAAATATTTTTTTATTTTGTTTGGAGTGTACTTTGGGGGTTACAGCATCCTTTAACGATCAAGCCAGCTGGCCCTTTACTTATGACACAGGCGCATGCTTGGCACTACTTTGTTGAAGCACGTGCTGCTACTGCGCACACAATTCACAAACACAAAAAAAATATTTTTTTATTTTGTTTGGAGAGCCCTTTGGGGGTTACAGCGCCCTTTAGTGGACAAGCCAGCCCGCCTTTTACTTATGGGACACAGGCGCACGCTTGACGCTGCTCCTTCGTTGATGCATGTGCAGCCACAGTGCACACAATTCACAAACACAGAAAAAATGTTTTTATTTTGTTTGGAGTGCCCTTTGGGGGTTACAGCACCCTTTAGCGGTCAATCCAGCCGGCCCTTTATTTATGGGACACAGGCGCACGCTTGGCACTACTTTGTTGATGTACGTGCGGCTACTGCGCACACAATTCACAAACACAAAAAAATATATTTTTTTATTTTGTTTGGAGTGCACTTTGGGGGTTACAGCACCCTTTAGCGGTCAATCCAACTGGCCCTTTATTTATGGGACACAGGCGCACGCTTGGCACTACTTTGTTGATGTACGTGCGGCTACTGCGCACACAATTCACAAACACAAAAAAAAATATATTTTTATTTTGTTTGGAGTGCACTTTGGGGGTTACAGCACCCTTTAACGGTCAAGCCAGCCGGCCCTTTACCTATGACATAGGCGCATGCTTGGCGCTACTTTGTTGATGTACGTGCGGCTACTGCGCACACAATTCACAAACACAGAAAATATTTTTTTATTTTGTTTGGAGTGCACTTTGGGGGCTACAGCACCCTTTAATGGTCAAGCCAGCTGGCCCTTTACCTGTGACACAGGCGCACACTTGGCGCTACTTTGTTTGAATTGTGCGCACACAATTCACAAACACAGAAAAAATATTTATTTTTTTTGCACTTTGGGGGGAGCACCCCTGATGGACAGAGCACCCCATGGACAACACTACAGCAACCCTTTAGGACTGGGACACTGCACAGGACTTTGGAGTGGACACAGCCCCTATGGACAACTGACTGCACAACACAGTCCAGCCAGCCCCTATGGACTTTGGAGGAGTGGACACAGCCCTTATGGATAACAGCAGCACAGCACAACACAGCCAGTCCCTATGGACTTTGGAGGAGTGGACACAGCCCCTATGGACAACAGCAGCACAGCACAGCCAGCCCCTATGGACGTTGGAGGAGTGGACACAGCCACTATGGACAACAGCAGCACAGCACAACACAGCCAGCCCCTATGGACTTTGGAAGAGTGGACACAGCCCCTATGGACAACAGCAGCACAGCACAACACTACACTACACAGCCCAGCCAGCCCTAACTCCCACCCTCCCTCTTCACTGTCCACAGCCGAGTGAGAAAATGGCGCCGACGTGGGTACCTTATATAGAATCCAAAACCCGCGAGACCCAGAAGGTGGGATGATGACGTTTTGCCTCGATTTCAGATCCGAGTCAGGCGGGAAAAGTCGAGCCTGACTCGGATCGGCCTCGGATCGGGGGGGCAGCACTCCGTGGACTTCAAGGAAATAACCACAGCATAAAGCTTAATATTGATAAAGTTATGCATTGTGGATTGTGCTGTGGTCATTTCCTTGAAGTCCATGGAGTGCTGTGCTTCTGCGTTTGTTTAAAGGATGTGCACCCTTGCTGTTTACATTTTGTGGGGCCAGGCCTGCCAGGCATCTACTGCAAATGTCTTCAGTTCCTGCTTGTTCTTGGGGCATTTTCCCTTCAGTTTTGTCTTCATCAAGTGAAATGCATGCTCAATCGGATTCAGGTCAGGGGATTGACTTGGCCATTGCATAACATTCCACTTTTTAGCCTTAAAAAACTCTTTGGTTGCTTTTGCAGTATGCTTCGAGTCATTGTCCATCTGCACTGTGAAGCGCCGTCCAATGAGTTCTGAAGCATTTGACTGAATATGAGCATATAATATTGCCCGAAACACTTCAGAATTCATTCTGCTGCTTTTGTCAGCAATCACATCATCAATAAATACAAGGGAGCCACTTCCATTGGCAGCCATACATGCCCATGCCATGACACTACCACCACCATGCTTCACTGATGAGGTGGTATGTTTTGGATCATGAGCAGTTCCTTTCCTTCTCTTCTCTTCCCATCACTCTGGTACAAGTTGATCTTTGTCTCATCTGTCCATAGGATGTTGTTCCAGAACTGTAATGGCTTTTTTAGATGTTGTTTGGCAAACTCTAATCTGGTCTTCCTGTTTTTGTGGCTCACCAATGGTTTGCATCTTGTGGTGAACCCTCTATATTCACTCTTGTGAAGTCTTCTCTTGATTGTTGACTTTGACACATATACATCTACCTCCTGGAGAGTGTTCTTGATTTGGCCAACTGTTGTGAAGGGGTTTTTCTTCACCAGGGAAATAATTCTTTTGTCATCCACCACAGTTGTTTTCTGTGGTCTTCCGGGTCTTTTGGTGTTGCTGAGCTCTCCGGTGCATTCTTTCTTTTTAAGAATGTTCCAAACAGTTGATTTGGCCACACCTAATGTTTTTGCAATCTCTCTGATGGGTTTGTTTTCATTTTTCAGCCTAATGATGGCTTGCTTCACTGATAGTGACACCTCTTTGGATCTCATATTGAGAGTTGACAGCAACTGATTCCAAATGCAAATGTCACACCTAGAATCAACTCCAGATCTTTTACCTGCTTAATTGATAATGAAATAATGAGGGAATAGTCCACACCTGTCCATGAAATAGCTTTTGAGTTGATAGTCCCATTACTTTTGGCCCCTTAAAAAATCGGAGGCACATATTGAAACTGTTGTAATTCCTGCACCGTTCATCCGATTTGGATGTAATTACCCTCAAATTAAATCTGAAAGTCTGCAGTTAAAGCACATCTTGTTTGTTTCATTTCAAAACCATTGTGGTGGTGAATAGAGGCCAAAATCTGAAAATTCTGTCAATGTCCCAATATTTATGGACCTGACTGTATATATACAGTCAGGTCCATAAATATTGGGACATTGACAGAATTTTCAGATTTTGGCCTCTATTCACCACAACAATGGCTTTGAAATGAAACAAACAAGATGTGCTTTAACTACAGACTTTCAGATTTAATTTGAGTGTAATTACATCCAAATCGGGTGAACGGTGTAGGAATTACAACGGTTTCTATATGTGCCTCCCACTTTTTAAGGGGCCAAAAGTAATGGGACTATCAACTCAAAAGCTATTTCATGGACAGGTGTGGACTATTCCCTCGTTATTTCATTATCAATTAAGCAGGTAAAAGGTCTGGAGTTGATTCTAGGTGTGACATTTGCATTTGGAATCAGTTGCTGTCGACTCTCAATATGAGATCCAAAGAGGTGTCACTATCAGTGAAGCAAGCCATCATTAGGCTGAAAAATCAAAACAAACCCATCAGAAAGATAGCAGAAACATTAGGTGTGGCCAAATCAACTGTTTGGAACATTCTTAAAAAGAAAGAACGCACCGGAGAGCTCAGCAACACCAAAAGACCCGGAAGACCACGGAAAACAACTGTGGTGGATGACAGAAGAATTATTTCCCTTGTGAAGAAAAACCCCTTCACAACAGTTGGCCAAATCAAGAACACTCTCCAGGAGGTAGGTGTATATGTGTCAAAGTCAACAATCAAGAGAAGACTTCACAAGAGTGAATATAGAGGGTTCACCATTGGTGAGCCACAAAAATAGGAAGACCAGATTAGAGTTTGCCAAACAACATCTAAAAAAGCCATTACAGTTCTGGAACAACATCCTATGGACAGATGAGACAAAGATCAACTTGTAGCAGAGTGATGGGAAGAGAAGAGTATGGAGAAGGAAAGGAACTGCTCATGATCCAAAACATACCACCTCATCAGTGAAGCATGGTGGTGGTAGTGTCATGATGTGGGCATGTATGGCTGCCAATGGAACTGGTTCCCTTGTATTTATTGATGATGTGACTACTGACAAAAGAAGTAGAATGAATTCTGAAGTGTTTCAGGCAATATTATATGCTCATATTCAGTCAAATGCTTCAGAACTCATTGGACGGTGCTTTACAGTGCAGATGGACAATGACCCGAAGCATACTGCAAAAGAGTTTTTTAAGGCTAAAAAGTGGAATATTATGCAATGGCCAAGTCAATCCCCTGACCTGAATCTGATTGAGCATGCATTTCACTTGATGCAGACAAAACTGAAGGGAAAATGCCCCAAGAACAAGCAGGAACTGAAGACATTTGCAGTAGAGGCCTGGCAGAGCATCACCAGGGATGAAACCCAGCGTCTGGTGATGTCTATGCGTTCCAGACTTCAGGCTGTAATTGCCTGCAAAGGTTTTGCAACAAAGTATTAAAAAGTGAAAGTTAGATTTAGGATTGTTTAGTTTGTCCCATTACTTTTGGCCCCTTAGAAAGTGGGAGGCACATATAGAAACTGTTGAAATTCCTACACCGTTCACCTGATTTGGATGTAATTACCCTCAAATTAAATCTGAAAGTCTGCAGTTAAAGCACATCTTGTTTGTTTCATTTCAAAGCCATTGTGGTGGTGAATAGAGGCCAAAATATGAAAATTCTGTCAATGTCCCAATATTTATGGACCTGACTGTATATATATATATATATATATATATATATATATATATATTTATTTATATTAGGGGTGTGCACCGGCCACTTTTCATGTTTTGTGTTTTGGTTTTGGATCTGGATCTTTCTTCGTGTTTTGGATCTGGATTGATTTTGCCAAAACCACCCTTCTGTGTTTTGGGTTCTGGGTTTTGTGTTTTGGATCTGTATTTTTTTTAAAAAAAGCATAAAAACAGCTAAAATCACAGAATGTGTTGGTTTTTCTGCTCCTATGCTATTATTAACCTCAATAACCTTAATTCCCACAAATTTCCAGTCTATTCTGAACACCTCACAATAGTGTTTTTATGTCCAAAAGGTTGCACCGAGGTAGCTGGATGACTATGATAAGCGACACGAGTGGGCGGCACAAACACGTGACCCATCTAGGAGTGACACTGCAGTGGCAGACAGGATGGCAGTTTGAAAAACTAGGCCCCAAACTGTACATAATGCAAAGAAAAAAAAGGAGGTGCAAGATGGAATTGTCCTTGGGCCCTCCCACCCACCCTTATGTTGTATAAACAGGACATGCACACTTTAACAAACCAATCATTTCAGCGCCAGGTTCTGCCACACAACTGTGGCTGAAATGATTGGTTCGTTTGGGCCCCCACAAAACAAGCTGGCAATTAATGTGTCCCTGCACAAACTGGCTCTATGGAGGCAAGATGTCGTCCTCATCCACCGATTCCTCACCCTCTTCAATGTTGTGTACATCCTCATCCTCACAGAGTATTAACCCGTCCCCACTGGAATCCACCACCACAGGTCCCTCTGTACGTTCTGGAGGCTGGTCTCCCTGGAAGAGTTGATAATTCATTTTTATGAACATCATCTTCTCCACATTTTGTGGAAGCAACCTCCTACGCCTTTCGCTGACAAGGTTCCTGGCTGCACTAAACACTCTTTCGGAGTACACACTGGAGGGGGGGCAACTCAGGTAAAATAGAGCCAGTTTGTACAGGGGCCTCCAAATTGCCTCTTTTTCCTGCCAGTACAGGTATGGACTGTCTGACATGCCTACTTGGATGCTGTCACCGATGTAATCCTCCACCATTCTGTCAATGGTGACAGTATCATATGTAGTGACAGTAGACATGTCAGAAATTGTTGCCAGGTCCTTCAGTCCGGACCAGATGTCCAAACTTGGTCCTGCCTGCCCTGCATCACTGCCAGCGGGTTGCTTAGGATACCTAAGTTTTTTCCTGGCAGCCCCAGTTGCGGGAGAAAATGAAGAAGGAGCTGTTGATGTGTCACGTTCTGCTTCAGCTGACAGTGTTTTCACCAGCAGGTCTTTGCACCTCTGCAGGCTTGTGTCGGCCGGAAAGAGAGACACCACATAGGCTTTAAACCTAGGATCGAGCACGGTGGCCAAAATGTAGTGGTCTGATTTCAACAGATTGACCACCCTGGAATCCTGGCAAAGCGAATGAAGGGCTTCATCCACAAGTCCCACATGCTGAGCGGAATCGCTCCGTCTTAGCTCCTCCTTCACTTTCTCCAGCTGCTTCTGCAAAAGCCTGATGAGGGGAATGACCTGACTCAAGCTGGCAGTGTCTGAACTGACTTCACGTGTGGCAAGTTCGAAGGGCTGGAGAACCTTGCACAACACGGAAATCATTCTCCACTGCGCTTGAGTCAGGTGCATACCCCCTCCTTTGCCTATGTCATAGGTGGATGTATAGCCTTGAATGGCCTTTTGCTGCTCCTCCATCCTCTGAAGCATATAGAGGGTTGAGTTCCACCGCGTCACAACCTATTGCTTCAGGTGATGGCGGGGCAGGTTCAAGAGTGTTTGCTGGCGCCCCAGTCTTCGGCACGCAGTCACTGAATGGCGAAAGTGGCCAGAAATTTTTCGGGCCACCCAAAGCGTCTCTTGCACGCACCTGTCGCTTTTCAGAAAATTCTGCACCACCAAGTTTATTGTGTGAGCAAAACATGGGACGTGCTGGAATTTGCCCAGATGTAATGCCCGCACAATATTGGTGGCGCTGTCAGATATCACAAATCCCCAGGAGAGTCTAAGTGGGGTAAGCCACTGGGCGATGATTTCCCTCAGTTTCTCTAAGAGGTTGTCGGCGGTGTGCCTCTTACTGAAACCGGTGATACACAGCATAGCCTGCCTTGGAACGAGCTGGCGTTTCTGAGATGCTGCTACTGGTGACGCTGCTGCTGTTGCTGCGTAAGGTGATACATCTACCCAGTGGGCTGTCACAGTCATATAGTCCTTAGTCTGCCCTGTTCCACTTGTCCGTGGTTAAGTGGACATTGGGTACAACGGCATTTTTCAGGACACTAAGGACACTTTTTCTGACGTTTCTGTACAGTCTCGGTATCGCCTGCCTAGTGAAGTGGAATCTAGATGGGATTTGGAACCAGGGACACACTACCTCCATCAATTGTCTAATTCCCACTGCACTAGTGGCGGATACCAGACGCACGTCTAACACCAACATAGCAGTCAAGGCCTCAGTTATACGTTTTGCTTCATGATGACTGCTGTCATACTTCATCCTCCTCGCTAAGGACTGTTGGAGGGTCAATTGTTTAGTAAAAGTAGTGGTGTTCCTACTTCCTCTCTGGGATGATGAACAACTCCCAGCAGCAGCAACAGCGGCAGCAGGAGGCGTAGCAATGCAGGATCCTCTGGAGGAATCCCGGATAGGAGAGTCAGTCATGCCAGTGACATGGCCTGCAGGACTACTTCCAATCCTGACTAAGGAGGAAATTGACGAGGAGGGAGTTGACGGTGTGGTTTGCAGGCGCTTGGATACAACAGGACAACGGGATTTAGGTGTCCCTGGACTGCTTACGGTCTTAACCAAAGTTTCTGAACTTGACAGTAACTTTTTATGAACGCGCTGCAGGTGCCGTATAAGGGAGGATGTTCCTAGGTGGTTAACGTCCCTACCCCTACTTATTTCACCTTTACATATGGTACATATGGCAAGACAGTTGTTGTCTGGATTTGGATAGAAATATTGCCAGACCAAAGAGGTGGAATGTTTAGTCTTCTGCCCAGGCATGACCGTGATGGGCTTTTTTATCCCACGTACAACAACTGTCTCCCCCGGAGCCTGATTTAAACAAACCACATCACCATCAGAATCCTCCTCGCCAACTTCCTCCTCAGCGCCAGCTACACCAGTATCCTCATCCTGTTGTACTTCAACAGTGACATCTTCAATTTGCATATCAGCAAGTGGACTGTGGGTGCTCCTTTCAGCACTTGCAGGGGGCGTGCAAATGGTGGAAAGAGCCACCTCTTCCTGTCCAGTGCTGGGAAGGTCAGGCATCGCAACCACCACCACACTTGGACTCTCCTTGGGGATTTGTGATATCTTCTTAGAATGCACAGTTCTTCGCTGTGCTTTTGCCAGCTTAACTCTTTTGATATTTTTAGCGGGAGGAGGGCTTCCATTGTCATGTGAATCTGAACCACTAGTCATGAACATAGGGAAAGACCTTACTAAATGGCATATTGGCAAGTTTACGTTTCTCTTCAGATGATTTAAATGTTTTTTTCAAGGTCATTTTCCTGAACTTTGCCATTTGGGATTGTATGTGCACTCTACTATGACATTGGGCATCGGCCTTGGCAGACGACGTTGATGGCATGTTATCGTCTATGTCATGCCTAGTGGCAGCAGCTTCAGCACTAGGAGGAAGTGGTTCTTGATCTTTCCCTATTTTATTTTTATCGGAGAAAGTTTGGTCCTCCATTTATGTTATATTGATATATACGTGCCGCTAAGGCGCACACAAACACAGAAAATATTTTTTTATTTTTGTTGGATACTAGTGCACTTTGTGGGTTACACCACCCTTTAAGAAATGAGCCAGCCGGCCCTTTACTTATGGGACACAGGCGCACGCTTGGCGCTGCTCCTTTGTTGATGCACGTGCAGCCACAGTGCACACAATTCACAAACACAGAAAATATTTTTTACTTTGTTTGGAGTGTACATTGGGGGTTACAGCACCCTTTAACGGTCAAGCCAGCTGGCCCTTTACTTATGACACAGGCGCACGCTTGGCACTACTTTGTTGATGCACGTGCGGCTACTGCGCACACAATTCACAAACACAGAAAATATTTTTTTATTTTGTTTGGAGTGTACTTTGGGGGTTACAGCACCCTTTAATGGTCAAGCCAGCCGGCCCTTTACTTATGACATAGGCGCACGCTTGCCACTACTTTGTTGATGTACGTGCGGCTACTGCGCACACAATTCACAAACACAAAAAAATATTTTTTTTTATTTTGTTTGGAGTGCCCTTTGGGGGTCACAGCACCTTTTAGCGGTCAATCCAGCTGGCCCTTTATTTATGGGGCACAGGCGTACGCTTGGCACTACTTTGTTGATGCACGTGCGGCTACTGCACACACAATTCACAAACACAAAAAAATATTTTTTTTTTATTTTGTTTGGAGTGTACATTGGGGGTTACAGCACCCTTTAGCGGTCAATCCAGCCGGCCCTTTATTTATGGGACACAGGCGCATGCTTGGCACTACTTTGTTGATGCACGTGCGGCTACTGCGCACACAATTCACAAACACAGAAAATATTTTTTTATTTTGTTTGGAGTGTACTTTGGGGGTTACAGCACCCTTTAACGGACAAGCCAGCCGGCCCTTTACTTATGAGACAGGCGCACGCTTGGCACTACTTTGTTGATGCACGTGCGGCTACTGCGCACATAATTCACAAACACAAAAAAATATATTTTTTTAATTTTGTTTGGAGTGCCCTTTGGGGGTTACAGCACCCTTTAGCAGTCAATCCAGCTGGCCCTTTAATTATGGGACACAGGCGCACGCTTGGCACTACTTTGTTGATGCACGTGCGTCTACTGCGCACACAATTCACAAACACAGAAAATATTTTTTAATTTTGTTTGGAGTGTACTTTGGGGGTTACAGCACCCTTTAACAGACAAGCCAGCTGGCTCTTTACTTATGACACAGGCGCACGCTTGGCACTACATTGTTGATGCACGTGCGGCTACTGCGCACACAATTCACAAACACAGAAAATATTATTTTTTTTGTTTGGAGTGTACTTTGGGGGTACAGCACCCTTTAACAGTCAAGCCAGCTGGGCCTTTTCTTATGACACAGGCGCACGCTTGGCACTACTTTGCTGATGCACGTGCGGCTACTGCGCACACAATTCACAAACACAGAAAATATTTTTTTATTTTGTTTGGAGTGTACATTGGGGGTTACAGCACCCTTTAATGGTCAAGCCAGCCGGCCCTTTACTTATGACACAGGTGCACGCTTGGCACTACTTTGTTGATGAACGTGCGGCTACTGCGCACACAATTCACAAACACAGAAAATATTTTTTAATTTTGTTTGGAGTGTACTTTGGGGGTTACAGCACCCTTTAACGGACAAGCCAGCTGGCCCTTTACTTATGACACAGGCGCACGCTTGGCACTACTTTGTTGATGCACGTGCGGCTACTGCGTACACAATTCACAAACACAGAAAATATTTTTTTATTTTGTTTGGTGTGTACTTTGGGGGTTACAGCACCCTTTAGCGGACAAGCCAGCCGGCCCTTTACTTATGACACAGGCGCACGTTTGGCACTACTTTGTTGATGCACGTGCGGCTACTGCGCACACAATTCACAAACACAAAAAAAAATGTTTTTTAATTTTGTTTGGAGTGCCCTTTGTGGGTTACAGCACCCTTTAGCAGTCAATCCTGCCGGCCCTTTATTTATGGGACACAGGCGCACGCTTGGCACTACTTTGTTGATGCATGTGCGTCTACTGCGCACACAATTCACAAACACAGAAAATATTTTTTAATTTTGTTTGGAGTGTACTTTGGGGGTTATAGCACCCTTTAACGGACAAGCCAGCCGGCCCTTTACTTATGACACAGGCGCACGCTTGGCACTACTTTGTTGATGCTCGTGCGGCTACTGCGCACACAATTCACAAACACAGAAAATATTTTTTTATTTTGTTTGAAGTGTATTTTGGGCTTACAGCATCCTTTAACGATCAAGCCAGCCGGCCCTTTACTTATGACACAGGCGCATGCTTGGCACTACTTTGTTGAAGCACGTGCGGCTACTGCGCACACAATTCACAAACACAAAAATAATATTTTTTTATTTTGTTTGGAGTGCCCTTTGGGGGTTACAGCGCCCTTTAGTGGACAAGCCAGCCGGCCCTTTACTTATGGGACACAGGCGCACGCTTGACGCTGCTCCTTCGTTGATGCATGTGCAGCCACAGTGCACACAATTCACAAACACTGAAATAATGTTTTTATTTTGTTTGGAGTGCCCTTTGGGGGTTACAGCACCCTTTAGTGGTCAATCCAGCTGGCCCTTTATTTATGGGACACAGGCGCACGCTTGGCACTACTTTGTTGATGCATGTGCGGCTACTGCGCACACAATTCACAAACACAAAAAAATATATTTTTTTATTTTGTTTGGAGTGCACTTTGGGGGTTACAGCACCCTTTAACGGTCAAGCCAGCTGGCCCTTTACCTATGACATAGGCGCATGCTTGGCGTTACTTTGTTGATGTACGTGCGGCTACTGCGCACACAATTCACAAACACAGAAAATATTTTTTTATTTTGTTTGGAGTGCACTTTGGGGGTTACAGCACCCTTTAATGGTCAAGCCAGCTGGCCCTTTACCTGTGACACAGGCGCACGCTTGGCGCTACTTTGTTGATGTACGTGCGGCTACTGCGCACACAATTCACAAACACAGAAAAAATATTTATTTTTTTTGCACTTTGGGGGGAGCACCCCTGATGGACAGAGCACCCCATGGACAATACTACAGCAACCCTTTAGGACTGGGACACTGCACAGGACTTTGGAGTGGACACAGCAGCTATGGACAACTGACTGCACAACACAGTCCAGCCAGCCCCTATGGACTTTGGAGGAGTGGACACAGCCCTTATGGATAACAGCAGCACAGCACAACACAGCCAGTCCCTATGGACTTTGGAGGAGTGGACACAGCCCCTATGGACAACAGCAGCACGCACAGCCAGCCCCTATGGACGTTGGAGGAGTGGACACAGCCACTATGGACAACAGTAGCACAGCACAACACAGCCAGCCCCTATGGACTTTGGAAGAGTGGACACAGCCCCTATGGACAACAGCAGCACAGCACAACACTACACTACACAGCCCAGCCAGCCCTAACTCCCACCCTCCCTCTTCACTGTCCACAGCCGAGTGAGAAAATGGCGCCGACGTGGGTACCTTATATAGAATCCAAAACCCGCGAGACCCAGAAGGTGGGATGATGACATTTTGCCTCGATTTCAGATCCGTGTCAGGGGGGAAAAGTCGAGCCTGACTCGGATCGGCCTCGGATCAGGGGGGCAGCACTCCGTGGACTTCAAGGAAATAACCACAGCATAAAGCTTAATATTGATAAAGTTATGCATTGTGGATTATGCTGTGGTCATTTCCTTGAAGTCCATGGAGTGCTGTGCTTCTGCGTTTGTTTAAAGGATGTGCACCCTTGCTGTTTACATTTTGTGGGGCCAGGCCTGCCAGGCATCTACTGCAAATGTCTTCAGTTCCTGCTTGTTCTTGGGGCATTTTCCCTTCAGTTTTGTCTTCATCAAGTGAAATACATGCTCAATCGGATTCAGGTCAGGGGATTGACTTGGCCATTGCATAACATTCCACTTTTTAGCCTTAAAAAACTCTTTGGTTGCTTTTGCAGTATGCTTCGAGTCATTGTCCATCTGCACTGTGAAGCGCCGTCCAATGAGTTCTGAAGCATTTGACTGAATATGAGCATATAATATTGCCCGAAACACTTCAGAATTCATTCTGCTGCTTTTGTCAGCAATCACATCATCAATAAATACAAGGGAGCCACTTCCATTGGCAGCCATACATGCCCATGCCATGATACTACCACCACCATGCTTCACTGATGAGGTGGTATGTTTTGGATCATGAGCAGTTCCTTTCCTTCTCTTCTCTTCCCATCACTCTGGTACAAGTTGATCTTTGTCTCATCTGTCCATAGGATGTTGTTCCAGAACTGTAATGGCTTTTTTAGATGTTGTTTGGCAAACTCTAATCTGGTCTTCCTGTTTTTGTGGCTCACCAATGGTTTGCATCTTGTGGTGAACCCTCTATATTCACTCTTGTGAAGCCTTCTCTTGATTGTTGACTTTGACACATATACATCTACCTCCTGGAGAGTGTTCTTGATTTGGCCAACTGTTGTGAAGGGGTTTTTCTTCACCAGGGAAATAATTCTTTTGTCATCCACCACAGTTGTTTTCTGTGGTCTTCCGGGTCTTTTGGTGTTGCTGAGCTCTCCGGTGCGTTCTTTCTTTTTAAGAATGTTCCAAACAGTTGATTTGGCCACACCTAATGTTTTTGCAATCTCTCTGATGGGTTTGTTTTCATTTTTCAGCCTAATGATGGCTTGCTTCACTGATAGTGACACCTCTTTGGATCTCATATTGAGAGTTGACAGCAACTGATTCCAAATGCAAATGTCACACCTAGAATCAACTCCAGATCTTTTACCTGCTTAATTGATAATGAAATAACGAGGGAATAGCCCACACCTGTCCATGAAATAGCTTTTGGGTTGATAGTCCCATTACTTTTGGCCCCTTAAAAAATCGGAGGCACATATTGAAACTGTTGTAATTCCTGCACCGTTCATCCGATTTGGATGTAATTACCCTCAAATCAAATCTGAAAGTCTGCAGTTAAAGCACATCTTGTTTGTTTCATTTCAAAACCATTGTGGTGGTGAATAGAGGCCAAAATCTGAAAATTCTGTCAATGTCCCAATATTTATGGACCTGACTGTATATATATATATATATATATATATATATATATATATATTTATTTATTTATTTATTTATTTATATTAGGGGTGTACACCGGCCACTTTTCATGTTTTGTGTTTTGGTTTTGGATCTTTCTTCGTGTTTTGGATCTGGATTGATTTTGCCAAAACCACCCTTCTGTGTTTTGGGTTCTGGGTTTTGTGTTTTGGATCTGTATTTTTTTTTAAAAAAGCATAAAAACAGCTAAAATCACAGAATGTGTTGGTTTTTCTGCTCCTATGCTATTATTAACCTCAATAACCTTAATTCCTACAAATTTCCAGTCTATTCTGAACACCTCACAATAGTGTTTTTATGTCCAAAAGGTTGCACCGAGGTAGCTGGATGACTATGATAAGCGACACGAGTGGGCGGCACAAACACGTGACCCATCTAGGAGTGACACTGCAGTGGCAGACAGGATGGCAGTTTGAAAAACTAGGCCCCAAACTGTACATAATGCAAAGAAAAAAAAGAGGTGCAAGATGGAATTGTCCTTGGGCCCTCCCACCCACCCTTATGTTGTATAAACAGGACATGCACACTTTAACAAACCAATCATTTCAGCGCCAGGTTCTGCCACACAACTGTGGCTGAAATGATTGGTTCGTTTGGGCCCCCACAAAACAAGCTGGCAATTAATGTGTCCCTGCACAAACTGGCTCTACGGAGGCAAGATGTCGTCCTCATCCTCCTCATCCACCGATTCCTCACCCTCTTCAATGTTGTGTACATCCTCATCCTCACAGAGTATTAACCCGTCCCCACTGGAATCCCCCACCACAGGTCCCTCTGTACGTTCTGGAGGCTGGTCTCCCTGGAAGAGTTGATAATTCATTTTTATGAACATCATCTTCTCCACATTTTGTGGAAGCAACCTCCTACGCCTTTCGCTGACAAGGTTCCTGGCTGCACTAAACACTCTTTCGAAGTACACACTGGAGGGGGGGCAACTCAGGTAAAATAGAGCCAGTTTGTACAGGGGCCTCCAAATTGCCTCTTTTTCCTGCCAGTACAGGTATGGACTGTCTGACATGCCTACTTGGATGCTGTCACCGATGTAATCCTCCACCATTCTGTCAATGGTGACAGTATCATATGTAGTGACAGTAGACATGTCAGAAATTGTTGCCAGGTCCTTCAGTCCGGACCAGATGTCCAAACTTGGTCCTGCCTGCCCTGCATCACCGCCAGCGGGTTGCTTAGGATACCTACGTTTTTTCCAGGCAGCCCCAGTTGCGGGAGAAAATGAAGAAGGAGCTGTTGATGTGTCACGTTCTGCTTCAGCTGACAGTGTTTTCACCAGCAGGTCTTTGCACCTCTGCAGGCTTGTGTCGGCCGGAAAGAGAGACACCACATAGGCTTTAAACCTAGGATCGAGCACGGTGGGCAAAATGTAGTGGTCTGATTTCAACAGATTGACCACCCTGGAATCCTGGCAAAGCGAATGAAGGGCTTCATCCACAAGTCCCACATGCCGAGTGGAATCGCTCCGTCTTAGCTCCTCCTTCACTTTCTCCAGCTGCTTCTGCAAAAGCCTGATGAGGGGAATGACCTGACTCAAGCTGGCAGTGTCTGAACTGACTTCACGTGTGGCAAGTTCGAAGGGCTGGAGAACCTTGCACAACACGGAAATCATTCTCCACTGCACTTGAGTCAGGTGCATACCCCCTCCTTTGCCTATGTCATAGGTGGATGTATAGGCTTGAATGGCCTTTTGCTGCTCCTCTATCCTCTGAAGCATATAGAGGGTTGAGTTCCACCGCGTCACAACCTCTTGCTTCAGGTGATGGCGGGGCAGGTTCAAGAGTGTTTGCTGGTGCCCCAGTCTTCGGCACGCAGTCACTGAATGGCGAAAGTGGTCAGAAATTTTTCGGGCCACCCAAAGCGTCCCCTGCACGCTCCTGTCACTTTTCAGAAAATTCTGCACCACCAAGTTTATTGTGTGAGCAAAACATGGGACGTGCTGGAATTTGCCCAGATGTAATGCCCGCACAATATTGGTGGCGTTGTCAGATATCACAAATCCCCAGGAGAGTCTAAGTGGGGTAAGCCACTGGGCGATGATTTCCCTCAGTTTCTCTAAGAGGTTGTCGGCGGTGTGCCTTTTTACTGAAACCGGTGATACACAGCGTAGCCTGCCTTGGAACGAGCTGGCGTTTCTGAGATGCTGCTACTGATGATGCTGCTGCTGTTGCTGCGTAAGGTGATACATCTACCCAGTGGGCTGTCACAGTCATATAGTCCTTAGTCTGCCCTGTTCCACTTGTCCGTGGTTAAGTGGACATTGGGTACAACGGCATTTTTCAGGACACTGAGGACACTTTTTCTGACGTTTCTGTACAGTCTCGGTATCGCCTGCCTAGTGAAGTGGAATCTAGATGGGATTTGGAACCAGGGACACACTACCTCCATCAATTGTCTAATTCCCACTGCACTAGTGGCGGATACCGGACGCACGTCTAACACCAACATAGCAGTCAAGGCCTCAGTTATACGTTTTGCTTCATGATGACTGCTGTCATACTTCATCCTCCTCGCTAAGGACTGTTGGAGGGTCAATTGTTTAGTAAAAGTAGTGGTGTTCCTACTTCCTCTCTGGGATGATGAACGACTCCCAGCAGCAGCAACAGCGGCAGCAGGAGGCATAGCAATGCAGGATCCTCCGGAGGAATCCCGGATAGGAGAGTCAGTCATGCCAGTGACATGGCCTGCAGGACTACTTCCAATCCTGACTAAGGAGGAAATTGACGAGGAGGGAGTTGACGGTGTGGTTTGCAGGCACTTGGATACAACAGGACAACGGGATTTAGGTGTCCCTGGACTGCTTACGGTCTTAACCAAAGTTTCTGAACTTGACAGTAACTTTTTATGAACGCGCTGCAGGTGCCGTATAAGGGAGGATGTTCCTAGGTGGTTAACGTCCCTACCCCTACTTATTTCACCTTTACATATGGTACATATGGCAAGACAGTTGTGGTCTGGATTTGGATAGAAATATTGCCAGACCAAAGAGGTGGAATGTTTGGTCTTCTGCCCAGGCATGACCGTGATGGGCTTTTTCATCCCACGTACAACAACTGTCTCCCCCGGAGCCTGATTTAAACAAACCACATCACCATCAGAATCCTCCTCGCCAACTTCCTCCTCAGCGCCAGCTACACCAGTATCCTCATCCTGTTGTACTTCAACAGTGACATCTTCAATTTGCATATCAGCAAGTGGACTGTGGGTGCTCCTTTCAACACTTGCAGGGGGCGTGCAAATGGTGGAAAGAGCCACCTCTTCCTGTCCAGTGCTGGGAAGGTCAGGCATCGCAACCACCACCACACTTGGACTCTCCTTGGGGATTTGTGATATCTTCTTAGAATGCACAGTTCTTCGCTGTGCTTTTGCCAGCTTAACTCTTTTGATATTTTTAGTGGGAGGAGGGCATCCATTGTCATGTGAAGCTGAACCACTAGTCATGAACATAGGGAAAGACCTTAGCCATTCCTTGCCACTCCATGTCGTAAATGGCATATTGGCAAGTTTACGTTTCTCTTCAGATGATTTAAATGTTTTTTTCAAGGTCATTTTCCTGAACTTTGCCATTTGGGATTGCATGTGCACTCTACTATGACATTGGGCATCGGCCTTGGCAGACGACGTTGATGGCATGTTATCGTCTATGTCATGCCTAGTGGCAGCAGCTTCAGCACTAGGAGGAAGTGGTTCTTGATCTTTCCTTATTTTATTTTTATCGGAGAAAGTTTGGACCTCCATTTATGTTATATTGATATATACGTGCCGCTAAGGCGCACACAAACACAGAAAATAATTTTTTATTTTTGTTTGATACTAGTGCACTTTGTGGGTTACACCACCCTTTAAGAAATGAGCCAGTCGGCCCTTTACTTATGGGACACAGGCGCACGCTTGGCGCTGCTCCTTTGTTGATGCACGTGCCGCCACAGTGCACACAATTCACAAACACAGAAATTTTTTTTAAATTTGTTTGGAGTGTACTTTGGGGGTTACAGCACCCTTTAACAGTCAAGCCAGCCGACCCTTTACTTATGACACAGGCGCACGCTTGGCACTACTTTGTTGATGCACGTGCGGCTACTGCACGCACAATTCACAAACACAGAAAATATTTCTTACTTTGTTTGGAGTGTACATTGGGGGTTACAGCACCCTTTAACGGTCAAGCCAGCCGGCCCTTTACTTATGACACAGGCGCGCGCTTGTCACTACTTTGTTGATGCACGTGCGGCTACTGCGCACACAATTCACAAACACAGAAAATATTTTTTTATTTTGTTTGGAGTGTACTTTGGGGGTTACAGCACCCTTTAATGGTCAAGCCAGCCGGCCCTTTACTTATGACATAGGCGCACGCTTGCCACTACTTTGTTGATGCACGTGCGGCTACTGCGCACACAATTCACAAACACAAAAAAATATATTTTTTTATTTTGTTTGGAGTGCCCTTTGCGGGTTACAGCACCCTTTAGCAGTCAATCCAGCTGGCCCTTTATTTATGGGACACAGGCGCACGCTTGGCACTTCTTTGCTGATGCACGTGCGTCTTCTGCGCACACAATTCACAAACACAGAAAATATTTTTTAATTTTGTTTGGAGTGTACTTTGGGGGTTATAGCACCCTTTAACGGACAAGCCAGCCGGCCCTTTACTTATGACACAGGCGCACGCTTGGCACTACTTTGTTGATGCTCGTGCGGCTACTGCGCACACAATTCACAAACACAGAAAATATTTTTTTATTTTGTTTGGAGTGTACTTTGGGGGTTACAGCATCCTTTAAAGGTCAAGCCAGCTGGCCCTTTACTTATGACACAGGCGCATGCTTGGCACTACTTTGTTGAAGCACGTGCGGCTACTGCGCACACAATTGACAAACACAAAAAAAATATTTTTTTATTTTGTTTGGAGTGCCCTTTGGGGGTTACAGCGCCCTTTAGTGGACAAGCCAGCCGGCCTTTTACTTATGGGACACAGCCGCACGCTTGGCGCTGCTCCTTCGTTGATGCATGTGCAGCCACAGTGCACACAATTCACAAACACAGAAAAAATGTTTTTATTTTGTTTGGAGTGCCCTTTGGGGGTTACAGCACCCTTTAGCGGTCAATCCAGCCGGCCCTTTATTTATGGGACACAGGCGCACGCTTGGCACTACTTTGTTGATGCACGTGCGGCTTCTGCGCACTCAATTCACAAACACAAAAAAATATATTTTTTTATTTTGTTTGGAGTGCACTTTGGGGGTTACAGCACCCTTTAGCGGTCAATCCAGCTGGCCCTTTATTTATGGGACACAGGCGCATGCTTGGCACTACTTTGTTGATGCACGTGCGGCTACTGCGCACACAATTCACAAACACAAAAAAAAATATTTTTTTATTTTGTTTGGAGTTCCCTTTGGGGGTTACAGCACCCTTTAACGGACTAGCCAGCTGCCCTTATACTTATGGGACACAGGCGCACGCTTGGCACTACTTTGTTGATGCATGTGCGGCTACTGCGCACACATTTCACAAACAGAAAAAAAGATTTTTTTTTATTTTGTTTGGAGTGTCCTTTGGGGGTTACAGCACACTTTAGTGGTCAATCCAGCCGGCCCTTTATTTATGGGACACAGGCGCACGCTTGGCACTTCTTTGTTGATGCACGTGCTGCTACTGCGCACACAATTCACAAACACACAAAAAAATATTTTTTTATTTTGTTTGGAGTGCCCTTTGGGGGTTACAGCACCCTTTAACGGACAAGCCAGCCGGCCTTTTACTTATGGGACACAGGCGCACGCTTGGCGCTGCTCCTTTTTTGATGCACGTTCAGCCACAGTGCACACAATTCGCAAACACAGAAAAAATATTATTTTTTTAGCACTTGGGGGGAGCACCCCTGACGGACAGAGCACCACCTGGACAACACTACAGCACCCCTTTAGGACTGGGACACTGCACAGGACTTTGGAGTGGACACAGCCCCTATGGACAACTGACTGCACAACACAGTCCAGCCAGCCCCTATGGACTTTGAAGTAGTGGACACAGCCCCTATGGACAACAACAGCGCAGCGCAGCACAGCACAACACTACACTGCTCTACACTACACTACACTACATCACTACACTACACAGCCCAGCCATCCCTAACTCCCACCCTCCCTCTTCACTGTCCACAGCCGAGTGAGAAAATGGCGCCACGACGCGGGTACCTTATATTAGGATCCAAAACCCGCGAGACCCGGAAGGCGGGATGATGACGTTTTGCCTCGATTTCAGATCCGAGTCAGGCGGGAAAAGTCGAGCCTGACTCGGATCGGCCTTGGATCGGGGGGGTTCGGATTTCAGAAATCCGAACCCGCTCACCCCTAATTTATATATATGTGTGTATGTGTATATATGTGTATATATATATATATGTGTATGTGTATATATATATATATATATATATGCCACTGTGATATTTTTGGCGTCCACGTATAAAACATTTAGGGGCCTATTCATCAACTGATAAATGGCCTGGAAACCAACGCTAGTTTCCGCATTATTAAGTTACAGGGCCATTCATCATTAGGGGCCCATCTTCAGACGGAGCTTGTAATCGGGTACCCGCTCCTTCCTTGGGAAGGAGTTCTGGAGATGCGAAGAGTGATCCGAGTGGATCTCTCCGCCACCTCCTGACTCCCTCCCGACGGCTTGGCGCATGAGTGACCCGAGGTCATGCATGCGTTACCGGGATGACGAGGAGCAGGTAACGTAGCTACAGAAGTAGCTGCGATACTTTCCACATGGACAACTGCTTTTCGGAGCAGTTGTCCACTCACCAGAGATATGATGAATTGCTCCGGTGTCAGGCTTCCCCCGCTGCGAGATGGATACTAAAGTATCCCTCGCAGTGAATTCAGAACTTCATCGGAGGCCATATGGCCTTCAATGATGAATAGTCCCCTATTTATCAACGATGGTAAACACCAGTGCAATTTTTCGTTTAGTATCACTGTGATACAAACTAAAATTGACTGGTATTTACTAATACTTAAACCTCCGGTGAGGTCCTCCCCTGGGCTGTTGGCTGCCTAATGCTGCCAGCGACAAGGCTCTGATGTTATGCGCATGGGCAATGGTCCATCTGCGCATGTGCATAATCCGGGGAGCTGGCAGTGCCTGGAAGGCTTTGCTGAAGCCAGAAAGGCACTCCTGGTTCTCCATTGCCAGCAATGGGAACCGCATCACACTCACCATCTAAAAGATATTGAGAGAGATGCTTGACAAACAGCTGTTTGTTAAGTCCAGAAAAGATGGCATAACCCCTTTAGCGAGTGCTAAAGAGGTTATGCTTCATTGATAAATGGGGGCCTTTGATTGGTGGTGGGATTATCTGCTAGGGGGCACCAGTCAAAATTTTGCCTAGGGCACCAAATTGGCTAGGGCCGGCCCTGTGTGTGTGTTATAGTTCATGTGACTTCTCATAGTTGTCACTACAGGTATTGCTGGGAAATGAATTATGCAAATGACACATATCTCTATCCCCACTTGTTTGGCTTCATTCACAGGTTTATATGCTCAAGTGCATGTCTGAGGTAATTTCCTTCATAAAACAGCACTGCACCTCGTGATTTCATTAGCAACAGTCAGTGTGATTAGTAATGTCATTACACATTGTATAAAATCATCTCAATGGAATAGGGGAAAAGAATATAAATAAATGTAAATAAAAATAAAATCTGTTTCTGTGAGCGCAGCAGCAATAGAGATGAATTACACAGCACATATGCTGTAAAATTTTTTGGTCAAATATAGAAGTAATAAACCTCATATTTATACCAACAGGTACAATATGTGAGGCGATAACCAATAATTATAGGACCATATTTTGGAGAATTGTTATCCCCTCTTTTCCATTGAATAATATCCCTGATACACTGTGGTATATGACATACTATACATATATTAACCGAAGCACTTAGTGCAGCACCTGTATGTGAGATCAATATGTAAATGGAATTGTCTATACTGATAGACACACACACACACACACACTGACCTATAAACTCCCCATCGCCTGATGAGTGGTCTCTCCTAACAGTGCAGGGTAAATCATCAACCATAGTCATAATGAAATAATGACACAGAGACTTATATAAGGGGAAAGAAAGGTCAGCTTTATTTAATTTTAAACTAATTAAACTATTTAATGTATAACTGAACTAACTAATAGAATAAGAAAGACAGACAAATTATGGTGGCGCAGAAAGAACAGCCCCACAAGGCAAGATCACCAACTGCATATTCACATCGATCTTCTAAATGGGAGGCGAGCAGCCAGCCCATTACCACGCCCAAGGTATCCACCTTCCACCCCAATGACACGACGTGAGGCCCACCTGGTTAGGTGGTTGTGGTGAGCCCAGTAGGGTAAAATCAGCCTAAGCCATGTATTGGAAGGGAGAGCACCTCAAGCTCCAAAGACAGATGGCGACTGCTACCGTTCTTTCCCGCCACAAGAAAAGCTGACACCAAACAACTCCATGAATAAGGGAGGGAGGGCGGGAAACAGCCGACCAGAGAAATTTCTATAAAATGGCTGTCAAGCAGCAACTCTGAAATAGCACTGACCCACCCTCTGCCAATCCTATAGGCTAACCAAACCTAACCCAACCCCACAACACTACCTCACTAAACAACTAGCCCCTTCTTGTCTAGAGGCCGACACCCACAGGCTCAGGTGTTTACTTTAACTCCTTGCATATGAAATGCACTCCGTCCTAATACTCAACATCTGGGAAAGATTTCTGGACTGCACAACCTGACTATATATATGATGGGAGGTGCTACCTGATGAGACTAATTGCAGGCACAGAAACAGACAAATCTCAGGTGCACAACTCCAAATTATTAATAATATATATAAATGCAATAAAATTTTGCAATCAATAGAGGTTTTTAGCATAATCATGGCCAAGCTTATGGGCCTACCCACCATATCCAGGTAACCTCTTTCAGGTAGGTCCCTAACATACTAGGGTCCAAATCCAGAGTGCAGGACCCCCCAAAAATGGCCCAGCCAAGCTGCCCCAGGGCACCACCATATTAAGAAAAGTGCAGTGTAAAGAGATAGTTAGGAGCAGCTGCATATTAAAAATGAAATACTCAAAATCTATAATAGGACATTTAGTGGATCAGGAGCATACACCCCCTTTTTAAATAAAGTCATTTACATTACACACACCGAATTCTTTTTAAACATATTTTCGCTTTTTAGTGCCTTGCTATTATGTATACAACTTATTAAAAGTTATGTTTTATGTATTGTTTAGTGCACCACTATGGATATTCCCCCATTTTTTCTTCCCCTACTTGATGTGATAGAAATGCTAGCGGACAGCGGCTGGCATATGAGAACCTCTGGTTTGCAGTTGGTGACATGTGAAGGCCATGGGTAGGGCATGGGACTCACTGGAAGGGAGAGGGTTACATTGGAGTGTTGTGTGTAGGGCGCAGGGCACACTGGAGTTCTGTTCATGGAGCAGATGGAAACAAACTTTAGCTTCCCATCAGAAGCACATAATTTCTTTTCTAGCCCCAACGGAGCAGCAGCAGCACTGAGGAGAGGTCAGGGGGTGTGGCGTATATGCGGCATAGCTAACCTGCATCTCCTAACTCTACGGTGCAGATTCTGTACTACTACAGAGCAAACAAGCATCTGCTCCAGGCCCAGGGTGCAGCCTTTTTAGGGCGCACAAGAGATGCAGCTGCTTCATTTCTGCACCTTGCCAATTTAATAAATAAAAGATTGGACCACTGACCTGGCTCCAGTTTTCCCGTGGGACCCTCCCCCCTGCTGAGCCAACCTGTTTGCCACCTCAGAAGTCAGCAAATTTGGTACACCGGCTTATTGCAGAGTATGATATGAATGTGCATTAATAGTGTACATGGGGCTACACTAAGTGGTAATAACTTCAGAAAGAAAACTTTAAGTCCATGGACTTGCCCTGATTTATCTTTGCTTATTATTACAAGGAGCTCACTATTCCCCAGAATGACTGTCTTTGGTTTGAGAGAACTAGTGATCCGGGCAGCAGGTACATGTGTGCAGAGAAATATGGGGCCCAGTACAGAGGAATTAGGCTGTGTTTCTGGCCACAGCAGGCCCCCAGGTAGTCCGGCCTCTGATGGAGCCCCTGCATGTGCATGATGGAGACCCTGTGTTAAATATCTGACCTATCATGGTTATGCAAATCAGTGATGTCACAGTGGCCAGTGATGTCATAAAACAGGACAGCCAGTGAGGCTCACCCTCAGCAGAGACTTGCATTATAGTTACAGAATCCTAGCCAGTTGCATCGTTTTTATTATAAAGCGCATTTTTCTCTAATTCTACTACTGGAGAAGCATCTGGGAGGCTGTAAGACTAAATGTGAGGCGTCATGGCCTCGTCTAGGTAAGTGACTGGTTGTGTTGTGTCTTTAAAAATGGGGATTTCCTTGTTACAAATGTAATATTTATGATCAGATTTACAATTATGTGGAACACCAATTATAACTCATTTATTTCACTAAGTACATCAATACTGTGACTAATTACACAAACATTGATAGCATCCAAAATTGATTAACTTATAATTGTGCTTCAAATTCTTTAAAACAGAAGCCGAGATACTTTAATGTTTCACTTTTTTTTTTGTGGGGATTGTTATTATTATCATTTTTTTAATAGTTTTTTTTTATTGAAACACCATAGAAAATTACAATTACAAAATTTGTTTAAAAAAAATAGAATATCACATCAATCCAATACATATTAGCATATAATAGAATTGTTTTAATTTTTCATATGAAACCACTTGAATTATTTTAATAGTACTAAACAAGCATTCTCATCCTCTACACCCGGCCTGGACAACCTGTTGCTCCCAAGCTGTTGTAAAACTGTAACAGGGCATGCTGGGACTTGTAGTTTCACAACATCTGGAGAGCCGTAGGTTGGCTCTACACAAACTTCTTTAATGTAGTTGTCTTTAAGATAAGTCTGGAAACGCACCAGCCCTCATCCTCCTCATTATAAACCACCCAATCCGCTTATAAAGCTAAATTCAAAATGATCCAAGGAAATTCTGTTCTCAGGGGCCAATGTATAATAGTGTTCATTTTAGCACCCTGCACCTGTCACAGCCCGTGCAGTTCTTCTTTCCTGCCTGGGGTGTCGCTCTCTGCTGTGGTGCTTCTAGCACCATCAGCTGATGCAACACAGTGCTGATACACAGACCAGAGTGTGCTAGAATGAAGACTAATGTAATCTGAGCTGCAGAAGTATATGCCTTATTACGACAAACCCATTACCAACATCACTGTAATAATGTATATAGATAATAACAGTAACATTACTGTATATTGGCATAAACAGGCTCAAGACGCATTCAGCCGATTGGACTCTGCGGCCGCCCGTTATGGGGCATATTTTTAAAGTGAAGGCGCTCATACTGTACTTTGGTCGCATTACACCGCCCCCTTACCATAAGGCGTAGTAATCCTAAAATGTGTCTCTGCCGACATGGCTGTCGATACATAAGATTTGTGGTGTGCATGCACAGCTTATAATAGTGCATGGATTGGGGGGAAAGGCCGAGTCCATCACTACATGAGCAGACTGCAGACGGCATGGGGTGACGCTGTGCGCTGACTGCAGATGGCATGGGGTGATACTTGTCACTTAGTGACTCCTCTCAGAGACAGAGTCACTTGGTTGGCATTGGGCTCAGCAGCAGGGCCACGGGCAGGGGAGGGACTTGTTTCCCCTTCATATATAACTGACTGAACTCAGTACCGCCGCGATCCAGCTCACTTTAACCCCTGCTTATCTGGTCCCATAAAACTAGCTACACTGTCCACAAAGGTAATTTTATACAGCAGCAGCACCTTGAGATCCACTTTTACTAAAGCACCAGCTCACAGAACAGATTACATATGACATATACATAAAGGAGGATTATTATTTGCACTTATAATTCACAATTTTGTTTTTGCATCTCAATCTTTAGTAAGAGAAAGAGGAAGACGAATAGAGATTCGGCATCAAGCTCATCGCTAGAAGCCGATCCAGGTAAGACAGCAGCAGAAGTCTTTATACACCTTCAGTAATATGGGCCTGATTCAGAGCTGAACGCTCTGACCACAGCACTCGCTCTGAATCAGGGCCCTCCTACCTGTTTTAGGAGCGTCCTTATGGACGCTCGCATAGCTGTGGGTTACCACCCACAGCTTATGCGAGCATCCATGATGATGGTCGCGATGGTCTTGACCATCACGACTATCGGGTTTGTGACGGAGACCCTGCGGTAGGGTCTCGCTGCCGCAAGCCCAGGAGTGATTTTGACTCTATCAGAGCCAAAATCACTCCCACTGACATCACTAGTGATGTCAGTGGGGCCGGCTTGAGACGGTAGGCGCTCCCATGGGAACGCCTCCGTCTGGCAGGCACGCCCCCGGCACGCCCACCAAAGGGGGCATGCTGTCAATCAACATCGACAGCACGCCCCCTTTAGTGCGAGACCCGGAGCAATGGAGAGCCCGTCGCTCGCCGGGTCTCACGCATGCGCACGACGGAGCTCCCTCTGTCGTGTGCATGCGCAGTGGGGGAACATTGACCCACTTGCGAGCGTACTGCCGCTCACGAGCGGGTCTGAATGACCCCCTATATCTGTAATTTTGACATAGAGTAAAGCTGGGTACACACCTGGTCGAGCATCGCTCTCTCTACCCTCTGTCTCACAACTACATTCCCTCACCTATCTTGCATGTACTTGTTCTGGTTTAATGTGTGATTTGTGTTTTGTATGAAGAACACACCATACATAATGTCTTCTTGCTTCCACAGCATGCATTTTCTGTGGTCGTGCAGAGAATGACGTGCCCAAGTATGGAGAGCTGCTGCGTAACGCCAAGGAGAAGCTGACTGTCCACCACTACTGCCTGGTAAGTATGGAAAGTGATGATGCATCAGTTATAGCAGCTGAAATCAGCCTGTTACACAGTAAGGTGCAGAATTATCACAATCTGCCATATTTATGCAAATGTGATAATCATTTTGTCCTATGGGCCTGATTCAGCTTGGAACGCAAGTCTGCGGACACACACGCACCCTGCCGATGTTTGCGTTCTGCGCATGCGTATGCATCACAGTGCATGAACCGGCCGCTGCGATCGGGAAGCGATTGCAGTGAGCACGCAGTCCCATCGCACAGTGATTAACAGGAAGTGAACGTTTTTGGTGGGGGTGGAGAGAGGGGGGTGGTCGAAGGAATGCAGGTGTGCCAGTGCGTTTGAACGCTGTTACAGGGGCCTGCATAATAAAGCCCCTGTGACGGCATACGCAGCCTGAGCTCTAGATACCAACAGGAAGTTTAGCAATTTCTGAGTCAGGTCAGCTCTACAACTGTGCGTCTGGGTCCGATGTTACTCTATGTTACCGATGTTTTCGCAGACTACTATAGGTATTGCAGATGTAAGTATTGGGAAGTGGGCGGCTTTCTGAAGTGGTGGGCATCTGAATATAGTGCTGTGATCGCATTGCGAATGCATTCATTAGAATATTTTTGCAGCGGCTGGGTGCGTGCGGCTGGGTGCGTGTGATTGCAGATTTATGATCCGTGTTGAATCAGGCCCTATATTCGCAAGGTGATAATGTAAATGTTTACTCAAATTTATCAATCTCCTCTTCCCGGGAGGCCAGGGGAAAGGGGTGTGGCCTCCCCCCACATAAAAGCAACAAATTGTTCTACCAAATTAAACCATATATTTTCTGTTAATTAAAATGGTGGAAAAATTAAAAAAAACATTTTGTTTTAATTTTTAACTTTTGGCATTAAATATTATTGGAGACCTCCCCTAAGGATATGTAGTTATCTGTGCAGTTACATTAATATACTAAGTGCATAAAACATTATAAAACTGTATTGGAGCATATGTTAGCGATACAAGTGTTCCTAATTGTTATAGATAATGCAGCAGTGGTGACAGCAATAAGTACCTCTCCCCTCTCTTCTATCCAGTTACTATCCAGCGGTGTGCTGCAGAGGGGCAGTGACAGGCAAGGCTTCTATGGCTTCCTGTACCCAGACGTGCGGAAGGCAGCCAGCTGTGCAGCAGAGCAGGTGAGGAGCTGATCGTGCTGATACTTTCTCATGTCATGCGACCGGCGCTAAGGAAGTCAACAGAGAACTGAATGACACATATTTGGCCTAATAGGGAGTTTATTCTATTCCCTGATAATCCACAGAGAATAAAATAAACAGCTTTGTGATCCCACAGTGAGAACGGCTCTGCCTGGAGCCACGGTGCAGAATGACTGTGGAACTGACGTGACCAGGAAGGCCAAAAGCTACTCAGCCAATCAGAAGTGTTTTCCCAAAATTAAATTCAGAGGTGGATGCTCTGCAGGTGTTGGCTCCAGTGTGCTCCTAAATGCACATGTGTGATCCAGCTTGCCGGCTCCTGCATGCACAGAGGACTGGAAGCTCAGCACTTGCACTTCACTAAAATAAAAAAAAAGATAGAAAAAAGATTAAAGTCCCATAGGTCTCTCTGCAGAACGGCCGCAGAAGCTATGATTGGAAGCCTTAGAGGAGCTATTTTCTATCTCTCCCACTAAGGTGGTTAGCAGAGGACCTGGCTATACTTGAGCGTTATATACAGTGACTGTTCTATTATTAGGAAGTAAAGGAGTCTAGAACAAAGGTTATTTATACTGGGGAACCTATTTACACTCATTGTTCATGTTTTGCTCAGTATTGTAATTAGTTAACCATGTTTTGCAGCCCTGCACAGTGTGCAAGAGGACGGGCGCCTCCATACGCTGCAGTAGGAAGGGCTGCGCTGAGACCGTGCACTTCCCCTGTGGCCAGGAAAAGGAATTTATATTCCAGTACTTCAAGGAGTTTCCGTGAGTAATCCATTTGCTTCTAGGTATATAGGGCTCGATTCAGACTCACTTGCTAGATGCGTTCGCATGCAGCTGACGTATGCAAATCCGGCAAGGCAGGCAATCGCACGGGAAGGCATTAGCACGCCCAATATGTCTTGGCGTGCGATCGCGCTGTGTATGTATGTTCCGTTACAGTGGGGTTTTTTGTTTGAACTTCTCATAATTAATTCTGTAATATTTGTTTCCCTGCAGATCATTTTGCCCAAGGCATCGGCCAGTTCAGAAGGCTGCGGCACAGAATGAAGTAAGTGCATGTACCATCTGCCTGGAGGAGCTGACCCCGGCCCCTGCATATGATGTGATTAAGAGCCCCTGCTGCAAAAACACCTGGTTCCACAGGACTTGCCTGCAGGTGAGCTATGGCTTTACTATTTACTCCTCACTATCGGAATCACCGGGAGGAGGCCAACCAGGAGAGAGCCGAGGCATGACAGCCAATGGAGTGGAGGGTTTGAAGCTGATCCCTGTGTCCGCTCTCTGTATATGAAGGATTATGGCGAATGCGGCCTGACGTTAGCTGGTCGGCTTGTCTGTGCTCATCAGCTCTTGTGCAGGACATTTGCTTTATGACTGTAGATATATATGTGGTATTTCATCGGAACTTCTTACATTACAGATGCAGGCATTAAACGCAGGGAAGTATTTCCTGAAGTGCCCCATATGCCAGAACATGGAGAGTTTCCAGCAGGAGATGCTGCGAATGGGAATTTACATTCCCCACAGGTATATGTAACTATAGTATTTATCTAGAACATAGAATCCAGCTCCATCACAGAGGCTTTGCCGGATCTCTCGCTCGGTCGCATAGCTATATGCATGTGCCAACCGGGGGCATTTTAAGACTGGAGGAGGCCCATGTGAGGATTTTTGTGAGCCACCTCCCCCTTTAAAAAAAAATGGCACTGGTGCATGCGCAGAACATCACCAACAAGTTTACCCAGATCGCCTGTGCATGCGCAGTAATCTGGCGTTATATCCATACATATGGTGCAGCTGCCATGTTTCTGGGGATCGCTTCTGAAACACGGTGCTGGCTGCATTTTTTGACAGCTATCAACAGAATAATGGGGCGAACGGCATCAGTACGGCTCTGAGACAAGTCTGTTGCATCCATCTGTTGCAGCTTACACACCATGCTCCAGCTTGCAGACTTCTATCATAGCTGAAAGTCTTCTGGATTCTTCCTACAGCCATAAGTAATAGCCAGCCAGGTGCGCAATAGCCGTGAGGTTTATAATATAGTCACAGTGCTGGACCCTCAGTGAAAGGTCCAGTTTCCTTGGCCAGGACGTAGATTGGGACACATTGAGACAATATTATGTGTGGAGGATACCAAGGATCTGGCACAGTGTCCAAATATAATGTATTATTTCTGCCATCTCTACTAGTCGGGGGAGGCCCATGTAGATGCCAGTTTCTGCCTGATAATATTGCTGTGTGTCTGGCAAGGCTTGGAAAGGACTACATCAGTAGTTCCCAAACTTTCTTGGATCATGGCACCCTTACTAGCTCAGTATTATTTTGCTGCACCCCTAGGCCAAGGAATAGATTCAATTATCGTTGAGGTTCTGTTGGAAATTCTAATGCTAATGTAATGCTAGCAAAAGCAAGTGAGGTTATATAACAATAATAACCTCTTATGTGTGCATAAGACATACAATACAGACATACATACTTACCTGCAGGGTCACACATAGACACATACATTACATACAGGTAGGGAGGGTCACATATAGACACAGACATTACATACAGGCAGGGAGGGTTACACATAGATACATACATTACATACAGGCAGGGAGGGTCACACATAGACACATACATTACATATAGGCAGGGAGGGTCACATATAGACACATACATTACATACAGGCAGGGAGGGTCACATATAGACAAATACATTACATACAGGCAGGGAGGGTTACACATAGATACATACATTACATACAGGCAGGAGGGTCACACATAGACACATACATTACATACAGGCAGGGAGGGTCACACATAGACACATACATTACATACAGGCAGGGAGGGTCACTTATATACACATACATTACATACAGGCAGGGAGAGTCACATATAGAGACATACATTACATGCAGGCAGGAGGGACACGCATAGATACATACATTACATACATACATACCTGCAGGGTCACACATAGACACATACATTACATACAGGCAGGGAGGGACATGTATTACATGCAAACAGACAGGGTCACACATAGACACATGCATTACATACATACATACCTGCAGGGTCACACATAGACACATGCATTACATACAGGCAGGGGGGGTCACACTGAGGTACCTCTCACCTTGATGTGGAGCCATTAGCTCCTTCCTCCATGCTGCCAGGATATGCCGCTGTAGTCACGCCCTCTGCTGGGGTCCCCCAATCACGGCTCAGCACATGCTCCTCTGACCCTGGAGCCTCACCATAGAGCAGCAGGAAGGAAGGACCAGAGCTGCTGCTTTGTATCTCCAACCACCATCTGGCCCTTCCCTAATGCGGTTCTCCCAAAATCAGGAGTACCGCATGGTCCCAGAGACTGGCTGGGGAGAACTCACTGTTTTCCCTACAGCCTGATCAAAAAAATATCTTATGAAAATTATTTTTTAAAAACGCCCGGCGGAAGGCAGGCACGGGCCTGCATGGCACTCCTGTAAGTGCACAGCGTCTCATCAGGGTGCCATGGTACACAGTTTGGGAAATGCTGGACTAGATGAAACAGACAGAATAAAGCGTTGTAATGTCACATTGATTAATTACATCAGCGATATTAACTCACATTAACATTTCAGAGATGCATCCTGGGAACTGGAGAACAATGCCTTCGGAGAACTGCTGCAGGTCCACCAACAGTGTGATGCGGATCCGTGCCGCTGCGACCGTGGCAGAACTCACAGCGAGAGCAGCAGGTAAAACTTTTTGCATTTTATTTATTAAAGGCTGCCAGTGGCCCAGCAGCAGCCCCTGAGAAGATTCCCCTGCTCATTCCACATGATTAATGCGGCCGAGACTCTTGATAAATAGGCCCCTACGTTTCTTAGCTAAGGACCTACTAGGTGTTTGCGTAATATATGTGACGGTGTATTTACTAAGAGGCTGATATCTTTCACGTGTACTGTGTGCTTACTAAGAGGCTGACACTAAGAACCTGGCTACTATAATCATTTTCTGTTATTATATATGTTATAGGATGGGTACAGGATGTGCCGGGATACTGTACGTATCCCATAATTTATATGTGTTGTGAATCTATTGTGTATTCAATAAATTGTATTATTGGAATCTTCATCAGTGAGTTCCCAGTACCTTAGGTTTTCTTGACAGCGCTGCCCACTTTGTTATTGTTTTCACCCCACACTTACCTGCTCCTCCATCTCTATCTTCTTCCTCTGCCCTATAATTCCGTTCTTCTCTTTATCGTGCTTCACTGTGCTGGTTGGGCGGCTCGGAGGCTTCTCTTCCCGGCTGCTCTTCTATTCGGCACCAGAGACACATTATGATATCCCATGTCCACAATATAAATGAATGAGGGGAGCCACGCGGTGTTTCATCCACTGTGCTGGGTGGCGTATCAGCCGTTACAATGTCGCAGCCACTGGCACTGTAACATAGCATTTCGCATGCAGATAAACCGCAGTGGCACACAGAATATAGGCATGCCGCATCAGGGGCTGCTTGTGCATCCTACTCGCATCACTATGCGATTTAAGATGAATTTGAAGGTAAAAAAACTCAGCACTACAGAGTCACGCCATAGCATGGCAGGTGACTAGTGGGGAACGCAAGGAGATATTTGGACACAATAAAACATTTAGTATCTTTGGGGCTATTTCTCAGATTTATAGCTCCAGCTGTAGGGAAGAGATTTATCCTCTGTGTCTCCTCTTTCAGTGAATGGTATATAATTCGATGTCACTGCTGTGGGTCAGCGGGAACCCACCTCGCCTGCTCAGCCCTGATATCTGCTGAGAGCACATGGACCTGTGCAGAGTGTGCCTCCATTCTGGAGAAGCCGAAGGATGCTGATGGTAAGTACTATCCCCGGTCATTTGTCACGTATTACTAGGTAGTACAGTATCTAACATCATAACTTATATTTCACTTACGTGCTAGAATGAGACATTAGTGAAAACTATCATTAAGTTACCAATCTTGGGTTATTGCCACTGTAGTGTAATTGATGTGTGGCCCTTTTCATGTTACAGTAGTGTTAGCCAATCCGGGACTTGTAGGACACAGAGTATGTCCATCCACATAAACATATCGCTAACAATGTTGGATCTCTTTCTGATTGCAGAGTCATTGGCAGAGGCTTCTGTGGTAATACCATCAACGAGCAGAGCAAATCCACCACCTGCAGTAAGACCAGGAGAGACCTGCGTCCGAACGAGGGGTCATCCTTCAGTAAGATCTGGAGAGACCTGCGCCCGGGTGAGGGGTTACAAAATGATAACATCCAGGAGGACCAGAAAATCACCATTGTAGGGTGCTAAACCCAGAACCTGGAGGCCCAGGTGGAAACAAAATGCCTCATGATCCACTCCCTACCTGTCGTACACCTCCTGCAGGAAAAGAGAACTGTGTGGATCCGTGCAGTGTCTCTCACTCTTGTCGCCATATACACATCAGTGGAATTAGAGCAATTAAATAACTTTTGCTTTCCAAACCAAGTAAAGAGAAAATTCTTCTTTATATAATAATTTAGCAGAGGATTACAATTCAGCAATATTGATATCAGCCATGCCTAAGGCTTCAATCCAAAGGTTCTCATTCACATAGCTTCAGTGCATAATGGTGGGTTTCGTTCTGATCGAAGTGAATGGTTATACCACATAACCAATTGTGTGAGTACAAATTAACACACTTTAAGTACAAGTAACAAACATACACAGTATACAGTATACTTTTGCCAATGTGTTCAGATGACGCCGGTGATTCATTATCTTCAACATAAGATGAAGTTCATGTTAATCTGGGGAGCCCTCGTTTCACAATGCCCAGGTCTTTCAATTTACATTGCAGACACTCTACTGCAGTCTCAGGTCCATGTACGAGCCGAAGAGCCTTTGTCTAGTCTTGATTTATATACCATTGTATGGGTATTGATTTTCCGGATATTAAGCCCATATTTGTTACATACTGAGTATCTAGCACTGATTGGTACAACATAGCATGGACCATTCTTATCTCTTGCACATGCTCAGTAAGCACTAAGATATACTCAGGACAAAGAAATACAGTTATGACGTGTCTTAGAATGTCTGGAGTTACACTATCTCAAAGCCCCTCTTTGTCTAAAGAATATGGACATCGCTGTCAGTAACCCATAATGCTTAGCAACTCTACACATCTTACAATGGTTATTCTATTGGAATGTGGCTAACTGTCTACAACTAACACCATATAAGATCTTAAGGGCTAATTTCTGCTAATGACAGGTACAAGTAGGCCCCACAATATATGTCTTGTCTGACCCCAAAGGTGAATCTGACCAGTCTATGCATAGACTAGAACTACATGAATACAATCTCTTTTCAAACCTCAATGGGGCCTAGCACAGTTGTGTATTACAACTTATTTACCTATGTAGAAATTAATTATTTAACCCACTGCTTACACTTCAGTCCTGCTATTTATCCTGTACTTCAATTACATATTCAAATGAGTTTTAATTAAAGACTGTTGCTTTTAATCAGACATTATAAATTTAAGTGGTTGGCACGGTTCCTGGCATCCTCCCATCAGTTATGGATTGGTTGATGGATCCCTGCAGTGTTCTGGAAATCAATTCATCAGTGAACGTTATCAATGGGGATTGTGTTAATCTGTGCTGCTGCCACCGTTATGTGGACTTTCTCCAAGTTATCTGAGACCGCAATCACTAGTGACAGATGGACCTTAGTATCTCTAGCCCGCGATCTTTATATAGCAAGGTGAACAGTATCTTTCAGTATTATCATCTATGATCCGCCTTCTCAGGAAGCATCTGTGAGCCTGTAGATTACACTCAGCGTGAAATAAGAAACAACCTCTTGCCATTCTGACATCTTCGATAAGTTAAACACATATATATTTCTTTTATCGTGCATTTTCTATATGCAGGGGGTTCTGACAGTGCACTGCCACTGCCATAATGCTCCTGTAACAGCTATATCCAGCATCTACTTTGCCTACCACTTGCTAATGAGAGGTGAGCTGCTATTTTCATTGAGTATGACAGGGAGAGGTGAGAGGTGAGGCAGCAACAAGATCAGCCTCCCCTTTGACTATCAGAAACTGCCAGGAGCACAGGGCAGGCCGTGCCACAGGTAAAAATACTGCACTGAAAAAGGTGGGTGGCAGCTCAGTTCTACGGTAAACCGATGGTGAGTCAGCAGAATTTCTAGAATCAAATGGAGACAGAACAAGCGCCTGATAGTGTAGCAGAAAAGCTAATTTCACATCAGAATGGGCACAACTCCAAATGATATTGTATTGGTAATAACATGTATTTTCCCTCTTGTACAGTTGTATGTAATAATCCTTTGTATAGCGTTATTCTAGGGTCTAATCAGCATGAGGTCTGGTGTGTGGAAAGGTGACAAAACCCCTCTTGACTAGTCCCCTTTGAAGCTGGGCAAGCGAGGATGTAAGAAGGTCTCTTCCTAAAACAGTCATTAAGAGCCCTGTGTTCTGTTTGGGGACAGTGATCAAAATAATGGATGGACCAGGGAGACACTCGCTCTCCAGAGGTGTGAATCACATCACCTAGTCACTGGGCATGTTTATTGACCTAAGCCTGTTCCCCAAACTTCAAATAGAGCTGAGTGTGTAGTTAAAGAACCCCTGCTCAGGTTGCCAGGAAACCTGTGCATCAGCCAGCTAAACAATCCACTCTGAGCTAAAAAGGGTAAAATCATCCCGAGGGGGGTGCCTGGAAAAAGCAGGCATAAGTATGTGAGTCAACCCTGCCCCAATGGTTCATCCTGCACGAGGCTATCAAAGGATACAGATGATCCCGAGTTCGTCACTGGGTAGGCCTCATCCCAGAACCATTTAATTTGCCGTGACCCGAATGGTTTGTTTCCTCATGTATTATTTTATTTTCTGGAAAGTGTGAGTAACTGTGTGATTTTTTTTAACATTATTATATTCTTTGTAAACTTTTGTACATAAAAGACATTCTTCAATTAAACATTAATTCTAGTTCTGGATCTGTTTTTATGACCCAAGGCCTCATATGGCTCATGTTACCTATTTTTCCAAGTATTGATAAATATGTGTGCAGGTAAGAGCAGACGTTCACTTTATGCTTTAGCATTATATTCTTCTGCTGGTGGTAGTTACCAGGTTTAGTTAATCACACATGCTGAGGTAACCTGTAAAAGTCACGGGTGGCGATTCTCAGATTGGCGTATCTGGAGGGTCAGCCTACAGGACCCTGACAGATAGTGTAATATTATGGCTGAAAATCCTTTGATAATATGCGTACCAAATGTACACTTGTTCAAAAGCGTAACTGCAGGAGTTTAACTTTGCAGGTTTGGTACTCCTCCTAGAAGAGAATACTTCACTTATGAGAAGCCTCATATATCAGTAAAAGATATCTCCATAGCATAGTATGTACGTTTAAAAAATAGGAACAATATTGTGCCTCACTCTCACAGTCTGCAATTCATTCCAAGATAATTCCTAACACTTGGTCAGACCATTCAGTTTTGTCAGTAACATTTGACCTTTTAGAATCTAAGAATGGTAGGTCACCATGGAGACTCAACGAGACTTTACTAAAAATCCCCCAATTTCAAGAACTGATCAAATCTAAAATTCAGGATTACTTCGTTCTTAATATGCAGGGAGAGTGTACTATGTCGACGGTTTGGGAGGCCCATAAAGCAGTCATACGGGGATCGATTATCCAATATGCATCTCGTAGAAAACGAGAACAGAGACAACAGATAGATCACCTGACCAACTCCATTGCAGATCTTGACAGAGAACACAAACGCACTCACTCCAAGACCACTCTTACCCAACTTTCTAAAGCAAGAGCTGAATTGCAATCTCTCCAAGCTGAAGAGGTCGAACGATCTCTGCGCTGGGCTAATCAAAATTTCTATGACAAAAGCAACAAGGCTCATACATTATTGGCAAATAAACTCCGAAATAAAAAAGCTACCCACGCCATCTACTCAATTAAAGACCCCACTGGCCGTTTGTCCTATGACCCTAAATGTATCAACAAGGTTTTCTTGGATTACTATCGAGCTCTATATAATTTAAAACCACCGGTTGACCCATCCTCATATGCCACTGAGTCCCATTTGTATCTAGATTCCTGTGCCCTCCCCCAAATTGATACATCTGCTTGTCAGCTGTTAAATAATGATATCTCAATTGAGGAACTTGAAGCGGCATTAAAAACCCAGAAACCATCTAAGGCCCCAGGCCCAGACGGATATTCAATGGCCTACTACAAAACATTTGCCCCTCAGCTGTTACCATATATGGTTAAATTATTTAATGGTGTCATGAATGGAACCCCGTTCCACACTGATTCTTTGGCTTCTCGTATTATAGTTATCCCCAAGCCCGGTAAAGACCCTTCCCTTTGTACCAATTATAGGCCCATCTCTTTAATAAACACTGATCTTAAATTATTTGCCAAGGTACTTGCTAGTAGATTAAATTCTGTGTTAACATCTTTAATCGACACTGATCAAGTAGGCTTTATGCCGGGACGTCA
This sequence comes from Taudactylus pleione, assembly GCA_031769625.1. NCBI lineage: Eukaryota > Metazoa > Chordata > Amphibia > Anura > Myobatrachidae > Taudactylus > Taudactylus pleione. The sequence goes on from JAUIMM010000127.1 coordinate 12,348,025, forward strand.
GGCCTCAGATAATACAAGACGCACTATCAATTTGATCCACCATATTAATGCCTCCAAAACACCTTCTATAGTCCTAGCACTCGACGCTGAGAAGGCGTTTGATCGCATTTCATGGCCCTTCTTATTCTCTACCCTCTCCTCATTTGGATTCAGAGGCCATTTTATCACGGCTATTAAAGCCCTCTATTCCTGTCCCTCTTCTATGGTTTTGACGAATGGGATCTGTTCCCCCCGATTCACCCTCAATAACGGCACACGATAAGGCTGCCCATTATCACCCCTTATATTTGCCCTATGCATCGAACCACTAGCAGCCCGTATTCGAGCTAATACTGATATACAGGGCATCACAGTGGGTCAAAACCATTATAAAATATCCCTTTTCGCAGATGATGTTCTCCTGACCCTTTCAAATCCATTAATATCCCTTCCTAACCTTCAAAAGGAGCTCTCCATTTACGGTTCTTTTTCGGGATACAAAATTAATCATTCTAAATCGGAAGCTTTGGCATTATATGTCTCTCCGCAAATGCAGGCCACGTTAACCTCTTCGTTTCCTTTTCTTTGGAGGCCATCCGCTATATAATATCTTGGGATATTCATCACTAAAAACTATTCTTCTCTGTATCAGGCTAATTTTGTCCCTCTGATTAATAATTTGATTCAGGAACTTCAGATCTGGGACCGGATGTATATTTCGTGGTTTGGTAGAATAAACGCTCTCAAAATGAACCTTCTCCCCCGTTTATTATACCTTTTCCAGACTCTTCCAATTTCGGTACCCCGCGCAACACTCATTTCTTTACAAAAACACTGTAACAGATTTGTATGGGCGGGTAGTAGACCATGTATCAAGAGATCAATTCTTAGCAAAAGTACAATCATGGGGGGCTTGGGACTCCCTATTCTACAGTCTTACTATGAGGCATGTCATCTTAATCACATCCTGTCATGGCATTCTGACCCAGGAGTTAAAAAGTGGGTTGATATTGAGAACTCCTTAACACAATGTGGTACGCTTAATATGTTGGTTTGGCTTCCTAAAAATTGTAGGCCGGCGTCAGTGTACTCAATCCCTACTATCAAATTTTCTCTCCAACTATGGGACAAAGTACGCGCCACCTATGATCTTTCTCCCTATCCGTCCCCACTCACCCCAATATGGGATCATCCTCAATTCCCCTCAGGATGTGATAGAAAAATGGCAGCTCCATGGCAGGCTCGAGGTATAGAAAAATTTATTCATATCAAAGGCGATTTTGCTCCCTCCTCATTCCAGAACTTCCAAGATCGCTTTAACCTCCCTTCCTCTTGCTTCTTCCAATATTTTCAAATTATTAGTTTTATCTGCTCCCAATCTAAATCTTCTTCGCTGCGCAACCCTACCTCATTTGAACGTTTGTGTTTATATTCAATTGGGAGAAGAGGGAATATCTCAATAATTTACAATTCAATTTTGGCCCCCGATTATCCTCCACGCGAACCGCACGAATTGCTGTGGGAATCTGACTTAGCTACAAATATAGATGAGGATCAATGGGAAGAAATTAGATTACGTACCGCCAAAGCTTCTATTAGTGTATCCATACGCGAAACTTGCTATAAAGTATATACCCGTTGGTACCTAGTACCTACTAAACTCCATTCCATATTTCCTGCTACATCCAAAATGTGTTGGAGACTTTGTGGTCAAGAGGGGTCATTTTTCCACATTTGGTGGTCTTGTCCCTCTCTCCGCCTTTTTTGGTCCCATGTCCGCCAATTGATTAATCAGACTTTTGGTACGGGATTTACTTTAGATCCATTATCAGCTTTATTGAATGCACCACTTGTTGGTGTATCTAAAAACCAGGATAAACTGATTACACATATTTGTAATGCAGCTAAAACCCTTATAGCCAAACACTGGAAAGACCACCGCCCACCCTCAAAAGAGGCTCTTATAGCTAAAATTAACTACATTGCATCAATGGAATATATTTCCAGTTTACAAAATAATTCGGTAACAAAATATCATCTGATTTGGTTACCATGGTTTCACTCTCAGACTCGTCCTGCTCCTGGAGTCCGTTGAATACTTTACCCTAAAACTCCCTCCCTTCTTTCCCCTCTGAAACCCCCCCCCTTTTTTTTTTTTTTTTTTTTTTTTTTGTTGTTCCTTCTCCTCTTTTCTTTTTTCCTTTTCCTTTCTATTTCTCTTTTGTGTTATAAAATACAAAATTATTGAGATGTTATGGTTAATAATGCTTAGTAAACGATCGGTATTATTTGTGTTGACTTTGTCTACTTTATTAAATACCGACATGTGTTTATTGGTATTATTTACTTATTTCTGTGTAAGTATATAGTTTGAATGTGTTCTAATTTATCACATATTCAAGACAATGTTTTGTTTATCTGTTTTTCTTTATGCAAACTTATAATGTTTTCCAATAAAATATTTTGTTTTAAAAAAAAAATAAAAAAAAATAGGAACAATACATACAGCATACAAGCTATATCATACAGAATAAAATAGTTTATCTGTGAATGAAGATGTGAGGGCATGGATGCTGTCCAATAAGATATCTCCTTTTGAGAAGCAAAAGTTTAGAAGATGAGGCAAACAAGGAGGTAGATCTAAAAAACAAAGATATATTCAGCTTGTCACCACACCATTTATCACAGTATGAAGTATCCATACTCAGTAAAGGATTGATGTTTGCCCTCACACAGAAACCCAATAAATTTAAAATGTTTATCGATTTGAACACATTTGCCAGGAAATGAACACTTACAAGGTATTTTGCAAAGAAGGAAACGGCCATAGTAACTAATTATAACAAATTCTCTAAATTAGGATACTCAGGCACTGGCCTCGTCTCTCCGAGAAAACTGGGCTGATGCCCTAACGTGTGAACCATGGCAATCTGCCAGCAGCTTAGGGGGCACTTAACTTAAACTACTGGTACGAGATCTGCACATGCATAGTTTGTAACATGGACGTGTGAAGATCTCGCTCCATAGGAGTTGTACATAAACCCAATGAATTGGGTCCATAGTATCCTATACAAGTTTGATAGAAATATAAAATTTTTCTAGCAGTTTCTTTTGTTTACATAAAAAAAGACATTTATAGGATGTTTGTCTCCAGCTGTTCAGTTCTATGTCACATTATACAGTATGGTGATAAATGTAATTCATTAAAGTAAGATAATCTTGGTCTACTCAGTTCTTCCAAAAAAAAACATACATCCTTGCTCTACTTATTTCTTAAAAAAGAGCACTGTAATATGAATGTTCTGTCCTGACCTTGCTATCGATCTCCCAGATAACAAGGTCAGTGATAAATGTATTAGCATGCTTCCTGCTGGACAGTTGCACAGTGGTCTGTGTTTACCTACTAAAGTATGGCAGTAATATTAAAATGTATAGAATACATATGTATTTGTTTTTAAATATAAGGTGTAGCTTTGTGGAATTGCATTATCCAGAAAAAAGGAGATTTATGTTCTTACCTGTTAAGTCCTTTTCTTTGACTCCATAGGGGGCACAGGGATCACTCTAGCTATAGCCTGGAAAGAGGAGAGTCTGGGCACCAAATAGTTAACATTTATTTCTCAGCAGCCCAGGCTCCCTTTCTTTTGTACCCCGGCCCCAGCCACTGGCAGCCAGTTAAGTTAGCAAGCCATTGCAAGGAGCGAGGAGAAGGAAGACAGGCAGACACTCTGAATCACACACATAGGCAAGGTGAACAGAACCGATACTCAAGTAACTAAACCCCGTCAGCCAGCTGCATCAGGGTGGGTGTCCAGTGCCCCCTATGGAGTCAAAGGAAAGGATTTAACTGGTAAGAACATTTCTTACTCCACTAGGGGGCACAGGGATCACTCTGGGATGTCCCAAAGCTTGTCCCCATATGGGAGGTGATGCTCCTGGGCTTCGCATTAAGACTGCCTCTGAAGATGTAAAAGGGTCAAATACATAGAAGCAAACAAAAGTGTGGACGGGAGACCATGGGGCAGCCTTACATTGCTGTTCCGCAGAAGTGCTACATTGAGCCATCCAAGAGGCTCCCACTAACCGGGTGGAATGGGCAGTCACCATGGCAGGGGCAAGAAGATCCGCCAAAGAGTAGGCCTGGCAGATAGTCAAACAGAGCCACCTGGGCAAGGACTGCTTAGGAGCAGGCCAGTCCTGCTCGTGAAATCATACAGGACAAACAGAGAACCCATTGTGCGGATATCTCTGGTCCTGTCCACGTAAATCCGGAGAGCCTGCACAACATCCAAAGAGGCTTCCTCCTGCATAGAATCTGGAATGCTGAAAAGTGGGACCACGAACTTCTGGTTAATGTGAAAGCAAGACAACCCTGGCAAGGTAACCCAAGTGAGTCTGCAGAATGGACCGATCCGAGTGGAATACCAGAATGGTAACGAGGCGGTCAACTCTGACATTTTTTGGGGCTGATGCGGAGGCAAGCAGAAAATAGTCTTCCATGCAAGCCATCCCATGTCCAACTTTTCCAGAGGCCAAAGGGAGCCCACTGGAGAACCTTATGAACCAAGATAGGGTCAATGGAGTCACCGGAGGAACAAATGGCGGCTGTATGTGGAAAACTTTCTGAAAAAAGTCAGAACATCTGGAAAGAGCGCAATCTGATCTCTGGAAGAGAACAGACCAGGCTGAAACCTGTACCTTCAAGGAAGGGAGAGGCAGAATGTTAAAACCTGTGGCCAAACACCAATGTAAGTATGTCCGCCAAATGCAGAGATAAAGAGTAACTGAAGAGGGCTTCTAGGTATTAAGCATGGTACTAATAGAAGGCTGCTGACAGTGCAGATGGAAACTGCTCTGCTCAGCGGAGAAGGCAGCTAACCTCCATCATGCCACCTGAAAATCAGGTGCTGCTCCCTGCCCCCGGAAAGGCAGGCAAGCCTCCCGTGGGCGCCTACCCCCCCGCTGGCAATGATGACGCAATTTGCACTGAATTGCGTCATCGTGGCCCCGCTCCCTGCTTCAAAATGCCGTTAGTTTCAGCATTGTGAAGAGGGGGCAGGGCCACATTGACGCGATTGCGATCATACCCCCATGATCCGCCCCCAATGTAGTATCATTTCTGCGTCATGCCCCCGTTTAAGATGTGGTACCCATTCCCGCCGTGGAAGCCTGACAGCTCTCTCCCGGAAGGAGGGAGCCGAAAGTAGGCAAGTATGCCCTCCGTTCTGCGAGTCAGCAGGTTTTGTTCTAACTTACGGGGAGTTGGGAGGTATAACACCATCATGGTACCTCTGTTACCAGCAGCAACTGAAGGTACCCCGAGAGGTAGTTTGATTCCCTTTTTGAATGTGCTTGGGGATGACATGCTAGATTTGTCTTGGCAAAAGTGTTGCTACATATGGAGGGCAGGTGTTTTGTGGGTAGTGGCTGTGCTGAATGACATGTACGGATCTGTCTTTGTATCAGGTCTCTGAACCCCTTTGTCCTCCTAAACTCACCCAATCGTTTCCTGAAACTGCTCATACGTCGTCCAACATCTCAGAGTTTCTTTTCTGACTCTTGTCTTGTCCCTCACTTTAGTCCTGACCCATTTGACATAGGTTTCCGAAGGATACGGGCCATCACTAGGAAATACAAAACAAAATGGAGGAAGTATTGAATAAGAAGGATACAAGTAACATAAAACCCTGAAACAAAACTTCCATTCAAGAAATGACAAACAATCTCCCCCAATCCTTATTTGGGTCGAGTCAATTTGATAATATGATTGTGTCCTCTAAGTTATTACAGCCACTCCAGGTCTCGCCAATTTTACTTACCTCTGGGGCTATGGGTTTGCTGAACTGGGAATTCCCATGTTTTATTTTGCAGAACTAACAGCAACATATAGCCCTGTTTAAGCTTAAGCAAAATATGTCTGAGAGCGGTATACATTTCTTAAACGTAAAGCTACAACTAATATCCCTCTCACACCGAGGCAAGGACCCGAGAAAAAAAAACAGGTCATGTGTCAGTGTGAATGGTTCAACCCAGGTTATGTGACCCAGGTCTGCGACCGTGGTCATGACCAGGGTTTTCTACTTCAGGGTCCATAGGGGGTCCACAGGGTTGACCTTGGGGTATAGGTTGGGAACCAAATCCGGGTACCACGCAGTTAAAGCTTTCAGCTCCCAGGATGCACTGGGTCCACTCTCCCTATAACCCCACCCCCAAGCCAGGCACCTCAGTTTAAGTTAGTGCCTGGCCGGAGTCGGGGCACCATTATCGCAGGGGGGGGACTGATTAGCAGCCCCATAGCTTTATTTTAATTTTATGAGTTCACGGTTTGTTAGTTTTTTTAATTTCTACTTTGGACTCTTCTGAGCGGCAGCATCGGACTGTCCATAGGACGTCCAAGCTGCCGCTCTGTCACCCCGCCGGCGCTGAGACGCCAGTACAGATCTGTGGATCTCAGCAGGACCCCAGAGTCTGTACTAGGTGGACACTGTGGGCGCCCAGGACTGCTGCCGGTCGACGGGGAGCAGGTAAGGTCACGCATCACCGTTTGCAGTGATCCGTGCTTTAAAAATGCAGTCCGATGCCTCCAGTCTCTGGGGACAGACCGGAGGCACTGGTAGTGGCGGCGGGCTCCCCTTCCATGGAGGCATACCCTGCGTGTCCACTAGCCCACCAGGGACTTAACGATTGGCGCTGGGAGCCGGCGTCCCAGGGGTTAATAGCTGGCCAGGGGAGGAAGCCTTGCCTGTTGTAGTGGCTCCTCCCCTCAGCTCAGCTCGTCTTGCAGTGTCTAGACTGGCGTCGCTGAGCTGCTTCCTCCTCGGGCCACGCTTCCTCTGAAGTCTCCAGTGGCCATTTTATCTCTATGGTGCAGCAGAAATCTCTCAGGATCACAGTTGGTCCAGTCCCCTTGTGTACCTCACCATCAGGTCAGTGTACACAGCGCTATAGCCTTCCCAGACACTGAACCTGGGCAGTTGAATGTCGCGACTTTTTGCAGTTTATTGTATGTCATGTTCATGTATATATATATATTTCTGCATTGTATGTGACTTATGCTAGAGCTGACTGTCTGCTTTTTATTTCACCTGTCAGTGTATATCTATCCCTTTTCTTTACAATCTGCCCAGATACAGGTGTACCTAGGGTGGTTCTGAGACCTCACATATATATATATACTTGTCAATATTTGTGAGGGTTTTGTCACATACTGTTGCGTGCTGCACGTTGCCATATTTTAGATGGAACTGTGTGTTGCATACATGATAATGGGTACCTGCAGCTAAGCTTAGCGTTAGTCAGTACCAGTATAGCGCTGCTTGATTTTCCACAATGGCATGTTAGTCAGATATGTCTGACTAGGGAATAGAGCACGATACTGCACCCATTCTTGCTATGCTGCCTGTCATGTGCTGCAGGTGTGAATGCGGAGGATTTGACTCGGAAAGGGTTATGTATGAGGGAATCCCCCTGGGGCAGTTTGATTCTTGGGACACTGATCTCCCTGGTGGATCGCCTGGTGGCCCCCTTAGTTGCAACCCACTTTGGGTTGCTTCAACATGCTACCCTTCCCTCTCAGGGTTTCTCGCAGTTCTTGCAATTACCCCTGTGACACAGACTACCGCTCCCTACCGGGGTTTTTAAAATTCCCTCAGGTAACAGTCTGTAATTTCCCTGGCAGGGACTACCACAACAGCCACCCTGGGTGTATGTCGTTTCTACGGTACACAAAATGGTGTAATACAAATGCCCTGTGGTTACTGCTCATTTTGCATGCTGTCTAACACAGATCGTCAGCCAAGGGTGCACTCGACGAGGTGTCGGACTCCTTCACACGAGGGGGTGCCTAAATCAAGTATTTTTTTTATCCCTGCCTTGGTGCTGGTGGTCATGTCCATCCTGGTTATTAAGGATGTTGAACCAGCACCTAAAATCAAAACACCCTCAGTTTAAACAATTAATTGTCTTTGGCTGTTTTCCCCCTCTCTGACCAGCAGGTGGATCACATGGCGGAGGTCGGGCAATGGCCAGATAAGGGGTATCACAAGAGAGTTGGGCCTCATGTTTCCCATTCCTTGAGGGTCATGGCAAGTAATAGGAATCACCTACTGGGGTAAATCCTAATATTATTTGTCTGATTAAGAGTGCTACTACGCCTCCCATCCTTGCCCGGACGGATTCTACGGAACCGTAGGTGGTGACTTTGCCTGAAATAAATATACATGTTTTCAGGAGCTGTTGCCTATCCAACCATGGCTATCGCAGGGGTGGCTAATGCTTTAGAGTGCTGGGCCGCTGCATTTGTAGAGCTTTTTCCCTTAAAAAAAACAAAAAAACGTCTGGGGATCAGACGCATTTTGTCGCTCACATTTAAAAATGCAGTTTCATATGTTGGAGCACCAACATTGGATGCCGGTCTCCTACTCTTTAGGGTTTCGGCTGTGGCTGTATCCACCACCATACCCTATAGCTGCGCTCATGGGCGGCAGAGGTAGTCTCCATGATAGGCCTTAATATGGACTATTTTGGGGAGATCTTGTTTGGGCCTGACCTTGATAAGATTGTAGCAACGTTGGCAGTTTCACTCGGCAAATTTCCGCCTTCAGCTACTCCCACTACGAGGCCTCAGACTACATCTGTTGAGTCTTTTTGTCCTCAGGGACAGCCTAAAGGCCAGTCTTTTCCTAGGCTGTCGGTCTCCACGAGGGCTGCCATACCCGTACCGAGCAGTCCTGGTCATCCAGATGCCCTGCTTCTAAAACTGAAGGACGAACCTTCAGCCTGACGGGACAGGTCTTCATCTGGGGGATCCCAGAGTGAGATTCCGACTTTCTCAGTTCACCCAGTGCTGGTGTCAAGTCACCACGGACGCTTGGGTAAGAGGTGAGGTCTCTCACGGGTGCGCCCTCTCATTGCTCAGACGGCCTCCCCACATAATTTGCTACACAGGCCTTTCTTCAGACCCGAACAAGGCCTTACAAGTCCAGAAAGCTGTACAGTCCTTGCGATAAGCAGGAGTAATTATGCCAGCCCCGCTATCTCAGCGAGGGACTGGTTATTCTACCTTTCTTTCTGGTGCAGAGGCCGAATGGTCCTCATTGGCCTATCCTCTATCTGAAATCCCTGAACCAATTCCTAAAGGTGCCCAGGTTCAGGAGGGAACCCCTACGCTCCATCATCCAAGCTATGGATCCTGGGGACTTTATGGTATCGCTGGATATTCAGGACACATACCTACAGGTACCTATAGAGCCCTCTCATCAGGTTTGCTGTGTCACAGCAACTCTTCCAGTTTTCAGGTTCTGCCCTTTGGACTGTCCACAGTCTGGGGCAGTCTGCAGTCTGGCTTGGGTCTCACCCCCGGGGTTTATCAGATTTATGGCTTTTATGACAGTCCACCTGTTCAGGGTGTCCGACTGCTCCTGTATACAGGTGACCTCCTGTTCTTTACAGGATCACCAGGATTCTTTGAAGGCATTTCCAGTTATCCATTGCTTCCCTTCACTAGCATGAAGGGTTAATCAACTGAGAAAAAGTCCTCCCTGAATTCCTCATAGGATATAATTAATCTGGGAGCCCTGCTGGATTCTCAGAATCGGAGAATCCTTTCTAACATCAGATGAGATCTCCACTCTTTAACTACGAGCGTGCAGATGTCTCCACAGTTGACAAGTGTCTATACCAGGGTGTCTACCTTCAGAAGGGTGGTACTGTATATGCTCAGCTCCATTCCAGGCCTTTGCAAAGACTGATCCTCTCCAGATGGAATGGTCTTCTCCATCGGATCACTGTTTAGAGAAGTTCTCTCCGGAGATGTGTCTGCCTCTATCTGGGTGGTTATAGTCATTTCATCTAGGGTAATCCTTACTACGCACGCCAGTCTCTGAGGTGCTGTGACCGGTCCGCCCACCTTTCAGGGCTGTTGGACGTCTGTCACTTCCGCCCTGCCAATTAACTTGTTGGAACTTTAAGCTGTCTTGGGTCCTCACTTTTTTTTATCTGTTTCTATGAAGTCCATAGGGTCCACAGGGCACCCGCCCTGATGCACCTGGCTTCATATGGGCTGTGTTACTGGTCACCGGTTTCCTATTTCCTTCTCTGTGAGTATGGTTATTGAGTGTTCCAGTCTTCTCTCTCTTTCTTTCCTCCTCCGGCCATTGGCTACTTACAAACTGAGGTGCCTCTGGCTTGGGGGTGGGATTATAGGGAGAGTGGACCCAGTGCATCCTGGGAGCTGAAAGCTTTAACTGCATGGTGTCCGGATTTGATTCCCAACCTATACCCCAAGGTCAACCCTGTGGACCCTATGGACTTCGTAGAAACAGAGATAACAAAGGTAAGTTCTTACCATATCTCTTGTTTTCCCGGGTCTAAGCCGGGAACGCTGCAGTAAGAAAGGGTGTACCCAGGTTTCCCTACTAAGCTCATTGGCGGATCAGAAACGCTCAGTGATGATGTTGTCTACAAGCTGCAGAAGAACAGCGATTGGGACTTGGCAGGTCTCTGAAGTGAAAGAGCTTCTCTATTCCAGGGAAAGAACAGATAAAAAGTTACAGTATACTGACACACATGATTGTATGGAATATTTGAATCAGACCTTTACTGCAAGACCACATACATGACACACCATTAGAAGATGTAGATTTGACGTTTTACACAGATGGGAGTTGTCATAGACAGACAGACACAGGAGAATTATGCACAGGTTATGCTGTTGTAAATGACAAGGATGTTGTAGAAGCTGAACCACTTGGTCCACCTCACTAAGCCCAGGTGGCTGAACTGGTGGCATTAAGGAGAGCATGTGAGTTGGCAGAAGGTAAATCAGCTAACATATAGACTGATTCTAGGTACGCCTTCGGGTTAGTACATGATTTTGGGGCTCTTTGGCGTCTTAGGAACTTTATGACAGCAGCAGGCACACCAGTAGCACATTCACAACACATAAAAGGGCTTCTGACAGCAATTCAGTTACCAAAGGCAGTAGCTGTCATCAAATGCAAAGCCCACACATGCGAAGAAGACCCGGTGTCAATGAGCAATAACAGAGCAGATGAAGCTGCCAAATGGGCAGCAGAGTTACGCATAAATATAACAACTAACAAAGTGATGGTCTTCCAGACAATAGACGCACAGAAATTAATTGAAATGCAAGATTTCTGTTCACTAAAGAAAAGACGGTCTGGAGATTGAAGGGATGTGGTCAGGAGTCCTCAGGACTCTGGAGAGTTGGACAAGGTAGGCCTGTTGCTTCCAGGGCATACTACCCAAGCTTGGCTGAGGCAGTGCATGGTCTGACTCACCTGAGAAAAGAAGGTATGTGCAAGTTGGTCAGAGCATATTGGTTTGCACCAGGCTTTTCTTCTCAAGCTGGAAAGAAAGCAATGTCCTGTCTGCCTTGTTTGAGGAAAAATGTTGGGAAGACAATACCAACCGAGCCATCACATATCCCTCTAACAGATGGTCCTTTTCAGGTAATACAAATTGACTTCATTCAATTACCACCTTGCAGGAATCTCAAGTATGTATTAGTTTGTACTGATGTATTTTCTAATTGGGTAGAGGCATATCCAGCTGCTACTAATACTGCTGTTTTTACTGCTAAGAAGATTGTTCAGGAGTTTTATGCAGATATGGTATCCCTAGAATCATAGAAAGTGAAAGGGGTACTCATTTCACTGGTGATGTTTTCCAGAACATGTGTAAGCTAATGGGAATTAATAGTAGACTTCACACCCCCTACCGGCCGCAAGCCAGTGCGAAGGTGGAGAGAGTGAACGGTACTATTAAGAATAAACTGAGTAAGATCATGTCTGAAGCTGGATTAGGATGGCCAGAAGCCTTACCGCTCGTCCTCCATAGCATCAAAACCACTCCGAGACCTCCTCTTAATCTGTCTCCCTTTGAGATACTGTTTGGGAGGCAACCTCATTTGATTATACATCCACAGGATGATTTGAAGAGTAATAATGAGGTTACTGTGCAATATCTTATAAAAATGAGTAGACAAACAACAGCAACAGAAACTGAAAATGTTGTTACCTAATATGCCAGAAACAAACTGTCATGATGTTGAACCTGGAGAATATCTTATGATACGAAATTTCTTATGCTCAGGTTGTTAACCGACCGGTGGAAAGGTCCTTACCAGGTGTTGATGACAAGTACCACATCTTTGAAGGTAGCAGAAAGAGATACCTGGGTCCATTCCACTCACTGCAGAAAGGTCAACCACCCGAAGGAGGTACAAGGCGAAGTCGAGACAGACAATGTGGACCTGACGATTGCGAGCCTGTTCAGGGAGAACTAAAGACTGCAGTGAAAACACCTGAGCCAGAGACGTGTACAGATTACTATTCCAGCAATAGAGTGGCGATCTGTTTCTGTTTCTTCTTGTCCCAGGGTTCTTCTCATTCTTATTTGTTTCAGGATTTCCTATTTCTGTGACAGAGGACAGATGACGGAGAGGGAGTTCAATAGTGATGTCGATAGAGTGGAGTCAGAGGAGAGAGCAATAGAATGATCAGGGCAACCTATGGTCAAACTCAGTTCAGGGATTGTTAAGAGATCTGTTAGCCATGGAACTCGGAGACAGTGTGAGTGGTTATTGTCTGAGGAATATTGTATTTGTGAGTACTGTGGATCCCTAGTTGATGAGAAATGCATCCAACGATGCCAGTCCAAGAGTAATCTGTATTTGGGTGGGTATCCTTTAGAGGATTACCATTCCTTAGTGGGTAAGGTCTTAAATCAGCCTGAATGTTGGGTGTGCACTCACGTGCCTCAGGGACAACATAATGTAGGATTAGTACCATTCCCATTAAATTTCTCTGAAGTCCTTGAATTATGGGAGGGAGGTCCATAGACGGAAGTATAACATTACCAGGTCCCCTAGTTTAAAGCTGCACCAATACTCCATAGATCGGTCTTTGCTGTGTCTGACCATTTCATAAATAGAAAGACTGGAGAATTGGGAAGCAGACTTATTGGATCAGACAATGGCTCGCCACACCATTAGTGATGAACACCAGAGACGAGGACATAGGAACAAACCGAATGTGGTATCTATTGGGTTATTGTAAAAATGTTATTCAGGCTGAAACGTGTCTTGAGCAGATGAGGACAATAGGCATAGGTAGTTTTGTTAAAACTTTATGTGATATTGTGCAGGATCGTAATATACCATATGTCATTCTTAGATAATGTATACTATGTTTGTGGAAGAAGGGCATATTCTTGGTTATCTCCGAGTTCCAAGGGTTTGTGTTTTATAGGTAAATTGGTCCCAGAGATAATGACCCTTACACATGATGAAATGATTGGTATCCATAAAACCGCACCACCCCCATCTTAATGGTGGTGAGTGGGGTGGTATAGGTACTAAGGTTGATAAAGAACTGCATTACAATCCTGAAATTGAATGTACCATCAGATAATAACATGTGAATAGGCTTGGTCATGTATAGTAAAATATATTTAAAAATGTTCCGTTAAACATCATAGATAATGTAGTCTCAATTCCCCCCAAACTTCCTTTATAAGTTCGATGAGGTCTCACATCCTACCAATGGTCCCCTATAGATCCGCTGAGTGCGTATAAGGGTTGTTTTACCCTTTTCTGAAGCACATTATTGATGGTTCAATGACCGAATTGTGTCATACCATATAGAACATTAGATAATTTATTATGTATGACTAAAAAGGTTAAGAATAGAATGTGATAGTTTATGTTTGCTGTCAAAGGGTGGACTGTCAAAGTCAAATAATTGGATATGATCGCTGTACAATTATTATCTGACGATATAGTCATCTATGGTCGGATTATGTGTTACTAGGACGCTACTTTGCACCGGTGCAATCCAATGCGCACAAATGCGAATCCACATACACTGATGCACATAACGCACACACACACATATATATATATATATATATATATATACACACACATAGACGTTCGTATGTATATTCACATATGTACACATAGACGCTCATATGTGTATTCACATACATACAGACACATATTTGCTATTTCAATACACAGACGCATATATGCGAATGCATACATATAAAATTGTTCCCACACATTATAGTTAATAACCAGAGTTATTAAAGGTATTGTTATCTAATAATTATGATGTAATATGTACTTAAAGGAGATCTAAGGTTCAGAATACAGTGGACATGTCATGTTTGGTATCATACTAAATCCCTGTTTATTTGCGGACATCCGTTTCTATCGGCAAAGAAGTCACATCACGCGTCCGTTAGTTATGGATGATAGGGAGTTATTGAATAGAATATTATAACTTGTATGCAGTGTTGTAGCCAGTTTTAACCAGTTGTTCGGCGGGAAACTGCACAATGTGACCGTTTGAGGATTGAGCCATACTCCTGAACTGACCAATGACCAGATTGACCAGAAACAAGAACCAATTAGAACCTGTCAATTTGTCCCTTTGTTAACTCTGAAACCTCTAAGGTATATAAGCTGTGTCCTGACCTCAGCATACGGGCACCTTGTTGCGCCCGCAGACTTCTGGATTGAGAAAGCCTGCTAAAGCTCTCTTCGATAATAAACATTAAGATCATGACAAAACATGACAACACGAAAGGCTCGCTCCGAGGCCCTACCCATATGCCGTGAGGCCCCACAATGAGTATACAGCAAAAATGAGGTTTTTAATTAATTAAAAATGAACAGTAATTAATTTCAATTTCAAAATATTTTACTTGCGTCGGCCGTGTTTTAATTTGTTTGTATGTAAAATTTCACGATCTTGGCTTGTAAACTGTGGATTTGTATAGAAAGACAGAAGGACAGAAGTAGGGATGGACATTGATGGTCGATGTTTGCCGACCATCAATGTTTTTCTTCCGATGTTAGTGTTTTTACCATTTGATGGCAGCATTCCGATGTTTGCTGCCATCAAATGATAATCATTCAATGGTGTTTTGATGGTGGTTTCTTTTCTTTAAATACTATAAGCTATGCCTCCCATGGCTGCTGTGTGCTGTTTCTCTGCCTCTAACTTTTCTGGCTCATGCTGCTGGGATCGTTGGAGGCTGTCTCTCACTGACTCAGACCCGTCCATCCCTCCCCTCTCTGCTAGCTCTGATTGGCTCTCTGAGACTGTGAGAGCCAATCACTGTGCAGCCCTGGCCCAGCAGCAGCAGTCACTCTCAGACACACAGAGTGACAGCTAACAACGTTTATACCAGCAGAGATGGGGAGTGATTTCTCTGCTGGTGCTGTAAGAGGTTCCTTTGCTGTGTGTTATAAGTATATTTAATAATGTTTTTAGACTTCAGTTTATTGTTGCTTTAAGTGCCCACAGCAGCAGCAGCATGGCAGTGACAGTGTGTCTCATTCTCCTCCTCGTCCTCAGTCAGCTCTGCCTGCCTGGCCTGGGTTTTTAGTTTTTTTTTTTGTTGCTTCATGTCCGAGCCACTCCCCCAACGCTAGCCCCTTTACTATTCATATAAATGTTTTTTACGGTTGAATGCTTTTGATGCGATGGTTAGTTACCATTGCATCAAAAGATTCAATGGTGGAAGCACTGCCATCATATGATGGTGGGCTTCCGATGTACATCCCTAGACAGAAGGACAGAAATAGTATACATAGTAGAGATAAGAAAGTTCTTATATATCACCACTGGAGGCAGCAGACAGCAGTACTGAGTGCAAGGCCCCACAATGAGAGTCCAGCAAAAAATGTAGTTTTTAATCAATTAAAAATTAACAGTAATTAATTTCGATTTAAATTTTTTTTAGTTGCCTCGGCCGTGGTTTAATACGCTCGTATGTAACATTTCACGATCTTGGCTTGTAACCTGTGGATTTGTATAGAAAGACAGAAGGACAAATTTTGGCTTTTATATAGTAGATCCTCCCTTAATGGGTATAAGATGAAAGAAAAGCTATAAGCCCAGTAAGGGGTTTAAGGCATACTTGCCTACTTTTGAAAATTAGTTTCAGGGAGATTATAGTCGGTTGTATTATGTGTCATCGAGGGGGGGTGTCATGCTCCACCCAAAGGGCGTGTCTAGCTTTACCTATGGGCATATCTATTTGATAGTGGATAGATCCCCTTCATGTACCCTGAGGTCATCACTCAATGTCCAACGTCAATGGTTACTATCTATGTGCACATGGAGGGGAAATATAAGCCTGTGGCAAGTGAAGCATGGCAAGCGAACAAATTTCTACTTTTGGTGGCCTTTATGGAACCGCACTTCCGCCCCCACTTTACGTCACTTCTAGGTACATCTACTGAAAGGGATGTATACACTACCATATCTATTTCTACTCAGGGGTGAGACGCCGCCAATAACGGGGTTGGATACTACAAAATGCAGGTGCTGGGGATTGTGGGTAAGAGTAACGGCTATCCAGTTGCTGTGTGTGGGCTGGTGTCTCAATGCTGTTGCTGCGGTGCAAGATGTGTCATATATCTGTAACCCCCCTTCAGTGTGCGGTGTGGTACATAGGTGCATTTGGAGTGATACACCTCCTATTGCCTCAGGCTAGCTCTCCAGGGTGTGGGCAAAACCTGAGAAGGGGGTCCCTGACCATGCAGGCTTTATAACAGTCACACATATAGATACAGGTATAGATGGACACATGCAGCAACAGTTCTTTTGAATAACTTGGGCGCCAGACCTTCTCTTATAAAAATAAACCAATTTATTTCTCTCCTCCTGCACATGACTTTACAGGACAAGAATATGGTTACAGCAGCTTCTCCTCTCCCTCCAGCTCATATACTTGGCATGTCAGATGGTATATGACAATCTTATGGATATGGTTACATTACATCACACTCTTTAAGCACAGTCACAATGAATGCTTTGCATTTTACCCACACAGGTCCACCTGGCCCTTTGCTGGCTGGTGCCTGTAGTTCTCCACTTTATATGTGCAGGTCCACCTAGCCCTTCGCTGGCTGGTGCCTGTAGTTCTCCACTTCATACGTGCAGGTCCACCTAGCCCTTTGCTGGCTGGTGCCTATAGTTCTCCACTTCATACGTGCAGGTCCACCTAGCCCTTTGCTGGCTGGTGCCTGTAGTTTTCCACTTCATACATGCAGGTCCACCTGGCCCTATGCTGGCTGGTGCCTTTAGTTCTCCACTTCATACATGCAGGTCCACCTAGCCGTATGCTGGTTGGTGCCTGTAGTTCCACAGCTTCAAACACATCTCACATAACTTCGTTTGCACTCTGCCTCTCCTTTGTCTCTTTTAAGACACTATACAGAGTGTCTCATACCCATTCTGCCTCTCTCTGCTCCCCCTTCACATGGGACAGCAATATACAGACTTTTCTATTGCAGCTATCAGACTCTCAGCTGCCGCCCATCCCTATCCTACAGGAATGGCTCCTATAGCCACACTGCTACCACAGTGACCCCCCCTTTAATGGCTGCTGGGGGGCTTTTATGCATAAGGGACTCCTCTGGTACCTTAACAGTAAAAGCTCCTGGAAAATTCCTCTCCCCCATCTTTTCAACACATATACTTGCATCTCTTACCCCTCTCATGGGTGCTGAACATTTCACTGGGCGGCTCACACTGCAACCTTCCAGCTCTTTCTCTGTGGTCTCTCACAGACTTTATCTCAGTGGTCTCACTCCAGACCTATTTCTCCTTTGGTGTTAGATGGGCATCGTGGCAGTCACCACGGCCCCGCCAATCTCCCCCTGCCAGGGGAGCACGAGGGCTACATTTTTGCTTCCAGCTCTGAAGCTTCCCAAAGATGTCTGCTCTCTCCCAAATTCTTCTTCTCCACTCCCTTTGTTCTCTCCCCCTCCTCCCTCTGCTCTGCCAGCTACACACCCAGTCTTCCCACCCCTGCGTGTCTATCTCTCCAGCCCCTCCTTTACCTGAAAACTGATCCGGGTCTCAGGCATGTAATATCTACAACAGGAAGCAAGCTCTAACACTGAGAGGGGTGTATTTACAAATACCATCCCTTAGAGGGTGTTACATATCATTATACAGTCCCCTCTCCTCTATATAATACCACAATAGTGTGTGCTGGGGGCTGTGCTATTCCCCCTCATATATCACTGTACAGTCCCCTCCCCCTATATAATACCACAATAGTGTGTGCTGGGAGCTGTGCTATTCCCCCTCATATATCACTGTACAGTCCCCTCCCCCTATATAATACCACAATAGTGTGTGCTGGGAGCTGTGCTATTCCCCCTCATATATCACTGTACAGTCCCCTCTCCCCTATATAATACCACAATAGTGTGTGCTGGGAGCTGTGCTATTCCCCCTCATATATCACTGTACAGTCCCCTCCCCCTATATAATACCACAATAGTGTGTGCTGGGAGCTGTGCTATTCCCCCTCATATATCACTGTACAGTCCCCTCTCCCCTATATAATACCACAATAGTGTGTGCTGGGAGCTGTGCTATTCCCCCTCATATATCACTGTACAGTCCCCTCCCCCTATATAATACCACATAGTGTGTGCTGGGAGCTGTGCTATTCAACCTCATATATAACTGTACAGTCCCCTCTCCCCTATATTATTATAATAATACCACATATCAGAGTGTACTGGGAGCTGTCCCCTCCTCTCATATCATTGTACAGTCCATCTTCCCCTATATAATAATAATACCACATAGTATGTACTGGGAGCTGTGTCCCCTCCCATCACATATATCTGTACAGTCCCTTCTCACCTATACAGTAATTCCACATATCAGTGTGTACTAGAACCTGTGTCCCCTCCCCTCATATATCACTCTAATCACCCTCCCGAGCCAGTGTGCAGTCTCCACAGTTACTTACCTGGTTCACATGACTCTCCTGCTGCTGCTGCTCAGTTCTCGTGGCTGCGGAGGAGGAGAAAGCGGGTTCTGCTGCATTGTGGAGAGGAGGTAAGGGCAGCTCTGCCACAGCACAACACGCCCGACCACCCGCGCATGTTCTCTTATACAGCCACGGGATCGGGCTGGGTTAGGCGGCTGGCCACCGCTACTCACTCACAATCCCGCGGTGGCCGGCCAATAAGCATGACGTCCAGACATGCGCGTCATGCCCTCTCAAACCCCACCCTTGTCACATCCAGACTGAGTCGCGCATGCGCAGTTAGGATGTTTTGACGGGCAGTGGGGAAAACGGGAGATTCTCTTTATATTGCGGGTAGCGGGAGCTCCCACCTTAAAACGGGAGGCTCCCGCGGAAAGCGGGAGGGTAGGCAAGTATGGTTTAAGGTCTGAACCAGTGGTCGAAGTGGGAATTTTGAAGTGGGGGTATGGGCATACAGTGTATATGTACGCCGAAGACGCAAGTAAAAAAATGGGTGTGGCCAATGAATCGCAGGGGTGTGGCTGTGTCAATAGGGGTGTGGCCTCTCAAAAGAAGGGAGTCATGTGAATAGTCCAAGTTTGGATGCTGATACTCTGGATTTAGACAGGTTTAGCCGATATGCGTGGCTATACCCAGTGCTTCTGGGTGCTTCAAAAGTAATGGACGCCTGAATAAATATAATTATCCATTGGGCGCCCATTATTTAAACATCTCTCAGTGGAATTTAATTTTCCTCATATGTTTTGCAAGAAGAATTAAAAAACAAAAAGTTTTGCATGAAAAAAAAAAATAAAATGCACACACAGTGGCACTCATAGGGAAAAACCAAACACATAGGCCCCTGCCGCAGAAAATAAATAAATCACATAAGCTTTGCATGAAAAAAAAGAAAAAAAACACATAGGAAAACAAACAAACACATACTGTAGGCCCCTGCCATAGAAAAAATTAATCACATACTGTAAGCTTAGACTGAAAAGAAAAAAACACATTGGCATCTTTAGGGAAAAAAATTAAACACATAGGGCTCTATTTATTAACATTATTTTTACTAAAATAAAGTGAAAAAGGGTGTTTTCACACCCTTTTCACATTATTTTAGTTTCACCTGTATTTATTACAGGGCAATTGGAGTAGAATTAGTAAAATTCTACTCCAACCCCCAGTATCACTTATTTTTAGTAAAGCAGATCGCATTTCCCATAATTGTAATGGGAAATGTGATCTGTGTGCAAGTTACTAAAAATAAATTGTAAAAAAATACCGGGGGAAGCCCTGTGATAATAACGCCACCTGGAGGTGGCGTTATCCAGGGTCTCCCCCCGGTTACCGGGCTCCCACTCTGCTCTAACGGAGAGAGCAGAGCTGGGAGCCGGTACCAGTAATCAGCTATGTGGTCTAAGTAGTCTAAGTAGACCGCAAGCTGATTGCTGTGAAAAAAAGAAAAAAAAAATTAAACATTTTTTTTTTCACTTACCTGAATCCAGGGACCGGTGATCGGGCCTCCGGTGATGGCTCCTCTCCGGTCAGCTGGTCTCCCACAGTGCACTGGGGCCCGGTCATCAGGTGATCGGGCCCCAGTGCAGTATGGGAGATCACCTGATCGGGAAGCCCGGAGAAGACCACCTGAGGCCAGGAGGATGCAGGTAAGTGTAATGAAGGGAGGGGGGTCGCGGGGGTCCGCGATTGCGGGGGGCGGGGCTTAGCGCCGGGGGGCGGGGCTTAGCGTCGGTGGGGGGGGTAGTAGCGGTGGTCGGTCAGCGCATGCGCGTGCTCTTAGTCGCGGTATTTTTTCTGAAAATACCGCGACTAGAGTGCGGATGGGATCCGCAGGGACAGAGCTTTATCGCAAGCTCTGTCCCTGCAAGGGATTTATAGTAAATCCCTGTGATATTACCTGAATTCGCAATGCGAATTCACTCGGTAATATCACACTACAATCCGCATTCAATATGCGGATTGTAGTAAATAGAGCTCACAGGCTCCTACAGTACATAAATCACATAAAGCTTTGCATGAAACACATTGGTACACATAGGAAAAATGACACATAGGAAAAAAAAAAAACACATAGATAGATAGGTATTCAATTAGCTGCAGGGTATCCCCCGCGACTAATTGCCGGCTAAAATCCCCGTGGCGCGAGGAAAAGCTATTCAACTAAATAGCCTTTTTTCAGCACCGTAAAATTGGGACTCACGCACGGAAACACACTTATTCCGCTTAAACTACAGAATCAATTAGATTTTTTTCCCCATGCACAAGACCGACTTGATGGTTTTTAACGCGCATTTTACCTCGCACCTCCATGAGCTGCAAGGTAAAGTCCGACTGTGGGGACTCACACACGAGAAATCCCTGCTAACTGAATAGGTTCGGTGCGGCAATTAATTGAATATGTCCCATAGGCTCCCACAAGGAAATAAATAAATCACAGGAGCTTTGCATGAAAAAATGAAAAAAATCACATACACAGTGGCACAGTTCAGAAAAAAAACAAACACATAGGGCCTAATTCAGTAGCAATCGCAGCTGCGAATTCACACAGGATGCAGCTGCGATAATATGCTAATGCTTGCCAAGCTCAGCCAGCATAAATACACCCACTACTGCTTTCTCAAATCCGTTAACTGTCGTTCTTCTGCATAAACATCTGTACCATCAACGAACATCAACCACTCACGCAGCAATTACAGCAGGTCTGACCTGCCGCTGAAACTGCAACTCTTGTCACACGCAGTGGTCTCTGAAGCTACGTATGTAATCGCAGTGGCTAATTTATACACACTCAAGCAACAACGTTCAAACGGACAGGTACGCCTGAGGTTTTTCTGACCACTCCCCCGTCGCCACCCTCAAACGTTAATAGCCTGTCACTCACTCTGCGATCACAGCGCACGGGCAGTGCAGCTTATACACATGTGCAAAGGCAATCACTCGATCTGCGTATGCAGTTGCACTTGCGATTGCTGCTGAATCAGACCCATAGGCCACATAAGAAATAAATAAAACACATACAGGGGAATTCAATTATTCTGGGTGGTGCCTATGGTTATAGGCGCCAAATGGATCAAATTAAATGCTACTCACTCGACCACCCATTATTGTAGGTGACACATTGCTTCTCGCAGCCTCCTGAAAGGGCAAGAAAAAATGTGTGAAAAGTCCAAGTTTGGATGCCGAAACAGCAGTTTGGATGCTGTTACCATGGATTTAGACAGGTTTAGCCGCTATGCACGGCTAAACCCAGTGCTTCTGGGTGCTTCAAAAGTAATGGACCAGATGCCCGAATAAATATAATTAATCAGTTGGGAGTCCATTACTTTAAACATCTCTCAGTGGAATTGAATTTTCCCCATAGGTTTTGCAAGAATTAAAAAAAAAAAAAAAAACACATACCGTCCATATTGGGGGCAATTCAATTAAACATGATGTGAATAGCCTTGTGAAATACTTCCTCAAGCTATTCAATTGTTTCCCCCGCGCCTGGCACTTAGGCCCGTATTCAATTAGCCACGATGTTAGTGCCTTAAGGCAGGTGTTTAGGCTCGCTAACTGATGGGCACTTTCAAACTAAAGTGCCTGTTGCAATGCTGTCAGCGCCTCACTAAGCTGAAAAACAGCATCGTGGACGGCACTTTAGTTGGATTTCTGCTCGCACCCTCAGGAGAGTGCAAGCATACATCCTTTACTTGGGTTTAAATTAAAAGCACGTTCAATAGAATAGCTCTGGACCAAATTCCCTGCGCTATTCAAGATCGCACTTAAGTGAATTGCCACCAATAGGAAAAAAATAAATACATAGGATAGAGGAAAAAAAAAAAATCACACACATTGGAAAATGTTGTGGGGCACACAGGGGTAATGAGGTACAGGATACGATTAATATACCAGCAAAGGGGATGCTGGCGCTTAGAATCCCGGCGCCAGAATCCCGACACCTGTAAGGATCCCGGCGCCGGCATTCCGACTGCCGGCATTCCGAAGGTAAGTAGCGGGGTTAGGGGGAGGGTTAGGCACAAGGGGGTGGGTTAGGTTTAGGCCTCGGGGAGGGAGGGTTAGGAAGAGGGGAAGGGATTTTGGCGTCCCGTACCCAACCCTGAGGAAAATGGGTAGCGAGGCACACAGCAGTGGGTAGCCAGACACCCAGCCACACTATTGAAATCCTGTATCAGTCACCGGTTGCTACTGTCACAGAGCTGAGGAGGAGGCTGGCTGGGGAATCCATCCAGAAGAGTGCGAAGCAGGGAGAAGTGCAGTGGCACCAACACCTGTACTGGGGTCGGCTCCATCAGCAACCTTACAATCCCCCTCACGGCGGAAGCACAAAAAGTTCATCTCCATATTGAGGAAAGAAAATGAATTGTTTGATAACTACATGCAACAGGATGCCCATGAGTTCCTAAACTACCTTCTCAACACTTAGGGGGCTGGCAGGCTGTGACTCCTGTGAGTCATGTCTGACCAGACTATCACAGAAACCGGCGGGGGATTGGCACACACACCCAGCCGTGCCGGGGGCGTGGCCTAATCGCGGGAGGCGTGGCCACGCCCCTTTAGGCTTAAAAAACTAATTAAATTATTTTTCAGCAGCGGGGGTGCTGTGAGCCCCTCAGCAAGCCATGGAGGGGCGCGATCAATGTGATCGCTCCCCCCCACAGGCATGGAAGACTGCCGGGGTGGGGGGGGAGGAGCGGCAGTCTACTATGCAGCCCGGCACACAGCAGCGTGTGCTGGGCTGCAGTGAGTTAAGAGGGAGGGTGGGCCAATGCCGGCCTCTGCACAGGCAGCGTGTAATGCTGCTGCAGAGACCTTCCAGCGGGGGCAGGCATCTGGCAACGCGGGAGGGCAGCCGGGCGGCAGTAGTACACTCGGGCAAGTGGGCGGGGTTTTGGCGCTCGGAGGACGGCTCCAGACATGCAGGCCACGGGCTGCACCCAAACACGCTGGGCTCCGGAGTCCGGATCAAATTCTTCCGGCGGGGGACGGACGGCTCACGGCGCAGATGGGCGGAGATAGGCGTGCATATGGGCGGGCAACAGCTTGGTGACTGACAGCCCATGGTTTTCACTGAGCCAGCCGCATAATACACACTGCGGCTGGCTTAGGGGGCTGTCCTAGTGGGCAGAGACCTGCGCAGCCCTCTGCCTGTAAATTTGAGGGGAAAAGAAACGTAATTGCTAGAAGTGCCGGTATGCCATACCGTTGCATACCAGCTCACTTCGAGCACTGGTCTGAACACTAAAATAAATATGTTAAGAATGCCTATCACTCCAGTAGGAATAGATAGAGCTTGGAATACCAGGGGATCAAAATCATGACGAACTGACCCCAGCAGTGAAGGCTTAGAACCCCAAGCCACTGTAATCAAAAACCCTTATCTAACAAGGCAGAGCCTATATACGCTGGGCTATTGTAGCCCAGCCAGAGGAGACAGTTAAAGCAATAATCCTCAGGTGTAAAGTAAACATATCAGTCTGTATCGTTCCAATTTAAGTATACTGTATGTGCTGCTGAAGCGACCACTTGAAATTGAAGAACATGAGCAGTAATGCAAGGACGCATAGCTTATGAATATAAGTACAGCAATCAATCATGAGATTCCGGGGAAACTCTCACAAGCACGGGGAGAATATACAAACACCACACAAATTTGTGAGAATTACAGCTAAATTCCTGATACAAAATACATTTTTATATATATATATATATATATATATATATATATATATATATATATATATATTAGGGATGTGCAGGCTCGGATAGGTTCGAGTTTGCACGTGGAGTTCGGATTTTTCCCTCCAAAAAAACGGAACTCAGAACGAGGCAAAACGTCATCTTACATGGACGAACATCATCATTCCTGGTCTTTTGTCCGCAAGGCCCGGAGTGATTTTGGCTCTATCAGAGCCAAAATCACTCCCACTGACATCACTAGTGATGTCAGTGGGCCGGCTTCTGACGGTAGGCGTTCCCTTGGGAGCGCCCCCGTCAGGGAGGCACGCCCCCGGCACGCCCACCAAAGGGGGCATGCTGTCAATCAACATCGACAGCACGCCCCCTTTGATCAGACACAACGTGCGAAGGACTTTCCTTCGCTCGTCGCGTCTGGCGCATGCGCACGACGGAGCTCCCTCCGTCGTGCGCATGCTCAGTGCAGGCCATCGACCCACTTGCGAGCGGACAGCCGCTCGCGAGTGGGTCTGAATCAGGCCCTAAGTACATGAGTACACAGAGGCCTTTAATATAGGTTCAGTGGTGTATCTAGGGCAGGCTTGCCTACCCTCCCGATTTGGTCGGGAGCCTCCCGAATATCGGGTGCCGCTCCCGACCCCCCGGAAAGGCAGGCAAGCCTCCCAGCTGCCGCCTACCCCCCAGACTAATAGTAAAAACCCCGCTGGCGGGGGCCCGATGACGCGATTCGCGCTGAATCGCGTCATCGTGGCTCCGTCCCCTGCTTCACAATGCCTTTTTTCCGGCATTGTGAAGAGGGGGTGGGGCCACGATGACGCGATCATGCGGTCACGCCCCCGGGCCCGCCCCCCAAACGGCATCATAGCCCGGCCACGCCCCCCACACAATGCAGGCATTCAGCTCCCTCCCTGAAGGAGGGAGCTGAATGTCGGCAAGTATGATCTAGGGATCCAAGTGCCCCTGGCAATGTAATGTACTGGCGCCCCCCTACCCCCCTTATGCAGTGCCCCCAGTAGTAATCCCCCAGTAGTAATCCCCCCTATGCTGCATTGCCCCCAGTAGTAGTCCCCCTATACAGTGCCCGCAGTAGTAATCCCCCTATGCTGCATTGCCCCCAGTAGTAGCCCCCCTATACAGTGCCCCCAGTAGTAATCCCCTATGCTGCATTGCCCCCAGTAGTAGTCCCCCCTATACAGTGCCAACAGTAGTAGACCCAGTAGTAGTCCCCTATACAGTGCCCCCAGTAATAGTACCCAGTAGTAGTCCCCCCTGTACAGTGCCCCCAGTAATAGTACGCAGTAGTAGTCCTCCCTATACAGTGCCCCCAGTAGTAGTCCCCCCTATAAATTGCCCCCAGTAGTAGCCCCCCTCTAAACAGTGCCCCCAGTAGTAGTCCCCTATACAGTGCCCCCAGTTGTAGACCCCCTATACAGTGCCCCCAGTAGTGGCCACCCCTAGACAGTGCTCCCAGTAGTAGCCACCCCCCATAAATTGCCCCCAGTAGTGGCCACCCCCCATAAATTGCCCCCAGTAGTGGCCACCCCAATACAGTAGTGGGCACCCCCCCCCATAAAGTGCCCCAATAGCGGACACCCCCTAATTCAGTGCCTCCCCTGTAGTGCCAGGCTTACACACACACACAAAGAACAAAAAAAAAATGAAACCTACCTGGTCCCCGCTCCTGACGCGACCGCCGCTGTCCGAGTCCCGGCCCGCTCTTCTCCTGCATTGGAGAGACGTCATGACGTATGACGTCTATCCCATCACATGCTGCGGGGGGAGCCGGAACACGGAGCTCATGAGTGAGCTCCAGCCGGCTCCCTCCGCGGACGACGCAGCAGCTAATGAGAGTCTGTCTGACTCTCATTAGCTGGCTGCTATTAAAAACACACAGTCGCCGCTGGCAGCTGTCTGTTTGGAAACTGTGTAGGGCAGACCTCTCTCACTGCAGTCTGCCCTACACTTGTGGGGCCGAGGGACTTGTCCACTCTTTGGCTACTGGTGGCACTGCCGGGCAGCGCCCCCCCTTTGGTCAGCGCCCCTGGTGAGTGCCATCCTGGCCAATAGTTAGATACACCCCTGTATAGGTTCAACAGCTATGTAAAACAGGCGCACCTACTTCCCTGTTGCTTCAATCTTGGAAGCCATTTAAAAGCAGTCCAAGAGTATTCCCCATACAAAAGTCATGAAATAGTGGTGTGTCATTCACGGGGTCATGCAGTGACTGCTATAGCACCACAAACAGAGAAATAAGTGGGTTTATAGAAAGACAAACTCATGTCATACTGATGCTAAGCATTTATCTGTGACTGAGTCACAGAACAGCCCCATCACTGTTAACGTAGAGGCAGAGATTATAGAACAGTGGCATAGTCATCCTACTTTACTGATAGGGCAATTTGTCTACATTAAACAATAGCGAACTGGATCATGAGGAGCAGTAATTAGTATATATATATATATATATATATATATACACACATACACACAGTATATATATATATATTTATTTATTGTAACAGAGTTGGAGAAATGCAGCAACCTCCTTCCATGCTTCCCAGCACAGCTATTCAGTCGGTCCCTGGCACTAATCACACTCTGACCTACTTGCTGGCCGCTATTCGGCATCAGTGCCCAGGGTACTGTGTGAATGAAAGTTTTAAACTCTTCCTGTCTTGAGTATTGACTTGCAGCTGGTCCTGTGCAACCTTGAAAACACGGAGTTCCAAATCTCCATTGCTGCTGCAGACTGCACAGGCTTTGCAGTCATCTCCCTTGGAGGGAGCTGACACCACCAGAATGTGGGTAATTCAGATGAGAGACAACCCCTCTCACCACTATAATATATATATATATATATATATATATATTGTTAAATTTGTAAATACCTTTTAATATATTCCTTCCTATAAACCTCTAAGATTCACCTGCCTAGAACCTCTAAGACAAAACCCTGCCTAAAAACCTCTAAGACAAAACCCTGCCTATACCTTCTAAAACCACAAGATGTCGCTATTTTGATTATACCATTAATGAAATACCGAGACAGTTGAATAGCGGTCCGAAGCGCTAAAGATTATTATTCAGGTAAAAGTACAGATGTTACAACGCTATGATCTAATAATGAGCGCAAATAAATTGTACAAACATTAGGTCATAAGGTACAGTTAAAATACATGAAACGGTTATTAAAGATCAAAATACAATGAGCAATATGAGAAAGAGAGAGAGAGAGAGAGAGAGAGAGAGAGAGAGAAAAAGACATATTAAAATACAATGAGAGATATATCAATGTCTGCTGAGAGCACATGTTCAAGATGGCTGGTGATGGAGTGTGTGTGAGGGGGGGGTTGGGAATGCTTCCTGCCCTATTGTCCAAACTGCATGGTCTACAAACAAACTCCATTATGAAGCTACCTCATTGAAATCTCCCATAATGCCATAGTTAGTTAAATATGCAAGCTGAATATCATATACCAACACATCAGGCAAACACTGATTCCAACATGTACCACACAAGCTGATTCCAATATACAACAATACCATCCTACTACAGACCTCATCCAGTAGTCACTAGACCGTGGGGAGGGGGAAGGGCCGAAGCACATGTTTTTCCTTTGTTTGCAAGCCTCATGATCTCTAGGCAAACTCCATCCTGCACCAAGCTGCAACTCCGCAAATCATCCATCAATGACCACAACCACAACAAAGACAATATACCTATCTGACCCACACAACACCACAACTGGGCAGAATCACCATTTCCCTTGTTCACCCCACATGGAGGCAAGCCATCTCCAACAAACCGCAGACAACATACCCATCTGACTCACAAAATACCACACGGCAACCACCCACAACCATTCAAAGCTGCCATGAATTCAACCTTCCACGATACAACACTGACACCACCCTATGATCACATTCATGAGTATACAGCACACACAAAGCTCATCTCTCCAACCAGCATCAATCATTCACAAATGGGAAGGCAAACACAGAACACATCGCAAGGCCCCAACACAGAACACATGGCAGGGCCCCAACACAGAACACATGGCAGGCCCCAACACAGAACACATCAGAGGATCTCAATCAACCAGCATCAATCATTCACAAATATCACAACAATTCCACAATCAATCCCTTTCCTGCATGCTAACAACAGACTATTGTACCCTACAGTGTAGATGAAGAGTACAGATTAGATAACATATCATCCACTGTATGCCAACACAGACCCACAAACCACACACCATGCTAAGCTAATAACAGATTAACACCACATAGCTACAGACACCCAAATAGGCTAAATATTGCACATTTTATACTCAGCTATAACAACCCAGAGGAACTGAGACCCATTCTTCCGTTGTCTGGTCAGGGAGTGTACCTCTCTCTTCCTTCTAAAATCTGCAAGTACCTCTGCTCAGCTGTGTGTGTTCTCAGGGTGTGCATGCTATGTTCCCGCCCCCTTTTACCTGTGAGGTCATCAGAAAGGGAGTATCCTTTTGGTTACCTGAGACTACTGTTTCTACTCTCAGCTAGCTAGCTCTATTGATTAGACTGGAATAACCAGTCCTTTGGACAAAAATGTAAATAGGCCTACACCATGTTATTGTCTTTTGGTAAGGTTAGAAATCTGTTACAGGGCATTTATTGGACAATTCCAAATGGATACAAAAGGTCTCCAACCTCCTTTTGTATCCCCCAACATGCAAATCTAAGCTGCTATGGAAAACAACATTTCAAATAGATATTCTCTCTAACATTCATATTTCATAGCCGCATGTTCTGATCTTCATATTGATGTCACCGGAATGCTGCGGAAACAGAGTAGGTCAGTACGGTTCCACACACAGTTCAATTGTCATTTACTAAGCCATAGTTACAGAAAACATTCATTTCTTAATTATCCTTTTTGCGTTATGGGACCATTGCTTTTAAATGTATGTATGCGGGGATAACACCACTGAATTGCGTTGTGCGTCTGAGGGTCGGTGGGGCACTCAGCGAGCAGCACTAAGCTGGAAGGGCATCTATGTGTGTGTGTGGCCATGCCAGTATGATTTCGGGAAGGATCACTAAAAATCTGACTGTATTCTGTTTAACATTGTGTGTATGAGTTGCAGGGAATTTTGCTACTTTTCAAATATGTCTGTGTGATATTATAAATGGGCCACATATACACACACACATATATATATATATATATATATAATATATATATACAAGCACACATGTATTTTTCTGATGTTCTTAAACTGCAAATTGCAAAATGTGTTTATACAGTGAATTTAATTCTCATACAGGAAGGAGGCTTCCAGCTGTGCTGTCGGAGCCTCCCTGTTTAGTCTGCCTGTGTTTGAGGAAGGCTGACTATGTACCTTTTGTTTACAAAATAGTGCTGTGAGATTTTATTTCTGAGATGGAGTCTTGGCCCTTTACAAGACAGCATTGCGCAGATTCCAATTGCAAACAGATTCTGTCTTCGCCAATTATCTGGTTTTGACAATATATATATATATATATATATATATATATCTATAGTCAGGTCCATAAATATTGGGACATTGACAGAATTTTCAGATTTTGGCCTCTATCACCACCACAATGGTTTTGAAATGAAACAAACAAGATGTGCTTTAACTGCAGACTTTCAGATTTAATTTGAGGGTAATTACATCCAAATCGGGTGAACGGTGTAGGAATTACAACAGTTTCAATATGCGCCTCCGATTTTTTAAGGGGCCAAAAGTAATGGGACTGTCAACTCAAAAGCTATTTCATGGACAGGTGTGGGCTATTCCCTCGTTATTTCATTATCAATTAAGCAGGTAAAAGATCTGGAGTTGATTCTAGGTGTGACATTTGCATTTGGAATCAGTTGCTGTCAACTCTCAATATGAGATCCAAAGAGCTGTCACTATCAGTGAAGCAAGCCATCATTAGGCTGAAAAATCAAAACAAACCCATCAGAGAGATTGCAAAAACATTAGGTGTGGCCAAATCAACTGTTTGGAACATTCTTAAAAAGAAAGAATGCACTGGAGAGCTCAGCAACACCAAAAGACCCGGAAGACCACGGAAAACAACTGTGGTGGATTACAAAAGAATTATTTCCCTGGTGAAGAAAAACCCCTTCACAACAGTTGGCCAAATCAAGAACACTCTCCAGGAGGTAGATGTATATGTGTCAAAGTCAACAATCAAGAGAAGACTTCACAAGAGTGAATATAGAGGGTTCACCACAAGATGCAAACCATTGGTGAGCCACAAAAACAGGAAGACCAGATTAGAGTTTGCCAAACAACATCTAAAAAAGCCATTACAGTTCTGGAACAACATCCTATGGACAGATGAGACAAAGATCAACTTGTACCAGAGTGATGGGAAGAGAAGAGAAGGAAAGGAACTGCTCATGATCCAAAACATACCACCTCATCAGTGAAGCATGGTGGTGGTAGTGTCATGGTGTGGGCATGTATGGCTGCCATTGGAAGTGGCTCCCTTGTATTTATTGATTATGTGACTGCTGACAAAAGCAGCAAAATGAATTCTGAAGTGTTTTGGGCAATATTATATGCTCATATTCAGTCAAATGCTTCAGAACTCATTGGACGGCGCTTCACAGTGCAGATAGACAATGACCTGAAGCATACTGCAAAAGCAACCAAAGAGTTTTTTAAGGCTAAAAAGTGGAATGTTATGCAATGGCCAAGTCAATCCCCTCACCTGAATCCGATTGAGCAGGCATTTCACTTGATGAAGACAAAACTGAAGGGAAACTGCCCCAAGAACAAGCAGGAACTGAAGACATTTGCAGTAGAGGCCTGGCAGGCCTGGCCCCACAAAATGTAAACAGCAAGGGTGCACATCCTTTAAACAAACGCAGAAGCACAGCACTCCATGGACTTCAAGGAAATGACCACAGCACAATCCACAATGCATAACTTTATCAATATTAAGCTTTATGCTGTGGTTATTTCCTTGAAGTCCACAGAGTGCTGCCATTCTTCTGCATCATTCTCTGACAGACCAGCAAACAGTAACGCATTGATGTTTAGAAGGTAATTGCCTTGACAAAGGTCCATTTTGGACTGAAACGTTGGCTGGCAAATGATATTGGTCTAACCATTAAAAGCTGATTAATCTTGCTGAAAATCTGGAGAGTGCCTTTCTTCTTTCATAAAGAAATATTGCTTATATTGATGGGATTCTTCTTGCAAGTCTCCCTAAAAGCACCCCAGTATCTTGAACTTGGTAACCTGAGAGCACCGGATCCTTTGTGTGTCAACTTTTCCCGCCTGACTCGGATCTGAAATCGAGGCAAAACGTCATCATCCCGCCTTCTGGGTCTCGCGGGTTTTGGATTCTATATAAGGCACCCACATCGGCGCCATTTTCTCACTCGGCTGTGGACAGTGAAGAGGGAGGGTGGGAGTTAGGGCTGGCTGGGCTGTGTAGTGTTGTGCTGTGCTGTGCTGCTGTTTTCCATAGGGGCTGTGTCCACTCTTCCAAAGTCCATAGGGGCTGGCTGTGTTGTGCTGTGCTGCTGTTGTCCATAGGGGCTGTGTCCACTCCTCCAAAGTCCATAGGGGTGGCTGTGCTGTGCTGCTGTTGTCCATAGGGGCTGTGTCCACTCCTCCAAAGTCCATGGGGGCTGGCTGTGTTGTGCTGTGCTGCTGTTGTCCATAGGGGCTGTGTCCACTCCTCCAAAGTCCATAGGGGCTGGCTGTACTATGTTGTGCAGTCAGTTGTCCATAGGGGCTGTGTCCACTCCAAAGTCCTGTGCAGTGTCCCAGTCCTAGAGGGTTGCTGTAGTGTTGTCCATGGGGTGCTCTGTCCATCAGGGGTGCTCCCCCCAAAGTGCAAAAAAAATAAATATTTTTTCTGTGTTTGTGAATTGTGTGCGCAGTAGCCGCACGTGCATCAACAAAGTAGCGCCAAGCGTGCGCCTGTGTCATAGGTAAAGGGCCGGCTGGATTGACCGTTAAAGGGTGCTGTAACCCCCAAAGTGCACTCCAAACAAAATAAAAAAATATTTTCTGTGTTTGTGAATTGTGTGCACTGTGGCTGCACGTGCATCAACAAAGGAGCGGCGCCAAGCATGCGCCTGTGTCCCATAAGTAAAGGGCCGGCTGGCTTGTCCATTAAAGGGTGCTGTTACCCCCAAAGGGCACTCCAAACAAAATAAAAAATTTTTTTTTTTTGTGTTTGTGAATTGTGTACGCAGTAGCCGCACGTGCATCAACAAAGTAGCACCAAGCGTGTGCCTGTGTCATAGGTAAAGGGCCGGCTGGCTTGTCTGTTAAAGGGTGCAGTTACCCCCAAAGGGCACTCCAAACAAAATAAAAAAATATTTTCTGTGTTTGTGAATTGTCTGCACTGTACATGCATCCTCAAAGCAGCAGCGCCAAGCGTGCGTCTGTCTGTTAGTAGGTGGTGTAATCCCCAAAGTGCGCTCCACAAAGAATAAAAAATTCTTCTTTTTTTTCTGTCTTTGTGAATTGTGTGGGCTGTAGTTGCACGTGCATCAACAAAGGAGCAGCGCCAAGCGTGCACCTGTGTCCCATAAGTAAAGAGCCGGCTGGCTCATTTCTTAAAGGGTGGTGTAACCCACAAAGTGCACAAGTCTCCAACAAAAATAAAAAATTATTTTCTGTGTTTGTGTGCGCCTTAGCTGCACGTATATATCAATATAACATAAATGGAGGACCAAACTTTCTCCAATAAAAATAAAATAGGGAAAGATCAAGAACCACTTCCTCCTAGTGCTGAAGCTGCTGCCACTAGGCATGACATAGACGATAACATGCCATCAACGTCGTCTGCCAAGGCCGATGCCCAATGTCATAGTAGAGGGCACATACAATCCCAAATGACAAAGTTCAGGAAAATGACCTTGAAAAAACATTTAAATCATCTGAGGAGAAACGTAAACTTGCCAATATGCCATTTATGACACGGAGTGGCAAGGAATGGCTAAGGTCTTTCCCTATGTTCATGACTAGTGGTTCAGCTTCACATGACAATCGAAGCCCTCCTCCCGCTAAAAATATCAAACGAGTTAAGCTGGCAAAAGCACAGCGAAGAATTGTGCATTCTAAGAAGATATCACAAATCCCCAAGGAGAGTGTGGTGGCGGTTGCGATGCCTGACCTTCCCAGCACTGGATGGGAAGAGGTGGCTCTTTCCGCCATTTGCACACCCCCTGCAAGTGCTGAAAGAAGCACCCACAGTCCACTTGCTGATATGCAAATTGAAGATGTCACTGTTGAAGTACAACAGGATGAGGATACTGGTGTAGCTGGCGCTGAGGAGGAAGTTGGCGAGGAGGATTCTGATGGTGATGTGGTTTGTTTAAATCAGGCTCCGGGGGAGACAGTTGTTGTACGTGGGATGAAAAAGCCCATCACGGTCATGCCTGGGCAGAAGACCAAACATTCCACCTCTTTGGTCTGGCAATATTTCTATCCAAATCCAGACAACAACTGTCTTGCCATATGTAAAGCTGAAATATGTAGGGGTAGGGACGTTAACCACCTAGGAACATCCTCCCTTATACGGCACCTGCAGCGCATTCATAAAAAGTTACTGTCAAGTTCAGAAACTGTGGCTAAGACCGTAAGCAGTCCAGGGACACCTAAATCCCGTTGTCCTATTGTATCCAAGCGCCTGCAAACCACACCGTCAACTCCCTCCTCGTCAATTTCCTCCTTAGTCAGGATCGGAAGTAGTCCTGCAGGCCATGTCACTGGCATGACTGACTCTTCTATCTGGGATTCCTCCGGAGGATCCTGGAATTCCTACGCCTACTGCTGCTGCTGTTGCTGCTGGGAGTCATTCATCATCCCAGAGAGGAAGTAGGAACACCACTACTTTTACTAAACAATTGACCCTCCAACAGTCCTTAGCGAGGAGGATGAAGTACGACAGCAGTCATCCTGAAGGAAAACGTATAACTGAGGCCTTGACTGCTATGTTGGTGTTAGACGTGCATCCGGTATCCGCCATTAGTGCAGTGGAATTTAGACAATTGATGCAGGTAGTGTGTCCCCGGTTCCAAATCCCGTCTAGATTCCACTTCACTAGGCAGGCTACCGAGACTGTACAGAAACGTCAGAAAAAGTGTCCTCAGTGTCCTGAAAAATGCGGTTGTACCCAATGTCCACTTAACCACGGACATGTGGACAAGTGGAACAGGGCAGACTAGGGACTATATGACTGTGACAGCCCACTGGGTAGATGTATCACCTTACGCAGCAACAATAGCAGCGTCACCAGTAGCAGCATCTCAGAAACACCAGCTCGTTCCAAGGCAGGCTACGCTGTGCATCACCGGTTTCAGTAAGAGGCACACCGCTGACAACCTCTTAGAGAAACTGAGGGAAATCATCCCCCAGTGGCTTTCCCCACTTAGACTCTCCTGGGGATTTGAGATATCTGACAACGCCACCAATATTGTGCGGCATTACATCTGTCCAAATTCCAGCATGTCCCATGTTTTGATTACACAATAAACTTGGTGGTGCAGAATTTTCTGAAAAGCGACAGGGGCGTGCAGGAGATACTTTGGGTGGCCCGAAAAATTTCTGGCCTCTTTCGCCATTCAGCGACTGCGTGCCGAAGACTGGAGCGCCAGCAAACACTCTTGAACCTGCCCCACCATCACCTGAAGCAAGAGGTTGTGACACAGTGGAACTCAACCCTCTATATGCTTCAGAGGATGTAGGAGCAGCAAAAGGCCATTCAAGCCTATACATCCACCTATGACATAGGCAAAGGAGGGGGTATGCACCTGACTCAAGCACAGTGGAGAATGATTTCCGTGTTGTGCAAGGTTCTCTAGTCCTTCGAACTTGCCACACGTGAAGCCAGTTCAGACACTGCCAGCTTGAGTCAGGTCATTCCCCTCATCAGACTTTTGCAGAAGCAGCTGGAGAAAGTGAAGGAGGAGCTAAGACGGAGTGATTCCGCTCGGCATGTGGGACTTGTGGATGAAGCCCTTCATTTGCTTTGCCAGGATTCCAGGGTGGTCAATCTGTTGAAATCAGACCACTACATTTTGGCCACCGTGCTCGATCCTAGGTTTAAATGTGGTGTCTCTCTTTCCGGCCAACACAAGCCTGCAGAGATGCAAAGACCTGCTGGTGAAAACACTGTCAGCTGAAGCGGAACGTGACACGTCAACAGCTCCTTCATTTTCTCCCGCAACTGGGGCTGCCAGGAAAAAACTTAGGTATCCTAAGCAACCCGCTGGCAGTGATGCAGGGCAGGCAGGACCAAGTTTGGACATCTGGTCCGGACTGAAGGACCTGGCAACAATTTCTGACATGTCTACTGTCACTGCATATGATACTGTCACCATTGCCAGAATGGTGGAGGATTACATCGGTGACAGCATCAGGGCCGGCACTAGGCTGTGCTGCGCCCTGCGCCATCCTGTGTTGCCGCCCCTTCCCTCCTCCACTCCCTCCCACCTGAGCTTAAATATAGCCCATAGCACTGGGAGGGAGGTGGGCGTTTCCTGCGCCCTCCGGAAACAGTAGCGCTCCGGGTGACGGACCTGCTTGCCCGTGCCTGGAGCCGCTACTGGACAGCATCCAAGTAGGCATATCAGACAGTCCGTACCTGTACTGGCAGGAAAAAGAGGCAATTTGGAGGCCCCTGTACAAACTGGCTCTATTTTACCTGAGTTGCCCCCCCTACAGTGTGTACTCCGAAAGAGTGTTTAGTGCAGCCAGGAACCTTGTCAGCGAAAGGCGTAGGAGGTTGCTTCCACAAAATGTGGAGAAGATGATGTTCATAAAATTTAATTATCAACTCTTCCAGGGAGACCAGCCTCCAGAACGTACAGAGGGATCTGTGGTGGTGGATTCCAGCGCGGACTTAATACTCTGTGAGGATGAGGATGTACACAACACTGAAGAGGGTGAGGAATCGGTGAATGAGGAGGATGAGGACATCTTGCCTCCGTAGAGCCAGTTTGTGCAGGGACAGATTAATTGCCAGCTTGTTTTGTGGGGGCCCAAACAAACCAATCATTTCAGCCACAGTCGTGTGGCAGACCCTGGCGCTGAAATTATTGGTTTGTTAAGTGTGCATGTCCTGTTTATACAACATAAGGGTGTTTGGGAGTGCCCAAGGACAATTCCATTTTGAACCTTTTTTTTTCTTTGCATTATGTACTGTTTGGGGCCTAGTTTTTCAAACTGCCATCCTGTCTGCCACTGCAGTGTCACTCCTAGATGGGCCACGTGTTTGTGCCGCCCACTCGTATTTCTTAACATAGTCATCCAGCTACCTCGGTGCAACCTTTTGGACATAAAAACACTATTGTGAGGTGTGAGGTGTTCAGAATAGACTGGAAATGAGTGGAAATTAAGGTTATTGAGGTTAATAATAGCATAGGAGCAGAAAATACAGATCCAAAACACAAAACCCAGAACCCAAAACACGGAAGGGTGGCTTGGGCAAAACCAATCCAGATCCAAAACACTAAGAAAGATCCAGATCCAAAACCAAAACACAAAACACGAAAAGTGGCCGGTGCACACCCCTAATTATAAGGTAAGCATTCCAATCCCTTCTTGGATTCCGCATCTGCTCTTCAAGAACGTACCACAAGCAGCGGCGAGCGGACACCGCCGCCGCGGAAATCCTTGAAGTAAGAATCCAAAGCTGCCTCATTAATGTACACAGCTGAATTCAAGCGTGTCACATGAGAATCCACCTAAGAGGGAGACTCCCATTTAGTGAAATAGCTGTCTGCAAAGGGATATGCATAAGCCAGGCGCCTTAGTGGTTAAATAATTTCCTTAAAATAAGCGTATGTAGGCGTAGCCGTGGGAAGGCCATTGTCCGTGATGAGCATGCCCATTCGGATGACCCGTAGGAGGCATAAATATATTAGGCTCAACTCCCTTGGGAGGGGGCTCAGAATCAGATAAATCCAGTAGTTCACCCTCATCAGACTACATGTCATCATTATACTTGAGTGATGGGAGGGTAACAACAGTCTCTTAGCAGGCCTAAACGGAGGTTCCTGTAACCCATCCATCAGGTTCTGAACCGTAGTGGACAAAGTGTTAACACAGACAGGTTCAGCGGGGGGAAAGCGCCTGCGGAGGGGGACATTATGCCACCATCATC
Source organism: Taudactylus pleione (assembly GCA_031769625.1). Taxonomy (NCBI): domain Eukaryota; kingdom Metazoa; phylum Chordata; class Amphibia; order Anura; family Myobatrachidae; genus Taudactylus; species Taudactylus pleione. Next base: position 12,385,687 of record JAUIMM010000127.1, read on the forward strand.
TGTTCCGGGACACCTAGTACAGGGGACGGGACTACTGCCTGCTGCGGGAACCCCAGTGGGGGGAGCGCAGGAGGGGCAGACAACTGATCCACTAAGGCATTTAGAGCACGTGTAGGCAAGCCCATGGAGGCTCCTGTAACATTTCAGGCACAGTAGGGGTACAGGAAAGGGCATAACATAGCTGTACATAAGCCCTCCTGACATACATCCCCTTCTCCCCTACCTACTTTACATCTGGAGCAGGCAAGTTGGTGAGGAGCACTATTTAGCAGTGAATCTTCACTCCCAGACAGGATGAATAATGTGACCCACCACACAGTGAGAACTTCTGACTGTGAGGCAATTCCCACCCTGACAGTACTGTACTGAGAGGGCTGAAGGGAGGAAAGATAAAGGGATAGCCAAAAAAGGCTGACAGAAGAAATAAGACACAGCGCTAGCTTAAGTCACCAACTATGTAGAAAAAATAACCTGCACAATAGCACTATAATCGACTACAAGACCTAATGTCTAGTAGGAATAGCTCTGCATACTCTGACCTTACTACTGGAGGAGAGGTATGCAGGGGGGAACCAGGCACCGCAGTGTGAGACCAGCGTTGTAGCTCAAAAAAGATGGCCGCCAGAGAGCATAGAGTGGGCGGGTCCAGGTGAGGAATGCTGGAACAGCCCGCTGAATCACTGAGGAAAAAGCTGTGTGCAGTGGGGGAAGCGCCGCATGCGCTATACAGGGAAGCGCGCTCCCCTGGCATGCCTTTAACCCCAGGATGCTGGAGCGCAACTCTGCGGCGCTCCAGCCCATATCCCGGTGGTTCAGTGGTAGCGCAGACTCTTGCCTGGCTCCACAAGCAGCCGTCCCCAGGGAGCCCCCAGCCCTGGGGACAAAAAGGTGGACTGTGCTTCATTGGGCGCCTACCGCAGACGCCCGTTGCTTACCTCAATGTCCCCCGTGAAGATCCGGCCACAGTCCAAGACGCCCAGGGGTTCCTGCTAGCTGGAACCCCTAGGAGCCCACCGAGTACCCCGGAACAGTACCGGTGGTCAGCGCTAGCGGGGTGTCGGAGTGGCAGCACGGCCGTTTACTGGACTGTCCGTGCTGACCACTCTTGAAGACCTTCAGGGGCTGTATCAGCAGCCCCTCTGTGCAGTGACCCGACTCCGGCCGGGCACCTACGAAACTGAAGGTGCCTTGGCCTGGGGGCGGGGTATAGGAGAGGAGGCCCCAGCGCATCCTGGGACTAAAAGGTCAACTGTGTGGTGCCCGACGGCAGAGCCATCGCCTATACCCCAAGGTATCCTGTGGATACCCTAAGGACCCTGCAGTAGAAATCTGCTTTGAAATTCTATTGCATTTCTATCACATGCCCCCTGTGTGACTCTGGTCTCTGGTTCTGACTTACTTGTCCAAAGAAGTTGGATCTCAGGTGGTGCTGCAGTCAGGATACTGCTGCTACATCTGATGTGTGACCTCACCGCTATATGGCTGTGGTCCAGATGGACTCTCTGAGGCTGGAGGCTGTAATGTAAGAAAACAGAACAAGTTATCTAAAGCAAAAGCAGTGACTTCATATATATTCTTGTCTAACCTATTATACGCCCACGCCCCTCCTGCATCCCTCCTTACTGACGCTGTCACTGCTTACTGACACAGACACAGCCACACACCGCTTACTGACACGGACAATGACTCACACTGCTTACTGATACGGACACTGCAATATACTCTGCTTACTGACACGGCCACACACTGCTTACTGACAAGGACAATGACTCACACTGCTTACTGACACAGACACTGCAATATATACTGCTTACTGACATGGATAAATCCAATTTGATGCAAATTATGAGGTGCGAGTTGACGTTTTCTCTGCAAATTCACATAGCAAATTCATGTTGCAATCCAATTAGCAAATCGCACTGAAACCCGTCAGAGTAAACTCAAAATTTCTCCATCCGCACCTCCCTGAGGGTGAGACATGGGGCCACATTCAATTAGACGCGAAAAGCTGAGATCCACGGAAAAGTATCGCCAATCTCGGCTTTTCGTGTGGCGGAAACTTATCTCCATATTCAATTTCAGCCGCTTTTCGTGTACACGGAAAGTCAATGACATGTAATAGGCGAACAAGATGCGCCTCTGAATGTAGGAGAAAAGAAGTGCAATTTTTTTATTTTGGGGTGCAAAGGTGGGGAAACCACTCAGAACCCTTGGGACAGCCCCCCAAAGGACAACTGTGTCAAAAAATTCTGAAAAAAAAAGAACACCTCAAAAAAGTAGGAAAAGATAGGTATAAAGTGCTACACAAACATACATAAAACAAGCAAGTGGTAGATAAATAAACAAATCACTTTTTAATACATATTAAAACACAATAATATAACTCCAGCATACTGATGCTATAAGATGAATGGATAGGATAACGTGATAAGCCACTGGTTGAAATAAGTATGGTGTCACAGTACCACTGTGGTTAGTACAATCAGGCCCGCCAAGAGCCGTGGCAGGCCCCGGTAATAGGGGGTGTGGCCTAACCGGGAAGGCGTGGCCTCGCCCCCTAGCCGAGAAAAAAAAAAAGATTTGAGCCCCCTTAGCCCGGCGCAAAGCCAGGGGGGGTGCGATCAGTGTGATAGCTCCCCCGCACAGGCATAGGAGACTGCTGTGGCTGCTGCTCAGCAGCCACGAGCAGTCTCCAACTGCAGCTCAGCACATGCTGTGTGCTGGGCTGCTGTGAGGGGGGGAGCGGCGCCGTCCCGGCCCCTGCCGGGCCCCTCAGGAAGCCCGGGCCCGGGTAATCTGTACCCACTCCCCCCCCTCTCGGCGCCCGTGAGTACAGTAACTCGTTAGTCTCTCCTACACAGAGGTATAGTCACTAGTAGGACCGTTGAGTCTGTCCATAGAAAAAAAATCAATTTAAAAATATCATATAGACTGCTGTGTAGATGAAGCGTATGGTAGCTCTGCTAGAAGGATATGCCAATATAAAATAGATGGCTAATAATTAACTGATACAGTGTCCGCATGTAATGCACATACCCGCAACACTTCCGCAGATGGACAGGTCTGCCACTGCCACACTTGGTATATCCTCCGGCAGCACAGTGGGATCGCTGTTCCTACCAGTTGAAAAGTGACCTTGCGGTCAGTTGTATAGCCCGTCCTCTGTTGTAGATGTGCTCGTGCCACACTGATGTAAGCCGTGTTCTCGCAGCTGAAATCTGGTGAGTTGTGGAGGGGAAATCCTGCACCACACAGCGAGTGAGTCACCTTACAGTGATGGATTGACCGGCTATTCACAGCTGAAAAGGCTTGTATGTGCGGCTCCATGGAGGCAGCAAGTAATAGCTCCAGAAATGTGGGGGTACACAGATAAAACAATTGCTTCATCTGTGTACCAACTCACCAGATTTCTCACCACAACTCACCAGATTTCAGCTGCGAGAACACGGCTTCCATCATGTATGTTTGAGCAGCGCTTTATACCTATCTTTTCCAATTTTTACTGTTGGAAATATTGGCATTATTCCCAGGTGATAAGCAGCAGCCTACATTGCATATATATATTTTTACCTGATTAGTGACTGTTTGGCGCCTGATATATTGTATTTACCTCAAAAAAGTACTTTCATTTTGGGAGCAAAAATTTAAAAAGTGGGGGGACAAGCATAAAAACTAGCGAAATAGACTTTTTGGGGGTCTACAAGGATGGGTCAGGTGTTTTTAGGGTTGCAGGTACATGCAACAAGTGCGTTTTTCCCGATTTTTAAAACTTCACTTTATAAACTTTAAACCATGCTAGCACCCATTTTCAGGTACCCCAAATTTGACAGGACTACTTATTTTCACCCAAAAATACTGCTTTATGCTATTCTTCACCACTTGTGCAAAGACGCTAATAAGAAGCTATTAACACAACTTATGTACCCCAAATAGCTTTATTAGGGCTATTCAGACACATCTACATTGATCACCAATGTTAGTGCATCTTTTGGGTGGGTTCAGGTTGATTTTCCCATTTCTGACAGCACTTGCCACCTATTCCTACTTCGCGGCTTGCCGTTTTCACGTGGTTTGGAATTGAATAGGGCGAAAAGCAGGGGCGCACACGATAAGCTTCCGTGTCCAAAACACGTGATGTAGGCGGAAAGTCGGGCAGGCGAAACTTTATCGCGGACGTGAAACTAAGGGAAAATCTTTATTTTAAGGATACAATGTTGGGACAACCTGCAAAACCCCTTGGCCATGCTGACCCCCAAACACCCCTAATGACTAATTAGGCAATTGGAAGTTTTCAATTAGCTTAATTAGTCCACTAATTACATGTAATTTTTTGGGGTTAAAAAATGCCCTCAAATTATCCCAAAATGAACTTGTTGGTTTAATCACCCCAAATGTAATGACAGTATTTTCTTTAATTGAAAAATAATAAATTTTTATATATTTTTTTTAAAGTTCCCTCAAAGCACCCAAAAATCTCCTTATATCCTACTTTTTTATATATACACCCACCCTACACCTACAGTACAGTAATAACAAAAAAATAATTCCATGCAAACTCAGAATTCTTGTTTTAGGAGAGAGAGCACGTAGTATCATCCCACCAGGACTAACATCATGTCAATTAAAATATCTTGCATTTTTGCGTCATAAAGTGGACAAAACACAACTTACTCATCCATTTGGGGTACACACCATGGTTCTGACACAAACTTGCTCTGCTGCTTCCACAGGAAGTCAGATGTAAGCTTGTGAGACATATTACGGCAGCAGAGAGCCAATCACTCACTGGCAGCTAAACAGAATTCTGATTTCTGACATTTGTTTAATTATTATTTTATTTTTATTAATTAAACAACTTGTCTCCAGTACAGGAGACATTTTCCTTGAGCCCACATCTTTATCGTCAACCAGCTTTGGTCTTCAAGAAAATGGAGACGACGCCAGACCCACTGTCAGACATTTGGGAACATGTTTTAACCAGGCCAATCAGAGAGTGGGGTCGGGCCATCGCCATGGTACCTTGAAGCCTGGGATGTGAGAGGGACTGGGAGGCTCCTGCACCTACAGAGCATAGCTGGGGAGCTGCTCCTTCATATCAGGGGTACTTTATTTTATACACTAGTTTTTTTTTTAGTAGGGTTAGGCAATGTGTGGCACTCCAGCTGCTGTGGAACTACACCTCCCAGCATGCCCTGCCACAGTAGGCGATTTTGCACGTGCGGCTATGCCGTAGCGATGGTCACCGACAGGATTTAATATTTAATTGATGCGTAATAGCGAATTTGGTTGTTACATTTTAAAAAATTGGTTTATAACATGGGTGCAAGTAAGCCGTAAGTGTCTGTGACGTGTGCCTGGCGTAAATTAGGCGCATAGGCTCCTGTCCCCGACCCGCACTTAAAATAGTCATCGGCGTCGCTTTGTGTGTGTGTTGCAATTTGTAATTTTTTTTTAGTGGACCTAATTTGCGTTTGCGATCGAATTAGAGTCTAAGGTTGTTTTGTGAAGCAGAACTGCTAAAACAATGATCCTGGACATGTTCAGCCGCTTACATATTTCTCCATTCCAGGACCAGCCCTAGTGTAAGCTCCGGAGATCAGTCGTTCATGGAACTAGCAGAATGAGTAGGAGAACTTGTGGCACCACTGTCTTTATGCTGCAGCGCATGTAACGCACGGGAGCTGCTCCAATGACATTATCCGAGATGAAACTATGCTGAATGTGACAATGGCTACAGAAGTCTCGTTCCAGGACTTTCATCCACCAATGGATAATCACATGACGGGGTACAAGCAGAGAGATCTGTCCCAGACTCATTTCTTCAAGGTGTCCTGCAGGACGTTTGGACCTCCAAAGTCAAGGACACGACGCATCATTGCTCCCCCCATGGAAAAACTGCAATCTGGGTCAGTAGAGGTTACGGAACCATCACTTGTGGCTTCTAGCAGCATCATTAAGTCGCAATCTGAAAGGATGGCTGAGATCAGAGAGACTAGTAACACCGGTCAGGGCATTTCAGACTGGATACTGGAAGGACAGAAGTTCAGGACCCAGTTGGACAGTATGGGGGACATAGACAAATGGCTGCGTGGAAAACCGGACCTGACAGACCTAGAAACCCGGGTACAGGATAGGATGGATGAGAGAAGTCTCAAAAGCCGAATGTCCCTAGAAACCACTGAAGAAACGGTGGGTTCAAAGTAGGGGTGTGCACCGGCCACTTTTCGTGTTTTGTGTTTTGGATCTGGATTGATTTTGCCAAAACCACCCTTCTGTGTTTTGGGTTCTGGGTTTTGTGTTTTGGATCTGTATTTTTTTTTAAAAAAGCATAAAAACAGCTAAAATCACAGAATTTGTGGGTTTTTCTGCTCCTATGCTATTATTAACCTCAATAACCTTAATTTCCACTCATTTCCATTCTATTCTGAACACCTCACACCTCACAATAGTGTTTTTATATCCAAAAGGTTGCACCGAGGTAGCTGGATGACTATGCAAGAGATACGAGTAGGCAGCACAAACACGTGGCCCATCTAGGAGTGACACTGCAGTGGCAGACAGGATGGCAGTTTGAAAAACTAGGCCCCAAACAGTACATAATTCAAAGAAAAAAAAGAGGTGCAAGATGGAATTGTCCTTGGGCCCTCCCACCCACCCTTATGTTGTATAAACAGGACATGCACACTTTAACAAACCAAACATTTCAGCGCCATGGTCTGACACACGACTGTGGCTGAAATGATTGGTTCATTTGGGCCCCCACAAAACAAGCTGGCAATTAATCTGTCCCTGCACAAACTGGCTCTACGGAGGCAAGATGTCGTCCTCATCCTCCTCATCCACCGATTCCTCACCCTCTTCAGTGTTGTGTACATCCTCATCCTCACAGAGTATTAATTCGTCCCCGCTGGAATCCACAACCACAGGTCCCTCTGTACGTTCTGGAGGCTGGTCTCCCCTGAAGAGTTGATAATTCATTTTATGAACATCATCTTCTCCACATTTTGTGGAAGCAACCTCCTACGCCTTTCCCTGACAAGGTTCCCGGCTGCACTAAACACTCTTTCGGAGTACACACTGGAGGGGGGGCAACTCAGGTAAAATAGAGCCAGTTTCTACAGGGACCTCCAAATTGCTTCTTTTTCCTGCCAGTACAGGTACGGACTGTCTGACATGCCTACTTGGATGCTGTCGCCGATGTAATCCTTTAACAGACAGATGCACGCTTGTCGCTGCTGCTTTAAGGATGCACACACATTTCACAAAGACAGAAAAAAGAAGAAGAATTTTTTTATTGTTTGTGGAGCGCACTTTGAGGGTTACACCACCCTTTAACAGACAGACGCACGCTTGTCGCTGCTGCTTTGATGATGCAGGTGGAATCTAGATGGGATATGGAACCGGGGACACACTACCTCCATCAATTGTCTAAATCCCACTGCACTAATGGCAGATACCGGACGCATGTCTAACACCAACATAGCAGTCAAGGCCTCAGTTATACGTTTTGCTTCAGGATGACTGCTGTCATACTTCATCCTCATCGCTAGGGACTGTTGGAGGGTCAATTGTTTAGTAAAAGTAGTGGTGTTCCTACTTCCTCTCTGGGATGATGAACAACTCCCAGCAGCAGCAACAGCACTAGGAGGAAGAGGTTCTTGATCTTTCCCTATTTTATTTTTATCGGAGAAAGTTTGGTCCTCCATTTATGTTATATTGATATATACGTGCGGCTAAGGCGCACACAAACACAGAAAATATTTTTTTATTTTTGCTGGAGAGTAGTGCACTTTGTGGGTTACACCACCCTTTAAGAAATGAGCCAGCCAGCTCTTTACTTATGGGACACAGGCGCACGCTTGGCGCTGCTCCTTTGTTGATGCACGTGCAGCCACAGTGCACACAATTCACAAACACAGAAAATATTTTTTTATTTGGTTTGGAGTGTACTTTGGGGGTTACAGCACCCTTTAACGGTCAAGCCAGCCGGCCCTTTACTTATGACACAGGCGCACGCTTGGCACTACTTTGTTGATGCACGTGCGGCTACTGTGCACACAGTTCACAAAAACAGAAAATATTTTTTTATTTGGTTTGGAGTGTACTTTGGGGGTTACAGCACCCTTTAACGGTCAAGCCAGCCGACCCTTTACTTATGACACAGGCGCACGCTTGGCACTACTTTGTTGATGCACGTGCGGCTACTGCGCACACAATTCACAAACACAGAAAATATTTTTTTATTTGGTTTGGAGTGTACTTTGGGGGTTACAGCACCCTTTAACGGTCAAGCCAGCCGGCCCTTTACTTATGACACAGGTGCACGCTTGGCACTACTTTGTTGATACACGTGCGGCTACTGCGCACACAATTCACAAACACAGAAAATATTTTTTTATTTGGTTTGGAGTGTACTTTGGGGGTTACAGCACCCTTTAACGGTCAAGCCAGCCGGCCCTTTACTTATGACACAGGCGCACGCTTGGCACTACTTTGTTGATGCACATGCGGCTACTGCGCACACAATTCACAAACACAGAAAATATTTTTTTATTTGGTTTGCAGTGTACTTTTGGGGTTACAGCACCCTTTAACGGTCAAGCCAGCCGGCCCTTTACCTATGACACAGGCGCATGCTTGGCACTACTTTGTTGATGCACGTGCGGCTACTGCGCACACAATTCACAAACACAGAAAATAATTTTTTATTTGGTTTGGACTGGAGTGTACTTTGGGGGATACAGCACCCTTTAACGGTCAAGCCAGCCGGCCCTTTACTTATGACACAGGCGCACGCTTGGCACTACTTTGTTGATGCACGTGCGGCTACTGCTCACACAATTCACAAACACAGAAAATATTTTTTTATTTGGTTTGGACTGGAGTGTACTTTGGGGGTTACAGCACCCTTTAACGGTCAAGCCAGCCGGCCCTTTACTTATGACACAGGCGCACGCTTGGCACTACTTTGTTGATGCACGTGCAGCTACTGCGCACACAATTCACAAACACAGAAAATATTTTTTTATTTGGTTTGGACTGGAGTGTACTTTGGGGGTTACAGCACCCTTTAACGGTCAAGCCAGCCGGCCCTTTACTTATGACACAGGCGCACGCTTGGCACTACTTTGTTGATGCACGTGCGGCTACTGCTCACACAATTCACAAACACAGAAAATATTTTTTTATTTGGTTTGGACTGGAGTGTACTTTGGGGGTTACAGCACCCTTTAACGGTCAAGCCAGCCGGCCCTTTACTTATGACACAGGCGCACGCTTGGCACTACTTTGTTGATGCACGTGCAGCTACTGCGCACATAATTCACAAACACAGAAAACATTTTTTTATTTGGTTTGGACTGGAGTGTACTTTGGGGGTTACAGCACCCTTTAACGGTCAAGCCAGCCGGCCCTTTACTTATGACACAGGTGCACGCTTGGCACTACTTTGTTGATGCACGTGCGGCTACTGCGCACACAATTCACAAACACAGAAAAAAAAAAGTGCTAAAAAAAATTTTTTTTTAGCACTTGGGGGGAGCACCCCTGACGGACAGAGCACCCCCTGGACAACACTACAGCACCCCTTTAGGACTGGGACACTGCACAGGACTTTGGAGTGGACACAGCCCCTATGGACAACTGACTGCACAACACAGTCCAGCCAGACCCTATGGACTTTGAAGTAGTGGACACAGCCCCTATTAACAACAGCAGCACAGCACAACACAGCCAGCCCCTATGGACTTTGAAGTAGTGGACACAGCCCCTATGGACAACAGCAGCACAGCGCAGCACAGCACAGCACAACACTACTCTGCACTACACTACACTACACTACACAGCCCAGCCAGCCCTAACTCCCACCCTCCCTCTTCACTGTCCACAGCCGAGTGAGAAAATGGCGCCGACGCGGGTACCTTATATAGGATCCAAAACCTGCGAGACCCGGAAGGCGGGATGATGACGTTTTGCCTCGATTTCAGATCCGAGTCAGGCGGGAAGAGTCGAGCCTGACTCGGATCGGCCTCGGATCGGGGGGGCTCGGGGGGGTTCGGATTTCAGAAATCCGAACCCGCTCACCCCTAGTTCAAAGTCAAACTTATCCTTCAGCACCGGTGCAGCTTAAGGTGGGACATAACCAGAAATGTGAAACACTTATCCCTAAATTCTCAGCAACTGCCCATTCAAACCTTTATAGTACACGTGTATTTTATACTGACATATGAATCTTCTCCACCATTCAGTGGGACTTGTCATGTTGGTTTTGCTAAGCGTGTTTTACATACTGAGAGCTAAGACCATTATTGTTACAGAAGGACAATATTCTTATTTATTATTAGGAGGTGTAAACAGGTAGAGGATGGTAAAACATATGTTAATTAATTTATTGACCTAAATCAGTCATTAAAAATGTGAGGCATACTTTCAATATGGTAAAGGGCAGTAAGCAACTTCTGAATAGTTTTCTGAACAACAGTGGCAATACACTACTATTCAACCCAGTGCTCGAAGTGGGAATTTAGAAGTGGGGGTATGAAAATTTGAATCCTCCCGAGCGGTGGCAAAAACCCTGGTCTACTCTGCACTATTCAGACGGCCCGGCTGCAGCGATGTCCAGCATCGTGTCCCGGCGGAACTGCAGTGCACTGCTCTGCTCCCAGACTGATGGCTCACATTATACACCTCACATGAGTCATGACCACAGACAGTAAGTACCCTGTGATGATTGGCAGCCAGGGGGACATTACAGCAGGTACCAGGCAGCACTTTCTGGCAGATGTGCAATAACCAATAATGTGCTATGCAGGGGCAGATTGGGAATTTAAAGCAGCCCTGGGAAAAATAAAAAAAGTGGCCCTATGTGCACGCGCCTAAGGCGCGCGCCCGATAAGTGGGTGTGGTCTTTTTGCAAGGGACGGGACCTCATGTCACATGTCATGTCCGCAAGCCACTGCCCCCCATTTTCGTCATGCTGATAGCCATGTCCCCAGTTTCCCTCTCTAATGAATATACACAGCCAGCATGTGAAACAGTATTTTCTTACCTATATGATTTCTCTGCAACGGGGAACCTCTGAAGAACCTCTGATCTTTCCTGGACAGGCAGTATCTTCAGTCGGTGTTCATTAATCATGAAGGAGATCACATGGTCTGGAAGCCGACTGTTTGCACATGAATAAAGCCAATGTCATCAACATGAAACAGAGGTTAAATCAAATAATACATACAGTAGTAACAGGAGTTTTGGTGCAGGGCAAAATGGGAGTTTTCCTGATCAAACTATTTTATGTTAATAACATATATTTGCTACCTTTTATATCAGTTATATATATATTTTTTAATTTGTGTTTTTTACTGACGATTACTGTCGCCCATTTTTCTCTAATCCTACTAGGGGTCCTACCTGTGTGTCTCCAGCACCAGACCCCCTGTGTGTCTCTCCAGTGCCATCTTCCTTGTGTTCCCCAATGCCATCTCCTCTGTGACCCCATCTACTTCTCCTCTGTGCCCACCCCCCAGGGTATCAGTGGAGGGGGCTACCCTAATGATGATGTGGGTGTTAAGTGGTGGCTGCATTGTTCACAGTTAGGGATGTAGTGACGTGGAAAGGTGGACACTGAACTGAATGAGGTGGGAAAGCCAGGCGGGGGGGGGGGTGATATATGAGAGGAACACTGGGCTGAATGGGAGGAAAGTGCAATGGGGCAGAGGGCTGGATGGGAAGGAGGGCAATGAGATAGGGTTGAGAGGGGGAACGGTAAGCTGTAGAAGGGGGGATCCTCAGCTGAACTGCAAGGCACTGTGCCTAGAGTGGCTGGGTGGTCCTATGTGGGGGGCAGTGGGCTGGTTAGGAAGAGAAGGGGGAGACACTGAGCTGGCTGTTTGAGAGACACTGAGATGGAGGGGTCAGTAAGATGGTGGGGGACACAGGGCTGGAGAAGGGGGATACACTGGGATGGGGGCACTGCGCTGGGGGAGAGGGGATCACTGGGCTTGGGGGGATGGAAGCACTTACCTTGACTTGTTCCTGTTCGATTTGACAGCATGCCTGGCCCAGCAGACCCACCGCAGCCTTCTGAGCAGCTCCTCAGCCTCCATCGCTGCTCTGAGCTAGCCGTGGCCACTGCTGCTGTTGCTGTGTTCCGTGATCCGGGACTGGAGACTGCAGGTGCGCAGCGTGTCTTTGGCACCTTCAGCGCCACCCACAAGTACCTCAGAGGACCCGGAGCGGCCAGCCGAGCCGGGCCGCTGACATGTGCTGTCCGGCCACCTGTCATACAGGTGACGCGCTAATGGGGGTAGTGCCATGCAACACCCAGCCCCACAGTCCCCTCTGCCTAGCGGGAAGCGTCCCAGTAAAATATACGGCCAGTCCGTATGCAGTCCTATGCAGGGGAGGCACCAACCACCAGCTAATCCCAGCTTGTGTACCTGCTGCTAATCAAAAGAAGGGGCGGCTTTTTAAATCCAGCTCCCACGCGAGCCAATGAGAAGCTGCTACTTGGTCCTCAAGCCAGCCAGCGCTGGATTTAGAAAGCTGTGCCTTCTTTTCTTCAGCAGCTGGTACGTATGCCGGGATTGGCTGGCGGGCGGTGCTAACTTTAAATTAGCAGCCGGACCCGACGCTTCTGGATGCGTCCCAATACCACTGGCGCTGATCGAGATGTGTCCTCAGCGGGACACATCTTCACACAATGCTGCAGCTGTTCCAGCGCTGGGATCACATATTTGATCCCAGCGCTGGTACATTGTCTACTATGGAAAAAAATTAAGTGGGTGCAGGAAGTGGCGGTATATCATACTGCCGTATACTGCCTCACTTCGAGCACTGATTCAACCACACACGCGTTAATGCTATATCCATTTCTGTGCAGTAGAGTTCCACCTACACTTCTTCATCTTCTCCTGGAATCATTGCAGTTAAATTGGGGTCTAAGGGCCTAATTCAGACCCGCTCGCTAAGAAGCATTCTCTCGTTGCTGGCGATGGTTTGCAATGTGCGCATGCATATGCATCGCAGTGTACATGCGCAAACTAGTCCGATCGATCGGGAAGCGTACACTCGCCGAGCATAAACAGCCCAGCAGAATGAGTGACAGGAGCAGCTGTTTGTGGGTGGTGACAGGGGCTGGCCACTATAAATGGGGGAGTGGAGGTGCGAATGCAGTCGTACCCGAGCGTCTTAACGCAGTATCAGAGGCATGCATAATTAACAGGCAGTGTCATTGTATACGTCACCTGGTTGTTTATTACAATGAAGTGCTCACAGTGCTTGCGGTAGGGTATAGTCAACCTCAAGCGCTGCGTTCGCTTCCAATGGTACCCGATGTACCGATGGTTGCATACACTTCCTGGAGATGACATGCGCTAGTGGGTGTCTTAAGACAGGCTGGTGGGCATCTGCATACACAAAGTGATCGCACTCCAAGACATAGTGGGCATGCTTATGCCTTGCCGTGCGATCGTCTGCCTTGCTGGTTGTGTTCCGAATTTGCATAGGCTGTGTGCGTGTGAAGGTATCTAGCGTGCAGGTCTGAATCGAGCCCTAAGTGCTAAGCCTTGGAGATAGAGAATATGGATGGAGATAAAGTACCGACCTATCAGCTCCTATACTACAAAATATTAGCACCATTTTGGGTCATATATTGAACGCTAACTCACCTGGTGGCACCCCAGGATCCTCCAGTATGACAATACAAGGATCAGCATTCCCTCCAGAAATTATTTTTCGCACCCCCCTCATACTCACACACACACCTAGTAGAGGCAGCATTTCAGTTTACTGATTAACTCTCTGCTCAAATAATTAAGGGTTTTCAGGGAACTTGCGTTGGCTGGACTAAGAATGCATCTGCTCTGGTTTGAAACATCTTTTCACTATTCCCAGTTACTTGTGATATATGATATACCTCAACTAGATGATTCCTGTTACCAGATAACTATAGTATTGTGCTTCCAGGCATATAAAACTGAGGCAGGCGGTCGCAGCATGATGAGGAGCTCGCAGTCCCGTGTGATCACACCCACCATCCAGCAGCCTAACCCAGAAGCCCTGGCTATCCTGGAAGGTTACCTGAATCAGCATTGGCTGCGCCTGGTGGACCTCTATAACCAGACAGACAAGAGCAAGAGGAAGCAAATCTCCAGCCATGACCTGAAGACTGTGAGAATAGAAGTGAAGATTTAAGAATGGTGGTTGGGTTGTTTGGTCAAAGGATAACTCTCTCTTAAGTTCTTATTTTTTCTTATTTATTACTTGTAGATAAATACATACTATACTTAAAAAATCTTTCTAATATAGCTATCTTATAGAAAAAGTGTATCCAGTGGTGCTGGCCCTCAAGTAAAAGGCTCCTCAGTTCCTGCATTCAACCTTGGATAGTTGAGATGTTTATTGAACTGACCACTGGGCTGTAACGCATGCCCTGCTCTTTCCTAGGTTAATATTCCCATCAGTGACTTGCAGTTTGATGACCTGGTGATCTCACTCAGCAATAAGCAGCCAAATCAACTACAAGGAGCTGTCAGTTGGACTTTATTCTTGGAGGAAGAAGAACATGGAAGACCGTAAGAATGGGGTAACTGTCAGCCCAGGTAGACTAACACGGTCATCTCCTACACACCCTCACCTCGGGGATCCTTCCTTTGCAGAATAGTTGCCCATGGTCTTATTACTGACCAAATATTGGTTTTCTATCTAATGAATGAGAGACAAAGCTGAGAGCATGATAAGTGTGGTAGCATTCATTTATACATCACAGCTGTTAGTTTTTAGGTGGTGTTAATGGGAAATTTTCCATGAAATGAGTGGATAGTGTCGAAGCTGGATAATTGGCTGAGACAAGATCAGTTTAAAATTGGATCGCAGCGACGCCATCTTGCGACTGGCCGTAAGACGCCATCTTGGAAATGAGATCGCAAGACGCCATTTTGCGAATGGCCGCCTAAGCGCCATTTTAGTACATGTGGCGATATTACTCTTAGCATCATGCGATTCCATCTTTCACCATTTCTCATACACACATTAATACGCACAATTGCGCTGTTAACTAGTTGCATATTAGCGAATGCATAAGACCCTGTATGAAAACGCTGAATATTAGCTCCATGCACACGCATCTGCCCCAAGTTAACTAGTGTCTTTACATCAAACCCCATATACTCACACATTACATATTCACATACAAGGTTCCATAAACTATAAGGTATAAGATTCGAGTATGCACATTTATTATAATTGCTAGGAAATAAAGGTTATTTTGTAACTAAGGTTTTATACGTGATAAGTAAGCCATGTTTTGTATTGTACTGATGCGTACTCTCAACAGTATTCCGGTAATATCGATGGAGAGATCGCAACATGCATTCTCAACTTATGGACCGCAGAGACTTCAAGCAACAAAATGTACATTATATGAACAACTGTTAGGATTTGCATGAGGCGGGAAACCAGAGACCACCAGTTGTTAGAGGCTGGGCTGTGTCTATTTGAACCAACCTGTTAAATGCCTTGTAACATATGCCCTCTCCTTTAGGACCAATGGTAGTAGCAACAAACTTCTCTATGGTGTTGTTTATTTCTAGTGGGTATAAATATGTGTGCTCTGACCCTGGGTTCCTAGTCTTCGTGCTGAATGCTGATTGACGAGGGGTTTCTTGCTGATGCCTAGATCTGGACCAGAGAGCGCTGCGTATGTATAATTGTACTTGGGTCTGTATAATCTCTTTGCGCTAAGATTATATGAGGATCATAGCGTGTAACTACTGTAATTTTACTTGAATAATACTTTGTGCTTTGGAACCACAGGTTCTAGGTCTGGAGTCTTTATTTACTGTATGACTGCGTACGCAAATTAGCGTCATCCTTAGAGGTTTATAGGCAGGATATTAGAAGGTATAGGCAGGGGTATATAGAGGTTCAAAGGCAGTATCGTTAGTTGGGGGCTTGTAGTGAAGTCACTTACCCGCTCACACGGCACTTACGGTTATCGATTTCCATCAAAGGGTGGAGTGGCCACATGCAGGGTTTACCTGCAACCGCTCGGTGCTGAGAGATCACTACCCGTTTTCGTGTGAGCCAGGGACGCTGACTAGAATCCAGGGACAAGAGAGGAAAAAGTTTGTTTTCCTTTGTTGATAGAACCTAACATTTAAAGAGGTGCCGCAGTATTGAACACGCGGCTGAGTCGCAGTTTTGCGCACAGTAAAGATGCACTTTTGTGTACGCAGCTAAAGGTTGTCATACGGTTGTGTGGTAGTCGCATTATTGTGTATGCGACTGGTCGCACAATAGCGTATACGTACTTCCGGTCGTGCTGCCACGTGTTTAAACAAAGCCTTTGAGGTTTACATTCTTTTCAATTGTTGTCAATATCTGGGTTAATGTGTATTTTTCTGCGCAGGAAAAAAGTGTGTAACAGTGAGTATTTGAGTGAGTGAGTAACTTGTTCCCTAAAGTTAGAGGTACCGTATGACCTTTAAGGGCTAAGTGCTAGCCGCTCGGTAAGCAGCTTACCGTTCTATACACAGTAGCAGGTGTACATGTTGTCTTTGTTGTAGAGAGGTGCGTGGAAGTAGCCAACTTAAACTTCCATAGGTGTGGAAGTTGCCTTCTTAAATCTTATCCGGGTGTGTGCAGTAGCCTTCTTCAAATCTTCACAGGTGTGTGGGCGCTGCCGTTAAATCGTCCACAGGTAAGTGAAAGTATCTTGACTGTCTTTCACCAGTTTAAATCTTTATTGAAAAACATTGGAGTTGTCTCAGAATGGGAGCCATGCAAACAATAGAGATGTTAGACAATGATGTGCTGCTAATGGAAGCGCCGTTTGGATCAGCCCATCATATTATGCATACTAAGTACGGTACTTATGCAATAAGGTATTGTGATGTATGGTTTAAAATGACGATGAAGTGTGTTAGACCATTTCCCAGAATTGGTAGTTTTGATAAAGATGTATTAGATAATGCCCCAGGATCACATCAGTCTGATGCACTCCCGAGAGAAAAAGGTCAAATATTATGAATGTTTAAAGTTGTGGCAGCATGAAGGGGATGCGTGGCTTAAAAATGCGCAAGCGATGCAAATTAGTGTTGCGAGCGCATTGCCAGAGAATACATCCACGACGCTGAATTGCAATGCGGGCGAGCCGCAAAATGGTGCGCACGTGCAGCAAGGTAGCATTGTGGAAGGTATTGCCAGCAGTTCACGCGCACCACCCCCACCTTATGTGGATGGAAGTGCAAGTACAGTTATCAAAAATACCCATAAAAATGTAACAACAATTTGTACCCTCTCTTAAGCAACTATAAAGAAAATGTTCATGATGTGGATGATGAGCCTATTGTAATGTCTGCCATTTCCCATGCTGTACAAATGATAGATGCTACACCACGACAATCACGAGTGGTGCCGCCATCTCCATTGGTAACAGCAAGGGAAGTGCTAACACCCTCTGCACCCGTAGAGGAAGTTGTTAATACCATACGTAGCAGCAACAGATTAAACCCCCAGCCAAGTAACAAGGTCAAAGGTAGCAGCGCTACTGGTCTGCATCCCATTCGGACAATAACTGTTCCGAATGGAAATGCAGATGCGAATGGTGTAGTGCCCACGAGGGAAGTGGTAATGCATTGTCCTTGGACAAGAGCAGAACTAAATTCCACCATAAATGATTTCCCCAATCCCAAAAAGGAACTAGCCAAATGTCAGAGATTTTTGAGGAATTTGGGTAGTTCTCATGAGCCAACTAATAAAGATTGGCATGTGGTGTTAAGGGCCTGTCTACCACGCAATACCAACGTGACAAAATTTATCACGGATTATGTATTGGATGGTGACGTTCCCTTAACGGACCAAGTAAACCAAGGTAACATTTCCCGCATTGTAACTCAATTGGGTATATATTTTCCGGTAGTAGTTAACTGGAACAAAATTTTCACCATAAAGCAAAAGGAGAGTGAATCTGCAGAAGAGTATTGCGACTGGGCTCTGCAGGCTATCACCCAGTACACTGGGATAGAAGATATTAAAGATAGCACTCACCACAGGGGAATGATAGTCACGGTACTCATGGACGGTCTTAAGGAAAACTTAAAGACTCGGGTTCAGACCTCACAACCTGGCTGGAGGGGAGTCACAATAGATACACTCATAGAATCTGTCATAGAACATGATAAGAACATCTCAAAGAAGAGAGAGACCAAGAGCAAAAAACTAATGGCTGTCAATATTCAAGCTCTGGAAGGAATGACGGTAACATCATAGCCAACAGACACACTTGCATCTACACACACCTACACCTAAACAGTTATATGCCCTCACTAATCCCACGCAACAGCAAACACAGCTCTATTCTACTAACCCTACACAACCACAGGTCCCACACTACTCACAAACTTCATATCCCCCACAATACCCTTATCCTCCATATCCCTACCCATATCCACCACCTCTTCCCCCTGCTCAAACCTCACAGCAACCTGTGTCTTCATCCGATCCACGAATATGT
Source organism: Taudactylus pleione (assembly GCA_031769625.1). Taxonomy (NCBI): domain Eukaryota; kingdom Metazoa; phylum Chordata; class Amphibia; order Anura; family Myobatrachidae; genus Taudactylus; species Taudactylus pleione. The sequence goes on from JAUIMM010000127.1 coordinate 12,404,198, forward strand.
TTTAATTGTAACCAGCCAGGACATTTAAGTAGAACCTGCAGAGTGAAAAGGGTAGGACCCCCAAACCAGAGAGTACCTGGATATCCCCATAAGGGATACGTACAGAGACCAGCAAATATCCAGCAAGCACCAGCTCCAATTGTGGCCGTTAATGCTTTATTGGAGAATGGAAGCCAACGCTAGGGGTCAGGTCATACCTGTAGTCTACAGATAGTCAGGTTAACGGGAAGTACTAGGGAAGAACCGGCCATGATGGTTGATGTAGCTGGTACTGAATATCCTTTTCTTGTAGACACAGGGGCGACCAGGTCAGTGATAAAATCTCCCGTTAATTTACAGGTGACCAACGAGACAGTACCAACAATGGGTGTAACAGGTAAAGTGCAACATTATCCTTTAACAAAGTCCACAGAGGTTACTTTTGGACCGTTGCATACCAGGCATTCTTTCCTTCTGGCTGCTGCGGCTCCTACTAACCTGCTGGGTAGAGACTTGTTATGCAAGATGGGATGAGTTATATATTGCACCCCTGATGGTGTATTTTTAGATATCCCTGAGAGAGTTGCGCACGAGGTGCGGGATATGTTGGACACTCCCCAAAGGATAATGTATCACTCTACCAGTTTAAATGAAAATCCATCCCAGGTAGATCAAATGTTGTCCCAAATTCCAGATTCCCTTTGGACTAAGGATGGACAGGACACTGGATTAATGGCAAACGTAAGCCCCGTAATGGTAAATGTGAAAAGTGGTAGGCAAGCTCCAAAAATTCCCCAGTACCCACTAAAACAGGAGGTAGAATTAGGGGTTTTTCCAATAATTGAACGATTATTGCAGCAGGGAATTTTAGTTCGTACAGCTAGTGTAGCCAACAGTCCCATCTTTCCAGTGAGGAAGAGTGGTGGGAGGGGTTATAGGCTGGTACAGGACCTTAGAGGTGTTAATAAGGTAGTAGAAAGCCAATTCCCCGTAGTGCCAAATCCAGCTGTCATTCTTATGCAGATCCCTCCAAACGCAACCCATTTCACTGTCATTGACCTCTGTTCTGCTTTCTTCTCTGTGCCTCTCCACCCTGACTGTCAGTATCTATTCGCATTTACATACAGAGGTGTGCAATATACATGGACATGGTTGCCCCAAGGTTTCATAGACAGCCCCAGTATCTTTTCCCAGGCATTGCACGACTGTTTACAGTCTTTTCAATGTGCAAATGGATCTGTTCTAATTCAATATGTGGATGATTTATTGCTGTGTTCTGATTCGTTTATGTCATGTTTGAATGATACTAAACTTTTGATGCTTCATCTCTCGCATACAGGACACAAGGTGGCTAAGGACAAACTACAGCCGTGCCAATCCAGAGTAAAATATTTGGGACACTGCCTAACCCAGGGGTTAAGACATCTGACAAATGATAGAATCCAGGCCATACAGAACATGACAGTGCCACAGAATCAACAGCAAATTCGTACCTTCTTGGGAATGTGTGGATACTGTAGAATGTGGATCCCAGGTTTTTCTATTTTGGCCTTGCCTTTACTGGACCTCAACGCCCGATCATGTCAAACACACAGAGGATTCAGAGCAGGCTTTCCTTAATCGTAAGGATAGTCTGACCAAAGCACCTGTATTGGGAATACCTGATTATGAAAAACCTTTTGATTTGTATTGTACGGAAGCCGATGGTTGTGCTGCAGGTGTCCTTACACAAAAACATGGTGATGCCAGTAGGCCCGTAGCATACTACAGTGCCCAATTGGACACTGTTTCGAGATCACTCCCCACCTGTTTGAGAAGTGTAGCAGCTACCGCTCTATTGGTGAGTAAAAGTGAGGACGTAGTATTGGGTCATGATATGATTGTCTATACTCCCCACGCTGTATCTGCTCTGCTGAACTCTGCTCAAACCAGACACGTCTCTTCGGCTAGGTTTACCAAATGGGAACTAGCTCTAATCGCACCTGCGAACATCACTGTTAAACGTTGCAGCACGCTGAATCCAGCAACGTATTTACCATATGTACAACATGATGTACAAAGGGTGCAAGGAGACGAGTTGCTGGCCGAGGGTGAGTTCAGCGGACATAATGATACACACGATTGTATGGAATATCTGAATCAGACCTTTACTGCTAGACCTGACATACACGACACACCTTTAGAGAATGTAGATGTGAATTTTTACACGGATGGGAGTTGTCATAGACAAACAGACAAAGGTGAATTTTGTACAGGTTATGCTGTTGTAAATGACACAGACATCATTAAAGCCAAACCTCTTGGTCCTCCTCACTCAGCCCAGGTGGCAGAGTTAGTAGCACTAACTAGAGCGTGTGAACTGGCAGCAGGCAAATCTGCTAACATTTACACTGACTCGAGGTAAGCGTTCGGGGTGGTGCACGATTTCGGGGCTCTATGGCGTCTGAGAAACTTTATGACAGCAGCAGGCACACCAGTTGCACATTCCCGACATATAGAACATCTTTTAGAAGCAATCCAACTGCCCAAAGCGGTGGCAGTAATCAAGTGTAAAGCCCATACATGTGAGGATGACCCAGTGTCACTGGGCAACAACAGAGCCGATGAAGTTGCAAAATGGGCAGCAGGGTTAAAAAAGTTTTCTCCCACTGAAAAAATTATGTCTTTCCAAACAATTGACATGCTGAAATTAATTGAGATGCAAAATTTGTGTTCAATCCAGGAAAAGTCCATTTGGAAGTCCAAGGGATGTGAGCAAGAGTCCTCCGGGCTCTGGAGGGATGGACAAGGTAAGCCAGTAGCCCCCAAGGCATATTACCCCAGCCTGGCTGAGGCAGCAAACAGTCTGACTCATCTGGGAAAACAAGGTATGTGCAAGTTGGTGAGAGCATACTGGTGCGCACCAGGTTTTTCTTCACAAGCAGAAAAGATAGCAATGTCCTGTCTGACCTGCTTGAGGAAGAACTTAGGGAAAGCGATCCCTACCCAACCGTCCCACATTCCACCGACTGATGGACCTTTCCAGGTGATACAAATTGATTTCATCCAATTACCACCCTGCAGGAATCTTAAGTATGTATTAGTGTGCACTGATGTATTTTCTAATTGGGTTGAGGCCTACCCAGCGGCCACTAATACTGCTGCGTTTACCGTCAAGAAAATAGTTCAGGAATTTGTATGCAGATATGGTATCCCTAAAATCATCGAGAGTGACAGGGGTACTCATTTCACAGGTGATGTTTTTCAAAATATGTGTAAGCTGATGGGAATTAATAGCTGACTTCACACCCCCTACCGACCGCAAGCCAGTGCCAAGGTAGAGAGGATGAACGGGACTATCATAAATAAGTTAAGTAAAATCATGGCAGAGACTGGACTAGGTTGGCCAGAAGCATTACCGTTGGTCCTGCATAGTATAAGGACCACTCCCAGGCCCCCTCTAAATCTGTCTCCCTTTGAAATACTGTTCGGTAGACAACCTCATTTGAGGAAGACTTGAAAGGTAACAACGAGGTAACTGTAAAGTATCTTATATCAATGAGTAAGCAGTTAAAACAACAGCAGCAGAAACTGAAATTGTTGTCCAATGATATGCCTGAAACTAACTGTGATGATGTTGAACCAGGAGAATATGTTATGATGTTATGATCAGAAATTTCTTGCGTTCAGGTTGTTTGACTGATCGGTGGGAAGGTCCGTACCAGGTGCTGCTGACAAGTACTACATCATTGAAGGTGGCTGAGAGAGATACCTGGGTCCATTCCACTCACTGCAAAAAGGTCAATTAAGCGGTGGAGAAACAAGTCGGAGATAAGGCTGATAGCGTGGACCTGTCGCTCGCGAACTTGTTCCGGGAGGATTGAAAAGGTTGTAGTGAGATACCTGAACTAAAAGAAATCTGCAGGTCTTGTTGTGGCAATGGACTGGCCTACTGTGTTCATTTTCATGTTCTCTTTTAGAGTGTTCATCATCCTGGTTGGTTCGGGAATGTCCGGTTTCTGTGAAGGGGGACCGATTGTGGAGAGGGGAGTTGATGGCAGTGCTGATGGAGTGGAGTCAGAAGGAGTGCAATGTCAATCAGGGGAGTGTCTGACCAATCTTAGTACTGTTATTGTTAAGAGAGCTGTTATTCTGGATACTCAGGGACGGTGTGGAGGTTTGTCGTCTGAAGATTCCTGTATTTGTGAGCTTTGTGTGAGTTGATGAGAATTGTATCCAGCGGTGCCAGCCTAAATATAACCCGTACTGGGGTGGGTATCCTTTAGAGGATTATCATAGCAAGGTAGGCAAAGTGTTAAATCAAACTGATTGCTGGGTGTGTTCACATGTGACACAGGGATAGGGTTGGTGCCATTTCCGCTGAATATCACGGAAATTTTAGAATTACAGAAAGGGAAAACCTTGGATGGAAAATTCATAAACCTTTTGTCTTAGCGCTGCAGCCGATGAGATAATGAATGTAGGCTGAGTTATATATATAGCAGCGCTGTGAGACTTAAATTGTGACTAGCATGTGTATGAAACAAGTGTGTGTATAGGAAACTCTGATACATAGATGTGTGTTTACATTGCTAACGATCCTGACTGGATTTAACAAATCACCAGTGTAGTGCTGTATAACGGAGGGACTCCTCCAGACACGCACCACGACATTGTATAGATAGGGATACTCTCTATTTGCATAATATTTTCCCAGCAATATCCACATATGTATTAAGAATATGGGTTCTGCATTTCACTCCATTATACCATAGATCACGGTGGGAAGTATTTGATTATACATAGGTGACAGTTGAAGTCATAACAATCTGATATTAAGGAGGATCAATGCTACAAAAAGTTACCACTATGAGAATAGTAGCAATAAAGTAAAATCACACGGTGACTGTGCAGCGACACCTTAGGTCCTAAGAATAGATCAATCTCTTACTTGTGTGTGTTTAAGGGGGTACCCGCTGTAAGTCAAAATACACTATTTGGAGTGAGCTGTCCAATGATCTTAATATGAAGGATTAGGTGGAATATAATTAAAAATATGAGAACATAAGTCATGTGACTGACTCCATATTCTCCCTTTCCTTTGTGAAGGTATTGGAGCGACTTTTCTATACATTAGAATATACGGTATGATAAGGTATAGAGAACTTATTGTTTGCCCTTAAGAAAATTCAGAGAACATATATAATTCTCTCATAAACACTTGAACGGTTACACTACTGCTATACAAATTGATAAATACATAGAGGTAACTTACCTGTGACTGGACATTATCTATAGGATATTTAGTTGAACAGAAGCACACGCAATTTTTAATAGTTGGGATACTATATATATATATATATATATATATATATATATATATATAATATATATATTTTTTTTTTATATAATTTCGCTTTTTAACTCTTGGATATTATATGTACAAATAAAAGTTATGTTTTACGTATCATTCTTTATATAGTGCATCACAGTGGACATTTCTTCTTCTCGTCTTGCTATTAGTTTCCAATATATTCTGTCCGTGATAGCACCCCTACTTTTCTCCTTATAAGAGAGAGTGACTTTTGTGGGGTTCAATAACTACAATAAACGAATAGGGTATTTATATTGTCTGGTGCAACTAGAACTTTTCTTGTAATGGAACCATACTAATCAGACCTCACTGGAGATGAGCGGGGAACCATACTAATCACACCTCACTGGAGGTGAGCATAGAATCATACTAATCAGACCTCACTGGAAGTGAGTGTGGAACCATACTAATCAGACCTCACTGGAGGTGAGCATAGAATCATACTAATCAGACCTCACTGGAGGTGAGCGTGGATCCATACTAATCAGACCTCACTGGAGGTGAGGGTGGAACCATACTAATCAGATCTCACTGGTGGTGAGCGTGGAACTATACTAATCAGACTTCACTGGTAGTGACCGTGGAACCATACTAATCAGACCTCACTGGAGGTGAGCGTGGAACCATACTAATCAGACCTCACTTTAGGTAACCATGGAACCAAACTAATCAGACCTCACTGGAGGTGAGCGGGGAACCACACTAATCAGACCTCACTGGTGGTGAGCGTGGAACCATACAATCAGACCTTATTGGTGGTGAGCGTGGAACCATACTAATCAGACCTCACTGGAGGTGAGCATGGAACCATACTAATCAGACCTCACTGGAGGTGAGTGTGGAACCATACTAATCAGACCTCACTGGAGGTGAGCGTGGAACCATACTAATCACACCTCACTGGAGGTGAGCATGGAATCATACTAATCAGACCTCACTGGAGGTGAGCATGGAACCATACGATTGTGTCTGCATGGTAAAATATAGGTAATACTGTAACACAGCCTGTAAATCTCTCCATATTGTCTGTGCCTCTATAAACAGCATTATTATATCCCGGGGACAAACTAATCACCTGCGGACCAGGGCAGCAGCTGCCGCTTCACCAGCCCGGAACAGTAACCATGTCCAAGGATAAATTCAAGAGAAAGAGCGGAACGTCAGGGAGTGATGCCCAGGAGAGCGGGACAGTGCCACTTCGACAGCCAGGAACAGCAATGAGGCCCAAGGATATGTCCATGACGAAGAGCAGCATATCAGCGAATGATCCCCAGGGGACGGGAAGGTGCACATGGAGAGATCTCCTGGGAACAGGTGAGTTGCCGTATTGTGTCAGGTCATGTGATTCTCAGGATGCTGGCACTATGCTCTTTGGCAAAGGGGACACATACACATAATGTATAAATGGTGCAAACAATCTATACCTCTTCCTACTATGGTATCTTTTAAATAGACATTTGTGGGTGCCATAGTAAGATTTTGTAAGGGCCCCAAGGGTGAAATGCCCCCACAAATATACGTCGCGCTAAGATTTGACATGACCAGATGACCCCCATGCATCTGTGGGCCACAGAGCACCTACACCCCCTGCTATTATATAGAGACAAATACCCTCGGTGAAATATTTTCAGAAACTTTTTGTATATGTATGTGCCTTAAACATAGCACAGGAGTATGGCAATGTTTCAAATAAAGTTTCAACAACAGTATGACATTTGGGGAACATGTCCAGCTAACGCAAGAGTCCCACCCTGACTTTCCAGAAATCAAAATCCCACCTAAGAAGTCTACAGTTAGTGGAGATAGCCCTGTTGTCCCATAAAGGATGTACCAATATTTGATCCAAGTCATTAGTGTGGAAGGGGAACCTTAGCTGGGGCACGGGTTGAAGCCGTGTTGAAAATCATGGGTTGGAGCCATGTTGGAGCCCGGGCTCATGTCTGATAGGGGTATAACAAACTTTTTATCTCTTCTTCCCCTGGAATAGACAGAAGCTCTTTCACTTCCAAGTCCCGCCAAGTCACCATCGATGTTCTTCTGCAGCTTGTAGATGATATCATCACGGACCTCTTCCGATCCGCCAATGAACTTAGTAGGGTAACCCAGGAACACCCTTTCTGACCGCAGCGTACCTGGCTTAGACCTGGGAAAAGCCCCTGGTCATGACCACGGCCGCGGACCTGGGTCACATAACCCGGGTTGAACTATTCACAATGACACATGACCTGTTTTTTTTTCCCGGGTCCTTGCCTCGGTGTGAGCGGGATATTAGTTGTAGCATTACGTTTAAGAAAGTTATACCACTCTCAGACATACTTTGCTTAAGCTTAAACTGGGCTATACGTTGCTGTTAGTTCTGACAAATAAAACATGGGAATTCCCGGTTGAGTAAACCCATAGCCCCAGAGGTAAGTAAAATTGGCGAGACCTGGAGTGGCTGTAATAACTTAGAGGACACAATCATCTTTATCAAATTGACTCAACCCAAATAAGATTGGGGGAGTTTGTTTGTAATTTCTTGAATGGAAGTTTTGTTTCAGGGTTTTATGTTACTTATATCCTTCTTATTCAATACTTCCTCCATTTTGTTTTGTATTGCTTAGTGATGGCCCGTATCCTCCGGAAACCTTCGTCAAATGGGTCAGGACTAAAGTGAGGGGCAAGATAAGAGTGAGGAAAGAAACTCTGAGATGTTGGACAACGTATGAGCAGTTTCAGGAAATGATTGGGTGAGTTGAGGAGGACAAAGGGGTTCGGAGTCCTGGTACAAAGACAGATCCGTACATGTCATTCAGCATGGCCACTAGCCAGAATACACCTGATCTCCATATAGCGACACTTTTACCAAGGCAAAGGTAGCGCACGATCCCCAAGCACATCCAAAAAGCGAACTAAACACCCCTCGGGGTCACTTCAGTTGCTGCTGGTAACAGTGGTACAATGGTGGTGTTATACCTCCCAACTCCTCGCAAGTCAGAACAAAACCTGCCGACTCGCAGAATGGAGGGCACACCTGCCTACTTTCAGCTCCCTCCTTCCGGGAGGGAGCTGTCTGGCTTCCACGGTGGGGAGGGGTACCACATCTGAAAGGGGGTGTGACGCAGAGATGATACTCCATTGGGGCGGAGCATGGAGGTGTGACCGCAATCGCGTCAATGTGGCCCCCTCTTCACAATGCTGAAATTAACAACATTGTGAAGCAGAGGGCGGGCCCACGATTACGCGATTCAGCGCAAATTGCGTCATCATGGCTCCCCGGAGGCTTGCCTGCCTTTCCGACGGGCGGGGGCAACCCCCGATTTTCACGAGGATTCTGGCCGAATCAGGAGGGTAGACAACTCTGACATAGGGACTTTCCCCGCAAATCGTGACAGTTCGTGTTAACTTTTCATATAGACCCCACGCATGGGGGCAATGGTGCAGTTCACCCTCCACTATAACATATTAAAAAATATATTTATTTTTTTCGGATTGTTCAGTTTTGATTGGATTACAATAAGAAACTGAATACAAATTTGAAAATAATTGATCGACTATAAATCGCATCAAGTGAGCCTATTGGTTACATCACCGGCAGCTTCTAGTTATGGTCTACTAAATACAATCCTTCCCTATTACCATGTGCTATGTATGTGTAGAAAACAGAGCCCCGCCCATCTCTCACATGACCTCGTTACACATTCCATGACGGTATCTTTACTAAAAACCATTCTCAAAACAGCTCAGTATGTAAAATATATATAATACTATTATCCCCCTTTATTCTTTATTATTCTTAGAAACCTGAAGAGGTGGTTCCCTCACAGTTTTCTTACATCGGATGACTATGCGTTTTGGCCAGGACACCTTAGGGAGAAACTTCGCACCTATCTGCCGAAAGCTGCTGAGAGAGGCGCGAACCCGTCACTGACTAGGAACCAAATCAGTCACAGGGGCTAAGACCTCCCTGAAACTTCTGTGTTGTCTAAATGTAATAAAAGCGGAAGTTACATTTGTTATTTTCGTCACTGTTTATGGTGCTGGGGGTGGAGGGCCTATGAAATCTAAGGCGATGTTGGGTATTAGTTATTAACTAACAAATATAATGGGTTAACTGAATGACGGAGACGGCACATACCCCAGGGCGCCACACTGCGGCCTCTGGCTTTGATTGGTTGCTATAGGTTATAGCACATTTTCTACCCAATTATCTGTGCCTGAGATTTCATAAATGCCCCTCAGTATGTGTAATAGCAACTTCCGCAAGGAATATCTAATCGCATGTACTGGTTATAACTGTGAAGCTGTTATATGTGGCACTACCTCCAGGGGCGCCGAGAGGGGGGGGTCAGGTACAAATTACCCGGGCCCAGGCTTGCTGGAGGGGCCCGGCGGGGTCCTGATCCGGCACCGCCCCCCCCCTCCCTCCTACATCACATGCTGCTGTGTGCTGGGCTGCAGTGGGAGACTGCTCGCAGCAGCTGAAGCAGTCTCCTATGCCTATGGGGGGAGCGATCATGCTGATCGTGACCCCCATTGGCTGTGCGCCAGGCTGAGGGGCTCACAGTGCCCCCCTCCCAGTGAAGCGGTGCTGCTAAAATGTTTTTTTTATTCTGTGTTTTTTTCCTAAAGGGACGTGGCCACGCCTCCCCTGATTAGGCCACGCCCCCTGTCATCCGGGCCCGCCGCGGCTCTTGGCTGCCCTGACTACCTCAGTGTAGTTTGATGCAATTACAGTTATACAGTTATGGTGTGATTTATCGAAGCCCATCATCTTCATACACATCCGATTCCACCTATCTAGTGACGTGACAAAGAAAATGAAAAGAAAGGGCTTACATTTCCCCAACGCCTCCTTGCACATGATAAAGGCGAACTCTAATCCGCTGAGTCTGTGAGCTACTCATTTTACGGGTTATCTCCTTAGAACTATCGGAGCTTATTATGCAGGGCTTCTGTCTCTAGCTGATAAATGCCCATAAAACATTTGTAATTAGGTTTCCTGGGTAATTATGAAGTGTATAAATTGGAAGACAACATTGACCTTCTCACACATTAGACAATGTTATTGCTGTTATTACAAATGCACTAACCTGGCCTGAATTAAATAGAAACACTGTCATCCAGTAACTAAATGCAGTCCCAGTTATTATAAATGGGAAATGTACAGGACAGATGGGAATAGGGTCTCACAAGTGACTTGGGTCATTCGGGAAAAGGTATCTACAGTGCTAATGAGAACATGGCACAGTGTGACCCAGGGAAAGCATCGTATTACTGTGTGTGGTCAGGGAGGAGAGTCTTTCTCCTTTGATGGGAAATAAGCAGCTGCTACACTGGAAATCCCTTCTGCTTTCTGGATCAACACTTAAGCTGCATACACACACAACGATTTAGTAAAAGAACAATTTTAGTAAACGATTTTCGTTCATTTTTTCAAGGGAAAAAATCGTTCACTTACTAAATGTAATGAACAATTTTTTTTAACTACAAATGATTTTTGCATATTCCCTTACTGAAAATCGTTGAGTTGGTCAGTTTGACTGAACTACAAACTACAAATGTGAACGCACATGAACAATAATCGTTCATCATTTTAACTCAGAAAGTGAACGATTTTTTCAACGATTGAAGGATAAATGATATCATTAACGATAATCGTTCAAAAAATTGTTGTGTGTGTATGCACCTTTACACTAAAGGATCCCAAAATCCGCCATTACAGTCCAGGTTTTAAGGTAGAGATGCCGACATTCTGGCTGCCCCTTCCGGGAGGGGGCAGACAGATCAGCAAAATCGGGGGGAACCGCCGGCTGTTGTGGGCGGAGCGGGGGCGTGGCCACGTGCTCATGTCATTTTGCCCCGCTACACAATGCCGATAATCCCGACATTGTGAAGCAGGGGGCGGGGCCAAAATTACCTGATTCGGTGTGAATCGCGTCACAGGCCCCCCCCGGAGATTTTCGTGGAGGGGTCGGCAGCTTGCGGGAGGCTTTCCTGCCTTCCTGGGAGGCCGGGAGTGGCACCCGATTTTCGGGAGGCTCCCGACCTAATCGGGAGGGTAGGCAAGTATGTGTTAAGGATACCCATGCTTGAGCACAGGTACCTTAATTAGTACCTCAGTCAATTTGATTCAACCATCTGGGCTCAAGCATGGATATCCTTAAAACCTGCAATGTAATGGTGGAGTTTGGGAACCTCTGACCTACACAATGTATACAAGGTTGGAGATTATGCGCAAATCAGCCTCAGTACCTATGAAACGATGGTGGAATGTGTTTGCAGGGGTAGGCGACGTGTGGCACTCCAGCTGCAGTGGAATCAGACATCCCAGCAAGCCTTGCCAAAGTTTTAGCATGCCCTGGGCCTAACAGCAAAACTGTGTCAGGGCATGCTGGGATGTGTAGTTCCACAGCACATGTCGCCTACCCCTGGTCTAAGGAAAGCTGTGGGGGTTACAGCTACAAAGGAGATAACATATAATAAACCATATATCAGAGTTTCCCAAACTCCGCCATTACAGTCCAGGCTTTAAGGATATCCACAAGTCCAAATGACGAGTCCAAATTGACTGAGGTACTAATTAAGTCGCCTATGCTCAAGCATGGATATGTTTAAAACCTGGACTGTAATGGGGCAGTTTATTCCTATAACAAAGGCAATCAAATATGGAATTGTTAACAAGTATTTTGTTATTCTGAGGATGTTCATGATTTCTTCAGTCACGTTTTAATTACTGATAAACACTCCTGACAAAAGAGTTTGAAGTTATTTTAAGACCGTATTTACCCACCAATTGTCTATTGCCCACTTTCTCAAACTCGGTCCTCAGGACCCCAAATAGTGCATGTTTTCCAGGTCTCCTCAAAATCAAAAGTGAAATAATTATCTCCACCTGTGTATCTTTAAAATGTGTCAGTGAGTGATGACTACACCTGTGCACCTGCTAGGTGACCTGCAAAACGTGACCTGTGTGGGGTCCTGAGGACCGAGTTTGAGAACCACTGGTCTATTGCGCACTTTCTCAAACTCGGTCCTCAGGACCCCAAACAGTGCATGTTTTCCAGGTCTCCTCAAAATCACAAGTGAAATAATTATCTCCACCTGTGGATCTTCTAAAATGTGTCAATGAGTAATGACTACACCTGTGTACCTGCTGGGTGACCTGCATACCGTGACCTGTGTGTGGTCCTAGGTTACACACACACAGAGATATATACATTATTTATTACATACACAATTCCTTTAAGGTTTACTTTTATCTGTATAATAAACATAAATATATTAATTAACTTAATTATTTTATTAGATGATGAAGCAAATGACCACGATACTGACGTAAGTGTGTTTTATTTTTTGAACACGTTGCATTTTTTTTGTACTAGGCATATGTCAATTCGGTTGGATTTTGCACTGAAGAGTCCTTATGCTTTCGGAGGAGCAAAGGAGGATGCAATATATATATATATTAGAGATGTGCAGGTCCAGTTCCCAGAGAACCGACAACAAATGAATTTAGGGGTACCGAGTCCCGGTTTGGTTCTTCCCACGTTTTGTATCTCGGATTTTAAAACCAAACTTGGGTTTTGGAGTGCATGCTAATAGGGGAAAATGACGTCATTTTAGCTGTGTTTTTAAATATTTTTTTCTTAAAATACAGATCCAAAATCAAAACCAAAACACGCGAGGGTGGTTTTACAAAACCAAAACACAAAGATGAATCCGGATCCAAAACCTAAACGCGGGAGTCGGCACACATCTCTAATATACTGTATATATATATATATATATATATATATATATATATAAAAAATATATATATATATATTGCCAGTTATCGACCCCTGCTGCTATATATGCCTTGATGATAATGATGACAATCAGCAGACACTTCCGATTGGCTAAGTGTGTCTTCCATGATCCCTTACACTGATACTCTTAATTTAATATTGTGGCTGCTGCTATCTATTTGTATTATCTATTAGATATTTGCAATTTCAGGGAGCAGATTCTAATTTAATATTTTTGAATACATCGGATGATTGTGTGTAGTTGGACTTTTGCACTCCCATTCCCTTCAACAATCCATCTCTCCAAGCGTAAGGAGGTGCAAATATCAAATCTACATATGGACATTGGCGTTCACTTTTTTTTTTTTTGTGGGCATGTGTGCATTGTTACACCAAGTATGAAGTCATTTGCCCAATTTAAAAGATACATACAGAACACTATGGGCGAACTTTATTTCTCTGTAATCGGCCACTGTGACATTCTGTGGAGATCTGGCCGACCCAGGGAGGCTCATCACAGCTGGAGACCAGGAGAGAGTCATAGCTGGACCCATCCTTTAAGAAGTGGTCACTGAGATGATCGCTGGCATTGAGGGAACCAGGTCCGGTAAGATGATGGTGATGGCTTTAAAATTTAGTGTGCCCTGGCAAGTCAGCCACGGATCACCTTGCCATACTCCCTGCCCTCCCTCACAAAAGCTTATATCAACCATAGTGAGAATAGCAAAGTCAGTCTGTCAGCCGAACGGACCTCCTGAAGAAAAAAAGTGGTGAACAGGAGAAGAGGCAGACGGCAAGGGAGAAGATGTCAGGAAGAAGAGAGAAGAGCTGTCAAGATCAAGCAAAGGGGAACCATCGAGTGCAACAAAGACAACACCATTGGCTGGAAGAGACCAGGAGACTGTGGGTGAAGCTGAAGAAGTCCTGAAGTCCTGGCCAGTGAAGGGCTCTTGCTCTAGACCTAACTCCCCCTTCAATGCATCCACATATTGGGCAAAAGGACAAGTCCACATAGTTCAACTGAACCTCATAGCTCATGGAGCTGTGAGGTAAAGTCTGCGTAAAAAAACACAAAATTGGGTTCGCACACGGGTTAAAAACCCCACAGTTTACGCAGATTCGGTCGGTTTCCATGCCTGAATCCCGATTTTTTGCCGCAGGAAGAAGGCTATTGCGCAAGGAATACATCAATTAAGGCATCAGCCTTAATGATCGGAAATTCATTGCTTTGGTTTCTGACATTTCCGATCATGTGTAGGAAGCCTTAATGGGACATGTGAAACCATAAGGTTTCTTGTTTATGGAATTGCAATGCTTTTTAAAAAGTACTCCCCAGCATAAGCAGCCAACGCTGATTCAAAAAATATGGGGGACAAAAAAACGTAGGGGTCCCCCATATTTAATGAACCAGCACTGGGCTTTTGGACCCAGTGCTGGTTATAAAACTAGGGTGGAAAAAATGGCATAGGGTTTCCCGTATTTTTATAACCAGCACCGGGCTTTACTAGCTGATGTGTAATGCCACAGCCTGGGGACCCGCTTCACGAGGTTCCCCGGCCAAAGCATTAACACACCAGTGGAGGGCATTTGGCGCTGGCCACAAGCCAATCATGGATCGCGGTCCAGTAGCCAATAGCAGATTATGCGGAGTGGTAGCAGTTAGTCCGGTGGCAGGGAGGAAGGAGAAAAGACCTCCTGAAGAAAAGAAACCTGAGGAGGGACTGCCAGCGGAAAGAGCTCTGGCGGCCGGGGAAGAGGCCAGAAGACGCCGCAATCAAGATAGAAAATTGGCGGTGCTGGCTGGAGGCAAAAAGGAAGTGGATGCGGCTGAGGACTGAGGATTGGCTGAGGACTGGAGAGGGCTTGGGTATGGGAAGAATTCGGCTGAGGACCGGAGAGGGCTTGTATATGTGATCCTGGCTGTCGAATGCCGGCTGTCAGAATACTGACTGCGGCATCCTGACAGTCACAATCCTGACATTAACAGGTAAGTTCCCTAATGCTAACCCTTACCCCTACTCCTAACCTTCCCTCCCCAGTGCCTGAACCTAACCCCCCCTCGTGCCTAAACTCAACCTCTCCCTCTCCGCACCCTAAACCTAACCATCTCCCCTTAGTGCCTAACCCTAAACCTAACCCTATACTTACCTTGGGGATGACGGCGGTTGGTATTCTGGGGCTGGATCCCAACTGCTGTATGGATTCCGGCGCTGGTATTTAGACCGTCGGCACCCCATCTGCCGAGATGCTGACTACATCCCCTGGAAAGGACTGCGGGGCTGGAATGTAAAAGATATCACCAGTTTAAATGATTTGGGAGCTTACATTACAGATTTAGTTGCCATTGCAACTGCATTCATATTTGCTTGTTCTTATATGGTGAACTATTTATGACTTGCATAGGCAAACGCAGGGGGGTTTCCGGTTGCCTGTAAACCCCCACTCGATAGGCCACACCATGTCCACTATAGAAATCGTAATATAGAATTGTATTAGTGCTGCATGTTATTCTCAGAATCACAAATGAAATAATTAGTACCACCTGTGTTTTTTTTGTTTCCGCCAGTAATAAATACACCTGTGCACCAACTAGCAGATTTGGAAAACATGCACAGTGAGGTGAGCACTGCTATAGACCATCAATAGAGTTAATTAATAATACCATATAATAATACACTATCCAGTGCATGAAGAGACCAATATGTACATATATGTCCAGGACGGTGCTAGGTTCTCCTGCCCGGACTAGCACCAATGCTCTGGAATGGTGCCCACATCTGAAATAAAAACATTAGTCTCAGGAAGGTTGGCCCTAGTGCCACATTCAATGGCTTACTGTGATCGCTGGTTCTGTATATGCTGGAATTCTGACACACAATACACTATGTATGATGCATATTAAAGCTGGTTAAGTGATAATTATGCACTCTTCATGGACTGGCCACACTCACTCTAATATCAAGCATTTGGAAAAACTCCTCTAGAAAGCCTACATTTGCCACTGACTTGAAACTGCAGAGCATGCATATTGTACAATGGGAATGTAGATAACTGAATAAATGTATATGTTTTTATACCTTAAAACCGTTCATCTTAGTTATTATCTATTTAGCACTGTTTTTTTTATATATTATTTTAGTCTGGGACTATTGTAAGGACTGACTATTCCTTTTTCCAGCTGCTTGAGTGACAGCGTGTTTTTAATTTTACTCAGTTTTTCAGTATTGATTACTTCCTCTCACTCCCGCCTCCAACATTTTGCCCGTGCTGCTCCCCACCTTTGGAACTCTCTCTCCCCATAAGACTCTTCACCTCTCTACAATCATTCAGACTGTCTCCCAAGACCCACTACTTCATTAAAGCCTTCCAGCTCTCATCCTAACTTGCTGCAACATGTTCCTTTCCTTCCAGTCTACCCCATTTCAGACAGAACGGCACAAATGTGGGGAGACAGAGCAGTGCAGATGGGTGGAAGAGAGTGAAACGAATGGAGGTGGGAGACAAAGGAATTCAGATGGGGGGACAGAGCCGCACAGTTAGGGGAGGCAGAGTTGTGCAGACAAGGGGTTGATAGAATGGGGGGTCAGAGCAGCATGCATGGGGGGGCAGCAGTGCACATGGGGAGGCAGAGTGGCATGGATAAAGGTGAGACAGAGTGGTTCAGATAGGAGGAAGACTGTGCCACAGATAGGGGGTACAGAGAGGTATGAATGAGGGAAAGACAGAACGCTGAAGATGGTGGGGTGTTTAATAGCTGTGTAGATCTTCAGTTGCATAGACTCATGTGTGTATTTCTGTAAGCTCACAAATCTGTGAATTAGCAGCTCCACCATTTTGTGAGTGACAGCAATCTCACTTCATGAGAGTGCTGAATCTGCAGTTACCCACAGGCTGTGATGGCCTACCATATCTGTATTGCGCAAGGAATACATCCATTAAGGCATCAGCCTTAATGATCGGAAATTCATTGCTTTGGTTTCTAACATTTCCGATCATGTGTAGGAAGCCTTAATGGGACATGTAAAACCATAAGGTTTATTGTTTATGGAATTGTAATGCTTTTTAAAAAGTACCCCCCAGAATAAGCAGCCCTGGGATCTTTGAGCCAACGCTGATTCAAAAAATGTGGGGGACAAAAAAACGTAAGGATCCCCCACATTTAATGAACCAGCACTGGGCTTTTGGACCCAGTGCTGGTTGTAAAACTACGGGGGAAATAATGGCATAGGGTTTCCGTATTTTTACAACCAGCACCGGGCTTTACTAGCTGAGGTGTAGTGCCACAGCCTGGGGACCCACTTCACGGGGTCCCCCGGCCAAAGCATTAACACCCCAGACTAGTCAGCCCAGGCCAGGGATCCCTGGGGAGGTGGGGACCCCCCTATCCAGGATACCCCAGGCCCTGGGCTATCCTGGCGCTGGTTGTAAATATATGGGGAAAAAAATGGCATGGGGTTAAATGTATTTTTACAACCAGCACCGGACTCTACAAGCTGGGCTGTAATGCCACAGCCAAGGGACCCACTTCACGGGGTCCCCTGGCTAAAGCATTTCCCCCCCATACTAGTCAGCCTGGGCGACAATCCCAAGTGGTTCTGCAATAGCGCTACTGGTTGCAGGGTGCCATTCCAGATACCTTGCAAGCCACATGAAGGTGCCGTGGGACAGCGATGGTTCCGCCCCATGAGCCCTGCACCCTGTGCAACGGCACTGCTTGTACATCCCTAGTTACAGCCCTGGATATAAGGTTTCATAGGAATCTCTGATTTACAATACATGCCTCAGGGTGGTGCTAGACATCCCCTAAATAGGAGTTTTTACTAAAATTGTTTAAGTATGTTTTTACTTAATTATGTAATTAAAAAAAACACAATTTCAAAAGCATTTTACAAAAATTTTTTGTCAGTTAAGTGGTTAAATGTGACGCTATGTGCAACTGTGCACATCACTAGTACTTGCGGAAACCCAGCTGCACTAATTTTATTGAGCACCCTTATGGGTATCAAAGAATGTTGTGGTCACAATATGCTGCCGTTATGAGCATTCCCACGCCGTTCTGAAGGTTAATTGAATTGCCCTGTGATGTAAAAGCATATGAGCAGTGAGCTACTGTGAGGAAAATGCAATAAAGTATTGAAACGCTGGTAATATATTTGATTATTCAGTTATTTCTACCCATACCTGAGTGCAGCCTATATCCAGTATCTGCACATTATTTGGGGACAATCTCTCAGTTTATCAGGAGGGCATCGAGGAGCAATATTAATGTGTTTATATATATATATATATATATATATATATACATATATATAAAATAAAGTCTATGGTGAGCGTCTGTCTGTTAGTTCGGGCTAATCTCGAGAACCACTTAATGGAATTTGATACAATTTTCACCATTATATGGAGCATTTGCAGAGGAAGGTTTAGGTGTAGGAAACATTAATGTGTGACAGAAGGGAGCCGAGCAGTGACAATTTTAGTGAAGAAAGTCAATGAAAATACTTACGTCCGTGCGTTTTCTTGGCTTATACTGCCTAAACCGTTAAAGATACAGTATAGCACAACTATGGACTTTATTTTATACTATGTGGAGACTGATACGCATTATCCGGTTTCTCCAGAAAAATTGATGTTTACTGATACAAAAATAACTTTTTCCCTTTTTTTTTACCGTTCCTGTTTAAAGAATTGTATTTTACATAAATTAATGTCAAATGAGTCGTCCAATTCCCGGGAAGAGTCTGCATTGGTATGACAATAAATAAAGCACAGGGACAGACATTTAATGTGGCTGGAGCTGACCTTAGTGGAGACTGTTTTTCTAAGGGACAACTTTACGTGGCTCTTTTGTGTATCACATCAAAACGAAATCTTTTTGTGTTGACATCAGAAAGGAAAAATTGCTAATGTCATCTTACAAGGCAATCTTATAAGACCTCGGTTTAAAAAATAAATTAAAAATTGCTCCCGTATGAAACCTGGGTGGGTTGCTAGTGTATACTAGGGATGACCGGGTTCGGATTTCCAAAATCCGAACCACCCCGAGCCCCCCCTGATCTGAACCAGGAACCGAGTCAGGCTCGGGTTTTCCCACCTGGCTCGGAACTGAAATTGAGGCAAAACGTCATTATCCTGCTGTCGGATTATCACGGGTTTTGGATTCTATAAAGGTCCCGCGATCGTTGCCATGTTTCATTCTGGCTGTGGAGCGTGGGTGCAGAGGGAGGGAGCTGGGAGCTGTTGGCTAGTGTGGTGGGGGGGAGCTGGGAGCTGTTGCTGATGCTGGCTGGCTACTGTTGTCCATATACATAGGGGCTGGCTGGCTACTGTTGTCCATATGGGCTGGCTGTTGTCCTGTCCATAGGGGCTGGCAGAGGGAGGAAGCTGGGAGCTGTTGGCTACTGTACTGTTGTGATAATAAATAATAAACTTAGTAGTACTTATATATACATTACATACTGGGCTGGCTACTGTGAAGAGGAGGGAGCTGGGAGCTGTTGGCTAGTATGTGATACATTACATACTGGGCTGGCTGGCTACTGTGAAGAGGGAGGGAGCTGGGAGCTGTTACTGACGCTGCCTGGCTACTGTTGTCCATATACATAGGGGCTGGCTGTTGTCCTGTCCATAGGGACAGGCCCGCCAAGAGCTGGGGCGGGCCCCGGTAACAGGGGGCATGGCCTAATTGTGGGAGGCATGGCCATGCCCCCTTGCCAGAAAAAAAAAAGATTTGCAGCTCCCCGAAGCGGAATTGAGTGCTGGGGAGGGGGGCACTCTGAGCCCCCTCAGCCCTGCTCAAAGCCAGGGGGGCGCGATCAGTGTGATCACTCCCCCCCACAGGCATAGGAGACTGCTGTGGCTGCTGCTCAGCAGCCACGAGCAGTCTCCCACTGCAGCTCAGCACACGCTGTGTGCTGGGCTGCTGTGAGGGAGGGGGGGCGGCGCCGGACCTGCTCCCCCCCTCTCGGCGCTCCTGCATAGGGACAGGCTGGCTAGCTATAGTACTGTGTTCAGGGGGTGCTCGTCCTTCAGGGGTGCTCTCTTCACCTACCACCAGTGTTAAAAAATATATATTTTTAACATTTTCTGTGTGTGTGCCGTGTTAGCCAGCCACACCTGTCATCAGCGTATGTAGGTGCGCAGGGGTGCTGTGCTCCTGTCATGGGGCTGCTGCCCAAAAATACAAATTATTTTTACAGGGGCTGTCCTGTGTGGTGTAGGGGTATGCTGCCCTGTGCCCTGTGTGCTGCCCACTTGTGCCGCTTAGCATAGTCATCCAGTTACCTCGGCGCAACCTTTTGGCCTAAAAACATTATTATGAGGAGTGAGGTGTTGAGAATAGACTGGAAATTAGTGGAAATTAATGTTATTGAGGTTAATAATAGCGTAGGAACAGAAAAACCCACAAATTCTGTGATTTTTAGCTGTTTTTATGCTTTTTACCAAAAAATACAGATCCAAAACACAAAACACAGAAGGGTGGTTTTGGCAAAACCAATTCAGATCCAAAACACGTAGAAAGATCCAGATCCAACACCAAAACACGAAAAGTGGCCGGTGCACACCCCTACTTTAAACCAAATAAATTGGAGCAAATGTGCACAAATAGATCCGATGTAGAAAGGGAGACACATTTTCCTGTTTTACAAGTATCCCTTTCTGACTGAAATATTCTGCTGCACTATGTGGACCTGCAATCTGTGTATAGACATTACAGCAGGCTTGCCTACCCTCCCGATTTGGCCGGGAGACTCCCGATTTTCGGGTGCTGCTCCCGACCCCCCGGAAAGGCAGGCAAGCCTCCCTGAAGCTTGCGACCCTCCCGACCTCCCCCCTGAAAAAAACAGAAACCCCCGCAGCGGGGGGGCCGGTGACGCGATTCGCGCAGAATCGCGTCATCGTGGCCCCGCCTCCTGCTTCACAATGCTGAAAATAACCACATTGTGAAGAGGGGGCGGAGTCACAATAACGCGATCGTGCGTCCCCGCCCCCAGTGTGCCACCAAATGGCCGCCCCCACCCCCAACTCCGCCCCCAATGGCCGGCCCCGCCCCCTGCTATTAGCCGACAATCAGCTCCCTCCCGGAAGGCTGGAGCTGATTGTCGGCAAGTATGCAGTACAGCAGCTGTTTAGGCAGAAGAGAATGTTTCCAGGGGCGCAAAGAGAGGGGGTTATTAATTACCCAGGCCTGGGCTTGTTGGAGGTCTGGTTCCCCCATAACACTGCTTAACTGTTTTCGGCAGTAGCCTCTCTCCCCAGCCCAGCTGTAGTGTGCTGGGCTGTGGAGGCTCTCTCACCTGCATGGTGTGTGTGGGGAAGATATTTGTTTTTAGATATTTGCAGGGGGCGTGACATAACACTGTGCACTCTGTTTACTTTGCTGTGTTTTTTTTGCATTGGTATAATCTATATTGTGTATGAGGGGATCAAAAATTCTCATACAAAACGAATATTGAATTTACACCTACAGAGGTGGCAGTTATTGCATGTAAAAAGAGAGATTTTTTTTGGTACACAACTAATGCACTTTATTTCTATACTTTTCTGGCTGTGAAAAAAAAATTTCTGGAGCTTTAAATTAAAGAAAATTAATATTGGAACAAAACACAGGTGGTCTTCTGGACTTTATACACTAGATGGCGCTGATGTCTCACAATTGCTGAACAGTCTTTATATTTGGACCTATGGATCAATAGTCCTCTTCTGGAGACTTTTGGAGCTGCCACTCAGAACTGAGGAGTGTAATTTCTCTGTCATTTTTGGGACAGTAAGTGAGACTTTGTAAATTGTGGAAGAACAAAACCTACTGAATTGAGCACTGCAGTTCCTAATCAGGATTCTACTCGACAAGACATACACACCGGCACCAGGGACAAGTTAAGTATGTAGTGTGAGTGCAGGTGAGTGTGAGTGAATAGATGAGTAAAATATTAAAACTTTCGTTGTCTGTGTCCTGGTTTTTTTTCTTTATATTTCTTTTGCAGGTGAGCTAGATGTACCAGCGGGCTCTGAATGCCCCACATGTTGGTACTTTTGTTTCTCCAAGTATCAGCTTGCAGGGGAGGCTTGCTGGGACCTCTAGTTATCGTCTAAAGGACAATATTATTTTATCTGTTTTTTACACATCAACCCAGCACCCACAGCCCAGGCCTAGGGTGCCCTGGAGAGGGGTAACCCCAAGTGATCCCCATCCTTGCCGGGGTACCCCGTGAAGCGGGTCCCATGGCTGTGGCATTACACCCACGCTAGAAAGACTCCAGTGCTGGTTGTGGCTAATACAGGGGACCCCTATTCAATTTGTTCCCCATATTTCAACAACCAGGACCGGCGCACTGAGCCTGATGCTGGTTGATGAAAATATGGCGACCCCTATGTCTTTTCCCCCTGTATTTTTACAACCAGGACCAACTCGGATAAGCCCGGTGCTGGTTGTGCTTTTTTGAGGGGAATCCCACAACTTTTTTTTTTTTTGTACACGTTTATAGGTATTTTCACACAAGCATGCATGGATCTCACTGATCTGTACCTGCTTCTGTGTAACTCGCACCTGCAGAGGCTATACTCACTAGCCTGAAGCAGGTCTGTTTCTTTAAGAGTTTTAAGTAATATTGTGCAAGCTAAAAACTGGCACTCTATTAAATGGGCGAGTTGTATACTTTCCATGGGAAAACATCTGGATGCGAGTTTCGGCAGTGTGAGTTGCGGGAGTGTGAAAAACATGCGAATTTGCATGTTCTCACACCCTATTAAATAGGGTGAGTTCTAAAAATGTGCAAGTATAGCGTTATACTCGCTCATTTACAAAACTCGGACCCTATTACATTTGGGCCCCTAGTTTCTGTTCCTTTCAGCGCAGGAGGGGCCAGGGGTCAGTCTTTTCCAAAATCCAAATTCTTCCTCCAAGGGCTCTAGGTCCCGATGTGAGCAACCTTTTTCCACCAGATGACCAAGTCCACAGACAAGCCTGCCACATCATGCGGCCATCCTCCAACTGGGGACCTCTGCATGGGAGGCAGGCTTCTGTTATTTCCTGCATTTGGATGGAGACCACAACAGATGGCTGGGCCAGAAGTGTAATTTCTTAGGGCTACGCTCTGACCTTTCAGAGACTTCTCCCAGCCAGGTTCTTTTCCACCGGGCATCCAGCACATCAACTAAAAGCTCTCTTGGCGGGTCCACTCAATTCTTTCTGGCTTCCAGGGTCATCATCCTGGTCCCCCTTTTCCAGAGGGGTTTGGGTTTCTACATCACCTTCTTCCTGGTCCAAAAGCTCATTTTGGACCATCCTCACTCTGAGGTGCTGAACAGGTTCCTTCGGGTTCCCAGATCCAACAAAGAGTCTCTTCACTCCATTATTCTAGCTACGGAACCAGGGGATTTTCTGGCATATTCCCATCTGAGTCAGCCTCCAGTGCTTCCTCCGGTTTGTGGTGAAGGATGATCACTACAAGTTTCAGGTTTCCACATTTCAGCCATCCACGGCTTCATGTGTTTTCACAAAGGTCAATGCAGTCATGGCAGCGCACCTTCTTCACAGAGGCCTCAAAATCCTTCCTTTGGATGACCTTCTCCAGGCCAGAGTCACCGGATGCCCTGAGGGACCAGATCCGTCTGATGGTGGATATTCTGCAGTCATTCGGGTGGATAGTCAATTGGAGGAAATCCATTTTGACACCTTCTCAGTAGATGCTACACTTAGGGTCTTTACTGGATTACAGGGTTCAACAGGTCTTCCATCCTGCAGACAAAATTTTAGCCCTTAGAAATCAGAAACATCGACTATATAGTATAGTGCGCAACACCTGCTGCCTCCGACCTAACACAAAAAGAGGGAGACTCACAAAATCCCAATATATACAGAATGACCAAAAAGAAAATTATTTGTGTAGCCGGATGGCACTGGATATTCAAATATAGAACAATAAATATAGTACTTAGTCCTTATTGTAGATGGAAAATCCTGACGTGTATCCCTTTTATATACGGAATTCTCGAGGTATTCCAATGTTGTTCGTTTGATACATGAAAAAGAATAAATACAGAAAAAACTATCTTAAGAAGGCTGATAGATTTTCTTAGAAAGTGTCTATATGTAATGAATGTGAAGAAATAGTCTAATTCTTATTAGTTGGTCAGGTATAATGGGAGCGTACCCCGACTCACGTTCAAATAAATAAATATTATCCTAAAAAGGTTTCTTTATGCTTTCTATTCGTTAAGAGCTGGTTCTCTGTGTGTATACCGTATTTACAAAGAGAGGGTTGGGTCATGCGTACCCTACTCACATGGTAGGTATTTTGTATCCTGCCTATAAAGGTTTCTTTTGGTTTTCAACAGAATTCCCTTTGTAGTTTAGCTCCATATAGTAGATCCTCAAAGAAAGAGGAATGGTGCCATATATAATATAATGTCTTTAATGATAAACAAACTGACATAAAACACAAAACACATAATCCAAAAAGTATGAAAAATGATGACCTGTTAGTTTGATAGATAATGCCGTTTTGTTGTCCAGCAAGTTCCTTATATCCAACGCATTTCAACCTGTCACCGCAGGTCTTTTTCAAGGTATAAGGATTGGTACACACTATTTTTTGAAATATCTGCTAATTTATACTTTTAACTTTGTTATAAGCTATTTATTTTAAGTGTCGGGCCTTTGTGATGACATTTTTAGTTGCATTATTTATAGACTGCACGTTTCATCTATATGCTGCTAGTTTTATATCATATTTATTATGAATGCTGCTATTTATTTATTTATAGTATTTTCCATATTGTTCCTGTCCACATTAAGATGCTCTATAATTAAGGAGACCATATAACGTAGTTTAAATATCCTAAATATTTCAGGCTTTTTCCTTGTATGATGTCCTATCCGTGTGCTGCCAGTTTTCATACTACATGTCTTAGATTGAGGTGGATGCTACCAACGAATTGACGTGTTGTAGTCCGTATCACTTTGGACTTCAACATGGACACTCCGCTAAAAGGAGACCAATTCACCCCTTATGTTTCCGCTTCATCTTTGTCCGTCACCGGAAGAGCGTCATTAGAGAGTGACGCGCCTTCCGGTTTCACTGACGGACCATGCGGGTGGCATTCTGTCGCTGCGCCCACCGGTCGATGTGTGTGGATAACATGTGCTTTGGGGGGAGAAGTTTGGATGGCGCACGAGTGGGAGGCTGGAGCCGGGTGGCCAGGGATTGTTTATGAGAACACACACATCGTCACACCCGGAAGTAAATCCGGTGTAATTAAATAGATAAGTGATAACAACCGGGCTTATCCTCAGCCCAGGAACATGAATTGTAATTAGTTGTATTCAGGTTGTTTATGCATATGCTTTTTAACACACACCAGTCAAGTTCCTATGTCTAATTAATTGGTCACATTGGGTATTTAAGTAACCAAGTGTGTACCAATCCTTATACCTTGAAAAAGACCTGCGGTGACAGGTTGAAACGCGTTGGTTATAAGGAACTTGCTGGACAACAAAACGGGAGACCTGGCATTATCTATCAAACTAACAGGTCATCACTTTTCATACTTTTTGGATTATGTGTTTTGTGTTTTATGTCAGTTTGTTTATCATTAAAGACATTATATTATATATGGCACCGTTCCTTTTTTTTGAGGATCTACTATATGGAGCTAAACTACAAAGGGAAGTCTGTTGAAAACCAAAAGAAACCTTTATAGGCAGGATACAAGATACCTACCACGTGAGTAGGGTACGCATGACCCAACCCTCTCTTTGTAAATACGGTATACACACAGAGAACCAGCTCTTAACGAATAGAAAGGATAAAGAAACCATTTTAGGATAATATTCATTTATTTGAACGTGAGTCGGGGTACGATCCCATTATACCTGACCAACTAATAAGAATTAGACTATTTCTTCACATTCATTACATATAGACACTTTATAAGAAAATCTATCAGCCTTCTTAAGATAGTTTTTTCTGTATTTATTCTTTTTCATGTATAAAACGAACAACATTGGAATACCTCGAGAATTCCGTATATAAAGGGATACACGTCAGGATTTTCCATCTACAATAAGGACTAAGTACTATATTTATTGTTCTATATTTGAATATCCAGCACCATCTGGCTACACAAATAATTTTCTTTTTGGTCAAAATTTTAGCCCTGCAGTCCAGGATTTGCGAATTCCAGAGCCACCTTCGGGTGTGGCTCCACAGCTGCATGCAGATCTTGGGTTCTTTGGTCTCCATCTTCAACATAGTGGAGTATGTCTAGTTCCTCTCCTGTCCTCTTCAGTTGGAAATTCTAGCACGGAGGAACAAGTCCCTTCTACACGTCAGGGTGCAGACGCTCATTCTCCCTTTGGACATTTGTCACTCTCTCCTATGGTGGCTCCACCAGTCCCACATGGACAGGGACCATCCTTTTCAGATCCCGGACTGGGTCCTACTCACCACCGACGCAGGTCTTCGGGGTGGGGGATGATGATGTGTTTACAGACCTTCCAGGGTCGATGGACAACTCAGGAGAACAGACTGTCCATCAATGTCCTGGAGCTCCACGCAGTATACAGTGCATTTTGCCAGACGCAGTCTCTCCTCCTGGGTCATCCTGTCAACCAATGTCGCCTATATAAACCACCAGGGTGACACTCGCAGTTGCAAAGCCATGATGGAGGTCAGCTGCATTCTCCGCTGAGCAGAGAGGTATCCATCTGCACTGTTAGCAGCCTTCCTCCCCGGAGACGAGAATTGGGATGCGGACTCCCTAAGTCTCCAGGATTATCACTTGGGCAAGTAAGCTATACATCAAGACTGTACTAGTCCACCGTTGGGACCTACCAGACATAGATATGTTGGCATCATCAGTTGCAGTGATGCAGTTCCCACACCAGGAAGCCCGCAGCTCTCCTGGTGAACACTCTAGAGGTACCATGTTTCTGCTAATATACATCTGTCCTCCAATCTCAAAGATCCTGCAGGTCGTTCGCAGGTTAACGCTGAAGGGAGGCACAGTGATCCTTGTGGCTCCAGTGTGTCCAAGCAGGTGTGATACGTGGATCTTCTGGGCCTCTCCCTCGATGACCCGCTGCGTCTTCCTCTGTGGCGGGATTTTCTGTATCAGGGCCCCTGCTTCCATTCAGATCTGGACTGTCTTGCTTTGATGAAGTGGCTCTTACGACATCAGTCATGCAATGAAAGGAGTTTTCCAGAAGTGTCATTTGTACCATGCTTAATGCCTAGAAGCCCTCTTCAGCTACTCTTTATCTCCACATTTGGTGGACATACTTATTTGGTGTTTGGCCACAGGCTTTAACATTCTGCCTCTCCCGGCTCCCTTCCTTGAAGGCACAGGTTTCAGCCTGGTCTGTTCTCTTCCAGAGGGCAGATTGCGCTCTTTCCAGATGTTCTGACATTTTTCAGAAAGTTTTCCACATACAGTCGCCATTTGTTCCTCCGGTGGCTCCATTGACCCTATCTTGGTTCATAGGGCTCTCCAGTGGGCTCCCTTTGGCCTCTGGATATGGTGGATATGGGATGGCTTGCATGGAAGATTATTTTCTGCTTGCCTTCGCATCAGCCCCATAAAATGTCTTAGTTGATCGCCTCGTTACTGTTCTGGTATTCCACTCGGATCGGTCCATTCTGCGGACTCGCTTGGGTTACCTTGACAGGGTTGTCTTGCTTTCACATTACCAGAAGATCGTAGTCCCACTTTTCAGCATTCCAGATTCTTCGCAGGAGGAAGCCTCTTTGGATGTTGTGCAGGCTCTCTGGATTTACGTGGGCAGGACCAGAGATATCCACACAATGGGTTCTCTGTTTGTCCTGTATGATTTCACGAGCAGGACTGGCTGTCTCGTAAGCAGTCCTTGGCTAGGTGGCTCCGTTTGACTATCTGCCAGGCCTACTCTTTAGCGGATCTTCCTGCCCTTGCCATGGTGACTGCCCATTCCACCCGGTTAGTGGGAGCCTCTTGGGATGGCTCAATGTAGCACTTCTGCGGAACAGCTTTGTAAGACTTCCCCATGGTCTCCCGCCCACACATTTCTTTGCTTCTATGTATTTGACACATTTGCATCTTCAGATGCAGCCTTCGTGTGAAGCCCAGGAGCATCCCCTCCCATATGGGGACAAGCTTTGGGACATCCCAGAGTGATCCCTGTGCCCTCTAGTGGAGGAAGAAAGGAGATTTTATGTTCTTACTTGTTAAATCCTTTCCTTCAACTCCATAGGGGGCACTGGACGCCCACCCTGATGCACCTGACTGACGGGGTTTAGTTGCTTGCGTATCGGTTCTGTTCACCTTGCCTATGTGTGTGATTCAGAGTGTCTGCCTGTCTTCCTTCTCCTCGCTCCTTGCCATGGCTTGTTAACTTAACTGGCTGCCGGTGGCTGAGGCCGGGGTACAAAGGAAAGGGAGCCTGGGCTGCTGGGAAATAAATGATAACTATTTGGTGCCCAGACTCTCTTCTCTCAGGCTATAGCTAGAGTGATCCCAGTGCCCCCTATGGAGTCAAAGAAAAAGATTTAACAGGTAAGAACATAAATCTCCTTTTTCTGGATAATGCAATTCCACAAAGCTACACCTTATATTTAAAACAAATACACATGTATTCTATACATTTTTATATTACTGCCATACTTTAGTACAGGGGTGGGGAACCTTTTTTCTGCCGAGGGCCATTTTGATATATATAACATTATTAGCGGGCCCAGTCCAGGCCACCTCCCCTCCGTGTGATGTCACATAAGGGCGGGGCCACAATTAATGGTGATTACACCAATACCTGGAGCATCCTGAGGATGCTCTGGGGAACTGTAAGGGCAGCGTTGTGACCATCTGAAGTGTCCAAAGGATGCTCCAGGCGGCACTGCTGCATAGATTCTGGCTGCAGGATGCCATTCTAGGCACCCTGCTAGCCAGATGAGGCTAGCAGAAATAAGCTCTAAGGGCCAGACCAAATGATTCCGAGGGCCTTATAAGGCCCCCGGGCATGAGGTTCCCCATCCCTGCTTTAGTAGGTAAACACAGACCACTGTGCAAATGTCCAGCAGGAAGCCTGCTAATACATCTATCACTGACCTTGTTATCTGGGAGATTGAGAGCAAGGCCAGGACAGAACATTCATATTACAGTGCTCTTTTTTAAGAAAAAAGTAGAGCAAGGATGTATGTTTTTTTTTTCTGGAAGAACTGAGTAGAGCAAGATTATCTTACTTTAATGAATTACATTTATCACCATACTGAACAATGTGACTTAGAACTGAACAGCTGGAGCCAAAATCCTATAAATGTCTTTTTTTATGTAAACAAAAGAAACTGCTAGAAAAATTAAATATTTCTGTCAAACTTGTATAGGATACTATGGACCCAATTCATTGGGTTTATGTACAACTCCTATGGAGCGAGATCTTCACACGTCCATGTTACAAACTATGCATGTGCAGATCTCATATTAGTAGTTTAAGCTAAGTGCCCCCTAAGCTGCTGCACGATTGCCATTGTTCGCACATTAGGGCATCAGCCCCATTTTCTCGGAGAGACGAGGCCAGTGCCTGAGTATCCTAATTTAGAGAAGTTATTATAATTAGTTGTCATGGCTGTTTCCTTCTTTGCAAAATGCATTGAAAGTGTTCATTTCCTGGCTAATCGATAAACATTTTTAATTTATTGGGTTTCTGTGTGATGGCAAACATCAATCCTTTACTGAGTATGGATACTTCATACTGTGATAAATGGTGCGGTGACAAGCTGAATATATCTTTGTTTTTTGGATCTACCTCCTTGTTTGCTTCGTCTTCTGAACTTTTGCTTCTCAAAAGGAGATATCCTATTGGACGGCATCCATGTCCTCACATCTTCATTCACAGATAATCTATTTTATTCTGTATGATATAGCTTGTATGCTGTATGTATTGTTCCTGTTTTTTAAACGTACATACTATGCTATGGAGAAATCTTCTACTGATATATGAGTCTTCTCATAAGTGAAGTATTCTCTTACAGGAGGAGTACCAAACCTGCAAAGTTAAACTCCTGCAGTTACGCTTTTGAACAAGCGTACATTTGGTACGCATATTATCAAAGGATGTTCAACCATAATTTTACACTATCTGTCAGGGTCCGGTAGGCCGACCCTCCAGATGCGCCAATCTGAGAATCTCCACCCATGACTTTTACAGGTTACCTCAGCATGTGTGATTAACTAAACCTGGTTACTGCCACCAGCAGAAGAATATAATGCTAAAGCATAAAGTGAACGTCTGCTCTTACCTGCACACACACACATTTATCAATACTTGGAAAAATAGGTAACATGAGCCATATGAGGCCTTGGGTCATAAAACCACAGATCCAGAACTAGAATTAATGTTTAATTGAAGAATGTCTTTTATGTACAAAAGTTTACAAAGAATATAATAATGTAAAAAAAAATCACACAGTTACTCACACTTTCCAGAAAATAAAATAATAAATGAGGAAACAAACCATTCGGGTCACAGTGGATTAAATGGTTCTGGGATGAGGCCTTCCCAGTGACAAACTCAGGATCATCTGTATCCTTCCATAGCCTCATGCAGGATGAACCATTGGGGCAGGGTTGACTCACATACTTATGCCTGCTTTTTCCAGGCACCCCCTCACCCCCTCCCTGGGGAATATTTTTATCCTTTTCAGCTCAGAGTGGATTGTTTAGCTGGCTGAAGCACAGGGTTTCCTGGCAACCTGAGCAGGGGTTCTTTAACTACACACTCAGCTCTATTTGAAGTTTGGGTAACAGGCTTGGGTCAATAAACATGCCCAGTGACTAGGTGAGGATTCACACCTCTGGAGAGCGAGTGTCTCCATGGTCCATCCATTCTTTTGATCACTGTCCCCAAACAGAACACAGGGCTCTTAATGACTGTTTTAGGAAGACAGACCTTCTTACATCCTCGCTTGCCCAGCTTCAAAGGGGACTAGTCAAGAGGGGTTTTGTCACCGTTACACACACAAGACCTCATGCTGATTAGACCCTAGAATAATGCTATACAAAGGATTATTACATACAACTGTACAAGAAGGAAAATACATGTTATAACCAATACAATATCATTTGGAGTTGTGCCCATTCTGATGTGAAATTAGCTTTTCTGCTACACTATCAGGCGCATGTTCTGTCTCCATTTGATTCTAGAAATTCTGCTGACTCACCATCGGTTTACCGCAGAACTGAGCTGCCACCCACCTTTTTCAGTGCAGTATTTTTGCCTGTGGCATGGCCTGCTCTGTGCTCCAGGCAGTTTCTGACAGTCAAAGGGGAGGCTGATCTTGTTGCTGCCTCACCTCTCACCTCTCCCTGTCATATTCCAATGAAAATAGCAGCTCACCTCTCATTAGCAAGTGGTAGGCAAAGTAGATGCTGGATATAGCTGTTACAGGAGCATTATGGCAGTGGCAGTGCGCTGTCAGAACCCTATGCATATAGAAAATGCCCGATAAAAGGAATATATATGTGTTTAACTTATCAAAGATGTCAGAATGCCAAGAGGTTGCGTTATATAATATGTTTCTTATTTCACGCTGAGTGTAATCTACAGGCTCACAGATGCTTCCTGAGATGGCGGATCATAGATGATAATGCTAAAAGATACTGTTCACCTTGCTATATGAATATCGCGGGCTAGAGATACTAAGGTCCATCTGTCACCAGTGATTGCGGTCTCAGATAACTTGGAGAAAGTCCACATAACGGTGGCAGCAGCACAGATTAACACAATCCCCATTGATAACGTTCACTGATGAATTGATTTCCAGAACACTGCAGGGATTATAAGACACGTCATAACTGTATTTCTTTGTCCTGAGTACATCTTAGTACTTACTGAGCATGTGCAAGAGATAAGAATGGTCCATGCTATGTTGTACCAATCAGTGCTAGATACCCAGTATGTAACAAATATGGGCTTAATATCCGGAAAATCATTACCCATACAATGGTTTATAAATCAAGACCTAGACAAAGGCTCTTCGTCTCATACATGGACCTGAGCCTGCAGTAGAGTGTCTGCAATGTAATTTGAAAGACCTGGGCATTGTGAAACGAGGGCTCCCCAGATTAACATGAACTAGATCTTATGTTGAAGATAATGAATCACCGGTGTCATCTGAACACATAGACAAAAGTATACTGTATACTTTGTATGTTTGTTACTTGTACTTAAAGTGTGTTAATTTGTACTCACTCAATTGGTTATGTGGTATAACTATTCACTTCGATCAGAATGAAACCCACCATTTTGCACTGAAGCTATGTGAATGAGAGCCTTTGGATTGAAGCCTTAGGTATGGCTGATATCAATATTGCTGATTTGTAATCCCCTGCTAAAATATTATATAAAGAAGAAATTTCTCTTTACTTGGTTTGGAAAGCAAAAGTTATTTAATTGCTCTAATTCCACTGATGTATATTTGGGGACGAGAGTGAGAGACACTGCACGGATCCACACAGTTCTCTATTCCTGCAGGATGTGTACGACAGGTAGGGAGCAGATCATGAGGCATTTAGTCTCCACCTGGGCCCCCAGGTTCTGGGTTTAGCACCCTACAATGGTGATTTTCTGGTCCTCCTGGATGTTATAATTTTTAACTCCTCACCCGGGCGCAAGTCTCTCTTGGTGTTACTGAAAGATGCCCCCTCACCCGGGCGCAGGTCTCTCCAGATGTTACTAAAGGATGACCCCTCGTTCGGGCGCAGGTCTCTCCTGGTGTTATTGCAGGTGGTGGATTTGCTCTGCTCGTTGATGGTATTACCACAGATGCCTCTGCCAATGACTCTGCAATCAGAAAGAGACCCAACATTGTTAGCGATATGTTTGTGGATGGACGTACTCTGTGTCCTACAAGTCCCGGATTGGCTAACGCTACTGTAACATGAATAGGGCCACACATCATTTACACTACAGCGGCAATAACCCAAGATTGGTAACTTAATAATAGTTTTCACTGTCTCATTCTACCACGTAAGTGAAATATAAGTTATGATGTTAGATACTGTACTACCTAGTAATATGTGACAAATGACCAGGGAAAGTACTTACCATCAACATCCTCTGACTTCTCCAGAATGGAGGCACACTCTGCACAGGTCCATGTGCTCTCAGCAGATCTCAGGGCTGAGCAGGCGAGGTGGGTTCCCGCTGACCCACAGCAGTGACATCGAATTATATACCATTCACTGAAAGAGGAGACACAGAGGATAAATCTCTTCCCTACAGCTGGAGCTATAAATCTGAGAAATAGCCCCAAAGATACTAAATGTTTTATTGTGTCCAAATACCTCCTTGCATTCCCCACTAGTCACGTGCCATGCTATGGCATGACTCTGTAGTGCTGAGAATTTTTTGCCTTCAAATTCATCTTAAATCGCACAGTGATGCAAGTAGGACGCACAAGCAGCCCCTGATGCGGCATGCCTATATTCTGTGTGCGACTGCGGGTTTATCTGCATGTGAAATGCTACATTACAGTGCCAGTGGCTGCAACATTGTAACGGCTGATACGCCACCAAGCACAGTGGATGAAACACCGCCCGGCTCCCCTCATTCTTTTGTATTATGGGCATGGGATATCATAATGTGTCTCTGGTGCCGAATAGAAGAGCAGCCGGGAAGAGAAGCCTCCGAGCCGCCCAACCAGCATAGTGAAGCACGATAAAGAGAAGAACGGAATTATAGGGCAGAGGAAGAAGATAGAGATGGAGGAGCAGGTAAGTGTGGGGTAAAACCAATAACAAAGTGGCCAGCGCTGTCAAGCAAACCTAAGGTACTGGGATCTCTCTGATAAAGATTCCAATTATACAATTTATTGAATACACAATAGATTCACAACACATAAATTATGGGATACGTTCAGTATCCCGGCGCATCCTGTACCCATCCTATAACATATATAATAACAAAAAACGATTATAGTAGCAAGGTTCTTAGTGTCGGCCTCTTAGAAAGCACACAGTACATGTGAAAGATATCAGCCTCTTAGTAAACACACCGTCACATATATTACGCAAACACCCAGTAGGTCCTTAGCTAATAAACATAGTGGCCTATTTATCAAGAGTCTCGGCCACATTAATCATGCAGAATGAGCAGGGGAACCTTCCCAGGGGCTGCTGCTGGGCCATAGCACACTGGGAACTCTTAATAAATAAAATGCAAAAAGTTTTACCTGCCGCTCTTGCTGTGAGTTCTTCCACGTTCGCAGCAGCAGGGATCTGCGTCACACTGTTGGTGGACCTGCAACAGTTCTCCGAAGGCGTTGTTCTCCAGTTCCCAGGATGCATCTCTGAAAGGTTAATGTGAGTTAATATCGCTGATGTAGTTAATCAATGTGACATTACAACGCTTTATTCTGTCTGTTTCATCTAGTCCAGCATTTCCCAAATTTGTGTACCATGGCGCCCTGACGAGACGCAGTGCACTTACAGGAGTACCACGCAGGCCCAGGCCTGCCTACCGCCAAGCGCTTTTTAAAAATTTTTTTAGAAGATATTTGTTTTTATCAGGCTGTAGGGAAAACAGTGAGTTCTCCCTAGCCAGTCTCTGGGACCATGCGGTACTCCTGAATTTGGGAGAACCGCATTAGGGAAGGGCCACATGGGGGTGGGGGATACAAAGCAGCAGCTCTGGTCCTTCCTTCCTGCTGCTCTATGATGAGGCTCTGGGGTCAGAGGATCCTGTGCTGAGCCGTGATTGGTGGAGCCCAGCACATGCTTCTCTGACCCCAGCAGAGGGCGTGACTACAGCGGCATGTCCTGGCAGCATGGAGGAAGGAGCTAATGGCTCCACATCAAGGTGAGAGGTACCTCAGTGTGACCCTCCCTGCCTGTATGTAAAGTATGTGTCTATGTGTGACCCTGCAGGTATGTATGTAGCGCTCCCGCTAGGCTGTTTTAGCGGGGCGCGGCACCCTGCCCTCCTTCTGGAGGGCAAAAAGCACCCTGTCCTCCAGGAGGAGCGAAAAGCGCCCTGCCCTAACAGCCTGCGGGAGCCGTTCTCACCCGTGGGACGCAGTGTCCCGCGGGTGGAGAAACATGCGGTGACCCGGTCACCGCCGGAGAATAGACGCCAGGCGCATGCGCCCGGCATCTATTCTCCCTGTCTGCAGGGCTTGGGGGCTGCCCGGCGTGTCCGTAAGTGCCGGGCACGCCCCCAAGAGTGACGAAAAGGGGATGCATCTTATAGACACGCCCCCTTTTCCGCCTTGCCTCCCGCCGGAGCTAGAGGGAACACTATGTATGTATGTAATGTATGTGTCTATGTGTGACCCTCCCTGCCTGCATGTAATGTATGTGTCTATGTGTGACCTTCCCTGCCTGTATGTAATGTATGTGCCTATGTGTGACCCTCCCTGCCTGTATGTAATGTATGCATCTATGTGTGACCCTCCCTGCCTGTATGTAATGTTGTGTCTATATGTGACCCTCCCTGCCTGTATGTAATGTATGTGTCTATATGTGACCCTCCCTGCCTGTATGTAATGTATGTGTCTATGTGTGACCCGGCAGGTATGGATGTATGTCTGTATGTCTTATGCACACATAAGAGATTATTATTGTTATATAACCTCACTTGCTTTTGCTAGTATTACATTAGCATTAGAATTTCCAACAGAACCTCAATGCTAATTGAATCTATTCCTTGGCCTAGGGGTGCCACAAATCAATACTGAGACAGTAAGGGTGCCATGATCCAAGAAAGGTAAGTTTGTGAACCACTGATGTAGTTCTTTCCAAGCCTTGCCAGACACACAGCAATATTATCAGGCAGAAACTGGCATCTACATGGGCCTCCCCCGACTAATACAGATGGCAGAAAAAATACATTATATTTGGACACTGTGCCAGGTCCTTGGTATCCTCCATACATAAATGTGTCTCAATTAGGGGTGAGCGGGTTCGGATTTCTGAAATCCGAACCCCCCCGAGCCCCCCCGATCCGAGTCCGATCCGAATCAGGCTCGACTTTTCCCGCCTGACTCGGATCTGAAATCGAGGCAAAACGTCATCATCCCGCCTTCCGAGTCTCGCGGGTTTTGGATCCTATATAAGGTACCCACGTCGGCGCCATTTTCTCACTCGGCTGTGGACAGTGAAGAGGGAGGGTGGGAGTTAGGGCTGTGTAGTGTAGTGTAGTGTAGTGCTGCTGTTGTCCACTACTTCAAAGTCCATAGGGGCTGGCTGTGTTGTGCTGTGCTGCTGTTGTTAATAGGGGCTGTGTCCACTACTTCAAAGTCCATAGGGGCTGGCTGGACTGTGTTGTGCAGTCAGTTCTCCATAGGGGCTGTGTCCACTCCAAAGTCCTGTGCAGTGTCCCAGTCCTAAAGAGGTGCTGTAGTGTTGTCCAGGGGGTGCTCTGTCCATCAGGGGTGCTCCCCCCAAGTGCTAAAAAAATAATATATTTTCTGTGTTTGTGAATTGTGTGTGCAGTAGCCGCACGGGCATCAACAAAGTAGTGCCAAGCGTGCGCCTGTGTCATAAGTAAAGGGCCGGCTGGCTTGACCGTTAAAGGGTGCTGTAACCCCCGAAAGTACACTCCAGTCCAAACCAAAAAAATAATATATTTTCTGTGTTTGTGAATTGTGTGTGCAGTAGCCGCACGGGCATCAACAAAGTAGTGCCAAGCGTGCGCCTGTGTCATAAGTAAAGGGCCGGCTGGCTTGACCGTTAAAGGGTGCTGTAACCCCCGAAAGTACACTCCAGTCCAAACCAAAAAAAAATTATTTTCTGTGTTTGTGAATTGTGTGCGCAGTAGCCGCACGTGCATCAACAAAGTAGTGCCAAGTGTGCGCCTGTGTCATAAGTAAAGGGCCGGCTGGCTTGACCGTTAAAGGGTGCTGTAACCCCCGAAAGTACACTCCAGTCCAAACCAAAAAAAAAATTATTTTCTGTGTTTGTGAATTGTGTGCGCAGTAGCCGCACGTGCATCAACAAAGTAGTGCCAAGCGTGCGCCTGTGTCATAAGTAAAGGGCCGGCTGGCTTGACCGTTAAAGGGTGCTGTAACCCCCAAAGTACACTCCTGTCCAAACCGAAAAAAAATTATTTTCTGTGTTTGTGAATTGTGTGCGCAGTAGCCGCACGTGCATCAACAAAGTAGTGCCAAGTGTGCGCCTGTGTCATAAGTAAAGGGCCGGCTGGCTTGACCGTTAAAGGGTGCTGTAACCCCCGAAAGTACACTCCAGTCCAAACCAAAAAAAAAATTATTTTCTGTGTTTGTGAATTGTGTGCGCAGTAGCCGCACGTGCATCAACAAAGTAGTGCCAAGCGTGCGCCTGTGTCATAAGTAAAGGGCCGGCTGGCTTGACCGTTAAAGGGTTCTGTAACCCCCAAAGTACACTCCAAACCAAAAAAATATATATTTTCTGTGTTTGTGACTTGTGTGCACTGTGGCTGCACGTGCATCAACAAAGGAGCAGCGCCAAGCGTGCGCCTGTGTCCCATAAGTAAAGAGCCGGCTGGCTCATTTCTTAAAGGGTGGTGTAACCCACAAAGTGCACTACTCTCCAGCAAAAATAAAAAAATATTTTCTGTGTTTGTGTGCGCTTTAGCCGCACGTATATATATCAATATAACATAAATGTTGGACCAAACTTTCTCTGATAAAAATAAAATAGGGAAAGATCAAGAACCACTTCCTACTAGTGCTGTTGCTGCTGCTGGGAGTTGTTCATCATCCCAGAGAGGAAGTAGGAACATCACTACTTTTACTAAACAATTGACCCTCCAACAGTCCCTAGCGATGAGGATGAAGTACGACAGCAGTCATCCTGAAGCAAAACGTATAACTGAGGCCTTGACTGCTATGTTGGTGTTAGACGTGCGTTCGGTATCCAACATTAGTGCAGTGGGATTTAGACAATTGATGGAGGTAGTGTGTCCTCGGTTCCAAATCCCGTCTAGATTCCACCTGCATCCTCAAAGCAGCAGCGACAAGCGTGCATCTGTCTGTTAAAGGGTGGTGACACCCTCAAAGTGTGCTACACAAACAATTAAAATATTGTTCTTTTTTTTTCTGTCTTTGTGAAATGTGTGGGCTGTAGCCGCACCTGCATCCTTAAAGCAGCAGCGACAAGCGTGCGTCTGTCTGTTAAAGGGTGGTGACACTCTCAAAGTGTGCTACACAAACAATTAAAATATTGTTCTTTTTTTTCTGTCTTTGTGAATTGTGTGGGCTGTAGCCGCACTTGCATCCTCAAAGCAGCAGCGACAAGCGTGCGTCTGTCTGTTAAAGGGTGTTGTAACTCTCAAAGTGCTCCAAAAAATCAAAAAATTTTTTTTAATGTGTTTGTGACTTGTGTGCGATGTAGCCACACTTGCATCCTCAAAGCAGCAGCGACAAGCGTGCGTCTGTCTGTTAAAGGGTGGTGACACCCTCAAAGTGTGCTACACAAACAATAAAAATATTCTTCTTCTTTTTTCTGTCTTTGTGAATTGTGTGGGCTGTAGCCGCACCTGCATCCTTAAAGCAGCAGCGACAAGCGTGCGTCTGTCTGTTAAAGGGTGGTGTAACTCACGAAGTGCTCCAAAAAATAAAAAACTATTTTTTTAATGTGTTTGTGACATGTGTGCGATGTAGCCGCACTTGCATCCTCAAAGCAGCAGCGACAAGCGTGCGTCTGTCTGTTAAAGGGTGGTGACACCCTCAAAGTGTGCTACACAAACAATAAAAATATTCTTCTTTTTTCTGTCTTTGTGAATTGTGTGGGCTGTAGCCGCACCTGCATCCTTAAAGCAGCAGCGACAAGCGTGCGTCTGTCTGTTAAAGGGTGGTGACACCCTCAAAGTGTGCTACACAAACAATTAAAATATTGTTCTTTTTTCTGTCTTTGTGAATTGTGTGGGCTGTAGCCGCACCTGCATCCTTAAAGCAGCTGCGACAAGCGTGCGTCTGTCTGTTAAAGGGTGGTGACACCCTCAAAGTGTGCTACACAAACAATTAAAATATTGTTCTTTTTTTTTCGGTCTTTGTGAAATGTGTGGGCTGTAGCCGCACCTGCATCCTTAAAGCAGCAGCGACAAGCGTGCGTCTGTCTGTTAAAGGGTGGTGACACCCTCAAAGTGTGCTACACAAACAATAAAAATATTCTTCTTCTTTTATCTGTCTATGTGAATTGTGTGGGCTGTAGCCGCACCTGCATCCTTAAAGCAGCAGCGACAAGCGTGCGTCTGTCTGTTAAAGGGTGGTGACACCCTCAAAGTGTTCTACACAAACAATTAAAATATTGTTCTTTTTTTTTGGTCTTTGTGAAATGTGTGGGCTGTAGCCGCACCTGCATCCTTAAAGCAGCAGCGACAAGCGTGCGTCTGTCTGTTAAAGGGTGGTGTAACTCTCAAAGTGCTCCAAAAAATAAAAAACTATTTTTTTTATGTGTTTGTGACTTGTGTGCGATGTAGCCGCACTTGCATCCTCAAAGCAGCAGCGACAAGCGTGCGTCTGTCTGTTAAAGGGTGGTGACACCCTCAAAGTGTGCTACACAAACAATAAAAATATTCTTCTTTTTTCTGTCTTTGTGAATTGTGTGGGCTGTAGCCGCACCTGCATCCTTAAAGCAGCAGCGACAAGCGTGCGTCTGTCTGTTAAAGGGTGGTGACACCCTCAAAGTGTGCTACACAATGAATAAAAATATTCTTCTTCTTTTTTCTGTCTTTGTGAATTGTGTGGGCTGTAGCCGCACTTGCATCCTCAAAGCAGCAGCGACATGCGTGCGTCTGTCTGTTAGAGGGTGGTGTAACCCTCAAAGTGTGCTCCACAAACAATAAAAATATTCTTTTTTTTTTTCTGTCTTTGTGAATTGTGTGGGCTGTAGCCGCACTTGAATCCTCAAAGCAGCAGCGACAAGCGTGCGTCTGTCTGTTAAAGGATTACATCGGTGACAGCATCCAAGTAGGCATGTCAGACAGTCCGTACCTGTACTGGCAGGAAAAAGAAGCAATTTGGAGGTCCCTGTACAAACTGGCTCTATTTTACCTGAGTTGCCCCCCCTCCAGTGTGTACTCCGAAAGAGTGTTTAGTGCAGCCGGGAACCTTGTTAGCGAAAGGCGTAGGAGGTTGCTTCCACAAAATGTGGAGAAGATGATGTTCATAAAATGAATGATCAACTCTTCCAGGGAGACCAGCCTCCAGAACGTACAGAGGGACCTGTGGTTCCAGCAGGGACGAATTAATACTCTGTGAGGATGAGGATGTACATAACACTGAAGAGGGTGAGGAATCTGTGGATGAGGAGGATGAGGACGACTTCTTGCCTCCGTAGAGCCAGTTTGTGCAGGGACAGATTAATTGCCAGCTTGTTTTGTGGGGGCCCAAACGAACCAATAATTTCAGCCACAGTTGTGTGGCAGACCCTGGCGCTGAAATGATTGGTTTGTTAAAGTGTGCATGTCCTGTTTATACAACATAAGGGTGGGTGGGAGGGCCCAAGGACAATTCCATCTTGCACCTCTTTTTTTTCTTTGCATTATGTACAGTTTGGGGCCTAGTTTTTCAATGCCATCCTGTCTGCCACTGCAGTTTCACGCCTAGATGGGTCACGTGTTTGTGCCGCCCACTCGTGTCGCTTAGCATAGTCATCCAGCTACCTCGGTGCAACCTTTTGGACATAAAAACACTATTGTGAGGTGTGAGGTATTCAGAATAGACTGGAAATGAGTGGAAATTAAGGTTATTGAGGTTAATAATAGCATAGGAGCAGAAAAACCTACAAATTCTGTGATTTTAGCTGTTTTTATGCTTTTTTTCAAAAAAATACAGATCCAAAACACAAAACCCAGAACCCAAAACACGGAAGGGTGGTTTTGGCAAAACCAATCCAGATCCAAAACACGAAGAAAGATCCAGATCCAAAACCAAAACACAAAACACGAAAAG
This sequence comes from Taudactylus pleione, assembly GCA_031769625.1. Taxonomy (NCBI): domain Eukaryota; kingdom Metazoa; phylum Chordata; class Amphibia; order Anura; family Myobatrachidae; genus Taudactylus; species Taudactylus pleione. Next base: position 12,445,201 of record JAUIMM010000127.1, read on the forward strand.
TGGCCGGTGCACACCCCTAGTCTCAATGTGTCCAAATCTACGTCCTGGCCAAGGAAACTGGGCCTGGCATAGAGTGTCCAGCACTGTGACTATATATAAACCTCACGGCCATTGCACGCCTGGCTGGCTATTAATTATGGCTGTAGGTAGAAGCCAGAAGACTTTCAGCTATGATAGAAGGGTGCAAGCTGGAGCATGGTGTGTAAGCTTCCAAAGAGAAGGCACTTTGGTAGTTACAATGACAAATGCAACAGACTTGTCTCAGAGCCGTACTGATGCCGTTCGCCCCATTATTCCGTTGATAGGTTTCAAAAAATGCAGCCAGCACCGTGTTTCAGAAGCGATCCCCAGAAACATGGCAGCTGCACCATATGTACGGATATAACGCCAGATTACTGCGCATGCACAGGGGATTCTGGGTAAACTCCAGATTGTTGGTGATGTTCTGCGCATGCTCCAGTGACATTTTTTTTTCAGGGGGAGGGGGCTCACAGAAATCCTCACATGGGCCCCCTCCAGTCTTAAAATGCTCCCGGTTGGCACATGCATATAGCTATGCGACCGAGTGAGAGATCCGGCAAAGCCTCTGTGATGGAGCTGGATTCTATGTTCTAGATAAATACAATAGTTACATATACCTGTGGGGAATGTAAATTCCCATTCGCAGCATCTCCTGCTGGAAACTCTCCATGTTCTGGCATATGGGGCACTTCAGGAAATACTTCCCTGCGTTTAATGCCTGCATCTGTAATGTAAGAAGTTCCGATGAAATACCAAATATATATCTACAGTCATAAAGCAAATGTCCTGCACAAGAGCTGACGAGTGAGGACAAGCCAACCAGCCTAACGTCAGGCCGCATTCGCCATAATCCTTTAAATCCTCCACTCCATTGGCCGTCATGCCTCGGCTCTCTCCTGGTTGGCCTCCTCCCGGTGACTCCAATAGTGAGGAGTAAATAGTAAAGCCATAGCTCACCTGCAGGCAAGTCCTGTGGAACCAGGTGTTTTTGCAACAGGGGCTCTTAATCACATCATATGCAGGGGCCGGGGTCAGCTCCTCCAGGCAGATGGTACATGCACTTACTCCATCCTGTACCGCAGCCTTCTGAACTGGCCGATGCCTTGGGCAAAATGATCTGCAGGGAAACAGATATTACAGAATTAATTGTGAGAAGTTCAAACAAAAAACCCCACTGTAACGGAACATACATACACAGCGCGATCGCACACCAAGACATATTGGGCATGCTAATGCCTTGCCGTGTGATCGCCTGCCTTGCCGGATTTGCATACGTCAGCTGCATGCGAACGCATCTAGCAAGTGAGTCTGAATTAAGCCCTGTATACCTAGAAGCAAATGGATTACTCACAGAAACTCCTTGAAGTACTGGAATATAAATTCCTTTTCCTGGCCACAGGGGAAGTGCACGGTCTCAGCGCAGCCCTTCCTACTGCAGCGTATGGAGGCGCCCGTCCTCTTGCACACTGTGCAGGGCTGCAAAACGTGATTAACAAATGACAATACTGAGCAAAACACGAACAATGAGTATAAATAGGTTCCCCATTATAAATAACCTTTGTTCTAGACTCCTTTACTTCCTAATAATAGAACAGTCACTGTATATAACACTCAAGTATAGCCAGGTCCTCTGCTAACCACCTTAAGGGGGGTATCCACTAGACGATAAAGTTGAACGATTGAACGATAATGATAAAACCGTTCGATAATCGTTTGATAATCGTTCGATAATCATTCACACATCGTTTTAACATCGTTTGCAAATCGTGCAGTAATTGTTTCTAACGATGTACGATGCGCGCTTCCGCTGGTCGTTTGATCATCTCCTCCATCGACTGAACATGCAGGTCAATTTCACTTGATTGCTTACAAATCGTTTACACATCGTTTACACATCGTTTACACATCGTTCACGCTGAACGATCAAACGATGAAACACTGTCTGCCCACTATAGCTGAAAGCTCTCAATCACAGATTAAAACAACATAATTTATTGTTAGATCTTTTGCAAATCTTTTGCAAATCCTTTGCAAATCTTTTGCAAATTGTTCAGAGTGGAAGATCATATTTCAAGGGAAACTTCAAGGGAAAATCGTTAAGAGGTTGGACAGGGATAAAATCGTCTAGTGGATGCCCCCCATTAGTGTGAGAGATAGAAAATAGCTCCTATAAGGCTTCCAATCATAGCTGCTGCGGCCGATCGCCCGTCCTACAGAGAGACCTATGGGACTTTAATCTTATTTCTTATTTCTTTCTTTTTTTTTTATTTTAGTGAAGTGCAAGTGCTGAGCTTCCAGTCCTCTGTGCATGCAGGAGCCGGCAAGCTGGATCACACATGTGCATTTAGGAGCACACTGACGCCAACACCTGCAGTGCATCCACCTCTGAATAAGGTACATTGACCCAAACATTTAATGTTGGGAAAACACTTCTGATTGGCTGAGTAGCTTTTGGCCTTCCTGGTCACGTCAGTCCCACAGTCATTCTGCACGACGGCTCCAGCCGGAGCCGTTCTCACTGTGGCGTCACAAAACTGTTTATTTTCTGTGGATTATCAGGGAATATAATAAACTCCCAAATAGGCCCAATGTCATTAAGTTCTCCGGTGACTTCCTTAGCGCTGGTCGCATGACATGAGAAAGTATCAGCACTATCAGCTCCTCACCTGCTCTGCTGCACAGCTGGCTGCCTTCCGCACGTCTGGGTACAGGAAGCCATAGAAGCCTTGCCTGTCACTGCCCCTCTGCAGCACACCGCTGGATAGTAACTGGATAGGAGAGAGGGGAGAGGTACTTATGGCTGTCACCACTGCTGCATTATCTATAACAATTAGGAACACTTGTATCGCTAACATATGCTCCAATACAGTTTTATAATGTTTTATGCACTTAGTATGGTAATGAAACTGCACAGATAACTACATATCCTTAGGGGAGGTCTCCAATAATATTTAATGCCTAAAGTTAAAAATTAAAACAAAATTTAAAAAAAAAAATTTCCTCCATTTTAATTAACAGAAAATATATGGTTTAATTTGGTAGAACAATTTGTTGCTTTTATGTGGGGGGAGGCCAGACCCCTTTCCCCTGGCCTCCCGGGAAGAAGAGATTGATAAATTTGAGTAAACATTTACATTATCACCTTGCAAATATAGGGCCTGATTCAACACGGATCATAAATCTGCAATCACACGCACCCAGCCGCTGCAAATATATGCTAATGAATGCATTAGCAATGCGATCACAGCACTATATTCAGATGCCCACCACTTCAGAAAGCCGCCCACTTCCCAATACTTACATCCGCGATACCTATAGTAGTCTGCGAAAACATCGGTAACATTGAGTAACATCGGACCCAGACACACAGTTGTGGTAGAGCTGACCTGACTCAGAAATTGCTAAACTTCCTGTCAGTATCTAGAGCTCAGGCTGCGTATGCCGTCGCAGGGGCTTCATTATGCACGCCCCTGTAACAGCGTTCAAACGCACTGGCACGCCTATGTTCCTTTGACCACCCCCCTCTCTCCACCCCCACCAAAAATGGTCACTTCCTGTTAATCACTGTGCGATGGGACTTCGTGCTCACTGCGATCGCTTCCTGATCGCAGCGGCCGGTTTGCGCACTGTGATGCATACGCATGCGCAGAACGCAAACATCAGCAGGGTGCGTGTGTGTCCGCAGACTTGCGTTCCAAGCTGAATCAGGCCCATAGGACAAAATGATTATCACATTTGCATAAATATTGCAGACTGTGATAAATCTGCACCTTACTGTGTAACAGGCTGATTTCAGCTGCTATAACTGATGCATCATCACTTTCCATACTTACCAGGCAGTAGTGGTGGACAGTCAGCTTCTCCTTGGCGTTACGCAGCAGCTCTCCATACTTGGGCACGTCATTCTCTGCACGACCACAGAAAATGCATGCTGTGGAAGCAAGGCAAGACATTATGTATGGTGTGTTCTTCATACAAAACACAAATCACACATTAAACCAGAACAAGTACATGCAAGATAGGTGAGGGAATGTAGTTGTGAGACAGAGGGTAGAGAGAGCGATGCTCGACCAGGTGTGTACCCAGCTTTACTCTATGTCAAAATGACAGATATATTACTGAAGGTGTATAAAGACTTCTGCTCCTGTCTTACCTGGATCGGCTTCTAGCGATGAGCTTGATGCCGAATCTCTATTCGTCTTCCGCTTTCTCTTACTAAAGATAGAGATGCAAAAACAAAATGGTGAATTATAAGTGCATATAATAATCCTCCTTTATGTATATGTCATATGTAATATGTTCTGTGAGCTGGTGCTTTAGTAGAAGTGGATCTCAAGGTGCTGCTGCTGTATAAAATTACCTTTATGGGACCAGATAAGCAGGGGTTAAAGTGAGCTGGACCGCGGTGTTACTGAGTTCAGTCATTTATATATGAAGGGGAAACAAGTCCCTCCCCTGCCCGCAGCCCTGCAGCTGAGCCCAATGCCAACCGAGTGACTCTGCCTCTGAGAGGAGTCACTAAGTGACAAGCATCACCCCATGCGATCTGCAGTCAGTGCACAGCGTCACCCCATGCCACCTGCAGTCAGTGCACAATGTCACCCCATGCCATCTGCAGTCAGTGCACAGCGTCACCCCGTGTCGTCTGCAGTCAGTGCACAACGTCACCCCATGCCGCCTGCAGTCAGGGCACAGCATCACCCCATGCTGCCTGTAGTCAGCGCACAGCATTACCCCATGCAACCTGCAGTCAGTGCACAGCGTCACCCCATGCCACCTGCAGTCAGCGCACAGTGTCAGCCCATGCCGTCTGCAATCAGCGCACAGCGTCACCCCATGCCGTCTGCAGTCAGCGCACAGCGTCACTCCATGCCATCTGCAGTCTGCTCATGTAGAGATGGAGTCGGCCTTTCCCCCCAATCCATGCACTATTAAAGCTGTGCATGCACACCACAAATCTTATGTATCTACAGCCATGTCGGCAGAGACACATTTTAGGATTACTACGCCTTATGGTAACGGGCGGTGTAATGCGACCAAAGTACAGTATGAGCGCCTTCACTTTAAAAATATGCCCCATAATGGGCGGCAGCAGAGTCCAATCGGCTGAATGCGTCTTGAGCCTGTTTATGACAATATACAGTAATGTTACTGTTATTATCTATATACATTATTACAGTGATGTTGGTAATGGGTTTGCAGTAATAAGGCATATACTTCTGCAGCTCAGATTATATTAGTCTTCATTCTAGCACACTCTGGTCTGTGTATCAGCAGTGTGTTGCATCAGCTGATGGTGCTAGAAGCACCAGAGCAGAGAGCGACACACCAGGCAGGAAAGAAGAACGTTACGGGCTGTGACAGGTGCAGGGTGCTAAAATGAACACTATTACATTGGCCCGTGAGAACAGAATTTTGAAACAGAATAAAACTGTTCCTAATATTCCAACATGACAACAACAAAACAGAAGAAATTCCTTGGATCATTTTGAATTTAGCTTTATAAGCGGATTGGATGGTATATAATGAGGAGGATGAGGGCTGTGCGTTTCCAGACATATCTTAGAGACAACTACATTAAAGAAGTTTGTGTAGAGCCAACCTGCGGCTCTCCAGCTGCTGTGAAACTACAAGTCCCAGCATGCCCTGCTACAGTTTTAGCATTCCCTAATAGTGAAACTGTGGCAGGGCATGCTAGGACAGCTGGGGAGCAACAAGTTGTCTAGGCCGGGTGTAGAGGGTGAGAACGCTTGTTTAGTAATATTACAAGAATTCAAGTGGTTTCATATGAAAAATAAAAAAAATAAAAACAATTCTATTATATGCTATTATGTAACGGATTGATGTGATATTCTATTTTTTTTTAAACAAATTTTGTAATTGTAATTTTCTATGGTGTTTCAATAAAAAAAACTATAAAAAAAATGATAATAATAACAATACCCACAAAAAAAAAAGTGAAACATTAAAGTATCTCAGCTTCTGTTTCAAAGAATATGAAGCACAATTATAAGTTAATCAATTTTGGATGCTATCAATGTTTGTGTAATTAGTCACAGTATTGATGTACTTGGTGAAATAAATTAGCTATAATTGGTGTTCCACATAATTGTAAATCTGATCATAAATACTACATTTGTAACAAGGAAATCCCTATTTTTAAAAACTCAACACAACCAGTCACTTACCTAGACGAGGCCATGACGCCTCACATTTAGTCTTACAGCCTCCCAGATGCTTCTCCAGTAGTAGAATTAGAGAAAAATGCGCTTTATAATAAAAACGATGCAACTGGCTAGGATTCTGTAACTATAATGCAAGTCTCTGCTGAGGGTGAGCCTCACTGGCTGTCCTGTGTTATGACATCACTGGCCACTGTGACATCACTGATTTGCATAACCATGGCAGGTCAGATATCTAAGACAGGGTCTCCATCATGCCCATGCAGGGGCTCAATCAGAGGTCGGACTGCCTGGGGGCCCGCTGTGGCCAGAAACACAGCCTAATTCCTCTGTACTGGGCCTCATATTTCTCTGCGCACATGTACCTGCTGCCCGGATCACTAGTTCTCTCAAACCAAAGACAGTCATTCTGGGGTAATAGAGAGCTCCTTGTAATAATAAGCAAAGATAAATCAGGGCAAGTCCATGAACTTAAAGTTTTCTTTCTGAAGTTATTATCACTTAGTGTAGCCCCATGTACACTATTAATGCACATTCACATCATACTCTGCAATAAGCCTGTGTACCAAATTCTGAGGTGGCAGATAGGTTGGCTCAGCAGGGGGGAGGGTCCCACGGGAAAACTGGAGCCAGGTCAGTGGTCCAATCTTTTTTTTATTAAATTGGCAAGGTGCAGCAATGACGCGACTGCATCTCTTGTGCGCCCTAAAAGGCTGCACCCTGGGCCTGGAGCAGATGCTTGTTTTCTCTGTAGTAGTACAGAATCCGCACCGTAGAGTTAGGTGACGCAGGTTAGCTATGCCGCATACACGCCGCGCCCCCTGACCTCTCCTCAGTGCTGCTGCTACTCCGTTGGGGCTAGAAGGGAAATGTGCTTCTGATGGGAAGCTGAAGTTTGTTTCTATCTGCTCCATGAACAGAACTCCAGTGTGCCCCATGTCCTACAGAGTGCCCCATACCACACCCATAGCTTTCCATTGTGCCCTGCGCCCTACACACAACACTCCAATGTAATCCTCGCCCTTCCAGCGAGCCCCATGCCCTGCCCATGGCCTTCACATGTCACCAACTACAAACCAGAGGTTCTCACATGCTATCCCCTGCCCGCTAGCATTTCTATCACATTAAGTAGGGGAAGAAAAAAAGGGGGGAATATCCATAGTGGTGCACTAAACAATACATAAAACATAACTGTTAATAATTTGTATACATAATATCAAGGCACTAAAAAGCAAAAATATGTTTAAAAAGAATTCGGTGTGTGTAATGTAAATGACTGTATTTAAAAAGGGGGCGTATGCTCCTGATCCACTAAATGTCCTATTATAGATGTTGAGTATAGGTCAGTGTATGTGTGTGTCTATCAGTATAGACAATTCCATTTACATATTGATCTCACATACAGGTGCTTCAGTTAATATATGTATGGTATGTCATATACCACAGCGTATCAGGGATATTATTCAATGGAAAAGAGGGGATAACAATTCTCCAAAATATGGTCCTATAATTATTGGTTATCGCCTCACATATTGTACCTGTTGGTATAAATATGAGGTTTATTACTTCTATTTTTGACCAAAAAATGTTACAGCATATGTGCTGTGTAATTCATCTCTATTGCTGCTGCGCTCACAGAAACAGATTTTATTTTTATTTACATTAATTTATATTCTTTTCCCCTATTCCATTGAGATGATTTTATACAATGTGTAGTGACATTACTAATCACACTGACTGTTGCTAATGAAATCACGAGGTGCAGTGCTGTTTTATGAAGGAAATTACCTCAGACATGCACTTGAGCATATAAACCTGTGAATGAAGCCAAACAAGTGGGGATAGAGATATGTGTCATTTGCATAATTCATTTCCCAGCAATACCTGTAGTGACAACTATGAGAAGTCACATGAACTATAACACACACACAGGGCCGGCCCTAGCCAATTTGGTGCCCTAGGCAAAATTTTGACTGGTGCCCCCTAGCAGATATTCCCACCACCAATCAAAGGCCCCCATTTATCAATGAAGCATAACCTCTTTAGCACTCGCTAAAGGGGTTATGCCATCTTTTCTGGACTTAACAAACAGCTATTTGTCAAGCATCTCTCTCAATATCTTTTAGATGGTGAGTGTGATGCGGTTCCCATTGCTGGCAATGGAGAACCAGGAGTGCCTTTCCGGCTTCAGCAAAGCCTTCCAGGCACTGCCAGCTCCCCGGATTTGCACATGCGCAGACGGACCATTTCCCATGCGCATAACACCAGAGCCTTGTCGCTGGCAGCGTTAGGCAGCCAACAGCCCAGGGGAGGACCTCACCGGAGGTTTAAGTATTAGTAAATACCAGTCAATTTTAGTTTGTATCACAGTGATACTAAATGAAAAATTGCACTGGTGTTTACCATCGTTGATAAATAGGGGCCTTAGGGGCCTATTCATCATTGAAGGCCGTATGGCCTCCGATGAAGTTTTGAACTCGCTGCGAGGGATACTTTAGTATCCAACTCGCAGCGGGGGAAGCCTGACACCGGAGCAATTCATCATTTCTCTGGTGAGTGGACAACTGCTCTGAAAAGCAGTTGTCCACGTGGAAAGTATCGCAGCTACTTCTGTAGCTACGTTACTTACCTGCTCCTCGTCATCCCAGCAACGCATGCATGACCTCGGGTCACACATGCGCAAAGCCATCGGGAGCGAGTGAGGAGGTGGCGGAGGGATCCGCTCGGATCACTCTTCGCATCTCCGGAACTCCTTCCCATAGGAAGGAGTGGGGACCCGATAACAAGCTCCATCTGAAGATGGACCCCTAATGATGAATGGCCCGGTAACTTAAAAATGCGGAAACTAGCGTTGGTTACCGGGCCATTTATCGGTTGATGAATAGGCCCCTAAATGTTTTATACGTGGACGCCAAAAATATCACAGTGGCATATATATATATATATATACACACACACACACATATATATATATATACATATATATATATATATATATATATATATATATATAATACTGACAGAGGCCGGCGCCACAAAATATAAACAGCAAGGGTGCACATCCTTTAAACAAACGCAGAAGCGCAGCACTCCATGGACTTCAAGGAAATGACCACAGCACAATCCACAATGCATAACTTTACCAATATTAAGCTTTATGCTGTGGTTATTTCCTTGAAGTCCACGGAGTGCTGCCATTCTTGTGCATCATTCTCTGACAGACCAGCAAACAGTAACGCATTGATGTTTAGAAGCTAATTGCCTTGACAAAGGTCCATGTTGGACCGAAACATTGGCAGCAAATTATATTGGCCTAACCATTTAAAGCTGATTAATCTTGCTAAAAATCTGGAGAGTGCCTTTCTTCTTTCATAAAGAAATATTGTTTATATTTATGGGAATCTTCTTGCAAGTCTCCCTAAAAGCACCCCAGTATCTCGAACTTGGTAACCTGAGAGCACCGGACCCGTTGTGTATGTATATATATATTAGAGATATGCAGGCTCGGATAGGTTCGAGTTTGCACGTTGAGTTTGGATTTTTCCCTCCAAAAAAACGGAACTCAGAAAGAGGCAAAATGTCATCTTACATGGACGAACATCATCATTCCTGGACTTTGTCCAGGAATGATGATGTTCGTCCATGTAAGATGACGTTTTGTCCAGGAATGATGATGTTCGTCCATGTAAGATGACGTTTTGCCTCTTTCTGAGTTCCGTTTTTTTGGAGGGAAAAATCCGAACTCAACGTGCAAACTCGAATCTATCCGAGCCTGCACATCCCTAATATATATATATATATATATATATATATATATATATATATTTATTTATTTATGATAATGTTGTTTTTTGGTGATATATATCTATATATATATGTATATATATATATATATATGTATTATGTATACATATATTTAAATCTATAATATATAAATAGATATATATGGATGACACAGCTCAGCCCCCCTCTCTGCCTACAGTGCCTGGTTAAACTTACTTTTCAATGCAGCTCTGATCATGGCAGCGTGCTGGGAGAGGGAGGGTAGCAGCGCCGGCGGGGACGTGTTCACTGACATCGCGGTAGGTGGGGGCAGCAGCTGGCGGGGAGGGGGGGCAGAGGCAGAGCCCTGGAATGCCCCTAGGCAATTGCTTATAATGCTTATAATGCCTATGTCTAGGTCCGGCTCTGCACACACATATAGGTTACAGCCTTCTGTGGGATAAGTATAAAGAGATTGGAAATTGTATAAAATCATCTCAATGGAATAGGGGAAAAGAATATAAATTAATGTAAATAAAAATAAAATCTGTTTCTTTGAGTGCAGCAGCAATAGAGATGAATTACACAGCACATATGCTGTAACATTTTTTGGTCAAAAATAGAAGTAATAAACCTCATATTTATACCAACAGGTACAATATGTGAGGCGATAACCAATAATTATAGGACCATATTTTGGAGAATTGTTATCCCCTCTTTTCCATTGAAAAATATCCCTGATATGCTGTGGTATATGACATACTATACATATATTAACTGAAGCACTTAGTGCATCACCTGTATGTGAGATCAATATGTAAATGGAATTGTCTATACTGATAGACACTGTCGATGGTTGGCTGAGACTTAAATTATAAAATCAAAATCCGCATGACGGATTTTGCGAATGGCTACACGACTCCATTTTGCGAATGGCTACACAGCGCTATTATGCGTTTTCCACACAGTATCAGAATATACGGCGCTATGTTGTTATTTAGTGTTGTGCGTTTTCCATGCAATAGAACACTGTTAAAAGTCCTGACAAAAAACAATATGTACATTTATTGCTACACATAATATGAACAACCCCGCAAAGCACGTACCACGGTGTACTCCACAAACACATAGACGCACAACGCATACTAGCATCTTTACTTAATATCCCCACACTGACACATTGCATACTCACACAAAAGGTTCCCTAGCATTGAGGTTATTATTAAAGGTTTTATTCGTTATCAATTCTATTGTGAAATACATATATTTGGTATTTAAGGTTTAGTACATGATAAGCAGACGATGTTTGGTGGAATTATAAACCACTGTTTATTTGCAGATTTCCGGTTTCATCGGCATGGAGATCACAACATGCGTCTGCAAATTATGGATCATAGAGAGATAGGAATTGAAATGTACTCTGTAATGTAATGTTTATTAGCCAGTTTAGACTTGTTCTTCGGCAGGAAGATACACACAAAGAGCCGTTGGAGGGCTGAACTACTACAATACAAACTGACCTATGGGCTGTCTCGTAATGGAAGATCCAATGGGATTATGCCAACTCGTTCTATTGTATTGCTACTCTTTGTTAGGCTATATATGCAAGCGCTCTATTTCTGGTAGTTAGTCATCATTTTCTTTCTGTTGGCGAAGGTTTCACATTTGATGCCGGGAAATCTGGATCCAGAGCGCATGCATATGTATCAACTGTACCTTGTATATGTATAATCTTTTGCGCTAAAATGTGTTTAGATCAAGGCGTGTAACTGAATGCTTTTTATATAATAATAAGTTTTTGTGCTTTGGAACCACACTCAAAGTCTGGAAAGCAATTATTTCTTTTACGACTTGCGATGTTAAATACGCAAGAAAGAGCGCACTGCCTTTGAAAACCTGCTACCACTTGATGCTGAGAGACCACTATCCGTTATTGTGTGAGTTAAAGGAGCGCTGACTAGGACCTAGGGACAAGGAAGGAAGAGTTGTTTTCTTTCATTATTAAAATTTTGTGTTAGAAGGTAATTCGCACAATAGCATACGCATATTTCCTGTATTGTTGCCACGTGTTCAAACGGTCATTGTATTCATAGCGTGATTGCTTGTTAAACCTCTGAATTATACTGCTATATTTAGGGCGAAGGTTTAATTTTTTTCTGCGCAGAAAAGGTGTATGTAATTGAAACGTGTGATTGTAAAGCAGAGGATACGGTCTGTTAAGCCTAGGTTGAAACTCGGTAGGTGCCTGATGGGGCCATACAAACTATTGGGCCAGTGTACAAAGCAGGTACATTGTGGTTATCGAGAAACTAAGGGGTTTCTCGGTCCTACACCAATTAATCGCAGTCCGATGCTTAAAGTTGTGGCAGCACGAGGGGAATATGTGGCACAGCGGTGTGCACACGACGCAAACTAGTGTTGCGCTCACGGCACAAGGAAATGCGCACATGACGCTAAATAGCATTGTGTGCATGCAGCAAAGTAGCGCGCACGCACGGAAAAGTAGCGTTGCCGAAGGTAATGTTAATAGCACACGCGCACCACCACCGCCCTATGCGGATGGGGGTGAAGGTACAGTCGATCTCAAAAATCATAAAAATTTAATTAACTTTTAATTTAATTAACTAAATTTAAGTAACTTGTACCCTCTCCTAAGTAGCTATAAGGAACATGTTAATGATGCAGATGATGCAGTTAATGATGCAGGTGATGAACCTGTTGTAATGTCAGCTCTTTCCATGTTGCCCAAATGTTAAATATACCATCACAGCAAGCACAGGTAGGTGCCCTGCTAGTACCAGAAATGGAGGTAGCCCCACCAGTGCAGGAAGTATTAACACCCGCTGTAACAGTAGCGGAGGTTGTTAATACCATACGTAGTAGTAGTAGTAGGCTGAACCCTCCACCAGATAATCAGGCCAAAGGTAGCAGTGTGGTAGGCATCCATCCTGTCTGGACAATAACTGTTCCCACTGGGAATCCGGATGCACATGGTGTAGTGGCCACAAGGAATGTAGCGATGCAGTGTCCATGGACAAGAGCAGAGCTACATTCCATAATGACAGATTTCCCTGACCCTAGGAAACAACTAGCAAAGTGCCAGAGATTTGTAAAGGATTTAGGTAATGCTCATGAGCCAACCAACAAAGATTGGCGAGTGGTATTACGGCCATGTCTTCCACACAATACCGACGTGAAAAAGTTTATCACGGCCTGTGTATTGGATGGAGATAGTCCCATAACTGATGAAGATAATCAGGACAACATAGCCCGCATTGTCACCCAGTTGGCCATATATTTCCCAGTAGCAGTTAACTGGAGTAAGATTTTTACAATTAAACAGAAAGAGAGTCTGCAACAGATTATTTCACCAGAACACTGCAGACTATTACACAATACACAGGTATAGAGGATATAAAAGACAACACACAACACAGGGAAATGACAATCACAGTGCTTATGGATGGTCTTAAAGACACTCTAAAGGCCAGGGTTCAGACCTCACTTCCTGGTTGGAGGGGAGTTACAGTAGACACACTCAGGGAATCTGCAATTGAACATGATAAAAACATCCTTAGGGAGAGAGAAATGCAGGGCGAGAAACTGATGGCTGTTCATATTCAAGCTTTGGAAGGAATGCAAATATCACCGCAGCACTCTTATCACACACAGCCACAATATTCTCATCCTATACAACCTCCAAACCCTTATCCCCATACACAACCACAATCTTTTCACACTCCCCAACCCACACAACAACAACCTTTCAATACACGTCAACCATGAAGGTGTTATAGATGTTACAAGGGGGGCACATAAGTAGGTTTTGTAAAGCTAGACAGTGGGAACCCCCAAACCAGGGAACACCAAGATACCCACAGAAGGAACACCCACCACCGTCAGGACAAGTCCAGGCATCACCCGCTCACATCGTAGCAGTGAATGCTTTGCTGGAAGAAGATAGTCAGCTCTAGGGGTCAGGTCACACCTGTAGTCTACAGCCAGTCAGGTTAACTGGGGATACTAGAGAAGAACCTGTAATGAAAGTTGATGTAGCTGTCACCAAACATTCTTTTCTTGTAGACAAAGGGGTGACCAGATCTGTGTTAAATTCTTCATCCAATTTACAGGTAACCAGCAAAACAGTACCAGCAATGGGTGTAACAGGTAAAGTGCAACATTATCCTTTAACCAAATCTGCAGAGGTTACTATCGGTCCATTGCATACCAGACATTCCTTTCTCCTGGCAGCAGCGGCCCCTACTAACCTACTGGGAAGGGATTTGTTATGTAAAATGGGATGTGTAATTTATTGTACCCCTAATGGTATACTTTTAGATATCCCATAGAGAGTTGCGCATGAGGTGAGGGATATATTGGACACTCCCCAAAGGTTAATGTTTCACTCTACTGTTTCAGATAAAAATCCATCTCAGGTAGAGCAGATGTTATCTCAAATACCAGGCTCACTTTGGACCAAAGATGAACAGGACACTGGATTGATGGCAAATGTAGCTCCCGTAATGGTAAATCTAAAAAGTGGTAGGCAAGCTCCAAAAATTCCCCAGTACCCATTAAACCAGAAGTAGAGATAGGGATTTATCCCATAATTGAGCGGTTATTACAACAGGGAATTTTAGTCTGTACAGCAAATGTAGCCAATAGTCCCATTTTTCCAGTGAAGAAGGCTGGGGGGAGGGGCTATAGATTAGTACAGGACCTTAGAGGTGTTAATAAGGTAGTTGAGAGCCAATTTCTCATAGTGCCAAATCCAGCTGTCATTCTCATGCAGATCCCACCAACTGCAACCCATTTTACTGTCATTGATCTCTGTTCTGCCTTCTTCTCTGTCCCTCTTCATCCTGACTGTCAGTACCTATTTGCATTTACATACAGGGGGGTACAATACACATGGACGATTACCCCAGGGCTTCATAGACTGCCCCAGTATCTTCTCCTCTTACAAGACTGTTTACAATCTTTTCAACCTGCCAATGGATTTGTTCTAAAACAATATGTGGACGATTTGTTATTGTGTTCTGATTCGTTTATGTCATGTTTAAATGATACTAAACTTTTATTGCTTCATCTCTTGCAAACAGTGCACAAGGCTGCTAAGGAAAAATTACAGCCATGCCAGGCTAAGGTTAAATACTTGGGACACTGTCTAACCCAGGGGCTACAACATCTGACAACTGACCATGACACTACCACAGACCCAACAGCAAATCCATACCTTCTTGGGAATGTGTGGATAGTGCAGAATGTGGATCCCAGGTTTTTCTATTTTGGCTTTACCATTACAGGACAGTCTCTTCCTCAAAGCCCGATCATGTCGTACACACAGAGGAAACAGAGCAGGCTTTCCTTAACCTTAAGGATAGTCTAACAAGAGCACCTGCATTGGGAATACCAGATTATGAAAAACCATGTGAGTTATATTGTACGGAAGCTGATGGCTGCACAGCAGGTGTCCTCACACAAAAAAGTGGTGACGCTAGCAGAACTGTAGCATACTACAGTGCACAATTGGATACTGTGGCAAGATCACTCCCAAACGTGTTTAAGAAGTGTTGCCGCAACCGCTCTATTGGTAAACAAGAGTGAAGACATAGTATTAGGGCATGATACAACTGTCTATACACCCCATGCAGTATCTGCTTTGTTAAATTCAGCCCAAACCAGACATGTCTCCTCAGCTATGTTCACGAAATGGGAACTAGCCCTGATTGCACCTGCAAACATTACCATTAATCGGTGCAATATGTTAAATCCAGCAACATACTTACCATATGTGCCTCGAGATGCACAAAGGGTGGAGAGAGGTGAGGTGCTCATTGTAGGTGAGTTTTGCAGGAGTACTGACAAACATGACTGTATGGATTATTTGAATCAAACCTTTACAGCTAGGCCTAACATACGTGATACACCAATGCAGATTTGACGTTTTATACAGATGGGAGTTGTCATAGACAAACTGACACTGGAGAGTTATGTACAGGTTATGCTGTTGTAAATGATGAAGATGTTGTAGAAGCTGAACCACTTGGTCCACCTTGCTCAGCACAAGTAGCTGAGCTGGTGGCATTAAGGAGAGCGTGTGAACTGGCAGAAGGTAAATCAGCTAACATCTACACTGACTCCAGGTATGCCTTTGGGGTAGTGCATGATTTTGATGCTCTTTGGCATCTTCAAAATGTTATGACAGCAGCAGGCAAACCAGTTGCACACTCACACCACATAAAAAGACTCTTGACAGCAATCCAAAAACCAAAGGTAGTAGCCATCATTAAGTGTAAAGCCCATACATGTGAGGATGATCCGGTGTCACTAGGCAATAATAGAGCAGACAAAGGTGCCAAGTGGGCTGCAGGGTTGAAAATGAATATACCAATTGATCAGATGATGGTTTTTCAAACTATTGATATGCAGAAGTTAATTGAGATGCAAAATTTATGTTCCATTCAGGAAAAGGCAGTCTGGAGATCAAAGGGATGTGGACAGTAGTCCTCTGGACTCTGGAGAGATGGACAAGGTAAGCCGGTAGCACCCAAGGCATACTACCCAAGCTTGGCTGAGGCAGCGCACGGTCTGACTCACCTGGGAAAGCAAGGTATGTGCAAGTTGGTCAGGGCATATAGGTGTGCACCAGGTTTCTCTTCCCAAGCCAAAAAGAGGGCAATGTCCTGTTTGACATGCTTGAGGAAGAACGTTGGGAAAACAATACCAACCGAGCCATCCCACATTCCTCCAACAGACGGACCTTTTCAGGTAATACAAATTGATTTCATCCATTTACCTCCCTGCAGGAACCTCAAGTATGTATTAGTTTGTACAGATGTGTTTTCTAACTGGGTAGAGGCATATCCAGCTGCCACTACTACTGCTGTGTTCACTGCTAAAAAGATTGTACAGGAGTTTGTATGCAGATACAGTATCCCTAGAATTATTGAAAGTGATAGGGGTACTCATTTCACAGGTGATGTCTTCCAGAGTATGTGTAAGTTGATGGTATTAATAGTAAACTTCACACCCCCTACCGACCACAGGCCAGTGCCAAGGTGGAGAGGGTAAATGGTACTATTAAGAATAAATTAAGTAAGATCATGGCAGAAACTGGACTGGGATGGCCAGAAGCCTTACCACTAGTCGTTCATGGGATCAGGACAACTCCTAGGCCCCCTCTTAATCTGTCCCCCTGTGAGATACTGTTTGGTAGACAATCTAATTTGATTGTAAGTCCGCAGGAAGATTTGAAGAGTAACAATTAGGTTACTGTGAAGTATCTTATAGCAATGAGTAAACAGTTGAAACAGCAGCAGCAGAAACTGAAATTGTTGTCACCTGATATGCCTGAAACAAAATATCATGATGTTGAACCTGGAGAATTTGTTATGATCAGAAATTTCTTACGTTCAGGTTGTCTGACAGATCGGTGGGAAGGTCCGTATCAAGTGTTGCTGACGAGTACAACATCCTTGAAAGTGGTAGGGAGAGATACCTGGGTCCATTCCACTCACTGCAGGAAGGTCAACCAACCGGTGGAGATACAAGGCGGTGTCGAGGCAGATAACGTAGACCTGTCAATCGCGAGCTTGTTCCGAGAGAGTTAAAGACTGCAGTGAGATAACCTGAGAGGGAATTTGCAGCCCACTGTTCCAACAATGGAGTGGCGGGCTGGGTTTGTGTTCTTATTTTCTTCCAGAGTTCTTATGATCTTTGTTTGGTTCGGGATGTCCTGTTTCTGTAACGGTGGGCAGATGATGGAGGGAGAGGTTGATGGTGATATTGATGGAGTGGAGTTGGAAAAAGGATTGCTAAACCAATCGGGGGAGTATCTGACCAAACCCAGTACAGTAATTGCTAAGAGACCTGCTATTTTGGAAACTCGGAGACAGTGTGAAGGTCTATGATCTGAGGACTATTGTATTTGTGAGTTTTGTGGGTCCCTAGTCAATGAGAGATGCATCCAGTGGTGTCAGCCTAAGTATAACCCATATTAGGGTGGGTATCCTTTAGAGGATTAGGTGGGCAAAGTTTTAAACCAAACTGACTGTTGGGTGTGCTCTCACGTGCCTCAAGGACAGCATAATGTAGGGTTAGTGCCATTCCCATTGAATGTCTCTGAGGTTTTAGAATTGCAAAGAGGGGATGCACTCGATGGAAATTTTCTTATGTCCAAACCACCCTATTTTAAGCTCCATCAGTACCAAGTAGATAGATCACTTTTATGTTTGAACATCACCAACTCCCACAAACCAGGAAGTTGGGAGGTGACTAAGAATAACCAGACGATGACCTTCTCACTAAGAGCTGATGGAACTTCCTCTGGGATGGAATAAGTGAAGACTCCTTCGAATCCATCCACCAGCCGAGGGTCTGCAACACCGATATTGTCAGTTGCAGATGGCTGCAAAGTAATTCTGGAGATCCTGCTAACAGTAAGAGGTCGTCCAGATAGGGAAGCAGGCGAACCCCCTGAAACTTCAGGAGGGCCGCCATGACCACCCTTACCTTAGTAAACACCCATGGTGCCATAGAGAGACCAATGGGTAGACCTGAAACTGGTAATGGTGATCCAGTGCATCAAATCTGAGGAAACATTGATGAGATGTTGCAATAGGGATATGCAGGAAGGCATCCTGGATGTGATAAATGGGGGGAAGGGATGCGTTAATCTACAATAACCTGATTTATTGCAGCTGGGTATAAATGAGGGCACTACAAATCCTCATTACATATATATATAGAAGTGGTAAAGAAAAGGAGAACACCTAGCGCATATAACACCTAGATTGGTCAGATTATAATTGGATTAATCATTTAAATGTTGTTTATGTGCTACTATAGTTAATAACCAAATATAAATAAATAGATAATGAATCCATGGATATTAAATAAATTAATAAGTAAATCACATCAATACTACCTCCAATTGATCTGCATTAATATTAGCAATGCGATAGATATTGAATAGAATATGATAGACAACATTAATAAATCTAAATATAGATATAAATAAAACACTAAGAGTGAATAATTCTATATAAATCAATGTTTATTGAATGAGTATTAATAAAACCATACTGGTATAGCTTGTAAAAAGGACTAGAATAATTATAAAGGACTAATACCAGTATACAACATATAATGACAAACAGACAATACATATAAACATATACACAACTTGTGACACTTTGGGCCTGATTCAGAGCCGTTCGTTAGAGGCAGTACGCTCGTTGCGTTCTGATGTTGAGTAACCGCGCATGCGTCGGTGTTACACTGCGCATGTGCGTACGGCAGATTGCGAGTTTTTTTTGTCTCGTTCGTCAAATAGCGTACAGGAAGTGACATGTCAAATGTGATTGACAGAACAGGCCGTTTTTGGGCGTTGACGGGGGTGGAGATGGAAAAACGCAGGCGTGGCGAGGCGTTTTTGGGGCGTACATACATTAACAAATGCGAACGTCAAATGTGTTCGTACAAACTCATACGTCACTGGATGATCCTCTTTCCCTTCAAAATGCTCACACAGTTTAGGGGCTGGATAACTCGACCACAGTGGCGATGGCCTTATCCTCCGTCCCGTCACTCCACGATGTTGCATCGATTAATCACGGCTTGTCAGGAACTCAATTAGTGTTGGATTGAAAACCGGCTTGGTATGTGTTTGGAAAGCAGTTTTTTTGGATAGCACAAAACCGAACGCAGGTGGAAATCATAGCTGCTAATGTCAGGATTACACAATCAATTAGCGTACATTTGTGGTGGTGTATTTTGCCCGCAATGTGTTCGTTTTTGGACTATTGTAACAATAATGTCATCATGTTTAGGTTTGGTCCCTCATTTTGTGTTTGCAAGGTGTTTTTTCCTCCTTAGGTAATGTTTTAAACGTTCCTTAACGAGCACTTTTTTTACAATGTGTGATTTTTATTTTTGAACGTTGTTGGCTTGTGGGCCCGGATTAAAAGTAACCCATTTTGTCAATAATGTCAGAATACAAAGTCGTACATTTCTGGTAAATTTATTTGTATCCACCCATAAAAAAAAACACATATTGAACTCCAACATTTTGGGCAGTGTTCCACAATATTTATTAATTGTGCAAACAATAATTTTTGAATAAACGTAAATGTAAAAATTAAAAACAATTCACAAGAAAGGAGAGGGAAGTTTTGGCCAGAAAGGAATATGAGGCAAGCACAGAAGGAGTGTGGGAAAAGTAGCCAATGGTGTCACCGTTTTTTCGCCCGTTTGGCTGGGGGAGGGAGGGCGCCAGACCGGGTCCGGGATGTCATCGGGCTGGCCTGTCCAGAGGCAGATGTTGTGGCCTCTGGACTAGGCACAGGGCTAGGCACATTTGGAGGATTGGCTGATGTTGTGCCAGAGGTGGAGGATCCTGATGTTCCGGCAGGGGCCGGCTCCACCATGTGCTGGCGAACGAGCTGCTCCAGGGCAGTGGCGATGCGGATGTTAGCCCTGGTATTTTCCGCCAGGGCCTGACCAATGGTCACGTTGGCCGCAGCATTTTGCTCCAGGGCCTCAGCCATCCGTACCAGACTGGCGTCCATCCTCTGCAGAATCTCCGTATGGAAATCCGATTTTAAATTGAGTTCTGTGAGGAGGGACACTGCCTGCGAGGGGGATTGCCCTGGACTGGCTTCTGCAGGGTCCTCAGCTGGATGTACTGGTTCCTCCCCTGCAGAGCCAGCAGAAATTCTGCGGCCAAGGCTCCCCTCTGGAGCAGACTCATCCGCCTGTGTCTCTGTTGGAAAAATGAGAAAAGACTCACATTAGAATCGACATATTGGCACAATAACATTTCACAGTTGGTGACATCACAAACATTTACCTGGGACAACATGAGGAGCCGCAAAGTCTGGCATGTCCGTATCCATGTTGGACACGCCAAACACCTCCACAGGCTGCACACACCCCTGTGCCAACTCTTCTAAATCAGTAAACTCCAATGACACAGGGGTGGGACCTCCACCTGTCCCCCTTGCATGCCTAGCCCTGTGTGCCATTTTTTGTTTCAGGCGATATTTGAAGTCTTGCCATCTGTGGGTTAAGTTGGAACCATTACTTTTTATTTGATTTTGTTTTTGGTTTTAGGGTGGTCAAGTGTTTACTTACCGCCGTTTGACATCCCGGGCTAGACGGACATAATCACCCACCCTATTGACATCCACGGCTACCTCTTCCCACATTCTCCACTTCTGGCTTGCACTCATATTCCTGTCTGCCTGTAGCAGGATGTCCACACACTTCTGAATCAAAACCTCCATCTCCTTTCTTGTGAATTGTGGCTGCCTTTTCTTTTTGGCAGCTTTGCCCGGAATACTGGGCCCAGCAGCCTCTTCCATGTCATCCTCCTCACCTATTTGGGGTAATTTGAAGAAATCTCAACTTCCCAACTTGCACAATAATATGTTTCTAATTAATCATTGAGTCAAAATGCATGAAATACTTACCGCGTGACTGTTGTCCATTGTTTTCCTGGTCTGTATCCATGTGTGTTGTTCAAACTAGAAATACACCAGAATTGTGTTTTTGTCTCGTGACGTATTTATACATGCGTCCTTATTTTGCGGCCGCATCATTGATTGTGCGTTCCTCTGATCCTTCCTTAATTTGGGCGGGAAACGAAACACTATTTATGGGTTGGGGCGTCTCGACTCGAGGTGGCGTTTATTGAATGTTGGAGGTTACGTTGGTTGGAGTTGATTGTTGGCTGGTTTAGGAGATTACGTTTATTGTGTTTTTTTTTTTGGTTTGCGGTTTTTCTTGGTTTTCCGTTCCTTTTTTTTCACTTTTGTTTTTTTGGCTCGTTTCCAGTTTTGGTAAGTTTGGGGAAGTATAACTTCGGGTCAATTTGTCTCTCATTGTGGTGTCGATTTTTCTAATAAGTTTTTTCCGTCATTTCATCTCTCTTAGGTTTTTTTTGGGCTCTGCCCCAAAGACATTTTGGTCCGGTTTCTTAGATATTAGCTCTTGGTAAGTTCATGTGTTAAATTGTTTAGGAAATGTTCTTGTTTGTCTGTACGCAACTTTGGTTGGCCTTCCACATGTAACGTTGTTTTTTGCCAAATCGAACTCTGTGTTTTTTGATCTTTTTTTTTGCGGCGTTATTGTGCCCTGTATTTGCGAACTAATTAGCGCATTTTTCCGACTTCCTATTGTGCCCTGTATTTGCGAACTAATTAGCGCATTTTTCCGACTTCCTATTGTGCCCTGTATTTGCGAACTAATTAGCGCATTTTTCCGACTTCCTATTGTGCCCTGTATTTGTGAACTAATTAGCGCATTTTTACTACTTCCTATTGTGCCTTGTATTTGCGAACTAATTAGCGCATTTTTACTACTTGCTATTGTGCCCTGTATTTGCGATCAAATTAGCGCATTTTTACTACTTCCTATTGTGCCCTGTATTTGCGAACTAATTAGCGCATTTTTACTACTTGCTATTGTGCCCTGTATTTGCGAACTAATTCGTGCTTTGTGAAATGTGTATTCATCCCTTAATAATGTTTTTTTTCGCCTGGAGCATTGGTTGATTACATTTGGCCTCTATTTGATGTAGTGTGCGTAACGTCATTTTGCTCTTGGGCCAAATGTGTGTGTGTCCCCTTTTATGTTTTGTGTTGCTTAAATTTGTGATAATGACATGGCCAGCATAAAATTATGTATATTTTTGATGTTATTATTTGCAGTTACAACATATCATGACAATACCCTAGCATGTAAGCATCAATGGATGGTATTTGAAAGCAAAGTTACATGTATTTTTATTGGGTGGTGTAGAAAGGCTGACCTTCCAATGTTGTCATTTCAGGTTGATTTGGGTCGGATTGTTCTGGCCCTGCTCCCGGAAGCCGACCAACCTCAATCTCGTCCCAGGCATAGGCATCGTAGGCGTGCAAGGCCCCAGATATTTCGAACACTTGTCACCCTTTTTGGAATGCCAGATGATGAGGTTTTAAGACGATACCGTCTTCCTCCAAAAATCATCATAGACACTCTCTCATTAATAGAGAGTGATCTTGAGCGGCAAATTGACAGTCCTACAGCAATTCCACCACTTACGCAATTAATGGTGGTGTTACATTTCTGTGCCTCAGGATCGTTCCAAACAACGGTGGGAATAGTGGCGGGCATCTCACAATCCTCCTTTTCCCGGATCCTGAGGGCAGTGATGGAGGCACTTTTCAAGCACCTCCATCATTTTATTCAAATGCCTTTGGATATGGGTGCCCTTAGTGTGGCCAAGGCCAATTTTTACCAAATAGCTGGCTTCCCACACATCATAGGGGTTGTGGATGGTACTCACATACCACTTCAGCCTCCAGCACGGCTGGAGGCAATATTTAGAAACCGTAAACACTATCACTCCCTCAATGTAATGGTGGTATGTGATGCCTCCCTCCAGATCCTGTCCCTGAATGCAAAATTACCAGGAAGTGCACATGACTCCTTCGTCATCCGGCAATCAGGGATATGGCACAAATTAACCAACCTACAAGCTGGTGATGCGTGGCTTCTGGGTAAGTGGAGACCTTTAGTACATAACAATGTTAAGCTTCATACAGAGTGAGCCTGATGTTGTCTTTTTGTTTTCACAGGAAACAGTGGCTACCCTTGCACGCCCTGGCTGCTCACTCCTTATTTGGCTCCCACACCAGGGCCACAAAGTGAGTATAATTCCGCACTTACATCCACCAGGCAAGTGGTGGAGTGCTGTATCGGCCTTTTAAAAGGCCGATTCAGATGCCTCCACCGCTCTGGTGGCGAACTCATGTATTTGCCGGATATGGTTTCGAAAATTGTGGTCCTGTGTGGGATATTTCACAACATCACCATAAGGAGTGGTGCCCCAATGCAGCCAGAGGATGCCTTACCCGAGAATGGCCCCCCCGAGGTTGGTCGGAGGTCAGTATGTGGGGGGGGCCATACGCGATGATGTGGTGGCCAGATTTTTTAGGTAATTATTTGCAAAAAACCAGTGTTGATACCTAATGTGGTTGTGTTTGTTTGAGAGCATCTAATTTTTTGCTAATTTTTTTCTCCCTCTTCTGTTTTTTGACATAATCTTTGGCACTCCAACGATGACTACTTCCTGCTACCCTTACAAAACCTGTATGTGGATATTTTGTGGCTATATTCTGGAACACTTATTGCCACGCCATATATGTGGAATCATGTTGGCATGGTCCTTCGTCAACCAGTTCTTGATTGTTTTTTTTTTATGTTTGTTTTTTGGTATGTGTTGTATTTGAGATTATCACTGTGTGTTTTGTTTGTGAGTGACCACTTTGAATTTTCAGTTATGTTGCTAATAAATGTTTTTAGAGTGAAATGTTGTCCCTTTTTTGTAACGTTACCACCAAGTGTAACCAGGTTCACACACATAACATTTGACTAAGGGGTAATCCAGTACTGACGCCATTTGAGCAAAAATGATTCCTTTATTCAGGGTCCAAACCAACACCAAAAGGAAGCCTGTACAATCCTTTTGCTTCGTAATATTGCCCTAAGCTGCTTGCACACCAACTAGGAACCTGGAAAATGTAGAAATATCTAATTGTGACTACACCAAAAAAGGGAAATCAGATTTGTACTGTTAGGTGTTTCTTGTGGCTGTTTGACCAAAAAATACAACACACACTCTTATTGGCCCAAATTTGAAATCCTTGCAGGAACACTCCACTTATGTCAGGGTAAACAATATGTGGTTGGGACAAAACGAATGAGCCAGAACGTAACTTCAAACAAAACAATTTATTTACAGAATGGTGAAAAAAAAACAACTACTCCCTAAGGAGGACCGACATACGGTCAAGGACCACCAGCACCCCGATGATATTGCTGTGCATCTGGGCCACACAGCCGGCTAAATTTGCCCGAAGCCTCTGTTCCTCTGTGGGTGAGAAAAATTTGGGTGATTAATACAACAATAGTGAAACCACATTAAAAAACAATAAAAAAAAAACAACAACAAAAAACATTTTAACAAAACTGCATTAAAAATCATCACACTAAAATGGTGTAGGGCAAAAATACAAGGCCTATGTCCAAATTCCGACAGGTGTGCTATGTGTATGTTGAAAACAGCAGTAACAGGTTACGGCAATCAGCCAAAACCACTTAATTTTTGAAAAAAAACACAAAAAACAAAAAAAAAACTAAAAAAAAAAAAAACAGTTTGTGTCGATAAAAAACAGCAAAAAAAAACATACCGGAAGACCCAACGCCAGCTACAGAAGGCCCTCCATTGTCCTCCTCGGAGGTGGGTCCATTCCCCAAAGATCGGGGCGGTGTAATGACCGACTCCGGGGAGGGGGTCATTCGAAGAGGGGTGGTTGGAGGAGAGGGGGAATTGGGACGGAGGGTAAGGAGTCCAGAAAAATCTGGCTGAGGGTGTAGGAAGGCTGGGGAGGAGGGGGGAATAGGGGAAGGAGTGGAGTTGGAGTGTTGGCTGGGGGTGGGGGAGAGTGGCCGTGCTCGCCGTCTGGCGGGATGCTGACGGTGTAGTCTTCGCTGGGCCCCTAAAAGATGGGAAACAAATTGGGGTTAGTTCCAACACAAATCCGCAAACAAAATCAATTTCAAATGCACCCCCAAAAACAAAAAAAAAACAAAAATGAGGAGAATGAATACATCTGAAAGACAGGGAAAACATGGCCATGCAGATATGAGGAGAATGAATAAATCTGAAAGATAGGGAAAACATGGCCATGCAGATAGGAGGAGAATGAATAAATATAAAAGACACGGAAAACATGGCCATGCAGATATGAGGAGAATGAATAAATATGAAAGACAGGGAAAACATGGCCATGCAGATATGAGGAGAATGAATAAATATGAAAGACAGGGAAAACATGGCCATGCAGATATGAGGAGAATGAATAAATATGAAAGACAGGGAAAACATGGCCATGCAGATAGGAGGAGAATGAATAAATATGAAAGACAGGGAAAACATGGCCATGCAGATAGGAGGAGAATGAATAAATCTGAAAGACACGGAAAACATGGCCATGCAGATAGGAGGAGAATGAATAAATCTGAAAGACACGGAAAACATGGCCATGCAGATAGGAGAATGAATAAATCTGAAAGACACGGAAAACATGGCCATGCAGATATGAGGAGAATGAATAAATCTGAAAGACAGGGAAAACATGGCCATGCAGATAGGAGGAGAATGAATAAATCTGAAAGACACGGAAAACATGGCCATGCAGATATGAGGAGAATGAATAAATATGAAAGACACGGAAAACATGGCTATGCAGATAGGAGGAGAATGAATAAATATGAAAGACAGGGAAAACATGGCCATGCAGTTAAGGCCACAAAGACAAACATGAAAACCACAATCCATTAAACTTACTCGCAGCGATCTGCATGCGAAAGCATGCCAGCAAGCGGGGCGTCCGCCGTTGCAGGTCCGACCACCTGCGCTCCAGCTGCCCGATATGGCGGCGTGAGCCGAAGGAGCGCAGGCGGGCCCGAACCTCCGCATATGCGGATCGCTTCTCGCGGTTGGTGATGGGTGGAGGCTGGCTGGTGATCCGCCGATCCATCACCTCCGTAAGCACCAGCAGCTCGCGCCTGGTGAATGCGGAGGCTCTCATGATGGCAATGGAGTTTTTCATAAAAATAATTTTTGATAAAGTGCTCAAAAATTTTATGATTGGCTAATGTATTTAGGAAATTAACAGGAGCAATTCTATTGGTTAGTGTATGAGTCATGTGTTCAACAGGGCCAGAAATCTGTGGAGACTTATGATAGGCTTAATGCAGTGACATGCGTAAGCAAATTTACATAAAGAAATGAACTCCAGGAAATATGCGGGGCTAAAAACAAATAGACCAATTATTTAATAGGGGTTAACATGTATTTTGACAAATAAAAGCGAATGTTTAAGCCGTACGTATTCTGCGGGTAAACACAAACACGGACATAAATAAAGTTTATTGCATTGTGTAAAAAAAAACAAAAAAACAATTAAGCTAATTGATATATTGATTGGCATGTTACGATTGAGGGAGGTAGGCAGAATAAACGAGCAGTTAATCGAAATGTCTCAGTCCAACTTCCGGGTAGTACTAGTGCGTGCGTTCCCTTCAAACCACTTCGGGGATGTACGCTCGCTATTTGGCACGCTCGTTAGTTAGAGGAGGGGTCGCCTGAGTTTGGGGAGGATGTTTTGATGCGAACGAAAATACGAGCGTGTGCCTGAATTTAAATATTTTTTTACGTTCGCCCGACGTACGAACGGCCACTTGCGTCCGGGTCTGAATGAGGGCCTTTGTGTGTACTCTGCAGAGTGATACACTATAAGCGTATTACTCACTCTGCACTAATAATGGGTCCTGGGCTGACTGGGCACAATGTAACTTGTGTTACTCCAGATAAATGATAGAGGTCGGTGCTGCAGAAATATTCCTGGCACAAATCCAATGTGGACAGATATTAAAGTCTTGTACATCTTAAATAGGTGGGTGATTACTTTGGTCTTCCAGGTACAGTCCGGATGTATTCAGATGCAATCTCTCTCCGGATGTAGTCCTTACGAATCCCCTGGGGCTGGTGTGTCTGTCGGCAGACTACCTCGATAAGCCGCGGTGAGCGCGTTGCTTCTCGTGCAAAATTGAAACGCGTCGATTACAGATTAGTTGATCCTCCCATGAGCCGCATGAGCAGCAACGAGGAAGTCTGCCGGCAGACACACCAGCCCCACGGGACTCGTAAGGACTCCAACCGGAGAGAGATTGCATCTGTACACACATAGTGTCACAAGTTGTGTATATGTTTATATGTATTGTCTGTTTGTCATTATATGTTGTATACTGGTATTAGTCCTTCATAATTATTCTAGTCCTTTTTACAAGCTATACCAGTATGGTTTTATTAATACTCATTCAATAAACATTGATTTATATAGAATTAATCACTCTTAGTGTTTTATTTATATCTATATTTAGATTTATTAATGATGTCTATCATATTCTATTCAATAACTATCGCATTGCTAATATTAATGCAGATCAGTTGGAGGTAGTATTGATGTGATTTACTTATTAATTTATTTAATATCCGTGGATTCATTATCTTTTTATTTATATTTGGTTATTAACTATAGTAGCACATAAACAACATTTATATGATTAATCTATTTATAATCTGACCAATCTAGGTGTTATGTGCACTGGGTGTTCTCCTTTTCTTTAGGCATCCTGGATGCCCAGAGACACCACAATGTCTCCAAGTTCCATAGCTAATACAATGGAATGCAGAGTTTCTATCCTGAACCGAGGTACCCTTTTGTAATCTGTTTAGGGACTTGAGGTTGAGGCTAGGACGGTATGCACCGCACATTTTTCTGTACCAGAAAGAGGTGGGAATAATAACCCATCCCTTTTTGGGGTGATGGGATAGGCACTATGACCCCTGCCAGGAACATAGAACGCACCACTTACTAGATTTCCAGGGCCTTTCCTTAAACTGAAGGAAGGCCTGCGGTGAAAAATTGATGGGGAGGCTTCTCGGGAGGAGAGGGCATATCTGTGGGAGAAAATCCTTTACCTAAGTGAGAAGGACCCAGTATGTCTGCGGTGGTTTGACACCAGCCCTGGGCGAATAGTAGAAGTCAGCCCCCACCTTGGGGCTCCCCAAGGGGAGGCCTGACCCGCCAGGCTGAGGGATTGTCGTCTGGTATGGCGGCCAGACATCTACCGCTCTAAGTATGTTTCTTGGACTACGCAGCCTTCTTGGCCCCGGAGGGTCTCGGAAAGGACTGCACCTTAGGCTTACCCTGGGGATGATAGATTCGAAAAGACAAAGTCCCAGATCAGGATGGAGTCGGCGCTGAAGGCAGACATGCGAAATTAGCTGTCGCCAGCCTATCCACAATTTTGACTAAATCGGGGCCAAACAGAACCTGAGCATTATAAGGTAAGCGTTCCAATCCCTTCTTGGATTCCGCATCTGCTCTCCAAGAACGTACCACAAGGAGCGGCGAGCAGACACCGCCGCCGTGGAAATCCTTGAAGTAAGAATCCAAAGCTACCTCATTAATGTACACAGCTGAATTCAAGCGTGTCACATGAGAATCCACCTAAGAGGGAGACTCCCATTTAGTGAAATAGCTGTCTGCAAAGGGGTATGCATAAGCCAGGCGCCTTAGTGGTTAAATCATTTCCTTAAAATAAGCTTATGTAGGCGTAGCCGTGGGAAGGCCATTGTCTGTGATGAGCATGCCCATTCGGACGGCCCATAGGAGGCATAAATATTAGGCTCAACTCCCTTGGGAGGGGGCTCACAATCAGATAAATCCAGGAGTTCACCCTCATCAGACTACATGTCATCATTATACTTGAGTGATGGGGGGGTAACAACGGTCTCTTAGCAGGCCTAAACGGAGGTTCCTGTAACCCATCCATCAGGTTCTGAACCGTAGAGGACAAAGTGTTAACCCAGACAATTTCCGCGGGGAAGAAGCGCCTGTGGAGGGGGACATTATGCCACCATCATCTGTCCCGGGAACCC
The DNA here is from genome assembly GCA_031769625.1 of Taudactylus pleione. Lineage (NCBI taxonomy): Eukaryota > Metazoa > Chordata > Amphibia > Anura > Myobatrachidae > Taudactylus > Taudactylus pleione. Next base: position 12,474,724 of record JAUIMM010000127.1, read on the forward strand.
AAGTACAGGGGATGGGACTACTGCCTGCTGCGGGAACCCCAGTGGGGGGAGCACAGGAGGGGCAGACAACTGATCCACTAAGGCATTTAGAGCATGTGTAGGCAAGCCCATGGAGGCTCCTGTGATATTTCAGGCACAGTAGGGGTACAGGAAAGGGCATAACATAGCTGTACATAAGCCCTCCTGACATACATCCCCTTCTCCCCTACCTACTTTACATCTGGAGCAGGCAAGTTGGTGAGGAGCACTATTTAGCAGTGAATCTTCGCTCCCAGACAGGATAAATAATGTGACCCACCACACAGTGAGAACTTCTGACTGTGAGGCAATTCCCACCCTGACAGTTCTGTACCGAGAGGGCTGAAGGGAGGAAAGATAAAGGGATAGCAAAAAAAGGCTGACAGAAGAAATCAGACACAGCGCTAGCATAAGTCACCAACTATGTAGAAAAAATAACCTGCACTATAGCACTATAATCGACTACAAGACCTAATGTCTGGTAGGAATAGCTCTGCATACTCTGACCTTTCTACTGGAGGAGAGGTATGCAGGGGGGAACCAGGCACCACAGTGTGAGACCAGCGTTGTAGCTCAAACAAGATGGCCACCGGAGAGCACAGAGTGGGCGGGCCCGGGTGAGGAACGCTGGAACAGCCCGCTGAATCACTGAGGGAAAAGCGGTGCTGTGTGCAGCGGGGGAGGCGCCGCCTGTGCTATACAGGGAAGTGCGCTCCCCAGCATGCCTTTAACCCCCAGGATGCTGGAGCGTAACTCCGCGGCGCTCCAGCCCCATATCCCGGCGGTTCAGTGGTAGCGCAGACTCTTGCCTGGCTCCACAAGCAGCCATCCCCAGGGAGCCCCCAGCCCTGGGGACAAAAAGGTGGACTGTGCTTCATTGGGCGCCTACCGCAGATGCCCGCTGCTTAGTTCAAGGTCCCCCGTGAAGATCCGGCCACAGTCTAAGACCCCCAGGGGTTCCCGCTAGCTGGAACACCTAGGAGCCCGCCGAGTACCCCGGAACAGTACCGGTGGTCAGCGCCGGCGGGGTGTCGGAGTGGCAGCACGGACATCCACTGGACTCTCCGTGCTGACCACTCTTGAAGATCTTCAGGGGCTGTATCAGCAGCCCCTCTGTGCAGTGACCCGACTCCGGCCGGGCACCTACGAAACTGAAGGTGCCTTGGCCTGGGGACGGGGTATAGGAGAGGAGGCCCCAGCGCATCCTGGGACTAAAAGATTAACTGTGTGGTGCCCCACGGCAGAGCCATCGCCTGTACCCCAAGGTATCCTGTGGCTACCCTATGGACCCTGAAGTAGAAACTTGCTTTGAAATTCTATTGCATTTCTATCACATGCTCCCTGTGTGACCAGAGCAGTCTCTGGTTCTGACTGACTTGTCCAAAGAAGTTGGATCTCAGGGGGTGCTGCAGTCAGGATACTGCTGCTACATCTGCTGTGTGACCTCACCGCTATACGGCTGTGGTCCAGATGGACGCTCTGAGGCTGGAGGCTGTAATGTAAGAAAACAAAACAAGTTATCTAAAGCAAAAGCAGTGACTTCATATATATTCCTGTCTAACCTATTATATGCCCACGCCCCTCCTGCATCCCTCCTTACTGACGCTGTCACTGCTTACTGACACAGACACAGCCACACACCGCTTACTGACACGGACAATGACTCACACTGCTTACTGACACGGACACTGCAATACACTCTGCTTACTGACATGGATAAATCCAATGAAAATTGTGAGGTGCAAGTTGACGATTTCTCTGCAAATTCACATAGCAAATTCATGTTGCAATCCAATTAGCAAATCGCGCTGAGCCAGTCAGAGTAAACTCTAAATTTCTCCATCCGCACCTCCCTGAGGGTGAGACATGGGGCCGCATTCAATTAGATGCGAAGAGCCGAGATCCACGGAAAAGTATCGCCGATCTCAGCTTTTCGCGTAGCGGAAACTTATCTCGATATTCAATTCCAGCCGCTTTTCGTGTACACGGAAAGTCAATGAAATGTAATAGGCGAACAAGATGCGCCTCTGAATGTAGGAGAAAAGAAGTGCAATTTTTTATTTTGGGGTGCAAAGGTGGGGAAACCACTCAGAACCCTTGGGACAGCTCCCCAAAGGACAAGTGTGTCAAAAAATTCAGAAAAAAAAGAACACCTCAAAAAAGTAGGAAAAGATAGGTATAAAGCGCTGCTCAAACATACATAAAACAAGCAAGTGGTAGATAAATAAACAAATCACTTTTTAATACATATTAAAACACAATAATATAACTCCAGCATACTGATGCTATAAGAAGAATGTCTAGATAGATGTAGATAGATGTGTAGATGAAGCGTATGGTAGCTCTGCTAGAAGGATATGCCAATATAAAATAGATGGCTAATAATTAACTGATACAGTGTCCGCATGTAATGCACATACCCACAACACTTCCTCAGATGGACAGGTCTGCCACTGCCGCACTTGGTATATCCTCCGGCAGCACAGTGGGATCGCTGTTACTACCAGCTGAAAAGTGACCTTGCGGTCAGTTGTATAGCCCGTCCTCTGTTGTAGATGTGCTCGTGCCACACTGATGTAAGCCGTGTTCTCGCAGCTGAAATCTGGTGATGCTGGAGTTATATTATTGTGTTTTAATATGTATTAAAAAGTGATTTGTTTATTTATCTACCACTTGCTTGTTTTATGTATGTTTGAGCAGCGATTTATACCTATCTTTTCCAATTTTTACTGTTGGGAATATTTTCATTATTCCCAGGTGATAAGCAGCAGCCTACATTGCATATATATATTTTTACCTGATTAGTGACTGTTTGGCGCCTGATATATTGTATTTACCTCAAAAAAGTACTTTCATTTTGGGAGCGAAAATTTAAAAAGTGGGGGGGACAAGCATAAAAACTAGCGAAATAGACTTTTTGGGGGTCTACAAGGATGGGTCAGGTGTTTTTAGGGTTGCAGGTACATGCAACAAGTGCGTTTTGCCAGATTTTTAAAACTTCACTTTAGACACTTTAAACCATGCTAGCACCCATTTTCAGGTACCCCAAATTTGACAGGACTACTTATTTTCACCAAAAAATACTGCTTTATGCTATTCTTCACCACTTGTGCAAAGACGCTAATAAGAAGCTATTAACACAACTTAAGTACCCCAAATAGATTTATTAGTGCTATTCAGACACATCTACATTGATCCCCAATATTAGTGCATCTTTGGGTGGGTTCAGGCTGATTTTCCCATTTCTGACAGCACTTGCCACCTATTCCTACTTCGCGGCTTGCCGTTTTCGCGTGGTTTGGAATTGAATAGGGCGAATAGCGGGGGCGCACACGATAAACTTCCGTGTCCAAAACACGTGATGTAAGCGGAAAGTCGGGCAGGCGAAACTTTATCGCGGACGTGAAACTAAGGGAAAATCTTTATTTTAAGGATACAATGTTGGGACAGCCTGCAAAACCCCTTGGCCACGCTGTCGCCCAAACACCCCTAATGACTAATTAGGCAATTGGAAGTTTTCAATTAGCTTAATTAGTCCACTAGTTACATGTAATTTTTGGGGGTTAAAAAATGCCCTCAAATTATCCCAAAATCAACTTGTTGGTTTAATCACCAAAAATGTAATGACAGCATTTTCTTTAATTGAAAAATAATACATTTTTATAATTTTTTTTTAAAGTACCCTCAAAGCACCCAAAAATCTCCTTATATCCTACTTTTTTTATATATACACCCACCCTACACCTACAGTACAGTAATAACAAAAAAACCATTCCATGCAAACTCAGATTTCTTGTTTTAGGAGAGAGAGAGCACGTAGTAGGACTAACATCATGTTATTTAATATATCTCGAATTTTTGCCTCAGAAAATGGACAAAACACAACTTACTCATCCATTTGGGGTACACGCCAACGAACGTCTGACACAAACTTGCTCTGCTGCTTCCACAGGAAGTCAGATGTTAGCTTGTGAGGCATATTACTGGCAGCAGAGATCTAAACACTCACTGGCAGCAAAACAGAATTCTGATTTCTTACATTTGTTTTATTATTATTTTATTTTTATTAATTAAACAGCTTGTCTCCAGTACAGGAGACATTTTCCTTGAGCCCACATCTTTATCGTCAACCAGCTTTGGTCTTCAAGAAAATGGAGATGATGCCAGACCCACTGTCAGACATTTGGGTACATGTTTTAACCAGGCCAATCAGAGAGTGGGGTCGGGCCGTCGCCATGGTACCTTGAAAGCAACAAGCCTGGGATGTGAGAGGGACTGGAAGGCTCTTGCACCTACAGAGCATAGCTGGGGAGCTGCTCCTTCATATCAGTGGGACTTTATTTTATACACTATTGTTTTTTTAGTAGGGTTAGGCAATGTGTGGCACTCCAGCTGCTGTGGTACTACACCTCCCAGCATGCCCTACCACAGCTTTGCTGTTAGAGCATTATAACCCTGTGGATGGGCATGCTGGGATGTGTAGTACCACAAGAGGTGGAGGGCGTCACGTTGCCTAGCCCTGTGTTATTATAGCATAGAAGCCTGATATCATCACTAATGCATGGGGTGTGACAGCCCTGATATCAGATTTTTACAGTGGGTACAATTTTATGGATCTGTCCCTGGTTTCTTACTGCACGGTACCATCCTGTCCCGCCGGAGGCTATTCTCATTATCTATTATTATTTGGTCATTTTCAGGAGTGGTCTATGTCTGCCATCTAGTCCAGGCTCTGCCGGTAGTGGCACTGCAAGTTCCAGCATAACCTTCCAGCTACACAATTCCTCTGTTCCTTGGGCTTAATCCAAAATTGCACGCAATGTCGATGTTGAACGCAGTAGGTGATTTTGCATGTGCGGCTATGCCGTAGCGACTGTCACTGACAGGATTTAATATTTAATTGACGCGTAATAGCTGTTAGTTGTTACATTTTAAAAAATTGGTTTATAACATGGGTGCAAGTGAGCCGTAAGTGTCTGTGACATGTGCCTGGCGTAAATCAGGTGCATAGGCTCCTGTCCCCGACCTGCACTTAAAATAGTCATCGGCGTCACTTTGTATGTGTGTTGCAATTTGTGATTTTTTTTTAGTGAACCTAATTTGCGATTGTGATCGAATTAGAGTCTAATGTTGTTTTGTGAAGCAGAACCGCTAAAACAATGATCCTGGACATGTTCAGCTGCTTACATATTTCTCCATTCTTGGACCAGCCATAGTGTAAGCTCCGTAGATCTGTCGTTCATGGAAATAGCAGAATGAGTAGGAGAACTTGTGGCACCGCTGTCTTTATGCTGCAGCGCATGTAACACACGGGAGCTGCTCCAATGACATTATCCGAGATGAAACTATGCTGAATGTGACAATGGCTACAGAAGTCTCGTTCCAGGACTTTCATCCGCCAACAGATAATCACTTGACGGGGTAGAAGCAGAGAGATCTGTTCCAGACTCATTTCTTCAAGGTGTCCTGCAGGACGTTTGGACCTCTAAAGTCAAGGACACGATGCATCATTGCTCCCCCCATGGAAAAACTGCAGTCTGAGTCAGTAGAGGTTACGGAACCGTCGCTTGTGGCTTCTAGCAGCATCATTAAGTCGGGATCTGAAAGGATGGCTGAGATCGGAGAGACTAGTAACACTGGTCAGAGCATTTCAGACTGGTTACTGGAAAGACAGAAGTTGAGGACCAAGTTGGACAGTATGGGGGACATAGACAAATGGCTGCGTGGAAAACCGGACCTGACAGACCTAGAAACCCAGGTACAGGATAGGATGGATGAAAGAAGTCTCAAAAGCCGAATGTCCCTAGAAACCACTGAAGAAACCGTGGGTTCACTTCAAACTTATCCTTCAGCACCAGTGCAGCTTAAGGTGGGACATAACCAGAAATGTGAAACATACTTAAATCTCAGCAACTGCCCATTCAAACCTTTATAGTACATGGGTATTTTATACTGACATATGAATCTTCTCCACCATTCAGTGGGAGCTGCCATGTTGGTTTTGCTAAGCGTGTTTTACATACTGAGAGCTAAGACCATTATTGTTACAGAAGGACAATATTCTTATTTATTATTAGGAGGTGTAAACAGGTAGAGGATGGTAAAACATATGTTAATTAATTTATTGACCAAAATCAGTCATTAAAAATGTGGGGCATACTTTCAATATGGTAAAGGGCAGTAAGCAACTTCTGAATAGTTTTCTGAACAACAGCGGCAATACACTACAATTCAACCACACACGCGTTAGTGCTATATCCATTTCTGTGCAGTGGAGTTCCACCTACACAGTGCTCGCAGTGCTTGCGATAGGGTATAGTCAACCTCAAGCGCTGCGTTCGCTTCCAATGGTACCCAATGTACCGATGGTTGCATAAACTTCCTGGAGATGACATGCGCTAGTGGGTGTCTTAAGACAGGCTGGTGGGCATCTGCATGACAGTATGACAATACAAGGCTCAGCATTCCCTCCAGAAATTATTTTTGGTACCCCCCTCATACTCACACACACCCCTAGTAGAGGCATCATTTCAGTTTACTGATTAAATCTCTGCTTACATAATTAAGGGTTTTCAGGGAACTTGCGTTGGCTGGACTAAGAATGCATCTGCTCTGGTTTGAAACATCTTTTTACTATTCCCAGTTACTTGTGATATCTAATATACCTCAACTAGATGATCCCTGTTACCAGCTAACTATAGTATTGTGCTTCCAGGCATATAAAACTGAGGCAGGCGGTCGCCGCATGATGAGGAGCTCGCAGTCCCGTGTGATCACACCCACCATCCAGCAGCCTAACCCAGAAGCCCTGGCTATCCTGGAAGGTTACCTGAATCAGCATCGGCTGCACCTGGTGAACCTCTATAACCAGACAGACAAGAGCAAGAGGAAGCAAATCTCCAGCCATGACCTGAAGACTGTGAGAATAGAAGTGAAGATTTAAGAATGGTGGTTGGGTTGTTTGGTCAAAGGATAACTCTCTCTTAAGTTCTTATTTTTTCTTATTTATTACTTGTAGATAAATACATACTATACTTAAAAAATCTTTCTAATATAGCTATCTTATAGAAAAAGTGTATCCAGTGGTGCTGGCCCTCATGTAATAGGCTCCTCAGTTCCTGCATTCAACCTTGGATAGTTGAAATGTTTATTGAACTGACCACTAGGCTAATATTCCCATCAGTGACTTGCAGTTTGATGACCTGGTGATCTCACTCAGCAATAAGCAGCCAAATCAACTACAAGGAGCTGTCAGTGGGACTTTATTCCTGGAGGAAGAAGAACATGGAAGACCATAAGAATGGTGTAACCGTCAGCCCAGGTAGACTAACACGGTCATCTCCTACACACCCTCACCTCGGGGATCCTTCCTTTGCAGAATAGTAGCCCATGGTCTTTTTACTGACCAAATATTAGTTTTCTGTTTAATGAATGAGAGAGAAAGCTGAGAGCATGATAAGTGTGGTAGCTACGTCATACATCTATACATCACGGCTGTTAGTTTTTAGGTGGTGTTAATGGGAAATTTTCAATGAAATGATTGGATAGGGATAAGATGGCAGAAGACATGGGGTGACCATACTTACACTGTCCATGGCGTGTACCATTATGCCTGGTGGTAACATCATCCTTTGTGGATATAGAGAACAGATTGCTCCTTCACTACAGAAAAGCATAAGTACTGTTTTTGTTTGGGTGTAACGTGAGCTGCGACGCTGCGTGTTATGTGTCTCCGTTGGCCATGATCATGTTAAACATGTTTCCTCTGTTCTTCTAGCCGCAGTGAGGTATTTCCAGCCTCCCAGCAACTACAACACTGAGGGAGGTGATTCTCAGCCCGTGGTGACCCTCTCTGGGATGCTGGATGGCCTAGGAAGCGTAAGAACAGAATCTTGGCCAGTCCACAGTGTGCAAAGTGGGGGGAGCGGGTCACAGTTTCTGCAGGTGCCCCCGGTCAGTTTGGAGGAAAGAAGACCCCTCAGCTATGAGGACATGGAGGACACTGGGAAGAACTACAGAGAGAGGAAGTGCAGAGTAAAGGTGAGGACACCAAAGATGGAGATGAAGGCATGGCCACCACTCCCATTGTTAATGAACTACAAGTCTCAGCATCCTTTGCCAGAGAGTTATACTTCATACAGGATTAGCAGTCATCACTGTCAGTTGCACTTACCCTCTACTGGGTGCAGGAGATGCATCTGAAATTGGCTTCTACTGTGCATTCACACAACTCATAATAGAACACTACACAGCAAACCCATGACACACCCACAAAATGTGCATCCATATTGTTGCCGTCCATTTAGTATCCGTACTCAAAATGGCATACCACTCTGAATAGTGCATATATTCGCATAGATACATGTGCAACCCGCAACGCATGCACGGTCTGCAAAAAATCACTAGATACGGCCGCCTACGAACCTGTGCATGGTTCAGGATCAGACCCTTAGTGTTAGGCTTAGGGTAACTGGTGACAGCACGGTATAAGCATTTGGTATTCACTCTGTCTTCCATACCCCCACAGAGTAACACTTGGCTTTTGGACTGGTTAGAGCAGTGCCGTTTGGTGCGCACCGGCAATGATGCAGTGGATGCTCATTCCCTGCCTTCTACACTGGGAGGTGAGACAGCAGAGCTGGTAGAACAGTTCCGGAGACAGGGGCTGCAGCAGTATTACAAGATCCTGAGGCTGTGCCAGGCCTATGAGGTTCCTCTCACTGAGAAGCTGCTGGAACGAGGTGAGGAACCAATTTTATTATCTGTGCTCTAGAGACGTTCATCTTGAATTGGGGATATTCCTGGTCCGATATTCCAGGGTCCGATTCATCTTTAGACAGGGAAGGGTGAGAGGTGGCTAAATAGGGGATGGGAAGCAGCATCTGATTGTAGCTGAGGGGAGGATGAAATGTATATAGTAGGGACACTATATTCTGTAACATAACTGGGAAAGCTATATTATGTACTACGTAAATAGGGGAATCACTTTTTTATTTTAGTCAATCAAATACTAAAATATTATAGTATCCATGCAAACATACCTAGCACTCAATGCACTGAAATAATTAAATTGAGACAAAAATAATAACTTTAACAGTCCATTTAACTATGAATTAAAGACAGACTTTTCATATTTGCAAATTAATTTGAAAGTGCGCTAGTATACATGGTCATCTGTATGATATAGCAGTGATTCCCAACCTCGGTCCTCAAGGCACACTAACAGTCCTGGTTTTGGTGATATCCATGCTAAAGCACAGATGGTTTAATCAAAATAAGGTACTAATTAAGTTGCCTATGCTCAAGTATGGCTATCCTTAAAACCTGGACTGTTAGTGTGCCTTGAGGACCGTGGTTGGGAACCCCTGTGTTATAGGGTAACGTGATAATCCAGTCACCACCCATTACATAACAGCGTGTGCTATCATGAGCAAATAAATTACTTTTACAAACTGCAATAGTTCCCAGCAGCCCTAGAGGCCCCTGTATGCTGTGCAGGCTCTGGGCTGGTTATTTCATTACCCCCTCATTGCAGTCACAGAAACACAAGTACGAACCACTTAGTGGACATAGGAATGTTTCTAGGTCAGATTTTCAGAATTCAGAAGTAGAAACTCTTCTGTATCTACTAATCAGACCTCACTTGTGGTGAGCGTGGAACCATACTAATCAGACCTCACTGGAGGTGAGCGTGGAACCATACTAATATCAGACCTCACTGGAGGTGAGCATGGAATCATACTAATCAGACCTCACTGGAGGTGAGCGTGGAACCATACTAATCAGACCTCACTGGAGATGAGCGGGGAACCATACTAATCAGACCTCACTGGAGGTGAGCGTGGAACCATACTAATCAGACCTCACTGGAGGTGAGTGTGGAACCATACTAATCAGACCTCACTGGAGGTGAGCATGGAATCATACTAATCAGACCTCACTGGAGGTGAGCGTGGAACCATACTAATCAGACCTCACTGGAGGTGAGTGTGGAACCATACTAATCAGACCTCACTGGAAGTGAGCGTGGAGCCATACTAATCAGACCTCACTGGAGATGAGCTGGGAACCATACTAATCAGATCTCACTGGAGGTGAGCGGGGAACCATACTAATCAGACCTCACTGGAGATGAGTGGGGAACCATACTAATCAGACCTCACTGGAGGTGAGCGGGGAACCATACTAATCAGACCTCACTGGAGGTGAGCGTGGAACCATACTAATCAGACCTCACAGGAGGTGAGCGTGGAACCATACTAATCAGACCTGACTGGAGGTGAGCGGGGAACCATACTAATCAGACCTCACTGGAGGTGAGTGTGGAACCATACTAATCAGACCTCACAGGAGGTGAGCGTGGAACCATTCTAATGAAACCTCACTGGAGTGAGTGTGACACCATACTAATTAGATCTCACTGGAGGTGAGCGTGGAATCATACTAATCAGACCTCACAGGAGGTGAGCATGAAACCATACTAATCAGATCTCACTGGAGGTGAGCATGGAACCATTCTAATCAGACCTCGCTGGAGGTGAGTGTGGAACCATACTAATCAGATCTCACTGGTGGTGAGCGTGGAACTATACTAATCAGACCTCACTTTAGGTGACCATGGAACCAAACTAATCCGACCTCACTGGAGGTGAGCGTGGAATCATACTAATCAGACCTCACTGGAGGTGAGCGTGGAACCATACGATTGTGTCTGCATGGTAAGATATAGGTAATACTGTAACACAGCTTGTAAATCTCTCCATATTGTCTGTGCCTCTATATACAGCATTATTATATTCCGGGGACAAACTGATCACCTGCGGACCAGGGCAACAGCTGCCGCTTCGCCAGCCCGGAACAGTAACCATGTCCAAGGATAAATTCTAGAGAAAGAGCGGAATGTCAGGGAGTGATGCCCAGGAGAGCGGGACAGTGCCACTTCGACAGCCAGGAACAGCAATGAGGCCCAAGGATAGGTCCATGAGGAAGAGCAGCATATCAGTGAATGATCCCCAGGGGACAGGGAAGGTGCACATGGAGAGATCTCCTGGGTACAGGTGAGTTGCCGTATTGTGTCAGGTCATGTGATACTCAGGATGCTGGCACTATGCTCTTTGGCAAAGGGGACACATACACATAATGTATAAATGGCGCAAACAATCTATACCTCTTACCACTATGGTATCTTTTAAATAGACATTTGTGGGTGCCATAGTAAGATTTTGTAAGGGCCCCATGGGCAACCCAAGGGTGAAATGCCCCCACAAATATATGTCATGCTAAAATTTGACATGACCAGGTGACCCGCATCCATCTGTATGCCACAAAGCACCTTCACCCCCTGCTATTATATGGAGACAAATACTCTCAGTGAAATTTATTCAGAAACATTCTGTATATGTACGTGCCTTAAACATAGCACAGGAGTATGGCAATGTTTCAAATAAAGTTTCAACAACAGTATGACATTTGGGGAACATGTCCAGCTAACGCAAGAGTCCCACCCTGACTTTCCAGAAATCAAAATCCCACCTAAGAAGTCTACAGTTAGTGGAGATAGCCCTGTTGTCCCATAAAGGATGAACCAATATTTGATCCAAGTCATTAGTGTGGAAGGGGAACCTTAACTGGGGCACGGGTTGAAGCCGTGTTCAAAATCATGGGTTGGAGCCATGCTGGAGCCCGGGTTCATGTCTGATAGGGGTATAACAAACTTTTTATCTCTTCTTCCCCTGGAATAGACAGAAGCTCTTTCACTTCTGAGTCCCGCCAAGTCACCATCGCTGTTCTTCTGCAGCTTGTAGATGATATCATCACTGACCTCTTCCGATCCGCCAATGACCTTAGTAGGGTAACCCAGGAACACCCTTTCTGACCGCAGCATACCTGGCTTAGACCTGGGAAAAGCCCCTGGTCATGACCACGGCAGCGGACCTGGGTCACATAACCCGGGTTGAACTATACACACTGACACACGACCTGTCTTTTTTTCCCGGGTCCTTGCCTCAGTGTGAGAGGGATATTAGTTTTAGCTTTATGTTTAAGAAAGTTATACCACTCTCAGACATACTTTGCTTAAGCTTAAACAGGACTATATGTTGCTGTTAGTTCTGACAAATAAAACATGGGAATTCCCGGTTGAGCAAACCCATAGCCCCAGAGGTAAGTAAAATTGGCAAAACCTGGAGTGGCTGTAATAACTTAGAGGACACAATCATCTTTATCAAATTGACTCAACCCAAATAAGATTGGGGGAGTTTGTTTGTCATTTCTTGAATGGAAGTTTTGTTTCAGGATTTTATGTTACTTGTATTCTTCTTATTCTATAATTCCTCCATTTTGTTTTGTATTTCTTAATGATGGCCCGTATCCTCCGGAAACCTACATCAAATGGGTCAGGACTAAAGTGAGGGGCAAGAAAAGAGTGAGGAAAGAAACTCTGAGATGTTGGACGACGTATGAGCAGTTTCAGGAAATGATTGGGTGAGTTGAGGAGGACAAAGGGGTTGGGAGTCCTGGTACAAAGACAGATCCGTACATGTCATTCAGCATGGCCACTTTTCCAGAATACACCTGCTCTCCATATATAGCAACACTTTTACCAAGGCAAAGGTAGCGCACGATCCCCAAGCACATCCAAAAAGCGAACTAAAAACCCCTCGGGGTCACTTCAGTTGCTGCTGGTAACAGAGGTACCATGGTGGTGTTATACCTCCCAACTCCCCGCAAGTCAGAACAAAACCTGCCGACTCGCAAAATGGAGGGCATACTTGCCTACTTTCAGCTCCCAGGAGCTGTCAGGCTTCCACGGCGGGGAGGGGTACCACATCTGTAAGGGGGCGTGACGTAGATGATACTCCATTGGGGGCGGAGCATGGATGTGTGACCGCAATCGCGTCAATTTGGCCCCGCCCCCTCTTCACAATGCTGAAATTAACGACATCGTGAAGCAGAGGGAGGGCCCACGATGACGCGATTCAGCGCAAATCGCGTCATCGTGGCCCACGGGGGGGGGGGGGGTAGGCAGCCGCCGGGAGGCTTGCTGCCTTTCCGGGGGGTGGGAGCAACCTTCGATTTTCAGGAGGATTTTGGCCAAATCGGGAGGGTAGACAACTCTGACATAGGGACTTTCCCCTCAAATCGTGACAGTACGTGTTAACTTTTCATATAGACCCCACGCATGGGGGCGATGGTGCAGTTCACCCTCCACTATAACATATTAAAAAATATATTTCTTTTTTTTCGGATTGTTCAGTTTTGATTGGATTACAATAAGAAACTGAATACAAACTTGAAAATAATTTATCGACTACAAATCGCATCAAGTGAGCCTATTGGTTACATCACCGGCAGCTTCTAGTTATGTTCTACTAAATACAATCCTTCCCTATTACCCTGTACTATGTATGTGCAGAAAAAAGAGCCCCGCCCATCTCCCACATCACCTCATTACACATTCCATGGCGGTATCTTTACTAAAAATTGTTCTCAAAACAGCTCAATATGTGAAATATATATAATACTATTATCCCCCTTTATTCTTTATTATTCTTAGAAGCCTGAAGCGGCGGTTCCTTCACAGTTTTCTTACATTGGATGACAATGTGATTTGGCCAGGACACCTTGGGGTGAAGCTTCGCATCTATCTTACGAAAGATGCTGAGAGAGGCGCGAACCCGTCACTGACTAGGAACCAAATCAGTCACAGGGGCTAAGGGCCTGATTCAGACCCGGACGCAATTGGCCGTTCGCTCGTCCGCCGTACGAGCGGAAATATTTAAATTCAAGCGCTCGCTCGTAAGTTTGCTCGTTGCTAATTTACCGCCCCATAGTCTCCCAACCCCTCCTCTAGCTAGCGAACGTTCAAAATAGCAACCATCCGTTTCCTCTTTGGTTGCAGGGAACGCTCGCACAATTCAATTCCGGAAGTGACCCTGTCAGTTTTCGATTGCCTGCTATTTCATTCTTCAAACATACTTTAATCGTTTCATGGCAATCAATATATTAATTACCTTAATTGCTATTCACATGTTTTCAATCCTTTTTTTTTTTTCATTGTCAATAAACTTTATTCTTGTCAGTGTGTGTCATTTGTACCGCAGAATACGTACGGTTTCACCAATGGTATTGTTTTTCAAAATTAAATGTTTTTAAGAATGATACTATTGTTTTCCGTTGTTTTTTATAGGCATATTTTAGTACTTTAATTTGTTTATTTAAATTAGCTTACGCATGTCACTGCATCAAGCCTATCATAACTCACATTATATTTGTGAGGCTGTAGGTCACATGACCGTACGAGCGGAAATATTTAAATTCAAGCGCTCGCTCGTAAGTTTGCTCGTTGCTAATTTACCGCCCCATAGTCTCCCAACCCCTCCTCTAGCTAGCGAACGTTCAAAATAGCGACCATCCGTCTCCTCTTTGGTTGCAGGGGACGCTCGCACAATTCAATTCCGGAAGTGGCCCTGTCAGTTTTCGATTGCCTGCTATTTCATTCTTCAAACATACTTTAATCGTTTCATGGCAATCAATATATTAATTACCTTAATTGCTATTCACATGTTTTCAATCCTTTTTTTTTTTCATTGTCAATAAACTTTATTCTTGTCAGTGTGTGTCATTTGTACCGCAGAATACGTACGGTTTCACCAATGGTATTGTTTTTCAAAATTAAATGTTTTTAAGAATGATACTATTGTTTTCCGTTGTTTTTTATAGGCATATTTTAGTACTTTAATTTGTTTATTTAAATTAGCTTACGCATGTCACTGCATCAAGCCTATCATAACTCACATTATATTTGTGAGGCTGTAGGTCACATGACTAATACAATAACCAATACAATGCGTTCTGTTAATTTTCCAAGTACATTAGCCAATCAAATTTTTTCTTAGGCCTTTATTAAAAATGTTTTGTGTAAAAAAAATCATTGCCATCATGAGAGCCTCCGCGTTTTGTAGGCGTGAGCTCCTGGTCCTCACAGAGGTCATGGACCACAGGATCACGCATCATCCTCCCCCCATCAGAAACCTCCACAAGCGTATGGCATATGTGGAGGTGCGCTATTGCCGAAATATCGGCCAACTGGAGCGTAGGTGGTCGGATTTGCGCTGCCGAACCCCACGCCTGCTTGCATGTTTGCGGCTCCAGATTGAGGAAAGTAAGTGTTTCTGTGTTTGTTTTTTTCATTTTTTTGCGGCCCTACCTGCGTGTGCATGTTTCCAGTATAGCCCTGTTTGTGTATTTCGGACATACCTGCGTGTGCATGTTTCCAGTATAGCCCTGTTTGTGTTTTTTGCCCCTACCTGCGTGTGCATGTTTTCCGTATTGCCCTGTTTGTTTATTTAGGACATACCTGCGTGTGCATGTTTTCCGTATTGCCCTGTTTGTTTATTTAGGACATACCTGCATGTGCATGTTTTCCGTATTGCCCTGTTTGTTTATTTAGGACATACCTGCGTGTGCATGTTTTCCGTTTTTTTTTGGTTTATAAAATTTTTGGTGGTTTAATCTTTTTTCAAATTCAAAAATAAAAATATAAGCTTTAAATTTTTAATCCATCATGTAGGGGCTGAACGCAGACTACTATGTCTAAGATGAGCACGACGTTGGCCTCGTCCCCTATCCCCCACCCCAACCTCCTCTCCCCAACCTTCCCAAAATTCCCCCTCCACCCCAGACCGGCCAGTGAATGAGGACCCTCCCTCTCCTAATCTTACCATCCCTCAAAATTCAACCACCCCTCCACCCCCCCTCTCTTTTCATCACCCTCCCCTCCCCCCACCCCTCTCTTTTCCTCCCCTCCACACAAAGTGAAATAACCCCTCCTCCATCGGACCAGCACTGGCCCACCACAGAGGAGGACGATGTCGGGGCTCCAGGACCAGGCATCAATATGACCGGTATGTTTCCCTTTTAAACTATGGTTGCTTTTGTATTTTTTAGGTTTTGGGTGATGTTGTCCTTTTGCCTGTGCATTTCCAATTTGTTAAGTATTTGTAATGTTTTGGATATATATCTTGGCCAAACAATGTCTAGGATGTTTTCCCCTTACACATATCACACATGTCCAATCACTCATACTTGTGTCTTTCTAGTTTACGGTACCAACAAATGTAGTGTTTTTGCATACTTCGCCCCTTTTTTTGGTTGTCTTTTTATGTGTTATTTGTTTCGTTTGTATTTATACAATCTTTGCGTTTGCCATTATTTTGTATTTTTTTTACATTTTATCTCTTTTTTTAAAGTATAGTCTGATTTTTAAGTTGTTTGGTAACATATAATTTAAGGTGTCATTTTAGTAATCCACACATTTTTTTGACCCACAGAGGACCAGAGGCGGCTGCAAGCAATGCAGGCGGGCTTGCACACATTGAGGGGCCATGTCATAGGGATGCTTGTGGTCCTTGATCACATGTTGGCGGTCCTGCGCCACTAATTTTTATTTGATTTACCCCTAAAAATTGTGTTACAAATAAAATATATTTTGATTTATTAAAGTCTCATTCCTTGTCTGTAAATATTAGATTGTTTAACCTTCCATAAGTCGACTATTGGAGCATGTTTTTTAAAGTAAGGAAAATTAGATTGTAGTAAGCTCAAGTAAGTATGTAAGCTGGCACATTAAACACCTAACAATACCAATAGGTTTGTAGAATTACCAGCATTTTTTTTAAATTTGTTTGGGTGGGTAATGTAAATATTAGGGGTGTGCACCGGCCACTTTTCGTGTTTTGTGTTTTGGTTTTGGATCTGGATCTTTCTTCGTGTTTTGGATCTGGATTGGTTTTGCCAAAACCACCCTTCCGTGTTTTGGGTTCTGGGTTTTGTGTTTTGGATCTGTATTTTTTTTTAAAAAAGCATAAAAACAGCTAAAATCACAGAATTTGTAGGTTTTTCTGCTCCTATGCTATTATTAACCTCAATAACCTTAATTTCCACTCATTTCCAGTCTATTCTGAACACCTCACACCTCACAATAGTGTTTTTATGTCCAAAACGTTGCACCGAGGTAGCTGGATGACTATGCTAAGCGACACGAGTGGGCGGCACAAACACGTGACCCATCTAGGCGTGAAACTGCAGTGGCAGACAGGATGGCAGTTTGAAAAACTAGGCCCCAAACTGTACATAATGCAAAGAAAAAAAAGAGGTGCAAGATGGAATTGTCCTTGGGCCCTCCCACCCACCCTTATGTTGTATAAACAGGACATGCACACTTTAACAAACCAATCATTTCAGCGCCAGGGTCTGCCACACAACTGTGGCTGAAATGATTGGTTCGTTTGGGCCCCCACAAAACAAGCTGGCAATTAATGTGTCCCTGCACAAACTGGCTCTATGGAGGCAAGATGTCATCCTCATCCTCCTCATCCACCGATTCCTCACCCTCTTCAGTGTGTACATCCTCATCCTCACAAAGTATTAACTCGTCCCCACTTGAATCCACCACCACAGGTCCCTCTGTACCTTCTGGAGGCTGGTCTCCCTGGAAGAGCTGATAATTCATTTTGATGAACATCATCTTCTCCACATTCTGTGGAAGCAACCTCCTACGCCTTTCGCTGACAAGGTTCCCGGCTGCACTAAACACTCTTTCGGAGTACACACTGGAGGGGGGGCAACTCAGGTAAAATAGAGCCAGTTTGTACAGGGGCCTCCAAATTGCCTCTTTTTCCTGCCAGTACAGGTATGGACTGTCTGCCATGCCTACTTGGATGCTGTCACCGATGTAATCCTCCACCATTCTGTCAATGGTGACAGTATCATATGCAGTGACAGTAGACATGTCAGAAATTGTTGCCAGGTCCTTCAGTCCGGACCAGATGTCCAAACTTGGTCCTGCCTGTCCTGCATCACCGCCAGCGGGTTGCTTAGGATACCTAAGTTTTTTCCTGGCAGCCCCAGTTGCAGGAGAAAATGAAGAAGGAGCTGTTGACGTGTCACGTTCCGCTTCAGCTGACAGTGTGTTCACCAGCAGGTCTTTGCACCTCTGCAGGCTTGTGTCGGCCGGAAAGAGAGACACCACATAGGCTTTAAACCTAGGATCGAGCACGGTGGCCAAAATGTAGTGGTCTGATTTCAACAGATTGACCACCCTGGAATCCTGGCAAAGCGAATGAAGGGCTTCATCCACAAGTCCCACATGCCGAGCGGAATCGCTCCGTCTTAGCTCCTCCTTCACTTTCTCCAGCTGCTTCTGCAAAAGCCTGATGAGGGGAATGACCTGACTCAAGCTGGCAGTGTCTGAACTGACTTCACGTGTGGCAAGTTCGAAGGGCTGGAGAACCTTGCACAACACGGAAATCATTCTCCACTGCGCTTGAGTCAGGTGCATACCCCCTCCTTTGCCTATGTCATAGGTGGATGTATAGGCTTGTATGGCCTTTTGCTGCTCCTCCATCCTCTGAAGCATATAGAGGGTTGAGTTCCACCGTGTCACAACCTCTTGCTTCAGGTGATGGCGGGGCAGGTTCAAGAGTGTTTGCTGGCGCTCCAGTCTTCGGCACGCAGTCGCTGAATGGCGAAAGTGGCCAGAAATTTTTCGGGCCACCCAAAGCGTCTCCTGCACGCCCCTGTCGCTTTTCAGAAAATTCTGCACCACCAAGTTTATTGTGTGAGCAAAACATGGGACGTGCTGGAATTTGCCCAGATGTAATGCCCGCACAATATTGGTGGCGTTGTCAGATATCACAAATCCCCAGGAGAGTCTAAGTGGGGTAAGCCACTGGGCGATGATTTCCCTCAGTTTCTCTAAGAGGTTGTCGGCGGTGTGCCTCTTACTGAAACCGGTGATACACAGCGTAGCCTGCCTTGTAACGAGCTGGCGTTTCTGAGATGCTGCTACTGGTGACGCTGCTGCTGTTGCTGCGTAAGGTGATACATCTACCCAGTGGGCTGTCACAGTCATATAGTCCTTAGTCTGCCCTGTTCCACTTGTCCACATGTCCGTGGTTAAGTGGACATTGTGTACAACGGCATTTTTCAGGACACTGAGGACACTTTTTCTGACGTTTCTGTACAGTCTCGGTATCGCCTGCCTAGTGAAGTGGAATCTAGACGGGATTTGGAACCGGGGACACACTACCTCCATCAATTGTCTAAATCCCACTGCACTAATGGCGGATACCGGACGCACGTCTAACACCAACATAGCAGTCAAGGCCTCAGTTATACGTTTTGCTTCAGGATGACTGCTGTCGTACTTCATCCTCCTCGCTAAGGACTGTTGGAGGGTCAATTGTTTAGTAAAAGTAGTGGTGTTCCTACTTCCTCTCTGGGATGATGAACGACTCCCAGCAGCAGCAACAGCAGCAGCGGCAGCAGTAGGCGTAGCAATGCAGGATCCTCCAGAGGAATCCCGGATAGGAGAGTCAGTCATGCCAGTGACATGGCCTGCAGGACTACTTCCGATCCTGACTAAGGAGGAAATTGACGAGGAGGGAGTTGACGGTGTGGTTTGCAGGCGCTTGGATACAACAGGACAACGGGATTTAGGTGTCCCTGGACTGCTTACGGTCTTAGCCAAAGTTTCTGAACTTGACAGTAACTTTTTATGAACGCGCTGCAGGTGCCGTATAAGGGAGGATGTTCCTAGGTGGTTGACGTCCCTACCCCTACTTATTTCACCTTTACATATGGTACATATGGCAAGACAGTTGTTGTCCGGATTTGGATAGAAATATTGCCAGACCAAAGAGGTGGAATGTTTGGTCTTCTGCCCAGGCATGACCGTGATGGGCTTTTTCATCCCACGGACAACAACTGTCTCCCCCGGAGCCTGATTTAAACAAACCACATCACCATCAGAATCCTCCTCGCCAACTTCCTCCTCAGCGCCAGCTACACCAGTATCCTCATCCTGTTGTACTTCAACAGTGACATCTTCAATTTGCATATCAGCAAGTGGACTGTGGGTGCTCCTTTCAGCACTTGCAGGGGGCATGCAAATGGTGGAAAGAGCCACCTCTTCCCGTCCAGTGCTGGGAAGGTCAGGCATCGCAACCACCACCACACTTGGACTCTCCTTGGGGATTTGTGAAATCTTCTTAGAAAGCACAGTTCTTCGCTGTGCTTTTGCCAGCTTAACTCTTTTGATTTTTTTAGTGGGAGGAGGGCTTCCATCGTCATGTGAAGCTGAACCACTAGTCATGAACATACTAGGGATCGACCTTAGCCGTTCCTTGCCACTCCGTGTCGTAAATGGCATATTGGCAAGTTTACGTTTCTCTTCAGCTGATTTAAATGTCTTTTTCAAGGTCATTTTCCTGAACTTTGCCATTTGGGATTGTATGTGCCCTCTACTATGACATTGGGCATCGGCCTTGGCAGACGACGTTGATGGCATGTTATCGTCTATGTCATGACTAGTGGCAGCAGCTTCAGCACTAGGAGGAAGTGGTTCTTGATCTTTCTCTATTTTATTTTTATCGGAGAAAGTTTGGTCCTCCATTTATGTTATATCGATTTGATATATACGTGCGGCTAAACACAGAAAATAATTTTTTTTTTGGTTTGGACTGGAGTGTACTTTGTGGGTTACAGCACCCTTTAACGGTCAAGCCAGCCGGCCCTTTACTTATGACACAGGCGCACTCTTGGCACTACTTTGTTGATGCACGTGCGGCTACTGCGCACACAATTCACAAACACAGAAAATAATTTTTTTTTGGTTTGGCCTGGAGTGTACTTTCGGGGGTTACAGCACCCTTTAACGGTCAAGCCAGCCGGCCCTTTACTTATGACACAGGCGCACTCTTGGCACTACTTTGTTGATGCACGTGCGGCTACTGCGCACACAATTCACAAACACAGAAAATAATTTTTTTTTTGGTTTGGACTGGAGTGTACTTTCGGGGGTTACAGCACCCTTAACGGTCAAGCCAGCCGGCCCTTTACTTATGACACAGGCGCACTCTTGGCACTACTTTGTTGATGCACGTGCGGCTACTGCGCACACAATTCACAAACACAGAAAATAATTTTTTTTTGGTTAGGACTGGAGTGTACTTTCGGGGGTTACAGCACCCTTTAACGGTCAAGCCAGCCGGCCCTTTACTTATGACACAGGCGCACGCTTGGCACTACTTTGTTGATGCACGTGCGGCTACTGCGCACACAATTCACAAACACAGAAAATAATTTTTTTTTTGGTTTGGACTGGAGTGTACTTTCGGGGGTTACAGCACCCTTAACGGTCAAGCCAGCCGGCCCTTTACTTATGACACAGGCGCACGCTTGGCACTACTTTGTTGATGCACGTGCGGCTACTGCGCACACAATTCACAAACACAGAAAATAATTTTTTTTTTGGTTTGGACTGGAGTGTACTTGGGGGTTACAGCACCCTTTAACGGTCAAGCCAGCCGGCCCTTTACTTATGACACAGGCGCACGCTTGGCACTACTTTGTTGATGCACGTGCGACTACTGCGCACACAATTCACAAACACAGAAAATAATATTTTTTTTGGTTTGGACTGGAGTGTACTTTCGGGGGTTACAGCACCCTTAACGGTCAAGCCAGCCGGCCCTTTACTTATGACACAGGCGCACGCTTGGCACTACTTTGTTGATGCACGTGCGGCTACTGCGCACACAATTCACAAACACAGAAAATAATTTTTTTTTTGGTTTGGACTGGAGTGTACTTTCGGGGGTTACAGCACCCTTAACGGTCAAGCCAGCCGGCCCTTTACTTATGACACAGGCGCACGCTTGGCACTACTTTGTTGATGCACGTGCGACTACTGCGCACACAATTCACAAACACAGAAAATAATATTTTTTTTGGTTTGGACTGGAGTGTACTTTCGGGGGTTACAGCACCCTTAACGGTCAAGCCAGCCGGCCCTTTACTTATGACACAGGCGCACGCTTGGCACTACTTTGTTGATGCACGTGCGGCTACTGCGCACACAATTCACAAACACAGAAAATAATTTTTTTTTTGGTTTGGACTGGAGTGTACTTTCGGGGGTTACAGCACCCTTAACGGTCAAGCCAGCCGGCCCTTTACTTATGACACAGGCGCACGCTTGGCACTACTTTGTTGATGCACGTGCGGCTACTGCGCACACAATTCACAAACACAGAAAATATATTATTTTTTTAGCACTTGGGGGGAGCACCCCTGATGGACAGAGCACCCCCTGGACAACACTACAGCACTCCTTTAGGACTGGGACACTGCACAGGACTTTGGAGTGGACACAGCCCCTATGGAGAACTGACTGCACAACACAGTCCAGCCAGCCCCTATGGACTTTGAAGTAGTGGACACAGCCCCTATTAACAACAGCAGCACAGCACAACACAGCCAGCCCCTATGGACTTTGAAGTAGTGGACAACAGCAGCACTACACTACACTACACTACACAGCCCTAACTCCCACCCTCCCTCTTCACTGTCCACAGCCGAGTGAGAAAATGGCGCCGACGTGTGTACCTTATATAGGATCCAAAACCCGCGAGACTCGGAAGGCGGGAAGATGACGTTTTGCCTCGATTTCAGATCCGAGTCAGGCGGGAAAAGTCGAGCCTGACTCGGATCGGACTCGGATCGGGGGGGCTCGGGGGGGTTCGGATTTCAGAAATCCGAACCCGCTCACCCCTAGTAAATATTAATTCAAACCTGCTTAGGCCTAGATTAGAAAACATACTGATTCACCATAGTACCTTTGGTGTTTGTTTTTAGCCACAAAGCATGTTAAAATACTTTACAATTTACCACATTACAGGATTAGCCATTAAGAAAGTTTGCCTTTTTTGGACCAGGTTACACTTGCTTGTAATTTACCAAGGAAAAGTCTTTTTAACGTCAAGCAAAAATTTAATACACACAAATAATAAACAGAAAGTGAATTGTGACAATCAATTCACATAGTGAAAACACACTCCAAAAAACAACCAACACCCAAAAAAAAAACAAACAATCAGGAACTGTTTGAAGAAGTAGCAGGCCAACATGAATCCACAAATGAGGTGAAGAAATAATTGTTCCCGAAGTTATATCCAATGTGGCCACATGAAGACAATTTTTTGGATCAGGTAGTAGGCATCATTTTTTCGGGTAATTTTAAGGAATAAAAGACAAAAAAATCAAAAAAATATTAAAATTGGCCATTAAAATCTTACATGTCTACATTGTGTCAATTAACTAAATGTTTTACAATAATTACCTAAAAAATCTGGCCACCACATCATCTGGCCATCATCAGGCAAAGCATCCTCTTGCTGCATTGGGACACCACTCCTTATGGTGATGTTGTGAAATATCCCACACAGGACCACAATTTTCGAAACCATATCCAGCAAATACATGAGTTCGCCACCAGAGTGGTGGAGGCATCTGAATCGGCCTTTTAAAAGGCCGATACAGTGCTCCACCACCTGCCTGGTGGCTGTAAGTGTGGAATTATACTCACTTTGTGGCCCTGGTGTGGGAGCCAAATAAGGAGTGAGCAGCCAGGGCGTGCAAGGGTAACCACTGTCTCCTGTGAAAAAACAAAAACAAACATCAGGACCATTGTGTTACAAGCTTTGCAGTGGTTGCAACGGAAGGTGTCAACTTACCCAGAAGCCACGCATCACCAGCTTGTAGGTTGTCTAATTTCTGCCAAATCCCTGATTGCCGGATGACGAAGGAATCATGTGCACTCCCGGGGAATTTGGCATTCAGGGACAGGATCTGGAGGGAGGCATCACATACCACCATTACATTCAGTGAATGAAAGTGTTTGCGGTTCCTAAAAATAGCCTCCAGCCTTGCTGGAGGCTGAAGTGGTATGTGAGTGCCATCCACAACCCCTATGATGTGTGGGAAGCCAGCTATTTGGTAAAAATTGGCCTTCGCCACACTAAGGGAACCCATATCCACTGGCATTTTAATAAAATGATGGAAGTGTTTAAAAATGGCCTCCATCACTGCCCTCAGGATCCTTGAAAAGGAGGATTGGGAGATTCCGGCAACTATTCCCACCATGGTTTGAAAGGATCCTGAGGCACAGAAATGTAACACCGACATTAATTGCGTAAGTGGTGGTATTGCTGTAGGACTTTCAATTTTCCGTTCAAGATCACTCTCTATTAATGAGAGAGTGTCTAGGATGATTTGTGGAAGAAGACGGTATCGTCTTAATACCTCATCATCTGGCATTCCAAAAAGGGTGACACGTGTTCTATATATCTGGGGCCTTGCACTCCTACGAGGCCTACGCCTGGGACGAAGTTGAGGTTGGTCGAGTTGAGGTTGAAGTTGAGGTTGGTCGAGTTGAAGTTGAGGTTGACCATGGCCAAGATAATACGACCAACATCAACCTGAAATGGTAAGCCAGGTAGTTATTGTTTTAGACAAATGTGTAAAGAAAAATATACTTATCTTTTTAAAGAAATCCAAAGATGCTTACAGGCCGGGGTCTTGTCATGAGTAGAACAACCTACATTTCAAACGTAGAAAATATATTTATTTATTATTGGGAAAACTTGGATTGTAAACACATTTTTTAGGGTTAAAAAAAAGAGAAGGGAGCACACATTAGTTCGGAAAATCGCATGCTACATTTAGTGGTAAAACATGATTTTACACTGAAATAATAAAAACACATTAGTGCGCTAAATAGTACGTATTTTTTACAGTTAAAACAAGACAAATGAGTTCGCTAAATATTACGCTACTTTTACAGTTCAATAAGGAGACATTAGTGCGCTAAATAGTACGTTCATTTTAAATTAAAAACAACTCAAACATTATTTCGCAAAAGAGTACGCTATATTTAGTGGTAAGACATGATTGGTCCTAGAAAAAAAAAAGATTACTTAGCGAAACATATGCGAAGATCAACACATCAAAATTGTAACTTCATGAAACTAAAAACACTTACCAAAAACAGACAAATAACCCAAAGTCCAAAAACATCGATGGGGCAAGGCCAAAATAACTGTAAAAAAAAAACACATAAGTACTAACATTTTTTAACTATTTACTATTATTGTTTACGGTGGTTTTTAAAAAGACTTACTCAAAAACTCCAAAAAAAAGCTAAACAATAACAAAAAAGCGAACGGAAAAAAAATAAGTAAGAAAATAAAAAAAACGATCACACTAGAAAACTCCAAACTCCAAAAACCGCCAACAAACAACTCCTACGTCAAACCTCCAACATTCATCACCCGCCACCTCAACTCGAGTCACACCAAGCCATAAATAGTCTTTATTTTCCCGCTCAAATTACGGACGGACAATAGGAGCGCACAATCAATGATGCGGCCGAATAATGCTGACGCGTGTATAAAGACGTTACTGAAAACCCCAATCGGTCTGCTGTAGTGAGACCTGAAAGTCAAAAATGGCTACAGAGCAGCAAAACACTGGCCAAGAGGCGCCAGGTAAGTATTTGTCTTTTTGGGCCTAAAGGATTATGTGGAACCAACATTTTAGGTACATTTTACATTATAAATTTTATTTCCAATTTACAAAAAGGTGTTGAGGATGTAATGGAAGAGGCTGCTGGTCCTAGTAGGCCCACTAAACAAACTAAAAAAAAAAGGCAGCCACAATTCACAAGAAAGGAGATGGAGGTTTTGGTCCAAATGTGTGTTGACAACCTGCCCCAGGCAGCAAGGAATATGGGCTCAAGCCAGAGATGGAAAATGTGGCATGACATAGCCAGTGCTGTCAATAGGGTGGGTGAGTTTGAACGTTCAACCCGGGAGGTCAAATGCCGGTACATACAAACTACATTTTATTAAAAAGTGTTTACAGGTCCAAATACTTCAGGAATAATGCCAACTTTTTAACCCACAGATGGAGCGACTTCAAATATCGGCTGAAGCAAAAACTGGCTGATAGGGCTAGGCATGCAGGGGGGACAGGTGGGGGTCCCACCCCTGTGTCACTGGAGCTGAACGATTTGGAGGAGCAGGCCCAGGGGTATGTGCAGGATGAGGAGGTGTTTGGCGTGTCGAACATGGATACCGACATGCCAGACATTGCAGCTCCTCATGTTGCCTCAGGTAAATGTAGTAATGTTAATAACTCAGAAATGTGTTTGGGACAATATCTAGATTATAATGTTACTCTTTTCTCTTTTTTTTCACAGAGACACAGGCGGATGAGTCTGCTTCAGAGGGGAGCTTTGGCCGCAGAACTTCTGCTGGCTCTGCAGGGGAGGAACCAGTAGATCCGGCTGGGGACTCTGTGGCAGACAGTCCAGGGCAATCCCCCTCACAGGCAGTGGCCCTCCTCACTGAGCTCAATCTTAAAACAGATCAGCACACTGAGATTCTGGTGAGGCTGGACACCACTCTGCTATGGGTGGCGGAGGCCCTGGAGCAAAGTGCTGCGGCCAACATGACCATTGCTCAGGCCCTAGCGGAAAATACTGGGGCCAACGTCCATATTGCAAATGCCCTGGAGCAGCTCGTTCGCCAGCAGATGTTGGAGCCGGCCTCCCTTCCTGCCGGAACATCAGGATCCTCCACCTCTGGCACAACAACAGCCATCCCTCCAAATGTGCCTAGCCCTATGCCTAGTCCAGAGGCCCCAACATCTGCCTCTGGCCAGGCCAGCCGAAGGACCTCCCGGATCCGTTCAGGCTCCCTCCCTACCCCGGCCAAACGGGCCAAAAGGTGATGACAGCACTGGCTAATTTTCCCACATTCCTTATCTGTGTTTGCCCCATATTCCTTAATGCCCAAAACCTCCCTCTCCTTTCTTGCAAATTGTTTTTAAATTTTGTTTGTTTGATAGTGGTTTAAAAAAGCCACTTTTTTTGTTTCCGCATTTCTCAAAACATTTCTTTTTTTATTTTAAGTTATCCATATTTTAATTTGGAAAAAACACCCCCAAAAAAAATTGTGTACATTTTTTTAAAAATGTTGAAAATCTGAACAATTGTATTGTTAATTTATTCAAAAACTGGTTGAAATGTAATCCCACACACAAAATTACAAACAATACAACGGAAATGTAAACATTATTTTTTTTTAAAAATAACAAGGGATAAAAACCATTTAAGAGTTTAAATTAACACTTAGCAAAAAACAAAAGGACGATTGTTTTCTTGGCCCCCCAAAAAAGCAGAAAAATAACAAACATGACTACAATATTGTTGGCCGAAAAAAAGTAATAAACTAATTTTGGAAAAACACGCAAATTTAAAATACATTTTTAAGCTAATTGATTGTCTAACCCAGAAATTAGCAGCTGAGTAGTTCACCTGCGTACGTTTTTTTGCTACTAAAAAAAGGCTATTTGCTTAACACCTTACAAGCATTTTTGCAATTCAAAACTGATTGTTTTTGAGCCCTCAATTGATAAATCAGGAAACCATCGATGAGCCACGGGAGGAACAAAGAGACCATCGTCATTGTGGTAGAGAATACCAGACCACAAGCTGAGCGAGCAGTTTGAATGGAAAGTTGATCAGACAGTGACGTAACACTTTTTCCGTTCACATTGGCCATTCGCATCAGATAATTTATGTACACCCAAAAAACGCCACTTCTGCGTTTTCCCATCTCCACCCCCGTCACCGCCCCCAAACGGACAGTTCTGTCAATCACATTTGACATGTCACTTCCTGTTCGCTATTCGACGAACGACTGAAAAAATTATCGCAATCAGCCGTATGCACATGCGCACTGTTACACCGACGCATGCGTGGTTGGACAACATCGGACTGCTACGAGCGTACGACCGCTTACGAGCGGCTCTGAATGAGGGCCTAAGACCTCTCTGAAACTTCTGTGTTGTCTAAATGTAATAAAAGCGGAAGTTACATTTGTTATTTTCGTCACTGTTTATGGTGCTGGGGGTGGAGGGCCTATGAAATCTAAGGCGATGTTGGGTATTAGTTATTAAATAACAAATGTAATGAGTTAACTGAATGACGGAGACGGCACATACCCCAGGGCGCCACACTGCACCCTCTGGCTTTGATTGGTTGCTATAGGTTATCGCACATTTTCTACCCAATTATCTGTGCGTGAGATTTCATAAACGCTCCTCAGTATGTGTAAAAGCAACTTCTGCAAGGAATATCTAATCGCATGTACTGGTTATGACTATGATGCTGTTATATGTGGCTCTACCTCAGCTTTATGTGTAGTTTGATGCGATTACAGTTATACAGTTATGGTGTGATTTATTGAAGCCCATCATCTTCATATACATCCGATTCCACCTTTCTAGTGACGTGACAAAGAAAATGAAAAGAAAGGGCTTACATTTCCCCAACGCCTCCTTACGCATGATAAAGGCGAACTCTAATCCGCTGAGCCTGTGAGCTACGCGTTTTATGGGTTATCTCCTTAGAACTATCGGAGCTTATTATGCAGGGCTTCAGTCTCTAGCTGATAAATGCCCATAAAACATTTGTAATTAGGTTTCCTGGGTAACTATGAACTGTATAAATTGGAAGACAACATTGACCTTCTCACACATTAGACAATGTTATTGCTGTTATTACAAATGCACTAACCTGGCCTGAATTAAATAGAAACACTGTCATCCAGTAACTAAATGCAGTCCCAGTTATTATAAATGGGAAATGTACAGGACAGATGGGAATAGGGTCTCACAAGTGACTTGGGTCATTCGGGAAAAGGTATCTACAGTGCTAATGAGAACATGGCACAGTGTGACCCAGGGAAAGCATCGTATTACTGTGTGCGGTCAGGGAGGAGAGTCTTTCTCCTTTGATGGGAAATAAGCAGCTGCCACACTGGAAATCCCTTCTGCTTTCTGGATCAACACTTAAGCTGCATACACACACAACGATTTAGTAAAAGAACGATTTTAGTAAACGATTTTCGTTCATTTTTTCAAGGGAAAAAATCGTTCACTTACTAAATGTAATGAACAATTTTTTTGAACTACAAATGATTTTTGCATATTCCCTTACTGAAGATCGTTGAGTTGGTCAGTCTGACTGAACTACAAACTACAAATGTGAACGCGCATGAACGATAATCGTTCATCATCTTAACTCAGAAAGTGAACGATTTTTTCAACGATTAAATGATAAACGATATCATTAACGATAATCGTTCAAAAAATTGTTGTGTGTGTATGCACCTTTACACTAAAGGTTCCCAAAATCTGCCATTACAGTCCAGGTTTTAAGGTAGAGATGCCGACATTCTGGCTGCCCCTTCCGGGAGGGGGCAGACAGATCAGCAAAATCAGGGGGAGCCGCCGGCTGTTGTGGGCGGAGCGGGGGCGTGGCCAAGTGCTCATGTCATTTTGCCCCCGCTAGGGGGCGGGGCCAAAATGACCTGATTCGGCGTGAATCGCGTCACAGGCCCCCCCGGGGATTTTCATGTAATCGCGGGGGGAGGGCAGGAGGGGTCGGCAGCTTGCGGGAGGCTTGCCTGCCTTCCTGGGAGGTCGGGAGCGGCACCCACTTTTCGGGAGGCTCCCGACCAAATCGGGAGGGTAGGCAAGTATGTGTTAAGGATAACCATGCTTGAGCAAGAGAGGCGTGGTCTGACTGCAGAGTTGATCAGCAGCACTTGGGAAGAGCTCCACGAAAAAAAACCTGGATAAACCCCTTTTCTCTATATAAGAGGGGCACGCACAGCCTATTAAACTGCAGCATATGACCTGCTGTATCCTGTGAGCGCCGACAGGAATTTTCTCTGACCCCAGTGAGCGGCTCCCGGACTCCGGAATATCTGCGGCCTACACCCCGCCAAAAGCCGCGGCCTCGATTGCGGGTGATACCCGTCGCCGCCAGCAGACCAGCGTGGCACTCGCAGTGACGTTGCGGACAATACTGCGCGATCGCGGAACCCCCAAGGCAACCTTTAATACCCACCCAACAAACCCCGGAGAGCCCCGGGAGGTCGCCGCTGCCCGCCGCATCTAATTAGGTGAGCGCGGTGGGGAGAGTGCGGTGAAGCAAGCTGCTGATCTGAATCACTGCCGCTTACCTGCAGCCGCTGTAGTGTGTGCCGGTGCCCTTCTCTTCCCCTCTGATTGCCCTGGGGACCTGAGTTACTCCAGCTTTACATCCCACACACTGGAGGGATAGTGGAGGAGCACTATCAATAACACACAGCCTCTCACTGTGTCCAAGGCCCTGACTGGACTTCCCTATGTCTGGCTGGATTGTCTATTGACCCGCTACTATAAAAAACGTATAGACAAATGCTTGTGAGAAAACTATAAGTACTATAAGTATAACTATAAGTACTCACAAAGTATGCATTCCTGTTACTAATACCTTACATCACTGAATACTTGGTGTGGGGCTCCCTCCTGTGGACACTAGAGAAATTACAAATAACAAACACCAAACATAAAATACTTGTCACTTCTTATCTGCTACATAAGTTAATTTTAAAACCCGCTATCTCCTCGAATACCTGCAGAATTTGTAGGAGTAGTGGGATAGCTTCCTTAGGGTTGGCAAAATATAATAAGAGGTCATCGGCAAATACCGAAAATTTGATTTCGTGTTTTGCCAAAAAGATGCCTCGCCAGCCTGTTGCCTTTTCAAAGTGACGCAAGAGGGGATCTAGGGCTAAATCAAAAATTAGTGGCGAAAGTGGGCAAATTTGTCTCGTGCCTCGGGTTAGGCAAAATGGTCTGGTATTTAAAAGATTTATTGTCAAAAAGGCTTTCGGATCTTGATGTAATGTTTCAAATATATGAATAAAATCAGGACCAAACTCTTGATATTTAAATATGCGTATTAAATGAGACCAAGACACTCTATCGAATGCCTTGTCAGCGTCACAACTCACCACAATGTTTCTTTTATTTTTCTCCATATGTGACTGATACATTGCTGCTAAAACTGTGCGTATATTGTGAGTAGAGTGACGTCCTTTAATGAAGCCTGTTTGAGCCGGGTGCAATAATTTAGGTAGTAAAGATTGTAAACGCTGGGCTATAATCTTGGAAAATAATTTGAGGTCCTGATTGAGCAGGGAAATTGGACGATATGAACCGACTAAAGCAGGGTCTTTATTGGGTTTCGGTATAACTATAATGCGTGCAGTATTAAATGCAGGTGGTGCGGGATTTCCGCTAAGTACTGAATTATATAAAGCTGAAAGATGGGGTGTGATCTGTGGTGTAAGCATTTTATAGTATGCCGCTGATAGTCCGTCAGGGCCCGGGGTTTTACCAGTAGGTAACGCTTTTATAATAGAAGTAATCTCTTGCTCTGTTATGGGTAAAAGAAGACTCTCTCTATCTAATGGTGTAAGTTTGGTTAGTCCTGCCTGTTCTAAAAACTTCATTCCTTTATCTGAGTCATCCATAGGTGCCTGGTATAATGTTTCGTAATATTGTAAAAATGCTTCTGCGATTTTATCAGGCATCCTAGTGGACTCGGAGGGGGTCAAATTGACCAAAGAAATAGGCTTAGAAGATGTGTAAGATGTTACCATTCTTGCTAAAAGCTTACCAGGGCGGTTTCCCCAACAAAAGTATTTTTTTTTTTATAATTGAGGTTTGTTTGGGCTTGTTCAGTACATATCTGGTCATATAAAGCCTTGGCATCCCTATATCCCTTAGTATGAGAATCAGAGGAATCTTGTAACATTTTGGCATAAGCTGTGGCTACCGAAGTACTGGCCTGATGGAATCTTTGCTTAAAAGATTTTCTCCTGTATGAGACATAGGCATGACCCCTCATAACTGGTTTAGAAGAATTAGACATAGGCATGAAACATCACATGACCCCTCATAACTGGTTTAGAAGCTTGCCAAAGAAGATTTATATCCTGTTCATGAATTTGATTATCACTTATATAGTTTTGAAAATTACTTATTAATTGCTATTTAAAGTCCTCCGAGGAGGAGAAATAATCTGGGAAACGCCAATTATAAGAAGAAAGAGTAGGGGATTGCAAACGGAGAGAAAACCACACTGGAGCATGGTCAGATATCAGGATATCCGCTATCTCTGAGTCTATCACTCTATGTAGTAAAGTTTCAGGAATCAACCAGTAGTCCAACCTAGAAAACGAGTTATGTGGATGGGAAAAGAAAGTATATTCTCTGGATACAGGATGTAAATAGCGCCAAGGGTCTATCAAGTGCAATGTGTCTATAAGTAACGGTAGAGTGGGTTGTGCATCTTGTCGATTCCCATCCCTCCCCGAGTTACTCGAATAATCTACTGCTGGTTCCATAGTCACATTAAGATCGCCCCCTAAAATTAGAGTCCCTTCTGCCCAAACCTGTAAATTCGAGTATATGTCAGAAAAAAAAGATGCATTAGGGCCAGGAGGAGCATAAACACATGCAAAGGTAAACATGTCTCCCTCTATCCGCAATTTCAAAAATAAAAATCTACCATTTGGGTAAGCTTTTTAATCTAATATCTCATAGGTGATAAATTTACTAAACAAGATAATTACCCCTCTGGTTTTAGTAGCGAAAGATGCGCTTTTAAATTCCTTTACCCAATTATCTCTAAGATTGTTTGAGTCTCCTTGCTTCCAGTGGGATTCCTGCAAGAACGCCACATCTGGTGAGAAACGTTTTAAATGGCGCAATATTTTCTTCCTCTTTATAGGGGTATTTAGCCCTTCAACATTCCATGTAAGGAATTTCAATGTACTCTTAACTAATGGCTCCCCTGAATTTGAAGTAGTCATCATCCAATACCAGTCTTAGGCAACAAGTATTCGAATATATACCTATCGATTTCTCCCGTCTGGTCCCAGCGAGCCGGACAAGGGAGAAAGATCGTGTAACTCAATCCGTGTACTATGGTGCGTAAGTTAGAAACAAAAACAGCATTTTGGTAGCAATTAATAGCAATTATCCATAAAATCCTAACAACATTTTTAATTTTAAGAACCCAGAAGAGCAACCAAAATAGTTGCTCATAATTACTATGAAATAAACATAAGCAATGATTCCAGTAAAACAACTCTAAAAGGTATCGAATATAATACGTGTAGTAAAGCTGAGATAATAAATCAGAGCCAAATGGTTCATTACTCCCCAAAACATTAGATGTAGTGCACAATATAAACATCACATGGAATAATAGAAAATACATTTTCCTCAACATATTGATATCAAAAATACTTATCAGAAACGTATCTCCTTCGTGGATCAGTCATTGTCATTTCGGATTGGGCGAGGCGAAGCAGAACTAGTGTCCAGAGATTTCAGAAAGTTCTGAGCAGGTTTAGGTGAATCAAAATAAACCGGTTAGCCCTCATGCATTGTACGTAGTTTTGCTGTGTACATCAGTGCAAAGCGTATTCCCTTGTTAAATAGTTCCATGCAGATAGGAGAAAATTCTCGACGTTGAGATGAGACTTGGAACGAAAAGTCCTGAAATAGGAGCAACTTGTGGCCCTCAAAGGTTAGAGAATTATTTTTGCGATATGCCTCCATAATTCGCATTTTGTCAGCATAATTCAGGATCTTGAAGATTACCGGTCTTGGACGCTGTTGTGTTTCTTGTCAGAGTGGACCAATTCTGTGTGCTCTCTCAACCAGGATGGGATTCGTCGATGTCTCAAGACCTAAAGCAGTATGTAGCCATGAAGAGACAAGCAACAAGAGTTCCCTTGGTTTGATCGATTCAGGAAGTCCGATTAGTCTGAGGTTGTTACGTCTACTTCTATTCTCCAGGTCCTCTATTTTATCATGCATTGCCGTTATGGTAGATTCATGGGTTTGTACCATTTTTTTGGTCTCATGTAACTCATCCTCTAGCACCAACACTCTTTCCTCCACTTCCGTCAGCCTCAGTGAGTGTTGCGATAGTTGGGTAACAGCTGAATTTATAGCTTCCGTCAGTGGGGCTAATTTTTGGTCTAGTAAAGGTGAAATTATGTCAGCTATTTCTTTAGCTTTTTGAACAGAAACCGTACTGTATTTAGTTGAATCAAACAGATTGTCTAGAGGATCCTCAGGAGACGGAGACGGGGAGGTCGGAGAGGAAGAGGGTCCCGAGATTGTTGCTTTATCCTTGTTTTTTGTTACTTGAGAGCCTCTGGGGCCTCTCTGGGACTTTACAAACTTCTCCATGATAGGTTGAGATTGATCTCTTTATCTGGGGTTTAATGGAACAACTGCACCTATAATGGTGTGCGTAATCACCGAGAGCTTAAGTAACTGTTCAGATTTTTTTAAAGTAATTTAGAACAAGGGGCTGATGTGGAAGTAGATGCTCATCCACAAACTCAAAGTTGCGGCTATGAGCGGCGCTGCTCTTATGTGCAGCTAGACTCCAGTGGTATGTTGCACAGGGAGCCGGGGCTATAGCCACTCTTTCCTGGCAGTGTCCCGGGGGCTTTTGTTGATTCGAGAGAGCCAAGTAATGGTATTCGTGGCCGATAGCGGTTTTGACTCAGGTGCCCTGCAGGGAGCTCTTATTTAAAAGCGGCCAGTTAATCTGAACCGCCCACTGGAAGTCTTCTTGTATTTGTTGTTTAAAGAATTTTCAGAGCCTTTTTAGCTGTTATGTCTCGGTTTGTTGGGGGCCATCCAAACTGGTGTTTCTCTACTACGTGTCTCCCTGCAAAATTTATTGCAAACAGGAATCTCCCAACGTCACCACAGAGCTAACGAGCGACCATATAAAGATTCTACGGAGGGCTCCTGGTGCTTATACATGTATAGCATGGCGAGTTATTAGATCACAATCCCATTTAACCAAATTGTCCTAAATTTTTTTACCCTTAAATCCCTCTTTTTCACCTGGTAACTCCGCCCAATTTAAATGCTGGCATGCCAGTGGGGTTCGGTACATTTTCCAATTTTTACACGACCAAACACTTCAACCTCTCACTCGCTCACAAATGCAGGAGAAATTTCCTCTGGTCAATATCCCTTTATTTCCTTATTTACAGGCGATGAGTTATATCCAAAATATGCTACGTGGACTTTCGGAAGCCGATCTAAACTGGTGTCTAGATAGCGCACTACGCTGTAAACCAAAATGACCATTTTCAACATCTTTTATATACTCCCGTGCCCGGCCACTTATAAATAAAGAAACCTGTACTACAGGACTTGCGAAATGGACGGAGGTTTTCACACAAATCCCCATAGAGACTATCGCTCTTTCATGTTTTAAAATGAACAAACAATTGGGATCAGTATCTTATGCTGAAATGCATCTAAAAATATTACACAGAGCATACTACACCCCTAAATTGAAATTTATTATTGGTGATGCGCCTGACGCAAATTGTTATAAATGCTCAGCGCCTAACGCTGATATCGTACATTGCCTATGGGATTGTCCACAGGTCTTCTGAGAGGAACTTAATAATTACATTAAAGTAATTCTAAAAATTGATTTTGTGATTTTTAGAGAGTGGGCTTTTTGGAATATTTCTGAAAGCACACATTCTCAGAGACTGACTAAAGGAGATATGACCAAATTGATGGCAGCAGCTAAAAAGACCATTCTCTCACAATGGATTGACCCTCATCCACCTACTCTTACATTATTACACCCTAGAATTATATTTTTGTTTACAATGGATTGGACAGAGACGTCCATTAATAAAGAAAAGTATACTGAAAGATTTTTTGGCACATGGTTACCCTATATTCATACTCTTTCCCCATCACTTACAGACTCCATACGGAAATGCGTCCAACTAACATCATGGTATAATTTGGAAGTGCTTGATAATGGCCCCCCTTTCTGACTTAACTCAATCTATGATTTTGATCTATGTCATTAATGGTAATTGATTTACTGACAGTACTAATATATGTAACAATATATGTAAAGGTTTCATATATGTACAAAAACAACTAATATCTGGATTTTTGTGCTACAAATGTTATAATTATTTTGTTGTATGAAAGTTCTTGCAAAGTGATTGTTCTATTTACTATGTTTAAGATGATTAGGCATATATCTGTATCACAATACTTTGTTGTCCTAACAATAAAAATTATTTAGAAAAAAAAAACCATGCTTGAGCACAGGAAACTTAGGGCCTGATTCAGAGCCGCTCGTAAGCGGCCGCTTGTTCGCTCTGAGCGATGTTTGCCCAACTGCGCATGCGTGCGGATCGTTATACGCATGCGCGAACCAGTCAGTGCGGCCGAAATTCATGTGCTCACAAAATAGCGAATGCCTGATAATTTGAGTGACAGGATGAGGCGTATGTGGGTGGTAACAGGGGAAGGTGCTTGAAAACGGGGAGTGGAGATCCGATCGCAGGCGTGCTTAAAGGTCAAAATGGGCGTTTTATGGGTGTGCATAATTAAAACAGCAGCGTCATTGACCACGTCACTGGGTTATTTTTTAGCCAGAACTGCTCGCAAAATTGTGGTAGCAAAAACCAACCACAAGAATAGCGAACAGCTCATACCCTGTTCGATGTACTCGATTAATCTAATAAATAGCGGACATGACGTAGGATGCGAGCGGCCAGGGGGCGTAGTTTCCCAAAAAACGACCGCAAGTTTTGTTCGCTCGTTCAGACCTAGAGGCGTGAACAGACCGCAAACAGCGAATGGTTCATTTGAATAGCCACCCCTATTTTCTGGACGAGCGAGCGCAAATAGCGACCAGCTCTGAATCAGGCCCTTAATTAGTACCTCAGTCAATTTGATTTAACCATCTGGGCTCAAGCATGAATATCCTTAAAACCTGCAATGTAATGGCAGAGTTTGGGAACCTCTGACATACACAATGTACACAAGGTTGGAGATTATGCGCAGATCAGCCTCAGTACCTATGAAACGATGGTGGAATGTGTTTGCAGGGGTAGGCGACGTGTGGCACTCCAGCTGCAGTAGAATCAGACATCCCAGCATGCCTTGCCAAAGTTTTAGCATGCCCTGGGCCTAACAACAAAACTGTGTCAGGGCATGCTGGGATGTGTAGTTCCACAGCACATGTCGCCTACCCCTGGTCTAAGGAAAGCTGTGGGGGTTACAGCTACAAAGAAGATAACATATAATAAACCATATATCAGAGTTTCCCAAACTCCGCCATTACAGTCCAGGTTTTAAGGATATCCACAAGTCCAAATGACGAGTCCAAATTGACTGACGTACTAATTAAGTCGCCTATGCTCAAGCATGGATATGCTTAAAACCTGTACTGTAATGGGGCAGTTTATTCCTATAACAAAGGCAATCAAATATGGAATTGTTAACAAGTATTTTGTTATTCTGAGGATGTTCATGATTTCTTCAGTCACATTTTAATTACTGATAAACGCTCCTGACAAAAGAGTTTGAAGTTATTTTAAGACCGTATTTACCCACCAATTGTCTGTTGCCCACTTTCTCAAACTCGGTCCTCAGGACCCCAAACAGTGCATGTTTTCCAGGTCTCCTCAAAATCACAAGTGAAATAATTATCTCCACCTGTGGATCTTCTAAAATGTGTCAATGAGTAATGACTACACCTGTGTACCTGCTGGGTGACCTGCATAACGTGGCCTGTGTGTGGTCCTAGGTTACACACACACAGAGAGATATATATTATTTATTACATAAACAATTCCTTTAAGGTTTACTTTTATCTGTCTAATAAACATAAATATATTAATTAACTTAATTATTTTATTAGATGATGAAGCAAATGACCACGATACTGATGTAAGTGTGTTTTATTTTTTGAACACGTTGCATTTTTTTTGTACTAGGCATATGTCGATTCGGTTGGATTTTACACTGACGCGTCCTTATGCTTTCGGAGGAGCAAAGGAGGATGCAATATATATATATATTAGAGATGTGCAGGTCCAGTTCCCAGAGAACCGACAACAAATGAATTTAGGGGTACCGAGTCCCAGTTTGGATATTCCCACGTTTTGTATCTTGGATTTTAAAACCAAACTTGGGTTTTGGAGTGCATGCTAATAGGGGAAAATGACGTCATTTTAGCTGTGTTTTTAAATATTTTTTTCTTAAAATACAGATCCAAAATCAAAACCAAAACACGTGAGGGTGGTTTTACAAAACCAAAACACAAAGATGAATCCGGATCCAAAACCAAAATGTGGGACTCGGCACACATCTCTAATATACTGTATATAAAATATATATATATATATATATATATATATAAATATATATATATATATATATATATTGCCAGTTATCGGACCCCTGCTGCTATATATGCCTTGATGATAATGATGACAATCAGCAGACACTTCCGATTGGCTAAGTGTGTCTTCCATGATCCCTTACACTGATACTCTTAATTTAATATTGTGGCTGCTGCTATCTATTTGTATTATCTATTAGATATTTGCAATTTCAGGGAGCAGATTCTAATTTAATATTTTTGAATACATCGGATGATTGTGTGTAGTTGGACTTTTGCACTCCCATTCCCTTCAACAATCCATCTCTCCAAGCGTAAGGAGGTGCAAATATCAAAAAACTACATATGGACATTGGCGTTCACTTTTTTTTTTGTGGGCATGTGTGCATTGTTACACCAAGTATGCAGTCATTTGCCCAATTTAAAAGATACATACAGAACACTATGGGCGAACTTTATTTCTCTGTAATCAGCCACTGTGACGTTCTGTGGAGATCTGGCCGACCCTCGGAGGCTCATCACAGCTGGAGACCAGGAGAGAGTCATCGCTGGACCCATCCTGGAAGAAGTGGTCACTGAGATGATCGCTGGCATTGAGGGAACCAGGTCCAGTAAGATGATGGTGACAGCTTTAAAATTTAGTGTGCCCTGGCAAGCCAGCCACAGATCACCTTGCCATACTCTCTGCCCCCCCTCACAAAGTCTTATATCAGCCATAGTGAGAATAGCAAAGTCAGTCTGTCAGCCGCATGAACCTCCTGAAGAAATGAAGTGGTGAACAGGAGAAGAGGCAGACGGCAAGGGAGAAGATGTCAGGAAGAAGAGAGAAGAGCTGTCAAGATCAAGCAAAGAGGAACCATCGAGTGCAACAATCAAAGACAACACCATTGGCTGGAAGAGGCAGGAGACTGTGAGTGAAGCTGAAGAAGTCCTGAAGTCCTGGCCAGTGGAGGGCTCTTGCTCTAGACGTAACTCCCCCTTCAATGCATCCACATATTGGGCAAAAGGACGAGTCCACATAGTCCAACTGAACCTCATAACTCATGGAGCTGCGAGGTAAAGTCTGCGTAAAAAACCACAAAATTGGGTTCGCACACAGGTTAAAAACCCATTCATCCCACAGTATATGCAGACTCAGTCGGTTTCCATGCCTGAATCTTGATTTTTCACCGCAGGAAGAAGGCTATTGCGCAATGAATACATCCATTAATGCATCAGCCTTAATGATCGGAAATTCATTGCTTTGGTTTCTGACATTTCTGATCATGTGTAGGAAGCCTTAATGGGACATGTGAAACCATAAGGTTTATTGTTTATGGAATTGCAATGCTTTTTAAAAAGTACCCCCCAGAATAAGCAGCCCTGGGCTCTTTGAGCCAACGCTGATTCAAAAAATGTGGGGGACAAAAAAACTTAGGGGTCCCCCATATTTCATGAACCAGCACTGGGCTTTTGGACCCGGTGCTGGTTGTGTAACTATGGGGGAAATAATGGCATAGGGTTTCCCGTATTTTTACAACCAGCACCTGGCTTTACTAGCTGAGGTGTAATGCCACAGCCTGGGGACCCACTTCACGGGGTCCCCCGGCCAAAGCATTAACACCCCATACTAGTCAGCCCAGGCCAGGGATCCCTGGGGAGGTGGGGACCCCCCTATCCAGGATACCCCAGGCCCTGGGCTATCCTGGCGCTGTTTGTAAATATATGGGGAAAAAAATGGCATGGGCTTACATGTATTTTTACAACCAGCACCGGACTCTACAAGCTGGGCTGTAATGCCACAGCCAAGGGACCCACTTCACGGGGTCCCCTGGCCAAAGCATTCCCCCCCATACTAGTCTGCCTGGGCGACAATCCCAAGTGGTTCTGCAATAGCGCTACTGGTTGCAGGGTGCCATTCCAGATACCCTGCAAGCCACATGCAGGTGCCATGGGACAGCAATGGTTCTGCCCCATGGGCCCTGCACCCTGTGCAATGGCACTGCTCGTAAATCCCTAGTTACAGCCCTGGATATAAGGTTTCATGGGAATCTCTGATTTACAATACATGCCACAGGGTGGTGCTAGACATCCCCTAAATAGGAGTTTTTACTAAAATTGTTTAAGTATGTTTTTAAATACACGGTTTTTACTTAATTATGCAATTAAAAAAAACACAATTTCGAAAGCATTTTACAAAAAAATTTTTGCCAGTTAAGTGGTTAAATGTGACGCTATGTGCAACTGTGCACATCACTAGTACTTGCGGAAACCCAGCTTCACTCATTTTATTGAGCACCCTTATGGGTAACAAAGAATGTTGTGGTCACAATTTGTTGCCGTTATGAGCATTCCCACGCCGTTCTGAAGGTTAATTGAATTGCCCTGTGATGTAAAAGCATATGAGCAGTGAGCTACTGTGAGGAAAATGCAATAAAGTATTGAAACGCTGGTAATATATTTGATTATTCAGTTATTTCTACCCATACCTGAGTGCAGCCTATATCCAGTATCTGCACATTATTTGGGGACAATCTCTCAGTTTATCAGGAGGGCATCGAGGAGCAATATTCATGTGTATATATATGTATATAATATATATATGTTTCTATATATATAAAATAAAGTCTATGGTGAGCGTCTGTCTGTTAGTTCGGGCTAATCTCGAAAACCACGTAATGGAATTTGATGCATTTTTCACCATTATATGGAGCATTTGCAGAGGAAGGTTTAGGTGTAGGAAACATTAATGTGTGACAGAAGGGAGCCGGGCAGTGACAATTTTAGTGAAGAAAGTCAATGAAAATACTTACGTCCGTGCGTTTTCTTGGCTTATACTGC
Source organism: Taudactylus pleione (assembly GCA_031769625.1). Lineage (NCBI taxonomy): Eukaryota > Metazoa > Chordata > Amphibia > Anura > Myobatrachidae > Taudactylus > Taudactylus pleione. The sequence goes on from JAUIMM010000127.1 coordinate 12,515,576, forward strand.
CTAAACCGTTAAAGATACAGTATAGCACAACTATGGACTTTATTTTATACTATGTGGAGACTGATATGTATTATTCGGTTTCTCCAGAAAAAGTGATGTTTACTGATACAAAAATAACTTTTTCCCTTTTTTTTTTACCGTTCCTGTTTAATTTATGTAAAAAACAATTCTTTAATGTCAAACAAGTCCAATTCCCGGGAAGAGTCTGCATTGGTATGACTATAAATAAAGCACAGGGACAGACATTTAATGTGGCTGGAGCTGACCTTAGTGGAGACTGTTTTTCTAAGGGACAACTTTACGTGGCTCTTTTGTGTATCACATCAAAACGAAATCTTTTTGTGTTGACATTAGAATTAAATTAATTACTAATGTCATCTTACAAGGCTATCTTATTAGACCTCTGTTTAAAAAATAAATTAAAAATTGCTCCCGTATGAAACCTGGGTGGGTTGCTAGTGTATACTAGGGATGACCGGGTTCGGATTTTCAAAATCCGAACCACCCCGAGCCACCCCTGATCCGAGCCGGGAACCGAGTCAGGCTCGGGTTTTCCCGCCTGGCTCGGAACTGAAATTGAGGCAAAACGTCATTATCCCGCTGTCGGATTCTCGCGGGTTTTGGATTCTATAAAGGTCCCGTGATCGTTGCCATGTTTCATTCTGGCTGTGGAGCGTGGGTGCAGAGGGAGGGAGCTGGGAGCTGTTGGCTAGTGTGGAGGGGGGGAGCTGGGAGCTGTTGCTGATGCTGGCTGGCTACTGTTGTCCATATACATAGGGCCTGATTGGCTACTGTTGTCCATACAGGGGCTGGCTGTTGTGCTGTCCATAGGGGCTGGCAGAGGGAGGGAGCTGGAAGCTGTTGGCTACTGTACTGTTGTGATAATAAATATTAATAAACTTAGTAGTACTTATATATACATTACATACTGGGCTGGCTACTGTGAAGAGGGAAGGTGCTGGGTGCTGTTACTGATGCTGGCTGGCTACTGTTGTCCATATACATAGGGGCTGGCTGGCTACTGTTGTCCATATAGGGGATGGCTGTTGTCCTGTCCATAGGGACAGGCCCGCCAAGAGCTGGGGTGGGGCATGGCCTAATTGTGGGAGGCGTGGCCATGGCCCCTTGCTGGAAAAAAAAAAGATTTGCAGCTCTCCGAAGCAGCGCTGAGTGCTGGGGAGGGGGGGCACTCTGAGCTCCCTCAGCCCGGCGCAAAACCAGGGGGGCATGATCAGTGTGATCGCTCCCCTCCACAAGCATAGGAGACTGCTGTGGCTGCTGCTCAGCAGCCACGAGCAGTCCCCCACTGCAGCTCAGCACATGCTGTGTGCAGGGCTGCTGTGAGGGAGGGGGGGCGGCGCCGGACCCGGGAACCCACCAGGCCCCTCAGAAATCCCGGGCCCCGGTAATCTGTACCCACTCTTCCCCCTCTCTGTGCTCCTACATAGGGACAGGCTGGCTGGCTGGCTGTAGTGCTGTGTTCAGGGGGTGCTCGTCCTTCAGGGGTGCTCTCTTCACCTACCACCAGTGTTAAAAAAATATATATTTTTCAAACTTTCTGTGTGTGTGCCGTGTTAGCCAGCCACACCTGTCATCAGCGTATGTAGGTGCGCAGGGGTGCTGTGCTCCTGTCATGGGGCTGCTGCCCAAAAATACAAATTTAAATTATTTTTACAGGGGCTGTCCTGTGTGGTGCAGGGGTACGCTACCCAAAAATAAAAATAATTTTTACAGGGGCTGTCCTGTGTGGTGTAGGGCTACGCTGCCCTGTGCCCTGTGTGCTGCCCACTTGTGCCGCTTAGCATAGTCATCCAGTTACCTCGGCGCAACCTTTTGGCCTAAAAACATTATTGTGAGGTGTGAGGTGTTCAGAATAGACTGGAAATTAGTGGAAATTAATGTTATTGAGGTTAATAATAGCGTAGGAACAGAAAAACCCACAAATTCTGTGATTTTAGCTGTTTTTATGCTTTTTTACAAAAAAATACAGATCCAAAACACAAAACAAGGAAGGGTGGTTTTGGCAAAACCAATCCAGATCCAAAACACGTAGAAAGATCCAGATCCAAAACCAAAACACGAAAAGTGGTTGGGGCACACCCCTACTTTAAACCAAATAAATTGAGCAAATGTGCACAAATAGATCCGACGTAGAAAGGGAGACACATTTTCCTGTTTTACAAATATCCCTTTCTGACTGAAATATTCTGCTGCAGTATGTAGACCTGCAATCTGTGTACAGACATTACAGCAGCTGTTTAGGCAGAAGAGAATGTTTCCAGGGGCGCAAAGAGAGGGGGTTATTAATTACCCAGGCCTGGGCTTGTTGGAGGTCTGGTTCCCCATAACACTGCTTAACTGTTTTCGGCAGTAGCCTCTCTCCCCAGCCCAGCTGTAGTGTGCTGGGCTTTGGAGGCTCTCTCACCTGCATGGTGTGTGTGGGGAAGGAATCGTACTGATCGCTCCCACTCCCCTAGATCTGACTGTACCATGCATACTGTTTTTTTAGATATTTGTAGGGGGAGTGATATAAAACTGTGCACTTTATTTACTTTGCTGTGTTTTTTTGCATTGGTATAATCTATATTGTGTATGAGGGGATCAAAAATTCTCATACAAAACGAATATTGAATTTACACCTACAGAGGTGGCAGTTATTGCATGTAAAAAGAGAGATTTTTTTTGGTACACAACTAATGCACTTTATTTCTATACTTTTATGGCTGTGAAAAAAAAAGAAACTTAATATTGGAACAAAACACAGGTGGTCTTCTGGACTTTATACACTAGATGGCGCTGATGTCTCACAATTGCTGAACAGTCTTTATATTTGGACCTATGTAGTAATAGTCCTCTTCTGGAGACTTTTGGAGCTGCCACTCAGAACTGAGGAGTGTAATTTCTCTGTCATTTTTGGGACAGTAAGTGAGACTTTGTAAATTGTGGAAGAACAAAACCTACTGAATTGAGCACTGCAGTTCCTAATCAGGATTCTACTCGACAAGACATACACACCGGCACCAGGGACAAGGTAAGAACGTAGTGTGAGTGCAGGTGAGTGTGAGTGAATAGATGAGTAAAATATTAAAACTTTCGTTGTCTGTGTCCTGGTATTTATTTCTATATATTTCTTTTGCAGGTGAGCTAGATGTACCAGCGGGCTCTGAATGCCCCACATGTTGGTACTTTTGTTTCTCCAAGTATCAGCTTGCAGGGGAGGCTTGCTGGGACCTCTAGTTATCGTCTAAAGGACAAAATTATTTTGTCTGTTTTTTACACATCAACCCGGCACCCACAGCCCAGGCCTGGGGTGCCCTGGAGAGGGGTAACCCTAACTGATTCCCGTCCTTGCCAGGTTACCCTGTGAAGCGGGTCCCATGGCTGTGACATTACACCCATGCTAGAACAACTCCAATGCTGGTTGTGGCTAATACCCCTATTCAATTTGTTCCCCATATTTCAACAACCATGACCGGCTCACTGAGCCTGATGCTGGTTGATGAAAATACAGGGACCCCTATGTCTTTTCCCCCTGTATTTTTACAACCAGGACCAACTCAGATAAGCCCGGTGCTGGTTGTGCTTTTAGAGGGGAATCCCACAACTTTTTTTTGTACACATTTATAGGTATTTTCACACAAGCATGCATGGATTTCACTGATCCGTGCCTGCTTCTGTGTAACTCGCACCTTCTGAGACTATACTCACTAGCCTGAAGCAGGTCTGTTTCTTTAAGAGTTTTAAGTAATATTGTGCAAGTTAAAAACTGGCGCTCTTTTAAATGGGAGAGTTCTATACTTTCCATAGGAAAACATCTGGATGTGAGTTTCGGCAGTGTGAGTTGCGGGAGTGTGAAAAACATGCGAATTAGCATGTTCTCACACCCTATTAAATAGGATGAGTTCTAAAAATGTGCAAGTATAGCGCTATACTCATTCATTTACAAAACTCGGAACCCTATTACATTAGTTTTTATTCCTTTCACCGCAAGAGGGGCCAGGGGTCAGTCTTTTCCAAAATCCAAATTCTTCCTCCAAGGGTTCTTGGTCCCGATGTGAGCAACCTTTTTCCACCAGATGACCAAGTCCACAGACAAGCCTGCCACATCATGGAGCCATCCTCCAACTGGGGACCTCTGCATGGGAGGCAGGCTTCTGCTATTTCCTGCATTTGGATGGAGACCACAACAAATGGCTGGGCCAGAAGTGTAATTTCTTAGGGCTACGTTCTGACCTTTCAGAGGCTTCTTCCAGCCAGGTTCTTTTCCACCGGGCATCCAGCACATCAACTAAAAGCTCTCTTGGCAGGTCCACTCAATTCTGTCTGGCTTCCAGGGTCATCATCCTGGTCCCCCCTTGGGTTTCTACGTCACCTTCTTCCTGTTCCAAAAGCTCATTTCGGACCATCCTCACTCTGAGGTGCTGAACAGGTTCCTCCGAGTTCCCAGATCCAACAAAGAGTCTCTTCACTCCATTATTCTAGCTACGGAACCAGGGGATTTTCTGGCATATTCCCATCCAAGTCAGCCACCAGTGCTTCCTCAGGTTTGTGGTGAAGGAAGATCACTACAAGTTTCAGGTTTCCACATTTTGGCCGTCGACGGCTTCATGTGTTTTCACAAAGGTCAATGCAGTCATGGCAGCGCACCTTCTTCACAGAGGCCTCAGAATCATTCCTTTGGATGACCTTCTCCAGGCCAGAGTCACCGGATGTCCTGAGGGACCACATCCGTCTGATGGTGGATCTTCTGCAGTCACTCGGGTGGATAGTCAATTGGAGGAAATCCATTTTGACACCTTCTCAGTAGATGCTACACTTAGGGTCTTTACTGGATTCCAGGGTTCGACAGGTCTTCCATCCTGCAGACAAAATTTTAGCCCTGCAGTCCAGGATTTGCGAATTCCTGAGCCACCATCGGGTGTGGCTCCACAGCTGCATGCAGATCTTGGGTTCTTTGGTATCCATCTTCAACATAGTGGAGTATGTCTAGTTCCTCTCCTGTCCTCTTCAGTTGGAAATTCTAGCACGGTGGAACAAGTCCCTTCTGCATGTCAGGGTGCAGATGCTCATTCTCCCTTGGGACATTTGTCACTCTCTCCTATGGTGGCTCTACCAGTCCCACATGGACAGGTACCATCCTTTTCAGATCCCGGACTGGGTCCTACTCACCACCGATGCAGGTCTGCGGGGGTGGGGGATGATGATGTGTTTTCAGACCTTCCAGGGTTGATGGACAACTCAGGAGAGCAGACAGTCCATCAATGTTCTGGAGCTCCATGTAGTATACAGTGCATTTTGCCAGACACAGTCTCTCCTCCTGGGTCATCCGGTCAACCGATGTTGCCTATATAAACCACCAGGGTGACACTTGCAGTTGCACAGCCATGATGGAGGTCAGCTGCATTCTCCGCTGAGTAGAGAGGTATCCATCTGCACTATTATCAGCCTTCCTCCCCGGAGACGAGAATTGGAATGCGGACTCTCTAAGACTCCAGGATTATCCCTTGGGCGAGTAAGCTGTACATCAAGACTCTACTAGTCCACCGTTGGGACCTACCAGACATAGATATGTTGGCATCATCAGTTGCAGTGATGCAGTTCCCACACCAGGAAGCCTGCAGCTCTCCTGGTGAACACTCTAGAGGTACCATGGATGTTTCTGCTAATATACATCTGTCCTCCAATCTCAAAGATTCTGCAGGTCTTTCACAGGTTAATACTGGAGGGAGGCACAGTGATCCTTGTGGCTCCAGTGTGGCCACAGCAGGTGTGATACATGGATCTTCTGGGCCTCTCCCTCAATGACCCGCTGCGTCTTCCTCTGTGGTGGGATTTTCTGTATCAGGGCCCCTGCTTCCATTCAGATCTGGACTGTCTTGCTTTGATGAAGTGGCTCTTATGACATCAGTCATGCAACGAAAGGAGTTTTCCAGAAGTGTCATTTGTACCATGCTTAATGCATAGAAGCCCTCCTCAGCTACTCTTTATCTCTGCATTTGGCGGACATACTTAAATTCGTGTTTGGCCACAGGCTTTAACATTCTGCCTCTCCCGGCTCCCTTCCTTGAAGGTACAGGCTTCAGCCTGGTCTGTTCTCTTCCAGAGGGCAGATTGCGCTCTTTCCAGATGTTCTGACTTTTTTCAGAAAGTTTTCCACATACAGCCGCCATTTGTTCCTCCGGTGGATCCATTGACCCTGTCTTGGTTCATAGGGCTCTCCAGTGGGCTCCCTTTGGCCTCTGGATATGGTGGACATGGGATGGCTTGCATGGAAGATTATTTTCTGCTTGATCGCCTCGTTACTGTTCAGGTATTCCACTCGGATCGGTCCATTCTGTGGACTCGCTTGGGTTACCTTGACAGGGTTGTCTTCCTTTCACATTAACCAGAAGATCGTGGTCCCACTTTTCAGCATTCCAGATTCTTCGCAGGAGGAAGCCTCTTTGGATGTTGTGCAGGCTCTCCGGATTTATGTGGGCAGGAACAGAGATATCCGCACAACGGAGTCAAAGAAAAGGATTTAACAGGTAAGAACATAAATCTCCTTTTTCTGGATAATGCAATTTCACAAAGCTACACCTTATATTTAAAATAAATACACATGTATTCTATACATTTTTATATTACTGCCATACTTTAGTACAGGGGTGGGGAACCTTTTTTCTGCTGAGGGCCATTTTGATATATATAACATTATTTGCAGGCCCAGTCCAGGCCACCTCCCCTCCATGTGATGTCACATAAGGGCGGGGTCACAATTAACGGTGATTACAGCAATACCTGGAGCATCCTGAGGATGCTCTGGGGAGCTGTAAGGGCAGCAGTGTGACCATCTGAAGTGCCCTAAGGACGTTCCAGGTGGAACTGCTGCATAGATTCTGGCTGCAGGATGCCATTCTAGGCACCCTGCTAGCCAGATGAGGCTATCAGAAATAAGCTCTGAGGGCCAGACCAAATGATTCCGAGGGCCTTATAAGGCCCCCGGGCATGAGGTTCCCCATCCCTGATTTAGTAGGTAAACACAGACCACTGTGCAAATGTCCAGCAGGAAGCCTGCTAATACATCTATCAATGACCTTGTTATCTGGGAGATCGAGAGCAAGGCCAGGACAGAACATTCATATTACAGTGTTCTTTTTTAAGAAATAAGTAGAGCAAGGATGTATGTTTTTTTTTTGAAGAACTGAGTAGAGCAAGATTATCTTACTTTAATGAATTACATTTATTACCATACTGAACAATGTGACATAGAACTGAACAGCTGGAGACAAACATCCTATAAATGTCTTTTTTTATGTAAACAAAAGAAACTACTAGAAAAATAAAATATTTCTGTCAAACTTGTATAGGATATTATGGACCCAATTCATTGGGTTTATGTACAACTCCTATGGAGCGAGAACTTCACACGTCCATGTTACAAACTATGCATGTGCAGATCTCGTACCAGTAGTTTAAGCTAAGTGCCCCCTAAGCTGCTGGCAGATTGCCATGGTTCGCACGTTAGGACATCAGCCCCATTTTCTCGGAGAGACGAGGCCAGTGCCTGAGTATCCTAATTTATAGAAGTTGTAATAATTAGTTGTTATGGCCGTTTCCTTCTTTGCAAAATGCTTTGTAAGTGTTCATTTCCTGGTAAATGTGTTCAAATTGATAAACATGTTAAATTTATTGGGTTTCTGTGTGAGGGCAAACATCAATCCTTTACTGAGTATGGATACTTCAGATTGTGATAAATGGTGTGATGACAAGCTTAATATAGCTTTGTTTTTCGGATCTACCTCCTTGTTTGCTTCATCTTCTGAACTTTTGCTTCTCAAAAGGAGATATCCTATTGGACGGCATCCACGCACTCACATCTTCATTCACAGATAAGCTATTTTATTCTGTATGATATAGCTTGTATGCTGTATGTGTTGTTCCTATTTTTTAAACGTACATACTATGCTATAGAGAAATCTATTATTGATATATGAGGCTTCTCATAAGTGAAGTATTCTCTTCTGGGAGGAGTACCAAACCTGAAAAGTTAAACTCCTGCAGTTACGCTTTTGAACAAGCGTACATTTGATACGCATATTATCAAAGGATATTCAACCATAATATTACACTATCTGTCAGGGTCCTGTGGGCCGACCCTCCAGATATGCCAATCTGAGTATCGCCACCCGTGACTTTTACAGGTTACCTCAGCATGTGTGATTAACTAAACCTGGTTACTGCCACCAGCAGAAGAATATAATGCTAAAGCATAAGGTAAGCTTCTGCTCTTACCTGCACACACATTTATCAATACTTGGAAAAATAGGTAACATGAGCCATATGAGGCCTTGGGTCATAAAAACACAGATCCAGAATTAGAATTAATGTTTAATTGAAGAATGTTTTCAAAGCTTATGTACAAAAGTTTCCTGAAAATAAAATAATAATTGGGGAAACAAACCATTCAGGTCACAGCGGATTAATGGTTCTGGGACGAGGCCTTCCCAGTGACGAACTCGGGATCATCTGTATCCTTCGATAGCCTCGTGCAGGATGAACCATTGGGTCAGGGTTGACTCACATATTTATGCCTGCTTTTTCCAGGCACCCCCTCACCCCCTCCCTGGGGATGATTTTACCCTTTTTAGCTCAGAGTGGATTGTTTAGCTGGCTGAAGCTCAGTGACTAGGTAAGGAGATTCACACCTCTGGAGAGCGAGTGTCTCCCTGGTCCATCCATTCTTTTGATCACTGTCCCCAAACAGAACACAGGGCTCTTAATGACTGTTTTAGGAAGAGACCTTCTTACATCGCTTGCCCAGCTTCAAAGGGGACTAGTCAAGAGGGGTTTTGTCACCTTTCCACACACCAGACCTCATGCTGACTAGACCCTAGAATAACGCTATACAAAGGATTATTACATACAACTGAGGAGGGAAAAATACATGTTATTACCAATACAATATCATTTGGAGTTGTGCCCATTCTGAAGTGAAATTAGCTTTTCTGCTACACTATCAGGCGCTTGTTCTGTCTCCATTTGATTCTAGAATTTCTGTTGACTCACCATCGGTTTACCGCAGAACTGAGCTGCCACCCACCTTTTTCAGTGCAGTATTTTTGCCTGTGGCATGGCCTGCCCTGTGCTCCAGGCACTTTCTGATAGTCAAAGGGGAGGCTGATCTTGTTGCTGCCTCACCTCTCACCTCTCCCTGTCATACTCCAATGAAAATAGCAGCTCACCTCTCATTAGCAAGTGGTAGGCGAAGTAGATGCTGGATATAGCTGGCACAGGAGCATTATGGCAGTGGCAGTGCGCTGTCAGAACCCTATGCATATAGAAAATGCCCGATAAAAGGAATATATATGTGTTTAACTTATCAAAGATGTCAGAATGCCACTTAAATTTATAATGTCTGATTAAAAGCAACAGTCTTTAATTAAAACTCATTTGAATATGTAATTGAAGTACAGGATAAATAGCAGGACTGAAGTGTAAACAGTGGGTTAAATAATTAATTTCTACATAGGTAAATAAGTTGTAATACACAACTGTGCTAGGCCCCATTGAGGTTTGAAAAGAGATTGTATTCATGTAGTTCTAGTCTATGCATAGACTGGTCAGATTCACCTTTGGGGTCAGATAAGACATATATTGGGGTGCCTACTTGTACCTGTCATTAGCAGAAATGAACCCTTAAGACCTTATATGGTGTTAGTTATAGACAGTTAGCCATATTCCAATAGAATAACCATTGTAAGATGTGTAGAGATGCTAAGCATTATGGGTTACTGACAGCGATGTCCATATTCTTTAGACAAAGAGGGGCTTTGAGATAGTGTAACTCCAGACATTCTAGGACACGTCATAACTGTATTTCTTTGTCCTGAGTATTTATTTATTAACAGTTTCTTATATAGTGCAGCATATTCCGTTGCGTATATCTTAGTGCTTACTGAGCATGTGCAAGAGATAAGAATGGTCCATGCTATGTTGTACCAATCAGTGCTAGATACCCAGTGTGTAACAAATATGGGCTTAATATCTGGAAAATCAATACCCATACAATGGTTTATAAATCAAGACCTAGACAAAGGCTCTTCAGCTCGTACATGGACCTGAGACTGCAGTAGAGTGTCTGCAATGTAAATTGAAAGGCCTGGGCATTGTGAAACGAGGGCTCCCCAGATTAACATGAACTAGATCTTATGTTGAAGATAATGAATCACCGGTGTTATCTGAACACATAGACAAAAGTACACTGTATACTTTGTATGTTTGTTACTTGTACTTGAAGTGTGTTAATTTGTACTCACTCAATTGGTTTTGTAGTATAACCATTCACTTCGATCAGAACGAAACCCACCGTTATGCCCTGAAGCTATGTGAATGAGAGCCTTTGGATTGAAGCCTTAGGAATGGCTGATATCAATATTGCTGATTTGTAATCCCCTGCTAAAATATTATATAAAGAAGATTTTTCTCTTTACTTGGTTTGGAAAGCAAAAGTTATTTAATTGCTCTAATTCCACTGATGTGTATATTGGGCAAGAGTGAGAGACACTGCACGGATCCACACAGTTCTCTGTTCCTGCAGGAAGTGTATGACAGGTAGGGAGTGGATCATGAGGCATTTTGTCTCCACCTGGGCCCCCAGGTTCTGGGTTTAGCACCCTACAATGGTGATTTTCTGGTCCTCCTGGATGTTATCATTTTGTAACCCCTCACCCGGGCGCAAGTCTCTCTTGGTGTTAATGAATGATGCCCCCTCACCCGAGCGCAAGTTTCTCCAGATGTTACTGAATGATGCTCCCTCATCTGGGCGCAGGTCTCTCCTGGTGTTACTGCAGGCCGAGGATTTGCTCTGCTCGTTGATGGTATTACCACAGATGCCTCTGCTAATGACTCTGCAATCAGAAAGAGATCCAACATTGTTAGCGATATGTTTATGTGGATGGACGTACTCTGTGTCCTACAGGTTGCAGGTTGGCTAAAGCTACTGTAATATGAAAAGGGCCACACATCAATTACACTATAGCGGCAATAACCCAATATTGGTAACTTAATGATAGTTTTCACTAATGTCTCATTCTACCACGTAAGTGAAATATAAGTTATGATGTTAGATACTGTACTACCTAGTAATACGTGACAAATGACCGGGGATAGTACTTACCATCAGCATCCTCCGGCTTCTCCAGAATGGAGGCACACTCTGCACAGGTCCATGTGCTCTCAGTAGATCTCAGGGCTGAGCAGGTGAGGTGGGTTCCCGCTGACCCACAGCAGTGACACCGAATTATATACCATTCACTGAAAGAGGAGACACAGAGGATAAATCTCTTCCCTACAGCTAGAGCTATAAATCTGAGAAATAGCCCTGAAGATACTAAATGTTTTATTGTATTCTAGAGGATTAAACAATTTGGCATCTTATAAGAATGTATACATTTCAGCAATTCTACAGCAAACATTTCCCAATTTGTAGGGGAGTTATATTATACAGTTGTGTCCAAATACATCTAGCTTCCTTGCGTGCCCCTCTTGTCGCCCCATGCCATGACACGACTCTGTAGTGCTGAGCGTATTTTCATGCATTTTTTTTACCTTCAAATGCATCTTAATCAAACAGTGATGGGAGTAGGACGCACAAGCAGCTTCTGCTAATTAAAATGATTTGCGGCATGCCTGTATTCTGTGTGTGACTGCGGGTGTATCTGTATGCGAAATGCTATGTTACAGTGCCAGTGGCTGCGACACTGTAACGGCTGATACACCACCCACACAATGGTTGATATGCCACCCAGCAAAATGGTTGATATGCCACCTGGCGCAATGGTTGATACGCCACCCGGCACAATGGTTAAAATGCCACCCAGCTTCCCTCATTGTTTTATATTGTGGGCATGGGATATCATAATGTGTCTCTGGTGCCGAATAGAAGAGCAGCCGGGAAGAGAAGCCTCCGAGCCGCCCAACCAGCACAGTGAAGCATGATAAAGAGAAGAATGGAATTATAGGGCAGAGGAAGAAGATAGAGATGGAGGAGGAGGTAAGTGTGGGGTGAAAACAAAAACAAAGTGGGCAGCGCTGTCAAGAAAACCTAAGGTACTGGGAACTCTCTGATAAAGATTCCAGTGATACAATTTATTGAATACACAATAGATTCACAACACATAAAAAATATGGGATACGTTCAGTATCCCGGCGCATCCTGTACCCATCCCATAACGTTTATATAATAACAGAAAACAATTATAGTATCCAGGTTCTTAGTGTCGGCCTCTTAGTAAGCACATAGTAAATGTGAGAGATATCAGGACCTCATTCAGAGTTGGTTGCAAGATGCGATCGGTCCATTGCAAAAAGGGGCCGGGTATGCAAAAAAAATGATCGCTCTTTGCGCTGTAAGGACGCCCTCTATGATGTCTTAGTGAGCGACGGCAGTTAACATACGCTAGACTATAAAACCTCCCACCTGTCACTCGCAGCACACGTCATCTCCGGGAAGAGTCTGATTAATCGTGAATATCGAAGGCCATCGGAGCTGCTCGCAGCGCTTAAGGTTGACCTAACCTACCCCAAGCACTGCGAGCAGTTAAGGCTAAAAATAACCAAGTCACGTGTGTTATGACGCTACTTTGCTAATTATGCACACCCTTTAAATGCCGTTTTAGCGGCCAGACACGCCTGCGTTCGCACAACCACTCCCCGTTTACAAGCACCTTCCCCTGTTACCACCCACAAACGGCACTATCTGTCACTCAAAGCAATGACCTGAAAGTGGCCTGCGAGCTAGCAAAATCAGATCGCAAGGAATGACTTGCACACGCGCACTGCGAATTATACGCATGCGCAGATGTGCGACTATCGCTCCCTGCGAGCGAGCGTGCCCTAACGAGAGACTCTGAATGAGGTCCTCAGCCTCTTAGTAAACACACCATCACATATATTACGCAAACACCCAGTAGATCCTTAGCTAATAAACGTAGGGGCCTATTTATCAAGAGTCTCGGCGGCATTAATCATGCAGAATGAGCAGGGGAACCTTCCCAGGGGCTGCTGCTGGGCCATAGCACACTGGCAGCCCTTACTAAATAAAATGCAAAAAGTTTTACCTGCTGCTCTCGCTGTGAGTTCTTCCACGCTCGCAGCGGCAGGGATCCACGTCACACTGTTGGTGGACCTGCAGCAGTTCTCCGAAGGCGTTGTTCTCCAGTTCCCAGGATGCATCTCTGAAAGGTTAATGTGAGTTAATATCGCTGATGTAATTAATCAATGTGACATTACAACGCTTTATTCTATCTGTTTCATCTACTCCAGCATTTCCCAAACTGTGTACCATGGTGCCCTGACGAGTTGCAGTGTACTTACAGGAGTGCCGCGCAGGCCCGGGCCTGCCTACCGCCAGGCGTTCTCCCCAGCCAGTCTCTGGGACAATGCGGTACTCCTGATTTTGGGAGAACTGCATTAGGGAAGGCCAGATGGTGGTGGGAGATTCAAAGCAGCAGGTCTGGTCCTTCCTTCCTACTGGTCTATGGTGAGGCTCCAGGGTCAGAGGAGCCTGTGCTGAGCCATGATTGGTGGAGCCCAGCACATGCTTCTCTGACCCCAGCAGAGGGCGCGACTACAGCAGCTTGTCCTGGCAGCAGGGAGGAAGGAGCTAATGGCTCCACATCAAGGTGAGAGGTACGTCAGTGTGACCCTGCCTGTCTGTATATAATATATGTGTCTATGTGTGACCCTCCCTGTCTGTATGTAAAGTATGTGTCTGTGTGACCCTGCCTGTCTGTATGAAATGTATGTCTCTATATATGACCCTGCCTCTCTGTATGTATGTATGTCTCTATATATGACCCTGCTTGTCTGTATGTAATGTATGTGACTATATGTGACCCCGCCTATCTGTATGTAATGTATGTGTCTACGCGTGACCCTGCCGGTATGTATATATGTATGTCTATATGTCTTATGCACACATAAGAGGTTATTATTGTGAGATGACCTCACTTGGTTTTGCTAGTATTACATTAGCAATAGAATTTCCAAAAGAACCTCAACGCTAATTGAATCTATTCCTTGGCCTAGGAGTGCAGCAAAATAATACTGAGATAGTAAGGGTGCTATGATCCAAGAAAGTTTGGGAACCACTGATGTAGTCCTTTCCAAGCCTTGCCATACACACAGTAATATTATCAGGCAGAAACTGGCATCTACATGGGCCTCCCCCGACTAATACAGATGGCAGAAAACACATTATATGTGGACACTGTAATGGGTCCTTGGTATCCTCCACACATAAATTTGTCTCAATGTGTCCCGGGCACCAAATCTACAGACCTGGCCAAGGAAACTGGGCCTGGCATGGAGTGTCCAGCACTGTGACTATATTATAAACCTCACGGCCATTGCACACCTGGCTGGCTATTACTTATGGCTGTAGGTAGAAGCCTGAAGGCTTTCAGCTATGATAGAAGTGTGCAAGCTGGAGCATGGTGTGTGAGTTTCCAAAGAGAAGGCACTTTGGTAGTTACAATGACGGATGCAACAGACTTGTCTCAGAGCCGTACTGATGCTGTTCGCCCCATTATTCCGTTGATAGCTTTCAAAAAATGCAGCCAGCACCGTGTTTCAGAAGCGATCCCCAGAAACATGGCAGCTGCACCATATGTACGGATATAACGCCAGATTATTGCGCATGCACAAGGGATTCTGGGTAAATTCCAGATTGTTGGTGATGTTCTGCGCATGCGCCAGTGCCATTTTTTTTTTCAGGGGGAGGGGGCTCACAGAAAACCTCACATGGGCCCCCTCCAGTCTTAAAATGCTCCCTGGTTGGCACATGCATATATATATGCGACCGAACGAGAGTTCCGGCAAAGCCTCTGTGATGGAACTGGATTCTATGTTCTAGATAAATACAATCGTTACATATACCTGTGGGGAATGTAAATTCCCATTCGCAGCATCTCCTGCTGGAAACTCTCCATGTTCTGGCATATGGGGCACTTCAGGAAATACTTCCCTGCGTTTAATGCCTGCATCTGTAATGTAAGAAGTTCCAATGAAATAACAAATATATATCTACAGTCATAAAGCAAATGTCCTGCACAAGAGCTGACGAGCAAGGACAAGCCGACCAGCCTAACGTCAGGCCGCATTCGCCATAATCCTTTCGTATACAGAGAGCAGACACCGGGATCAGCTTCAAACCCTCCACTCCATTGGCTGTCATGCCTTGGCTCTCTCCTGGTTGGCCTCCTCCCAGTGACTAGTAAGTCACTAGTGAGTAGTAAATAGTAAAGCCATAGCTCACCTGCAGGCAAGTCCTGTGGAACCAGGTGTTTTTGCAGCAGGGGCTCTTAATCAGATCATATGCAGGGGCGGGGGTCAGCTCCTCCAGGCAGATGGTACATGCACTTAGTCCATCTTGTACCGCAGCCTTCTGAACAGGCCGATGCCTTGGGCAAAATGATCTGCAGGGAAACAGATATTACAGAATAAATTGTGAGAAGTTCAAACAACAAACCCCATTGTAATGGAACATACATACACAGCGCGATCGCACACCAGGACATATTGGGCGTGCTAATGCCTTGCCGTGCGATCGCCTGCCTTGCCGGATTTGCATATGCCGGATTCCTGCGATCGCATCTAGCAAATGGGTGTGAATCGAGCCCTATATACCTAGAAGCAAATGGATTACTCACGGAAACTCCTTGAAGTACTGGAATATAAATTCCTTTTCCTGGCCACAAGGGAAGTGCACGGTCTCAGCGCAGCCCTTCCTACTGCAGCGTATGGAGGCGCCCATCCTCTTGCACACTGTGCAGGGCTGCAAAACATAATTAACTAATTACAATACTGAGCAAAACATGAACAATGAGTGTAAATAGGTTCCCCAGTATAAATAACCTTTGTTCTAGACTCCTTTTACTTCCTAATAATAGAACAGTCACTGTACATAACGCTCAAGTATAGCCAAGTCCTCTGCTAACCACCTTAGTGGGAGAGATAGAAAATAGCTCCTCTAAGGCTTCCAATCATAGCTGCTGCGGCCGATCGGCCGTGCTCCAGAGAGACCTATGGGACTTTAATCTTTTTTCTTTCTTTTTTTTTTATATTAGGGAACTGCAAGTGCTGAGCTTCCAGTCCTCTGTGCATGCAGGAGCCGGCAAGCTGGATCACACATGTGAATTTAGCAGCACACTGGCTCGGGGAAGCGGAAAGATCTGCATTACCGCTGACAGGCGGCATCACTTATCTGCTCCCAAAGACTATTTGGGGAATTTTGTTAGACTAGCTATAACCCCCACCTCCTCCCCCATTTCTTTCCACAAGCACCCACTGTCTGCTCTGCATCCAAATACTCACTACGACCACAGTCGGTAAACCATCAGGACACATGAAGAGTAATTAAAACACAAAGGCCAACTGCGCAAACACCTGCAATGAGGTCCATACACCCAAACATGTTATATAAATAAGACTCTCCAGAATCTGTCAGCCACCTTGGGAAAACAGTTCTGATTGGCTGAGTGGCTTTTGATCTTCCTGGTCACTGCAGTTCCACAGTCATTCTCACTGTGGGATCACAAAGCTGTTTATTTTATTCTCTGTGGATTATCAGGGAATAGAATAAACTCCCTATTAGGCCAAATATGTGTCATTCAGTTCTCCGGTGACTTCCTTAGCGCCGGTCACATGACATGAGAAAGTATCAGCATGATCAGCTCCTCACCTGCTCTGCTGCACGGCTGGCTGCCTTCCGCACATCTGGGTACAGGAAGCCATAGAAGCCTTGCCTGTCACTGCCCCTCTGCAGCACACCGCTGGATAATAACTGGATAGGAAAGAGGGGAGATAACAATTAGGAACACTTGTATCTCTAACATATGCTCCAATACAGTTTTATAATGTTTTATGCACTTAGCATGTTAATGAAACTGCACAGATAACTACATATCCTTAGGAGAGGACTCCAATAATATTTAATGCCTAAAGTTAAAAATCAAAACAAAATGTTTTTTTTTTTAATTTTTCCACCATTTTAATTAACAGAAAATATATGGTTTAATTTGGTAGAACAATTTGTTGCCTTTGGGGGGAGCTATCACACTGATTGCACCCTCCCGTGGCTTTGCGCTAGGCTGTGGGGCTCACAGCACCACCCTCCTAAGGGGGCATTGCCACGTCTCCCACAATTAGGCCACACCCGGGAAGAGGAGATTGATAAATTTGAGTAAACATTTACATTATCACCTTGCGAATATAGGACCTGATTCAGGATGGATCGTAAGTCTGCAATCGCACGCATCCGGCCTTCGTGAAAATATGCTAATGAATGCATTCGCAATGCAATGGTATCTAGAGCTCAGACAGCGTATGCCGTCGCAGGGGCTTTATTATGCAGGCCCCTGTAACGGCGTTCAAATGCACTGGCACACCTCATTCCTTCGACCACCCCCCTCTCTCCACCCCCACCAAAAACGGGCACTTCCTGTTAATCACTGTGCGATGGGACTGTGTGCTCACTGCGATCGCTTCCCGATCGCAGCGGCCGGTTCATGCACTGCGATGCATACGCATGCGCAGAACGCAAACATCAGCAGGGTGCGTGTGTGTCCGCAGACTTGCGTTCCAAGCTGAATCAGGCCCATAGGACAAAATGATTATCACATTTGCGTAAATATGGCAGATTGTGATAAATCTGCACCTTACTGTGTAACAGGCTGATTTCAGCTGCTATAACTGATGCATCATTACTTTCCATACTTACCAGGCAGTAGTGGTGGACAGTCAGCTTCTCCTTGGCGTTACGCAGCAGCTCTCCATACTTGGGCACGTCATTCTCTGCACGACCACAGAAAATGCATGCTGTGGAAGCAAGGCAAGACATTATGTATGGTGTGTTCTTCATACAAAACACAAATCACACATTAAACCAGAACAAGTACATGCAAGATAGGTGAGGGAATGTAGTTGTGAGACAGAGGGTAGAGAGAGCGATGCTCGACCAGGTGTATACCCAGCTTTACTCTATGTCAAAATGACAGATATATTACTGAAGGTGTATAAAGACTTCTGGCTCCTGTCTTACCTGGATCGGCTTCTAGCGATGAGCTTGATGCCGAATCTCTATTCGTCTTCCGCTTTCTCTTACTAAAGATAGAGATGTCAAAACAAAATTGTGAATTATAAGTGCAAATAATAATCCTCCTTTATGTATATGTCATATGTAATCTATTCTGTGAGCTGGTGCTTTAGTAGAAGTGGATCTCATCAAGGTGCTGCTGCTGTATAAAATTACCTTTATGGGGCCAGATAAGAATGGGTTAAAGTGAGCAGGAAAGCAGCGGTACAGAGTTCAGTCAGTTATATATGAAGGGAAAACAAGTCCCTCCCCTGCCCGCGGCCCTGCAGCTGAGCCCAATGCCAACCGAGTGACAAGAATCACCCCATGCCGTCTGCAGTCAGCGCACAGCGTAACCCCATGCTGTCTGCAGTCAGTGCACAGGATCACCCCATGTTATCTGCAGTTAGCGCACAGCATCACCCCATACCATCTGCATTCAGCGCACAGCGTCACACCATGCCGTCTGCAGTCAGAGCACAGTGTCACCCCATGCCATCTGCAGTCAGAGCACAGCCCCACCCCATCCATGCCATCTGCAGTCAGAGCACAGCGTCACCCCATGCCATCTGCAGTCAGTGCACAGCGTCACCCCATGCCATCTGCAGTCAGAGCACAGCGTCACCCCATGCCGTCTGCAGTCAGCACACAGCATCACCCCATGCCGTCTGCAGTCAGAGCACAGCATCACCCCATGCCGTCTGCAGTCAGTGCACAGCGTCACCCCATGCTGTCTGCAGTCAGTGCACAGCATCACCCCATACTGTCTGCAGTCAGCGGACAGCGTCACCCCATGCCGTCTGCAGTCAGTGCACAGTATCACCCCATGCCATCTGCAGTCAGAGCACAGCGTCACCCCATGCTGTCTGCAGTCAGCACACAGCATCACCCCATGCCATCTGCAGTCAGTGCATAGCGTCACCCCTTAACCGGCGGCAGCAGAGTCCAAATGGCTGAATGCATCGAGCCTGTTTATGCCAATACTACAGTAATGCTACTGTTATTATCTATATGCTTTATTACAGTGATATTGGTAATGGGTTTGCAGTAATAAGGCATATACTTCTGCAGGTTAGATTACATTAGTCTTCATTCTAGCACACTCTGGTCTGTATCTCTGCAGTGTGTTGCATCAGCTGAGTGTGCTAGAAGCACCAGAGCAGAGAGCGACACCCCAGGCAGAAAAGAGGAACTGCACGGGCTGTGACAGGTGCAGGGTGCTAGAATGAACACAAGTATATTGGCCCCTAAGAACAGAATTTTGATACAGCATAAAACTGTTCCTAATATTCCAACATGACAATAACAAAACAGAACAAATTGTTTCCTTGGATAATTTTGAATTTAGCTTTATAAGCGGATTGGATGGTTTATAACGAGGAGGATGAGGGCTGGTGCGTTTCCAAACTTATCTTAGAGACAACTACATTAAAGAAGTTTGTGTAGAGCCAACCTGTGGCTCTATAGCTGTTGTGAAACTACAAGTCCCAGCATGCCCTGGTACAGTTTTAGCATTCCCTAATAGCGAAACTGTTGCAGGGCATGCTGGAATTTGTAGTTTCTCAGCAGCTGGGGAGCAACAGGTTGTCCAGGCCGGGTGTAGAGGATGAGAACACTTGTTTAGTAATATTAAAATAATTCAAGTGGTTTCATATGAAAATAAAAATAAAAACAATTCTATTATATGCTATTATGTAACAGATTGCTGTGATATTCTATTTTTTAAACAAATTTTGTAATTGTAATTTTCTATGGTGTTTCAATAAAAAAACTATTAAAAAAAAATAATAATAATAACAATCCCCACAATAACAAACAAACAGAGAAACATTAAAGTATCTCGGCTTCTGTTTCAAAGAATTTGAAGCACAATTATAAGTTAATCAATTTTGGATGCTATCAATGTTTGTGTAATTAGTCACAGTATTATGTACTTGGTGAAATAAATTAGCTATAATTGGTGTTCCACATAATTGTAAATCTGATCATAAATATTACATTTGTAACAAGGAAATCTCTATTTTTAAAAACACAACACAACCAGTCACTTACCTAGACGAGGCCATGATGCCTCACATTTAGTCTTACAGCCTCCCAGATGCTTCTCCAGTAGTAGAATTAGAGAAAAATGCACTTTATAATAAAAACGATGCAACTTGCTAGGATTCTGTAACTATAATGCAAGTCTCTGCTGAGGGTGAGCCTCACTGGCTGTCCTGTGTTATGACATCACTGGCCACTGTGACATCACTGATTTGCATTTCCATGGTAGGTCAGATATCTGACACAGGGTCTCCATCATGCACATGCAGGGGCTCCATAAGAGGCCGGACTGCCTGGGGGCCTGCTGTGGCCAGAAACACAGTCTAATTCCTCTGTACTGGGCCCAATATTTCTCTGTGCACATGTACCCGCTGCCCGGGTCACTAGTTCTCTCAAGAGAGTCATTCTGGGTCATAGTGAGATGATGGTCTTGACCATCGTGACCATCATCATGGATGCTTGCATAAGCTGTGGGTGGTAAAATTCCGAAAAAAAACACCCCAAAAAAGTACTTTCCTTTTGGGGATGAAAAAAGTAAAAAGTGGGGGGACAAGCATAAAAACTAGCGAAATAGACTTTTTTGAGGTCTACAAGGATGGGTCAGGTGTTTTTAGGATTGCAGGGTTTTCACGATGTTTAAACCTTCACTTTAGAGGCTTTAAAATATGCTAGCACCCATTTTCAGGTACCCCAAATTTGTCAGGACTACTTATTTTCACCCAAAAATACTGCTTTATGCCATTCTTCACCACTTGTGCAAAGACGCTAATAAGAAGCTATTAACACAACTTAAGTACCCCAAATAGATTTATTAGTGCTATTCGGGCACATCTATATTGATCACCAATGTTAGTGCATCTTTTTGGGGGGTTCAGGCTGATTTCCCCTTTTCTGACAGCACATTCCGCCTGTTCCGACTTCGAAGCTTGTCGTTTTCACGTGATTTGGAAAAAATAGGGCGAATAGTGGGGGAGCGCACGATAAGTTTCCGCATTCAAAACACGCGATGTAGGCGGAAAGTCGGGCAGGCGAAACTTTATCGCGGACGTGAAACTAATTGAATACCACCCGTGGTAGGGAAAATCTTTATTTTAAGGATACAATGTTGGAACATCCTGCAGAACCCCTTGCCCCCCTCCCTAATGACTAATTAGGCAATTGGAAGTTTCCAATGAGCTTAATTAGTCCACTAATTATATGTCATTTTTGGGGGTTAAATAATGGCCTCAAATTACCCCAAAATCAACTTGTTAGTGTAATCACCCCAAATGTAATTACAGTATTTTTTTTATTGAAAAATAATACATTTTTATCTTTTTTTTTTAAGTACCCTCAAATCACCCAACAATCTCCTTATATGCTACTTTTTCTATACACACCCCCCTACACCTACAGTACAGTAATTAAAAAAAAATAATTCCATGCAAACTCAGAATTCTTTGTTTTTGGAGAGAGCACGTAGTATCATCCATTTGGGGTACACACCAGGGAACTTCTGACATAAACTTGCTCTGCTGCTTCCACAGGAAATCAGATGCTAGCTTGTGAGGCATATTACCAGGAGCTGAGAGCAAATCACTCACTGGTAGCAAAACAGAATTCTGATTTCTGACATTTGTTTTATTATTATTATTTAAATTACTTAACTTGTCTCCAGTACAGGAGACATTTTCCTTAAGCCCACATCCTTATCGTCAACCAGCTTCAGTCTTCAAGAAAATGGAGACGACCCCAGACCACTGTCTGACATTTGGGGACATATTTTAGCCAAGGCCAATCAAAGAGTGGGGGTCAGGCCGTCACCATGGTACCTTGAAAGCAACAAGCCTGGAGGGAGGGCTGTGAGAACACTGGTATGTGTGAGAGGTACTGGAAGGCTCCTGTATCCCCCTGCACCTACATAGTATTGCTGGGGAGCTGCTCTTTCATGACAGGGGTACTTTATTTTATACACTAGTGTTTTTTAGCAGGGTTAGGCAATGTGTGGCACTCCAGCTGCTGTGGAACTACACCTCCCAGCATGCCCTGCCACAGCTTTGCTGTTAGAGCAGGGGTCTTCAACCTTGGACCTCCAGCTGCTGTTGAACTACACATCCCAGCATGCATTGCCACCTTTTTAATATAACATCATGCTAAAACTATGGCAGTGCATGCTGGGATGTGTAGTTCCACAGAAGCTGGAGGGCCAAGATTGAAGACCCCTGTTTTAGAGCCTTATAACCCTGTGGCAGGGCATGCTGGGATGTGTAGTACCACATGAGCTGGAGTGCATCACGTTGCCTAGCCCTGTGTTATTATAGCATAGAAGCCTGATATAATCACTAATGCATTAGGTGTGACAGCCCTGATATCAGATTTTTACAGTGGGTACAATTTTCTGGATCTGTCCCTGGTTTCTAACTGCATGGTACCATCCTGTCCAGCCGGAGGCTATTCTCATTATCTATTAGTATTTGGTCTTTTTCAGGAGTGGTCTATGTCTGCCATCTAGTCCAGGTCTCAGCCAGTAGTGGCACTGCAAGTTCCAGCATAACCTGCCAGTTACCCAATTCCTTGGGTTTAATCCAGAGTTGCACGCAATGTTAATGTTGGAAGCAGTAGGAGCATTTTTGCATCAAAGTCGCACTGTGCACGTGCGGCTATGCTGTAGCAACAGTATTGGACAGTATTTAAGTTTAATTGATGCGTAATAGTGAATATGGTTGTTACATTTTAAAAAATTGTTCTATAACATGGGTGCAAGTGAGACGTAAGTGTCTGTGACATGTGCCTGCCATAAATCAGGCGCATAGGCTCCTGTCCCCGACCCGCACTTAAAATAGTCATCGGCGTCACTTTGTGTGTGGTTGCAATTTATGCTCTTTTTTTTGTACCTAATTTGCGTTTGCGATTGAATTAGAGTCTAATGTGAAGTAAAACCGCTAAAACAATGATCCTGGACAGTGGCATAACTATTCATTTTTCTCCTCCCTGCAAAAAAAGTTTATGGTGCCCCCCCACCTTTCATGTGTGGTTTCAGAAAATATGCTTTTCCCGGACAACAACACATAGATTCCCTATACTGTCCATGTAAGGATAAGGACAGGGTGGTGTGAGGGGGTGATGAGGCCGGGTGTTTGGTATGAGAGGGGGATGTGTGTGAGGGTGCAGAGAAGACAGGGTGGTGTGAGGGGGGAGGCAGGGTGGTTGGTATGAGGGGGGATGTGCATGAGGGTGCATAGCAGACAGGGTGGTGTGAGGGGGGAATGAGACAGGGTGTTTGGTGTGAGGGGGGAATGAGACAGGGTGGTGTGAGGGGGGAATGAGACAGGGTGGTTGGTATGAGGGTGGATGTGTGTGAGGGTGCAGAGCAGACAGGGTGGTTGAGGGGGGCATGAGACAGGGTGGTTGGTATGAGGGGGAATGTGTGTGAGGGTGCAGAGCAGACAGCGTGGTGTGAGGGGGGATGAGACAGGGTGTTTAGTATAAGGGGGTATGTGTGTGAGGGTGCAGAGCAGACAGGGTGGTGTCCGGAGGTGAGCAGGAAGTGCAGGCAGCGGGAATAGGATGCTGCCAGGCTGGGCAGTGGCAGTCACTGAGGTGAGCAGGGTAGCGCACAGGCAGGACAGGCACAGGGTTGCACTGGGTTAGCAGCAGTGTGCCATCTCACCTACCTCCTCTCTGGCTCCGCTCCACTTCCCGTATCCCCCAGACATGAACCCGATGGCCCTGCCTGTACCTGGAGACTATGATGTCAATTGTCCAGGGTACAGGACCCGCGCTGAGCCTCTCTACTCAGTCCCAAGGGCAGCAGGCCTCCCCGATGTATTCCCGGTACAGGCCGGCCTCTAAGTGCCGAGCATTTACAATCAGGCGGCGTAACATCACCAGGGGCGGGGACAGCTGCTCTCAACCAATCACCTGCTAAACATCAAGAAGGGGGCATGGTAAGCGCGATGTATAGTGCCATTATATATCATATCTCTACACCGGCACCCTCTGCCCTATACCTTTATATTAATATATAATATCACTATGCCCCCCCCTGCCGGCACCCCCAAGCCACCGCGGGGTCTGCGGGGGCAGTTGTTACGCCACTGATCCTGGACATGTTCAGCTGCTTACATATTTCTCCATTCCAGAACTAGCCCTAGTGTAAGCTCCGGAGATCTGTCGTCCATGGAAATAGCAGAATAAGTAGGAGAACTTGTGCCACCGCTGTCTTTTTTTTTTATTTTTAAACATAGTTTATTGTAAAACTGCAATGAACATTGCAACTTAATGGTCAATAAATAGCAAGACATCAGTAGGTGTACAGCAGTAAACCAAATCTAAGTCCATGAGGAACATAGTGTTACAAAATCTAAAAGGGGGTAGAACCTGTAGACAGGGTTTCTTCATTGTACCAAGCTGTAAGTTGGACTGCAGCACGGAGTGTATCTTTGACCTGAGGCGGTAATGTGTGAACATACGGTAGCTAGGTGTCAAAAAATTTCTCTGCTCCTTTATCTTTATTAAGAGATAATTCTAAGCAATCCATATTGAATAGATACAATATTCTAGGGTGTAGAAGATTGAGTGTTAGAGTGTCAGCAGAGATCCATTGGGATAATATAGTTTTCTTTGCAGCTGCTGCAATCTTTGCTAGTAGCAGATGGGCACCTCTAGAAGGGACAGAATGACCCAGATGATGGCATAATATCCCACATGGCCCACTCAGGTGTTACTACGAAACTAATTCCCAACGTGGTGGATATATACAGTATGTGTGTATTAGGGACCAGAACTTTTGTACCTCTGCACATGACCACATACATTGCATGAGGTCTGTGTCAGGTTGTTTGCACTTGAAACAGTTAGAGTCTGTAGAAGTGACTGTAAGGAATCTTAATTTGGGGGTGAAATAGGCGCGATGCAATAACTTATATTGCATTTCAGCGTAAAATGCCGAGATTAATTGTTTATTAAGTCTAACAAAAGATTTAAAAATAGTGGGTAGAGATATGGAAGGAAATGTAGAACGCCATTTAGCAACTCCAGCTGTCTCCACCTCCAAATTTATTTCCCGGCGTACATAAGTGTATAGTGTGGAAGTGGAGAACGACATAGAAGGGCAGCGAGACAACACATCATCCAAATCGCATTTCCCAGGTGAAATGGGGAGTCGAGGGATTAAAGTGGTGATATAACTACGTACTTGGAAATAGATAAATATTGGGATTGGAAGACGAGGGAATCTTTCCTGTAATTGGTTGTGGGAATAAATCTTCATGGTGGATAAATCTATTAATTGATATATATATCGAAGTCACTGTAAACTCCAGGTATTAATAAACCTGCGTTAACAACCCAGCAGTAAACCCCGGGTTATGACTAATGGGGAGAAATAGGGAGACGCTAGGAGAGACTTTCATTTGAACTCTGGCTTGTCACCAAGCCATGCAAGTAGTATGTAGTAGTAAGTTTTGTGTTACATGAGTTGGGAAAGATGAGGGATGTGAATGTAATAGGCTAACTAATGGAACATCAGTGCTGAAAGATTGCTCCACCAGAGTGTCAGCAAATCCATTTGTTTCCTTGATCCAGTCAATTGCATAGCGATAATTTGGCGCTATGGCATAGGATCTTAAGAAAGGAAGATTGGTTTCTCCTAAAGTGGGTGGCTGAGTAAGTTTGAATACTGAGATCCTGGGTTTATTATCCGCTCAAATTAACTTACTGATCGCTCTGTTAATCAATTTTAAATCAGATTCCAAGGGAAACAGAGGAAGCATCTGGAAGAAATATAAAATCCTGGGAAAAGATATAATTTTGATTAACTGACATTTACTGAGATATGAGAGTGGTAGGTGTTTCCATTTTTAAAAATCTAGAAGTGTGCGCTGTATCAGGGCAGGGAAATTGGCTGAATACAGGTTTGAGGGATGTGTCGGAATGTTAAAACCTAGGTATTTCAAATTTGTCCTAGCCCATTTAAAGGGAAAAGAATCCTTCCAATCTTTAGTTGCATCTGTATGTAAGGCCAGGGCTTCCGTTTTGTTGTAATTTATCAGAAAGCTGGAGATTACGTGGAAATTTTTCAAGATGTGAAGAAGTTTAGGTATGGCAGAATGTGGGTTCCTAAAGTACAATAGTAAGTTCAGAAAAAAAAAAGAGATTTGCCCCCCAGCACACTGCAGCAAAAACAATACTTAAATCCTACATGATAATAGCGATTCAGAGGTATTAGTTACATACATTTGCAAATATATGAATAAGCGCCAGGCCAATCGTCAAGGCTCCTCTATACTGGCATCCCTAGCATTAAGGGGTTCACATCCGAGAAGCAAGGCACCCCAAAAAAATTCCAACCAAGGGCCGTCCCCAGGGCATCACACGAAAAAGGGAAAAAGGTGATAGTGAAGTATAAAGAAAAGATGTGTAAGTATAAATCAATAAGTGTTAATGAAATGAGAAAGAATTAAAATGACACAAATAATATACAAACAAATAGAGAAGTGATAAAGGTATTCTATGTGAATTAAGTGGTGATGCCATGAGAAAGGCCCAGTCAGAACCCCCCAGGGGGCCCCACTCCCAAACGCTCACCCCAAAATAATTATTGCTACATAATGGTAGCACCTGCTCTGGGTCATATAATTACAATTGATGTACTGCATGATAACAGTACATATAAAAGCCGAGAGCTAACTTACCTTGGAGGTACCCCAAAAAACCTCCACATGGCACTATAAGCATCAGCACATCCTCCTAATGCTGACTGCCTTCATGCCTCTCCAAACTTGCAAAAAAAAATGGTAGTTGCTCAGATCAGCTTAATTGCATAACACAGGTGCTTTTTTTGCTTTTTTACAATAGTAAGTCGTCTGCATATGCAGAGACTTTCAATGTGACATCTCCGACGTTTACTCCCTGCCACTGTTGACATAACAAAAAAGTGCGAATAAGAGGGTCTATAGCCAAATGAAATAATAAAGGGGACAGGGGGCAGCCCTGATGAGTACCCCTATGTAGACTAAGTGATGTAGTATTCAAGCCATTTATTGTTAGGAATGCCATAGGGGTGTGATATAATGTCTTGAATAGCACAATAACTTCAGGGCCAAAATGTTGTAATTGAAAAATACGCAATGCCACCGCTGTCTTTATGCTGCAGCGCATGTAACGCACGGGAGCTGCTCCAATGACATTATCCGAGATGAAACTATGCTGAATGTGAAAAGAAGTAATATTGCACACTGGGCTAATGGTTTAATGTTTGTGGTAAGCTGCTGTTTACAAGGGTGTCCTTCCCTTTCTGTTACAACCAATATACAAGATAATAACAGCGCTACACCTTCCAAAATAATCTTGAAGTAATTACTAAGTGTCAATCGATTACAGCTGCATGTCTTTACTGAGGAATGTTATGAAAACATTAATGATGGCAAATATTCATGTTCACAAAACAAATGTCTTTACTGAGCTTAAACTTGTCACATACAAAATATAATGAAAAACATGCATCAAACCACTGTAATTGTATTGTTAATAACAATGATC
Organism: Taudactylus pleione; assembly: GCA_031769625.1. Lineage (NCBI taxonomy): Eukaryota > Metazoa > Chordata > Amphibia > Anura > Myobatrachidae > Taudactylus > Taudactylus pleione. Next base: position 12,543,255 of record JAUIMM010000127.1, read on the forward strand.
ATGCGATTCAAATGTACCACTAATGCGTTGGGGCAGTGATGCACTGTGGATGGTATATAAACTACGTGCACTATATTGAGACCCTTGTTAAGAATAAATGCAGTTGGCAGAGTTTGTAGGTGTATGAATGAGATAGGCGGCATCCCGCTGTCTCATCCAGGAATGTAGAGATCAATTGTTCTACTCGGAGTAAGTCCAATGTGGAATAACTTGCTGTGGGTGCTGGTGCCAGGATTTCTTCTGGTCTTCAAAAAATCACTAGATGCGGCCGCCTACGAATCTGTGCGCGATTCAGGATCAGGCCCTTAGTGTTAGGCTTAGGGAACCTGGCGACAGCACGGTATAAGCATTCGGTATTCACACTGTCTTCCATTCTTCCCCAGAGTAACACTCGGCTTTTGGACTGGTTAGAGCAGTGCCATTTGGTGCGCACCGGCAATGCAGCCATGGATGCCCATTCTATGCCTTCTACACTGGGAGGGGAGACAGCAGAGCTGGTGGAACAGTTCCGGAAACTACAGCAGTATTACAAGATCCTGAGGCTGTGCCAAGATCCTGATCTGTGAGGTTCCTCTCACTGAGAAGCTGCTGGAACGAGGTGAGGAACCAATTTTATTATCTGTGCTCTAGAGACGTTCATCTTGAATTGGGGATATTCCTGGTGCCAGGGTCTGATTCCGCTTTAGACAGGGATGGGTGAGAGGTGGCTAAATAGGGGATGATCTGATTGGAGCTGGGGGGAGAATTAAATGTATATAGTAGGGACACTATATTCTGTAACATAACAGGGAAAGCTATATAATATACTATGTAAATATGGGAGGGAATCACTTTTTCCATTTTAGTCAATCAAATACTAATATATTATAGTGTCCATGCAAACATACCTAGCACTCAATGTACTTAAATAATTAAACTGAGACAAAAAATAACTTTACAAGTCCATTTAACTATGAGTTAAAGCTAGACTTTTCATATTTGCAAATTAATTGAAAGTGCACCAGTATACATGGTCATCTGTTATGTTATAGGGTAACACGGTACTCCAGTCACCACCCATTACATAACAGCATGTGTTATCATGAGCAAATAAATTATTTTCACAAACTGCAATAGATCCCAGCAGCCCTATGGGCCCCTCTATGCTGCGCAGGCTCTGGGCTGGTTATTTCATTCCCCCCTCATTGCAGTCACACGAACACAAGTACGAACCACTTAGCGGACATAGGAATGTTTCTAGATCAGATTTTCAGAATTCAGAAGTAGAAACTTTTCTGTATCTAATCACTGGAGGTGATTGTGGAACCATACTACTCAGACCTCACTGGAGGTGAGCGTGGAACCATTCTAATCAGACCTCACTGGAGGTGAGCGGGGAACCATACTAATCAGACCTCACTGGAGGTGAGCGTGGAACCATACTAATCAGAGCTCATTGGAGGTGAGCGTGGAACCATACTTAGCAGACCTCACTGGACGTGAGCGGAGAATCACACTAATCAGACCACACTGGAGGTGAGAGGGGAATCATACTAATCAGACCTCACTGGTGGTGAGCGTGGAACCATAGTACTAATCAGACCTCACTGGAGGTAAGTGTGGAACCATACTAATCAGACCTCACTGGGGGTGAGCGTTGAATCATACTAAAGAGACCTCACTGGAGGTGAGGGTGGAATCATACTAATCAGACCTTACTGGAGGTGAGTGTGGAACAATACTAATCAGACTTCACTGGAGGTGAGTGTGGAATCATACTAATTAGACCTCACTGGAGGTGAGTGTGGAACCATGCTAATCAGACCTCACTGGAGATGAGCATGGAACCATACTTATCAGACCTCACTGGAGGTGAGCAGGGAATCATACTAATCAGACCTCACTGGAGGTGATGAGGAATCATACTAATCAGACCTCACTGGTGGTGAGCGTGGAACCATACTAATCTGAGATCACTGGAGGTGAGTGTGGAACCATACTAATCAGACCACACTGGAGGTGAGTGGGGAATCATACTAATCAGACCTCACTGGAGCTGAGAGGGGAATCATACTAATCAGACCTCCCTGGTGGTGAGAGTGGAACCATACTAATCAGACCTCACTGGAGGTGAGTGTGGAACCATACTAATCAGACCTCACTGGAGGTGAGTGTGGAACCATACTAATCAGACCTCACTGGTGGTGAGCGTTGAATCATACTAAACAGACCTCACTGGAGGTAAGGGTGGAATCATACTAATCAGACCTCACTGGAGGTGAGTGTGGAACCATACTAATCAGACTTCACTGGAGGTGAGCGTGGAATCATACTAATCAGACCTCACTGGAGGTGATTGTGGAACCATACTAATCAGACCTCACTGGAGGTGAGCTGGGAATCATACTAATCAGACCTCACTGGAGGTGAGAGGGGAATCATACTAATCAGACCTCACTGATGGTGAGCATGGAACCATACTAATCAGACCTCACTGGAGGTGAGTGTGGAACCATACTAATCAGACCTCACTGGAGGTGAGCGTGGAACCATACTAATCAGACCTCACTGGGGGTGAGCATTGAATCATACTAAACAGACCTCACTAGAGGTAAGGGTGGAATCATACTAATCAGACCTCACTGGAGGTGAGTGAGGTATCATACTAATCAGACTTCACTGGAGGTGTGCGTGGAATCATACTAATCAGACCTCACTGGAGGTGATTGTGGAACCATACTAATCAGACCTCACTGGAGGTGAGCGTGCAATCATAATAATCAGACGTCACTGGAGGTGAGTGTGGTACCATATTAATCAGACCTCACTGGAGGTGAACGCGGAACCATACTAATCAGACATCACTGGTGGTGAGCGTGGAACCATACTAACTAGATTTCACTGGAGGTGACCGTGGAACCATACTAATCAGACCTCACTGGAGGTGAGCATGGAACCATACTAATGAGACCTCACTGGAGGTGAGCGTGGAACCATACTAATCAGACGTCACTGGAAGTGAGCGTGGAACCATACTAATCAGACCTCACTGGAGGTGAGCATGGAACTGTACTAATCAGACCTCACTGGAGATGACCATGGAACCATACTAATCAGACCTCACTGGAGGTTTCCAAGAAACCATACTAATCAGACCTCACTGGAGGTGACCGTGGAACCATACTAATCAGACCTCACTGGAGGTGAGCGTGGAACCATACGTTTTTCTGCATGGTAAAATGTAGGTAATACTGTAACACAGCCTGTAAATCTATCCATATTGTCTGTGCCTCTATAAACAGCACTATTATATCCCGGGGACAAACTGATCACCTGTGGACCAGGGCAGCAGCTTCCGCTTCGCCAGCACAGAACTGTGCCCATGTCCAAGGATAAATTCAAGAGAGAGAGCGGAGCATTAGGGAGTAATGCCCAGGAGAGCGGGACATTGCCACTTCTACAGCGGGAACAGCAATGAGGCCCAAGGATAGGTCCATGTGGAAGAGCAGCGTATCAGCGAATGATCCCTAGGAGATAGGAAAGGTGCACATGGAGAGAACTCCCGGGAGCGGGTGAGTTGCCGTATTGTGTCAGGTCATGTGATACTCAGGATGCTGGCACTATTCTATATGGCAAAGGGGACTCATACACATAATGTATAAATGGCGCAACAATCTATACCTCTTCCCACTATGGTATCTTGTAAATAGACATTTGTGGGTGCCATAGTAAGATTTTGTAAGGGTCCCAAGGGTGAAACCCCCCACAAATATATGTTGCGCTAAAATTTGACATGACCAGGTGACCCCCATCCATCTGTGGGCCATAGAGCACCTTCACCCCTTGCTGTTATATAGAAACAAATACCCTTGGTGAAATATATTCAGAAGCATTTCTGTATATGTACGTGCCTTAAACATAGCACAGGAGTATTGCAATGTCTCAGCTAAAGTTTCAACTATATTTGGGGAACATGTTCAGCCAGCAAAAGAGTCCCACCCTGACTTTCCAGAAATCCAAATCCAACCTAAGAAGTCTACAGTGAATGGAGATAGCCTTGTTGTCCCATAAGGGATGAACCAATACTTGATCAAAGTTATTCGTGTGGAAGGGGAACCCTAGCTGGGGCACAGGTTGAAGCCGTGTTCAAAAACGCAGGTTGGAGCCATGTTATGCTCTATATGGACTTTTATCCTATCCCACTGTGGATCCAGAGAATCCTGTGAAATTACCAGGTTTCACTTTCATGCACAAGGAGACTATCGTGGAGACATCTTTACCTACCACCAGCATTGCAGTGATCTGCACAGTGGATTTAATCCTGAGGGTTCTTCCTGTGGACTGAAGAATACATACCAGTCTCACCATATCACCATCGATCTCAATCTTGCAGTTATCTGCTAATTGGACTGCCAGCCCGAAGGACCATCAATTGGTAATTATCTGTGGGTATTGAACCCTAATAACATTGTCTCCTGACTCCACCATCTGGACTTATAATTCACATCTATATCCAGGATATCCATAGATAGAGAATAATCATTTGACTCACCATCGATGCTCCATAATCAGCAATTTTTTATCGATATACTATTACATTTTTAGATGTAATTTTTAATTCATATTTACTGTGTATGACATGTGTATGTTTCATTGTTATTAAATGTGTTTATTTTGCATAATAGACTTCCGCTGCCTACTCCTATTTTTATAATCACCATATGATAGTAATATAGCGCCAGTCATTTCATTTTTTCTATATATTGGTTCAGAGGCTGACTACCTCTATCTGGCTGCAATAGTGACAGCGCACCAAAATATTTTGCTTATTACTTGGTTATCTTCGTTAATTTTGGTGCTGCAGTCATGTCTTGTTTTTCCAATTTTAATGATAGGAAAAATAGAAGGCAATCCTATTTTACACATTGGGATGAACAAAAAGAGGTTACCCCCGAAAGCTCCAATTTTGATATGACAAAATGTTTTTATAAATTGGAAGATTTATTAAAATCCGAATCCAGAAATTGGTTAGATAGTGTAAATATATAACAATATATAGATAAAAAAATGGTACCACGAGGATTATGGATCTTTAAGACGTCTATATTTCAGGATAATGTAGTCTATCAAAGAGAATGGGATCAACTATTAGATGAATGCTCATTATCGCTAATGAAGGTAGTTATTAAATTCAGAAATGAAAAAGTAGAAAAGTTAGAAAAAGAAATAGAGGGACTGAAATCCTCAATGGATAAATATAATACATCACCTGAATATCGTGAGAAAGATCATAAGCTTAATGAAAGAATAATAGGTTTTGAAAAGAACTTAATGGAAACCAAGCAAAAGAAATTTAAGAGGGATCTAGAGGACTATAGAAATAATGAAGTTAGGAATTTTAGGAATAAATATAGAAATAGATTTGCCACCCGTGAAATCAATGATAATATAAATGATTTCCCACAGAAGTCTTATAATAGAAAGGATCTATATCCTAAATATAATAATAATAGTAGGAGCAGAAATAATAAACCTTATTCCTCCTCTAACACTATGGGTGCTAGAAAAAAAGAAACAATAAGAAGAGAGAAAGATGACCCAAATGATCAAAAATATAGAGAACAAGGTAAACAGAGCAATTCAGTAGAACGGACCTTTTTTTTAGGGAACCGTTCCAGACACCCCAGCTGCGACAGGTGGGATTATCACAGTCAGAGACCTATACAAACTCCCAAAAGACAAAGAGAAATACATTCAGAGGAACGAGAGGAGGGAAACATAGGAAAAAAGAATCTAAGAAGAAATTAATTACATCAGCACATGATCTACCCAATAGGTCTGATAATGTTGTGAATCTATCTTCTAAACAATTGGATAATGCTCAACTTTCCCTTTTGAGTAAGGGCCTCAAATTTTCCCCCACTGCATCTCCTAATATCTTTGATTTGTTTGTGGACCTTAACAGGTTCATCAGAACACTATGTCGTAAAAGATTTTTTGCCAATAAAAATCTTAAGAAACAAAGAGATGATTCAGTTCCAATCATCTTAGATAAAACAGATGATATGGCTTTATGTTCCCTTGAGGAACTTTGGGAGGAAAATAATGTAACGAATGAAACAACTTTAGGAATGGAAAAAATCTTTGATATTCAGAGTAACCAAAAACGGTTCAAACTAAAATCTGAATTTTTTCCCATTTGTGCTAAAAGCAGTAATATTGAAGCTTTTTATAAAATTACATTACAGGATTTTAAAAATCTATGTTGTAGAAGTCAAAATACAACTAAATACAATACTAATCTCTCTAGGGAGGAAAAAAGGGCTATAAAAATCCTAACTAAAGATAAATCGATAATTATCAAAGAGGCCGATAAGGGGGGTGCCTTGGTAATTATGAATCGAGTGGATTATATATCTGAGGCCCTTAGTCAATTGCAAGATTCCAGATTTTATACTATTCTTAAAAATGATCCCACATCAGAATATCTTATATCCCTAAAAGGATTATTGGGAGCAGCGGTGGACTCGGGGGTCATATCCAGGGAGGATTGCAGGTTTCTTTGTCCTTCCTTTCCCACTATTCCCACCTTTTACTGTCTTCCTAAAATTCACAAATCCCTTTCTTCACCTCCTGGTCGACCTATAGTTTCTGGTGTCAATTCCCTTACTGCTAACCTTTCTTTTTATGTTGATTCCTATCTTCAACCACGAGTGAGCACACTGAGATTGCATCTGAAAGATACCACCCACTTCCTTCAATCCATCCGTTCCATCCATTGGAGGGAAACATTTGCGTTCCTTACATTGGATGTGTCAGCATTATACACACACATCCCTCATATTCAAGGATGTGATGTTATATCTAGGAGGTTACTTTCAGATGGTGACCTCAGTGATGCTCATCATTCTTTTCTTTTGGAGTCCATTTCTTTTATTTTATCACATAATTATTTCATTTTTCTCAATCACGTTTATTTACAGGTGATGGGAATGGCCATGGGGACCAGATTCGCGCCCAGTTATGCGAACCTATACATGGGTGAATTTGAGAACACCCATGTGTGGGAGAGCGACTGGACTGCGTCTCTGGTCTTCTATGGCCGTTATATAGAAGACCTTTTTATTATTTGGGATGGGGACCTTTGTTCTGCCACTTCCTTTGTCCAATCACTTAATTCCAACACTTATAATTTGTCCTTCACCCATCGGTTCCACCCCACCCGCATTGACTTCCTGGATGTGACTCTCGAGATAATTGATAATCAGATTGTGACTTCCAATTATGTTAAGGAAGTCAATACATCTTTCTACTTGCATTATGATAGTGCACACTATGGCCCTTGGAAACGTAACATCCCGAAGGGCCAACTTATGCGCTTTCGACGCAACTGCACCTATATAGAGACCTTTAAGATACAAGCTCAAAGCATGCTTAATTCTTTTAAAAAATGTGGGTACCCGGAGGATCTACTAGAACAAGCCCTTTCAGAGGTCTTACTAATGGACAGAGATAAATTACTTCAACCTAAGACATCAAACTTTATAGATTATGAGGATAATAAACATTTGTCGTTTATTTGTAAGTATAATAATCAAGCTTCAGCTATTAAAGCTATCATCAAATGTAATTATCCTATATTAAAACAGGACCTTTTACTGAATACTCTTTTACCAAAAAATCCACAGGTAATCTACAAGAAAAATAGATCGATTAAAACTATTTTGGCTCCTAGTCATCTTAGAATACAAAAAACAGATAAAACAGAAGACAAAAGTTCGAATTGGTTAGTTCAAAGACCAAAGGGTTTTTATAAATGTGGTAAATCCAGATGTAATATGTGTTCCCATGTAGACAGGAGGACTACCACCATGATGATACCAACGACCAATGAACAATATACTTTACAACATTTTATGAATTGTGACAGTTGTTATATTATATACGTACTCACCTGTGGATGTGGGCTGTATTACGTAGGTCGCACTATTAGATCGTTACGAGTGCGATTTATGGAACATAGACGTAATATCTTGAAGCACTACCAATATCATAGCGTTTCAAGACACTACTCTACAAAACATGATGGTAATCCTAGCTGTCTGTCGATTGTAGGGATCGAAATAATTCCACATACATTACGAGGAGGAGACAGATACAATAAATTATGTCGCCAAGAGGTATATTGGACTTTGCAGTTCAATTCTCTACATCCGACGGGTTTGAATGAAACAATTGAACTAAACTCTGTCATCTAAAATGTCTTATGCACAGATCTATAGTTACATTATGATATGATTTTAGTTATCATTATTATTTATTTTTCTATATATATATTTTTTTTTTATTTGTTTATTTGATGATGATATATACTCAAAATCTGTATGTATAGGAATCATATAATCATTGTGAAACAAGTAATCCATTGATAAGATGAAAGGAAGATGTAGAGTAGGGGGAGCTAATACTATCATTACCATTAATATTTTTTGTATTTACATGTTTAGATAGATTCAAATTGATATATAGCTCCTTCCTATTCTATTTATTTAGTAGCAATTGTCAGGACATCCAACTGGGATTATAGTGGTCAATACTTGAGACATCCCTAAATAGGTTCACAATTGATGGTCGTTCACATAGGTTTGCCATGAATTTAGCACTATTCATCCAACAGTGGTTACTTTAATTGGGTATATCAGTGTTCATAAAGGTTATGGTTCACTCTTAACTTTGTAGAATGATATGGACCCATCATTGATGTTTTAGACAGGTTACGTGAATTAGTAATATTTTTCAATCATGCTATTACGCTATCTCACTCGTCCACCATGGGGAATCACTTAGTAGTACCTGACGGTATGCAGTGGGTTGCTTCGTAACTATAGTTTGTTGTCACCAATACATTATTGGTTTCTATTAGACATGTGACAAAGACACGAGACTGGTAAAACATACAAGCAGCGGGTTGCTTGGCAACCCGTCTCTACATGATACGAGTGTAGTCGATCTCGTTCTCATGACACTAGCGGTCACGACACCGGACTAATGTCCCAAGTAAACGTATGGTTAATAACAAACTGTATAATAAAGATGGACTATTATATTTGATCTATCGACATAATATAAACATTATTGTTCACCACATGATAAATTATTAGAATAAGTATGAGTATACTTGGTGGTAACCAAATGGCCGGTTAACAACTATCCTCTTACCTTACAAGTTCTATATTATTCCTTTTACACATATTGATACTGCCAGATGATCCGGGATATTTATTATTTCTTTTGGTTACCTAGTAACCGATTTTAAAACAACATGAACATCATTGGTTCTAATCAGATCACATGACACTTTGAAGTCATGTGATCGGCTCAGTTCTAGGAATGTGTTTTCTAATAACAACAGCACAATTTAAAGAGGTTGGTTGTTATATTTATTTATTTTTCTTTTAATAAATTAATAATATATCTTATGGTCATGTAGAAAAGGATTGCCTTCGTGGTTTTATTTATTATTTGGTTTACAAGGAGTTTTAATGTTGCAGAAGTCTATTAATTATACACACAGGTGTTTCTAGTCACACCCTTCAAAGGGGTATATATGGAGCTCTTTAGAGTCAGTTCAGTTATGCTTCTGAATAAGCTGGAGTCTTGTCATCCAGCGAAACACGTTAAGCCTATACATATGCTCTATATGGACTTTTATCCTATCCCACTGTGGATCCAGAGAATCCTGTGAAATTACCAGGTTTCACTTTCATGCACAAGGAGACTATCGTGGAGACATCTTTACCTACCACCAGCATTGCAGTGATCTGCACAGTGGATTTAATCCTGAGGGTTCTTCCTGTGGACTGAAGAATACATACCAGTCTCACCATATCACCATCGATCTCAATCTTGCAGTTATCTGCTAATTGGACTGCCAGCCCGAAGGACCATCAATTGGTAATTATCTGTGGGTATTGAACCCTAATAACATTGTCTCCTGACTCCACCGTCTGGACTTATAATTCACATCTATATCCAGGATATCCATAGATAGAGAATAATCATTTGACTCACCATCGATGCTCCATTATCAGCGATTTTTTATCGATATACTATTAAATTTTTAGATGTAATTTTTAATTCATATATACTGTGTATGACATGTGTATGTTTCATTGTTATTAAATGTGTTTATTTTGCTTAATAGACTTCCGCTGCTTACTCCTATTTTTATAATCACCATATGATAGTAATATAGCGCCAGTCATTTCATTTTTTCTATATATTGGTTCAGAGGCTGACTACCTCTGTCTGGCTGCAATAGTGACAGCGCACCAAAATATTTTGCTTATTACTTGGAGCCATGTTATAGCCTCAGCTCATGTCTGAAAGGGGTACACCTAACTTTTTATCTCTTCTTTCCCTGGAATAGACAGAAGCACTTTCACTTCCAGTCCTGCCAAGTCCCCATCGCTGTTCTTCTGCAGCTTGTAGACAACATCATCACTGAGCATTTCAGATCCGCCAATGAGCTAAGTAGGGTTACCTGGATATACCCTTTCTTACCGCAGCATTCCCGGCTTAGACCCAGGAAAACCCTGGTCATGATCACGGTCACAGACCTGGGTCACATAACCTGGGTTGAATCATTCACACTGACACACGACCTGTTTTTTTTCCCCGGTTCCTTGCCTCGGTGTGAGAGGGATATTAGTTGTAGCTTTACGTTTAAGAAATGTATACCGCTCTCAGACATACTTTGCTTAAACTTAAACAGGGCTATACGTTGCTGTTAGTTCTGCCAAATAAAACATGGGAATTCCCAGTTCAGTAAACCCATAGCCCCAGAGGTAAGTAAAATTGGCAAGACCTGGAGTGGCTGTAATAACTTAGAGGATACAATCATCTTTATCAAATTGACTCGACCCAAATAAGATTGGGGGAGATTGTTTGTCATTTCTTGAATGGAAGTTAGAGAAATGAGTTAGAAGAAGAAACAGAGTCTGTAGAAGTTCCTGTAAGGAGTCTTAATTTGGGGGTGAAATAGGCACGATGCAATAGCTTATATTGCATTTCAGCGTAAAATGCAGAGATTAATTGTTTATTAAGTCTAACAAAAGATTTAAAAATAGTGGGTAGAGATATGGAAGGAATTGTAGAACGCCATTTAGCAACTCCAGCTGTCTCCACCTCCAAATTTATTTCCCGGCGTACATAAGTGTATAGTGTGGAAGTGGAGATCGACATAGAAGGGCAGTGAGACAACACATCATCCAAATCGCTTTTCCCAGGTGAAATGGGGAGTCAAGGGATTAAAGCGGTGATATAACTACGTACTTGGAAATAAATAAATATTGGGATTGGAAGACGAGGGAATCTTTCCTGTCATTGGTTGTGGGAATAAATCTTCATGGTGGATAAATCTATTAATTGATATATATATCGAAGTCACTGTAAACTCCAGGTATTAAAAAACCTGCGTTAACAACCCAGCAGTAAACCCCGGGTTATGACTAGTGGGGAGAAATAGGGAGACGCTAGGAGAGACTTTCATTTGAGCTCTGGCTTGTCGCCAAGCCATGCAAGTAGTATGTAGTAGTAAGTTTTGTGTTACATGAGTTGGGAAAGATGAGGCATGTGAATGTAATAGGCTAACTAATGGAACATCAGTGCTAAAAGATTGCTCCACCAGAGTGTCAGCAAATCCATTTGTTCCCTTGATCCAGTCAATTGCATAGCGATAATTTGACGCTATGGCATAGGATCTTAAGCAAGGAAGATTGGTTCCTCCTAAAGTGGGTGGCTGAGTAAGTTTGAATACTGAGATCCTGGGTTTATTATCCGCTCAAATTAACTTACTGATCGCTCTGTTAATCAATTTTAAATCAGATTCCAAGGGAAACAGAGGAAGCATCTGGAAGAAATATAAAATCCTTGGAAAATATATAATTTTGATTAGCTGACATCTACCGAGATATGAGAGTGGTAGGTGTTTCCATTTTTAAAAATCTAGAAGTGTGCGTTGTATCAGGGCAGGGAAATTGGCTGAATACAGGTTTGAGGGATGTGTCGGAATGTTAAAACCTAGGTATTTCAAATTTCTCCTAGCCCATTTAAAGAGAAAAGAATCCTTCCAATCTTTAGTTGCATCTGTATGTAAGGCCAGGGCTTCCGTTTTGTTGTAATTTATCAGAAAGCCAGAGATTAAATGGAAATTTTTCAAGATGTGAAGAAGTTTAGGTATGGCAGAATGTGGGTTCCTAAAGTACAATAGTAAGTCGTCTGCATATGCAGAGACTTTCAATGTGACATCTCCGACGTTTACTCCCTGCCACTGTTGACATAACAAAAAAGTGCGAATAAGAGGGTCTGTAGCTAGCCAAATTAAATAATAAAGGGGACAGGGGGCAGCCCTGATGAGTACCCCTATGTAGACTAAGTGATGTAGTATTCAAGCCATTTATTGTTAGGAATGCCATAGGGGTGTGATATAATGTCTTGAATAGCACAATAACTTCAGGGCCAAAATGTTGTAATTGAAAAATACGCAATGCCACCGCTGTCTTTATGCTGCAGCGCATGTAACACACGGGAGCTGCTCCAATGACATTATCCGAGATGAAACTATGCTGAATGTTAAAAGAAGTAATATTGCGCACTGGGCTAATGGTTTAATGTTTGTGGTAAGCTGCTGTTTACAAGGGTGTCCTTCCCTTTCTGTTACAACCAATATACAAGATAATAACAGCGCTACACCTTCCAAAATAATCTTGAAGTAATTACTAAGTGTCAATCGATTACAGCTGCATGTCTTTACTGAGGAATGTTATGAAAACATTAATGATGGCAAATATTCATGTTCACAAAACAAATGTCTTTACTGAGCTTAAACTTGTCACATACAAAATATAATGAAAAACATGCATCAAACCACTGTAATTGTATTGTTAATAACAATGATCATGCGATTCAAATGTACCACTAATGCGTTGGGGCAGTGATGCACTGTGGATGGTATATAAACTACGTGCACTATATTGAGACCCTTGTTAAGAATAAATGCAGTTGGCAGAGTTTGTAGGTGTATGAATGAGATAGGCGGCATCCCGCTGTCTCATCCAGGAATGTAGAGATCAATTGTTCTACTCAGAGTAAGTCCAATGTGGAATAACTTGCTGTGGGTGCTGGTGCCAGGATTTCTTCTGGTCTTCAAAAAATCACTAGATGCGGCCGCCTACGAATCTGTGCGCGATTCAGGATCAGGCCCTTAGTGTTAGGCTTAGGGAACCTGGCGACAGCACGGTATAAGCATTCGGTATTCACACTGTCTTCCATTCTTCCCCAGAGTAACACTCGGCTTTTGGACTGGTTAGAGCAGTGCCATTTGGTGCGCACCGGCAATGCAGCCATGGATGCCCATTCTATGCCTTCTACACTGGGAGGGGAGACAGCAGAGCTGGTGGAACAGTTCCGGAAACTACAGCAGTATTACAAGATCCTGAGGCTGTGCCAAGATCCTGATCTGTGAGGTTCCTCTCACTGAGAAGCTGCTGGAACGAGGTGAGGAACCAATTTTATTATCTGTGCTCTAGAGACGTTCATCTTGAATTGGGGATATTCCTGGTGCCAGGGTCTGATTCCGCTTTAGACAGGGATGGGTGAGAGGTGGCTAAATAGGGGATGATCTGATTGGAGCTGGGGGGAGAATTAAATGTATATAGTAGGGACACTATATTCTGTAACATAACAGGGAAAGCTATATAATATACTATGTAAATATGGGAGGGAATCACTTTTTCCATTTTAGTCAATCAAATACTAATATATTATAGTATCCATGCAAACATACCTAGCACTCAATGTACTTAAATAATTAAACTGAGACAAAAAATAACTTTACAAGTCCATTTAACTATGAGTTAAAGCTAGACTTTTCATATTTGCAAATTAATTGAAAGTGCACCAGTATACATGGTCATCTGTTATGTTATAGGGTAACACGGTACTCCAGTCACCACCCATTACATAACAGCATGTGTTATCATGAGCAAATAAATTATTTTCACAAACTGCAATAGATCCCAGCAGCCCTATGGGCCCCTCTATGCTGCGCAGGCTCTGGGCTGGTTATTTCATTCCCCCCTCATTGCAGTCACACGAACACAAGTATGAACCACTTAGCGGACATAGGAATGTTTCTAGATCAGATTTTCAGAATTCAGAAGTAGAAACTTTTCTGTATCTAATCACTGGAGGTGATTGTGGAACCATACTACTCAGACCTCACTGGAGGTGAGCGTGGAACCATTCTAATCAGACCTCACTGGAGGTGAGCGGGGAACCATACTAATCAGACCTCACTGGAGGTGAGCGTGGAACCATACTAATCAGAGCTCATTGGAGGTGAGCGTGGAACCATACTTAGCAGACCTCACTGGACGTGAGCGGAGAATCACACTAATCAGACCACACTGGAGGTGAGAGGGGAATCATACTAATCAGACCTCACTGGTGGTGAGCGTGGAACCATAGTACTAATCAGACCTCACTGGAGGTAAGTGTGGAACCATACTAATCAGACCTCACTGGGGGTGAGCGTTGAATCATACTAAAGAGACCTCACTGGAGGTGAGGGTGGAATCATACTAATCAGACCTTACTGGAGGTGAGTGTGGAACAATACTAATCAGACTTCACTGGAGGTGAGTGTGGAATCATACTAATTAGACCTCACTGGAGGTGAGTGTGGAACCATGCTAATCAGACCTCACTGGAGATGAGCATGGAACCATACTTATCAGACCTCACTGGAGGTGAGCGGGGCATCATACTAATCAGACCTCACTGGAGGTGATGAGGAATCATACTAATCAGACCTCACTGGTGGTGAGCGTGGAACCATACTAATCTGAGATCACTGGAGGTGAGTGTGGAACCATACTAATCAGACCACACTGGAGGTGAGTGGGGAATCATACTAATCAGACCTCACTGGAGCTGAGAGGGGAATCATACTAATCAGACCTCCCTGGTGGTGAGAGTGGAACCATACTAATCAGACCTCACTGGAGGTGAGTGTGGAACCATACTAATCAGACCTCACTGGAGGTGAGTGTGGAACCATACTAATCAGACCTCACTGGTGGTGAGCGTTGAATCATACTAAACAGACCTCACTGGAGGTAAGGGTGGAATCATACTAATCAGACCTCACTGGAGGTGAGTGTGGAACCATACTAATCAGACTTCACTGGAGGTGAGCGTGGAATCATACTAATCAGACCTCACTGGAGGTGATTGTGGAACCATACTAATCAGACCTCACTGGAGGTGAGCTGGGAATCATACTAATCAGACCTCACTGGAGGTGAGAGGGGAATCATACTAATCAGACCTCACTGGTGGTGAGCATGGAACCATACTAATCAGACCTCACTGGAGGTGAGTGTGGAACCATACTAATCAGACCTCACTGGAGGTGAGCGTGGAACCATACTAATCAGACCTCACTGGGGGTGAGCATTGAATCATACTAAACAGACCTCACTAGAGGTAAGGGTGGAATCATACTAATCAGACCTCACTGGAGGTGAGTGAGGTATCATACTAATCAGACTTCACTGGAGGTGTGCATGGAATCATACTAATCAGACCTCACTGGAGGTGATTGTGGAACCATACTAATCAGACCTCACTGGAGGTGAGCGTGCAATCATAATAATCAGACGTCACTGGAGGTGAGTGTGGTACCATATTAATCAGACCTCACTGGAGGTGAACGCGGAACCATACTAATCAGACATCACTGGTGGTGAGCGTGGAACCATACTAACTAGATTTCACTGGAGGTGACCGTGGAACCATACTAATCAGACCTCACTGGAGGTGAGCGTGGAACCATACTAATGAGACCTCACTGGAGGTGAGCGTGGAACCATACTAATCAGACGTCACTGGAAGTGAGCGTGGAACCATACTAATCAGACCTCACTGGAGGTGAGCATGGAACTGTACTAATCAGACCTCACTGGAGATGACCGTGGAACCATACTAATCAGACCTCACTGGAGGTTTCCAAGAAACCATACTAATCAGACCTCACTGGAGGTGACCGTGGAACCATACTAATCAGACCTCACTGGAGGTGAGCGTGGAACCATACGTTTTTCTGCATGGTAAAATGTAGGTAATACTGTAACACAGCCTGTAAATCTATCCATATTGTCTGTGCCTCTATAAACAGCACTATTATATCCCGGGGACAAACTGATCACCTGTGGACCAGGGCAGCAGCTTCCGCTTCGCCAGCACAGAACTGTGCCCATGTCCAAGGATAAATTCAAGAGAGAGAGCGGAGCATTAGGGAGTAATGCCCAGGAGAGCGGGACATTGCCACTTCTACAGCGGGAACAGCAATGAGGCCCAAGGATAGGTCCATGTGGAAGAGCAGCGTATCAGCGAATGATCCCTAGGAGATAGGAAAGGTGCACATGGAGAGAACTCCCGGGAGCGGGTGAGTTGCCGTATTGTGTCAGGTCATGTGATACTCAGGATGCTGGCACTATTCTATATGGCAAAGGGGACTCATACACATAATGTATAAATGGCGCAACAATCTATACCTCTTCCCACTATGGTATCTTGTAAATAGACATTTGTGGGTGCCATAGTAAGATTTTGTAAGGGTCCCAAGGGTGAAACCCCCCACAAATATATGTTGCGCTAAAATTTGACATGACCAGGTGACCCCCATCCATCTGTGGGCCATAGAGCACCTTCACCCCTTGCTGTTATATAGAAACAAATACCCTTGGTGAAATATATTCAGAAGCATTTCTGTATATGTACGTGCCTTAAACATAGCACAGGAGTATTGCAATGTCTCAGCTAAAGTTTCAACTATATTTGGGGAACATGTTCAGCCAGCAAAAGAGTCCCACCCTGACTTTCCAGAAATCCAAATCCAACCTAAGAAGTCTACAGTGAATGGAGATAGCCTTGTTGTCCCATAAGGGATGAACCAATACTTGATCAAAGTTATTCGTGTGGAAGGGGAACCCTAGCTGGGGCACAGGTTGAAGCCGTGTTCAAAAACGCAGGTTGGAGCCATGTTATGCTCTATATGGACTTTTATCCTATCCCACTGTGGATCCAGAGAATCCTGTGAAATTACCAGGTTTCACTTTCATGCACAAGGAGACTATCGTGGAGACATCTTTACCTACCACCAGCATTGCAGTGATCTGCACAGTGGATTTAATCCTGAGGGTTCTTCCTGTGGACTGAAGAATACATACCAGTCTCACCATATCACCACCGATCTCAATCTTGCAGTTATCTGCTAATTGGACTGCCAGCCCGAAGGACCATCAATTGGTAATTATCTGTGGGTATTGAACCCTAATAACATTGTCTCCTGACTCCACCATCTGGACTTATAATTCACATCTATATCCAGGATATCCATAGATAGAGAATAATCATTTGACTCACCATCGATGCTCCATAATCAGCAATTTTTTATCGATATACTATTACATTTTTAGATGTAATTTTTAATTCATATTTACTGTGTATGACATGTGTATGTTTCATTGTTATTAAATGTGTTTATTTTGCATAATAGACTTCCGCTGCCTACTCCTATTTTTATAATCACCATATGATAGTAATATAGCGCCAGTCATTTCATTTTTTCTATATATTGGTTCAGAGGCTGACTACCTCTATCTGGCTGCAATAGTGACAGCGCACCAAAATATTTTGCTTATTACTTGGTTATCTTCGTTAATTTTGGTGCTGCAGTCATGTGTTGTTTTTCCAATTTTAATGATAGGAAAAATAGAAGGCAATCCTATTTTACACATTGGGATGAACAAAAAGAGGTTACCCCCGAAAGCTCCAATTTTGATATGACAAAATGTTTTTATAAATTGGAAGATTTATTAAAATCCGAATCCAGAAATTGGTTAGATAGTGTAAATATATAACAATATATAGATAAAAAAATGGTACCACGAGGATTATGGATCTTTAAGACGTCTATATTTCAGGATAATGTGGTCTATCAAAGAGAATGGGATCAACTATTAGATGAATGCTCATTATCGCTAATGAAGGTAGTTATTAAATTCAGAAATGAAAAAGTAGAAAAGTTAGAAAAAGAAATAGAGGGACTGAAATCCTCAATGGATAAATATAATACATCACCTGAATATCGTGAGAAAGATCATAAGCTTAATGAAAGAATAATAGGCTTTGAAAAGAACTTAATGGAAACCAAGCAAAAGAAATTTAAGAGGGATCTAGAGGACTATAGAAATAATGAAGTTAGGAATTTTAGGAATAAATATAGAAATAGATTTGCCACCCGTGAAATCAATGATAATATAAATGATTTCCCACAGAAGTCTTATAATAGAAAGGATCTATATCCTAAATATAATAATAATAGTAGGAGCAGAAATAATAAACCTTATTCCTCCTCTAACACTATGGGTGCTAGAAAAAAAGAAACAATAAGAAGAGAGAAAGATGACCCAAATGATCAAAAATATAGAGAACAAGGTAAACAGAGCAATTCAGTAGAACGGACCTTTTTTTTAGGGAACCGTTCCAGACACCCCAGCTGCGACAGGTGGGATTATCACAGTCAGAGACCTATACAAACTCCCAAAAGACAAAGAGAAATACATTCAGAGGAACGAGAGGAGGGAAACATAGGAAAAAAGAATCTAAGAAGAAATTAATTACATCAGCACATGATCTACCCAATAGGTCTGATAATGTTGTGAATCTATCTTCTAAACAATTGGATAATGCTCAACTTTCCCTTTTGAGTAAGGACCTCAAATTTTCCCCCACTGCATCTCCTAATATCTTTGATTTGTTTGTGGACCTTAACAGGTTCATCAGAACACTATGTCGTAAAAGATTTTTTGCCAATAAAAATCTTAAGAAACAAAGAGATGATTCAGTTCCAATCATCTTAGATAAAACAGATGATATGGCTTTATGTTCCCTTGAGGAACTTTGGGAGGAAAATAATGTAACGAATGAAACAACTTTAGGAATGGAAAAAATCTTTGATATTCAGAGTAACCAAAAACGGTTCAAACTAAAATCTGAATTTTTTCCCATTTGTGCTAAAAGCAGTAATATTGAAGCTTTTTATAAAATTACATTACAGGATTTTAAAAATCTATGTTGTAGAAGTCAAAATACAACTAAATACAATACTAATCTCTCTAGGGAGGAAAAAAGGGCTATAAAAATCCTAACTAAAGATAAATCGATAATTATCAAAGAGGCCGATAAGGGGGGTGCCTTGGTAATTATGAATCGAGTGGATTATATATCTGAGGCCCTTAGTCAATTGCAAGATTCCAGATTTTATACTATTCTTAAAAATGATCCCACATCAGAATATCTTATATCCCTAAAAGGATTATTGGGAGCAGCGGTGGACTCGGGGGTCATATCCAGGGAGGATTGCAGGTTTCTTTGTCCTTCCTTTCCCACTATTCCCACCTTTTACTGTCTTCCTAAAATTCACAAATCCCTTTCTTCACCTCCTGGTCGACCTATAGTTTCTGGTGTCAATTCCCTTACTGCTAACCTTTCTTTTTATGTTGATTCCTATCTTCAACCACGAGTGAGCACACTGAGATTGCATCTGAAAGATACCACCCACTTCCTTCAATCCATCCGTTCCATCCATTGGAGGGAAACATTTGCGTTCCTTACATTGGATGTGTCAGCATTATACACACACATCCCTCATATTCAAGGATGTGATGTTATATCTAGGAGGTTACTTTCAGATGGTGACCTCAGTGATGCTCATCATTCTTTTCTTTTGGAGTCCATTTCTTTTATTTTATCACATAATTATTTCATTTTTCTCAATCACGTTTATTTACAGGTGATGGGAATGGCCATGGGGACCAGATTCGCGCCCAGTTATGCGAACCTATACATGGGTGAATTTGAGAACACCCATGTGTGGGAGAGCGACTGGACTGCGTCTCTGGTCTTCTATGGCCGTTATATAGAAGACCTTTTTATTATTTGGGATGGGGACCTTTGTTCTGCCACTTCCTTTGTCCAATCACTTAATTCCAACACTTATAATTTGTCCTTCACCCATCGGTTCCACCCCACCCGCATTGACTTCCTGGATGTGACTCTCGAGATAATTGATAATCAGATTGTGACTTCCAATTATGTTAAGGAAGTCAATACATCTTTCTACTTGCATTATGATAGTGCACACTATGGCCCTTGGAAACGTAACATCCCGAAGGGCCAACTTATGCGCTTTCGACGCAACTGCACCTATATAGAGACCTTTAAGATACAAGCTCAAAGCATGCTTAATTCTTTTAAAAAATGTGGGTACCCGGAGGATCTACTAGAACAAGCCCTTTCAGAGGTCTTACTAATGGACAGAGATAAATTACTTCAACCTAAGACATCAAACTTTATAGATTATGAGGATAATAAACATTTGTCGTTTATTTGTAAGTATAATAATCAAGCTTCAGCTATTAAAGCTATCATCAAATGTAATTATCCTATATTAAAACAGGACCTTTTACTGAATACTCTTTTACCAAAAAATCCACAGGTAATCTACAAGAAAAATAGATCGATTAAAACTATTTTGGCTCCTAGTCATCTTAGAATACAAAAAACAGATAAAACAGAAGACAAAAGTTCGAATTGGTTAGTTCAAAGACCAAAGGGTTTTTATAAATGTGGTAAATCCAGATGTAATATGTGTTCCCATGTAGACAGGAGGACTACCACCATGATGATACCAACGACCAATGAACAATATACTTTACAACATTTTATGAATTGTGACAGTTGTTATATTATATACGTACTCACCTGTGGATGTGGGCTGTATTACGTAGGTCGCACTATTAGATCGTTACGAGTGCGATTTATGGAACATAGACGTAATATCTTGAAGCACTACCAATATCATAGCGTTTCAAGACACTACTCTACAAAACATGATGGTAATCCTAGCTGTCTGTCGATTGTAGGGATCGAAATAATTCCACATACATTACGAGGAGGAGACAGATACAATAAATTATGTCGCCAAGAGGTATATTGGACTTTGCAGTTCAATTCTCTACATCCGACGGGTTTGAATGAAACAATTGAACTAAACTCTGTCATCTAAAATGTCTTATGCACAGATCTATAGTTACATCATGATATGATTTTAGTTATCATTATTATTTATTTTTCTATATATATATATTTTTTTTATTTGTTTATTTGATGATGATATATACTCAAAATCTGTATGTATAGGAATCATATAATCATTGTGAAACAAGTAATCCATTGATAAGATGAAAGGAAGATGTAGAGTAGGGGGAGCTAATACTATCATTACCATTAATATTTTTTGTATTTACATGTTTAGATAGATTCAAATTGATATATAGCTCCTTCCTATTCTATTTATTTAGTAGCAATTGTCAGGACATCCAACTGGGATTATAGTGGTCAATACTTGAGACATCCCTAAATAGGTTCACAATTGATGGTCGTTCACATAGGTTTGCCATGAATTTAGCACTATTCATCCAACAGTGGTTACTTTAATTGGGTATATCAGTATTCATAAAGGTTATGGTTCACTCTTAACTTTGTAGAATGATATGGACCCATCATTGATGTTTTAGACAGGTTACGTGAATTAGTAATATTTTTCAATCATACTATTACGCTATCTCACTCGTCCACCATGGGGAATCACTTAGTAGTACCTGACGGTATGCAGTGGGTTGCTTCGTAACTATAGTTTGTTGTCACCAATACGTTATTGGTTTCTATTAGACATGTGACAAAGACACGTGACTGGTAAAACATACAAGCAGCGGGTTGCTTGGCAACCCGTCTCTACATGATACGAGTGTAGTCGATCTCGTTCTCATGACACTAGCGGTCACGACACCGGACTAATGTCCCAAGTAAACGTATGGTTAATAACAAACTGTATAATAAAGATGGACTATTATATTTGATCTATCGACATAATATAAACATTATTGTTCACCACATGATAAATTATTAGAATAAGTATGAGTATACTTGGTGGTAACCAAATGGCCGGTTAACAACTATCCTCTTACCTTACAAGTTCTATATTATTCCTTTTACACATATTGATACTGCCAGATGATCCGGGATATTTATTATTTCTTTTGGTTACCTAGTAACCGATTTTAAAACAACATGAACATCATTGGTTCTAATCAGATCACATGACACTTTGAAGTCATGTGATCGGCTCAGTTCTAGGAATGTGTTTTCTAATAACAACAGCACAATTTAAAGAGGTTGGTTGTTATATTTATTTATTTTTCTTTTAATAAATTAATAATATATCTTATGGTCATGTAGAAAAGGATTGCCTTCGTGGTTTTATTTATTATTTGGTTTACAAGGAGTTTTAATGTTGCAGAAGTCTATTAATTATACACACAGGTGTTTCTAGTCACACCCTTCAAAGGGGTATATATGGAGCTCTTTAGAGTCAGTTCAGTTATGCTTCTGAATAAGCTGGAGTCTTGTCATCCAGCGAAACACGTTAAGCCTATACATATGCTCTATATGGACTTTTATCCTATCCCACTGTGGATCCAGAGAATCCTGTGAAATTACCAGGTTTCACTTTCATGCACAAGGAGACTATCGTGGAGACATCTTTACCTACCACCAGCATTGCAGTGATCTGCACAGTGGATTTAATCCTGAGGGTTCTTCCTGTGGACTGAAGAATACATACCAGTCTCACCATATCACCATCGATCTCAATCTTGCAGTTATCTGCTAATTGGACTGCCAGCCTGAAGGACCATCAATTGGTAATTATCTGTGGGTATTGAACCCTAATAACATTGTCTCCTGACTCCACCGTCTGGACTTATAATTCACATCTATATCCAGGATATCCATAGATAGAGAATAATCATTTGACTCACCATCGATGCTCCATTATCAGCGATTTTTTATCGATATACTATTAAATTTTTAGATGTAATTTTTAATTCATATATACTGTGTATGACGTGTATGTTTCATTGTTATTAAATGTGTTTATTTTGCTTAATAGACTTCCGCTGCTTACTCCTATTTTTATAATCACCATATGATAGTAATATAGCGCCAGTCATTTCATCTTTTCTATATATTGGTTCAGAGGCTGACTACCTCTGTCTGGCTGCAATAGTGACAGCGCACCAAAATATTTTGCTTATTACTTGGAGCCATGTTATAGCCTCAGCTCATGTCTGAAAGGGGTACACCTAACTTTTTATCTCTTCTTTCCCTGGAATAGACAGAAGCACTTTCACTTCCAGTCCTGCCAAGTCCCCATCGCTGTTCTTCTGCAGCTTGTAGACAACATCATCACTGAGCATTTCAGATCCGCCAATGAGCTTAGTAGGGTTACCTGGATATACCCTTTCTTACCGCAGCATTCCCGGCTTAGACCCGGGAAAACCCTGGTCATGATCACGGTCACAGACCTGGGTCACATAACCTGGGTTGAATCATTCACACTGACACACGACCTGTTTTTTTTCCCCGGTTCCTTGCCTCGGTGTGAGAGGGATATTAGTTGTAGCTTTACGTTTAAGAAATGTATACCGCTCTCAGACATACTTTGCTTAAACTTAAACAGGGCTATACGTTGCTGTTAGTTCTGCCAAATAAAACATGGGAATTCCCAGTTCAGTAAACCCATAGCCCCAGAGGTAAGTAAAATTGGCAAGACCTGGAGTGGCTGTAATAACTTAGAGGATACAATCATCTTTATCAAATTGACTCGACCCAAATAAGATTGGGGGAGATTGTTTGTCATTTCTTGAATGGAAGTTAGAGAAATGAGTTAGAAGAAGAAACAGAGTCTGTAGAAGTTCCTGTAAGGAGTCTTAATTTGGGGGTAAAATAGGCACGATGCAATAGCTTATATTGCATTTCAGCGTAAAATGCAGAGATTAATTGTTTATTAAGTCTAACAAAAGATTTAAAAATAGTGGGTAGAGATATGGAAGGAATTGTAGAACGCCATTTAGCAACTCCAGCTGTCTCCACCTCCAAATTTATTTCCCGGCGTACATAAGTGTATAGTGTGGAAGTGGAGATCGACATAGAAGGGCAGTGAGACAACACATCATCCAAATCGCTTTTCCCAGGTGAAATGGGGAGTCAAGGGATTAAAGCGGTGATATAACTACGTACTTGGAAATAAATAAATATTGGGATTGGAAGACGAGGGAATCTTTCCTGTCATTGGTTGTGGGAATAAATCTTCATGGTGGATAAATCTATTAATTGATATATATATCGAAGTCACTGTAAACTCCAGGTATTAAAAAACCTGCGTTAACAACCCAGCAGTAAACCCCGGGTTATGACTAGTGGGGAGAAATAGGGAGACGCTAGGAGAGACTTTCATTTGAGCTCTGGCTTGTCGCCAAGCCATGCAAGTAGTATGTAGTAGTAAGTTTTGTGTTACATGAGTTGGGAAAGATGAGGCATGTGAATGTAATAGGCTAACTAATGGAACATCAGTGCTAAAAGATTGCTCCACCAGAGTGTCAGCAAATCCATTTGTTCCCTTGATCCAGTCAATTGCATAGCGATAATTTGACGCTATGGCATAGGATCTTAAGCAAGGAAGATTGGTTCCTCCTAAAGTGGGTGGCTGAGTAAGTTTGAATACTGAGATCCTGGGTTTATTATCCGCTCAAATTAACTTACTGATCGCTCTGTTAATCAATTTTAAATCAGATTCCAAGGGAAACAGAGGAAGCATCTGGAAGAAATATAAAATCCTTGGAAAAGATATAATTTTGATTAGCTGACATCTACCGAGATATGAGAGTGGTAGGTGTTTCCATTTTTAAAAATCTAGAAGTGTGCGTTGTATCAGGGCAGGGAAATTGGCTGAATACAGGTTTGAGGGATGTGTCGGAATGTTAAAACCTAGGTATTTCAAATTTCTCCTAGCCCATTTAAAGAGAAAAGAATCCTTCCAATCTTTAGTTGCATCTGTATGTAAGGCCAGGGCTTCCGTTTTGTTGTAATTTATCAGAAAGCCGGAGATTACTTGGAAATTTTTCAGGATGTGAAGAAGTTTAGGTAAGGCAGAATGTGGGTTCCTAAAGTACAATAGTAAGTCGTCTGCATATGCAGAGACTTTCAATGTGACATCTCCGACGTTTACTCCCTGCCACAGTTGACATAACAAAAAAGTGCGAATAAGAGGGTCTATAGCTAGCCAAATTAAATAATAAAGGGGACAGGGGGCAGCCCTGACGAGTACCCCTATGTAGACTAAGTGATGTAGTATTCAAGCCATTTATTGTTAGGAATGCCATAGGGGTGTGATATAATGTCTTGAATAGCACAATAACTTCAGGGCCAAAATGTTGTAATTGAAAAATACGCAATGCCACCGCTGTCTTTATGCTGCAGCGCATGTAACGCACGGGAGCTGCTCCAATGACATTATTCGAGATGAAACTATGCTGAATGTGAAAAGAAGTAATATTGCGCACTGGGCTAATGGTTTAATGTTCGTGGTAAGCTGCTGTTTACAAGGGTGTCCTTCCCTTTCTGTTACAACCAATATACAAGATAATAACAGCGCTACACCTTCCAAAATAATCTTGAAGTAATTGCTAAGTGTCAATCGATTACAGCTGCATGTCTTTACTGAGGAATGTTATGAAAACATTAATGATGGCAAATATTCATGTTCACAAAACAAATGTCTTTACTGAGCTTAAAATTGTCACATACAACATATAATGAAAAACATGCATCAAACCACTGTAATTGTTATGTTAATAACAATAATCATGTGATTCAAATGTACCACTGATGCTTTGGGGCAGTGATGTACTGTGGATGGTATATAAACTACGTGCACTATATTGAGACCCTTGTTAAGAATAAATGCAGTTGGCAGAGTTTGTAGGTGTATGAATGAGATAGGCGGCATCCCGCTGTCTCATCCAGGAATGTAGAGATCAATTGTTCTACTCGGAGTAAGTCCAATGTGGAATAACTTGCTGTGGGTGCTGGAGGTTGCCCCGGATTTCTTCTGGTCTTCGAAAAATCACTAGATGCGGCCGCCTACGAATCTGTGTGCGATTCAGGATCAGGCCCTTAGTGTTAGGCTTAGGGAACCTGGCGACAGCACGGTATAAGCATTCGGTATTCACACTGTCTTCCATTGTTCCCCAGAGTAACACTCGGCTTTTGGACTGGTTAGAGCAGTGCCGTTTGGTGCGCACTGGCAATGCTGCCATGGATGCCCATTCTATGCCTTCTACACTGGGAGGGGAGACAGCAGAGCTGGTGGAACAGTTGCGGAAACTACAGCAGTATTACAAGATCCTGAGGCTGTGCCAAGATCCTGATCTGTGAGGGTCCTCTCACTGAGAAGCTGCTGGAACGAGGTGAGGAACCAATTTTATTATCTGTGCTCTAGAGACGTTCATCTTGAATTGGGGATATTCCTGGTGCCAGGGTCTGATTCCGCTTTAGACAGGGATGGGTGAGAGGTGGCTAAATAGGGGATGATCTGATTGGAGCTGGGGGGAGAATGAAATGTATATAGTAGGGACACTATATTCTGTAACATAACAGGGAAAGCTATATAATATACTATGTAAATATGGGAGGGAATCACTTTTTCCATTTTAGTCAATCAAATACTAATATATTATAGTATCCATGCAAACATACCTAGCACTCAATGTACATAAATAATTAAACTGAGACAAAAAATAACTTTACAAGTCCATTTAACTATGAGTTAAAGCTAGACTTTTCATATTTGCAAATTAATTGAAAGTGCACCAGTATACATGGTCATCTGTTATGTTATAGGGTAACACGGTACTCCAGTCACCACCCATTACATAACAGCATGTGTTATCATGAGCAAATAAATTATTTTCACAAACTGCAATAGATCCCAGCAGCCCTGTGGGCCCATGTATGCTGCGCAGGCTCTGGGCTGGTTATTTCATTCCCCCCTCATTGCAGTCACAGGAACACAAGTACGAACCACTTAGCGGACATAGGAATGTTTCTAGATCAGATTTTCAGAATTCAGAAGTAGACACTCTTCTGTATCTAATAATCAGAACTCACCATACTAATCAGAACTCACTGGAGGTGAGTGTGGAGCCATACGAATCAGACCTCACCGGGGGTGATCGTTGAATCATACTAAAGAGACCTCACTGGAGGTGAGGGTGGAATCATACTAATCAGACCTTACTGGAGGTGAGTGTGGAACCATACTAATCAGACTTCACTGGAGGTGAGTGTGGAACCATACTAATCAGACCTCACTGGAGGTGAGCGGGGAATCACACTAATCAGACCACACAGGAGGTGAGAGGGGAATCATACTAATCAGACTTGACTGGAGGTGAGTGTGGAACCATACTAATCAGACCTCACTGGAGGTGAGCGGGGAATCACACTAATCAGACCACACTGGAGGTGAGAGGGGAATCATACTAATCAGACCTCACTGGTGGTGAGCGTGGAACAATACTAGTCAGACCTCACTGGAGGTAAGTGTGGAACCATACTAATCAGACCTCACTGGAGGTGAGTGTGGAGCCATACTAATCAGACCTAACTGGGGGTGAGCGTTGAATCATACTAAAGAGACCACACTGGAGGTGAGGGT
Source organism: Taudactylus pleione (assembly GCA_031769625.1). Lineage (NCBI taxonomy): Eukaryota > Metazoa > Chordata > Amphibia > Anura > Myobatrachidae > Taudactylus > Taudactylus pleione. The sequence continues at coordinate 12,570,982 of JAUIMM010000127.1, forward strand.
GGAATCATACTAATCAGACCTTACTGGAGGTGAGTGTGGAACCATACTAATCAGACTTCACTGGAGGTGAGTGTGGAATCAAAGTAATCAGACCTCACTGGAGGTGAGTGTGGAACCATACTAATCAGACCTCACTGGAGATGAGCGTGGAACCATACATATCAGACCTCACTGGAGGTGATGGGGAATCATACTAATCAGACCTCACTGGTGGTGAGCATGGAACCATACTAATCAGAGCACACTGGAGGTGAGTGTGGAACCATACTAATCAGAGCTCACTGGAGGTGAGTGTGGAACCATACTAATCAGACCTCACTGGAGGTGAGCGGGGAATCATACTAATCAGACCTCACTGGAGGTGAGAGGGGAATCATACTAATCAGACCTCACTGGTGGTGAGCGTGGAACCATACTAATCAGACCTCACTGGGGGTGAGAGTTGAATCATACTAATCAGACTTCACTGGAGGTGAGCGTGGAATCATACTAATCAGACCTCACTGGAGGTGATTGTGGAACCATACTAATCAGACCTCACTGGAGGAGAGCGGGGAATCATACTAATCAGACCTCGCTGGAGGTGAGCGGGGAATCATACTAATCAGACCTCACTGGAGGTGAGTGTGGAACCATACTAATCAGACCTCACTGGAGGTTAGCGTGGAACCATACTAATCAGACCTCACTGGGGGTGAGCGTTGAATCATACTAAACAGACCTCACTGGAGGTAAGGGTGGAATTATACTAATCAGACCTCACTGGAGGTGAGTGTGGAACCATACTAATCAGACCTCACTGGAGGTGAGCGTGCAATCATAATAATCAGATATCACTGGTGGTGAGTGTGGTACCATATTAATCAGACCTCACTGGAGGTGAACGAGGAACCATACTAATCAGACCTCACTGGTGGTGAGCCTGGAACCATACTAATCAGATTTCACTGGAGGTGACCGTGGAACCATACTAATCAGACCTCACTGGAGGTGAGCTTGGAACCATACTAATCAGACCTCACTGGAGGTGAGCGTGGAACCATACTAATCAGACGTCACTGGAGGTGAGCGTGGAACCATTCTAATCAGACCTCACTGGAGGTGAGCGTGGAACCGTACTAATCAGACCTCACTGGAGATGACCGTGGAACCATACTAATCAGACCTCACTGGAGGTGACCGTGGAACCATACTAATCAGACCTCACTGGAGGTGACCGTGGAACCATACGTTTTTCTGCATGGTAAAATGTAGGTAATACTGTAACACAGCCTGTAAATCTGTCCATATTGTCTGTGCCTCTATAAACAGCACTATTATATCCCGGGGACAAACTGATCACCTGTGGACCAGGGCAGCAGCTACCGCTTTGCCAGCACAGAACTGTGACCATGTCCAAGGATAAATTCAAGAGAGAGAGCAGAGCGTCAGGGAGTGATGCCCAGGAGAGCGGGACAGTGCCACTTCTACAGCCGGGAACAGCAATGAGGCCCGAGGATAGGTCCATGTGGAAGAGCAGCGTATCAGCGAATGATCCCTAGGATTTAGGAAAGGTGCACATGGAGAGAACTCCCGGGAGCGGGTTAGTTGCCGTATTGTGTCAGGTCATGTGATACTCAGGATGCTGGCACTATTCTATATGGCAAAGGGGACTCATACACATAATGTATAAATGGCGCAACAATCTATACCTCTTCCCACTATGGCATCTTGTAAATAGACATTTGTGGGTGCCATAGTAAGATTTTGTAAGGATCCCAAGGGTGAGACCCCCACAAATATATGTTGCGCTAAAATTTGACATGACCAGGTGACCCCCATCCATCTGTGGGCCATAGAGCACCTTCACCCCTTGCTATTATATAGAAACAAATACCCTGAAATATATTCAGAAGCATTTCTGTATATGTACGTGCCTTAAACATAGCACAGATTTATTGCAATGTCTCAGCTAAAGTTTCAACTATATTTGGGGAACATGTTCAGCCAGCAAAAGAGTCCCACCCTGACTTTCCAGAAATCCAAATCCAACCTAAGAAGTTTACAGTGAATGGAGATAGCCTTGTTGTCCCATAGGGGATGAACCAATACTTGATCAAAGTTATTAGTGTGGAAAAGGAACCCTAGCTGGGGCACAGGTTGAAGCCGTGTTCAAAAACGCGGGTTGGAGCCATGTTATAGCCTCAGCTCATGTCTGAAAGGGGTACACCTAACTTTTTATCTCTTCTTTCCCTAGAATAGACAGAAGCACTTTCACTTCCAGTCCTGCCAAGTCCCCATTGCTGTTCTTCTGCAGCTTGTAGACAACATCATCACTGAGCATTTCTGATCCGCCAATGAGCTTAGTAGGGTAACCTGGATACACCCTTTCTTACCGCAGCATTCCCGGCTTAGACCCGGGAAAACCCTGGTCATGATCACGGTCGCTGACCTGGGTCACATAACCCGGGTTGAATCATTCACACTGACACACGACCTGTTTTTTTTCCCCGGGTCCTTGCCTCGGTGTGAGAGGGATATTAGCTGTAGCTTTACGTTTAAGAAATGTATACCGCTCTCAGACATACTTTGCTTAAACTTAAACAGGGCTATACGTTGCTGTTAGTTCTGCCAATAAAACATGGGAATTCCCAGTTCAGCAAACCCATAGCCCCAGAGGTAAGTAAAATTGGCGAGACCTGGAGTGGCTGTAATAACTTAGAGGATACAATCATCTTTATCAAATTGACTCGACCCAAATAAGATTGGGGGAGATTGTTTGTCATTTCTTGAATGGAAGTTTTGTTTCAGGGTTTTATGTTACTTGTATCCTTCTTATTCAATACTTCCTCAATTTTGTTTTGTATTTCCTAGCGATGGCCCGTATCCTTCGGAAACCTACGTCAAATGGGTCAGGACTAAAGTGAGGGGCAAGAAAAGAGTGAGGAAAGAAACTCTGAGATGTTGGACGAAGTATGAGCAGTTTCAGGAAATGATTAGGTGAGTTGAGGAGGACAAAGTGGTTCGGAGTCCTGGTACAAAGACAGATCCGTACATGTCATTCAGCACAGCCACTAGCCAGAATACACCTTCCCTCTATATATAGTAGGGATGTGCAGGCTCGGATAGGTTCGAGTTTGCACGTGGAGTTCGGATTTTTCCCTCCAAAAAAACGGAACTCAGAACGAGGCAAAACGTCATCTTACATGGACGAACATCATCATTCCTGGTCTTTTGTCCAGGAATGATGATGTTCGTCCATGTAAGATGACGTTTTGCCTCGTTCTGAGTTCCGTTTTTTTGGAGGGAAAAATCCGAACTCCACGTGCAAACTCGAACCTATCCGAGCCTGCACATCCCTAATATATAGCGACACTTTTACCAAGACAAAGGTAGCGCACGATCCCCAAGCATATCCAAAAAGCGAACCAAACACCCCTCGGGGTCACTTCAGTTGCTGCTGGTAACAGAGGTACCATGGTGGTGTTATAGCTCCCAACTCCCCGTAAGTTAGAACAAAACCTGCCGACTCGCAGAACAGAGGGCATGCTTGCTAACTTTCAGCTCCCTTCTTCCAGAAGGGAGCTGTCAGGCTTCCATGGCGGGGAGGGGTACCACATCTGAAAGGGGGCGTGATGCAGAGATGATACTTCATTGGGGCGGAGCATGGGAGTGTAACCGCAATCGCGTTAATGTGGCCCCGCCCCCTCTTCACAATGCTGAAATTAACGGCATTGTGAAGCAGGGGGCGGGGCCATGATGACGCGATTCAGTGTAAATCACGTCATCATGGCCAGTGGGGGGTTCGCGGCTGCGGGAGGCTTGCCTGCCTTTCCGGGGGGCCGGGAGCGACATACGATTTTCAGGAGGCATGATGGAGGTCAGCTGCATTGTTTCCGTCTGCACTGTCAGCAGCCTTCCATTTGTACCATGCTTAATGCCTAGAAGCCCTCTTCAGCTACTCTTTATCTCCGCATTTGGCTGATATACTTATATTGGTGTTTGGCCACAGGTTTTAACATTCTGCCTCTCCCGCGCTCCCTTCCTTGAAGGTACATGTTTCATCCTGGTCTGTTCTATTCCAGAGATTCGATTGCGCTCTTTCCAGATATTCTGACTTTTGTCAGAAAGTTTTCTACATACAGCCGCCATTTGTTCCTCCGGTGACTCCATTGACCCTATCTTGGTTCATAGGGCTCTCCAGTGGGCTCCCTTTGGCCTCTTGATATGGTGGACATTTGATGGCTTGCATGGAAGACTATTTTCTGCTTGCCTTCGCATCAGCCCCAAAAAATGTCGCCTCGTTACCGTTCTGGTATTCCACTCGGATCGGTCCATTCTGCGGACTCGCTTGGGTTACATTGCAAGGGTTGTCTTGCTTTCACATTACCCAGAAGATCGTAGTCCCACTTTTCAGCATTCCAGATTCTTCGCAGGAGGAAGCCTCTTTGGATGTTGTGCAGGCTCTCCGGATTTACGTGGGCAGGACCAGAGATATCCACACAACGGGTTCTCTGTTTGTCCTGTATGATTTCACGAGCAGGACTGGCTGTCTCGTAAGCAGTCCTTGGCTAGGTGGCTCCGTTTGACTATCTGCCAGGCCTACTCTTTGGCGGATCTTCCTGCCCCTGCCATGGTGACTGCCCATTCCACCCGGTTAGTGGGAGCCTCTTGGATGGCTCAATGTAGCACTTCTGCGGAACAGCTTTGTAAGGCTTCCCCATGGTCTCCCGCCCACACATTTGTTTGCTTCTATGTATTTGACACCTTTTGCATCTACAGATGCAGCCTTTGTGTGATGCCCAGGAGCATCCCCTCCCATATGGGGACAAGCTTTGGGATGTCCTAGAGTGATCCCTGTGCCCCCTAGTGGAGGAAGAAAGGAGATTTTATGCTTTTACCAGTTAAATCCTTTCCTTGGACTCCATAGGGGGCACTGGACACCCACCCCGACACACCTGGCTGATGGGGTTTAGTTGCTTGAGTATTGGTTCTCTTCACCTTGCCTATGTGTGTGATTCAGAGTGTCTGCCTGTCTTCCTTCTCCTCGCCATGGCTTGCTAACTTAACTGGCTGCCGGTGGCTGGGGCCGGGGCACAAAGGAAAGGGAGCCTGGGTTGCTGAGAAATAAATGTTAACTATTTGGTACCCAGACTCTCCTCTCTCTAGGCTATAGCTAGAGTGATCCCTGTGCCCCCTTTGGAGTCAAAGAAAAGGATTTAACAGGTAAGAACATAAATCTCCTTTTTCTGCATAATGCAATTCCACAAAGCTGCACCATATATTTCAAAACAAATACACATGTATTTTATACATTTATATATTACTGCCATGCTTTAGTAGGTAAACACAAACCACTGTGCAACTGTCCAGCAGAAAGCATGCTAATACATCCATCACTGACAGTGTTATCTAGGAGATCGATAGCAAGGGAATGGGATTAAAATGCTGGTGACTGTTTAACCGCCGGTTCAAATCCCGACAGCGGCTGCCCGACAGGATGAAAATCCAGATAGAGGCAGGTAAGTATCCCAACCTCCCCTGTCTCCCCCTAATCTTCCCTTAGTGGTGCCTAACCCTAACCGCCCCCCTAGTGCCTAACCCTAACCACCCCCTTACCACTTCCTAATCCTATCCCCGCTAAGTGCACTAAACCTAACTCTCCCCCCCCCACGGCTAACAGGATGGGCGCCCCAGACTTACCTCCTTTGGGCATTCATCGTTCTGGATTCAGGCGTCAGGATTATGATAGGCATCTGTATTTCAACGCCTATCATGAATCCCTAGCCGGCATTCTGCTGTCAGGATTGTGACCGGCGGCCGCAACATATCTACATAACAAGACCCAGGACAGAACATTCATATTAAGTGCTATTTTTTCAGAAATTTTTTAAGAAATAAGTAGAGCAAGGTTGTATGTTTTTTGGAAGAACTAAGTAGAGCACGATTACTTTACTTTAATGAATTACATTTCTCACCATACTGAACAATGTGACTTAGAACTGAACAGCTGGAGACAAACATCCTATAAATGTCTTTTTTTATGTAAACAAAAGAAACTGCTAGAAAAATTTAATATTTCTGTCAAACTTGTATAGGATATTATGGACCCAATTCATTGGGTTTATGTACAACTCCTATGGAGCGAGATCTTCACACGTCCATGTTACAAACTATGCATGTGCAGATCTCGTACGAGTAGTTTAAGCTAAGTGCCCCCTAAGCTGCTGGCAGATTGCCATGGTTCGCACGTTAGGGCATCAGCCCCAATTTCTCGGAGAGACGAGGCCAGTGCCTGAGTATCCTAATTTAGAGAAGTTGTTATAATTAGTTGTTATGGCCATTTCCTTCTTTGCAAAATGCTTTGTAAGTGTTCATTTCCTGGTAAATGTGTTCAAATCGTTAAAAACATTTTACATTTATTGGGTTTCTGTGTGAGGGCAAACATCAATCCTATACTGAGTATGGATACTTCAGATTGTAATAAATGGTGCGATGACAAGCTGAATATAGCTTTATTTTTTGGATCTACCTCCTTGTTTGCCTCGTCTTCTGAACTTTTGCTTCTCAAAAGGAGATATCCTATTGGACGGCATCCATGCCCTCACATCTTCATTCACAGATAAGCTATTTTATTCTGTATGATATAGCTTGTATGCTGTATGTGTTGTTCCTATTTTTTAAACGTACATACTATGCTATGGAGAAATCTTTTATTGATATATGTGGCTTCTCATAAGTGAAGTATTCTCTTCTGGGAGGAGTACCAAACCTGAAAAGTTAAACTCCTGCAGTTAAGCTTTTGAAGAAGCGTACATTTGATACGAATATTATCAAAGGATTTTCAACCATAATATTACACTATCTGTCAGGGTCCTGTGGGCCGACCCTCCAGATACGCCAATCTGAGAATCGCTACCCGTGACTTTTACAGGTTACCTCAGCATGTGTGATTAACTAAACCTGGTTACTGCCACCAGCAGAAGAATATAATGCTAAAGCATAAGGTAAGCTTCTGCTCTTACCTGCACACACATTTATCAATACTTGGCAAAATAGGTAACATGAGCCATATGAGGCCTTGGGTCATAAAAACACAGATCCAGAATTAGAATTAATGTTTAATTGAAGAATGTTTTCAAAGCTTATGTACAAAAGTTTACAAAGAATATAATAATGTTAAAAAAAATCACAGTTACTCACACTTTCCTGAAAATAAAATAATAAATGGGGAAACAAACCATTCAGGTCACGGCGGATTAAATGTTTCTGGGACGAGGCCTTCCCAGTGACGAACTCGGGATCATCTGTATCCTTCGATAGCCTCGTGCAGGATGAACCATTGGGTCAGGGTTGACTCACATATTTATGCCTGCTTTTTCCAGGCACCCCCTCACCCCCTCCCTGGGGATGATTTTACCCTTTTTAGCTCAGAGTGGATTGTTTAGCTGGCTGAAGCTCAGGGTTTCCTGGCAACCTGAGCAGGAGTTCTTTAACTACACACTCAGCTCTATTTGAAGTTTGGGGAACAGGCTTGGGTCAATAAACATGGCCAGTGACTAGGTGAGGAGATTCACACCTCTGGAGAGCGAGTGTCTCCCTGGTCCATGCATTCTTTAATCACTGTCCCCAAACAGAACACAGGGCTCTTAATGGCTGTTTTAGGAAGAGACCTTCTTACATCCTCGCTTGCCCAGCTTCAAAGGGGATTAGTCAAGAGGGGTTTTGTCACCTTTCCACACACCAGACGTCATGCTGACTAGACCCTAGAATAACGCTATACAAAGGATTATTACATACAACTGAGGAGGGAAAAATACATGTTATTACCAATACAATATCATTTGGAGTTGTGCCCATTCTGAAGTGAAATTAGCTTTTCTGCTAAACTATCAGGCGCTTGTTCTGTCTCCATTTGATTCTAGAAATTCTGTTGACTCACCATCGGTTTACTGCAGAACTGAGCTGCCACCCACCTTTTTCAGTGCAGTATTTTTGCCTGTGGCACGGCCTGCCCTGTGCTCCAGGCAGTTTCTAATAGTCAAAGGGGAGGCTGATCTTGTTGCTGCCTCACCTCTCCCTGTCATACTCCAATGAAAATAGCAGCTCACCTCTCATTAGCAAGTGGTAGGCGAAGTAGATGCTGGATATAGCTGGCACAGGAGCATTATGGCAGTGTCAGTGCGCTGTCAGAACCCCCTGCATATAGAAAATGCATGATAAAAGGAATATATATGTGTTTAACTTATCGAAGATGTCAGAATGCCAAGAGGTCGCGTTATATAATATGTTGTTTCTTATTTCACGCCGAGTGTAATCTACAGGCTCACAGATGCTTCCTGAGAAGGCGGATCATAGATGATAATACTGAAAGATACTGTTCACCTTGCTATATGAAGATCGCGGGCTAGAGATATTAAGGTCCATCTGTCACTAGTGATTGCGGTCTCAGATAACTTGGAGAAAGTCCACATAACGGTGGCAGCAGCACAGATTAACACAATCCCCATTGATAACGTTCACTGATGAATTGATTTTCAGAACACTGCAGGGATCCATCAACCAATCCATAACTGATGGGAGGATGCCAGGAACCGTGCCAACCACTTAAATTTATAATGTCTGATTAAAAGCAACAGTCTTTAATTAAAACTCATTTGAATATGAAATTGAAGTACAGGATAAATAGCAGGACTGAAGTGTAACCAGTGGGTTAAATAATTAATTTCTACATAGGTAAATAAGTTGTAATACACAACTGTGCTAGGCCCCATTGAGGTTTGAAAAGAGATTGTATCCATGTAGTTCTAGTCTATGCATAGACTGGTCAGATTCACCTTTGGGGTCAGACAAGACATATATTGGGGGGCCTACTTGTACCTGTCATTAGCAGAAATGAACCCTTAAGACCTTATATGGTGTTAGTTGTAGACAGTTAGCCACATTCCAATAGAATAACCATTGTAAGATGTGTAGAGATGCTAAGCATTATGGGTTACTGACAGCAATGTCCATATTCTTTAGACAAAGAGGGGCTTTGAGATAGTGTAACTCCAGACATTCTAGGACACGTCATAACTGTATTTCTTTGTCCTGAGTATATCTTAGTGCTTACTGAGCATGTGCAAGAGATAAGAATGGTCCATGCTATGTTGTACCAATCAGTGCTAGATACCCAGTATGTAACAAATATGGGCTTAATATCCGGAAAATCAATACCCATACAATGGTTTATAAATCAAGACCTAGACAAAGGCTCTTCAGCTCGTACATGGACCTGAGACTGCAGTAGAGTGTCTGCAATGTAAATTGAAAGACCTGGGCATTGTGAAACGAGGGCTCCCCACATTAACATGAACTAGATCTTATGTTGAAGATAATGAATCACCGGTGTTATCTGAACACATAGACAAAAGTACACTGTATAATTTGTATGTTTGTTACTTGTACTTGAAGTGTCTTAATTTGTACTCACTCAATTGGTTTTGTGGTATAACCATTCACTTCGATCAGAACGAAACCCACCATTATGCCCTGAAGCTATGTGAATGAGAGCCTTTGGATTGAAGCCTTAGGCATGGCTGATATCAATATTGCTGATTTGTAATCCCCTGCTAAAATATTATATAAAGAAGAAATTTCTCTTTACTTGGTTTGGAAAGCAAAAGTTATTTAATTGCTCTAATTCCACTGATGTATATTTGGGGACGAGAGTGAGAGACACTGCACGGATCCACACAGTTCTCTGTTCTTGCAGGAAGTGTATGACAGGTAGGGAGTGGATCATGAGGCATTTTGTCTCCACCTGGGCCCCCAGGTTCTGGGTTTAGCACCCTACAATGGTGATTTTCTGGTCCTCCTGGATGTTATCATTTTGTAACCCCGCACCCGGGCGCAAGTCTCTCTTGGTGTTAATGAATGATGCCCCCTCACCCGGGCGCAGGTCTCTCCAGATGTTACTGAATGATGCCCCCTCATCCGGGCGCAGGTCTCTCCTGGTGTTACTGCAGGCGGAGGATTTTCTCTGCTCGTTGATGGTATTACCACAGATAAATCTGCTAATGACTCTGCAATCAGAAAGAGATCCAACATTGTTAGTGATATGTTTATGTGGATGGATGTACTCTGTGTCCTACAGGTCGCAGGTTGGCTAAAGCTACTGTAACATGAAAAGGGCCACACATCAATTACACTACAGCGGCAATAACCCAATATTGTTAACTTAATGATAGTTTTCACTAATGTCTCATTCTACCACGCAAGTGAAATATAAGTTATGATGTTAGATACTGTACTACCTAGTAATACGTGACAAATCACCGGGGATAGTACTTACCATCAGCATCCTCCGGCTTCTCCAGAATGGAGGCACACTCTGCACAGGTCCATGTGCTCTCAGCAGATCTCAGGGCCGAGCAGGCGAGGTGGGTTCCCGCTGACCCACAGCAGTGACACCGAATTATATACCATTCACTGAAAGAGGAGACACAGAGGATAAATCTCTTCCCTACAGCTGGAGCTATAAATCTGAGAAATAGCCCCAAAGATACTAAATGTTTTATTGTATTCTAGAGAGAATTAAACAGTTTGGCAGCTTATAAGAATGTATACATTTCAGCAATTCTACAGCAAACATTTCCCAATTTGTAGGGGAGTTATATTATACAGTTGTGCCCAAATACATCTAGCCTCCTTGCGTGCCCCTCTTGTCGCCCCATGCCATGACACGACTCTGTAGTGCTGAGCGTATTTTCATGCGTTTTTTTTACCTTCAAATGAATCTTAATCAAACAGTGATGGGAGTAGGACGCACAAGCAGCTTCTGCTGATTAAAATGATATGCGGCATGCCTGTATTCTGTGTGTGACTGCAGGTGTATCTGTATGCGAAATGCTATGTTACAGTGCAAATGGCTGCGACACTGTAATGGCTGATACACCACCCACACAATGGTTGATATGCCACCCAGCACAATGGTTGATATGCCACCTGGCACAATGGTTGATATGCCACCTCGTGCAATGGTTGATACGCCACCCGGCACAATGGTTAAAACGCCACCCTGCTTCCCTCATTGTTTTATATTGTGGGCATGGGATATCATAATGTGTCTCTGGTGCCGAATAGAAGAGCAGCCGGGAAGAGAAGCCTCCGAGCTGCCCAACCAGCACAGTGAAGCACGATAAAGAGAAGAACAGAATTATAGGGCAGAGGAAGAAGATAGAGATGGAGGAGGAGGTAAGTGTGGGGTGAAAACAAAAACAAAGTGGGCAGTGCTGTCAAGAAAACCTAAGGTACTGGGAACTCTCTGATAAAGATTCCAATGATACAATTTATTGAATACACAATAGATTCACAACACATATAAAATATGGGATACGTTCAGTATCCTGGCGCATCCTGTACCCATCCCATAACATATATAATAACAGAAAACGATTATAGCAGCCAGGTTCTTAGTGTCGGCCTCTTAGTAAGCACATAGTAAATGTGAGAGATATCAGGACCTCATTCAGAGTCGGTTGCAAGATGCGATCGGTCCCTTGCAAAAAGGGGCCGGGTATGCAAATAAAATGATCGCTCTTTGCGCTGTAAGGATGCCCTCTATGATGTCTTAGTGAGCGACGGCAGTTAGCGTACGCTGGACTATAAAACCTCCCACCTGTCACTCGCAGCACACGTCACCTCCGGGAAGAGTCTGATTAATCGTGAAAATCGAAGGCCATCGGAGCTGCTCGCAGCGCTTAAGGTTGACCTAACCTACCCCAAGCACTGCGAGCAGTTCAGGCTAAAAAACAACCAGGTCACGTGTGCTATGACGCTACTTTGCTAATTATGCACACCCTTTAAACACCGTTTTAGCGGCCAGACACACCTGCGTTCGCACAACCACTCCCCGTTTACAAGCACCTTCCCCTGTTACCACCCACAAACAGCACTATCTGTAACTCAAAGCAATGACCTGAAAGTGGCTTGCGAGCTAGCAAAATCAGATCACAACGAATGACTTGCGCACGCGCACTGCGAATTATACGCATGCGCAGATGTGCGATTATCGCTCCCTGCGAGCGAGCGTGCCCTAATGAGAGACTCTGAATGAGGTCCTCAGCCTCTTAGTAAATACACCATCACATATATTATGCAAACACCCAGTAGATCCTTAGCTAATAAACGTAGGGGCCTATTTATCAAGAGTCTCGGTGGCATTAATCATGCGGAATGAGCAGGGGAACCTTCCCAGGGGCTGCTGCTGGGCCATAGCACACTGGCAGCCCTTACTAAATAAAATGCAAAAAGTTTTACCTGCTGCTCTCGCTGTGAGTTCTTCCACGCTCGCAGCGGCAGGGATCCACGTCACACTGTTGGTGGACCTGCAGCAGTTCTCCGAAGGCGTTGTTCTCCAGTTCCCAGGATGCATCTCTGAAAGGTTAATGTGAGTTAATATCGCTGATGTAATTAATCAATGTGACATTACAACGCTTTATTCTGTCTGTTTCATCTAGTCCAGCATTTCTCAAACTGTGTACCATGGTGCCCTGACGAGTTGCAGTGTACTTACAGGAGTGCCGCGCAGGCCTGGGCCTGCCTACCGCCAGGCGTTCTCCCCAGCCAGTCTCTGGGACCATGCGGTACTCCTGATTTTGGGAGAACTGCATTAGGGAAGGGCCAGATGGTGGTGGGAGATACAAAGCAGCAGGTCTGGTCCTTCCTTCCTGCTGCTCTATGGTGAGGCTCCAGGGTCAGAGGAGCCTGTGCTGAGCTGTGATTGATGGAGCCCAGCACATGCTTCTCTGAGCCCAGCAGAGGGCGCGACTACAGCAGCTTGTCCTGGCAGCATGGAGGAAGGAGCTAATGGCTCCACATCAAGGTGAGAGGTACGTCAGTGTGACCCTGCCTGACTGTATATAATATATGTGTCTATGTGTGATCCTCCATGTCTGTATGTAATGTATGTCTCTGTGTGACCCTGTCTGTCTGTATGAAATGTATGTCTCTATATATGACCCTGCCTGTCTGTATGCATGTATGTCTCTATATTAGGGGTGTGCACCGGCCACTTTTCGTGTTTTGCGTTTTGGATCTGGATCTTTCTTCGTGTTTTGGATATGGATTGGTTTTGCCAAAACCACCCTTCCGTGTTTTGGTTTCTGGGTTTTGTGTTTTGGATCTGTATTTTTTTGAAAAAAAAGCATAAAAAAACAGCTTAAATCACAGAATTTGTGGGTTTTTCTGCTCCTATGCAATTATTAACCGCAATAACCTTCATTTCCACTCATTTCCAGTCTATTCTGAACACCTCACACCTCACAATATTGTTTTTATGGCCAAAAGATTGCACCAAGGTAGCTGGATGATTATGCTAAGCAACACGAGTGGGCGGCACAAACACGTGGCCCATCTAGGAGTGACACTACAGTGGCAGACAGGATGGCAGTTTGAAAAACTAGGCCCCAAATAGTATATACTGCAAAGAAAAAAAAGAGGTGCAAGATGGAATTGTCCTTGGGCCCTCCCCCCACCCTTATGTTGTATAAATAGGACATGCACACTTTAACAAACCAATCATTTCAGCGCCAGGGTCTGCCACATGACTGTGGCTGAAATGATTGGTTCGTTTGGGCCCCCACAAAACAAGCTGGCAATTAATGTGTCCCTGCACAAACTGGCTTTACGGAGGCAAGATGTCGTCCTCATCCTCCTCATCCACCGATTCCTTGGATAAAACAGGAAAAAGGGATTTAGGTGTCCCTGGACTGCTTACGGTCTTAGCCAAAGTTTCTGAACTTGACAGTAACTTTTTATGAACGCGCTGCAGGTGCCGTATAAGGGAGGAACTTCCTAGGTGGTTAACGTCCCTACCCCTACTTATTTCACCTTTACATATGGTACATATGGCAAGACAGTTGTTGTCCGGATTTGGATAGAAATATTGCCAGACCAAAGAGGTGGAATGTTTGGTCTTCTGCCCAGCCATGACCGTGATGGGCTTTTTCATCCCACGGACAACAACTGTCTCCCCCGGAGCCTGATTTAAACAAACCAAATCACCATCAGAATCCTCCTCGCCAACTTCCTCCTCAGTGCCAGCTACACCAGTATCCTCATCCTGTTGTACTTCAACAGTGACATCTTCAATTTGCATATCAGCAAGTGGACTGTGGGTGCTCCTTTCAGCACTTGCAGGGGGCGTGCAAATGGTGGAAAGAGCCACCTCTTCCCGTCCAGTGCTGGGAAGGTCAGGCATCGCAACCGCCACCACACTTGGACTCTCCTTGGGGATTTGTGATATCTTCTTAGAACGCACAGTTCTTCACTGTGCTTTTGCCAGCTTAACTTGTTTGATTTTTTTAGCGGGAGGAGGGCTTCCATCGTCATGTGAAGCTGAACCACTAGTCATGAACATAGGGAAAGACCTTAGCCGTTCCTTGTCGTAAATGGCATATTGGCAAGTTTACGTTTCTCTTCAGATGATTTAAATGTTTTTTTCAAGGTCATTTTCCTGAACTTTGTCATTTGGGATTGTATGTGCCCTCTACTATGACATTGGGCATCGGCCTTGGCAGACGACGTTGATGGCATATTATTATCTATGTCATGACTAGTGGCAGCAGCTTCAGCACTAGGAGGAAGTGGTTCTTGATCTTTCCCTATTTTATTTTTATCGGAGAAAGTTTGGTCCTCCATTTATGTTATATTGATATATACGTGCGGCTACAGCCCACACAAACACAGAAAATGATTTTTTATTTTTGCTGGAGAGTAGTGCACTTTGTGGGTTACACCACCCTTTAAGAAATGAGCCAGCCGGCTCTTTACTTATGAGACACAGGCGCACGCTTGGCGCTGCTCCTTTGTTGATGCACGTGCAGCCACAGTGCACACAATTCACAAACACAGAAAAAATATTATTTTTTTAGCACTTAGGGGGAGCACCCCTGATGGACAGAGCACCCCCTGGACAACACTACAGCACCCCTTTAGGACTGGGACACTGCACAAGACTTTGGAGTGGACACAGCCCCTATGGACAACTGACTGCACAACACAGTCCAGCCAGCCCCTATGGACTTTGAAGTAGTGGACACAGCCCCTATGGACAACAGCAGCGCAGCACAGCACAGCACAACACTACACTGCACTAGACTACACTACACTACAACACTACACTACACAGCCCAGCCAGCCCTAACTCCCACCCTCCCTCTTCACTGTCCACAGCCCAGCGAGAAAATGGCGCCGACGCGGGTACCTTATATAGGATCCAAAACCCGCGAGACCCGGAAGGCGGGATGATGACGTTTTGCCTCGATTTCAGATCCGAGTCAGGCGGGAAAAGTCGAGCCTGACTCGGATCGGCCTCAGATCGGGGGGGCTCGGGGGGGTTCGGATTTCAGAAATCCAAACCAGCTCACCCCTACTCTATATATGACCCTGCCTGTCTGTATGTAATGTATGTGTCTATATGTGACCCCGCCTATCTGTATGTAATGTATGTGTCTATGCGTGACCCTGCCGGTATGTATATATGTATGTCTGTATGTCTTATGCACACATAAGAGGTTATTATTGTGAGATGACCTCACTTGGTTTTGCTAGTATTACATTAGCAATAGAATTTCCAAAAGAACCTCAACGCTAATTAAATCTATTCCTTGGCCTAGGGGTGCAGCAAAATAATACTGAGATAGTAAGGGTGCCATGATCCAAGAAAGTATGGGAACCACTGATGTAGTCATTTCCAAGCCTTGCCAGACATACAGTAATATTATCAGGCAGAAACTGGCATCTACATGGGCCTCCCCCGACTAATACAGATGGCAGAAAACACATTATATGTGGACACTGTAATGGGTCCTTGGTATCCTCCACACATAAATTTGTCTCAATGTGTCCCGGGCACCAAATCTACAGACCTGGCCAAGGAAACTGGGCCTGGCATGGAGTGTCCAGCACTGTGACTATATTATAAACCTCACGGCCATTGCACACCTGGCTGACTATTAAGTATGGCTGTAGGTAGAAGCCTGAAGGCTTTCAGCTATGATAGAAGTGTGCAAGCTGGAGCATGGTGTGTAAGCTTCCAAAGAGAAGGCACTTTGGTAGTTACAATGACGGATGCAACAGACTTGTCTCAGAGCCGTACTGATACCGTTCGCCCCATTATTCCATTGATAGCTTTCAAAAAATGCAGCCAGCACCGTGTTTCAGAAGCAATCCCCAGAAACATGGCAGCTGCACCATATGTACGGATATAACGCCAGATTATTGCGCATGCACAAGGGATTCTGGGTAAATTCCATATTGTTGATGATGTTCTGCGCATGCGCCAGTGCCATTTTTTTTTTCAGGGGGAGGGGGCTCACAGAAATCCTCACATGGGCCCCCTCCAGTCTTAAAATGCCCCCTGGTTGGCACATGCATATAGCTATGCGACCGAACAAGAGTTCCGGCAAAGCCTCTGTGATGGAGCTGGATTCTATGTTCTAGATAAATACAATTGTTACATATACCTGTGGGGAATGTAAATTCCCATTCGCAGCATCTCCTGCTGGAAACTCTCCATGTTCTGGCATATGGGGCACTTCAGGAAATACTTCCCTGCGTTTAATGCCTGCATCTGTAATGTAAGAAGTTCCGATGAAATACCAAATATATATCTACAGTCATAAAGCAAATGTCCTGCACAAGAGCTGAAGAGCAAGGACAAGCCGACCAGCTAACGTTAGGCCGCATTCGCCATAATCCTTCATATACAGAGAGTGGACACCGGGATCAGCTTCAAACCCTCCACTCCATTGGCTGTCATGCCTTGGCTCTCTCCTGGTTGGCCTCCTCCCGGTGCCTTTGATATTGAGGAGTAAATAGTAAAGCCATAGCTCAACTGCAGGCAAGTCCTGTGGAACCAGGTGTTTTTGCAGCAGGGGCTCTTAATCACATCATATGCAGGGGCGGGGGTCAGCTCCTCAAGGCAGATGGTACATGCACTTAGTCCGTCCTGTACCGCAGCCTTCTGAACAGGCCGATGCCTTGGGCAAAATGATCTGCAGGGAAACAGATATTACAGAATAAATTGTGAGAAGTTCAAACAACAAACCCCACTGTAATGGAACATACATACACAGCGCGATCGCACACCAAGACTTATTGGGCATGCTTATGCCTTGCCGTGCGATCACCTGCCTTGCCGGATTTGCATACGCCAGCTTCCTGCGAACGGATCTAGCAAACGGGTGTGAATCCAGCCCTATATACCTAGAAGCAAATGGATTACTCACGGAAACTCCTTGAAGTACTGGAATATAAATTCCTTTTCCTGGCCACAGGAGAAGTGCACGGTCTCAGCGCAGCCCTTCCTACTGCAGCGTATGGAGGCGCCCGTCCTCTTGCACACTGTGCAGGGCTGCAAAACATGATTATCTAATTACAATACTGAGCAAAACATGAACAATGAGTGTAAATAGGTTCCCCAGTATAAATAACCTTTGTTCTAGACTCCTTTACTTCCTAATAATAGAACAGTCACTGTATATAACACTCAAGTATAGCCAGGTCCTCTGCTAACCACCTTAGCGGGAGAGATAGAAAATAGCTCCTCTAAGGCTTCCAATCATAGCTGCTGCGGCCGATCGGCCGTCCTACAGAGAGACCTATGGGACTTTAATCTTTTTTCTTTCTTTTTTTTACATTAGGGAAGTGCAAGTGCTGAGCTTCCAGTCCTCTGTGCATGCAGGAGCCGACAAGCTGGATCACACATGTGAATTTAGCAGCACACTGGCTCGGGGAAGCAGAAAGATCTGCATTACCGCTGACAGGCGGCATCACTTATCTGCTCCCAAAGACTATTTGGGGAATTGTGTTAGACTAGCTACAACCCCCACCTCCTCCCCCATTTCTTTCCACAAGCACCCACTGTCTGCTCAGCATCCAAATACTCACTATGACCACAGTCGGTAAACCATCAGAACACATGAACAGTAATTAAAACACAATGGCCAACTGCGCCAACACCTGCAATGCATCCATTCTGCACCGCGGCTCCAGACGGAGCCGTTTTCACAGTGGGATCACAAAGCTGTTTATTTTATTCTCTGTGGATTATCAGGGAATAGAATAAACTCCCAATTAGGCCAAATATGTGTCATTCAGTTCTCCGTTGACTTCCTTAGCGCCGGTCACATAACATGAGAAAGTATCAGCACGATCAGCTCCTCACCTGCTCTGCCGCACGGCTGGCTGCCATCCGCACGTCTGGGTACAGGAAGCCATAGAAGCCTTGCCTGTCACTGCCCCTCTGCAGCACACCGCTGGATAGTAACTGGATAGGAAAGAGGGGAGATAACAATTAGGAACACTTGTATCTCTAACATATGCTCCAATACAGTTTTATAATGTTTTATGCACTTAGCATGTTAATGAAACTGCACAGATAACTACATATCCTTAGGAGAGGACTCCAATAATATTTAATGCCTAAAGTTAAAAATCAAAACAAAATGTTTTGTTTTTTTCATTTTTCCACCATTTTAATTAATAGAAAATATATGGTTTAATTTGGTAGAAAAATTTGTTGCCTTTGGGGGGAGCTATCACACTGATCGCACCCTCCCGTGGCTTTGCGCTAGGCTGAGGGGCTCACAGTACCACCCTCCTAAGGGGGCATTGCCATGCCTCCCACAATTAGGCCACACCCTTTCCCCATGGCCCAATTCTCTACACCCCTGCCCAAAACACCTACAAGCTATGTCTCTGCTTCAAAGGCTTACCGTGACTGGGCTCTTATCGGCACTGGCCTCCTGGGAAGAGGAGATTGATAAATTTGAGTAAACATTTACATTATCACCTTGCGAATATAGGGCCTGATTCAGGATGGATCGCAAGTCTGCAATCGCACGCATCCGGCCTTCGTAAAAATATGCTAATGAATGCATTCGCAATGCGATCGCAGCACTATACTCAGACGCTGCCCACTTCAGTAAGCCGCCCACTTCCCAATACTTACATCCGCGATACCTATAGTAGTCTGCAAAAACATCGGTAACATGGTGTAACATCGGACCCAGACGCACAGTTGTGGTAGAGCTGACCTGACTCAGAAATTGCTAAACTTCCTGTTGGTATCTAGAGCTCAGGCTGCATATGCCGTCGTAGGGGCTTTATTATGCAGGCCCCTGTAACGGCGTTCAAACGCACTGGCACGCTTGCGTTCCTTCGACCACCCCCCTCTCTCTACCCCCACCAAAAACGGTAACTTCCAGTTAATCACTGTGCGATGGGACTGCGTGCTCACTGCGATCGCTTCCCGATCACAGCGGCCGGTTCATGCACTGCGATGCATATGCATGCACAGAACGCAAACATCAGCTGGGTGCGTGTGTGTCCGCAAACTTGCGTTCCAAGCTGAATCAGGCCCATAGAACAAAATGATTATCACATTTGCATAAATATTGCAGACTGTGATAAATCTGCACCTTACTGTGTAACAGGCTGATTTCAGCTGCTATAACTGATGCATCATCACTTTCCATACTTACCAGGCAGTAGTGGTGGACAGTCAGCTTCTCCTTGGCGTTACGCAGCAGCTCTCCATACTTGGGCACGTCATTCTCTGCACGACCACAGAAAATGCATGCTGTGGAAGCAAGGCAAGACATTATGTATGGTGTGTTCTTCATATATAACACAAATCACACATTAAACCAGAACAAGTACATGCAAGATAGGTGAGGGAATGTAGTTGTGAGACATAGGGTAGAGAGAGCGATGCTCGACCAGGTGTGTACCCAGCTTTACTCTATGTCAAAATTACAGATGTATTACTGAAGGTGTATACAGACTTCTGGCTCCTGTCTTACCTGGATCGGCTTCTAGCGATGAGCTTGATGCCGAATCTCTATTCGTCTTCCGCTTTCTCTTACTAAAGATAGAGATGCAAAAACAAAATTATGAATTATAAGTGCAAATAATAATCCTCCTTTATGTATATGTCATATGTAATATGTTCTGTGAGCTGGTGCTTTAGTAGAAGTGGATCTCAAGGTGCTGCTGCTGTATAAAATTACCTTTATGGGACCAGATAAGCATGGGTTAAAGTGAGCTGGAAAGCGGCGGTACTGAGTTCAGTCAGTTATATATGAAGGGGAAACAAGTCCCTCCCCTGGCCGCGGCCCTGCAGCTGAGCCCAATACCAACCGAGTGACAAGAATCACCCCATGCCATCTGCAGTCAGCGCACAGTGTAACCCCATGCTGTCTGCAGTCAGTGCACATTATCACCCCATGCCATCTGCAGTTAGCGAACAGCATCACCTCATGCCATCTGCAGTCAGCGCACAGTGTCACCCCATGCCGTCTGCAGTCAGAGCACAGCGTCACCCCATGCCGTCTGCAGTCAGAGCACAGCCTCACCCCATCCATGCCGTCTGCAGTCAGAGCACAGCCTCACCCCATCCATGCCGTCTGCAGTCAGAGCACAGCGTCACACCATGCCATCTGCAGTCAGTGCACAGCATCACCCCATGCTGTCTGCAGTCAGAGCACAGTGTCACCCCATGCCATCTACAGTCAGCACACTGTGTCACCCCATGCCATCTACAGTCAGAGCACAGCGTCACCCCATGCTGTCTGCAGTCAGTGCACAGCATCACCCCATGCCATCTGCAGTCAGCACACAGTGTCACCCCATGCCGTCTGCAGTTAGTGCATAGCATCACCCCTTAACGGGCTGCAGCAGAGTCCAAATGGCTGAATGCATCGAGACTGTTTATGCCAATTCTACAGTAATGCTACTGTTATTATCTATATGCATTATTACAGTGATATTGGTAATGGGTTTGTAGTAATAAGGCATATACTTCTGCAGGTCAGATTACATTAGTCTTCATTCTAGCACACTCTGGTCTGTATCTGGGCAGTGTGTTGCATCAGCTGAGTGTGCTAGAAGCACCAGAGCAGAGAGCGACACCCCAGGCAGAAAAGAGGAACTGCACAGGCTGTGACAGGTGCAGGGTGCTAGAATGATCACAAGTACATTGGTTGGCCCCTAAGAACAGAATTTTGATACAGCATAAAACTGTTCCTAATATTCCAACATGACAATAACAAAACAGAACAAATTGTTTCCTTGGATCATTTTGAATTTATCTTTATAAGCGGATTGGATGGTTTATAACGAGGAGGATGAGGGCTGGTGCATTTCCAGACATATCTTAGAGACAACTACATTAAAGAAATTTGTGTAGAGCCAACCTGTGGCTCTACAGCTATTGTGAAACTACAAGTCCCAGCATGCCCTGGTACAGTTTCAGCATTCCCTAATAGCGAAACTGTTGCAGGGCATGCTGGGATTTGTAGTTTCTCAGCAGCTGGGGAGCAACAGGTTGTCCAGGCCGGGTGTAGAGGATGAGAACGCTTATTTAGTAATATTAAAATAATTCAAGTGGTTTCATATGAAAATAAAATTAAAAACAATTCTATTATATACTATTATGTAAAGGATTGATGTGATATTCTATTTTTTAAACAAATTTTGTAATTATAATTTTCTATGGTGTTTCAATAAAAAAAACTATTAAAAAAAATAATAATAATAACAATCCCCACAAAAACAAACAAACAGTGAAACGTTAAAGTATCTCAGCTTCTGTTTCAAAGAATTTGAAGCACAATTATAAGTTAATCAATTTTGGATGCTATCAATGTTTGTGTAATTAGTCACAGTATTATGTACTTGGTGAAATAAATTAGCTATTAATGGTGTTCCACATAATTGTAAATCTGATCATAAATATTACATTTGTAACAAGGAAATCTCTATTTTTAAAAACACAACACAACCAGTCACTTACCTAGACGAGGCCATGACGCCTCACATTTAGTCTTACAGCCTCCCAGATGCTTCTCCAGTAGTAGAATTAGAGAAAAATGCGCTTTATAATAAAAACGATGCAACTTGCTAGGATTCTGTAACTATAATGCAAGTCTCTGCTGAGGGTGAGCCTCACTGGCTGTCCTGCGTTATGACATCACTGGCCACTGTGACATCACTGATTTCCATAACCATGGTAGGTCAGATATCTGACACAGGGTCTCCATCATGCACATGCAGGGGCTCCATAAGAGGCCGGACTGCCTGGGGGCCTGCTGTGGCCAGAAACACAGCCTAATTCCTCTGTACTGGGCCCAATATTTCTCTGCGCACATGTACCTGCTGCCGGGGTCACTAGTTCTCTCAAGAGAGTCATTCTGGGGTAATAGAGAGCTCCTTGTAATAATAAGCAAAGATAAATCAGGGCAAGTCCATGGACTTAAAGTTTTCTTCCTAAAGTTATTACCACTTAGTGTAGCCCCATGTACACTATTAATGCACATTCACATCATACTCTGCAATAAGCCTGTGTACCAAACTTGCTGACTTCCGAGGTGGCAAACAGGTTGGCTCAGCAGGGGGGAGGGTCCCACGGGAAAACTAGAGCCAGGTCAGTGGTCCAATCTTTTTCTTATTAAATTGGCAGGGTGCAGCAATGACGCAGCTGCATCTCTTGTGCGCCCTAAAAGGCTGCACCCTGGGCCTGGAGCAGATGCTTACAAAAACAGAAAAGTAAACTCAACCGCTCCTCCTCTGTGGCCAATTCTCACACTAATGGAAATATAGTGCACAGAGGGCATAATTCAGACCCGCTCATGAGCGTAGGACACTCGCAAGCGTGTCCATGGTGCCCTAATGCGCATGCACACGATGGAGGTAGCTCCATCATGCGCATGCGGGAGACCCGCATAGCGACAGCCAAGCTGTCACTCTGGGTCTCGCACCAAAGGGGGAGTGCTGCCGATGGTGACTGACAGCACGCCCCCTTTGGTGGGCGTGCCAGGGGCGTGGCTGCCAGATGGAGGCGTTCCCATGGGAACGCCTACCATCTGGGTCCGGCCCCACTGACATCACTAGTGATGTCAGTGGGAGTGATTTTCGCTCTGATAGAGACAAAATCACTCCAGGGCTTGCGGCCACGAGACCCTACTGCAGGGTCTCATCGCAAGCCCGATGGTCGCGATGGTCTTGACCATCACGACCATCATCATGGACGCTCCCATAAGCTGTGGGTGGTAAAATTCCTAAAAAAAAACACCCCAAAAAAGTACTTTCCTTTTGGGGATGAAAAAAGTAAAAAGTGGGGGGACAAGCATAAAAACTAGTGAAATAGACTTTTTTGAGGTCTACAAGGATGGGTCAGGTGTTTTTAGGATTGCAGGGTTTTCACGATTTTTAAACCTTCACTTTAGAGGCTTTAAAATATGCTAGCACCCATTTTCAGGTACCCCAAATTTGTCAGGACTACTTATTTTCACCCAAAAATACTGCTTTATGCCATTTTTCACCACTTGTGCAAAGACGCTAATAAGAAGCTATTAACACAACTTAAGTACCCCAAATAGATTTATTAGGGCTATTCGGGCACATCTATATTGATCACCAATGTTAGTGCATCTTTTTGGGGGGTTCATGCTGATTTCCCCTTTTCTGACAGCACTTTCCGCTTGTTCCGACTTCGAAGCTTGTCGTTTTCACGTGATTTGGAAAAAATAGGGCGAATAGTGGGGGAGCGCAGGATAAGTTTCCGCATTCAAAACACGCAATGTAGGCGGAATGTCAGGCAGGCGAAACTTTATCGCGGACGTGAAACTAATTGAATACCACCCGTGGTAGGGAAAATCTTTATTTTAAGGATACAATGTTGGAACATCCTGCAGAACCCCTTGCCCCCCTCCCTAATGACTATTTAGGCAATTTGAAGTTTCCAATGAGCTTAATTAGTCCACTAATTACATGTCATTTTTGGGGGTTAAATAATGGCCTCAAATTACCCCAAAATCAACTTGTTAGTTTAATCACCCCAAATGTAATTACAGTATTTTTTTTATTGAAAAATAATACATTTTTATCTTTTTTTTAAGTACCCTCAAATCACCCAACAATCTCCTTATATGCTACTTTTTCTATACACACCCCCCTACACCTACAGTACAGTAATAAAAAAAAAATCATTCCATGCAAACTCTGAATTCTTTGTTTTTGGAGAGAGAGCACGTAGTATCATCCATTTGGGGTACACACCAGGGAACTTCTGACACAAACTTGCTCTGCTGCTTCCACAGGAAATCAGATGCTAGCTTGTGAGGCATATTACCGGCAGCAGAGAGCCAATCACTCACTGGTAGCAAAACAGAATTCTGATTTCTGACATTTGTTTTATTATTATTATTAATTAAATTACTTAACTTGTCTCCAGTACAGGAGACATTTTCCTTAAGCCCACATCCTTATCGTCAACCAGCTTCAGTCTTCAAGAAAATGGAGACGACCCCAGACCACTGTCTGACATTTGGGGACATGTTTTAGCCAGGCCAATCAGAGAGAGGGGGGTCAGGCCGTCGCCATGGTACCTTGAAAGCAACAAGCCTGGAGGGAGGGCTGTGAGAAGACTGGTATGTGTGAGAGGTACTGGAAGGCTCCTGCATCCCCCTGCACCTACATAGTATTGCTGGGGAGCTGCTTCTTCATGCCAGGGGTACTTTATTTTATACACTAGTGTTTTTTAGCAGGGTTAGGCAATGTGTGGCACTCCAGCTGCTGTGGAACTACACCTCCCAGCATGCCCTGCCACAGCTTTGATGTTAGAGCAGGGGTCTTCAACCTTGGAACTCCAGCTGCTGTGGAACTACACATCCCAGCACGCATTGCCACCTTTTTAATATAACATCATGCTAAAACTATGGCAGTGCATGCTGGGATGTGTAGTTCCACAGAAGCTGGAGGGCCAAGATTGAAGACCCCTGTTTTAGAGCCTTATAACCCTGTGGCAGGGCATGCTGGGATGTGTAGTACCACATGAGCTGGAGTGCATCACGTTGCCTAGCCCTGTGTTATTATGGCATAGAAGCCTGATATCATCACTAATGCATGGGGTGTGACAGCCCTGATATCAAATTTTTACAGTGGGTACAATTTTCTGGATCTGTCCCTGGTTTCTTACTGCATGGTACCATCCTGTCCAGCCGGAGGCTATTCTCATTATCTATTATTATTTGGTCTTTTTCAGGAGTGGTCTATGTCTGCCATCTAGTCCAGGTCTCAGCCAGTAGTGGCACTGCAAATTCCAGCATAACCTGCCAGTTACCCAATTCCTTTGGTTTAATCCAGAGTTGCACGCAATGTTAATGTTGGAAGCAGTAGGAGGATTTTTGCATCAAAGTCGCACTGTGCACGTGCGGCTATGCTGTAGCAACAGTCTTGGACAGAATTTAAGTTTAATTGATGCGTAAGAGCGAATATGGTTGTTACATTTTAAAAAATTGTTCTATAACATGGGTGCAAGTGAGACGTAAGTGTCTGTGACATGTGCCTGCCGTAAATCAGGCGCATAGGCTCCTGTCCCCGACGGGGGGATGAGGCCGGGTGTTTGGTGTGAGGGTGCAGAGAAGACAGGGTAGTGTGAGGGGGGAGGCAGGGTGGTTGGTATGAGGGGGGGATGTGCATGAGGGTGCATAGCAGACAGGGTGGTGTGAGGGGAATGAGACAGGGTGTTTGGTATGAGGGTGGATGTGTGCGAGGGTGCAGAGCAGACAGGGTGGTTGAGGGGGGGCATGAGTCAGAGTGGTTGCTATGAGGGGGGATGTGTGTGAGGGTGCAGAGCAGACAGCGTGGTGTGAGGTGGGATGAGACAGGGTGTTTAGTATAAGGGGGTATGTGTGTGAGGGTGCAGAGCAGACAGGGTGGTGTCCGAAGGTGTGCAGGCAGTGGGAATAGGATGCTGCCAGGCTCGGCAGTGGCAGTCACTGAGGTGAGCAGGGTAGCGCACAGGCAGGACAGGCACAGGGTTGCACTGGGTTAGCAGCAGTGTGCCGTCTCACCTGCCTCCTCTCTGGCTCCGCTCCACTTCCCTTATCCCCCAGAAAATAACCCGATGGCACTGACTGTACCTGGAGACTATGATGTCAATAGTCCGGGGTACAGGACCCGCGCTGAGCCTCTCTACTCAGTCCCCAGGGCAGCAGGCCTCCCCGATGTATTCCCGGTACAGGCCGGCCTCTAAGTGCTGAGCATTTCCAATCAGGCGGCGTAACATCACCAGGGGCGGGGACAGCTGCTCTCAACCAATCACCTGCTAAACGTCAAGAAGGGGGCATGGTAAGCGCGATGTATAGTGCCATTATATATCATATCTCTACACCGGCACCCTCTGCCCTATACCTTTATATTATTATATCATATCACTACGCTCCCCCTGCCGGCGCCCCCAAACCACCGCGGGGTCTGCGGGGGCAGTTGTTATGCCACTGATCCTGGACATGTTCAGCTGCTTACATAGTTCTCCATTCCAGGACTAGCCCTAGTGTAAGCTTCGGAGATCTGTCGTCCATGGAAATAGCAGAATAAGTAGGAGAACTTGTGCCACTGCTGTCTTTATTTTTTTTTAAACATAGTTTATTGTAAGACTGCAATGAACATTGCAACTTAATGGTCAATAAATAGCAAGACATCAGTAGGTGTACAGCAGTAAACCAAATGTAAGTCCATGAGGACCATAGTGTTACAAAATCTAAAAGGGGGTAGAACCTGTAGACAGTGTTTCTTCATTGTACCAAGCTGTAAGTTGGACTGCAGCACGAAGTGTATCTTTGACCTGAGGCAGTAATGTGTGAACATACGGTAGCCAGGTGTCAAAAAATGTCTCTGCTCCTTTATCTTTATTAAGAGATAATTCTAACCAATCCATATTGAATAGATACAATATTCTAGGGTGTAGAAGATTGAGTGTTAGAGTGTCAGCAGAGATCCATTGGGATAATATGGTTTTCTTTGCAGCTGCTGCAATCTTTGCTAGTAGCAGATGGGCACCTCTAGAAGGACAGAATGACCCAGATGATGGCATAATATACCACATGGCCCACTCAGGTGTTACTACGAAAACTAATTCCCAAAGTGGTGGATATATACAGTATGTGTGTATTAGGGACCAGAACCTTTGTACCTCTGCATATGACCACATACATTGCATGATGTCTGCATCAGCTTGGTTGCACTTGAAACAGTTAGAGTCTGTAGAAGTGCCTGTAAGGAATCTTAATTTGGGGGTGAAATAGGCGCGATGCAATAATATATTGCATTTCAGCGTTTAGATGCTGAGATTAATTGTTTATTAAGTCTAACAAAAGATATAAAAATAGTGGGTAGAGATATGGAAGGAAATGTAGAACGCTATGTAGCAACTCCAGCTGTCTCCACCTCCAAATTTATTTCCCGGCGTACATAAGTGTATAGTGTGGAAGTAGAGAACGACATAGAAGGGCAGCGAGACAACACATCATCATCAAATATTGGGATTGGAAGACGAGGGAATCTTTCCTGTAATTTGTTGTGGGAATAAATCTTCATGGTGGATAAATCTATTAATTTATATATCGAAATCACTGTAAGCTCCAGGTCTTAAAAAACCTGCGTTAACAACCCAGCAGTAAACCCCGGGTTATGACTAATGGGGAGAAATAGGGAGACGCTAGGAGAGACTTTCATTTGCGCTCTGGCTTGTCACCAAGCCATGCAAGTAGTATGTAGTAGTAAGTTTTGTGTTATATGAGTTGGGAAAGATGAGGGATGTGAATGTAATAGGCTAACTAATGGAACATCAGTGCTAAAAGATTGCTCCACCAGAGTGTCAGCAAATCCATTTGATCCCTTGATCCAGTCAATTGCATAGCGATAATTTGACGCTATGGCATAGGATCTTAAGCAAGGAAGATTGGTTCCTCCTAAAGTGGGTGGCTGAGTAAGTTTGAATACTGAGATCCTGGGTTTATTATCCGCTCAAATTAACTTACTGATCGCTCTGTTAATCAATTTTAAATCAGATTCCAAGGGAAACAGAGGAAGCATCTGGAAGAAATATAAAATCCTGGGAAAAGATATAATTTTGATTAACTGACATCTACCGAGATATGAGAGTGGTAGGTGTTTCCATTTTTAAAAATCTAGAAGTGTGCGTTGTATCAGGGCAGGGAAATTGGCTGAATACAGGTTTGAGGGATGTGTCGGAATGTTAAAACCTAGGTATTTCAAATTTGTCCTAGCCCATTTAAAGTCAAAAGAATCCTTCCAATCTTTAGTTGCATCTGTATGTAAGGCCAGGGCTTCCATTTTGTTGTAATTTATCAGAAAGCCGGAGATTACGTGGAAATTTTTCAAGATGTGAAGAAGTTTAGGTATGGCAGAATGTGGGTTCCTAAAGTACAATAGTAAGTCGTCTGCATATGCAGAGACTTTCAATGTGACATCTCCGACGTTTACTCCCTGCTACTGTTGACATAACAAAAAAGTGCGAATAAAAGGGTCTTTAGCCAAATTAAATAATAAAGGGGACAGGGGGCAGCCCTGACGAGTACCCCTATGTAGACTAAAGGGCCTATTCTTCAACCCTAAAGTTTCGTTTTTTCCCTAATATTGTATATTTTTTTGTTACAGTAGTACTCATTAAAGATTTAACGTAGGAAAAATGATTCATTTCTCCTTGTTAAGTCAGTCTCCGTTAAGTTCCACACTCCCCATACATTAGTATGGGGATGTGGAAATGACTGTATTCATCAAACGCCGAAAATATAATATTTTCGGTATTTGATGTAGAAAATGTTCGCCGTCTGGAGACGGCGTTGACCTTTTGAAATTGTTCTCAAGCTGCCTCTGAGTGCACGGCAGCTTGTGTAACTGCGCGCTCCTCCTCCCTCCCTCCTCTTTGTCAGCGGCTGCCGTCTGCCCATCCGTAGTTGGGCAAATCTTACCCCCGCTGCTGCCTCGTGTGTGGATCTCCACACGTCCCCCCTTGACCTGCGGGACCCGCCGGCAGCATTTTAATTAGCGGTGTGCTCCTGCTTCATATAGCAGAGGACTGTCCTCTTACAGGGCACTTGTGAGTGTAATCATTAATTATATTTAAATACATGTTCTTATTTAAATAAACTTGCTTTTTAAAACATTTATTTATGCATGTCATTA